>OU342951.1:36358878-37752874 GCA_910592335.1 Adalia bipunctata
CACCACTATAAGTTTTTCAAAGATTCTGTAATGGTCCATTATTGTAGCTGTGAAGAAGTCCAAATATATGGACGAAACGTTGCTGAAGTAAGGGGTTGTGTTTTATTGGCTGTCCTACTTCCCATTATCCTTTTTCATATGTCAGAAGTTTTTTGAATTTGCTCCTGCTTTTTTGCTAATTTTTCGATAAAATAACCACTTTAAATCTATGGGAGATGATCCCCCAATAAAAGGGGCCTGTAGCGTTCCTCGAACACCTGAAGAACAGAAGAATCATCGCTTGGAAGATCGGACCTGATCGAAAGATCCTCCCGATCCAAGAGAGAGTTAGGACTTCGTGAAAAGGGGTTTTTTTATCAGGTGAAGTATTTTTTAACTTCTTCTTTCTCGGGTTTTCTTCTTTGTTCTTGTTACAGATATATTTTCAAGATACTTCCATCCAGATCGATGAAAAAGCTTGTTTTCATCAAGTACAAGAAGCTCTGTAACATGGATATCTTTTGAACAAATTCAGCATCACTACACATATACGGGGAGTCAGAGTTTTTTCAGAGGTTTTTATCTGTTCTCGTGTATCATACGCAAAATTGTATGGTACCCTGTTCACATTCCCTCTGCTAACACTAAGATTTGGATCGGGAAACAGATTGTTTTTTCATACAATCTGTTCCTTGTCGCCATTTCTTCACACATGCCTTATGCCATATATTGTTGGATTTAAGAAAAAAGCATGTATTACTCTCTATATATCTACTATATATATACAGGGTGGCCCACCCCAGACGCGGTTCTCATTTTGAGGCAGTAAATGAAGACATTTTGAAAATTTTTTTTTCGTGAAATGTAAAGGACAATCAGATGCGCAATTTAAAACTGTTTTTACATATACATGGTGTTCGATAACAAAGATATAGACCAAAGTTACACTTTTTTAAATGGAATACCCTATACAGGGTGAGTCTTTGACTTGTACATATATTTTAACTGTAGATTCTTGAGGCCTAAAGAAACCTTTTTTTCATTTTCCATTTTTCTGAATTCGGCTCGGTTAAAGAGATATAGCCATTTGAAAAAAAAAATTGTGCTAAATGCGTCCCTGATATTATTCTCTACAAACACCTCAAAGTTCATATTTTTCAATTGAAATTGATGTGATTATTATAGATATTCTGGGTGATACATTTAGAAAATACTCAAGCACTAACCTTATTCGAATAAGTATGTTACAAACACGATATTTCCTAACAAAAACGCTAAGTTTTGTTCCATCATTTCTGCAATTGAAATGCCATATTTCTCACACCAAAATAATTTCCTTCTTCGATTATCCTGAAGATTAGTTTGTAAACATTAATAATTTGTTCATATTTGCCTCGATACCCTAAAACTATCTTATAAAAATAAGTTTCTCACTAACCTATCCTAACTCCATTAATCAGTCATCTGATTCGAGGTCAATGACCTAACCTAATCCATCTCCTCTATGATAGTAGTGATCACAGAATTCTAGAGAAGACGATGCCAGATTGTGTTGATTTTCTCAGTAAAAAATGGTATAGGCGAACTCAAGAAAGCAGAACGTCCCCTATCGTTAACGGAAGAACTAGTTTTGTTTACTTTTCGCTAAAGGCTTCTACGCATTGCTCTTTGGAAATGCCAAACGAGTAGTTCTGATTCTCGCCGATCTGAATTTCAGTCGTGGTGCGCTGCCGGCTGCGATGTAGCCGCCACGCAAGACAAGCCGTTGTTCTATGTCTCATCACACTATCACAGGCCAGCCAGTCTGTGATAAAATGAACGACGCTTAAACGCGATAACCTTTCTACATGGATTCAATTCATTTATTTATTTACTCGCAGAGAATAAAGCAAACAGGTGTGAGGTGATGCTTGTGATATGTGATGTGAAAACCGTGTATGGTCGATTAAAAATTCCAAGAGGATATTGTTAAGAAGATAGATATTTTCCTGAAGGACTGGTATCAATAAATTTTTAATAGAAACTTGCTTATAAACTGTGTAATTTCATGCTTCTCGGAATTCAGTTGATAAACATTGACAACATTGTTAATTTGTTAAGAGACCAGAGAAGAAACAATATTCGATGATATTTAATTCAGGGAAGCATTCAGATTTTTTATGAAATTCATGGTTTTTTCCTCAAATTTCTTCGTATACATTTAGGAATAACTCGAAAACGACGCGTTTTATTGAAAAAATATAAGAATACTTTTATTCTCTAAAATGGTTGATTCTTTCGAAAATATGAACCGTTTATCCTTTTCAAGTGATTTGATAGTGTTTTTGCATGAATTTATGAGTTGACCACCCTGTAACTTTTAAACTAGGAGAGATATTGAATAAGTTCCGATTGAGGAATATGCACCATGAATAGAGTAACCAATGGACCAAAATTCAGTTCATTTGAAATAACGGTTCCGGAGATATGAACAGGAAAGTGTTTTTTTCGTGGATTTTCGACACCCTGTATCTTCCAAACGAAACCGAATTTTGAAAAATGGTATGGGAAAAAAGTGTTTCGTTTGATGAGGGGAATCTACAGTTAAAATATATGTACAAGTCAAAGACTCACCCTGTATATGAATTCAAAAATTGAATGGCAAGCTCAAATAATGATGAGTTTATAAAGACCATTTTATGCCTCAGAAGAACCATTGTAGAGAAAATGGCGAAAAATCGAAAAAAAGGAGTATTTTTAATTTGCAATTAATGAATAAACCCTTCAAGCCAACGAGACAGACAGTGTTTTTTCGTGTAGACATATTGGCTACCCTTATGCAGAAGAAAAAAATTTAACTCTGGAATATACTGAGTGATCATAATTAGTGTTCAAACATTAACTACAAATAATGGTCAAAAACTTTCTTATTTCAAATGGCACACCCAGTATTTCTGTACCTTGTTGAACGTAAAAATTAATATCGAAACTATCTTCATTGGGTTTCCTATACCTAAACCTAATAGTTTTCAAGTAATTCTCGATTTTTAATTCAACTAGTTAACCTACTATTATGGTTAGCGATAATCATAGAAATATTTGGAAATATTTGTGGGAAAATGATCACAATATTATTTGAAATCTGAAAAAAAAAACTCATATGAAGATCTCAATCATGGTGTTGTGGTCACGCAAGATTTATTATTCCTTTATAAATGATTAGGTATCTCCTGTTTTTCTGAATATCAATTCTTTTTTCAATTATTTTCAAACTAATTTCGCCTAGAAGGCATTGAGTGTCATTATCCTTCAATCTTTTTCGATACATGCCCTTAAATTTTTCTTCATTCCGATCGTTTTGATTTGAAGTTAAGCCATACGTTCAAAGAATTATGGAACAAACGATTCATTTAAAAAAATATTTGTTCAGGCGATGAACCTGTGCTCCAGTCCAACATTCCCTATTCTTCACATTTTCAATATTTTGAAGACTTTTAGAGATTTTCAAAAGAGTTCTGTGATAGTGAACCTCTGGCCAGAGAGTAAGTTGAGTACCGAGTGGAACGAGTTTCACCAGCATAAGGACATTCAGTTAAGTAGTAAGGTAGTTTTTGAAGGTATTTTGTGAACATCTTTGAAACTTTGAGTCTACTAATAGATAACAAGTATGAAGAATCAAAGGTTCATCGCCTGAGCAAATATTTTTTTAAATGAATCGTTTGTTACATGATTCTTTGAACGTATGGCTTAACTTCAAAACGATAAGAATAAAGAAAAATTTAAGGGCATGTACCGAAAAAGATTGAATGATAATGACACTTAATACCTTCTAGGCGAAATTAATTTGAAAATAATTGAAAAAAGAATTGATATTCAGAAAAACAGTAGATACCTAATCATTTATAAAGGAATAATAAATCTTGCGTGACCGCAACACCATTATTGAGATCTTCATATGAGTTTTTCAGATTTCAAATAATATTGTGATCATTTTCCCACAAATATTTCCAAATATTTCTATGAATATCGCTAACCATAATAGTAGGTTAACTATAGTTGAATTAAAAATCGAGAATTACTTGAAAACTATTAGGTTTAGGTATAGGGAAACCCAATAAAGATAGTTTCGATATCAATTTTTAAGTTCAACAAGGTACAGAAATACTGGGTGTGCCATTTGAAATATGAAAGTTTTTGACCATTATTTGTAGTTAATGTTTGAACATTAATTATGATTACTCGGTATATTCCAGAGTTAAATTTTTTTCTTCTGCATAAGGGTAGCTAATATGTCTACACGAAAAAACATTGTCTGTCTCGTTGGCTTGAAGGGTTTATTCATTAATTGCAAATTAAAAATACTAATTTTTTTCGATTTTTCGCCATTTTCTCTACAATGGTTCCTCTCTAAGGCATAAAATGATCTTTATAAACTCATCATTATTTGAGCTTGCCATTCAATTTTTGAATTCATATATAGGGTATTCCATATAAAAAAGTGTACCTTTGGTCTATATCTTTGTTATCGAACACCCTGTATATATGAAAACAATTTTAAATTGTGCATCTGATTGTCCTTTACATTTCACGAAAAAAAAATTTTCAAAATGTCTCCATTTACTGCCTCAAAATGAGAACCGCGTCTGGGGTGGGCCACCCTGTATATGTTCATCATTAAGTTGTTATGAATCACTCATTCAAATTTTTCAAATCATTCTTAAGACTCATCTTACACCCATTTTTGTCTTCTGCTTGACATATTATTGAATATCATATGCAAACATTATGACATCTTTGTCGGTATTGTGAACTAGATCATTATCATATAATATATAGAGTAAGGGCCCCAAGATGGAACCCTGTAGCACTCCATTCGTTACATATTTGGAATCAGATGTTATATTTCCTTCTTTTCCCCTAATTATTGTCATTTGTGTTCTTTCATCTTCAATGCTACTCCTCTTATTGCATATTTCTCCATCTTTGCTAGCAATTTATCATGATTGACTCCATCAAAGGCTTTCTTCAGATCCAAACACAAAGCTGATTTAGGGATACAATGATAGAATTTAATGCCTGATATTCACAGTGGATTTACATTTCCTGAAGCCATATTGTTGTTTCAACAGTATGTTATAAGTTATGTGATCAAATATAAGTTAGACAGAATAGATATACGTCCATAATTGTCAATATTTTTTTTATATCTTTTTTTATGTGGATTTCACTAATGCTTCTCTCAATTTGTGTGGGTATATTCCTGCTTGTAACGTCTGGTTGATAATGTCAGATAATGGTTCAGTTAGTTTTGATGCACGCTTTTTGAAATGTTTTATAGGTATTTCATCAACTCCAACAGAGCTTATATTGTTTAATTGTAGTATACAGGCTGTCCCACGTTCGAGTGCCTATTAGACGTTTCTGGAGAACTGGACATATTTGAAATCCGAAAATTGGGATTATGATATTGTTGGAAATTCTCTACAGACCTAAAATATTTTTGGAGCCTGAGCCCTTCCGGTTATACCAGGAGTGGAAATAAATTTGTTAAATAAATATTTTTTTCGATATTTTCGTTTTTGATATGATTGGGTATTCAATGCTGGATACATTTCTGTCGAAACCATTGTATTCATTCGAATTGTTCGAAAAATATCGAAAAAAACCTGGAAAAATGTCAAATATTCATAGTCAGTGTTATGTTCATTATTCTTATACTGAACATTCTGAGTGTAAACCGTTCTCACAACGTCAAAGGCCAAAGTAAAAGAATGTGAAAAGGTCATGCATCTTTTGAATTGCATAAATATCATCACAGGGTGTTTCAAATTTCGTGTCGAAAACTGTGATCGGAAATTGACCATAACTTCTGTTTTTCAAATTAGAACCCTATTTTTTTATGATTGCGTTGGATTCTGCAAAGATGTTCTTGCTCCTAAATTCAGTAATTGCCGAGATATTCGAGCTTTTCTGGATTCATGTTGTACGTAGAGTCAAATTCATCGAATCTGAAGAGATTCGATGAATATTCTTATAAAGCCATAGTAACAACTTATAATTAGACCTGTCACCTGTGAAATATTAATGGGATAATTTATCTTCTATTGTCACAGAATATTCGCATGCAAAAGATAAGATGAATTTGACTCTACGTATAACATGAATCCAGAAAAGCTCAAATATCTCGGGAATTACTGAATTAAGGAACAAAAACATCTGATAATGCTATCACTATTTTTCTTCGCAGAATCCAACGCAATTATAAAAAATAGGGTTCTAATTTGAAAAACAGAAGATATGGCCAATTTTCGATCACAGTTTTCGACACAAAATTTGAAAGATGCATGACCTTTACACATTCTTCTACATTGACCTTTGACGTTGTGAGAACGGTTTACACTCAGAATGTTCAGAATAAGAATAATGAACATAACACTGATCATGAATATTTGACATTTTTCCGGGTTTTTTTTTCGATATTTTCAAAACAATTCGAATGAATACAATAGTTTCAACAGAAATGTATTCAGAATTGAATACCCAATCATATCAGAAACGAAAATATTGAAAAAAATATTTTTTGAACAAATATATTTCCACTCCTGGTATAACCGGAAGTGCTCAAGCTCCAAAAATATTTTCGGTCTGTAAAGATGTCCTGTTCTCCAGAAACGTCTAATAGGCACTCGACCGTGGGACACCTTGTATACTGCTTTAAACCTTAATATACAGCAGGGAACTTCCTTCTCGCCAATAGTCTATACGCACGCGTAAAATTATTCAAAGCCAGCCAACAAATAATGTAACCGCATGGAATCTAGAAAGTTAATTATGTCATTGTCATCATTTGAGTTTTGTTGATGACATCATTAGCGGCCCACACACGAACACTTCGGAGCGCGCATCAAGCATTTGGCGTTCCGGAGCGTCACTCCGGAACGACACACGCTGGAGTGTCGCTTGCCCACTAAAGTTACGTACAGATGTGCGAGCCGAACCTATTGCGAACCGCTTGCGAACCAATAGCGACAAACGGCGTCAAATTCATCGAGCTTCTCTTCCCGGGTCAAAGCGGATGTGCATTTAAAAAAATTTTGTGTTTCTTCATCTGACATTTTTTTTCTTTTTTTCGGAATATTGCCACTATTGCCAGTACTTTTTGTTTTTTCTATTCCTGACGAATTCTCTCCAGTAGTTGTCTAAAAAAAAATTTTCAGTTTCCAACAAAAGAGTAATGGAAGGCTATTTCTGAAAGATTTGAAGCTAAATGGAAGTTCATTAACTGTGGAGGCGCTCTTGATGGAAAACACATTAGAATTGTACCTCCTCCAGGTTCTGGAGCATCATATTACAATTATAAACATTTTTATAGTGTTGTGCTTATGGCACTGGTGAACGCCGATTACGAGTTTATATTCGTCGACGTCGGAAAAAATGGAAGATTATCGGACGGAGGGATAATAAAATATACGAGGTTTCATGAACGTCTTAAGCAATGGACATTAAATTTACCCGATAATACTGAAACGTCTGAAAATCTGAACTATGTATTTATAGGTGATGAAGCATTTGCACTAAATGAACACTTGCTTAAACCTTATTCACAAAAAGACCTTAATTATGAAAGAAAAATTTATAACTATCGGCTATCAAGAGCAAGAAATGTAGCTGAAAATGCATTTGGTCATTTAGCTGCGAGATTTAGGATCCTTCACACTGCGATTAATATAAAGGTGGAAAATATAAGATATATAGTTCTAGCTATTTGTGTTTTGCACAACTTCTTGAAAAGGCATAGCACAAATTATGTAACTGTCAATACATTTGATAAGGAAAATACGGAAAATTGTATCGTAGAAGAAGGAGAATGGAGGCAGGAAAGTTATCAGCTTACACCATTAGGGAAAAATGCTATTAAAAATGTATCAGTGGAAGCCAAACAAAATAGAGAAAGTTACTCAAGATATTTTATGAACAATGGCAAAGTTTCTTGGCAAGATAGAATGATACGTTTAGGAAAAGCATAAAACCTAAATATGTATATACAAATTTGTTAAAAGTTTCCCAATGTTTCATTTGAAATAAATGATATTTTTTACTTACAGATGCACTAGCTCCTTTATTTACGATATCTTCTGTTTCAGTAATACTTTCATTCATGAATTCATCAGCCTCGTTGCTTTTTGGACTGCAAATATTGTCTAATGAGTCACAAGGTAATTCTTGGTCCATTGTAAATTGAAGAAGATCAAAATACCATAATGTAGGAACGTATACATCATCTGGCGAGGATCACTTCGTTGTGATTGTTCAATTTTTTTAGTTCTTTCCTAAATGCACCTCTTAAAGATTGAATTTTTTTACTAACCCAATCTCGATTGACATTTGGTTCGAAATCTTTACAAACAGAAATAAGTGCATCAAATCCATTGTTTTTTAAGTTTTTATTTGTATAATCTTTACTCTTAATCTTCCATAATGCTGGATGCTCTTTATAAACTTCGATAAAATTTTTTACAAGGTCTTTTGGAAGGTATCTAAAAAAAAAGTTATTGCTAGAAAGCACGAAAAATTCGACATACATGCACACTTTAAATAAACAAAAAAAAAGGGTTTATTTAATTTGTACACCACACCACAAAACCCCTGCACATGGATATCAAAATAAAATAACAAGAAACATATCAAAAATGATAATTGCTACTTACCGTGTATCACTCATTTTTGAAATAAGCAAATGTTCACTATATAGGTATAAATATGTTTATTTCCAAACGTTCAATAACAACGTCACTCTAGACTGACAGGATCATAGAGAAGTTCTATTTCTCTGCCTAGGCGGAGAAATAGCTAGTTGCTATGGCTTACTTCTCCCTCCGTCGGCACGAAAAGTTTTGTTATGATAAACTTTACCGTAACGAGGCAAATGTTCCCTTTTTTCACTGGATTATAACGATCATGAATGTCAATCCAAAAGTGGATATTCAGATTGAGATATGGACTTCTTGCTGGCCATGCCATTCGAGAGACTTCAACCTCTTCAAGGTACTCCTGAACGATGCTCTTCAAGAATGTTCCTTATATACTTATCAACGAAGAAACTCTCAAGTAACGTTCTTGAATGGCAGTTGTTACCCGTGGTCTACCCTGTCCTGGTCTTCGGACATTCATACCTGTCTCCCTGAATCATTCTGCAACATTCTGGACACACTTGCATGGGAAACTCCAAACCATTCTGCAATTCTTGTGTATGTCCACCCTTCTTCTCGCAAAACTACCGCTTGGGCACATTCCTCTTGGGTCAAATTGCGTGTTTCGCATTGCATAGCGATCGAGTGTAAAAAATCAAACGAAAGAAAACTATTGATCACCAAAATTGATCGAGAACAACTGATTTTAGAATGGAGCCAATACATTCAAAATCTGATAATATCACCTTTTTTATTCCTGCTGGCAGAAAACATCTGTATTGAAGAAAAACGTTGAAAGTGGATAACATATGCATGCATAATTCTGATAAAAATAATTATCATTGAGAACACCTTCAGTTGTAGAATAAATTTGAGATTTCCATAATGTGCGTTAATTTTTTTGCGCAGTGTAATTTTGAATATACAGGGTGAGTCTTTGACTTGTACATATATTTTAACTGTAGATTCCCCTCATCAAACGAAAAACTTTTTTCCCATACCATTTTTCAAAATTCGGTTTCGTTTGGAAGATACAGGGTGTCGAAAATCCACGAAAAAAACACTTTCCTGTTCATATCTCCGGAACCGTTATTTCAAATGAACTGAATTTTGGTCCATTGGTTACTCTATTCATGGTGCATATTCCTCAATCGGAACTTATTCAATATCTCTCCTAGTTTAAAAGTTACAGGGTGGTCGACTCATAAATTCATGCAAAAACACTATCAAATCACTTGAAAAGGATAAACGGTTCATATTTTCGAAAGAATCAACCATTTTAGAGAATAAAAGTATTCCTATATTTTTTCAATAAAACGCGTCGTTTTCGAGTTATTCCTAAATGTATACGAAGAAATTTGAGGAAAAAATCATGAATTTCATAAAAAATCTGGATGCTTCCCTGAATTAAATATCATCGAATATTGTTTCTTCTCTGGTCTCTTAACAAATTAACAATGTTGTCAATGTTTATCAACTGAATTCCGAGAAGCATGAAATTACAAAGTTTATAAGAAGTTTCTATTGAAAATTTATTGATACCCGTCCTTCAGGAAAATCTATCTTCTTAACAATATCCTCTTGGAATTTTTAATCGACCCTACACTGTTTTCACATCACATTCATCACCTGTTTGCTTTATTCTCTGCAAACTTCAAGTAAATAAATAAATAATAAAACGAATCCATTTAGAAAGGTTATCGCGGCGTCGTTCATTGTAATCACAGACTGTAGACTGTACTCTGGAGACACAGAAGAACGTCTTGTCTTGTCTTGCGTGGCGGTTACATCGCACTCGCAGCCGGCAGCGCACTTAAATTTAGATCGTAGCGCTGTATCGGCGAGAATCAGAACTACTCGTTTGGCATTTCCAAAGAGCAATGCGTAGAAGCCTCTGTGATAGTTCTTCCGTTAACGATAGGGGACGTTCTGCTTTCTTGAGTTCGCCTATACCATTGTTGAAGAGTAAATCGTCAATCTGGCATCGTCTTCTCTAGAATTCTATGATATATCACAGAGAAATGGATTAGGTTAGGTCATTGACCTCGAATCATATGACTTTGATTAATGGAGTTAGGATAGGTTAGTGAGAAACTAATTTTTATAAGATAGTTTCAGGGTATCGAGCCAAATATGAACAAATTATTAGTGTTTACAAACTAATCTTCAGGAAAATCGAAGAAGGAACTTATTTTGGTGTGAGAAATATGGCATTTCAATTGCAGAAATTATGGAAGCGTTCTTGCTAGGAAATATCGTGTTTGTAACATTCTTATTCAAATAAGGTTAGTGCTTGAGTATTTTCTAAATGTATCACCCAGACTATCTGATAATCACATCAATTTCAATTGAAAAATATGAACTTTGAGGTGTTTGCAGAGAATTGTTTCAGGAGCGTATTCAGCCCAACTTTTTTTTTCAAATGGCTATATCTCTTTAACAGAGCCGAATTCGGAAAAATGGAAAATGAAAAAAAGGCTTCTTTAGGCCTCAAGAATCTACAGTTAAAATATATGTACAAGTCAAAGACTCACCCTGTATAACGTTCCGGCGTGTCGTATTTCATCCACGTTAATGCGACACTCCAGAGCGTCACGCCTAACCTTGGAGCGTTGATCGAACTAACCAAAACTTTTACACGTGAGTTTGGAACGGCGCGCATCAAACCTTCGCTCCGAAGTGTTCGTGTGTGGGCCGCTATTCTCTGACTTCTCTTTGAAATACATTCTCAATATACAAATATACTTCAGATCCATATTTCGAATTATCTGAAATGCGAATCCACTATGAATTCGAATTTAATGGTCAGCATTATTGAACGAATTCTATCGGCAGTTGCTGCGATTTTTCTTCCAATTTTTACAGTTGCCAATTTTTTCCTATTCGCTAATTGAATTGAATAATGTCAATCTACCTAAGATGGATCTATCTACAAGGTTGATCTGCTGGCACATTAGTTATTCCTATAGTACCTAAAAACTGCTTCCCTTCTACACTGAGAATCGGTCCTTTTTATTTGATTTGAGCTTTGGGATAGCGCCTTCTTTCAATTTTGGGGATCTCAAAGAAAGTAATTTGATGGCTCCATCTGCTTGCAAATGTTTATCGAACTTAATTATATCGGAATCAAAATATTTCTCGCAAACAAAACTATTCGTTGGAATGAAATTTCGCAATATGGCATGCACCTCATCCATAAAAGCTTACGCTGTTCATCTTTCGGAAAACTAAAACAACTTAAATATCCTTAATTTCTTGTAGACGGATAATTACTTCTACACGATGGAATACATGAATACAACACGGTTTGACCATTTTTCGAAGCAGATGACCTGTCCAAGTTGAATTTATAGGTAAGATTTTAGATACCAATTATTCTGTTATTCCAAGGAAAATTCACTAACACCAATATCACAAACACTCACTGTATACGGCACTCGAACAGTCGCTATAATTCACTTATTTTTCACATACATAACCACTAAACTATGCAGATGATACTGTGACAAGTACGGCCCTGTGCGCTACGGCCCGATCGAGAAGTTTCTGGAAACGCGAGCACGACATAGAAGCCGCCAATGCTTCGCGAAGTTTCTAGACGGGCCCGGACTTAGCGAGTAACAATCGGCGTTACACATATAAGGAGCGCATCGACGGGAGGCATTCATTCAGTTAGAGACGAGCGACCAGTGAAAATAAATAGTGCCGAATAAATCAGTAGAAATAAATTGTACAGACTTTTGTTAGAATAAGTTCATTAGTTATTAATTATTAGTGTTATAAGTAGTGTAAATAAATAGTTTAATTGAACCCGGACGTTTTAATAACGAAGAAAACGTTACATTGGTGTCAGGTGTGGGGTGGATTTGAGGATTTGAATGCCGATAACCAGATCGCAAAAAGAGAAAATGGACCAGGCGAGTATGGAATTTTTCAAGCAAGCCTTCGAAAAAATGAGCTTGAAAATGGAAGAGAATTCTCGAGAGATGAGCTTGAAAATGGAAGAGAACTCTCGGGAAATGAGCTTAAAAATGGATAAAATGGAAAATAAGGCGGAAGAGAATTCCCGAGAAATGAGGTCAAAAATGGATAAAATGGAAAATAAGGTGGAGGAAAACAATGAACAATTGGTGAGTCAAATTGCAAGTACATTGGATGAGAAAATGGAATCCATCAAGGAAGTCATAATAGATGAAGTGAATGAAAAATTCGATAAGGTTGACGAAAAATTTGAGGAAATCAATGAAAAATTTGATAAAGTTGATGAAAAATTCGACGAAGTAGTTGATAAGGTTGACGGAAAAATTGAAGAAGTAGTTGATGAGGTTAATGGAAAATTCGAAGTGTTATCAGGAATAATTGAACAGCATGCCAAGTTCATAGAGTCCCTGAAAAGAACGTCGAATAGAAAAGAAACCCAAGCTTCACCATCCTATAGCTTCGTGAAATCGGAAAACAACACAGAAAGTGGTAAAATGAAGATCAAGCCACCAACATTTGACGGAAAAGTTCCTTGGTCGACATATCAAAAACAATTTGAAGCTGCTGCGTTGGCAAACAGTTGGAGCGACAACGAAAAAGCCACAGCATTAATAATAGCTCTACGAGGAGATGCACTTAACATTCTGCAGACAATACCGGAAAGTCAACAGGCCTGTTATGAAGTTTTAACATCCAAACTTCAAATGAGATATGGCGATGCTCACCTACAGCAAGTTTACCATGCTCAAATAAAGAACCGGGTGCAGAAAGCAGGAGAAAATCTCCAGGAATTCGAGGCCGATGTTGCCAGATTAGTGAGGCTGGCTTATCCATCTGCTCCAGACAGCTTCATTGAACAGCTATCAATCCAGACGTTCGTCGACGGGATCAAGGACAGCGAAGTTCAACAAGCCTTGAGACTTGCCCGGCCTAAAACCATCGATGATGCTCTAGCTCATGCCTTAGAATTCGAAGCAGCGAAACAGGCGACGCATAGAGGGCACGTTCGTGTGAGACAAGTCCAAGAAGCAGACCGACCGGTTGAGGAAATCATCCGAGAAGAAGTTAGCAGGTTATTGAATGCCAAGAAAAAGGATGTTGTGTGCTGGTATTGCAACAAAAGTGGGCATTTCAAGCGAAATTGCCCAAGGATTGAAAAAGAGCCACAGCAGGGAAACTAAAAAGGGTCGGTGATAAGGGGCATAAATCGACCCAGGCTGAAAATGCCCCCGAAGTGATAATTCGAGGAATCATGTCCACAGATTTAACAAGCATATTTGTTCCTGGAAAGATAAACGATCGAAGCGTGAAAATACTAGTGGACACAGGATCGACTAGAACCATTGTGCGTCCGGAAATAGCCGAAGGATTGAAGAGTCGTCCAGCTATGATCAAACTCCGAACTGCGTCTGGACAAGAAATACCGACTTATGGATCAGTCATCTCCACCATTGAATTGGGTAGCAAGGTAGTCAAGCATGAAGTTCTTGTAGCCGAAATTACAGAAGAAGTTATCCTGGGATTGGACCTGGTGAAGAAACTTGGATGCCAACTGGATATGAAGAAAGATGTTCTTCGGCTGGGTATTGAAGAGATTTCGTTCAATGATGTGGATGACAGGACATATAAGATCCGACTGACCGAGGACATCACGTTGCCAGGACGGACTGAAGGCATAGTGACTGGTGAATGTGAGAATATTACAAGAAATGGCTGCGTTAGAATGATCGAACCTTCAGACGATGGGATACTAGCCAAAGGACTATTACTTGGGAAGACATTGGTAAGGTTAAGAGACAGCATACCCATCCGATTACTAAATGTAAACATGTTTCCAGTCACCCTGAAGAAGAACACCTTGATTGGACATGGGGTACCAGTGTACCATATTTCTGGTGGGATGGGTACTGCAGAAGTTCCGCAGACAAAGAAGAATACCGAAGAGCTGGTCGCCCTCCTCACTTCAAAATGTCAAGACCTTAACCAGTGTCAATTGGCCGAAGTCAGAAAATTGATTCAGTCCTTCTCTGACGTCTTTGCCACTGGCGAAAGAACAGGAAAGACCGATGTTGTGCAGCATAATATCAATACAGGTGATGCACAACCCGTCAGACAACACCCCAGACGTCTTCCGCTGGCAAAGAGAGAAGAAGCCGAACGGATCATTGAAGACATGGCGAGAGAAGGTGTCATTGAACCATCCAATAGTCCCTGGACATCGCCTGTAGTGCTGGTAAAGAAGAAGGATGGGTCCACCAGGTTCTGTGTAGACTATAGGCAGCTCAACCAAGTTACGAAAAAGGATAGTTACCCCTTACCAAGAATTGATGACACACTGGATACACTCTCGGGATCTCGTTGGTTCTCTACCTTGGATTTGAAGAGTGGGTATTGGCAAGTTGGTTTGGATCCAAAAGACAAAGAGAAAACTGCCTTCAGTATTGGAACGGGCCTGTGGCAATTTAAGGTTATGCCTTTTGGATTATGCAACGCTCCGGCCACATTTGAGCGTTTAATGGAAACTATATTAAGAGGACTCTCCTGGAAGACTTGCCTGGTGTATTTAGATGACGTGATAGTTGTGGGAAAATCATTCCAAGACCACCTGCACAACCTATCCGAGGTCTTCCAGAGACTACGTGGGGCCAATTTGAAGCTAAGTCCCAAGAAATGCCATCTATTTCGAGCAGAGGTGAAATATTTAGGACACGTAGTTTCTCGAAGGGGTGTGAAAGTTGACCCAGACAAGATCAAGGCGGTACAGGATTGGCCCATACCGAGAGACAAGACTGAGTTACGAAGTTTCCTAGGCTTGTGCACTTACTACAGAAGATTTGTGCCTGGATTCGCCAACGTTGCCAAACCGCTGACAAAATTAACGGAAGATGGGCAGGAGTACATTTGGTCCGATGATTGCGCTGAAGCCTTCGATCGATTGAAAAAGGCTCTGGTCACAGCTCCAGTCTTGAGTTACGCAAGAACCGAAGGAAAATTCGTGCTCGATACCGATGCTAGTAATATGGCCATTGGAGGCGTTCTATCGCAAGTTCAGGATGGACAAGAACGAGTCATCGGTTATTTCAGCAAGGTACTGTCGAAACCAGAAAGAAATTACTGCGTGACCAGAAGAGAACTCTTAGCAGAAATCAAGGCCGTAGAACATTTCTACAAATACTTATATGGTAGAAAATTCCTGCTAAGAACGGACCATGCTGCTTTGAAATGGCTCCTGAATTTTAAGAACCCAGAAGGACAAGTGGCCAGAATGATCGAGAGGCTGCAAGAATATGACTTCGACACTGAACACAGAGCTGGGGCTACACATCGAAACGCGGATGCGTTGTCAAGAAGACCTTGCCCCCAAAATTGTAGCCACTGCTCTCGTGTGGAAGATAAGGCCAATTTGATGCGGACCACAGTGATCGAAGATGACTGGCTACCCACAGAAATTCGACGAGCACAGGAGGAAGATCCAGATCTGAGAGTAATCCTAAGTTGGAAGGAGAGTGGCAGACGACCTACATGGGAAGGAGTTTCCAGACTGAGCCAAAATGTCAAGTCATATTGGGCCCAATGGGAAACGTTGAAGATTGATGAAGGTCTTCTGAAACGTTGTTGGGAAAATGAAGATGGATCTCAGCAGAGGCTTCAGTTAATTGTGCCCAAGAGTAGGGTAACGGACATTTTGACCAGACTACATAATGGAACTTCGGGTGGCCATTTTGGGATTACTAAGACTCTGGAGAAGGTTAGGCAGCGATTTTATTGGATCAACTGTAAGACCGACGTTAAAGATTGGTGTAGAAAATGTAAAGTTTGTGCTGCGGCCAACGGACCCTACGGTAAAGGAAAGGCACCAATGAAGCAATATAACGTCGGATCCCCCATGGAACGAGTAGCTATCGACATCGCAGGCCCTTTTCCAGAAACAGGCAATGGAAATAAGTACATTTTGGTAGCGATGGACTACTTTACCAAATGGGTGGAAGCGTACGGTATTCCTAACCAAGAGGCAAGTAGCTGACAAACTGGTGAAAGAGTTCTTCTGCAGATTTGGAATCCCCCTTGAGCTGCATTGTGATCAAGGCCGAAACTTCGAATCGAAGTTATTCCAGGAAGTTTGCAAAACATTGGGGATACGTAAGACAAGAACTACACCTCTGCATCCTCAGTCAGACGGCATGGTAGAACGAAAGAACCGGACTATGGGAAAACACTTGGCCAAAGTTGTCTCTGACCATCAAAGGGACTGGGATGAATACTTGCATTTATTCACGATGGCCTATAGATCTTCGGTTCAAGAATCTACCAAGGAGACTCCATCCAATATAATGTTTGGCCGAGAAATAAGATTACCTTGCGACCTCGAGTTTGGGTGTAAGCCTGGAGAAGATGTAGCTGGGGAGGACTACGTTAGTAATCTCAGAAGCAAGCTAGACTACATCCATGATAAGGTGCGTAATCAAATGCAGCAAGCAAGTGACCGGATGAAAATGCGCTATGACATCAAGGCCATTGAAGAAGGGTTTACCGAAGGAGATCTGGTATGGTTGTATAACCCCCAAAGAAGAAAAGGTTTCTCACCGAAGCTGCAGAGACATTGGGAAGGACCGTACGAAGTTGTGAAGAAAATAAATGATGTAGTTTACCGAATACGGAAGCTCCCTAGAGGAAAACCGAAAGTCGTCCATTTCAACCGGTTGGCTCCGTATGCGTCTTCGCAGAACGAAGAAGAAGTTCGTCTCGTCGAGGTTCCAGCACAGGAAAGCTGCGAATTCCAGGAATTTATGAACACCTATGGGAGAACACGCATTGCACGGTTTGGCGTCACACAGGAAGTTCATCAGGACCTGTTTACAGTCCCCCAGGAATACTCGCTTGCACATTGTGTAGCAGCTGATCTAAGTAGGGGAATAGTAAGCGTATTCAAAAACAAGTTTGGTCGGCAAGAGGAACTAATGGGACAGCAGCCCAGAGTCGGGAAATGTTTAAGATTGAAGTCCGAGGGTCGGTTCATTTACTATTTGGTTACCAAGCAGCACTCTTTCCAGAAGCCCACCTACCAGAACTTATGGACCTCGCTGCATGGCTTGAAAGAAGACCTTCAGCGTTCCGGCGTTAGGAAACTAGCTGTTCCCAAGCTTGGTTGTGGACTGGATCTACTGAATTGGAGGGTAGTACGAAGCATGCTTGAAGTAATTTTTCAGACGGCAGGTATACAGATCCTAGTATGCAGTTTCTACCCAAATCGTGTCGAGCTCCCCGGCAAAACTATAGAATGCTATTTCCATCAAAGGGGCTACTGTAGAGAAGGAGCCAACTGCAGATTTCGCCACGGTCCTCTGAAGAATCCATGCGATCTGTTCTGGGACAGAACAGGCTTAAGGAGGGGACAGTGTGACAAGTACGGCCCTGTGCGCTACGGCCCGATCGAGAAGTTTCTGGAAACGCGAGCACGACATAGAAGCCGCCAATGCTTCGCGAAGTTTCTAGACGGGCCCGGACTTAGCGAGAAACAATCGGCGTTACACATATAAGGAGCGCATCGACGGGAGGCATTCATTCAGTTAGAGACGAGCGACCAGTGAAAATAAATAGTGCCGAATAAATCAGTAGAAATAAATTGTACAGACTTTTGTTAGAATAAGTTCATTAGTTATTAATTATTAGTGTTATAAGTAGTGTAAATAAATAGTTTAATTGAACCCGGACGTTTTAATAACGAAGAAAACGTTACAATACAAAAACACGTGCATTGTTTACCAATAGACGTTTGCTCTTTATACCCCAGTCCAGCGTTGCCGCTCTTCGCAATGCCCGGGCTCTGTAAGTTGAAGATGGCTATGACTGTACCTTGAGACTTTGTCTAGTTTTGTTTAAGAGGTCCTCCGTTCCACTCCAATTTTCATCGGAGTAGGGTTATGTTGTCCTGAAGAGATCAGAACAAGATCGAAACCTAGGTCGACTTCTACCCACTTCGATAAGGTTGGAACCTTCGCGGTTTCCTGGTTGAAGATGATGGCAAGTTCGTGCTGGATCCATGGCGGTTGTTGATATTTATATCAATGAACGCGATGTATCTGATAAATTTTTGATCATCAATACAGTCACAGAGTGAAGCCAAATCGTTGGAAAGAATTGAATTGTACGCATAAGTCAACTGGAAATAAAAAATGCGAGAAACTTATAGGTTATGCATACCTATTCCGAGTGTTAATAAGGAATTAGATATCGAGGATGAAAATATATCACTTGAATATCTTCAGTTCAATTCAATTCAGGCGCGGATCGGGATTCTTACCAAAGCTTGGCTTCAATTCTCATAGGCTCATTACCCATATTGGAATTATTAGATATAGGCATTGAGTTTAAATATACATAGAGACACAACGCAGTTCAACGATTTGATGCATACATTTTTGGCAGTTTCCTTGCCAATTTGCCAACTCTAGTGGCGGCACATAGTAGCTACTAAAGGAACTATAATCTGCCGATCCATTTTGTCACTATTGAATTACAGAAATCTGTGGGATATTCATTTTCCTCTAGTTCTATGAATCGTAGGCAGAGTCGGATTCATCCAAATTCTATATATCAGTATATCTTCGTTACAAACGATATGAATCAATAATGATGAATTATTAGCCATGAATTTCTCCAAAGGAGTGTTCTCAGGTAGGAAATGAGGGGTGAAAATGTACCATAAATAGTCTAGTCCAGTGGTCGGCAACCTGCGGCTCGCGAACCACTTGCGCCATGCGGCTCTTTAGTCTTTAGAGGTGAAGCTGCGGATCGTCAAGTCCATTCGCCAGTATTATTTATTTGACCATCATCTTATAAGGCCATGTTCAGGGTGTACAATTGGAGGTACAAACATATTTCGAGAGAAGAAGTCCCATAAATATGGGATCACAAACGTTTCGTATTGAGATACATGGAGTTGAAATTTGAATTTTCTTCAAGTTTTTTTCTCATAGAAGGTATCTGCATTTCACAAGATATTCAACTGAAGTTTGGCATGGATATTACCATTTAGACTATTTAGAGTTTACACCATGTGACATGCCAATTTCGATTGCAAATCTACAGCCTGATATTTTTTCTGGAACACTATCCTGTTTTCGTCCAGAACTTTTTTTGTGTGAGACACAGCAATTTTGAAATTGGAAAAAGAAGCTTTGTTGTTAGACTAAACTTTATGGTCTCTTATAGTTTTATCGTATCTGCTATCGATTTAGAGAAAAACGATTCTCTCGAAAACCTGCCAGATCCCCAGACTTGAATAGTTCTGATTATACTAACTGGATTTTTATGATAATATTGATTTTTCTGAGGAATCGACCAGGTTTTCGAAATCGGTAAAACTACAAGAGACCATAAAGTTTAGTATAACAGCCGAGCTTCTTTCCACTAATTATCGAAATAACAGTGACTCCAGAAAGAAAGATTTCGAAGGAAACCAGGGGATAGTATCCCAGAAAAAAATATCACTCGGTAGGTTTGCAATCGAAATTGGCATATCACAGGCAGATTCTATGAGGAAAAAACACCCTGTATTTCGAAAACGAAATTTAATGTTTTCGGGCACATTTTTATGAGACTTTTTCACTTAAAATTATTCATGTCATCTCCCCTCTTCATTTTAACCTCCAATTAAGAAGCACTCTGTGTTTGACAATACTGTTTATTGGCGAGAGAAAAATTTGTGGCTCTTGAAAAAAAATTTGGAAATTTTATAAATTTTTGACTCTTCCGACTCAAAAGGTTGCCGACTCCTGGTCTAGTCAGTCCTCAAACAGGGAATTTCGGCGCGAAGTGTATTCTTATTGAATCTTCAATTGTTTTATATAGTCATTTTCAAAAACATTTTTTTGGATTTGTCCACATCACTTTTACATACACATATACAGTTAATTTGTTCATTCCGTTTTCATTGTAGCCTGAGACGAATTATGACTCGAAAACGTCGCTTCAGAGTCCAAAGAGTTTCATTCAGTTCCTTATTTTTCATACATCAGTATTTTATATTCATGATAGATCAAAAATAATTTTCGTTTAATTGCATCCAAAAAATCAGGTGATGAAATACTGAACATCCAATATTTCTTACGCCGGTCCTGATCGTCATCGCATTCGGCTTCGGAAATAGTGCTTCATAGTTCAGCTACTTACCGCCAGATGCGGGAGTAACATATTTCGCTTCTCTGAAACACACTTATCCATCTATGAACCGGTGAAGGAACTACACTAAATTCAGCTTCAAATCGTTGAACCAGGATGTGTCTCTATGTATATTTAAACTCAATGATATAGGTATGGTTTAAACCGACTCTCTACTCGTGGTGTACCCTATATCTTCAATCGAATCTCAATTAATCATATGCTTTTAAAGGGAGTTTGTGTAATGAGGATGTTTCGACTGGGGTAAGATTATGTTAAATAGGTTCTTGCGAAATTACAATGATTTTTCAGAATCTCTGTTCTTCTTTTTCGACATCATATTATTCTATGCTTTATTGGAATCCATCATGTTCTCCGAGTTCTTGACAATGAACGAGTATGATCAAATTATATTATCTCAGACCAATGCATGTTCTGAATAATGATGTATAAATGTTACAGCGATATAATAATGAAAAATAAACTGATATAACACTTGAATCCTTTCAGGACAAAAACTATAAATAGGTTGCACGTTTTTGCTTCCTCTTCTCGATATATCTTAGGAATCTTAGTAATATCCACAATGATAAGAGAGTAGAATCAGTATTCCAAGCCAAATAGCTAAAACCACCGCGGCCAACTGAAACATACATTGATCAAAATCTCACAAGATGAATGAATCAGATCTTTCACCTGGATAAAATAACCTGCTGTTCGAATTATTGTAACCATTGTAATATTGCTTGCTTCCTCTTTGTCATCATCAGGTTTAGAAGGTGATGCTATTGCACCTTTCCAAGCCTTATATTTCTGTAACTTCGCACAACCCTTGGAATAAACATAATCTCCATAACTGCTTCCTTCGCAATACTCTGATATTAGGTCTGAGGAATTATCTTTGAAGTGACAGCAACTTTGTGGAATACTTATGTTCATATTCAGCCAGCTACTGGGTCCATTCAGTCCGCAACATTTGAACTGTATACATAAAATAGCATTAAGGTTTTTCATCTCATACACTTTGCTAGCGAAATTATTGTTGGAGAATGTAAGACATTCTGCACAAGGAGCGTGTCGTCATAGATGCAGTTGATCCAAAGCTACTTAGAGGCTATGATCATCAGATGAATTTTTCTTCATTCAGAGTTGAGATACTGTTTATGTGATTCGAAGAATTTTTCGCTTTAACGGCATGCAATGGGCACTAAATTTTGCATGTCTCGAAAAGATCTAAAAGGGTAGCTCACAATATTCAATTTTTTTTCTGCAAAGTTTATTGATTGTATGTTCTACTCACGAAAATGTTTGAACTTACCCACTAATAATATTCCTTGAAATCATAATGATAGTGATCTTAAGAATTCAATTAAGATAAAAATTGTCCCTCACACGATACAATTTGTAGTTATGGTTTCGGAGTTGTGAGAGGTTTAATATAATAGCAAGGCACACACTAAAGGGAAATCTGTAAGATCTGATCCGCAGTCCAGATCTGTTACAGATCTGGACTGCGGATGGAATCGCTTCCGCCGATCTGGTCTGTCGCAGATCATATATCTCATTGATCCGCGACAGACCAGATCGGCGGGAGCGATCCGATACGCAGTCCAGACCTGTAAGAGATCTGGACTGCGGATCAGATCTTACAGATTTCCCTTTCGTGTGTGCCTTGCTAATCAATCCCAACGATGGGAACGAGCGTTTCCTTCTGAAGTACCCGCCAGTTAATAGTGAAGACACGTAGCCTATATGATCAAGGGAATAATAACTCCAGAAATGGATATAAATTAGTTTGTAGTTAAGTATGTACGTAGAAATTTGAAAGAATGAAATTATAATAAGATTGATACCCAATCCATCATTACCTGTTATCGGAATCTCCTATTTTGCAATGATATTTTCACTACCTGTCTGAACAGTTTTATACACTTTAATATAGATAATATTAGGTTGGGGAAAAAGTAATTTCGCATTTTTCTATTTATTTGAATGCTCTAAAAAAAGTGTTACACTTATCTAATTCAAGTCAAATATTCTCCATTGTCTTTGACTACTTGTTTCCAACGAGAATCTAACTTCATGATGCCTTTCTCATAAAAGCCCTTGTCCCTATGGGCAAAGAACTCGGACAACCAGTTTTCACAGGCCTCTATTGAGGACAAATTTGTACCCCCAAGCACGTTTGCCATCGACGGGAAAAGGTGATAGTCACTTGGTGCCAGGTCCGGACTATAAGGTGGATGCATAAGAACTTCCCATCCGAGCTCCCGGAGCTTCTGGCGTGTCATCAAAGAGGTATGCGGTCTAGCGTTATCCATATGAAATACGTAAGCTCGTGCGGTACCCAAACATCGAGCTTTTTTTTCAATCCAGCCTTCTTCAAATGATTTGAAACTGTTTTGTATTCGATATTCAGCTCCTGTGCGATGCTACGACTGCTAACATGACGGTCTATCTCGATATGTTCCATGATTTTTTCAACATTTTCGACGACATGCCTGGTGCATCTTTAACATCCACTACACCAGAACGGAATCGCTCAAACCAGTGTTGTGCAACACGAACCGAAAGAGTGTTGGCCCTGTATACATCGCAATTTTTTTTGGTTGCTTTTGAAGCGTTTTCTCCTTTCAAGAAGAAAAAATGTGAGAGATGGCGAATTTCTTCTTTTGTGACCTCCATAATCAACGCACGATAATCCACGACTGAACGGACCAGCTCAAAACTGTCAAATACATGTTTGTAGTATACACTAACACCTTGACAACGCGGTATCATTTGATCCGATGTGACCAATAGTGAACGAGATATACTCAGTTGAAAAAAAAAGGGAGCGAAATACGAAATTACTTTTTCCCCAACCTAATATGACGTGAATGCTATAATAATGTTTTGTAGGCGGCGACCTCTACCTATTTTAATTTCCACAGTATGTTTCGAACCTTTCATTTGTCCCCGCTTGCAATACATTATATCATTCACGACATTTTTATATTGAAGTACCTATATACTATATGTATACTGCTAAGGTAGTTAACGAAAAAAAAATTGCGTAGTGCATCTGTACTCAAACAAAATGTAATTGATTATATAGTGCTTGTTATTTTTTGGAATACGGTGCCACTCGATTGTTTAATACTCTTATTATTGGGATTGCATCGCCCCCTCATAGGTTATCGAGATTTCGTCACAGAATTACAGCAAAATGTGTACCACAACGAACTTTCATGAACATATCTGAGTGAATTTCGCTGATCATTTTTTAATGGGAAATATCCGCAGTGGCTATTTTCCGTTGAAGCACCATGTATTACTGTCCAGTTTATGTTGAGACACTCTGTATATTAGTAGTAAGATTTTCTCATTGTTTGATAAATCGGGCCAGAGCCACATATTTTTCGCGAGATTCGATTTCGCGAAAAATATCCTTTATAAAAATGTGTCACGAAAAGCTCGCGTCATCTATAGGTACTCCATTCACTTTTATAAAGTATCCCGGTTGGCAATGTTGAGGTTTAACAAGTTCTTTTACTTAAAACTGACGCAAGTTGGCACTCGTGAAAGTCAAATAGTTCTGATTTCTGAGAGGCGTTGCCGAAGCTTATTTTTATCTACTCTTTTTTAACTTTGTAAATGTAGTTAGATCTTTTAACTGTGACACAGGTTTCGTAGTACTACTAGATTTTCCTACTGGAATATTTCAAGTTGTGCAAAAAGGTATTTTTTCATTTCAGTATCGTAATGATTTCATTAGAGTACTAAAAACAGTTCTGTAATGAACTCATTACAGCATTGTTTTCAGTTTTATTTTCCATTTTGTGGTTGTCAGCACTTGCTTCCGCGATCCTATCCAATTCCATGGTTTTTATTCAGAACTGAAAAAATCGTATTGGAAAAGTGAAAAAAAATTTTACTCACTAAGTTTGGGTCCCAGATTACGAAAATGATAACGAGAAGTCGGCAATCCCCTTAATTTTTGCAAAAGAATCCCAAAGTTTCCGTTTGGCAGTTGTGGTTATACGGAGTTCTATAGCTAGTTTTCTTCTATGTTCTCAATCAATACTTGTATCCATTCAACGACACATAAACTAAAAATTCTTGGTGCTGGTTTTTATGTATTTTTTATTTAACTTTGTAGTACACAATCCAGAGTAGACAATCCAATCTTTAGGACACTCAATCTTGAATTAGTTTTGAACGAAAAATAACTATTTTATTGTATTGACGAAAGAATTGAAAAGCTCTTATAGAATTTTCTAATTTTTCAACTATTGAATGTTTGTAGTTAATTTCCCTGGCAACGATTGCCTACACTTTTGATTTTGATGGAGAAAATTTGGATTGAATTCAATTCATTGAAAATTGAACATAGAAAATTGAACAAACTCCCCGGGCTGAACCGTTTAGGTTAAGAAAATACAACTGCGAGATATTTCAAACAGTAGATTGATCATTTCTGTTACTAAATGGTGAAGGACATATTTCAGTAATAGACCTTGTAAATGTTCCTCCTTGAGTTTTAACTCTGACTATTCGAACGAGTGAGTCATTGCCCGGAATCAATTCAATAACACGTGCTAATGGACAATATTTAAGTTGGATGCTCGAAAGCGTGTTTTAAGGACCTGAATGAATTAGATTCAAATGCTCTGATTTCAATAAAAGTGTTGGAATATGAAGGAAGCAAATAAGAAGAAGGCAATATAGAAAACCTTCGATTAAATGATTAAAAGGACGAATGGCAATTATCACAGATAATGAATAGAATGTTAGAAAACCGACGAGGGTTGCGAAGACTGGCGACTATGCCAAAACTGAAGACAATTCAAAAGTGATTAACCGACGAGGGTTGCGACAACTGGCGACTAGGCCAAAACAAAAGACAATTTAAAGTTAATAACCGACGAGGGTTGCGACAACTGGCGACTAGGCCAAAACAAAAGACAATTCAAAGTGAATAACCGACGAGGGTTGCGACAACTGGCGACTAGGCCAAAACAAAAGACAATTCAAAGTGAATAACCGACGAGGGTTGCGGCAGTGGCGACTAGGCCAAAACAGATGACAATTCAGAAAGAGAGTTGGAAAGAGAAATGAGAAACCCGAAGAAATCTTGGGTCACAGAGAACAAATAAACTGAGATCGTACCACCACAAATAAGAATACCAATTATGATGGAAATGTACCTCAGGAGAGTAGATCTGCAGGGTTGAGTTTGGATAGAATATATCTCCATATTGCGCATTTTGAATTCTATTGGATTTGAGTTACTCTATTTGAAATAAAACAGACCAACGTTATGGATGAGATCGGATCCATGCTAACACTATTTCAGAATCAGACCATAGATTAATAGAATCAATATTTGGTAGGTGCGATGGCAATGAAGAGATCTTTGAAACAAGTTTTGATAATAGTAAAACACCCATCGATTCTAGTTTAGGTATAGATAAGATTTTCAATGGAGCAACTCGACTTTCAGCTGTAATCAGATGGGAAGAGACAGAGGGATTCGAGTAGATCGTACGCAAATAAACACAAGCTCCATATGCCTGAGAACTGGCATCAGCAAATCCATGAATTTCATATCGAACAATATCTGATTCAAAATGCAGAATAGTTCTTGGAATTTTCAATTCAGAAAGCATTGAAAGACCTTTCAAGACATTATTCCATTCTATTAGAAGTTTAGAGGCTATATTTTCGTCCCAACCAATTTTTGCAATCCAAACTTTTTGCATTAGGATTTTTAAACTGACGACAATGGGATTGATTAGCCCCAGAGGGTCATAAATTGATGCTATTATCGAAAGAACTTCTCGTTTACTATAAGATTCTTTGATGCAAAAATTTGGCAAGGCAATCATAAAATTATCAGAATGGGAGTCCCATAGCATACCTAGAATTTTGTTTGAGAAGTTTCCAGAATTTAGAATGTAATTATCTTTTTGAGAAATTTGTGAAATACTTTTCAAAAATTCTTGAGAATTTGACCCCCACTTGTGGAGTGATATACAGGCTGATTGCAAGCAATGAGTAAGTTGTTGCCTTGTTGGTGAGTCTCTATCAGAGTTGATACAGTATGACAGCCAAAAAAAAGTCATCTATATAACATGAGTGAAGAATTGCCTCACTAGCGCGAGGAAAGTTGTCCTTATTTTGTATTGCTAGTTCTTTAAGGCATCTTGTACTTAGGAATGGAGCTGAATTTGTGCCATAAGTAACTGTTTGCAATTCTATACAGTTCAGTTCATCCTGAGGATTGTCACGCCACAAGATGTTCAGTAAATATGTGTGAATAGGGTTTATTTGGATTTGCCTAAACATTTTTTCGATGTCAGCAATAAGAACATATTTGAATGTACGGAAACGAATCAAAATATCGAATAATTCTGGCTGTAAAGTATAACCTTTTAGCATTATATCATTGATAGAAAAACCAGTTGAAGTCTTCATAGAACCGTCAAATACTACACGAAGCTTGGTTGTGACACTTTGATCACGAACTACACAATGGTGTGGTATGAAGTATTTGTTGAGGAATGATTTATTGGTTAAAGTTAGAGGTATATATCTTGCATGCCCTAAGGATAAATATTCATTGATGAATTTTGAATATTGAGTTTTTCGTTCAGGTGAATTTTGGAGTCGCCTTTCCAAATTCAAAAATCTCTTTTTCGCTTGAGAGAATGAATCACCTAGTTTGAAAGGTTCACTTGGACTTTTGAATGGTAAATCAACCTGAAACCTACCAGATGGCAAACGAATGGTTGTATCTTCGAATATTTGTTCAGCTTGTTGTTCTGATTGAGTTAATATAGATTTAGATGAATTTGGTACTTCCTCGATTTCCCAAAATTTGGTTAAAATATGATTCAATTCTTGATCAGCTGTAGGATCTACAGTTTTCGACGAAGATTGTGCTGTTATTAAATGAGTAGTACTAGTACGAGACTTGCATGCTGACTGGGGAATATTTCCAGCAATTAAATATCCTAGATGCGAATTTTGAAGAACAGGCAACCCAGGACCTAATTTAACTATACCGTCAGTAATAATTTCGAAGTATATGTCTGCACCCAGAAGAATGTCGACATTGGAAGGAGTATTGAAATTGTTATCTGCTAATTCAATGTTCAGTGGAATAGGCAGAAGACTCAAATTAATTGGTACCTGTGGTTGGTTACAAGTTATAGTTTTAAGAACAGCACAGGAAACCCTAAATTTTCGGTCGTTATGTACTAACGAGTGAATTATTAAATCAATCATTTTATTTGACATAGAACAACTTTGAGATATACCAGAAATTCTAATTTTTTGATCATAGGTTTTGAGATTAAGTTTCTTGACTAAATCTTCAGTTACAAATGATGTTTGACTTGCTGAGTCTGTCAAACAACGAGCTACGATTGACTGGTTGTGTGAATTATACAATTTAACACGGGCAGTAGCTAGTAGTACTTCATTATTAGAGGAATGAACTGAAAAAGAAGGCAAATGTTGAGCAGGAGAAACATTATCTGCTCGAAGTGGAATGAAAGGTTGGGCACTAGTGGATAAATGTGTAAATGCTTGTGGTGAGTTATTTGCTCTGGATAATTCTTCATGAGACTTTGAATGAGAAATTGAATTTTGAGATGAATTCTTATTGAGATGGAGTAAACTATGATGAGACTTGTGACAAGTAGAACATTTGTGTTTACTAGAACATGTTTGAACATTATGGCCTAATGAAAGACAATTAAAACAGGCATTTTTTGTCTTAACCGCAGCATGACGATCTTTAGGAGATAAATTCAGAAATCTTTTACAGGAATATATTCTGTGTTCATTAGTACCACAAATGAAACATTTGAAAAATTTAGTGATATCTGACCTATCAACATGATGAGAACTAGTATTAGTGTATTTGCGGGAATATTTCAATTTTGAATGTTCTGTTGAATCACTTGAACTTAAATTTTCCAGAACCTTATATTTTCGTTCTAAAAATTCTATGAATTCTGGGAGCGTTGGAAATTCAGAAACATTTCTTTCTCCTTCAAATTCCTTTCTTAGGCTAAAATCAAGCTTTTGCGTGAAAATTTGTATGAGAATAAGGTCAGTGAGGTTCTCTGATAAATTATACGTATTTAAAGCTGCCAAATTGGTTTTGATTTGTGAAATGAAGTTTCTCAGATGATTATCGTTACCTTTGGATAAGGATGGAACATTCAAAAGGTTTCTAATATATGCATTCACAATAAGGTATTGATTATCGTATCTATCCCTTAACGTGTTGATCGCAATTGCAAAGTTCAATCCGATAACCTCCAAATTTTCTATGAGCTGTAGTGGTTCTTTTGTTAGAGCAGATTTTAAATACATTAGTTTCTGAACGTCAGATAATTTTTCATTATTTGTTATGAGTGCATTGAATAATTCAAAGAAACTTGGCCATTGTTTGATATCGCCTGAGAAATTTGGAATAGAAATTTCGGGTAACTTTATGCTAGAATATGATATCGTTGACCGATTATCAGAGTGAGAATTTGATTGTTGAGTGTCCTCAGATTGATTCACAATATTAGTTGCAAAGGAAATCAAATCAAAATATTTATCTTCCATAATTTCTCTGTCTTGGCAATATGATTCATGATCCATGACTTCCAATTCAGTTTGAAAATTATCATAATCTTTGAAAATTTGCATCAGTTGTTCCAAACGTAATTTACACTGAACAATATCAAGAGGTTTATCTTGATTGTATCAATTTTCCATTCTTGTCAACTTGGCCTTCACAATGCCTCTGTTTTTGATCAAAGTTTTCACTTCATCATCGACTTCACCAGAGTTTAAATTATGTTTTGACATTGTAATAGTTTGGAAAAAGGCAATAAATTGAAATTATCAGAGAATATCAATGAGGAATGTGACGAAATTTGCACGATTCTAGTGCTACTTATCGTAAATCCAACGATGAACTCGCTCTATAGAAGCAGTAAATAACCAACAAGAACAGCTGATTGCTCGAATCCTCTTCTATGACTTGTATTTCGGTGGTTGAGATCAAACCATCAAATTGTAAACGCTTTGACAGCAAAGGGAGATGAGAGCAGTACCAATACAAGCGTACACCCCTTTAGGATTGGACTTGGACTTGCCCGACTGTGTTTCTAGATGTTCTGTGGTCTTTGGATGACAACTTGGAACAGGAACTTGGAACCAATGTGTTTTCTTGATCTTGGGAATTGGAATCAATCTTCGATCGCAGAAGTAGAATTTGTAGATAGAATGTAGAATTTACCATCAATATCCGGCTCGAAGGACCATTTTATGTATCCATTCAACGACACATAAACTAAAAATTCTTGGTGCTGGTTTTTATGTATTTTTTATTTAACTTTGTAGTACACAATCCAGAGTAGACAATCCAATCTTTAGGACACTCAATCTTGAATTAGTTTTGAACGAAAAATAACTATTTTATTGTATTGACAAAAGAATTGAAAAGCTCTTATAGAATTTTCTAATTTTTCAACTATTGAATGTTTGTAGTTAATTTCCCTGGCAACGATTGCCTACACTTTTGATTTTGATGGAGAAAAATTGGATTGAATTCAATTCATTGAAAATTGAACATAGAAAATTGAACAATACTCGTTGGAAATGTTTTATTTTTCAATAACATTGAATAAGTTCACCATAATGTAAAACATTTAGGTATATGTCCTAATTCCTAATTCATAAATACGTTCTTCAATATACCTACGCTAACAAAATATTATCAGATAATCAACTAACCGAATTCTCTTCAGACCACTTCACAAGTTTTTCGCATTTTTTTTTCATACATGGATTAGTATTTTCGAGGTATTAATTCATTCGCAACATCATTAGCAATTCTGGAGGTGTTCAATCGATCTCTTCAAACATAATTCACGAATTCAATGCGTAATTATAAATGATTTCAAAATTCGAAACGTGAGATTCGAATGTCAATAATTAACAGTCACACCAACTGCCAAGATACAATACAAAAGTTATTAGGATGTATATTGTATAATCTGGATTTTTCATTGAACTTCGACAGTTTTTCACAAAACTTGACTGAAATAGAGAAAATATCGTCGAATACTCGTTGCAGAAGGCAATTCCAACACCCACACATACATGTTGGAATAGAAGCCCATTCTGCAACTAGTTTTAGAATATACTATTAAATGTCTTCTGTAGGCTTATTTCTTGAGAATTCTGAAAAGTGCGGAATTTCATAGGACCGTTATTCGAGTAGGTACTTTTATTCTTTTCATAACATAACTATCGTTATGTTAATAGTCGATAGTACCTACTTTCAAACAATAATTTGTGTTCATATTCAAAATTGAATATTTCTTGAAAATTTTTGGATATTCAGACCAAAGGAAATATAGAAATGAATGCCGAGATTCGAGAACGTTATCTCGATGTTTGAAATAGAATTCCCGATCGATCCGACTTCTTTATCCATTTCGTAAGTAATTTCAATTTTTATATGAGACCTCAGCTTGCACCATATGACGAATCCATAGGTTGAATCCAAAACCTCGATTTGTGGATATGTGTGATTTCGAATTCATACATAGATATAGATGACATACCTATGTTATGCTCATTTCGAAAATTATGCTTGATAATGAATCAGAGTGAAGAGAATAATGGTTGGAGTAAATTAAAGATTCTGGTTTTCCTAGGCGTAGATATAAATGATCAAATTGGTGTGAAAGGAAAAGCACACACAAAAACGAATGACTGAACTAAATATTAACGGTCGAGGTGTTTGATTGAACAAATTCATACAGGGTGGGGCAGAAAAACCTATCCGATTTCAAAACGTTATAAAATTAAAACCACTCAGCTTGTCAAAAAATTTTTTTTATTAACATATCGCAAATTTTATGCCATTTTTAAATTTAAGTTTTGAAAAGCACATCACTCAAATGTCGTCCTTGGGAGCGGATACACTTATTTAGGCGCTCGCGGTAGCTTTCCATGACTTTCACCGTCATTTCCACAGGAATTTCTTCAATTGCCCGAGCAATTTCCCTTCGTAAAGCAAGAAGGGTCCTTGGTCGATGCTGGTAAACCTTCGATTTGAGGTTACCCCAAATTCTGCCTGTTTACGGCGCCACAAAGGTGAAAATGGGCTTCGTCCGTGAAGAGCACAACATCGTCGTTTGGCAGTTCTCGGAGATCGCGACACAGGTTCGTACGGGTTTCAAAATCCCTTTCACTTAATTTCTGTGCAACAACCATTTTGTAGGGATGCATTTTGAGGTCCCGGTGCAAAATTCGCCGAATACTGCGGTTGGAAATCCCCAAAGCGAGCGAATGTTTTCGCGCCGAACGACGCGGGGAACGTTCAATCGCGGCTCTCACATTGGCCACGTTTTCAGGTCCTGTTGCTGTCCTGGGACGTCCAGGCGACTTCTTTTTCAATGCTGAACTCGTCTGTCTAAAATTTGACACCCACACTTTAATCGTAGCGTGATGTGGAACAGGATCATGCCGCCCGAGTCCGAAATGAATTCGAAAAGCACGTTGTGTAGCAATTATCGAACCGCCGCATTCGATAAACCGCTCAATAACAAAAGCACGATGTTTACCAGACCAAGGCATGTTGACTACTGACAAATGGCATAAAACCAGCTTTCTAACGGTTTTTACCCCACTACTCTACCTGCTCTCTCTTCTGAGAAAAAGGGATTTGAAATCGGATAGGTTCTTCTGCCCCACCCTGTACATGTATGGACAAAATTGAGATACAGTTCTTCTGATATGTAAAATTATTCTTTAGTTTACAGTTACACATAGTATCATTCAATCGAAACCAAAATTATTACCTATGTGTTGAAATAAGAGAAAATGAATTTAATGCTCTTGGTATCTTTCCCGTTCACTACCGTCACTATCTTTCGAAAGCCCTGCAGTTATTTCATCATATGTATAACACCACTAGAGAGTAAATTTTGCCGTCAAAATTTCTCGCAAAACAACATAGCTTCAGACAAGAGTACCCGTTTTCCTCCATGTTTGTTTACAGTCAGCAGCGCCCTCATCGGTGGTTGAAATAGCCAATATCTATGAATTTGAGAAACGTCAAAAATTTTATCGCCTGAAAACCAACTTGTTTGTTTTACCGACTTGAATGCTTCATCGATGAAAAACTTGTGTTGCTAAGGAAAAGGAAGCTTCCTCACTAAAAATGGAATGAGTGAAATAGTCCTTAGAAATCCATTTTCTTAGTCTTGCCGACTTGCATGTTTTATCGATGAGTAACGAGAGTTGCTTTAGAAACTTCCTCACTAGAAATGGAATGAGTGAAATAGTCAAATAGTATTATAATCGCAAAGAAACTTGGCAGTTCTATTCCTCGAAGAGAAGGACCAAAAATTTAGTTTCAATTTAGGAATATCTTTCCAAACACCAAAGATGTATTATCACCTAATACATCAACCTTCAGAAGACTGTGATTAATATCATAATATATCATCATCTATCTATAATATAAAAATGAATCGCAAAATGTGTTGGTAAGCGCATAACTCAACAACGCCTCGACCAATTTGGCCAAATCTTTTTTTAAAATGTTCGTTGAAGTTCAAGGATGGTTTTTACGGCGAGAAAAATTAGAATTATTGCTGGAAAAACCCTAAAACTAGCCCTTTTCTTTTTTAGTCTATATTAATAAAAGGCGATCTATGGTTGGTTCAAAATTGGACAGGTATATTGCCTATCAGATTAAAGTTGGTTCAAAACTTCGAAATGCCATATTGTTCAAACGATCGCACCAAATTGGACAATTTTTTTTTTGTGTTTATTATTGTTAGGGCAAGGTTTATATATCAAAATATTCCAAAAAAAATCCTACAGAAAAGAAAAAAAGACATTCCTTTTTCTCGAGCAATCATAGAGAACTTATGTAGGTTTTGACATTTGGACAAAGGAGGTTAGTTTTTCTTCCACAGAATCGCATGTCAAGTGAATAGTTAAAAGTGCAGTAGGTCTTACCACAGAATACCTAACAACGGTATAAGAATATTCTATGGTAGAACGAAGTTTCACGGTATTCAATAGAAATGCAATAATAAAATAGAACGAGAGAAATGGACTCGCTATTTTCGATAAAATAGAACGTTGTGAAGTTATAAGCCATGAAGTTGTCTGGCAACGGTGGATTTCATTTTCTTGAAGGGTAGGAAATTCAGAAATGGTAGACTAGACTAGAGTATGAATGGCGATGTATACAATCATTGTGTAATTTGCATAGAACTTATAATAACATGGAAACAGATCAAGTTGGTGGAACAGTGAATTTTTACCGGAATGTAAAGTAAATCGAATTGTGACGATCAGCATCAATCGTGTATTGTCCATTTTCATCTTTTCTCTATATTTTTGAAATGTTTTTGATTTATGTTTGGGTAATAAATATATTTGCGGAAATAACTGAATTCAAAATTGCCCATAATTAGTAATTGACATATTATTTTTGTATTTCTGTTTTGTGTGACAGCTCATATCCATGGAAAAGATGACGTTTGACAGATGACATTTGACAGATGACGTTTGACAGATGACATTTGACAGATGACATTTGACAGATGACATTTGACAGATGACCGATGACATTTGACAGATGACATTTGACAGATGACGTTTGACAGATGACATTTGACAGATGACGTTTGACAGATGACATTTTACAGATGACGTTTGACAGATGACGTTGGACAGATGACATTTGACAGATGACGTTTGACAGATAACATTTGACAGATGACGTTTGACAGATGACGTTTGACAGATGACATTTGGCAGATGACGTTTGACAGATGACATTTGACAGAACTTTTATTATGCCTAATTTATCTCCTTCTTGAAAAAATAGCAATGGTAAGTTTATACAACTTTAACGGGGGTTTCACAAAGCATATCACCGGTGATCGGAGCTTGATCTAGAATACTCGATTTGACAGTTCAGAAATCTAACCAAGCCGTTGATCTTCGATCACTGGTGATTGCGTTGTGAAATCTTCTGTAAGTATAGGCACGGCCTTCTTAAGATAAAGATGGCTATGGTATAGGTATTATTTAGGCGAAACAAAGTTCGCCGGGCCAGCTAGTATTAATATAAAGGTGCGTATTCACTTGCAACAGAACACTCCGAACGGACCAAACGCGCAGCGCGCGCTGCAACAAATTTGTCTAGTCAATACGTTGCGCAGAACAGAACTGAACGCGGCAAACATTTTCAGAGGTTTGTCGGTAAACGCGATTTGCTCAAAGGGAATAATTCTTTCGCCGGTGTTCAGTGGTTACGGAGGTTTGCTGTGTTTGTCGTTCGCTCCTTGTCTATCACATCGTCTGAATCCATTTTCGACCAACACACAAAAAACACTGACATACGGATGGTAACGCAACGAATACCGCAAACTTTCCAAACAGACCGAATTTTTACGCACAATATTTGTTGCAATCTTTTCAGCGAGCACGGCGTGTTTGGTTCGTTCGAAGCACAGAATACCTAACTACACAGAAACGTCAGTAAACGTCGGCGCTTTGATATTCAAGGGGCAAATTTTCGTGACCTTCATTCTCTGTAAGGTAGTACATATGTCACTTCTGAGTGGTCCAGCGGGAAGTTTAAATTTCACCTTGACATATGTACTACCTAGCATGGCAAAAGCGTCATCAATTTAAGTTTTGGCGGGAAGGCGGTATGACGCTTCTGTGTAGTTAGGTATTCTGTGGTTCGGAGTGTTGGGTTGCAAGTGAATACGCATCTTGATATATTCATTCCAAGCAACTTCAAGTGCCAAAACAAAATGTTTTGTTTTAAAAGTGAGGTTAGTTGTCCGCCATCGAAAAACGTCAAACGTTTCAATCCTCGGATTGAAGCTGAACCGTAGCTATCTTCACCGGTTGAGCCAACCCCGTGTTGAACCTGAGGTTGGATGTTATACCTAATACGGAAATCGACAGTCGACTGTATTGCTAACAGTTTTGAATTTAACCAAGAAATCAGCAGAAAATATAGAGAAAAAAGCAAAGGAAGAAGAGAATATGGATTAGAGAGTGGATTACTCGAAGAGGAATGCGAGGTGCCTCAAATAACCTTCTACGTGAACTCAAATTGGAAGAATCGAGGGATTACAAAAACTTTTTACGGCTCAGAGAGCAGAAATTCGAATATTTTACTGGTAAAAGTTACAAAATCAGTAAAATGCATACGGCTATGCGTGAAGCTCTTTCGCCCCGGATAAAGCTCGAAATTGTTTTGCGGTATCTCGCATCAGGCGATTCCTTTGAAAGTTTAGAATCCACTTGAATCCACAAAGTTGACCGTGCTTCGTTCAGGTTCAATTCAGCCGATCGAGTGAAACGAATTGGTGGTTTATACTCCATTCACTTTTATAAAGTATACCGGTGGGCCATGGAATTCTGACACATCTCACCGTGTATCTATATTTTGAAAATGTTAGGTTATAGTCATTCTTCTGTCAGTTGAACAAGAAACGTTGCCGTTTCTACATATATGTCGTAGTAACTAGGTATTTAACAAAATGGTTATTCACTTCGGGAAAATAATGAATTTAAGAAAATATCATGTGAATTCAATAATTTCTGAGAACTGTCGAATTTTGAAGAAACTTTTTTCTCTGTTAATACCGGAAATGTTTCACGTAGATCAAAAAATTCAGTCTATTTGTTGATAACAAGCTCAAGTTCACGGATCACGTCAACTCCCTGTTGAAGAGGTCATTTGTTACCTTTGAATAAAGAACCTCAGGAAAGAGCATAAGGTTCGAATTTGTGCGACCAAATTGGGTTACCAGTATGGCCGACAAAGGTTTCCGGAATCAGTGGCGTATCCAGGATTTCAGTTTGGGGGGGGGGGGCAGATTTTCCATATGAGGAAAATTGAATTTTAATACTATCCTATTTTTGCAATTTCTTTCCTGTGAGTATATGGTTCGGGGGGGGGGGGGCCTCCTGCCCTCCCCCCCCTGAATACACCACTGGCGTAGTGTAAAAAGAATAAGGGAATATCTCAAATCGTTGGCAGTGAATTAATTCAATATGTGAATAGTGCAAAAAAGTTAATTGAAATCGGTTTCAACCTTTTATTGGTTTTATCCATTTAGATGAGAAGTTAACTAAATAGCGAATCACCAAGTTTAGTGATATGATAATAATATGACATCACCTACTGTATTTCTCCATGTTACACCAATGGTTAACCTCAAAATTTCTTCCGACTTCTGAATTCTTTATATAACTGAATATATCTTTCGAAACACTTACCTATGAAAAGTTAAAGTATTATCCTGTCTTTTTTTACTATCAGATCGGCCACAAGATGCACAACTAACCATTTTGAAGTCAAAATAACAAACTTGTTTACACGAAATTCCAACGTGATGAGTAATAATTGGATTAGCAATATGGCCGTTTCCGTCGCACTTTTATACGTAGCAAATGAACCTTGTGCTCCTTCCTGTGGTTCTATGTTCTAAGTTTGTTACCTTGTGGCTTCTGATCCGAATCGCGAATTTCTTGGTCGAAGTCTTCGAGTTAGATTGGTTGAGTAACTTGTATTGTCCCACTTCAACTATGGTGACTATGTGTATGCTTTCTGTCTTGACGCATGGGACAGAGGACGGATTCAAAGGATGCAAAACTATTGTTTCAGATTCAGTTTTGACCTACCGAAGTATTCTCTCAACACATCTCGAAGAATAAACGAGCTTGGTTGGCTAAAAGTACGATTCCACCGAAAACATGTGCGGCACAAATGTTTACGAACATTTTGTGCAGCACTCCAGTAGTTCGCGTACAAGCTATGAACACATTTTAGCGTCCGTTTCCACCGGCACTGCTGTGTGTAACTTTTGTATGCGCACAGTGCCGCACACCGTATGCAGGAACTATACCTTTTCAACTTCAAATTGGTATCTATCAAAATCAAATTGGGAATTAACATATTCAAATTGGGAATAATCAAAATCAGATTCGGAATAAACACATTCAAATTGGGAATAATCAATTTCAAATTGAAACGGCATTCGTGGCTATGTAAATCAAGATCAGGCATGGTCAGAAGATCTTCATATTGATGAAAGATGAAGAAAAACTATTAATATATAGTCCATCCAAGAATGATCGACATCTCGGGGGGCTTTGGAAAATCGAAATTATGTTGGTAATGCCCATTCATTAATATTTTGAGTTGCAGAATTCAGGTTGGTGTTGGAAATAACACTGACATTTTGTTCTGTCATTAATGTTTGGAACAAATTTGGCAAAAAATTAAGCAAGTGAAATAAATATCATTGAAATGATGCTCTTGAAGAGTGAACACCTAAAAAATGGAAAGCCTGCACAGAGCACGTAGAAAAAGAAATGATAGAAGATTAGTCAAAATATAAGGAATGTTATGATATATTGCTGACAAAACCTTTCATTATGAACATGACGATTTCTGCCCAGATGAGGAAAAAATAACATGTGGTTGTTGAAACCATATATCTAATAATTCTATATTAGTAGATATATGGTTGAAACAGAATAATAGGAATATTTATATTTTTCATATTACATATTTACACCTTCATTCAGTGGCGTAGCGTAGTAACGCCAACACGGGCCTGTGTTCAAGATATTTTTCGGGCCCCTACCCTCCCTATTAACTCTAGTCGTCCCAAGCTTCCGGGCCCCTTATAGGGGCCCGGGCCCGTGTTCTTCGAACACGCCGAACACTGATCACTACGCCTCTGCGGGCTTCATTGTTCACAAATTAATATTGAAAGTTACAATGTCATGACAAAATTCTTCATACAGGGTGGGGCAGAAAAACCTATCCGATTTCAAAACGTTATAAAATTAAAACCACTCAGCTTGTCAAAAAATTTTTTTTATTAACATCGCAAATTTTATGCCATTTTTAAATTTAAGTTTTGAAAAGCACATCACTCAAATGTCGTCCTTGGGAGCGGATACACTGAAAATGGGCTTCGTCCGTGAAGAGCACAACATCGTCGTTTGGCAGTTCTCGGAGATCGCGACACAGGTTCGTACGGGTTTCAAAATCCCTTTCACTTAATTTCTGTGCAACAACCATTTTGTAGGGATGCATTTTGAGGTCCCGGTGCAAAATTCGCCGAATACTGCGGTTGGAAATCCCCAAAGCGAGCGAATGTTTTCGCGCCGAACGACGCGGGGAACGTTCAATCGCGGCTCTCACATTGGCCACGTTTTCAGGTCCTGTTGCTGTCCTGGGACGTCCAGGCGACTTCTTTTTCAATGCTGAACTCGTCTGTCTAAAATTTGACACCCACACTTTAATCGTAGCGTGATGTGGAACAGGATCATGACGCCCGAGTCCGAAATGAATTCGAAAAGCACGTTGTGTAGCAATTATCGAACCGCCGCATTCGATAAACCGCTCAATAACAAAAGCACGATGTTCACCAGACCAAGGCATGTTGACTACTGACAAATGGCATAAAACCAGCTTTCTAACGGTTTTTACCCCACTACTCTACCTGCTCTCTCTTCTGAGAAAAAGGGATTTGAAATCGGATAGGTTCTTCTGCCCCACCCTGTATATTGAATAGATCCATTGGTTAAGTTTTGTTTCTGTATTGATATCTATTACAAATTTCACAATCCATTCACATTGCAGTAACACGCTTCAAATTATCAACTAGATTTTTTCGGTTTAGCGAATATTCATATTGAACATTGAAAAGGACCGTGCTATTTAATCACCCACGATATTTTTCGATATCGAACCAGAATTTCCAGGCTGTATGCTCCTATAATTGATCGTAAGTGGAAAATGTATCAATACAAGATGAAAATGATATACTGCTGGCATACAGATTCACACGCTGGTAATCGTATGTGAAAATTGGAATCATTTTCATGTTCAAAGTGTCTTTCTTTGAAAAAACAAATTTGATTTCAAAGTTATATTTATATATTTTTTGCTATGATGAAAGCACAGAAAATTTTTAGTTACTTTTTTGTAACCAGAAATAAAGCTGCGACTGGACTTTCAAGGCCTGCTCTGATGTCAATCATTCTTGGATGATTTGAATTTATCAAACATTCAAAAAGTGTAAGGAGTACTTAAAAAATGTCATCTTTGTGCTTAAACTCTCATTTCCAAAAAATTGAAAACATCACATATGAACGATGAACCACATATCTTGTACAGGTAATAACTGTAATGGTTGATATATTTCTCCTTATCAAATTTTCTATTCTTTGAAGACGAAATTCTGTCTGATTTAATTTTTCTCTGCATACCGCAATTACCTGCTTTTTCATTGAATCTGCAGCTTTCTTCTTTGTATAAGGAATGATTATGAAAAAGAAATTGTAAACTTATCAGTAAAGTTTTTTCGAACTCGGCGATTTTCAATAAAAAGGGAGTTTTCGGGTTTGGAGTTCAAAGATATCTCTCAGTGTTACTCTTTATTGATCATTCCAAGCTTTCGGCTACTGGTTTGAGCCTTCTTCAGGGAAACTAAAAAAGACATGGTATCACAAACATCATACAAAAACTCTTACATTTAAAAACACTCACAGTCAATTTGAGGTTTGGATATTTTACATTTAAGCATCAGACGAAAAATCTCGGTTGGAAAACAATAATACTTTATATTCGCTTTTTTAAAATTTCCAATAAAATACGTCGCAATTAAATAATTAACTATTAACCTCACTTCGCATAAGAATGAAATTCAGTGGTCAGCGCTGTCAATCATGGAACTTGTCTCAGTTCAAATCGGTGGTCGCGCCCTCTGTGTCAACTCAATGATATTACAATAAATGTGACTTATCTCGTCAGTGTCTGTTTGAATGTTGATGTTGTTTTCATGTCTGCTTATTTCTACTGACTCAAGGATTTTAACAATGTTGACGTGCTAAGATATGAATCAAACCCGAAAAAGCGCATTTTCCTTGAGTCAGTAGAAATAAGCAGACATGAAAACAACTTCAACATTCAAACAGACACTGACGAGATAAGTCACATTTATTGTAATATCATTGAGTTGACACAGAGGGCGCGACCACCGATTTGAACTGAGACAAGTTCCATGATTGACAGCGCTGACCCCTGAATTTCATTCTTATGCGAAGTGAGGTTAATTATTTCATTGCGACGTATTTTATTGGAAACTAGCTGGCCCGGCGAACTTTGTTTCGCCTAAATGATACCCATAGCCATCTTTATCTTAAGAAGGCCGTGCCTATACTTACTGTGGATTTCACAAATCGTAATCACCAGTGATCGGAGACCAACGGCTTGGTTAGATTTCTGAACTGTCAAATCGAGTTGATTCTAGATCAAGCTCCGATCACCGGTGATATGCTTTGTGAAACCCCCCGTTAAAGATGTATAAACTTACCATTGCTATTTTTTCAAGCAGGAGATAAATAAGGCATAATAAAAGTTCTGTCAAATGTCATCTGTAAACTGTCAAATGTCATCTGTCTACTGACAAATGTCATCTGTCAACTGTTAAATGTCATCTGTCTACTGACAAATGTCATCTGTCAAATGTCATCTGTCAAATGTCATCTGTCGAATGTCATCTGTCAAATGTCATCTGTCAAACGTCATCTGTCAACTGTCATCTTTTCCATGGATATGAGCTGTGACACAAAACAGAAATACAAAAATAATATGTCAATTACTAATTATGGGCAATTTTGAATTCAGTTATTTCCGCAAATATATTTATTACCCAAACATAAATCAAAAACATTTCAGAAATATAGAGAAAAGATGAAAATGGACAACTCACGATTGATGCTGATCGTCACAATCCGATTTTACTTTACATTCCGGTAAAAATTCACTGTTTCACCAACTTAAGATCTTTACCCGCTTTTGATCTGATAATAGCCTTCCATGTTATTATAAGTTCTATGCAAATTTCACAATAATTGTATACATCGCCATTCATACTCTATGCCATTTCTGAATTTCCTACCCTTCAAGAAAATGAAATGCACCATTGCCAGACTACTTCATGGCTTATAACTTCACAACGATCTATTTTATTATTGCATTTCTATTGAATACCGTAGAACTTCGTTCTACTACTATTAATCCCCATGGAATATTCTTATACCGTTGGTAAGACCTACTGCACTTTCAACTATTCACTTGACATGCGATTCTGTGGAAGAAAAACTAACCTCCTTTGTCCAAATGTCAAAACCCATATAAGTACTCTATGATTGCTCGATTCGTCGTAAGAATTTGGAATGCATTTTTTTTTCTGTAGGATTTTTTTGGGAATATTTTGTTATATAAACCTTGCCCTAACAATAATAAACACAACAACAAAAAATGTCCAATTTGGTGCGATCGTTTGAACAATAAGACATTTCGAAGTTTTGAACCAACCATAGATCCTCTTTTATTAATATAGATAGCGAGTCCATTTCTCTCGTTCTATTTAATTATTGCATTTCTATTCAATACCGTGGAACTTCGTTCTACCACTATTAATCCCCATGGAATATTCTTATACCGTTGTTAGGTATTCTGTGGTAAGACCTACTGCACTTTTAACTATTCACTTGACATGCGATTCTGTGAAAGAAAAACTAACCTCCTTTGTCCAAATGTCAAAACCTACATAAGTACTCTATGATTGCTCGAGAAAAAGGAAGGCTTTTAACATTGGAAATGTTTATGTTCGTATATTGCAGGTAAATTACGAGTATTTGTTCAAGGTCAAAAGACAAAGTGTCGCCAGTAGACCAAAAAAGCATTCGAAAGTTATCGCGTAATTCATTAACGTAGGTGTGTTGGGCCAGCATATGCCAGCATACGAGAATCGGCGAACTGCGCCGAGGTGGGACTCAGGTGGGAGGTCCGCCAAATTCGCCGCAACGTTGCCGGATTGGGCACTTAGTCCGGTATTTGAAGGATAGATCATTGTTTTATTTCCTTCATTAGCACTTCGAGTGTTTATATTGTTGTTTAATCAAGTGAGATCTGGGCCGCGGTGAGCGGCCCGTCAAATTCGTCGCAGGCAATTATTCCGGTATTTGAAGGATAGATCATTGTTTTATTTCCTTCATTAGAACTTCGAGTGTTTATATTGTTGTTTAATCAAGTGAGATCTGGGCCGCGGTGAGCGGCCCGTCAAATTCGCCGCAACGTTGCCAGATTGGGCACTTATTTCGTTATTTGATCCACTGAAGAAACGGATTTGCACAGTCTGGCAACAAAATCCGCTTATGACACTGTTCGCCCATACTCAAATCGGCCTCTAACGCCCGTGTGCACCGCTTACCCTTAAAAGTTCCTCGTTGCTAGGTACCACTTAGACTTAAGTTCCACTCAAAAATATTTCCATTTGCACCGGTACCACTTAACAGAAATTTAGCTAAGGATCACTGCCATTTGGCAACGCTGTAAGATTATTCAAATATTGATACATTCGACCTACTTGAGAATTGAAAAGAAGAAATTCTATGCCGGTTTCTATGATCTATGACTAACCTATAACATAACAAATAACAGACAACGTACAAACATCGTACAGATAATTTGTGTTTTTCGGTTTTTCCTTGTGAAGTGTGAATTCAAAATGGATAGTGTTGAAAAGAAATCAACAAGAGCTCCAAATTTCTCTTCTAATGAGAAAAATAAACTTTTAAATTTGGTGAATAGTTTCAAGGGCACCATTGAAAATAAAAAACGAATGCAGTTACTTGGCGTGAAAAGACGGAAGCGTGGCAAGAAATTACGAATTTATTCAATTCACAATCCCCTGATGGACATCCAGTTCAATGAAAAGGCAATTTTCAAGCACAAGGAGCTCTGTAACATGGATAGCAGCATATTTTTAACATTGGAAATGTTTATGTTCGTATATTACAGGCAAGTTTCGAGTTTTCGTTCAAGGTCAAAAGACAAAGGTGTCGCTAGTAGACCAAAAAAGCATTCGAAAGTTATCGCGTGATATAGGTGACATAGGGTGTATTGCACCAGCATACGAGAAGCGAGCATAAATTAATTCTCACGAATGCCTAACCATTCAGATTCACTCGATTCCGAGTGCTTCCGAATGCACCCGCGTGGAAGATCGTGAGAAGAAGCCGTTGCCCGTTATTCAGATCGCGCGTTTTGTCTTTTGTCATTCTTCATAAACGAATCTGATAGTGAAATAGTTGAAAACGGTTGGAACTTCGAACAGTTAACAGTTTGATTTTTATTGAATAGAATATCTAGCAAAATCTATTACAATTTCTCATTATGGACGTTTCAAATAAATGCTCGACTTTATTGCAGAGTGAATCCACTTATTTGCATTTGCGGCATATGTGGGAAAGAGTTTACCAGCGTATCTGTTAGAAACAGGACAATCCATAATGATGATTCCGCTAAAGTGGTGAAGAAGCAATATATTTTGTGTTCTCTTTGTTCTACTGATGAAAACCAGGAAACGTTTTCTACATATGATCATTTGAGAATAATTCATGGTGTTCTGTATGATTGATATTTCTTACATTTCCCCCATCTAAGAAAACTATGATACAACACACAGTTATATTGCCATATTTCAAAATACATATGCTAAATTACCTACTTAAATTCTCACTTTTGAGGTTTTTGTAAGCGCATATGTGCTTTTTTACAAGCTTTTATTTAGTTTCACCTGTCCCGGTGTCTGTCTGTCTGTCTCTATCTAATCAAATCTTGCAAGTTAAATATGACACACTTCTAATCGTCCGATTGATTTGAAATTTGGCAGGTGTACATAATTCTGGTGACAATGCATCATGAAATATTTTTCATAGAAAAAAAACAAAATGGCTGCTCCAAAATGGCGGATGAGTTTCGTAATTATCATCCGATTTCATTCAAAATTAGTATCTAGGGGTTTTTGGGTTCGACAATGATGATTCTTCTGTCAAAATTGAAAAATTCAAGATGGCGGCTAGAATAGGCCGGACGAGTTTCGTAATTATGATCCGATTCTATTCAAAATGTGTATCTAGGGGTGTTCTGGGTCGGAAATTACGATTCTTCAAAATTGAGGAATTCAAGATGGCGGCTTCAAAATGGCGGATGAGGGTTGTTTTTATAAAAGATTGTTTTAAAGAATGATTTTTTTATTATAGCTTGTTCTAAATGCAAGGGCGGATATAGCTTTTTTTCATGGGATGGGGGGTAATAACTATTGAAAATCAGGTTCACAATTTATGAAATTTTTTTATGTGCACCACATTGCGTAACTTCTTCTAAGGACTTTGATACTCATGGGGGGTAATTACCATAATATAAATCAAACTGTTCGAAGTTCCAAGTTCCAACCGTTTTCAACTATTTCACTATCAGATTCGTTTATGAAGAACGACAAAAGACAAAACGCGCGATCTGAATAACGGGCAACGGCTTCTTCTCACGATCGTCCTCTCGGGTGCATTCGGAAGCACTCGGAATCGAGTGAATCTGATTGGTTAGGAATTCGTGAGAATTAATGTATGCTCGAGAATCGGCGACGGCGACCAGTGAGCCGCGGTGAGAGGTACGTCAAATTCGCCGCAACGTTGCCAGATTGGGCAATTATTCCTGTATTTGAAGGATAGATCACTTCGAGTGTTTATATTGTTGTTTCATCAAGTGAGATCTGGGCCGCGGTGAGTGGTCCGTCAAATTCGCCGCAACGTTGCCAGATTGGGCAAATATTTCGGTATTTGAAGAATAGGTCAATAGTTGATCCGAGTACATATAAGATTCATGAATTTTAGTAGAAACAGAATCCTTCTATCTGAAGCCAATTTCATGAATACCCAGATTTGCTAAAATCAAAATTCACTTCGAAAATATTGGACGGAGTGGACTCAGCTTCATTTGATTTCCTCCGAGTAGGGGAGGACGGGGGAATTCCGCGCACGGAGGAATTCTGCGCATTGATATTCTACAACTCAGTTCAGTCATTTCAAAATTTAGATACAGCCACAGAAATATAATAAACATATGAATAAATAAATATTTTATTATATTTCTGTGGATACAGCGCACCATCTCGTATTTGCCTTGCCAACATCCTCCCGTAATTTAAAGATATTCGTGTTTTTATTTTAGACCAGGGAGCCGATTGTTCGTTTCACGATGCTATGATCTAATTTTCAAGAGAAATTGGAATCGTGGAAAGTACTTCTATTATTAATTTCTAATGAATCTATTGCATGACTATTTCCCTTCATATGTGTAGATTATTTAATGCAAAAGAACAATTACATAATTGTATTTCGTCATCTAATGTCAGTGATTAGTTAGGTTAGGTGACTCACACTGGGAGAATAACGCGCAGCTGTAGCGGGGTAATTCTTCAATAATATTTTTTGTACAGTCCTGGAAATTTGTTTAATTTACATTGTACTTGGTTATTACCTAAATAATGAAATATTTTTTCGAGTTTTTCAGCTGTTCAATATATGCGCATAATTATACCATCGCATGCGAGGTATTACCCAGTACGTGGGGGAAGACCACGAAAAGACAGTTTTCAGAATTATTTTTTTTCTCAATTGGTATAGGTAGTTGAACCTTTTCCTTGTGATGAAAAAGTTCCAAATGGGTTCATGATTCAGCAGTTAAATTATGAAAGTTTGTGTGTACATAGGAAGGTTTTTGTGAGCATTTTCCCTAAGATGCGTGGAATTCCCCCGTCCTCCCCTACATATAAGATTCATGAATTTTAGTAAAAACATAATCCTTCTATCTCAAGCCAATTTCGAGAATACTCAGATTTGGTAAAATAAAAATTCTCTTCGAAAATATTGGACGGGGTGGACTCAGCTTCTTCTGATGATGTTTACTCCGAGAAGGTACATATAAGATTCCTGAATTTTAGTGAAAACAGAATCTTTCTACTTCCTATCTCAAACCAATTTCATGAAAACCCAGATTTGGTAAAATAAAAATTCGCTTAGAAAATATTGGACAGAATGGACTCAGCTTCATCCGATGAGAGTTGATCTGAGAACATATAAGATTCATGAATTTTAGTAAAAACATAATCCTTCTATCTCAAGCCAATTTCGAGAATACTCAGATTTGGTAAAATAAAAATTCTCTTCGAAAATATTGGACGGGGTGGACTCAGCTTCTTCTGATGATGTTTACTCCGAGAAGGTACATATAAGATTCCTGAATTTTAGTGAAAACAGAATCTTTCTACTTTCTATCTCAAACCAATTTCATGAAAACCCAGATTTGGTAAAATAAAAATTCGCTTAGAAAATATTGGACAGAATGGACTCAGCTTCATCCGATGAGAGTTGATCTAAGAACATATAAGATTCATGAATTTTAGTAAAAACAGAATCCTTCTATCTCAAGCCAATTTCGAGAAAACTCAGATTTGGTAAAATAAAAATTCTCTTCGAAAATATTGGACGAGGTGGACTCAGCTTATTCTGATGATGTTAACTCCGAGTACATGTAAGATTCATGAATTTTAGTAAAAACTGAATCCTTCTATCTAAAGCCAATTTCATGAAAACCCAGATTTGCTAAAATCAAAACTCACTTCGAAAATATTGGACAGGAATGACAGGATGGACCCAGCTTCATCCAATTATTTATATCTTTATTTTTTATTATTATATCTTAAGAATACTTACTTTAGAAAGAACATTTTTGTTTTAAAATACGGTGACAAGTTTCCTCTCACATGTTAGGAATTGGGAATGTTGATTGTTTCTTGCAATTATTATTGCTCATTATTATTATTGAAAATACTATTTCATTTTAAGTTCAGATGCAAATAAATGTTGGTAATATTCACATGTGGTGTTATCATTTCCAATGTCTCTGATGGTTGCAAGGATTGCGAAATCTGTAAATTTTTTTTCTTTTCTGTAGGATTTTTTTGGGAATATTTTGTTATATAAACCTTGCCCTAACAATAATAAACACAACAAAAAAAGAATTGTCCAATTTGGTGCGATCGTTTGAACAATATGGCATTTCGAAGTTTTGAACCAACCATAGATCGCCTTTTATTAATATAGATTTTAAAAAAGCGAATATAAAGTATTATTGTTTTCCTACCGAGATTTTTCGTCTGATGCTTAAATGTAAAATATCCAAACCTCAAATTGACTGTGAGTGTTTTCAAATGTAAGAGTTTTTGTATGATGTTTGTGATACCATGTCTTTTTTAGTTTCCCTGAAGAAGGCTCAAACCAGTAGCCGAAAGCTTGGAATGATCAATAAAGAGTAACACTGAGAGACATCTTTGAACTCCAAACCCGAAAACTCCCTTTTTATTGTAAACTTATCGTTCGTTACTTACTTTGGACAAATTTGAGAGTTGATTACATATCGAGTTATTCGAAGATCTGATTCACATAGATGTCCTTCCAATATGAAATTGATTATTCCCAATCTGATTTTGATTATTCCCAATTTGAATATGTCAGTTCCCAATTTGATTTTGATAGTTCCTAATTTGAAGTTGGAAAGGTATAGTTCTCAGTGTTTTGCGATCCTTCGATAGGTGGAAATATGGAGGATCAAGAAAACGTTGTGCTCTTTACTGCAGCGTGTGTTTTATTATGTACTTTGTTAAAAAAAAACAAGAAAGAAACATTGATGTTCGGTGAGGTCCTTTTTACAACGTCGCAATGAAGAGAAAAATAGATCTGTGCACGAGATGAAAATAGACCCGTTGAGTGGATTCAAGAATTTTACTTGAATATCGTGTTCCTGGTCAATGCTGTTAGTCGATTAATTACAAAACGAGACACGAACTACAGAAAATCTGTCCCTGTTTCGATGAGGCTAGCAATAACTTTGAGATATCTAGCAACTGGAGATTCTTTCGCAAGTTCGATGTTTTTATTCAAAGTTTCTAAAGAACTAATTCCTCGTATTGTACCTGAGGTGTGTTAGGCGTTGATAAGCGATAATCCGAGTTGATGCTTTCATTTGGTTCATCCCTCTGATGAAAAAAAATCAAATATAAATTTCCGAATCATTTTGGCTTATACACCTCCGATAGGTATTCCTGAACCAGAAGTTTTTGAATCGGTTATTTTTTTTCGTTCTCGCCTGTACTGCGACACAATAATTTCCTACTTTCGCAGAATCTCGATGGAAACACAATCAATTGTTTTGACAAACTCTTCAGCTGCATCGTGTTTTCTATTTCGGTTTTTGTTATGTTCATTATTACAATCCCACAATACGGGATATATTTCCATTTCTTTAATGAATTGGATTATCTTCTCTAATGAGAAGATAATGTGCGCACAAGTTGATGTTTCCACTATGGTAGCGGAAGCAAGACTGAGTTCGCGGAAAACATGTGTGTGTGCTTCAACCCGAGTCCACCGCTGGAAGCAGTACGCGACAAAAGTGTGCAACTGTGCGCGAACTTTTCAAGAGAGTACGCGCACTGCTTGTTGCTGTTCTCGTGTTCACGAGTCCACCGCAATGAACATTTGTGCCGTACACTGTTCACCACAGTGCCGCACAGTGCAGCACTCTGGTGGAATCGCACCTTTAAGAATGGAAAACAGGAAAAAGGTTCACTTACTAAATTTGATTCATAAGGTGCTTGGTACTGGATTGCCAAGTTACCTCCGCCTTCTCCTGAATTTCAGAGGTGACTTATCTAATCGCTCTATCAGACATGTAACAACTTTGCACTATCTATCAAATAAAGACGTTAATTATTATTATACAGGGTGAATCTTTGACTTGTACCTATATTTTAACTGTAGATTCCTCTCATCAAACGAAACACTTTTTTCCCATACCATTTTTCAAAATTCGGTTTCGTTTGAAAGATACAGGGTGTCAAAAATCCATGAAATTAACACTTTTCTTTCCATATACTTATTCGGAACCGATATTTCGAATGAACTGAATTTTGGTTGATTCTTTACTCTATTCATGGTGCATATTCCTCAAACGAAACTTATTCAATATCTCTCCTAGTATAAAAGTTACAGGGTGGTCGACTCATAAATTCATGCAAAATCACTATCAAATCACTTGAAAAGGATAAACGGTTCATATTTTCGAAAGAATCAACCATTTTAGAGAATAAAAGTATTCCTATATTTTTTCAATAAAACGCGTCGTTTTCGAGTTATTCTTAAATGCATACGAAGAAATTTTAGGAAAAAATCATGAATTGCATAAAAATCTGAATGCTTCCCTGGATTAAATATCATCGAATATTGTTTCTTCTCTGGTCTCTTAACAAATTAACAATGTTGTCAATGTTTATCAACTGAATTCCGAGAAGCATGAAATTACACAGTTTATAAGCAAGATTCTATAAAAAATTTATTGATACCCGTCCTTCAGGAAAATATCTATCTTCTTAACAATATCCTCTTGGAATTTTTAATCGACTCTACACGGTCTTCACATCGCAAATCAAAATCATCACCTGTTTGCTTTATTCTCTGCGAGTAAATAAATAAATAAATCGTAGAATGTAGAAAGGTTATCTCGTTAAAGCGTCGTTCATTTTATCACAGACTGGCCTGTGATGAGACATAGAACAACGGCTTGCCTTGCGTGGCGGCTACATCGCACTCGCAGCCGGCAGCGCACCGCGGTCCGCGACTGCAATTTAGATCGTAGCGCTATATCGGCGAGAATCAGAACTACTTGTTTGGCATTTCCAAAGAGCAATGCGTAGAAGCCTTCAGCGAAAAGTAAACAAAACTAGTTCCTCTGCGATAGTTCTTCCGTTAAAGCCGGCCATAGACATCGTTATTTTTCATCCGTTTTCCTCGCCGCGATTCGAACCGCCGAGTCATATCGCAGAACTGTTTTGCCCACACACTTCGGTAAATTCTTCCCGTTATTTTACTGTCGTTCACGATTAAGCACGTCATGAAGAGGAAACATCTCTTAGCAGTGGCGGCCGCGATTTCGGTACTGAATAAAAAAGAATCAAATTTATTCTTCACTGTTTTAATATCAGCGCCTTCCTTCCAATTCATGATATTTTTTCAATAATATTACATAACCTTCCCTCTTCTTGTTTCTATTCCTGTATTCTGCTGATTTAATTCGCCATAGACAAGGATGCAACCTGTCCAAATGGATGAAATCCACAATTAATTGTTTATTCGCCGTCTTCTGATCCATCCCGGTCAAAAATAGTGATAGAAGAAGTGATTAAGAAACAGCAGAAGTAGACGCACTTGTGGAGAGGACGCGACTTGTACTACGCTAATGGAAAATAACCGCCGATTCTCGACGAAATCCCCACACACAGTCGGTATGGCACGACAACCGATGAACCGTCGTGACAAAAATCAAGCATCGGCAGATATTTGTACCGACGATTCGTACCGACGGTTTTTCGCCATACACATCGGTTTTTGGCGCTTTTGCCGGGACGGTTCGTATCGCGGCGTTATAAACGGATGAAAAATAACGATGTCTATGGCCGGCTTAACGATAGGGGACGTTCTGCTTTCTTGAGTTCGCCTATTCCATTGTTGAAGAGAAAATCGGCAATCTGGCATCGTCTTCTCTAGAATTCTGTGGAATATCATATCACAGAAGATGGATTAGGTTAGGTCATTGACCTCGAATCATATGGATATGACTTTGAATAATGGTGTTAGGATAGGTTAGTGAGAAACCAATTTTCGTTTCAGGATATCGAGGAGGATATGAACAAATTATTAGTGTTTACATGTTTACAAACTAATCTTCAGGAAAATCTAAGAAGGTACTTATTTTGGTGGGATGAATAATGGTTCTTCAATTGCAGAAATAATCGGACAGACGTTTTCGTTAAGAAATATCGTGTTTGTTACATTCTTATTCAAAAAAGGTTAGTGCTTGAGTATTTTCTAATTGTATCACCCAGAACATCTCATAATCACTTTAATTTCAATCGAAAAATATGAACTTTGAGGTGTTTGCAGAGAATTGTTCCAGGCGCGTATTAAGCCCAATTTTTTTTTCAAATGGCTATATCTCTTCAACAGAGCCGAATTCGGAAAAATGGAAAATGAAAAAAAAGTTTCTTTAGACCTCAAGAATCTACAGTTAAAATATATGTACAAGTCAAAGACTCACCCTGTATAAACTACCTTCGACATTCTTATTTTCCAGGCTTGATAATTAATAATGAAAATTAACGACGGCAACGTCTCCGAGATTTATTCATTGAAGTAATGTCATTGTCAGTGCCAACCTGCGATTTTTTCAGGTAAAAGAACTTGATAAACCTAAAACTTGGCCCACCGCGATACTTTATAAAAGTGAATGGAGTATACACATTCAATTCGTTTTCTAGTCACTTGAATTCAACTTACTTGATCAACTCACTTGACCAATGTAAACGCGGTGTCACAGCCAAAATCAGTTGAATAATGGATATATCATTGTATGGGAGTAGATAAAAGTTACATATTGAATAAACCCGTCTATTCGGGGGATTTCATTTAAGAACCAGTTGGTTGTTAAACTAGGATTACGATACGAGAATCATCTCCACAAATCGACGTTTTAGATACGTCGTGGTTTTGTCATACGGATACGGTGCAAGTGGCGCTAACAAACTGGATTGCGTGCGAGATTCGATTTCAATCTGAAAATTTAAAGTTTCTGGGTTCTTCCGATCGATCGATGGTAAGTATTTACGGCCAGAGGCCTGTCAGCGGGACGGACGGAATTGTATAGGACAGAGGATTCGTCCTCATTCGGACGTTATGCCTTCGCGCTCAGAAATGAATAGGTAAGAGAGTGTGAAATTGGAGTTGTAATTTAAAATCTTCTATATTGAAAGTAAGTATTCGAATATTGGAGGATGAATATTTTTCAAATACGCATTGTTCTATCAATAGTTTCCTTTTTGAAGGAAATATGTTTCGAAAATATAGTATAATTATTACATTCTTCAACCTATCAATAAATTTGGCGCTTCTTTACTCACTTTCCTATGGGCATTGTCCCATATTTTCATCGAATATTCGGAAATATTATCTATGTTCCATTTTTGTATTCCAGCGCTATGCTGCATACGCTGATTTGGCAAAAGACTCTTCTTTTCCTCTTTCTCATCTTCAGGGGGTAACATGAACAGATGAACCAAAAGTGAAACCAGCAAGACGGCAATCAGGAGACCAGCAAACTGAAACGTGAACAATATTGATTATGAGATTATCTTGCTTACGAGGATAATTGACTTCAAGACTTTTGCAGAGGACAGACAGTTGATGACCAATCATTTGGATAGGGGTTCTTTGGGACGGCTATAATTTTTCATGTCAGACGAAGCAGAAATAATGCATTCAGATGAAATACAATTTACATAATGAACAATATTTATGAAAATTCCTTGGAGTGACGCCTTCCAACTGAAATGCACATCATCAAAGAATTCAAACCTTCCCGAAACTCATACCAATGCAGACTTTTAGAACTTAGAACTATTATTCCAATGGTAAGAAATATAGAGTACGAGGATACATCATGAGCTGGATGAGCTTCATGGTCTCTACCACCTGTCCTGTAAGTAGGATCACACCAAAAACATTTCGTGTATACTCCATTCACATTTATAAAGTCTCCCGGTTGGCCAAGTTTTAGGTTCATCAAGTTTTTTCACTTAAAAAAGTCGCAGGTTAATTCGCTAATTTATCCCCTCGATATTCTTGAAGTGATCTTGAAGTCTTCAAATTATATATGTAAGCTGATAAGAGAAATGTCAAGTTTAATTAATAAAAAATAAAAGTCTGATTCACTTGAAAGATATTTCGCTTTCTAAAATAATAAACTATAAAAACTGTTCCGTAAGGGTTGATCACACTTACTTTAACAAATATAAATATAATCATCACGCCAGGAAACTAAAAATGCCGAAGGTAGTGACGAAAAAGCAGAGACAAACTATAAGGAAGAATTGAAATCGGCTCATTCAAAAAGTATCAATTTGGAATCAACACTTTATCATACCAGCTATCCAACATTTTCAACGTTTGTGAGTGAAGACCAAGGTATTATATTTTATGAGAATAGATATTTATTTCTTAGCTGCACATTAACACAATCAGGAGGATTTTAAGTGAAAGAGACGACAAAGAATTTCCTTCTATTGGTGCACCAAAAAAGACATTGACTGAAGACTTCATTTTGAAAAAAGATCTGCAACGACAAATTTGGAATTATAATTCGAAAAATGAACATTTTTCGATTGATAATCTACTCACTTTTGCAAAATAACATTTGGAATATAACGGAGGACGGACATCAATTAAATCATAAAATCAGTGGGTTACAAATACAAAAGGGTTCATGATTCCATTTTTAGCTAAGATTTCTGTGAAATGTGTGGTGGTAATGGACAATGCACCATATCATTCGGTTCAATTGGATAAACCACCCACCTTCTCCATCAAAAAAAGCCAGATGCAGGATTGGTTGATTAAAAACAAGATTGATTTTAATCAGAATTTTGCCAAGAAACAACTTTGGAATTTGATATTACCTCATCGAACTGACAGACAGAGACGATATGTAGTTGATGACCTTTTGAAGGAGCATGGACATGTGGTTCTTAGATTACCCCATACCATTGTCAGTGCAATCCTATCAAAATGGCATGGGCGTTTTGTAAAAACTTCTATAACAAAAACATAAATTCGCATTCCTATACAAAGGAAAGAGTGTTGAATTTATGGAGTCTGGCTCTTTCAAAATGTAGGTACATCAGATATGTGGCAAAATTGTTATTTACATTGTGAAAGACTTATCACAGAGGACTGGACGAAACACATGAGTAATCTTCCAATAGCAGATATTCCTCCATTCATTATTTCATTGGGAGAATCTGATTCAGATTCAGAATTTTCTAAGGATGAGAATTCTCTGACTCAAACAATGATCTAATGGATATGGAATAATATTATGTAGAGGAAATTCTGAGAACTCGTCTCTTCCACTTAATATGGGAAAATTCAAAATAGATGGAGGTTCAAAAACTCCAAAAGGAACATTACTAGTGTAAGTTCAAAACCCTTCATCCGGCAGTGTGAAAGACCTAACGTTTATTCTAGTATTGCAAAAATGTCGAATACCCTCCTCATTCAACTAGTACTGTATCGAAGATTTTCTACGATTCGACTGAATCAAACAAAATGACAAAAAGCCTATACTATAAAAAGGAAGTTGCTGCAAACCACCTAGATAGAAAAATAACCAATCAGGAATCTGGGAAAGAATTTCTCAATATAAGTAGGCCTGTTTGGTGGGCCAGATCTGGTCGGAAGACCTTCGTTGTCAAGGACCAGATGTAGGTTATATTATTCATTATTTCCTGATGATTTTCTCCTTTTCTGTTGCAGATATGATTTCAAGATATTTTGTCAGTCTTAATCCAAAAGAAAGATAAAATGTTGTCCCTGAAGAAGATTCCATCCATTATAAATATGTCAGCCTATTCTTTGAAAAAATTCCAAAATCCCTATACTTACTCAGAGAGGTTTTTATCTTTGTGCTCTTGTATCATAGTTAAAAATGTATGGTGTCCTGTTCAAATCTGTTTTGCTAATACTAATTGCTTCGGACATGATATATTGTTAGATACATCAAATGACCTAATGCTTCTTCTCAAAGAAACATATACATGTAACAATGTTAGAAAATAATGTTTTGTGATTGAAAATCATGGACGTTTTATATATTCAAATCCAATTTCTTTATTGAGTTACCGTTTTCTCAAGTTTTTGTATTCAATCATTATATGACAGTTTGAAAAAGAATCTTTATTAATGATTGTATTCATAGCCTCCATGATTAGACTTTTTTGAATTTAATATTACTGCTTACATCAGAAGTTTTCACCTGAACTCTTCCATGTGTGCAATCTCATTTATATTAGTGAAGTTATTCTAATTGAATAAGAGTATAAACAATTCTCTTGAAAAATTACTAATTGAATATTTGTTAAAAAATTACGTCTTAAGCTGTCATGCCATTGAAATTATGTAAGGAAATTACATTATGAATTATACTGTATATATCTTATTTCATCCCATTGTACTTTGATTCCTTTTTCGAATAAACTATCACAAAGTAACGGACTATTCTGGCCATTATTTTTCAGTGAAATTTCAATACTCGATTTTTGTCTTCCGTACGAGAAAAAAGCATAATTGAATCTTCCAACCATGTTAATATATGTGAAATATTCCCAGTATTAACAGACAAAAAAGTTTCTTCAACATTCGCTAGGTCTCTGGAATTATTGAATTCACATAATATTTTCTCAAATTCATTATTTTCCCAAAGTAAATAAACATTTCGATAAATACGTAATTACTACGACCCTTATGAAGAAAGGGCAACATTGCTCAATCATCTGACAGAAAAATGAGTATAACCTAACATTTTCAAAATATATACAGTAAAATGTGTCAAAATTCCATAGCCAACCGGTATACTTTATAAAAGTGAATGGAGTTTAAAGAATGTCACCACATGTAAAAAGCTCAAAATAGTGCCTATTTGCCTTTAAATGTATCTTCTAGTAATAGAAGCAATGGTGACATCAGCTTCCAGGCTGCCAATTTTGGAAGCTGGGTGACTCGGTTACGCGAGGCAGTCAGTCCCTGAAGGCAGTCGCCCCCTGCGTTCACAAATATACAGGATATATACAGGATATTCTATATCAGAAGAGCCATCCCGTATATTCATAGTCCTATTCGCGATTCAACTTCATCTCCAAGCTACCTTGCGGCAAAAATTCTAAAATACTTATACTCAGTTAGACTTCGAAGTTTGAGATAGTGGTGATGGTACTAGATATTAGTTGGTATTACCAGTTGTTTGTGAGAGTTGAGAGCCTGAAAGTTTATTTACCTCTTGTGTTTATAAAATAAAATAAAGATGTTCGTGTCCTCAATGAAATGATATATGGAAAATGGTCGGATAAGGACAATAAAACAAAGGCCGATTAAATACTACGCCGACGTTTCGCCTTTAATGTTTAAGGGTATCTTCAGGGCTAAAAAACATTCAAAACATCAAGTCAAGAAAAACAATTTACGAAACACAAAAAATTTACCTCGTACTTAAAAATTATTTGTTGGCCAATAAAAATATGAACAAAGAATTTTAGGATTTCTCGATATAATTTTAGGCAATCGCAAAAATATCATGGAAACAGCTATTCACAAATTCACAATCAACATGAATTTGAGCTAAACAATAACAGATGTCTAAATCCAAAAAAGTTCACATGACCAACATGAAAATAGACAAATCAACAATAAAGCAAGAAAACTGTAATAAATATGGTCAGGAAAATTTAAAATTCTACCCAATATCATCTTCTTATCAGATTCCAGTAGATGGCACTCAGATTAGCGGTATCTGTTTTGAAATTCACAGTGGTGTCATTGAATTTATTAAAGTGGAGCATCTCAAGAATTCTTCTTTTGTGCCAATTAGCTTCTTTAGCCAAAATCTTCGCATTTTCAAAGTCAAAATTATGACCTGTGTCGAAATGGTGTGAGGCTAATGCAGTCTTTTCATTTTTATCTTTATTATGAAACCGACAGTCGTAATTATGCTGGTATAATCGTTTTGACAATTTTTGTTTTGTCTCACCTATGTAAATTTTGTCACAACTCAAACAACTGATCTTATACACCAAACCAGATCTATCACCCAAAGGTACAATATCCTTTGTTCTAGTGAACAAGTTACCAACTGATTTTAAATTATAGTTCACTACCCTCATATCATCATTCACCCTTAATGTTCTTCCTAATCTCTCACTCAATCCAGCTATCCTCGGCATCTTGAAAAATCTCAGATGGATATCATTGACATCAACACGGGTAACGTCATTAACCGAATAAGTGTTGTATAATATAGTGTTGACCAAAGATGTTGGATAATTGTTGGATCTGCATAAATCTGATATTCTCTTGTAATTTATATCGTGGAACCGAGGATCAGCTAAACTGGTCACCCTATGCTTTAGTGATTTGATAACTGCAATTTTTTGGACTAAGTTATGGTCAGATTTATAATTTATCATTCTGCCTGATGCTACAGGTTTCTGGTACCAGTCAGTTGACAGTCTAATACCATCTCTTATCACTAAAACGTCCAAAAAAGGCAACTTGTTGTTTTGTTCCTTCTCAATAGTGAACTGTAAGGTATCATGAAAACCATGTGTTTATTATATTTGTGTTTGGAAATAAGTGATAAAGTTCTCCAAATGTCTAATTCAAGAGTATATTGTTGTGTTTTTGGATGTGAAAGTCGTGCCAACAAGGACCACGTGTCCTCTCATTCTTTCCCCAAACATAATACTTAAACAGTTGAAATAAGCAAAAAGAATGGAATTTTAGAAAAAGTTGTTGAAAAAGTTTGGGAAAAAAATTTGAAATGCGGGAAAAAATTTCAAATTCCATGAAAGTCTGTTCCAAACATTTTGAAGATTCTAATTTCCTTCCACCAGGTGAGTTGTTAGAATGTTGTTAAAACTTTGAATGATATAGTGATTTCATATTCAGACTGCAGGCCCAGAAGATTGAATAATAGGCCTACCACACGCTCAAGCTTCACCACAGTTTTGCTTGCGCAAACCGGCTTGAACACTGGGCGTGTGGTTGGGAAAACTGTATACCGCGCAAACCCCACGGCTTGGCTTGAGTAATTTTCGACCTGCTTGAAATTTTGCCTGTGCAAGCCCGGCTTGCGCAATAGTTCTTCCGTCTTCGTTCGGACGCATTGTTATCGTGTCGACGACTTCGTGAAGAAAGAGGCTTGCACGCACTTAACTGTGCCGTGTGGTAGCAACTGTTGTGTTCAAACTTTACGTACGAGATGCCTGCACAAGCCAAACTGTGGTGAAGCTTGAGCGTGTGGTAGTATCCAAAGGGTTCTCATGACACCAGTGTAAACAAGGAAAGACGGAAGATAATCAAACATGATCCTGTACAGCCAATTGTATTTAAATTTATATACATGTTTGAAGTTTATATTGCATTGTATATTCTTCAATTCAAAACTAACGCGACTATCCAATAACTGTAATAACACAAATACTAATAATTTTAACTCACCATACATAACCTACTTTCACATCCAAAAACACAACAATATACTCGTGAATTAGACATTTGGAGAACTTTATCACTCATTTCCAAACACAAATATAATAAACTCAAGAGGAAAATAAACTTTCAGGCTCTCAACTCTTACAAACAACTGGTAATACCAACTAATATCTAGTGCAATCACCACTATCTTGAACTTCTGCCTAACTGAGTATTTTAGAATTTTTGCCGCAAGGTGGCTTGGAGATGAAGTTGAATCTCCAATTGCGATTATATTTATTGTATCAAATACAATATTCAATGTTTTATATCAACACTAAGCACCAATTCATTGACACCGAACTTTTTCAGCACACTATTGTGTTCTCCGCCATTTGGTCCAGCTGGTCTCGTCGATGTCGTAATTGGAAATATCATTAAGGATATAAAACAGTGGCGGCTGGTAATAATTTTGTTCAGGGGGGCGTTGATTCAAGATACAAAAGAGTAAAGGACGGATTTGCGGTGCGGGGGGCAATGGGGGATATACCCCCTATGAGAATCGAAAGCCTCGTGTTGAAAAAAATGCGTTTCATAGTTTATTTGAAGTGATTAAATGTTGTGTACCGCATTTAATGGAAAAAGAGCTATATCCGCTCTTGAAAAAAGTATATAGATTTTGAATAGGTAGCCTACTTAACGATATTCTATTTCTGAAAATAAAAGTCAATCCTTTGAGTTTTATCGCAATTTATCTGCGTTAACCTTTTCGTTGAATTCAGGAATGGCTTTAACTGAATTTTGTTCGATGGACAACATTGCGAGCGCCGTCAGTCTTTCTTCAGACATCGTACTTAGAAACGACTTGATCAATTTCAAAGTAGAGAAGCCTATTTCAGTTTCTGCGGCTGTCATTGGCATTAAAACAAAACTTTATATATTCCACAAAACGTTGAATCCAAACCGTACGACACTATCCAATTTAAAGTACCTAAGATAACGGTCAAGTTCCCGTTTTCTTGTGTTATTTCTGGCCGCGAGTAAAATATCGATAATTCCGAATTCAGGGCTTATGAACCATATGAATTGCATTGCAGAAAATATCACTATAGAGATGATTTTTAAAAGCAAAACAATCCTAAATCTGAAATATAATAATGTCGCCGATTTCTCTCGCAAACTCATTACTCAAATAAATTAAGTTGAATTTCGTTAGAGAACACCCCCTCATTGTCAGTCCTTAAATCCTCAACGCGAATTTACCACACGGAACAATTGGCACCTTCAAAATCTCTCCATTAGACTCCATTTATTCCTTCGAAGGGCTCATCTTTCTACGCCCGAAACACAGCGCAACGGCTCGAATGGTCACTGAGAACCGCGCGTGGTTCTGACTGGAGACGCGTCCCGTTGCCATGGCAACCTGCTATATCGCTTGGACGTTCGAGATTCAGTCCATAATCGCAGACCAGCATAATTATTCCCATTACGTTCGTCTTTGGCTTCACGCTCTTAATTGTGAAATACGGGGGTCTCTACGGCTAGGTAAAAATTTTTGAAATTTAATTATATCCTGTTTGAGGAGAAGACCACGAATAGGTAATATAGAAATTGATTGTTTTCCTATTTTCGTCATTTTCCTAGGGAGGACGGCGCCCAGCAGCCCTCCCTCACCAGCCGCCACTGATATAAAATAACCACATAGGTCCCGATATCGTCCCCTGACGCTACTGCGATTTTATAAAGATAATATGTTTGATTCTTCCAAGTTACCACTTGAATAACCTATTCACACAAAAAAACGTCACAACCGTTGAATACCGCAAATGTCTATGGAACGGAATCAATATTGCAGCCTCACGAATCTGAATTTTTTTCATCAATATTTTCAGTGTTAAGTGACTACACCAGGATTTCTATGTATCTATCTGAAGCCCAATTTTCGACTTATGAACAATTCAGAGTGATTATTAAGGTGGGCGTTCAATGTAGTGTGTTTTTATTTCAAGTTGCATTTGAGAATGGTTTCACTTTGAGAACTGAAATTTTGTTGGTGAACTCAGAAAGGATTGGAGTTCTTAATGAGATAATTGAGATTAATTGCATTTCAACATTTCATTTTTTTCTTTGAGAAGAAAATGAGCCAACTCATGCTTCTTTTTTATTTCAAACGAAAGACCCATGAAAATAGTTCAACTTTCGATTAAAAGTGAATCTACAGATAATTTCATTCAGAAAAACAACTTGAAATACGGAATAGACCTTTCCAGAATTACATGTGCAGGTGAAAGTTGCGCGCGTCACTTGTAGGCTTAGAATGAATATTATTGGTCGTCAAAATTTCCCCCCTTAAATCGTTGACATTCGACAATTGATATTATTATTTCACGCAGTCGACGTTTTGGATATGGATGTTGATCGAAAATCTAAATTTTATTATGCCTCAACAATGTTGTGTTACTAAATGAGGGTCACGGTACGATAAAAACAGTAGAATCTCATTTCATTGCTTCCCTCTCTCTTTCTCTTCTTTCTCGCACTAAGATTTGCGCATCTTTTAAAGCTGCCCACAAGTTGCACATGAAATATACCTGTTTCTCTCTCATTCTGGTTTAGTTCACATCTTTCATCTTTGTTCTACGTATTCTGGAAAGGTCTATTGGCTGAGAATGGCCAAATTCAAATTTTAGCGGGAAAAAGTTCCTGTTTTACCAACATATTCACTTATTTCATAGTTCAGCTATTGTCGGATAGAGAGCGCCATAGTACATTTCATTCATAATTCGAGAGATATCCATAGAACTGATAGAGATAATGTAAGTTCTATGGAGATATTCCACAGAATGCACGGTGGCGCCTCTATAGGTTGACTTTTCCTACGCGCTTCAAACGGCGACCTTAAAACAATTATCTTTATACCGGAAGATCAGGTTGTGCTCTTTGTTCTGGTTCTTTTGCTGATACCAAAGATCATTGATCGACAAATGAAAAAGAGGGATCCTGGTCTAGATATAAAAGTTTGTATAACATTTACAATTCATCTGGAATGCTTTACTTACCACAAACAATTTCAGGTAGCATTCCCTCACGGCTCCACAAAGACCAACAAATGCAAGGCAAATTAGTAATCCAGCTACTATAACCATGAATAATCCATAGTGAACAAGAGTCTTTTTGACACCAGGAAGAATTACGAATGCCAATCCCACGAAGAGTGTGAAGAATTCAATTACCTGCAATAAAATCAGTTTATCTTTCAGGGAAGAGAAGTACTGTACGAAAAAAGATATGGAGTTATTTTAATAATAAAGGAAGCGTGCTACTTAAAAGCCAATGGAATTCACTAAAACATCGATATCTTCTTCCGCCATTGTCACATATTCGTATCACATTTAAGCCAGCTTACTTATGACCATAAGGACATTAAAATTTTCCAAACCTTGTACTGGCATTGTTCGTAATCTGATTGTGATGCACAAAAAAATAAAATGGTCAGACAAATCTCCAGATCTGATTCCTCTAAACTTAAAATAGAAAATTTTTGCTACAGAATACACCTCTCTGGGTCTCTGGAAGATTTGCGACAGCTAACTGTAAACATATTCAACCGAATTACTCTCGAAGAGTTCCAGAATGTGAGGCGGAAAATTGAGCAGAATTTATTTGTTGGAGTTGGCGGGACTCAATTTGAGCATTTGGTAGGTATATTGAACTATTAAGGATACTCATCTCTCATTTCTGAATGCATTCACGCTTTCTGCATTTTCTCTTTGTAATTATTGAATATCATCTTATGCTGTAGGTAAATCAGATGATATTGATTTCATGTTCACCGTTAGGTGAACGAATGATCATATCTCGAAAAAATTTATTGTCTTATTTGGGAGGACCTTTTTCGGCAACCGTCCGGGGTTGTACCCACTTCTCGGACGCTTTTTCTTTGAGAAAGTAGCATTTTCCGGCCTAGTACGTACTTTCCGGACTAGGCCGGAAAAATCACGTCGTTGTTGTCATTGTCATGATCATCACAATAGCAACGAAATAACAAATGACACTTCTGTTTTGATGAATTCAAATAAGAATCAAAATGTATAATAAAGAAATGTGTCGTCCCATCGATTTGTAATTCTACACGGTTGCTGAAAAAATGATGTAAGCAACACTTCCGAAAATAGTTTTCTTGGACTCACAGACTTCCATTGCTCGCCTCCGGCTCGTCCTAGAATTCTGTTTATTCGTCCAAAAAATTCTCATTTTCCGGAATTGTTACGTAAATTACTATTTCAACATATCGCACGAGCCATCTTCCCTATTCAAATTTGAGGCCTTAGGGTTGACAAGCAAAGGGAGGAAATGATATGATTATGGTTTTATGTAACAAGTGTATCCCTCATGAACAAAACTGACGGGTAACTTTTAAATATAAGACCTTATATAATATAAGAGTGTTTTATTAAGATTTAAATCGAGCGTGTTTGGCAGATGGAAAGTTGACGGATGGGAGCATAACAAGGTAGAGCGCATCCTAATGGTCATAATTTTTTATAAAAATGATTTAATTGTCACTATTCTTGAAGTGCGTCCAATGTTCGGTCGAAATAGTTCGGCCTTATTCATGTACTGTGAGATGAAAAATAAAAGAGTACTGGTCCGGTTAGTGATGCGAAACTCACAATACGAGCTCGTAGAGGTCGTTCAGAACAGAACATCACGGCAGTTCGCGAGGGTTACAGAATGGCTAGAGACGTCAATTCGCCATCGGATAGAAGAATCGGAGAATATTAACACTGCTTCTTGTGACTCAAATAGAAGCTATTGATTTTGACGACATGTGGTTTCAGTAGAACGGTGCCACATGTCATACCGCCCGTGAAACATTGACGATCTTGCGCGAGTTTGCTCCTGATCGCGTCATTTCCCGATTTGGTGACCAGAATTGGCCTCCACGCTCTTGCGATTTTACGTCTTCGGACTTCTGCCTGTGGGATTATCTGAAGTCACAGGTTTGTGCCAATAAGCCTGCAGCCGTAGAAGCATTTAAAGCCGAAATAAGACACTGTATCAATGAAATACCACCACATTTTAATAACGTTATTGAAAATTTCGCCAGAAGGGTACGCATATTCCACCAGAGACATGGCGGCCATTTACAAGATATTTTGTTTCATACATAATTCCCAAATGTATATTTTCTATATCATCCAATATTTCAATACTCTGCTACAGAAGACCATGTTTTATCGAACATTGAAATTATGTTATTATTATATACTGTACAACCAACAATTTATTGTGTAAGACAACACCAACGATATCGTCATGCTCCATTCATATTAGCCAATCTGTCCTATTATTATATATTATATGAACGGAGCCGGGGCGAAACATGAACCTCATTCCGATTCAACTCCATAGCAATTCGATATACTTGAAATATTTGCATCATATAAAGAAGGCAAGCAGCTTCCCGATACGTCGGCATTCTCACAGTTGACTTCAACTGATTGCTTATGAAGTATTCGCAACAGAGGTATATTAGGTATATTATGAAATTCATCTGATGTTTTGAGATCCCAATAAGTGATTTGAAATTCAAGTTTGTACATTATATGCTCTATCGAACTGCGTGACGGACATGGTAGAGTTCAATTTCCGATTAGAGCCAAATGCCTTTCTTATCGTTTGTTACCCGACGTTAACATTGCCCCTTCAAATGCCGGCCATACACGAAGCGTTTTTATGAGACTTTCGAGCTACCAGCTTTGCCTGAAAGCTTATAAACAGTCTCCGTGTGTGTCCGACGGGGCTACCGAAGCTACCAAAGCGTTTCGAGCCTCTACGTTTCTGGTCGCACGAGTCCGGAGAAGCCTAGTCGGTGGTCGCCGGTACTTTCGGGGTGCTATCAGTTATCAGGCGATACCTGTTTTTTCTATCACACCTCCGTCCGAAATTCTTCCATTGGTTCCAGTATGTATATATACAGGGTGGCCCACCCCAGACGCGGTTCTCATTTTGAGGCTGTAAATGAAGACATTTTGAAATTTTTTTTTCGTGAAATGTAAAGGACAATCAGATGCACAATTTTAAATTGTTTTCACATATACAGGGTGTTCGATAACAAAGATATAGACCAAAGTTACACTTTTTTAAATGGAATACCCTATATATGAATTCAAAAATTGAATGGCAAGCTCAAATAATGATGAGTTTATAAAGACCATTTTATGCCTTCGAAGGACCATTGGAGAGAAAATGGCGAAAAATCGAAAAAAAGGAGTATTTTTAATTTGCAATTAATGAATAAACCCTTCAAGCCAACTAGACAGACAATGTTTTTTCGTGTAGACATATTGGCTACCCTTATGCAGAAGAAAAAAAATTAACTCTGGAATATACTGAGTGATCATAATTAATGTTCAAACATTAACTACCAATAATGGTCAAAAACTTTCTTATTTCAAATGGCACACCCAGTATTTCTGTACCTTGTTGAACGTAAAAATTAATATCGAAACTATCTTCATTGGGTTTCCCTATACCTAAACCTAATAGTTTTCAAGTAATTCTCGATTTTTAATCAAACTAGTTAACCTACTATTATGATTAGCGATATTCATAGAAATATTTGGAAATATTTGTGGGGAAATGATCACAATATTATTTGAAATCTGAAAAACTCATATGAAGATCTCAATAATGGTGTTGCGGTCACGCAAGATTTATTATTCCTTTATAAATGATTAGGTATCTACTGTTTTTCTGAATATCAATTCTTTTTTCAATTTGTATTTTCAAATTAATTTCGCCTAGAAGGTATTAAGTGTCATTATCATTCAATTTTTTTCGGTACATGCCCTTAAATTTTTCTTTATTCTTATCGTTTTGAAGTTAAGCCATACGTTCAAAGAATCATGTAACAAACGATTCATTATTGGATTGAGTATTAGTAGACTCAAAGTTTCAAAGATGTTCACAAAATACCTTCAAATACTACCTTACTACTGAACTGAATGTCCTTATGCTGGTGAAACTCGTTCCACACAGGTTCATCGCCTGAACAAATATTTTTTAAAATGAATCGTTTGTTACATGATTCTTTGAACGTATGGCTTAACTTCAAATCAAAACGATCGGAATTAAGAAAAATTTAAGGGCATGTACCGGAAAAGATTGAATGATAATGACAATTAATGCCTTCTAGGCGAAATTAATTTGAAAATAATTGAAAAAAAAATTGATACCCAGAAAAACAGTAGATAGCTAATCATTTATAAAGAAATAATAAATCTTGCGTGACCGCAACACCATTATTGAGATCTTCATATGAGTTTTTCAGATTTCAAATAATATTGTGAGCATTTCCCCACAAATATTTCCAAATATTTCTATGAATATCGCTAGGTTAACTAGTTGAATTAAAAATCGAGAATTACTTGAAAACTATTAGGTTTAGGTATAGGGAAACCCAATGAAGATAGTTTCGATATTAATTTTTACGTTCAACAAGGTACAGAAATACTGGGTGTGCCATTTGAAATAAGAAAGTTTTTGACCATTATTTGTAGTTAATGTTTGAACATTAATTATGATCACTCAGTATATTCCAGAGTTAATTTTTTTTCTTCTGCATAAGGGTAGCCAATATGTCTACACGAAAAAACATTGTCTGTCTAGTTGGCTTGAAGGGTTTATTCATTAATTGCAAATTAAAAATACTCCTTTTTTTCGATTTTTGGCCATTTTCTCTACAATGGTTCTTCTAAGGCATAAAATGGTCTTTATAAACTCATCATTATTTGAGCTTGCCATTCAATTTTTGAATTCATATATAGAATATTCCATTTAAAAAAGTGTAACTTTGGTCTATATCTTTGTTATCGAATACCCTGTATATGTGAAAACAATTTTAAATTGTGCATCTGATTGTCCTTTACATTTCACGAAAAAAAAATTTTCAAAATGTCTTCATTTACTGCCTCAAAATGAGGACCGCGTCTGGGGTGGGCCACCCTGTATATAAATTATAAAGCACTAGCAACAGTTTTCTTATCCATTTGAAACATCGAGAAAGACTGAACTGAATGCCAGTGAATGCTAGCCGGCTACCGAAGCTAGCTTTGAAGCTTGCATGCTCGCTACGTCGGTGGTGGATTTTACGATGCTCAAAGGCCCGGTTGGAAGCTTGTAAAGGCAAGCGACTAGATCAGGTAGAAAAAAGCTTGAAACGGTCGCTTCGTGAATGGCCTACAAAAGAGACTAGAACCAAACTTCATCTATTATACAAAAGCGTTCTCCCAGAACATTATTTAGACAAAACGGTCGCTCAGATCGGAAGTAAATCTATGTTGACTTGAGCTAATGTAAGAACGAGGCCACCAAAATGGTCAACATCTCAAACAGTTCAAGGAAAACCAATTGTCCTATCAATCTAAACTTGATGTCTGCTAAAACCACAGTGCATGATGAGTATCAAGCACTGTGGTTTTAGCATCTGTAATTCTTCTGCATACCTCCAGGAACCACAGTGTCCCAAACTTCAATAAAACTGGTCTTGGTTCGAGCATTTCGGCCAGCGTGGTTTATTACCAAGACCAGATGTCATCAAACGATGGCCGCGAAAGCCTCAACAAATTCTTCGATAAAACTGTTTTGAACGTTCAATTCAAAGCAATCAAAATCACGGAGATGCATATTAGTTGCACAATACGCGTAAGAGCTAACAAAAGAAAATGTTCAATTTATGGTTTCTGTGAAACAAAAACAAAATCGTGGTAAGCGATATTTAAACGTGGTGCCACTATAAATCTGGGCGGTTAATTGTGAAGGTGAAGTAGGTATCTTTGTATATATCGATATTTGATGAAACCTTCATGCAGCAATCCAATAGAGAAGGTAATAAGAAGTTAGTTTTGAAGACTTACCAACAAAATTATGAGGATGACAATGAGAACAACCTTTATAATTTGACCAGTGGTACCAATTGGCATGTTAACAACACACTTCAATGGTGGATTCGGCAATTATTCAAATTATATTTTAAGTAAATCATGCATAAAATTCATTGCAGACGTCTTAGAATATCTTGTAAGATGTCACTCAGATTTGTCAGATTTATGACAATCTTTGAAATTTTGCAATATAGATCACCTCTTGTTATAATAATGAGAACATGAAATCCAAGGAAACTGAAATGATTGCTCCTCAAACGATCATTTTGAACATATAATCCCCTATACAGGATGAGTAGCTCGGGATATCTCATAATCGAATTTTTTCTAACGCCTTACGCGTCACGTAAATAATGATTTCAAGATTAATAACAGATGATTCATCATGGACAGAAAAACATAATTTACTCCATGAGAGCTTCTGGATTTGCAGGTTTCAAATCCGCTGATGTGGGTCATCTCCTGGTATGGGACGATATCCGCTGTTGTTTTACCGAAAACAGACCTGTTTCGGATAGGGGTCTCGGGCCACATAACTTCTTCGTTTTTGAAAAGTTGGAAAGAGACAGGCGAAACTCATGGAAACTAAAAGGACCGTTCCTTTCACGCTTCGAATGAGGATAGAGTACTACACAAGGTCAAATCACTTGTTCGTCATAGTTGTCTGAAAGAACGAAACGCAATTTTGGATAACCCAAGGAAGTCCGCCATAATAACTGTATTCTACCGACTTTTGGGTTTGTGACATCACCGGAGCTGATGAGTACCTATATTACGGACTCACTGTTTGTTTCCATCTGAGGGTATAACAGACCGAGTAACTTATTTCAGGTGATTTACTTCTGATTCCATGAGGAGCATCGAGAATCAGGTCGGTGTTTCACAGTATTTCGTTGTCTTTTTTCAGGAATAAGGTGATATACAGTTGACCCAATCTACACGTTAATTTACTTTTCCACTATACGAATGAGGCTCAGGCACAGGATGATTCTGGGTTTGAGTTTTTCAAGTCATTGTGAAACATACCAAAGTAAATATACAGGGTATGGAAAAAGAGATGCAATTTTGAAAGGCTATTAAAAAAAACTACGCAAATAAAAGAAATTATATTTATTTAATTTCCTTCAGAACATCATGTCGTTTTATGTATCAAGTTTTAAAAATGACATCAGAAAGATGATGGCCGCCAGCAGCGATACATTGATGAAGGCGCATTTTGACACATTTATATTGATTCAGCACCAATTTTCTCCCGAATACTTTCTTTCAGGTGTGGGGCCGATGTTTAAAAACCTTTTGCTTTAGGTAGCCCCATAAGAAAAAATCACAAATGCTCAAATCCGGTGAATCGCACACCACACGGTCGCTTTTGGGGAGTGAAGAGGTCTCTCGTGAATTAGCCGTGGATTGTTTTCAGACCAATAGCGAAAATTTTGTTTGTTTACTGCTCCACAGAGATGATAGTGAAGAACTGAGAAAACGAATTCGGGAGGAAATTGGTCCTATACCAAAAGAAATGTGTCAAAATGCAGCCGAAAACTTCAGAAATCGCCTTCATCAATGTATCGCTGCTGGCGGCCATCATCTTTCTGATGTCATTTTTAAAACTTGATACATAAAACGGCATGATGTACTGAAGAAAATTAAATAAATATAATGTCTGTAATCTGCGTATTTTTTTTAATAGCCTTTCAAAATTGCACTGTCTCTTTTGCCTCACCCTGTACAACTAGATCGTCTGAGATTTTCATTATGAGGAAGACACAAACAAAAACAGAACTTAATAGCCAAATTATTAATGAAAAAACAAAATCCCAACTGCGAAAACATTCAACTGAAAAGAAGAAACAACAAGACATAAACTGTATCAATGAAATTTAGTGTGAGTAATGTATAGGTGCAATGATTTATCCGCTACCTTTCTGAGAAGGTTATATTATAAATATAGTCTGGCCAATTCTCACTTTCGTGCAAGCCACGCGCTCGGCACAGGCAAGGCACCGAATCGGCAAAATATCTTTTTCATTGATATGATATGATATGGTTTTTGTGTGGTTAAATTCACATTATACCGGCAACGTCTCGGCAAACGACGGCATTTGCCCGCGGGGTTCTTCTGAAACAATATTTGCCGAGCATGTTCCGTGCAGGTTCAGACAAGTGTGAATACGTTACCGGCTTGGTAGTATTTGCGTTCCTAGGATTTTGGGAGTGTAGTGGTGACAAGAGTGAATATGTCGTCTCGTCAGAAGGACACTATTTCATTAGAAGAAGATGAAATTCTTATCGAATATGTTAGAGAAAATGAAGCTCTATATGATTTCTCTAATAAAAGATACGCTGTCATCTAAGAGTTCTGGGTGCAACGTTGCAAATTCTCCTTCTTCATTTCGTTTTTTTAGCATTTTATGTACCCAAAAACGTCTTTTTCTCTTTCTAGAATTGTTCATTTCAAGCTCTTCCTCATCTAACAACAGAGCAATTTTTATTAACGTAGAAGTCGGGAACATTTCACTTTTCACAAAGCTGAAACCTACTTAACACACGGCAAGCCTATTGCAGTGTGTTAACCACACAAAAATCGGTGCCGAGCGCTTGGCTTGCACGAAAGTGAGAATGGCCTCAAGAAATCTTGCTCGCGCCGAGCATGTGCCTTGCACTTGCAGATTCGGTCCTTGGCACGTCTAATGAGAATCAACCTTTAGAGTGAAAAGCGGTTACAGTCCATTTCGACCTTAACCCAAGAAGTGTCTCTAACACCTGAGAATTTGTGCCTATTATATGAGCCCCAGAGTAGCTTTGAAACCACAACTGGACTGGCCAATCACATGCAAACGCACCTTTGTCCGGTGTGCATCCCCCAACGCCTGTTTCAACTCCGGCGGTGAGTAGATATGCAACACCGCAACCAGCGCAGTTTCTAGCGCAAACACATGTAAATTCCCATAAGGAAATCTAAGATCCATTTTGCAGAAATCATACCAAAATCGAAAAATTTTCTAAGTCCAATTGACGTAGACGTGGATGAGGGTTTTTCAAGGTCATTGGGAGTGAGGGGTGTTTGGTGGGGGGGTGTCAAAAATGACAGGTGTCAAAAATGACATGTGTCAAAAATGACATGGGTCAAAAATGACAGGTGTAAAAAATGGCAGGTGCCAAAACTGACAGTTGCCAAAAATTATAGGTGTAAAAAATTACAGGTGCTAAAAATGATAGGTGTCAAAAATGATAAATGTCAAAACAGAGAAAACGGACACAGAACATCTAATAAATACGGATCTCTCTCTCCTCTCTTTCAGCCAGAGAGAGGGAGAGATCCGAATGATTGGATTTTCTGTGTCCGCTCCACCTCGGAAAGGGATTACCGAATGCGCCTATGATCAACTAATATTAGAGCACTAGAAAGATAGGTATGCTAGCGAGACCTGGCTCTTTGGTTGATTGAGTCCAACCATAGACTCGAGATTTACAGGACTCGCGACATTTTCATCGCCATCCATCGGGGTGATACACCAACATTCCAAAAATATGCTCATTCGATTACAGATTTCATTTCATTCGATTGCAGATTTCATTTAATTCGATTACAGATTTCATTCAATTCGAATGGATCTGTAATTTTCGAGTCTATGGTTGGACCGAAAATGGCGGTTTCTGGTATACTCCCCTTTATTGGCGATTCCAACGACCGATGAGGACGCTGCTGATTGTAAACAAACATGGCGGAATTCCAGTAACCTCTTTTGAAGCTACGTTATTTTGATATGTGAAACAGATTATTTTAAGTGATGATTTTGTGGATAATTTCAGTGAATTAATGTATTATTGACAGTGCAGTGCCGAGTTTATAAAATTTTGTTATACAAATTGGCTTTTTTCCCTTCTAATCAGATCGACAATTCCAGAGGTATTCGATGGGAATCATGTAAATAAATTATTGTTGCGAATTGTTTTCATGGTAATATACTACAAAATAGCAACATAAAAAGATTTGCATGTGCCTAAACTATGATCAGAATGTGAATAAGTTCTGATGTGACATGACAAACATGAAGATCTGTATGGTATAATATCCTTTTGTAATTGAGTATCACTTGAATATTCCCAGAATAATGTTAAGCGGTAAATTCATCAATTCAACCTCAGAACTTGGCCACTGAATACAATCTACCGAAATATTTACTAAATACTTAATATATTCACAAAAAGTATTGTTCGCAGTTGTTCGAAAAACAACGAAAATCTTTTCAGCAAGTTTTCTTCATCTATAGTTTATCCATGCTCCTCTTCAGTCCAATTTTTCCAATATAGCGAAGGCAATAGTGATACATAATGTTAAGCCCTCTTTCTTACGAAATTCATGAGAACGTACAGACCAGTTTTTATTTGTCCTTGAAGAGCAATTGAAATCAATGCAGTTACAATTGAATACAATTCCTTTCAGTACTAGTACTCAGCTTACTCAGTGTTCTATAATCAATCCACTGGCCTAAAATTATATACAGGGCATCCCACGAGTTCCGCAGCGGACGATATACGCGTAACGGTTTGAATTTGGCAAAAATTTTTGATGCAAACTTGATATAATCCCAGAAGAGCACAACCTAAAAATATTTTCGAATAAATCGGGTGGCCAATAAAAGAGGAATAGAGAGTGAATAGGTTTTTCAAATGGAACAATGAAACAATAGTGTTTTTCAATTCTCTGAAACTTCCTGCATGCTTTCGTATATTTTCATTCGACAGTTTTCGAAGTATTGGTCATTTTGAAGAAAAAATAATACTTGTAGAGGCTATGTGATGCAATTATATTTCACGAACCCTTGCACATACCAATAACAGCTTTATATGGATTGAAAGACAAGACTTCAAAGTATCCTAGCCAGCTATAATAAAGCATCTCCAGCATATGGAGTGTCCACCATAGAAATCATAATATACTCTAGAATGCTAATCAATTGAACAAAAGTGTTGTAAAAATTGCAGTGTGGTCCATAATGCGCATGTGTGCCATTAGGTTATTTCTGAACAGGGTCGGCTTCAATGAAATTTTATGCTGTTATTGTTGCAGTTGAATTTATTCAATGCATAATAGTATTCGACACTAGTTGTTTTGAACATACTGATAATTTTCAACAGTTATTCGAATGGTAAATTTGGAATCATCAGCGACTGGAAAATAAGCTGAAAACCTCTTCAGGCGTTGAAGAAACCCGGTTTTTGTAAAAAAAATAATCCAAGGATCAAGGAAGACAAATTCTGGTTAACAAACAACGAATATCTTTTGGTAAAGTACAGAAGAAAAATCAAATGAGCAGAATATACTAATATAGGTATCCCTAAAGGACAGTTCTATTCTTCGTGTTCCTGAAGATAGTGGAAACATGAAAATGTATTGGAGATCTGCCAATGCATTACTAGTGCATCGTTTCATGAGTGAATTCTGATACCTATATTCATTCTTCAAGTCATTTGTCTTTTTGAGTTCCGAGTATATTCCAAAATCAATCTTATATCTGAATGAAACTGCAAAGTTTTACTTCAATATATTTTATTTTTGAGTTCGAATTATCCAGTAAAAGATGGTTTACTCACAAGATTTCATGATTTTTCATAATGAATTGCGTTCTTTTTCTATATAAAGAACCAATCTCATGCATGGTGCGAGTGGATAGATATGTGTCAATCGAATGAAAAGCAAAGCGTAAATCATAAATGTTTAACAGTTCATATGATGAATGAAAAGGTGCACATAGTTTACATACTTAAGTGGGAAATGAACAGGTCAAGACAAGGACACTACAGCATTGGAAACAAAAATATATTATCCAATTTTATACCTAGTTCATTCTAATCTAAACAGTGGACTCAAAAGAAAATCTATACTAATATTATAAATATTTGTATTTTTGTGTTTGATACGAATAGGCTCAAAAACTACTGGGCCAATTTCAGAAATTCTTTCACCCTTTAGAAAGCTACATTATCCCTGAGTGACATAGGCTATACTTTTACCCGAAAAATTAAGGATACCTACTATAACTTCAATAGTTACAAAAAATAAGCCATAATCAGCTATTTTCATGTGCACTGCAAAAACCGTAAGACCTACGTGGATACAATGTATGACGGAAATGTACCTTTTAAGTAGTTCTACAAAAAAGTCAGCGATAGCATATATCTATCTCTCAAGATTGACTTGCTATTACCTGTTTATGGTAATCAGATGTTTTCCAAAATTATGCACTAATTGGGAGTGTGTTTTTATTAATTGGGTATTGATACTCATCTAACCTAATACGTTATTTATCCCCAGTATTTAATTTAGAACGAAATTGCCCTTCACATCATACAATTACAACGAGTACATCAAAAGATATGGAAGAGCACCATCAAAAGTATTTCTTACATATAAATAAGCCTTTGATGATAGGAATTGTAATGTCATAGCAAATTTTTGATGTCATTCCAAAACGTATGTTTATATTGTTTCCCTTGAGATTTTTTCTTCCTAACTTCCATGGACCTTTTCAATATGAATAACTGTACTCCTGCGATTGATTTTTCCATGAGATGAATACCATTCTCAGAAAGCAATTTTTTTTCTTCACATTCCATAAAACTTGTTTTAAACTTGAAACTCTTCTTTTCAAACGTCTAGCCTTCACTTTAATCTATTTCAATTTTTTTTGGGCCAAAGTTTTCCTAACATTGGCAGCCTTTAGCTGACGAAGAAGTTTTGAAGGTGATGCACTGAAAAATTAATAATTAAATATATCTCTAAAAATAGCTCTAATGATTTGGATCAAATTTCTTGTTGTGATAAGGTTCTCCAGCTTATCATAAAAAAACCTACAGTTTTCCACATCTATAATATTAAATTAATACATAAATGTAAATTTTCAGGTAGGAATGTTTTTTTTGATACTGTGTGATAATAGATATGGTTTTCAATAGGTTTTATATAGATTTTTATGGGAACATTTGGAGTTCAAAATTTAATTTAATTATAATACTAACCAATAGTTGTGTCGGATTTTGATCTCTCGTATAATCATTTTTGTTTCTCTCTTATTACCCTCACTATCAGTTGAGGTATCTTCTCGAGTTCTTCTCAAACTTCTAGGAGAATCTGTAGAGGAAGTGGTGAAACTAATGGGTGACCTGAAATAAAATGATTGTTTTTATCTCAAAGTATTACTCGTTTTAGATTGTCATTTGATACTGAAGACTGTTAGCAAATTGGATATATTGATAATTTGGTGAAAGTCATACAACTTCGAACTTTACTTTAGAAGTTGACATCAAAGATTATAGAGTGCATATAATCTTTGGTTGACATAATATTACAATTTGTGAAGTTAGTAACTGAATTCATAGAAATGATTTTGGTTTGAAAATTCAATATTGTTCTGGAAAATATATTAGTTTTGAAACTGGGGATTGATGTTAGTACCTGAAATATCTACACAAAACTAGAAATATTTATCAATAGATAAATAAGTTCAGTATAAAGCAAATTCCTGATTTTTTTTCACAAAGGAAAAATAATATGGTAGACACTAACTATGAGAGCAGAGTAGTTATTTGGCCTTCTACACTCATTTCTCAAGTTGTGGAAGGTCTTATTCCCAACATATTCCAAAAAACACATTGCTATTCCACAAAAAATACTTTCTGGAATAACTGAAATAATTCAATTCAAACAACCTAGACTCTATTATTCATATTGTCTTACCTTTCTGCATTGCAAGAAATAGTAACTCCAGGAGTATTTTCCTTACCATCAAAAAAACATACTTCCATTTCATCCATACTTCCAGCAATTTCCTGTGAAGAATCATTAATTGGGATATTTCTGTTTTGAGGCATTTTTTGTAGGACCCTAGAACTATACAATCAAAAATTAGAACACATTCTGGCCTTAAAAAAATTTCAGTGTATGAGAAAAAAATTACATATTTCTCAGAATATTTCAAATTAGGGCATCATCCAAAACCTTATACAGTAAAAAATGGATGTATAGGTATTGTCTGATTCATATTTATTCCACTTCTGCAGATCCCTTCAAGGATCATTGGGATTGTAGTTACAAATATGAATTATTTTCAGCTAATGATCAAGTGGCAGAATATTTTCAGCAATAGTGAGTTTCCTACCTTCCTTGTTGAATGATATGATCACATTTTCGTAAATACAGTTTTGGAACTGCATTCGGTCTCAACTGGATTCTTTTGCCTTCTCTACATATATCTTCTGAAGAAAAAAGTTTGCAACATATTACATACTTCTCACTCAAATGTTCTACGATGGGATTCCTTCCCAAAGCCGACATCCAAGCATCATGCCTCTTTTATGTCAAGCTGAAAATGATAGGCTCCTTGAGTAACGTAGAGTTTATACAACAAAAATACAAAAACTTATTAAATACGTACCCAAAATAATTAATTCCGGGAATCTTCCCTTTGTTATCACACCACAACAATATACAGTTCATTGTTTATCTGATACGAAAAAATCCAAATCGAACACAACACACAACAAAACCAAAATGCACACGAAGAATGTCAAACACGAAGATAACAGTTTATAGTGTTTATACTGTTATACAGGAACTAAAGCACCAGTAAACTGTGACTGAAACCGTCCCTGCCTAAACTTTCACTGAGGTCATTTCAAAGTCATTTGCCGTGAGGAAGAAAAAGCGGTGTTGTACGGTCTACATGTTTTCAGTAAAACCTGCTACATTACTGCTATAATTTTCTCAGCAATTCCACAAATATTGCAATTCACTTATGATATTAATGTGTCTAATAGTCGTAGGAAGTCGCGCATGAGCTATAAAATAAGTTTGTTACTCAATGGAATATTTTTATTGTTTAATTATATTGAACTCAAAATAGGACCGACAAAATATTTAGGGACTTGGCATCGTTCTACGTGAAATGACCTAATGGTGAGCATGCGCACATTGTGCATCAGTTGCCTATGCGGAACGTTTTTCGCAGCGGAACTCGAAGGAATTAGCATTCTAGAGTAAGTATATTATGATTTCTATGGTGTCCACAAAAACACTATCAACATGACCAATATTTCAAATCGATTTTTCTTATTTTTTTTCAAATGCAAAGCATATAATTTTTTTTCATCATTGTAATCACCTTTTATTTTACTTCATTTCTTGTCAAATACATGATATGCATATCTCTAACAGAATAGCATATTTTAGAGTTTTTCCTCTAAATTCACAATTGCTTCCGAATTCAAAAAGCAGATTTGGCTTTTCTGTAGTTATTGAGAACTGTCAAATTATTCTATTCAGACTTAACTACAGTGGCTTTATACAAGACAGTGGCGACAATAGGGTCATAGAACACGTTTTTGCACAAACATGGCGGATATTTGTTTACATTCGAGTGTCGTACTGTTTGACATTTGACTCGATTTTGAGCTTTATACACTATGACATGACAACAAATCAATGAAAGTCCGCCATTAGTGGTCGAAAACAGTCCGACCAATCAAAACGTGAACGTCTATTGTCGCCACTGTCCTGTATAAAGCCACTGTAGACTTAACATCATTGCAGCTTCAATTCATATCATCATGGTTTTTACCTTAGACCATAGAAAGAGAAGACACTTCTTTCAATAATAAATAGTGAAGCCAAATTTCAAAATTATCAGAACTAAACTGGATAACTATACTACTACGGAATCAAAATGTAGTAAAAACGTTTGCAACGTTGTGACGTTCTTTGAATTTTTAAATAAACAAACTCTCAATCTAAATGAAAAGTACTTTAGATTGAAACAGAGACAAATTGAAATACATTTACTCATTTGGGCGCGAATGTCAGGAATGAGAATTTGTTTTTTCAAATATTGTGCCTTCTTCACATTCCATAGAATTAAGTATCTGCAAATATATTAAGGCGCATTCGGTATTACCACAGAATACCTAACTACACAGAAGCGTCACTCTATGTGATGACGCTTGTGCCATGCTAGGTAGTACATATGTCAAAATTAAATTTAAACTTCCCGATGGGCCGCTGAAGTTTGTTTTTTCTTGGTATGATTCTGATTGTTGATAAAGCATAAACTAAAAATCCTCTGTTATGCGAACCATTGACCATTCAAATCAAATTTGCCGCTCAAAAGTGACATATGTACTACCTAATAGAAAATGAAGGTCACGAAAATTTGCCCCTTGAAGATCAAAGTGCCGACGCTTACTGACGCTTCTGTGTAGTTAGGTATTCTGTGGTATTACCAATCCGGGAGGCATATTCATATGTTACCGACACAAACACACAATCGGTTTTCCGAGCGATGCCGAACACGTGATAATAAGTTGCCGACGTAATTCTGAGTTTGTCTGTAACTTAAATATTATGCGAGTAGTGGTTTTATCAAACAAGTGCATTCAGTTATCGCAATATTGCATATTTTTAATACTGCTTATTTCATTACCAAAATGAACCTAGTAACTTTAGAGAATTCATCAAAACTTTACCAATATTCTACTGAGGGTAATCTATACTGATATTATAAAGAGGACAGATTTGCATTTTTGTGTGTTTGGCACGATTTGGCTCAAAAAGTACTGGACCGATTTCAGAAATTCTTTCACGCTTAGAAAGCTACATTATCCCTTAGTGACATAGGCTATACTTTCCACCCGAAAAAATTAAGCATACCTACTATTACGGCAATAATTATAAAAAAATCATAATCATAATAAGTTGCCGACGTAGTTCTTAGTTTGTCTGTAACTTAACGATTATACAAGTGGTGGTTTCATCCAGAGAAACTCTTAGGCTGGAAACATATATTTTGTTCAGACTAATAATCAACCATCCTCGCTAATATATCAAGTTTTTTTTTCAATACCTGTTATATGTATATAAGGTGCCGATGGACTTGCTGCTTGTATAAGTTACCGACAGAATCCTAAAGTTACGTCGGTAACTTATATGAAATCATTCGGCTTCTCGCGGTGCTTGGTTGTGTCGGTAACATATGAATATGCATCCGGGAGGCTTATTTGTAAACAGAAGACGCGTCCGCCGAACAGCGCGAGCCGAAGTAGAGTGGTATATAGCAGATGAGTCAGCCAAAACCAATTGGTAAACGGCAGATACGTGAGAGTTGCAAAAATGTGCGGAATAAAAAGCTGTATACATATAGTATACAGGGTCTTTCACGAGGAACCTCACCCATATTTATACGGGAAACTACTGAACGTATTTTCATGAAATTCAGCACTTAAAAGTATTTCACGATGCTGATGAAATCTAAAATATTTTCAAGGCATGAGCACCTCCGGTTTTTCCGGAAATGACGTCAACTTCCGTTTTTCAAATTAGAACACCAATTTTTTATTGCAGAAATAGATTCCTTAAAAAATTTCAAGTTATTTTGATGTAACATTTTTCAGTTTTGGTTGGAAAATTCTCTCTGAGCGGGAAAATTCGAAAAAAAAATCGAAAATAGAGCTCCGCTGAAACAGGAGTAACTTCGAGGTTTTTGGATGGAAAATTTTCATTTTTGGGAACCATCTTCGCGGACATAGTTTCAAACTTGCCAAGGAATCCTTTAAGACCACCTGCCGGATGAACTTCCTACCAAACAGAATTTTCGACGTTTGGAATCGTCTCCGAATGAAGTGGTGAACGCTGATACTGTCAACAAGTTCAAGAACAAGTTCGACCGATGGGAGAAGTCCTTAAATTTATCTTCTTCCTAGCATACATTGATATTAGTTCTGTATTGAGTGTATAGGTTCAACCTCCACTCTTATTGTATTGTAATAATAACAATAATATTTGTGATCAATGAAGGTGTAAAATATGAAATATAAAAATGTGAATATTCCTATTATTTTCTGTTTCAACAGCCACAACTTTTATAATTTCCCCATCTGGACAGACCTCGTCATGTTCATAATGAAAGGTTTCGTCATTCCATATATTCAAAAACAGAGGATAATTTTAGGGACGTTATCATAGCATAATCACAATCCATATATTTTGACTAATCTTCACTCATTTCTTTTTCTACGTGCTCTGTGCAGGCTTTCCATTTATAAGCTGCACACTCTTCAAGAGCCTCAGTCCAAAGATATTTATTTCTTATTTCACTTGCTACTTGCTCAATTATTTGCCGAATTTGTTCGAAACATTGATGACAAATGTCAGTGTTATTTCCAATATGAACTATGAATTCTGCAACTCAAAATATAACTGAATGGGCATTACCAACATAATTTCGATTTTCCAAAGCCCCCCGAGATGTCAATAATTCTTGGATGGCCTATAACATTGATTTGACATACTTGTGTGTTCTGTATAACGTTTTCTCGATTTGTAAAAAAAAATATTTTTTTGGATGTACAATTCATTGAAAAATTCAGGTCCAAAAGAAAATGAATAAGTAGAGGGGTGGTTAAAATCCAATAAAATGTCTGTACATTATTCCTAAGTGAAATCTATTTTATTGAGCAAAATAAACCTACATATATAATTGCACACATGAATGTATGTAAAGGTACACAAGAGTAAAACACAACCATTAATTTCTTACTAAATGAAATATGAAATATCACGTACATAATCTCCAAGTGTTATTTACTTTTTTGCTTATAATGTATGTGTTATTGCAGACGTAGGTAAGTGCAGTCGCAATTTTTTTCACTTTTTTAATTCATAGGCGCCTAGTGCAATATTTTCATTAATGCACTCTTGTAGTGAATGAGGTGCTTTCTGCCTCTATTCAACATCAGAGGGCATTCTTCCCGATTTTCCTTTTTGCTGCCGCATGAAACTTTTCTGTGTCCTACCATTGAGTTTAAATATATATATATATATATATATATATACATATACGCAGGGTGGTCGCAAGACTATCGGGGATTGACGGCCCCGCGTATCTGAGTCAACACAATCTTGTCGAGGTTAGCACCCTCGATGGATTATCTTTTATATTACGCTCCTATTACTAGAAGTAGATACCAGGGCAGCGAGGAGTCCCAGGCTGGCTCCTCTCGGAACTGTCAGGATGATCGGCCTGTAGGAGGTACGTGTGGGGCAAGCGGCGCACCCCTCCGAGATGGCACCGTAAGGCCAACTCCTGTCCCTGTAATTGGGAATGGTCGACGTAGCTTGGGTGTTTCAGAGACTCACTCCGCTCCAAGACCACGACAGGATGGACGAACGCGCTGGACAAGGAATGAAAATTACACTGTAATGCGCGCACATTATATTGCTGTGGATTTGGCAGAACGAACTGACAAAACCTACCGACAACTACTGGTAGATATATGGCATGATATGAGACCTGATAGACCGGTATACGCACAATTGATATCGAATCGCGTTAGATGGATTTTGAGGGGACAGAAATTTACGACAGCTGAGTTGGAGACCATCAAAACGACATGCTCACCATGTATAGTGACGGATGAACAGGTGAATGTTAGCCAACGGGATGAGTCCCGCAGATCGTCACCTAGAGTAAGGAGGAGTTTGTTGTTTGCTGAGAGAAGACCAACTGATGAATTGGAGGAGTCTTTTGTGGTGAATCTTTTGAAGTACTCGGGAGTCGATCCAGCGAGCCGGCCAAGAATACCCAGGCTGAGGGGCTCCAGGGATGTCATGACGTCGGTCCAGTCTCTCGACTCTGTTCTTCCGGTGCACCTTGGGAACGTAATTAACCTGGAGGGGCTGGTGGATGTTGTGTACGCAGGAGCGATTACCATATGTGAGATGAACGGACATAAGATAGGACCATCCCCTGAGAATTGCATGAAAACACAGCATTCCATACCAGCGTGGAAAAATCGACTGCAAAACAAAATATCTGACATGAGAAAGAAGATTGGAATCATGCATACTTACCTGAATACTCCGGATCCATCAAGGAAGGTCATTAAGGCTGTCAGGCGGATTGCGTCGGAATTTCGCATTAGGCGAAGGGACCCCTCCTTCAGAGAGAAGGTTCATGTCAGCTGTGACTACCTGAAACAGAAGATAAAGGTATTAGGAAGCCGGATACATCGCTATAACGAAAGGGTGAAACGGTCTACGAATAACAGACTGTTTTTTATCAACCAAAAACAGTTCTTTCGAAACTTGGAAGGGAGCGAAAATACTGAATTGGCCCAACTCAAGGTGAAACACGCCCATCAGTACTGGTCTAACATCTGGTCAGAGAAAACAACTCATGATGTGAAAGCGTGCTGGATTGATGAAGCGCGATCTAAGATCCCAAGGGTTCAGATGGCTGACATAGTTATCGATGTTGCAGATATAGTGGAAGCTGTGAAAAAATCTAAGAACTGGGCAGCTCCAGGAGTTGATAAGATTCAGAATTATTGGTGGAAATATTTCACTTCCACACACCGACCTCTGCAGGAATTTCTGCAGGGCGCTTTGACTGACCCTTCCATAATTCCGGAATTTTTCACCAGAGGCTTGACTCACCTTATAGCTAAGGGGGACGATCTCACCAATCCAAAAAACTATCGTCCGATCACGTGTCTTCCGACCGTCTACAAGATCTTCACTTCCATCCTTACTAAACACACAAACGAACATATGAGGAGACATGGACTGATGGCTCATGAGCAGGGTGGATGCCGTGTTAAAACGAATGGATGTAAAGAACTGCTCATCTCCGATTATATCCTGACCAAACAGGCACGAAAAAGGCTCAGGAATATTTCTGTCGCATGGGTGGACTATCAAAAAGCCTTTGATTCGGTCCCCCACTCCTGGCTTTTGGAGGTGATGAGGATGCATGGGGTCGCTGAGAATATCGTTGAGATCTTGAAACATCTCATGAGAACCTGGAGGACAACATTACTGGTGAAGAATGGTAGTCGTACAGAGGAGTCAGAGCAGGTTTCTGTCCGTCGCGGGATCTTCCAGGGGGACAGTCTCAGCCCTCTGTGGTTTTGCCTTGCCCTTAACCCCTTGAGCATTTTCCTCAACAACACCAACTGTGGCTACGTTATAGACAAAAGAAGGAAAATTACCATCACACATCATCTATACATGGACGACCTCAAGCTGTATGCTGCAAATCAGAGTGAGCTCAGGGGACTTCTGGAGACGGTGCGAGCTTTCAGCGATTCCGTTGGTATGCGAGTGGGTACTGATAAATGCGCGGTTCTCGAGGTGAGGAGGGGAAAGATACAGAATACTGGGCACCAGACAACGCTCATGACCAATCTCACCATACGGAATCTGAATAACGATGATACGTACAAGTACCTAGGAATCAGACAAGCGCTGGAAATAAATGTTCCCGCGATGAAGCAATTCTTTAGAGAAAGATTGCTCGGACGAATAAACTTGCTTCTGAAATCGGGACTCAACTCAAAGTCTCTCTTCACCGCCATTAACATATTGGCGATACCATGTATGACTTATTCATTTGGCGTGCTGACCTGGTCAACGACCGAGCTCCGTGAATTGGATAGAGCTGTGCGAGCCGCACTCACCAGACGTGGAACTCACCATCCTCACTCGTCTACGATCAGACTCTACCTTCCACGACACCAGGGAGGAAGGGGTTTACTCAATATCGAGGCCACTCATCTTAGGGAAATTGAAAGCCTAAGGAGACAGTTTTATAAAAACAACTCACCTCTTTTTCAGGCCTTATGTGAAGCTGATGGCAACATTTCAGCACTCAATTTGGCCCAGCGGAACCAGCAACTCCCTCCCATAAAAACAACGGAAGAGCTGACATCGGAATGGAAATCCAAGGCCCTCCATGGCAGGTACCCTGGCCACCTGGAAAAGAATGATATAAGTAAGCTGGAAACACTAGAGTACTTACGTGCTGGATATCTCTTTCCGGAAACGGAGGGTAGACTCATTGCAATCCAGGACCAGGTGATGCCTACCAGAATGTACCTGAAACATATAGCGAAGAAAGATCTACCATCTGATCGATGCAGAAAATGTCTCACAGCTCCCGAGTCAATACAGCATATAACATCTTCATGCTCAATTATGGCACCTAGGGATTACCTCGAGAGACACAACGCCATGGCTAAATTGTATCATCAGCAGCTCGCAATCCGTTTCGGGCTGATTCATGATGAGGTTGAACAACACCTATACCAGCCTCAAACTCTTCTGGAAAATGACCAGTTCAGACTGTACTGGGATGCTGTGATGCTCACTGCCCTGGGGGTAACCCACAATCGACCAGATATCACAATCTTCGATAAAGAAAAGAATACGTGCCTGCTGCTTGACGTCACCATACCAGCAGATGAAAACATCGCTAGAGCTTACACTGAAAAGCTCAGCAAATATGGAGATCTGGCATTTCAACTGAAGGAGCTTCACAAACTGAGCTCCGCCCGCATACTCCCTCTGATAATATCAGTGAATGGGCTTGTTGAAAGACACCTTGTCGAAAATACTGAGCGACTTGGTCTAGACAAGAAACTGGTATCACATGCACAGAAGCAGGTCATCCTTTATACTGTCCGGATAGTCAGAAAGTTCTTGCAGAGTCCATAGTGAGTTGCCGACTGCCTTGGCGACTTGTCGCCCGGCAGTTGGTGAATTGACTCCCACGAAATCGGTGATTGAAAAAAAAAAAAAACATATATATTTTTTTTTCTCGTTTTCACACCTCTTGTGGTAACTTCATCTACGGTAGCACGGGCTATATCAGCCAAGTACTAGCGGAGTTTCCACTGAGGAAAGACCACTTGTCGGATGATGGCCACTGTTCCCAACACTACAGCCTTCTGCATCCACAGTAGTGTGTTATCTGGCAATTGGAGCTCGGCCAAGTGTTTCATGGTATTGACGTGTACGAGTCCATTACCGCTTATAACCAGCGGCAGTATTCTCACCTGCTTTTCAAGTTTCCATAATGTTCTCAGTTCTCTTGCCAATTCCGAGTACTTAGTGATTTTGGTGTTGTAAGCTTGTGCGATGTTATGATCAAGTGGCACTGAAAAGTCCACTATAATACCCACTCTCTCCCGTTTCATCCACACTACCAGATCCGGACGATTATGCTCTAGAGGTTTATCTGTCACAAAGGGAAAATCCCAGAAGATCTTAACCTGCTCATTCTCCGTTACTGCCTCCGGTGAATATTTGTGATGTGGAGTGAAGTTCTTAATTACTCCCCATCGTAATCCCAACATTTGATGCACAACTTTGCCCATATTGTTGTATCTTCCCAAGTACTTGGTGGATGCTAGTGGTGTACAGCTTCCGGAGAGATGTTGTACTGTTTCCTCCGCCTCATTGCAGACTCTACATCTTGTGTTTTCAACTTGCTGCTTCATGATGAATTTTGAGTAGTTCCTAGTTGGAATAACTTGATCTTGAATTGCGAGCAGCGCGCCTTCAGTGCTTGCGTAAAGATAACCAGCAGTGAGGTAAGTATGGGACTTTATTTTATCTACTACGGGCTGGTTCAAGCTAGCATGAAATCTCCCATGCAATGCTTTGCTTCGCCATCTTTCTCTCAGATCTTCATGTTGACTTTCATGTATTTCACGCTGTGGGCTGGCTAAATTGATGGCAGTATATGCTTCATCCCAAACCACCATTCTTTGGTACAGTGGTAAGTTGCTTGAGGTGAAGTAGTTTTTCAGGGATCTAATTTCTTTTTCTGTTGCAGCTTCCAGGCTGAGTAGCCCGCGGCCTCCCTCCGTGCGGGGAAGATACAGCCGTTCGATTGCTGAGTTGGGGTGTAGTAGGCCATGTCTTGTGAAGCTGACGCGAACCCATTGATCCAGACGCCGCAACTCCGTGACCGACCAGGTTAGTATTCCGGAAGTGTATGTTAGGACCGGTGTTGCCCACATGTTTATAGCGGTAATTTTGTTTTTAGCATAGAGCTCCGTTTTGAGGACCTTGTTGACCCGGCGTTTAAACTCCTCTTCAGACACCTCCATACTGCGCTTCTGTCTAATTTCGTAAGACTGTTGAATCCCCAAGTATTTGTATGTACTCTCCAGCCCCAGACCACGTATCCTCGTACCATCCACCAGCGCCATATTACCCTCCTCCGCCATTTTTCCCCTTCTCACGTGCACAACTGAGCATTTCTCTAGGCCGAACTTCATTTGTATATCTGCGCTGAATTTCCTTACCAGTTCAAGTTCACCCTGCAAGTGAGAGGCGCCCCTAGCATAGAGCTTCAAGTCATCTATGTAAAACAGGTGAGTGAGCTTTGCATGATCGTCTAATCTATAACCATAATTGCTTCGGTTGAGTATGTTGCTTAGTGGGTTTAGTGCAAGACAAAACCACTCCGTGCTCCAGTTGTCTCCATGGAAGATGCCTCGTTTTATATTTATCTCCTGTGTTCGATATGACTTTGATGTTCCACTGACAGTGTAGTGCGCCAGGTGCTCATAAGATGTTTCCAGAGGAGTATCATATCTGGACTGATTTTATATATGCGAAGGATTTCAATTAGCCAGGAGTGTGGCACAGAGTCATAAGCTTTCTGGTAGTCTATCCAGCACATTGAAATGTTTTTGAGCCTCTTCCTGGCCTGTTTCGTAATGACATTATCAATTACCAGCAGTTCTTCATAGCCTCTGGCCTTCTTCTTGCAGCCATTTTGCTCCCAGGCGAGAATCCTGTTGTTACGGATATGAGTGCTCATTTTGAAACCGATCACGGAGGTTAGGATCTTGTACACAGATGGCAGGCACGTGATAGGTCTATAATTTTGTGGCTGAGTTAGATCACCTTTCTTGGGTAGCATGTGGGTTATTTCCATGGTAAAGTACTCGGGTACTCTTTCAGGATTTTGGATGACTTCTTGTATGTGTAGTGCTAATTGGTTATGAGCTGTTGTCAGTGCCTTCCACCAATAATTGCATATTCCATCAACCCCAGGGGCAGTCCAGTTTTTGAGACGTTTTACAGTTTAGGGATGGGTACGACAACCGATTGCTTACGCCAGCCGAAATTTTAAGAAAGCGGAATAGACCTTTCCAGAATACGTAGAACAAAAATGAAAGATCTGAACTAAACCAGAATGAGAGAGAAACAGGTATATTTCATGCGCCACTTGTGGGCAGCTTCAAAAGATGCGCAAACCTTAGTGTTAGAGAGAAAAGAAAGATAGAGAGGGAAGCAATGAAATGAGAACCTACTGGTTTTATCGTATTAAATCGTACCGTGACCGTTACTTAGTAACACAACATTGTTGAGGCATACTAAAATTTTGATTTTCGATAAACAATCAAACAAAATCCACAACCAAAACGTCGACTGCGTAAAATAATAATATCATTTGTAAACGATTTAAGGAGGGAAATTTTGACGACCAATAATATTCATTCTTAGCCCACAAGTGACGCGCGCAACTTTCACCTACACAGGTAATTCTGGAAAGGTCTATTGAACTATTCAACTACGGAGAAAGAACTTTTAGGAGTCGTTTTTGGAGCAGAAGGAAAAGTCTTAAAAGCACTTCTGTTTTTGTGGAACCCTTTATTTAAAAATCATTCGGTGACATGTTTCGGCGCATTCGCCATTATCAAACCAAGGAATTCTGTTATTCGATAAAACTTAAAAATCAGGTAATAAACCGATTTGAGGTCTTAGTTGGAAAAGATTTTTAAAAAATTTTTGCTCGCGCAAAAAATAAAATATAGGGAATCGTTCAATGAAAACTTACGATTTTTGTTCCAAAGTCATATGGTAAAAACATATCAGTCAAAAGGTAAAAGCCAAAAATAATACATTAAAACAGCTAAAAGGCTTAAATCTTGTGAGGACGTAAAATGACAGATAGAAATAAAAATATAAACGAAAGATGAACAACTGACGTTCGCGCAGACAGGTTCCTGCTCTTTTTCTTTTCCAAGTTCAACCAAGTTGTTGCAGGTATGAAATATTTCAAGTGAGAAACAGTGGCGTTGGCAGAGAGAGTCAATAAAGAAGTCTATAAGTGTCTTTTACATTGTTTGTCAACATCGAATTTAACGTTTTGTATTCTGTACTCTTGAGATGTTTGTAGATTTCTACTTCTTCTAGAATTTCTTTTCTATGGTTAAATTCGCTGTGATGAATTAGATGGGTGTTCTCCTCTAAATCAAACTTGTGTTTTTTTCTCTTAAATGACAACCGAAAATTGATTTGTCAATTCCTGGGTTCTTAGAACTAGCTAGATGTTCTTTGGTCCTTGTTCTAATGGATCTGCCGCTTTTCCCCACATAAACGATTTTACAACCTGGTTCACCGCATTCTAATCTGTAAACGCCCGGCTTGTCCAAAGTGTCGATTGGGCTCTTGTTCCTGATGAGGGATTGATGTAGGATATTCTGGGACTTGAAGGCTACTCTGGTATTGTCTACTTGTTTAACTACGTTGGCAATTTTATATGAGATACCCCCGTAGAACGGAATGCAACAGAATTTCATATTCGACACAACATTAGTTCTCGGAGTTTGCAAGTTCAGTTCTTCTGTGGTCCGTCTCCCCCTTGTCCTATCAATAAGTCGGTCGATGATATCCGGGTGATATCCGTTCTCCACTGCTAAATATTTTAGTGTGTTGATCTCCTCTGTGTAAGCTTCCTGGCTTAGGGGAATGTTAAGCAGTCTATTGATGTTAGCGTTGAAGACTGCCATCTTATGACCCATATAATGACATGATGTCTTATTGATTTTGGTGGAAGTTTGCGTGGGTTTTCTATATATATTAAACGTCAACTTGTCTTGTTGTCTCCTGACTGTGAGGTCCAGGAAGTTGATTTCCCGATCCGATTCGACTTCCAGCGTGAAGTTTATGTTCAAATGGAGTTTGTACAATCCAATTGTGGAAATCTCTCAATTCTTCTTCACTACCTGTCCACGCTATTAGGATATCATCCACATATCTGGCCCAAAAAATGATTCTATCTTTGAAAGGATTGTTCATTATGAAAATCAGCCTTTTCTCGAAGTAGGACATAAAAAGTTCGGCGAAAAGAGGAAAAAGGCAGTTTCCCATACTAAGTCCTTCCTGTTGAGTAAAATTGAAAAAGTTCTGCTGGAGGCATAATTCTGTGAGTTGGTATGCACACTCAGTCAAGCCATCAGAAAGTTGAGAATCTGTCAGTATGTTCTTGAAAATCTTTAAGGTTTGCGGGACTGGTACAGAGGTGAACAGATTGCTCACATCAAAAGAAGCAAGTATGGAGTTGTTTGGGACTGTAAGTATCTAATTCTTCTTATCAGATCTAAGGAATTATCAACAATGAACTCCGATTTGAAGTTAATTGTGGACACTTAAAGTTTGTTTAGGTATTTAGATAATCTGTAGGCTAAACTGCCACAGAACGATACCACCGGCCTGATGGGGATGCCGTCCTTGTGGACCTTCGGCAGGCCGTATAGTCTAGGGGTAATGTATGACATAGGCATCAGTGACTTCCAGTTCCAAAATAGGACCAAGGTATGTAGTCTATTCTTAAACTTTTTGTTGTATTTGTTTACCGTTGACATAGTTTCCTTGTTGGAGCCTTTGTTGGACAGGAAATCATGTACTTTTCTGATGTATACGGCTTTCTTAGGAATTACTAGACAGTCGCCCTTGTCTTGGAGAAAAACAAGTTGTCGTCTTTGATCTTCTGACGAACAGTAAGGAGACTTCGTTTTAGAACACTTATGTATTTAGGCGTCTTGATTTTAGCTTTCCTGAATTTGTCAAGTATTGAAATAATGTGGCTACGTATTAATTGAGGATTGATCACTCTGTTCGATCTCAGGAAAGTTTCTAATGCAACGACCAAATTTTCAGTAATTTTTGATTTGTTATACGTTGGAAAAGAGAATTTTAAACCCAGGCTCAACAGTTTGGTTTCGGATTCATTGAAAGTTGTATCCGATAAATTTAGTATTGGTTCCCTAAATTTGGTTCCATTATTAAGGTGTGTGGTTGAGCTCTGAATAACACATTCGGGGCTATTCACTAAGCAAAGTTGTTATGGATAGCAACTGTAAATCGTCGTTATCCCATGCTTATTACATGGGATAACGACGATTTACAGTTGCTATCCATAACAACTTTGCTTAGTGAATAGCCCCGATTGTCTCGACAAATTATCAATTTTCCGCTGTTGGATTTTTTCACTTTTCAGTTGGAGATTGTGAAGTTTTCTTCTGTTGAGACCTATCAAACTGTTGAAATCCCTTTCCGGTAGCTTATCCCCCAAGATCTCCATCACCACTCTGATTTTTCTATTATTTGCATAAAGGCGGCGGTACCATTTTCTTATCTCCCACTTAAGAAGTTTCTTCTTCAGTAGGTGAACCTGGTGTTGCGCAAACGTATCATCTCTCCTGAATTTCACCCTCAACCATGTTGGTGTTAAGTCCCTCTCCAGGCAGACCCTGCAGAACTCAATGTGGCCCCTGAACCTCTGTGACTTTGATACCAATCTACCATATGTACGGGAAAGTAAGGCCAGACTCGCCGTTAACATAAACTCATAAAATCCCATAATGAAGCGCTAGGTATGAAGCAGAAGGAAAAGTCTTAAAAGCACTTCTGTTTTTGTGGAACCCTTCATTTAAAAATCATTCGGTGACATGTTTCGGCGCATTCGCCATTATCACTTAGTATGGGAAACTGCCTTTCCCCTCTTTTCGCCGAACTTTTCATGTCCTACTTCGAGAAAAGGCTAATTTTCATAACGAATAATCCTTTCAAAGACAGAATCCTTTTTTGGGCCAGATATGTGGATGACATCCCGATAGCGTGGACAGGTAGTGAAGAAGAATTGAGAGATTTCCACAATTGGATATTGAAATTCTAAAAGAACATAACTTAGTTCTGAAAGAAAATAATAGGTTATTGAAACAACAAATAAACAACAGTAATAAAAAAAATGAAGCACAATATTCAGATATTGTCAAATCAAGTAGTCAAAGAAGCAATACCAATACAGAAACAATAATTCCGAGGATAGTAGTTCAAAAACCCCAGACATCTGACAGATCGAACGATTATCACAACAACGATAACCTGAAAATCGAACATCAACAATCATCTAACTCTCAACCCAAACAAGTTAATGAGAGAATATCTAGCAGTGAAACAAACACGCAACGAGAATCAGAATTTATAGAAATACACAAAAAAAGACGGTACACAAAAAAAAGATTAGGAACAGGAAACGTCTCCAACGAAGTAATCAAATCTGGTTTTGCAGGTCCCAAAAGGAAAGTTTGGCTTAACATATATAGAGTGAACAACCATGTAACAATTGATATGGTAAAAAATCACATCAAAAAACAACCTGACTTCGAAAAAGAAGAAGTAACCGTAACTGAACTACAAACAAAACCAGGACAACTAAAAAGTTTCTGTGTAACAGCCCCTCTTACTAAGAAAGACATCATGTACGAACCATCCTTTTGGCCCCCAAACGTAGGGATACGGAGATTCAACTTCGAAATCCATAAAAGAGCTCACGGTGGGAATTTTTTTGTGCAGTAGATAAAAACAAATATCCTCAAGCCAGCAAAACAACAAAAAATGAACCAAAACCCAGTAAAATAAGCCTTATTCACCAGAATATTCAATCTATAGGAAATGCTGTAAACAAATTAGAATATGAACTAAATCAACATAAAGAATGCCGAATATTGTGCATAACAGAGCATTGGAAATCTTACGAACAACTGGCCACCATCCCAATACAAAATTTCAAAATAGTAGGAAACTTCTGTAGATCTGAAGGAAGTCACGGAGGATCAGCACTTTACTTCCACAAAACACTAAAAAGCAATACAAGAACTAAATTACAAAAGTTTTCTGAAAGTGGAGAGTTTGAATGTGCAGCAGGAGAATGGATTCGAAAAGAAGGCAATGTGATAGTTCTGTCAATATATAGACCACCAAGCGGCAGCATCCATACCTTTTTTTCAAAACTAGAACAAACTTTAAACAAAATAATTCCTGAAAATAAACAAATAATAGTAGCTGGTGATTTCAACATAGAATTGCGAAAAACAAATAGGGATGGAACCGAACTAATTAACCTTATGAGATCTTTCAACCTCAAACCAGTCATTAACCAAGATACTAGAGTCACTGATAGATCAAGCTCATCGATAGACAACATCTTTACAAATATACAGCACTGGGAAAGTTCAGTCTTTGATATGCACATATCAGATCACAGAGCACAAAAAATTATTTTTTTCATGGAAGAAATAAGAGTCAATAACATCTGTTTCCGTAGATTTTATGGCCAAAGAGAAAAAGATACATTTATAGAAAAATTATGCAACCAAAACTGGAACCTTGTACGAGAGATAGATAAATCTGAGGTGAACAAACAATGGAATGTATTCATGTCTGAGTTTGGAAATATATTTAATGAACAATTTCCCAAAAAACCATCCCTCAACAAGAAACATAAACGCAACCACAGAACACCCGAAATTGAAGAAATAAAAAATGAATTAGACATCCTCTTAATGTTAAGCAGATTAAGCAAGCAGCATCTTGATCTTTACAAGAAAACGAAGAAAGAATACGACATTGCACTAAAAAATCAAAGAACTAAAACCTATGAGGAAAGAATGATCAGGTCCGACAATAAAGGCAAAACTATGTGGCAAATATGCAAAGAGATCAATGGTACAACCAAATCCACCGACTGTTACCAATTAGAAGGGACTCCAGGAGAAATAGCAGAAAATTTTAATGAACACTTCAATAATGTAGTAACCAATCTCTTAAATAACGTATCTACAACACCCATAGATTATTTACACATCAAGCCTACGAATAAATCCTTCTACCTAAGACCAACAACACCTTCCGAAATTGAAAACTTACGCCGATTCATCAAAAATAAATTCAGCAGCGGTGATGATGAGATACCAATTGTAATAGTCAAATTATCATTACCGGCAGTTAGCGAAATACTCTCATACATCATAAATAATTCTTTTAAACATGGTATATTTCCAGATTCCTTGAAACTAGCATTGATTAAACCAATCTTCAAAAAAGGCGACCCAGAACACCTAAACAACTACAGACCTATAAGTTTATTGCCAGCATTCTCCAGAATTTTCGAAGTACTTGTCTCTACAAGATTGATGGAATATTTTAAAGAAAACAACCTCTTCACACATACCCAACATGGATTTCTACATGGACGATCAACACAAACAGCAATTTTCCAGTTCATACAGTACATTTTAGAATTACTTGAGGCTGGGAAAATGAGTTTGGGCATATTCCTGGACATCTCGAAGGCATATGACTCATTAAACAAAAAATACCTTCTAAGAAAACTAGAATTATAAGGAATTGCAGGGAATACAATCAAATGGCTAGATTCATTCATGACTAATAGAACACAAAGAGTTACCATCACACAAAATAATAATCAAACTAAGTCAAAAATATTGAAAAGAACAATAGGAATCGATCAAGGAAGTGTCATCGGTACACTCCTATTTTTAATATACCTAAACGACATAGGCCTCATAGTAATGGAAAACGAAGGAAACACGGTCAATTTCGTCGACGACACAAACCTCTTAACAGGTGCTGAAGATTTCGAAGAACTCACAACACGAGCAAACCACATTTTTTTGAAATCAAAAACATGGTTTGACCAAAACAACTTAATACTTAATGAGAACAAAACAAAAGTTGTCCTATTCGATACCAACAGATCGAATAAAGAAAAATCAGATTCAGTAACCTTATTGCAACATGAATACCAACTTTCGGACCACGTCAGATTTCTCGGAGTTTACATTGACCAATTCCTGAATTGGCGTCAGCACACTGAAATTATTTCAATGAAGCTAAATAGAATTTGTTTTGCACTAAGATCAATCACACAGTATATGAATGAAAGCACATTAAGAACAGTATATTTTGGAAACTTTGAGTCCACTTTCAAATATGGTATAATTTTCTGGGGAACAAACGAAAATTTGGAAAAAATATTTTTAATTCAGAAGAGAGCAACTAGAATAATTTACAAACTAGGATTTAAGGAATCATGTAGAGGAAAGTTTAAACTCAAAAAATGTCTCACAGTGTATGGTCTCTACATATTCGAACTTCTAATGTTTTTACATAAAAATAAACATAAATTCATATCCGAAAATGTAAATAATTATAATACAAGAAACTTAAATTTGATGTTTCCAACACACAGATTAACACTAACTGAGAAAAGTACTGCCTATATGAGTATCAAAGCCTTTAATAAGTTACCTAATGATGTAAAATGTATAACAAATTTTAAATCATTCAGAAATAAAGTGAGACAACTACTGATTACATTAGAACCCTATAGTCTACGGGAATATTTTGAAGCTACTGAGTAGCTTAAATTTGTGACGTCATTTCATTTAAATTTGAGCTAAGTGTAAATTACATGTATCTTGATTTATCTGAAATAAAGAAATTTGTTATGTTATGTTATGTTATGTTATGATAAACAAACTCCATTTGAACATAAACTTCACGCTGGAAGTCGAATCGGATCGGGAAATCAACTTCCTGGACCTCACAGTCAGGAGACAACAAGACAAGTTGACGTTTAATATATATAGAAAACCCACGCAAACTTCCACCAAAATCAATAAGACATCATGTCATTATATGGGTTATAAGATGGCAGTCTTCAACGCTAACATCAATAGACTGCTTAACATTCCCCTAAGCCAGGAAACTTACACAGAGGAGATCAACACACTAAAATATTTAGCAGTGGAGAACGGATATCACCCGGATATCATCGACCGACTTATTGATAGGACAAGGGGGAGACGGACCACAGAAGAACTGAACTTGCAAACTCCGAGAACTAATGTTGTGTCGAATATGAAATTCTGTTGCATTCCGTTCTACGGGGGTATCTCATATAAAATTGCCAACGTAGTTAAACAAGTAGACAATACCAGAGTAGCCTTCAAGTCCCAGAATATCCTACATCAATCCCTCATCAGGAACAAGAGCCCAATCGACACTTTGGACAAGCCGGGCGTTTACAGATTAGAATGCGGTGAACCAGGTTGTAATGTCGTTTATGTGGGGAGAAGCGGCAGATCCATTAGAACAAGGACCAAAGAACATCTAGCTAGTTCTAAGAACCAAGGTAATGACAAATCAATTTTCGGTTGTCATTTAAGAGAATAAAAACAAAAGTTTGATTTAGAGGAGAACACCCATCTAATTCATCACAGCGAATTTAACCATAGACAAGAAATTCTAGAAGAAGTAGAAATCTACAAACATCTCAAGAGTACAGAATACAAAACGTTAAATTCGATGTTGACAAACAATGTAAAAGACACTTATAGACTTCTTTATTGACTCTCTCTGCCAACGCCACTGTTTCTCACTTGAAATATTTCATACCTGCAACAACTTGGTTGAACTTGAAAAAGAAAAAGAGCAGGAACCTGTCTGCGCGAACGTCAGTTGTTCATCTTTCGTTTATATTTTTATTTCTATCTCTCATTTTACGTCCTCACAAGATTTAAGCCTTTTAGCTGTTTTAATGTATTATTTTTGGCTTTTACCTTTTGACTGATATGTTTTTACCATATGACTTTGGAACCTAAAATCGTAAGTTTTCATCGAACGATTCCCTATATTTTATTTTTTGCGCGAGCAAAAATTTTTAAAAATCTTTTCCAACTAAGACCTCAAATCGGTTTACTACCTGAGTTTTAAGTTTTATCGAATAACATCTTTTTCAGAATTCCTAGGTTTGATAATCGCGAATGCGCCGAAACATGTCACCGAATGATTTTTAAATAAAGGGTTCCACAAAAACAGAAGTGCTTTTAAGACTTTTCCTTCAGCTTCATACCTAGCGCTTCATTATGGGATTTTATGAGTTTATGTCGTTTTTGGAGTACAAACGTTTGGGTGATATTTATATGGGGAGAAATTTACGGTTGTTTCCGATCATAGACCTCTCAAATGGTTGCTTAACTCAAAAGACCCTGGGTCTAGATTAGCCAGATGGGCTATGACTTTGGCCGATTATGATTTTACGGTCATTCACCGTAAAGGGAAACTTCATGGAAATGCTGATGCCCTAAGTCGAATGTACAACAGGGATGATCATTCCATTGACGTGGAGTTTGAAGAATTTCAAGACTATCGAAAAAATCATCAGATACCCGAATGACGGCACTGAACGTAGAAAAGGGAAACATAATTTCGGCATCTGAATCGTGGGCGTTAGCCCACTGTGTATCGCAGGATTAAGCTATGGGAGCAGGAATTGCGCTACAATTTGAACAAAGGACCCCGCACTTTTACTACGGGAAATGGCGTTCCGTCAAATTTTCTGAAATTTTGGTATAATGTATTACTCGACATACTGATCAAAAGTGTCCATGGCCCCAACTCAATCCTATGACTAGTTTTTGAGATACATGGCGTTGAAGTTGAGAATTACCCACTTTTACTACGCCCGTATCTCGGAACAGAATCGAATGAACTTCAATTTTTCTCAAGAAACATTTCATTACATCCCCAAGGAGCAAGCATATAGAGGAATATGACCGAAAATCGTTACGAATACAGGGTTATCCATAATTGAATGCACTCCCGATTTCGAAAGTTTAAAATATGTCAATTCCAGAGCGAAAACGTTCGCAAAATGAACTATTACACTAGATATGTTGTTGTTACATCGAAAAAGTCTGAATTATCCAGAATTTATATTGGGTGATCCATTATTATAGAAACTATTCTCAAGGAATGTTAAATGGACACCCTGTATTTATGGGTTGATTCAAGGTGTTTGTTTAATTTTTTTAGAACATATCATCATGGACTTCAAAGCATACAGGGTGATTCAGTCATGAAATGAACTTCGAACCTCACGAAAATAACCAAAAACCACCCTTTTTTTCATTTTTTATGTAATATGAAAATTATTTATTTATGTTATTCTATTCTTATTCCAGCAAAAAATCTGGTCATAGGAAGAGGATGAAAACTCTCAGCCGTATTGATGTTTTCATATCAAGTACAGTGGTGAAAGGAAACTCCCACCTCGTCGGATTCAATCTTGAAATAGAGGGTGATGAAAAAAAAAGGTGGTTTTTGGGTATTTTCGTGAGGTTCGAAGTTCATTTCATGACTGAATCACCCTGTATGCTTTGAAATCCATGATGATATGTTCTAAAAAAATTAAACAAACACCTTGAATCAACCCATAAATACAGGGTGTCCATTTAACCTTCCTTGAGAATAGTTTCTATAATAATGGATCACCCAGTATAAATTCTGGATAATTCAGACTTTTTCGATGTAACAACAACATATCTAGTGTAATAGTTCATTTTGCGAACGTTTTCGCTCTGGAATTGACATATTTTAAACTTTCGAAATCGGGAGTGCATTCAATTATGGATAACCCTGTATTCGTAACGATTTTCGGTCATATTCCTCTATATGCTTGCTCCTTGGGGATGTAATGAAATGTTTCTTGAGAAAAATTGAAGTTCATTCGATTCTGTTCCGAGATACGGGCGTAGTAAAAGTGGGTAATTCTCAACTTCAAGTCCCTGTATCTCAAAAACTAGTCATAGGATTGAGTTGGGGCCATGGACACCTTTGATCAGTATGTCGAGTACTACATTATACCAAAATTTCAGAAAATTTTACAGAACGCCATTTCCCGTAGTAAAAGTGCGGGGTCCTTTATGGATCGGTGGAGAAGTTACCACAGCAAAATAAAACAATAGGGGAAATAGCGGAGTTGAGTCTACCTGAAAGAAACATATATTATTCAATCACCAAGGCGAACTATTATGAGAAACCATCTTACCGAAGTATGTGGAATGCTTTGAGGAGTTTGAGGGTATCTTGTGAGAAGAATAAGGATACCCAACTAGCCATGCCTAAAATAGGATATTCCAATCCGCGATCAAAAAGCAGAGACAATAGCTCGAATGTTTGTCGAACATATTGTTGTAAGACATGGAGCACCTAAAGCCGGCCATAGACATCGTTATTTTTCATCCGTTTATAACGCCGCGATACGAACCGTCCCGGCAAAAGCGCCAAAAACCGATGTGTATGGCGAAAAACCGTCGGTACGAATCGTCGGTACAAATATCTGCCGATGCTTGATTTTTGTCACGACGGTTCATCGGTTGTCGTGCCATATCGACTGTGTGTGGGGATTTCGTCGAGAATCGGCGGTTATTTTCCATTAGCGTAGTACAGTACAAGTCGCGTCCTCTCCACAAGTGCGTCTACTTCTGCTGTTTTTTAATCACTTCTTCTATCACTATTTTTGACCGGGATGGATCAGAAGACGGCGAATAAACAATTAATTGTGGATTTCATCCATTTGGACAGGTTGCATCCTTGTCTATGGCGAATTAAATCAGCAGAATACAGGAATAGAAACCAGAAGAGGGAAGGTTATGTAATATTATTGAAAAAATATCATGAATTGGAAGGAAGGCGCTGATATTAAAACAGTGAAGAATAAATTTGATTCTTTTTTATTCAGCACCGAAACCGCGGCCGCCACTGCTAAGAGATGTTTCCTCTTCATGACGTGCTTAATCGTGAACGACAGTAAAATAACGGGAAGAATTTACCGAAGTGTGTGGGCAAAACAGTTCTGCGATATGACTCGGCGGTTCGAATCGCGGCGAGGAAAACGGATGAAAAATAACGATGTCTATGGCCGGCTTAAGATGCTGCTTACAGACCGAGGGGCGAACTTTACGTCGGCCCTTCTTAAGGAAGTTTGTTCGAGTTTGGGTATCAAGAAGATTCAAACTGCAAACTACGCACCAACATCAAATGGACAAATTAAAAGGATGCACCGGGTGTTGAAAGATATGTTGTCGCATTATATCAGTAGGAACCAACAGGATTGGGACGATTGGATACTTTAGTTTTGATGGCTTACCGGGGTAATGTACTACATTCCACGGGTTACAGCCCCTATTTTTTACTACATGGAAGGGAGCAAAGATTGCCAATAGACGGGTTCATCGGGTCAGGAAGATTACGGTACGACTATGACAATAATTACGCCGCAGAATTAGTCGAGCGGTTACGAAAGGTATTCACGAAAGTATATGAAAATACGGAAAGAGCAAAAACAGATAGGGTAAGACGATATAATAAAACACGGCTGGAAGTAATTTTATCATAGGGGAACTAATATATCTGAAAGAAATGAGTGTTAAACAGGGATTATCTAAGAAGTTGTCGAAATCTTGGATAGGGCCGTATGAAATATTGGAGGTGGTTGGCCCTGTCACGTATAAAATAAGGAAAAGTAGAGGAAGGGATGAACAAATTGTTCATGCCAATAGGCTGAAGAGATATGTCACGAGGGATATGGTAAGTGACAGACCCAGGAGACCCAGGGGGAATACAAGACGAGAAAAGGACATAGTATCCGAGTCTGAAGGGGCTCCAGAGGAAATAGATATATTCCAACCTTTGATACTCCCAGTACGACGTCGGGAATTGAAAGGAGACACCGAAGAAGAAGAGACCAGTGATGATGAAAACGAGAAAGAAAGTGTTGATGAAGAGGATGAAAGATCGGTAGTGGAAACCATACCATTACGACGATCTTTAAGGGCAAGACGCCCTCCAGATCGATACGGATATTCTTAAAGAATATAGCCGGAATTCGGATAGCGGGGGGTGAATCCTTAAATGATCCCTCAGGAGAAATGAGTCAACTCCTGCCCTTCCGTAGATTTTGCAGGGTCGTCTATATACATATAGCCCTGCCCTTCCCCTGCATTAACTATAGCTTCACTAAAGCTTGAATGATTGCTACCAGTTGCTGAACCTTATCTGCTTGATTTCTACTTTGTAAATTTTATTGGCATCTTTTGGATTAGGTTGGGCTTGGCCAGCTTTATTGTCTTCGTTCTTTTGTTCTCACCAATTACGTATGAAAGTGAATCGGGTAGCGAGAAGGCAACTCCTCAACAGCCTTCCAGGAGGCATGAATCGACTCCAGCCCATTTCGTAGATTCCAGGGGCTCACTGGCCCGGAGAGCCACCGTCTGAAAAGGGTCCCTGTTCTGGGTTACGAACATCCCCCCCCCCAAATCACTTTTCGTTCTCGAGTTTCGCAACAGTTGTATTGAAGTCTTCAAGTTTTTTTATATTTTTTCGAAATCTTTCTTTTCTAGAAGATTTTAGTGATATTCAATAGATTTGAGGAATGAGTTGAAGTATAAACTACGGGTTGCGGCAATTGTTTTAGAAAAATCTTGGTGAAATTTTGCGTTTTGTGTTCCACAACAAAAAGCAGATCTGATTGTATTATTTGTGGTATTCTTCCTCGGATGATTAGTAAGAAATTAATTATGTAATCTATCATAGGAGGACGAATAGAGGTGAAAAAGGAATTCATGTTTTATGTTAAGTTATGTCTTAAGTTGTGAATGGATTCCGTAATACTAATGAGAAAATTGTGGAAATTTCATTTTTGTTGTTGTTGTATTCGTGAATTTTATCTGAAATAGGTTTCAAAAGGATCCAAGCCAATTAGCTGTATGGGAAAGGTACTGCCCAGGAAAAACAGACTTCTCCGCGAGCTCTCTGAGAGGTTACAATGCGACTTTCATGCGAGCTCCTACCGCGAGGTTCCAGAGATCTCTATGTGAGGTTCCTAAGCGAAGTTCCCAGTGTTGTAGCCATGCGATATCTTGGAGACCTCGATATGCGATATCTTTGAGAGCTCTCCCATGCGATATCTCTGAGAGGTTACAATGCGACTTTTATGCGAGATCCTACAGCGAGGTCCCAGAGATCTCTATGTGAGGTTACTAAGCGAAATTCCCACTGATGTGCCCATGCGATATCTTGAAGACCTCGTCATGCGATATCTTTAAAACCTCACCATGCGATATCTTGGAGACCTCGCCATGTGATATCTTTGAGAGCTCACCATGTGATTGACATGGTTAATCTTTTTTGCAAGATCGTCAAGATATAACGAAACAAACCAGAACAAAAAATTCTTACTGCGTGCTTCAAAAGTTGTCCTTAATATTATATACTTAATTTGGAAATATTTTCAAAAAGATCTTGTATTCAACAAGATTAACAAGAACAAGTAGTAAGTTGTTCCGCAATTATGTAGGTACCTATGAAAGATAAATTGGAAATTATCGAATTTAACCAGAAGAAAAGTTTTTAATGAGCTGAGGCGAGTTGCTGTAGTGATACATACAATGGGAGTATTTGAAATTTTTTTGCATGTTCCTAAACTCTAAAGTTATCCTAATGAAAACACATCAAAAAATGTATATCAACAGAATTATCCCGTATCCTTAAGTTCGAACAGAGGGGATAATCAACTATTGATTATACGAACCATTCAGTGGCGTACCCAGACATTTGTCTTGGGGGCATATGAAACAAATAATTTTTTTTATTGAAAAACATGAATGAATCTTAATCACAAAGTTTGGTTCGCTATCATGAAACAAAGTCAGGTCGCCTTGGTCTTCTTGCTAGATTATCAATAATTTCATTTCCGGAAATATGCAACTCCCTGTGTTGGTTTAGACATATCATGGTTAGCGGATTCCAGCAGCCGAACTTGTCGATTTTGTTTCGCATTCATCAATTTTCCTTCGTTTGATGAAGTCCGCCAAAGAAGTTTGTTCACTCATGATGATTTTTTCTGGACCTCTAATAAAAAAAAAACACCACACCTGTGTAACAATTAAACGAATTATGATGATGGAAGCTTATAGCCAATGTCAACTCAGGACAAATTCCTACAGGTCCGGTCGTAGGAATGAAATAGAAAAATGTCTACTCTTCTACTTCACACCAGTAAACAAAATATCACCCTACCGATCCAAGTGTCAGCATGATTACGCAGGCTGACAAAGGGATCTCCAGCCGAGAAGTCCGAAAACGTCTCCATAAGATTTATTTACTCGCTTGTTTTGATGTGCCGCCAATCTGTACGATAGTTGCATGCGGCACTCGGAACTTGAAAGGCTTCATAGTTCACATATGTCTTCAATTTTTTACGCGGCAAGAGGGAAATCTAGAGCTCAACTGAATCGGGAACTTGAACCCAATTAATAATGGTATTGTATCGTCGTCAAATTATAAAATATATATCGTCGTCAAATTATACAATATATCGTCGTCAAATTATTGTTTTTAATAATTAATTACTTCACAAAATGTATCAAACTGACAATCATAAAATAATTTTTCTAATCTCCTGTCATCATCTGATCGCCTACTTCATCGTCGATCTGATCGCCTACTTCGTCGTCGCTACATTCTCCCCCCTGGTGCAACTACTACTCTCCGTGGTCGTCGTCTGGATTGGGCATAGCTTCGCAACAGGTCTTCTGTAAATTCCTTTTTGCGTCTTCACATCGGCAACGCGTACTCGTCCGTCTGGACCCTTCCCAGTTTCCATGAGTTTCTGGGTATGGTTTCATCAAGAATTATTACTACGTCGTCAATTTTTAAGTCTGGTTGGTTTTTTATCCACTTTCGTCGACAGGTCAAAGTAGGTAAATATTCTTTTATCCACCGTTTCCAATAGGCATCAGTAAGTCTTTGTGATTTTTTCCATTCTTTACGAACAGAGATGTGACTTATCTGAGATACAAGTATCTGAAATACAGATACAAGATACAAAATACGTATTTGTATCTTGTATCTGAAATACTTTTTTGAAAATGAATTTTGTATCTTGTATTTAAATATCTCTTCTTTGGTATCTTAGTATTTTGTAGATACTTTGTTTGCTAAGATACTTTTAGTAATGGATAACTGATTCTATTGTGGCATCTTAAGCGTCTTTTGGGGCTAAATTGATAGATGGCGTGGCAATTATTTCTTTCTATAAATTGTAATCGGCTACGCCCCTTGCTTGATTTGTGTTATTTTCAAATTATTATTTCACATCTGTGTTTAAGGAAGACACGTAAATGTGTGGTCCGTCGTCCGAAGCTATGAGAAGATTGAGTCTTTTCTTGAGCTTTGACTTTTTCTTAACACCATTCAACAGTAAACAGTGATTTTGCCAATCACTACACTGCCACAGTTTGTAAACTGTGACACTGCTAAGGGCCAGTTGCATAAAACTTAAATCTGGCAGTTCAACAACTTGTTGAACAAACTCTTGAGAACAGTCTGAACTGGTTCGCAAAAGCAATTTCAAATTTGCTTCTCTATTTCGCGCTTGCGCGTATAATACTATTTTTCTTCTTTTCATGTCAGAAAAACCTTAGGGGAAAAGTAGAATTCGATAGATGGCGCTCAATGACATTTAGCAACGAGTAAAACAAATCAGCTGCCGTAAAAGCCTTTTGATATTTAAGTGGTTTTACGGTGGTACGGAAAAGACACTTTCCGCACGAGTTAGGAACAATATTTTTTCTACAAGCGTTCATACGAGATCGATTTTATTTCAACACACTGATTAAATTCGATTTGATATTTATATTCAAACAATTTCATACTAATGACAAATGTTAATTCACATGGAGTTTCCATAGTACCCACTTTCCCGCACTCATTTTAGTTTAGGTGTCACTTTCCCGCACTAGTGCGGGAAAACTCGTTTTTCTGCACTAGTGCGGGAAAGTGACACTTTCTAAACTAAAATGAGTGCAGGAAAGTGGGTAAAGAGTGTAAAAACGCACGGTCGTAGAAAAAAAGTATTTTATCTATGAAAAGTATTTGAAAGATACATATCTTGTATCTGGTATTTCAGATACCATTCCAGAAAGTTATTTGTATCTGGTATCTGAAATACTTAATTTCAAAGTATTTTGTATTTTGTATTTCAGATACTTTCTTTAAGGTATCTTGTACATCTCTGTTTACGAAGGTATTTCTCTTCAAAAACACCTGGAGTTCCACTACCATTTGAAGAACCCAACAGAAAATGATTTGGTGTTAACGCTTCTAAATCCACAGGATCAACAGGTATTAAGGTTCATAGTCGCGGATCATGGACATCGTCCATTTCGGTTGGTGTATTCTGGATTAGGTACGGAAAATAACGTTGTCTATTCGTTTTCTCAATTCCCGCTTCCCTTATTTTCAGACCATATCTTGCACTTGTATGTGTAGGATGCACTCATTGTTCTGATTTACTGTTGAGCTAAGAGACGTTTTGTGCATAATTAGTTAAGTGCACCTGTGCTGTACAAGGTTGTTTACAATTTCGAAGAGGATATTTGTACTCGAAGGTAAGTGTTATTTTTATTAAATTCTTGAGTTTCAACCCACCACTCACCAGTTAGGATATATACCGTTATCATTTTTGCCGCTTTAGGTCTTTCTGAGTAATTCAACCACTGGCAATAACGGAAGTGATTAAATTACATTTATCTACTTCCTACTAACAACAGATCTTCTAATATCACTCAAAAGGTCATTCATTCTCAATAGTAATTGCTTGAATAAATATTATGAAAGAAACTTTGCAAGTCTGCAGAGGTGCAGAGGATGATATGTTGTTTGCTGAAATATGTATTTAGGGTGTCTCTGCTTTTTTTAACGCTCATTTGAATAGTTTTATCAATAAGGGTTATTTTTGTCAGCAATGGACTTTTACAAAAACCACTCATTATATTTTGTATTTGTATATTTACAGAGATCGTTTCAATGAAGAAAAGAATATCGTAACTAGGGTTACAAGTCAGTGAAATGAGCGATATTCTTTATTCAAAGTCTAAGGAAAAATCTAGGGACACCCAAAGATTTGAGGACATGTTCTCCCTTCACGATGAAAATACATTAAAAAAATATGTGAAACATTAGGTGGGGAGCCCAGACTCGTTGATGATTTGGTTTGTACCTAATATTCACTCTAATTTTTGTTGCAATAAGCTTTATTATACATAACATTGAATAAATAGTTCAAGGTGTCGAAATAAGGCCTCTTTAAGAATAAAATCTGAACATGCTTTCGATAAATCTTTAAATATTTCAGACATTAAAACCTTCAAATATCAAATAATTGCCAATCTTGGAATCGTTTATTTACCCCCTGATTTGGTTCAATAGTTATTTTTGATCATTCTAAGCATTTCTGCCCAATAAGGCATATTGGAAATCCCATCTCAATATTCAATATTCTTTTCTAGATGGTTTATTTGAAGGGTAGGTATTGGAAGTTCTAGCTCTCAAGCCGGACTCCCACCACTCGTGTATTTGGAAAATATTTGCCAGTGGTAGTGGTTCACTCGGCCAATACTTGTCAATCTTGTCATTAAAATTCGAAACTTCATCTACTTGCCAAGTACGCAAATAATTGCGTACTTGCCAAATATACGAGTAGTGGGAGTCCACCTTTAGGATCATCACAGTCGCATGTTCAAGTCATTAACATCAAATGGTCTGGGAATGAAGTGCTCCTGGAAGGGCCAAAGGGGAAATATAAAACTAGAAGATCAGACCAACATGAAGGCTTGTATAAGTGAGCAAAATTTTATAGTAGTCTATTTGCTCTTTATGTCGATTAATCTTTTGTTTTTCATTTCAATCATTACAGATTTAATTTTTTTTAACTATTAATGCGAATCATGATCACCGAGAATATAATTTTTCGAATTGGTGATGATTAATGTTTCAAATGAATATCTTTTGCCTTAATAATGTTTGGAATGATATCTCATTATGTTTCTAGCTGATATTATACATATAGATGGGCATATAAAATTTTTGTTGTTGAAGTTCTATTCAATTTGTGCTCCAGAAGAACTTGTTACAGTTTTCATTCGCGTTGATGAATGTACAGGGTATCCCATTTTGGGTACTTTTACGGGATATCTCCGTTATTTTTAACGTTAGCGGGATGCGGTTTTCGCGACAGTGTGCTACTTTTTTGTGAAACTGAAGATGGCGCAATCAGTTTTTGCATAGGCCTCTTAGTTTTTGCTATACAGGCTGGAAATGAAAAGTATCACTTTTTAATCACCCCCCATATCTCAGTTGTGCTTGAACTTGGAGAAATGGTTGAAACGCATTCCTATAGATTTTTTCCGTAGAATCCAGCGACGTAGTCAGTTTTTCAATTACATTTTCCGTTTTTGAGTTATTGAGCAGAAATATCTTTTTTTAAATTGGACACCCTGTATATTATTTTCTATTCTTATTAAGCACAATCACAGCTTTTCAAAAACATATTATTTCATGCATTTATTTTCAAAACCAAGCTCAGAATTTTGTAATTCAATTGTCAATAACTAAGTAGTAGGCTATGACTGTTTATTAAAAACAAAGAATAAATGTCAAGATTTCGTTATAAATCGAAAATAATGTCAACATAATATCTACATCACATGATCTAATATTTAACTTAATTTAATTTGCATTTTTTGAAAATTCAAATAATTTGAAAATGAATGCATAAAATAATATGTCTTTGAAAAGCTGAGATTGTGCTTAATAAGAATAAAAAATAATATACAGGGTGTCCAATTTAAAAAAACATATTTCTGCTCAATAACTCAAAAACGGAAAGTGTTATTGAAAAACTGACTACGCCACTGGATTCTACGGAAAAAAATCTATAGAAATGCGTTTCAACCATTTCTCCAAGTTCAAGCACAACTGAGATATGGGGGGTGATTAAAAAGTGATACTTTTCATTTCCAGCCTGTATAGCAAAAACTAAGAGGGCTATGCAAAAACTGATGCGCCATCTTTAGTTTCACAAAAAAGTAGCACACTGTCGCGAAAACCGCTTCCCGCTAACGTTAAAAATAACGGAGATATCCCGTAAAAGTGCCCAAAATGGGATACCCTGTACAAACCACCGACCTTACAAAAGTGCATTACTATATACATGTCATTTTCATTCTTCCAGATGTAATGAAGCAGGCATGGAAAACAACTGAGAAGGAATTCGAAGTTTTTTTATTAAATTGGCTACGCCATTGTAGCCAAAGAAAGAAGAGGAAAGAAGAAAGAAACCGGATGATTTGAAATATTTTTTTATTTTTTCTGTTCGTTATTAATAAAGATTATAGGAGTTATTCGATTGTTTTAGTATACCTTCTGTTGCTGCCGAAAATAATGAATAACTTTCAACACTGTTTGTTGTGTAGGTCAACTCAATAATATTAGCTTATATACAGATTTTTATCATATAAATAAAAGTCATACGCTAATAATATACAGATTTTTATTATATAAATAAAACTTACTCCATTTGTCAATTAAACAAATCTAGTATTATACATTGAAAGTACCATGATCGATCATTTCCTGTAGAAAGGTAAACCTGTTCTATTTACACCTTTCTACAGGAAATTACCGATCATGGTACTTTCAGTGTATCATACTAGATTTGTATGATCAACAAATGGAGTAAGTTTTATTTATATGATAAAAATCTGTATATTAGCGACCTGTTTAGGAATTTCTTATACTTCTCGCAATGTGACCTATTTGAGAATATCTTAAAGATCCCGCAATGTGACCTATTTGAGAATATCTTATACATCTCGCAATGCGACATGTATAGGAACATCTTATACATGTCGCAATGTGACTTATTTGAGAATATCTTATAGATCTCGCAATGCGAGCTCGCATAGATCTCACTAAAGGAGGCTAATGCGAAGTTCTCAAAGTCCTCGCCGCGGGAGGTGTATGCGAACTCCTAGTGTGACTTGTTTGAGAATATCCACGTAGGACATCGCCAAGAGCTCTCTGGGAGATCTCTTGTGGCGGACATTTGGAGCAGATATAGAGCTCTCCGCGACCTCTCAAAGATGTCACAAAAGGCGTCACAACTTCCTGAAAAGAAGTCGCAGGGATGTCTATGGGATATCTTTGTGTTTTCTGGGTGACCCTAGCCAGAGGAATGACCTTATTCATAAAAGTAAACAGTGCTGAGACGCTAATCGCGTACGCGTGTGCGAAAAAAAACATTGAGATAATCGCGGTGCCTATGTATACGCGAAGCCGCGAAGTGTATTTAGAACACCTACCAAAGTGAAATCGTTAATAGGATAGTGTTACCGAAGGACAGAGTAACAATCAAAACAACATAATATGGATCGGCAGTGTCAAAAATACTACTATCAGACGAGTAGCAGAAATGGGGACACCGAAGATATGAGAGAGCTGGCACACAACACTGCACGACAATTATGGGGATGGTTCACTTACATCACCTGTTCATGAGCGGACTCATGGGTTTCTATGCGACATTCTGAATCATAAAGTACGGGATAGGAATTACATCAAATGACTATATTATGAGGTATTTGGATATGAAATGATCCTGTTAGCCAGCCTGTGGAATACTCTGACCTTTATGGATCTGTGCTTCAACTATGTGGATTAGGAACCGATACAGGACCAGACAAGGGAACCTGGGAAGAAGTAAGGACGCAGAGGCGAACGTAGGCTACGACAACAAAGACGTACTACACTGAAAGTGAAGACGGAAAAATGGCAATGCAAGGGACATTTCTCGCGATATCAGATGGACTGTGCGCTAGGCTAACGTAAATATTGACATCGGACTCAAAGGTGATACGCTCATTATGAGAAGGTCGTCGAGCATCTGTGAAAGGTCGTTCTCGAGGCGAAGGTCAGTTCCAAACTCAGAGGAATGAAACATATGGAGGTAGTCAGAACCGGAGTGAGGAGATTCTGTTGTGACCGCGAGTGAAATTTGAAATCCGAAAAATAGACAATAATGGACTCCATGTAGGAGCAGTGAAATGAACAAATTTCTTGAATTTTATTTGAAGGACTTGATTTATGAACGTTATGTTTTGTTGTACTGGACCTTTTTTAATTTATTTCTCGAGTCTGATTGACCCTGAATGATATTGTTTACTTTGTTATGTCCGGAATTGGCGAACGCTAGTTTTCCGATCCCTGATCTTGGTCACGCCACTGTTATACGACGGGATTGGGGGAATATGTTTTATTGTCTGTTGTATCGCCTGCGGTGTGGGAACGAGATGGATTTTGGAAATTTCGAATTGTGGGACAAGGATGAGGGTATGTTGTTTTGTGATTTTATTTGAGGTTGTCGAATCTGAAATACGGTGTTAGGGAGATTTAACTCACGTGATGACTTAGGATGGTTTCTTTTCTGCGCATTCTCCAGTTAAATGGTGGTTTTCGAAAGTCGAGGAGTTTAAATACTTACCTGATTGAGGGATTTGAATTTCGAAAACGTTATATACAGTGGGATTATTTTCGTTTAGCTTCAGAGCTTATTTGGAGGATTTTGTGAAATCTTACTGTGTACCTGAAAGGGGATTTACCATATTGAGAGGTGAGATTAACCATTCCTTCGATTCTGCCTCGTGCAACTTGTGCTTTCTATTTTAGAACCAGGAGAAATATTCTGCTGGAACTCTATTTCGGTGAAGTATTCTCATTTGTAATCATTGAGGAAACCGTGCCTAATTTGGTACTGAGAGAACCCTCTGAAAGAGGTAGGTATTTCTGACTGGCGAGTTCGCCCTTTTGATTTCTTTGAATTTGTGTTCATAGGGTCCTTGTTCCGGGACATTTCAGTGGTTTCGCTGGAATATCTGCAACATCAATTGTCGATTTATAAGTCACCGGGTCGAATCAGCCCCAGGAAAATCAGTACTACTGCCGTCAATTACCTTTTGGTGATTTCAACATCGTGGAGGTTCTAAATCGTCACTACCTTTCCCCTTTGGATCGAGGAACTTTATTAAGGTCGTATCATCCATTTCTGGAATTTTCGGCGCTAATATCGAGCTGTATTTATTAAGTTTAAGTCAGATAATATTCGCATTATTGTTTAGTATCATCAATAATAGGTTAACGTATGAGACCTATTTAAGCTATTTTGATAGGAACCTCATAAGGTTTCTGTGCATTATTTCACGCATAATTTGCTATTGTTATATGATCTATTTATGTATACAGTGTGAGCCATATATAGCGCTATATAAGGACCTCGAGGTAATTACTCCCCCTTTAGATTTATTATTAGAGATCATTTATCTAGATTTATTTAGTGATTTTTCGGAAACTAGAGCAAGTGTGCTGGATGTGAATATTAAATCACTTGGCGCCCCCTTAATATATCGTTTTTGTATAACCCACTCCCATCTTCAACTGAGCTTTGGGACCATCCAGCATATAAGCGAGATTTTGAGTCCTAAGCGCTTATAAAGAATAAGATAGCGTGGCAAATTTAGGCTAGTTATTTGAGTAAAACTGTGGCTCAGAAATTTTGCAAGAATGATATTTAGATTTAAGGCATGCTGCATGAGAGTTTAGAGTTCTATGATTGGTATAATTAAGTTGTATAGCTGTTATAATGTCTTAAACGGAAGACGAGGGACTATTGGACTACTGGGGATGATGGTTAGGGAAAAGTTATGGCAAACGATGCCAAAACTTTCTCAAAGAAGGGGATAGGGGAGATAATTTTAAAACGATAAAACAGGTATGTCTTGAAAATTGGGACTTGAACGTTTTCTTTCTTGTAATATTTAACCGGTATTTTCAACTTCGACTTCCGAACTTCGATATCCCTGTGCCAGAAAATTATTGAGTCGTTTATCAAGCCCACACAGAATGTCTGACGAGACGTTAACGATTGAAATTGTTGATTTTTGGTTCAAGACCTAAACGATAAGAGAAAATTGTCCCAGGAAATCGGTTGCCTTAACTGCACACGACAGCAGGACTGAATACAAAGCAGGAACTGTTGAGAATTGCCACGTAGGATTTCCCAAACCGTTGCATGGGAAACTGCATTATCTTAAGAAGACCCTATCTCCGAGGGGCAGAAGGTAGAAAAATCTTCAATTTGATTGGTTACTAAAAACGAAGATGGAAGAAGTTTGGTCTGATTGGTTTCCAAGCGTCGACGGAGGAAAAGCTTTAATTTAATTGGTCTCGGAAGAAAAACGAAGAATAAGGTAGCCGGGGAAGTCGAGAACGAAAAATGAGTTCAGTTATTCGGAAGACGGTGCTAGGGTAACTCATAGGTTTTAGTTTAATCTGGAAAAGGTCAGTCTCAAACGGGGACAGAAAGAGTGTTCAAGTCGAAATTATAAGATCTCTGAAATTACTAAGAATTATTTTAGATCGTGTATCGCCGGTATAATCGGGTTCGGGACTTCGGGAGTGAGAATAATCTGCGAAGCGTGTGGGTGACGTGTTTTTGTTTTCTTTTGTCTGTTTCAGGAAAGATTCATCAATCATCATCCTAAGGATTTTTGGTACAGAAAAAGGGTCAGATACTTTTGTTTATGCTTAGCTTATATTGAGTATTGGTAGGAAGCTGCATGTAATCCCATATATCATTCATAGTCTAGAGTCCTGAAATCTACCACAAGTCGTATTTTCTTTATTTTTGAAGTGTATTGTTTTTTTTTTGTAATCACCCTGAGTATTTGAAAGTTTATATGGAAATCATTTTTTTAGATTTCCATTGTTTATTTGAACGTTTATGGGGAAATTATTTTTGAGATTCCCATTGTTTATCTGAAAGTTTAAGTGGAATTATTTTGAGATCATCCCATGTTTATGATTTTGGGGTTATTTTGACAAACCCCTGTGATTTTTTTTTATAACTTGATTTTACGTTATAATCGGAATTTACACTGATGCTTGATTTGATTGCAATGATTAGATTTCCTTCAGTGATTTAAAAAGTTGATGTAATAATTTGATTTGGTGTGATTAACTGCATTTGATTTAGTAAATATTCGAGTATTTTCGATAATTTAGATCGTTGAATTATACGTAACGAATGTAAAATTGTTTAGTTTGATTTGGACCTAATAGACGTCTTAAATTTAATCTAAAGGGTTTCATTCGCCATCCCTCTCCCCAGAAAATATTTTTAAACACCAAGTCCCTATCCCACTCTTTCTCCTTTTTGGAGAAAGAACTTCAAAATTTTAAAATAACAACTTTTCTTTTCTTTAAGTAATAACACTCTTGATTGGTGGAAAGCCGCTCTTTTGTCGAATCGTCAAAGGGGGTGTTTTTTACATATCAACTGTTTTTTTTAAAATCATCGATTCAGATGTGTGAGTTTATTTGTGAAAAACTTATATATACATTTTTCTTCCTAATGTGGACTTCTTATAAGAGACCATATAATATGATTTACCATCCTTAGACCATTTTCTCCTCGACACAACATTCACTGTCAATGTACAGATGTCTTCAAAATGTTCACTGAAAAAAAAATCAGAAAATTCAATTGATTTAAATATAAAATTTCCCTTTCACACTAAGCACATTGATATATTTCATATTATCAAGATTCAATAAATCCGAAGAAAGCTCTCATCAGGAGGATAAAGAGTAAATTTTCCCATGAATTTTTATGGTGCACTCCCACTTCGTTATTTCCGGCGATACTAAGATACTTTTTTTAGAGAAAAAATACTAATTCAGAATCCTAAAAGCTGGATTCCCATGCATCCGTCATCCGATGATACGATCATTCGATCATCGTTGTAATTGGCAGAAATATTCAGAATTGAATAAAAAACAATAAAATTCCTACGCAAAAATTTATCAGAATGAAAATCAATTCTCATTCCTTACTTCAAGGAATAAATGATTTGATGTCTTCGATCTGAAAGATTTATTTTCTTCAGTTGAAAATATTTATTAATTTATTTATTTAATACAGATAAAGAGTTAAGGCAAAGCCTATAAAACTTACAAAAAATTCCAGGGTCACGAGTGACACTCACGCACACGAGCTATCAAAATTGTTCTTGAAGGCATTGACAGAAACCGAGTTCACAACCGTCGGAGGTGTGATAAGAAATTTTGCATCTGGGTTGTCTTGAAATTTTCCTTCGTCAGTTTGTTTGCATGGCCTCGAAGACGACTGTCCGTGTTCAGCTCAAAGAGGTCGCCCAGTTCAACTCCCAAGACATCATGCAGAGCACAGTATTTTGTTATCAGATAACCGCGAATTCAACTGTCCGCAAACGTTGGCATGTTCATAAGGGATAATCTCTCCCCATAACTTGGGCGCAAGATCCCATATGGAAGGCGAGTCGCTCAGCGTTGGATACCCTCCAACAATGCCAAATCCCTGTTCAGTACCGGGCACCAAACAGCGCCAGCAAACTCCATGATGGGACGGACATAGGTCTTGTACAGGGCAGCACATGTTGAGGGATCACATCTGCCTAAAGCCTTCTGTATCATGAACTGAGATCTTTTAGCTTTGTTCACAGTGGTGAGAATGTGGTCTGACCAACTGAGATTCTCAGTAATAATCATACCAAGGTCACAATGTCTGCTGCACGTATCGATAGGGACATTGTCCAAGTAATACGGATGACGGGGATTATGGGAACCCGAGTGCAAAACAGTACGTTTTTCCTGGTTCAGCAGCAACTGCCACTCATGGCACCAACGACCCAACGCATCAAGATCCTCCTGAAGTTCGCCAGCGGCACTGATTGGATTTCCGAACAGCTTCGTGTCATCAGCAAATTGCGAACATTTAGATTCGAAAACTCTCGGTAGATCAGAAATGTAGAGGAGGAAAAGAAGTGGCCCCAATATAGATCCTTGAGGAACACCACTTAAAACAGTTCTTGGTGATGGGAAAGCTTCCCCAACGCGCACCTGGAAGATTCGATGGGTCAGAAATGCCTCGATCCACCAGAGAAGGCGGCCACGGATTCCAATATGCTTCAACTTATGAAGGAGAAGTCTATGGGGTACACGATCGAGTGATCGTGAAAAATCCAGGTAGATCACGTCGAAAGGATGGGACCCATCTAAGGACTTTGACCAGGAATTGAGGAACTCGAGAAGGTTGATAACGACGGAACGTACCAGGAGAAAACCGTGTTCACTGTCAGGTGAAAAGTTGTTTTCAAGGAAAAAATGGAGCACTCTCTCGTGAATGATTTTCTAACATACTTGGACACGATGCCTGAGATTACAGACGGAGAATATAACGAGTCTCTTTTCTCTGGAAAAAACACAGCTGACGGACATGATAATATACCCAGAAAAATACTAAAAGAACTTGACACACTGATACATGACTACTTAAAAAAAATTTCAATTACTGCCTAGAAAATGGGTACTTCCCACCATAATGGGAAAGAGGTTCAATAATTCCGATTCCAAAACCAAACCACAACCACCAACTCACTTCCAACTATCGTCCAATAATGCTCTTACCAGTTGCGGGCAAACTGTTCGAAAAAATAATCGATAAACGTTTAGAAGAAGAACTCAAACATGTGATTCCCATATACCAATTCGGATTCAAACGTAAAAACTCCACAATACACCCACTTATAGCCCTCACTTCGAATATACAAAACAGTATGAAAAAAGGGAATAAATCTGCTGCAGTATTCATGGACATTACCAAAGCCTTTGACAGCGTTTGGCACAAAGGATTATTATATAAATTGAAGAAATGTAAAACATCAGACTATCTGATAAAAATGGTACGAGTGTTCTTGGAAGATAGGAGGTTGCAAATCAAGATGAATTCTTCTCTATCTGATATGTTCACACCACAACAAGGTCTACCCCAGGGCTCACCACTATCCCCCATACTTTACAACATATTTTGTCATGACATGTACAACCACGAACTCACAAACAAAAAAGAATTAGATCCACTACTATATACGTTACAATTCTGTGACGATACTGCTCTTGTCTCACACAACAGAAATTTGAGTAATACGATTGAAGGCCTCCAACGTTTATCTGACAAAACCGTAACTTGGATGAAAAAATGGCGCATCTCTCCCAACCCTAACAAAACTCAATTTATTATATTTGGACATAAAATTACAGCATCACACACAAATCATGAAGAAAAATATTGTCACAAGATCCATACACTTCAGATCACTCACTTACAAACGGAAAGGAATCAACTATAAGACAGCAACAAACATCTACAAATTATATACAGACCAATCATAGAATATGGACATCAACTATGGATAAACGCAAGAAACCCTACTTTGAAAAATTAAGAAGTGGCAGAAAGGAGCAGTTTGGGAATAATAACAAAAATGAGGCACCCTAGTAACCCACTACATAATCCATCAAATACTATGCTTTACGAAAAAACCAAAATTGAACCTATAGCAACAAGATTCCACAGATTGAATATAAAATTCGCAAACAACCGTAGCAACATGGAGATCCTTCAACCGGTGACGATAAACAACCACGCCCAAGGCAACAGAAGAATATATCCAGCTAAAATTCTCATTTCGGAATTGAAGGAACTAAGAACATAACTTTATTTTTTCAAATATGTAATTTTTTTTTTCTCTATAAACTTTGCTATTTTCTTTTTATATATAATTATTAAATACACGTAATGTAGAATAGTGTAAACAGGCAGAAAGACCTCCGTCGATAGCCCTCTGGTTGATCCAATAAAAATTATTATTATTATTGTAATGTATTTGAGCACGTCCCCTATCATCCATATGATGCAGTGTGGGGAATTCATATGTTGGTATAAGGAATAAAGTTAGTTTAAGAATGTCTTCGTGTTTGATTAGAACCTCCCTAATATTCAGAGAAATAAAGTGATTAGGCGAGACATCACATTTGGCGACGAGTAAATCAAAGTCAATCGACGAATTAATCGATTAACAAGTGTGGAAGTGAACAAATGACAATAATTGTTCAATAGTAGGTACAAGAACAATAAGTGCCACGTGAACATTACGATGAAGGAAGAAAACGAAGCCGCCGGCTCATCATCTACACACAACATCATTGGTCAACTACGGGAATTTCAACTGAATATTTCAGATTGGAATATATACAAAGCCCGATTGCAGAATTACTTCGATGCAAATGAATTTACCGATGATAAGAAAAGAAGATCGATCTTATTAAATATGCTGGATGAAGAAGCGTATAAGCTGATGTACAACATGTGCAGTCCAAACCTGCCTGAAACAAAATCATTAGTGCAGCTGGTGATTGTTATGGATTTTACACCACAAAAATCAGTACTAGCCGAAAGATAAGTTAGGGGTTAGTTTTAAGTAACAAGTAGAATATAAGCAACAAGTAGAATATACTAGAATTATATGTCTTGGAAGGTGGTGGGCCACCAATAGTAGGAGGAGACTTTTTGAATATGTACCTATAACATTGAATTTGAGGGAATAAACTTTGTGAATTGCAACAATTCGGCATTAGAAATTGTTTTGACAGAATTCAAGGATCTGTTTAATAAAGAATTAGGGAAATTCACAAGAGGAGTAGCCTCTTTGAAACTTTAAGATGAGAATGTGGAACCTAAGTTTGTTAAATATAGACCGGTACCGTTTGCTATCCGGAAAAGTGTTGAAAATGAAATTGAAAGACTTTGTTCTCTAGGTATTTTGACTCCTGTGGAGTACAGCAGTTGGGCGACACCGGTGGTACCAGTATTCAAGAAGAATGGTTCGGTGAGATTGTGTGGAGACTATAGGATCACAGTTAACCCGCATATTGAAGTGGACCAGTATCCAATTCCCAGGATTGAAGAATTGTTCTGTAGGCTGCAGGGAGGTGAAGAGTTTAGCAAGTTAGATCTGTCCGATGCAAATTTGCCTCGATGAAAAATCACAAGAATTACTTACTATATCGACACAAAAGGGTTTATTTCGGTATAATCGATTGAATTTTGGCATAGCCTCAGCACCTGCGAAGTTTAAAAAAATGATGGAATCGGTTTTGGGAGGTATGGATGGCGTGGTTGTCTTCCTGGATGACATTTTGATAACAGGTAAGAATACGGTAGGACACTTACAAAGATTAAAACTTGTGTTGGAAGCATTGAAAAATTCAGGTTTCAAAATTTCCTTAGATAAATGTGAATTTTTTCAAAGTAGGGCTAATTATCTGGGGTACGTGATCGATAGGGAAGGTTTGCATACAGATGCAAGTAAAGTGTTAGCTATTAAACAAGCTCCCAGGCCGACGAATATCACAAGTTTAAAGTCGTTTTTAGGTACTGTCAACTACTATGCGAAATTTGTAAAGAACATTGCCACAATTTTATATCCATTGTATAGGCTACTAAAAAAAGATGTAAAATGGAAATGGGATGATAGTTGTGAAGCAGCTTTTGTCAAAATTAAATCGTTGTTGGTATCATCTGAGGTTCTGGTTCACTGTGATCCAAACTTAGAGCTTAAATTAACAGTGGATGCGTCTTCCTATGGCGTCGGCGCAATTTTATTGAGTCATGTTCTAGCGCCAGGGAATGAAAAACCGGTAGCGTTTGCTTCTCGGACTTTATCCAGAAGTGAACAGAATTATTCTCAGATTGAAAAAGAAGCACTTGCCATTATTTTCGGGGTATTTAAATTTAATCAGTACTTATTTGCTGAGAAGTTCACATTGGTCACTGATCATGCCGTTGGTGGCAATTTTCGGTCATAGGTAAACGACAAATTCCACAATTCTCGGCGAATAGATTGCGTAGATGGGCTGTTATACTTTCGAATTACAATTATGAGGTTCAATATGTTCCTTTCAATAAAAATGTGGCCGACGCACTATCTAGATTACCATTAGTAAATGAAGACAATGAGAAGAAAGAGCTTGAAGATGTAGATATAAACTACTCATTGTTTTTTTCGGAAAGTAGGGATATCAATGTGAACTAAGTTGATTCAAGCGGAAACAATGAAAGACCTTGTGTTACAAAGGGTAATAGATCTAGTAAAAACTGATTGGCCCAAACTGTGTTTGGACGTCTTAGTCAAACCGTATTATACGAAAAGGTTTGAATACAATATATCAGATCAGTGCCTTTTTTGGAATCATAGAATTGTTATTCCAGAGAAATTAAAAAATGATGTTCTGAACCAACTGCACGAGTCTCACCAAGGTGTAGTAAAAATCCAGCAGATAACCTCTCCTCCATATCACCCTAGTTCGAATGGCGCAGCCGAAAATAGTGTAAAAACAATAAAATTAGCCTTAAAGAGAAAACTTCATGAAAACCTTCCTGCAGACACAGACACGATTCTTTGTAGATTTTTGCTTGATTATAGAAACACTGCTCATAGTACCACCGGAGTCCCCCCATGCTAAATTGATGTTCGGCAGGAATTTAATTAATAGATTCGATCTCTTGTTACCGAACGCTAGACAGTCGGAGATCAAAAACGATAAATTAAATAAAAGGATAGAGTCAGAACAGGCAAGACAAAAGTATCATTATAACGGGAAGAAGGAAGTTAATTTTAGAAATGGAGAGGAAGTATATGTAAAAGATTAGAGGGATAGGAATCAAAGTAGGTGGATTAGAGGAAAAATTAACAGAAAAATAGGAAAATGTACGTTTCTGGTTGATGTTTCAGAATTGAATAAGATCTGGAAAAGCCACGCGAATCAGATAAAAAAAAGGCTTCCGGAAATTGTCTACCCAATAAAGATCCCTGATTCTGGGGCATCAAGCCACGAAAGTAATAATGACAAAAATTCGTTATCGTCACAGGAATCACCTAAATGTAACTCTAGAGAAGAATTACCAGTGAATACGAGAATTTTAAGAAAGTTTATCAAACCACCAGATAGATTAGTTTACACTTAATGAGTTGTATATTATAATATCAATGGAATTATTGTAATTGAAGGTGGAGAAATATGTAATGTATTTGCGCACGTCCCCTATCATCCATATGATGAAGTGTGGGGGAATTCATATGTTGGTATTAAGGAATAAAGTTAGTTTAAGAATGTCTTCGTGTTTGATTAGAACCTCCCTAATATTCAGAGAAATAATGTGATTAGGCGAGACATCACAATTATTATTATTGGACACGATCGGCACCAAACTGATGGGACGATAGTTTTTAATTTGCGCTCGTCACCATTCTTGAATATTGGCGTCAGCAGCGCACTACGCCAAGTAGAAGGCAGATAAGAAGTCTCAAACGAACGCTAATAAGAGGGAAAAAGGGTGTGAAAGGGATCCAGCACACTCCCTCAAAATTTTAGCAGAAAAACCATCAGCACTCGGCGAAGAGCTAAAATTTAGGGTATAGAGATGCGCTTAGACGATCGAAGGAGGAAAACCTATGACGGTGATCTCAGGGGAGTTGTGTGGATTAATCAGTTCCGGAAGGTTATTAGTTACTCCGGTAAAAGAAGAGGCAAAACAATCAGCCAACACATCTGCAGACTCTTCGGGACCGGAGCACGGCTGACCGCTGCTGTCGTTGACGAGCGGAATGTCCACTTTGGAGATGAGGGTTGATCTTACATACTTAAGAAATCTTTTGCTATCATTTGAACGAACTTATATACAGGGTGTTTCACCATAAACTGGACAAACATATACAGGGTGAGTCTTTGACTTGTACATATATTTTAACTGTAGATTCCCCTCATCAAACGAAAAACTTTTTTCCCATACCATTTTTCAAAATTCGGTTTCGTTTGGAAGATACAGGGTGTCGAAAATCCACGAAAAAAACACTTTCCTGTTCATATCTCCGGAACCGTTATTTCAAATGAACTGAATTTTGGTCCATTGGTTACTCTATTTCATGGTGCATATTCCTCAATCGGAACTTATTCAATATCTCTCCTAGTTTAAAAGTTACAGGGTGGTCGACTCATAAATTCATGCAAAAACACTATCAAATCACTTGAAAAGGATAAACGGTTCATATTTTCGAAAGAATCAACCATTTTAGAGAATAAAAGTATTCCTATATTTTTTCAATAAAACGCGTCGTTTTCGAGTTATTCCTAAATGTATACGAAGAAATTTGAGGAAAAAATCATGAATTTCATAAAAAATCTGAATGCTTCCCTGAATTAAATATCATCGAATATTGTTTCTTCTCTGGTCTCTTAACAAATTAACAATGTTGTCAATGTTTATCAACTGAATTCCGAGAAGCATGAAATTATAAAGTTTATAAGAAGTTTCTATTGAAAATTTATTGATACCCGTCCTTCAGGAAAATCTATCTTCTTAACAATATCCTCTTGGAATTTTTAATCGACCCTACACTGTTTTCACATCACAAATCACAAGCATCACCTGTTTGCTTTATTCTCTGCAAACTTCAAGTAAATAAATAAATAATAAAACGAATCCATGTAGAAAGGTTATCGCGGCGTCGTTCATTGTAATCACAGACTGTACTGTGGAGACACAGAAGAACGTCTTGTCTTGTCTTGCGTGGCGGCTACATCGCACTCGCAGCCGGCAGCGCACTTAAATTTAGATCGTAGCTCTGTATCGGCGAGAATCAGAACTACTCGTTTGGCATTTCCAAAGAGCAATGCGTAGAAGCCTCTGTGATAGTTCTTCCGTTAACGATAGGGGACGTTCTGCTTTCTTGAGTTCGCCTATACCATTGTTGAAGAGTAAATCGTCAATCTGGCATCATCTTCTCTAGAATTCTATGATATATCATCACAGAGGAATGGATTAGGTTAGGTCATTGACCTCGAATCATATGACTTTGATTAATGGAGTTAGGATAGGTTAGTGAGAAACTAATTTTTATAAGATAGTTTCAGGGTATCGAGGCAAATATGACCAAATTATTAGTGTTTACAAACTAATCTTCAGGAAAATCGAAGAAGGAACTTATTTTGGTGTGAGAAATATGTATGGCATTTCAATTGCAGAAATTATGGAACAAAACTTAGCGTTTTTGCTAGGAAATATCGTGTTTGTAACATTCTTATTCAATTAAGGTTAGTGCTTGAGAATTTTCTAAATGTATCACACAGAATATCTGATAATCACATCAATTTCAATTGAAAAATATGAACTTTGAGGTGTTTGCAGAGAATTGTTCCAGGAGCGTATTCCGCCCAACTTTTTTTTTCAAATGGCTATATCTCTTTAACAGAGCCGAATTCGGAAAAATGGAAAATGAAAAAAAGGCTTCTTTAGGCCTCAAGAATCTACAGTTAAAATATATGTACAAGTCAAAGACTCACCCTGTATAGCTGTGTAGTTGACATCGAGAAAGTCATTTTTGCCTTATGACATATACCCCGTTTTCGACGCATAATCGAGATACAGGGTGCTTAATGTCAACTTTGAGTAATATTCTGTGAACTGTGGTAAGTTATGCGTGATATTTGAAATACTTGTTCCTGGTCACATCTTAGTATTTTTGAAGGCTCAATTGAATTGTTGTGTAGGATTTTGCAAAACAAAAATTCAAAATGGCAGAAAACCTGCAAAGTCGGAATTTTTTTCTCGGTTGCCAATTTGGAAAGCATAATCCCAACTTACTCGATTTTCTAAGATTTTCCGTGGAAATTTTTTTTCAAATTTCGAACTCAACTTTTTTTTTACATGTCTTCAGTGAAAAAAATTTCGCCCGAAATTTTTGGAATTTTGCATGGTTGAAGTATCTTTAATTCTGAATACTTGGGTAGAAACAGAATGAAAAAATATTAATTGGTTTTCTTTTTGTAGCCTTCCGAAGATTACGCTAGGTGTACTTTCTTAATTTTTATTTGAGAAACTGGAGGCCGTACGAAGGTCAAAATTGTGCTGTTGGGCTGCCAGAACGACCCAGATAGAAATATGATATTATAACGAGAAAAATTTTTTTTTCGAAAAAATTAGAAAAATAAAAGAAAAATTTTTTTTTTTATTTTTTCCGAAAAGCTTTGGTAAGGTTCGAACTCTACACTACCGAGTAACTAGTGTCACTTTGGTAACGGAGATTCATAGGATTAGAATTATTCCAATTCATACTCGTAGAGTTCGATTCCTACCAAGATTTTTTGAAAGAATTTTTTTTTGTCTTTAATTTCATATTTTTATCCAGAATATTCTGACAGCCCATCAGCACAATTTTGACCCCCGTACGGCCTCCAGTTTCTCAAATAAAAATTAAGGCTACAAAAAGGAAACCAATCGATATTTTTTCATTCTGTTTTCACCCAAGTATTCAGAATTAAAGATAGTTCAACCATGAACAATTTTTTTTTCACTAAGGACATGTAAAAAAAAAGTTGAGTTCGAATTTGGAAAAATTTTTTCACGGAAAATCTTACAAAATCGGGTACGTTGAGATTATGCTCTCCAAATTAGCAACTGAGAAAAAAAATTCCAACTTTGCAGGTTTTCCGCCATATTGAATTTTTTTTCGCAAAATTCTACACCACAATTCAATTGAGCCCTCAAAAATACTGAGATGTGACTAGAAACCATCATCTCAAATATCACGCGTAACTCACAACAGTTATCAGAATATTGCTCAAAGTTGACATTGAACACTCTGTATCTCGCTTATGCGTCGAAAACGGGGTACATGTCATAGGGCAAAAATGACTTTCTCGGTGTCATCTACACGGCTATATATGTTTGTCCAGTTTATGGTGAAACACCCTGTATATTCATAATCCTTTTTGGCGTTTTTTATGAAGGAAGAGAGGAAATAGGAGAATCTTCGATGATCGCTGTAATCTTCCATCCGTTTTTGGCGTATTAATTCAGGGATGTTTCGATTAATCCATGGTTTGTATGGAACTTGAATAATCTCTTTTCCATGGAAGCATGCATCTAACAAATTCTGAAAGACTGATGTGAATGTGGTCCAGCACTCCTCAACATCGCAAGTAGTCGATAGGAATGTGTTCCAATTGACCTCCTCAAGTTTATGGTTGAGGAGTTGATAGTCAGTAATCTTCACAGTTTTACTTAATTTTCCGGAAGTTGTTGGGAATTGCAACTGGAGGGTAGTCATCAGAACGATATTATTATTCTTCATCATCGATCTCCCGGTCTCAGCTCGAGCTGGTATTACTTCTATGAACCAGTGAAAAAACATTTCAGTTCCTCCCACTAGTTCAGGAATTCCCGCACGATGTGACAGGTTTGCAAAGCTACAGCCTGCTATGCATATCCCGCGACCCTCTGGGATATTTCGATCTTTTGAATATTTTTTTTTCTTAAATGATTTGGACATGACTTCCTCAGCCGAAATCACCAATGGTAGAATAGTGACTTTCGACAACTGCCACATATTCTTCAGTTCTATTGCCAAGTTCTCGTACTTCGTTATCGGCAACTGGCGATTATATGTTCAATAGCTCCAAATAGAATTTTTCGTAGTTGCGAGTTCTTATACCTCGGTCTTGGATAGCCGTCAGTTTCAGGATAGAATTGTCCCGCATTCAACCACGACAAAGAAGCTGATTTATCGACATTTTCCCCCCTCAAGGTGTTTGGGAAATCTGCCGTGCAGAGCTTGCTCCCGCCATATACTTATATCTTCGCTTCTCGTGGTGATATCGAATGTCAGTTCTCTGTGTTGTAGGTTCAGAGGTGTGTATCCCTTATCCTCTGTTGTCACCAATTTCATCAGGCTATCTTCAGACTCGAGCAGTCGCTGCCTCAAGTTTTTCTCCTGGGTTCTGCAGAGTTTATAGATGTTCAACAGACCTCGTCCGCCATCTCTCCTGGGTAGATAGAGCCTTTTCACCGATGCATTGGTGTGCAGACATCGGAACTTTGTCATTAGGCGACGGGTGAGTCGGTCCAACTCATTCAGATCAGCATCTGACCACTTCAAGACTCCGAAAGTGTAGGTCAGAGCTGGCGTAGCCCAAGAGTTTAAGGCATCGATCTGATTTTTAGCAGACAGTTTGGTGTTGAGCACTTTGGTTACCCTGTTCTTATATTTCGCAGTAAACTCAGATTTCAAACGGGTGTGGTCGATCCGTTGATTTTGAGAAATGCCCAAATACTTGTAGTCTCTTCTGGCAACATTCTGTGGATGTCCTGAAATTGTTCCTGAGTGTTCTCCATTTTACCCTTCCTGATGTTGTTGACTATGGCGCATTTATCGCGACCGAAAGATATGTCAATGTCTTTCCTGAAGGAACGCACTATATCTATCAGCAAGTGAAGTTGTTTTTGGTTCTCGCCGAATACCATATACAATAAATTGGTGAGTTTTTGCGGATTCCTCATTGCTGGTCTGTACCCTATGTTGGTGTTTTTCAAAAGAGTAGATAGAGCATTCAGTTCTATACAAAACCACATCGGCGACAGGGCATCTCCCTGGAATATCCCCCTCGATATTTGTTTCCCATGTACTCACAAGGCCGTAGCTAGAAAAAAATTTCGGGGGGGGGGGGGCTCCGTCCGAGGCCGTAGCTAGAAAAAAATTTCTGGGGGAGGGGGGGTGTCCGTTGAACTGAGCTCTAAAAAAATATTGTGGAGTTTGCAACCGATATTGTAAAATAGAAAAGATCAAATGATTGGTTTTGTTAATATAAGAACATATTGGTTTGAATCAAGTTTCAATTTTGCGGATTTGTGCATGCGATAATATATGAGGCTGCTTCCAGTGAAACTCGATTTATTTTTGGAGAGAAGTAACAGATTATAATGAATTCATAAAGAATATAAATAAACTCTATGAAAATGAACATAAAATATGAACAGTATGAATAAAATATATGAAAAAAAAACATAAAATACAAAAAAGTTCATCAAAATCAACATGAAAATATATTTTCTCTTCCGTATCACAAAATGATATTAAGCCTTCTCGATTTCTTCGCGGCAAATAAATCGATTACCTTCTCGGTCTCAATATGTATTTCTCTGAGAATAGACATTAGCGCCAATCCATTCAGTCTTTCCTGACCTGTGGAGTTTCTCAAATATGTTTTGAGGCGTTTAAGGGAGGAGAAGGACCTTTCCGGAGTAGGTACATGTTGTAACAGGTAGAGTTGCCAGAAGTTTCAGGAGTTTGTAAATGTTCGGAAACAATTCTTGATTACAGTCTCCGAGTGTTTCGATAGCACAGATCGGTCGAGATGAAATCGGTTCTTTAAGCCATTTCATTTTCCATAGATCCAATTTCCGTTTCGCTAGACACTCGTACTGGCGAAATGTCGAGAAGTAATAAGCGACGACGGCCGAAATGCTCGAAAAAACAAGTGACCAAAAAATAACTGAGAGCTACTTGAGATATCTCAGGAAATGTACAACAAAATGATCTTTTAAATTAAAAAATACCTGTGAATATGTGATAAAATGGAAGGTGTTCCATACAATTTGGAAAATTTCAGAGAATTTTCAGGGAAATGATTATCCTGCGTTTCTGAAAAAATTTATTCGGAGAATTTTCGGTGGGATGATAATCTGGCATTTCTGAAAAAATTTCGGGGGTTACGGCTACGGCCTTGTAGTACTCATTAGATGTTGGAGCACGGCTTTTATTTTCGGACAGATCTTATCCAGTTTTTTCACAAGCCAATCGTGGGGCACCGTATCGAAGGCCTTCTGATAGTCGATATAACATAAACTTAAATTTCTCCTTCTCGCTTGGGCTTGCTTTAACACTACAGCGTCCATAGACGCTGTCGTGTAAGGGCTCTCACAGACACAGCGGTTTTCGCCGAGTCGACGGCAGAGTTTGCTTCTGTGGGACGAGTCGGCTTAGGCGGCGGTGTGTGGTTTCATAGCGCAAAAGCACAGGCCAATTCCGCCGACTCGGCGATTTTCTCGGCCGCCGACTCGGCGGAAACCGCTGTGTCTGTGAGAGCCCTTAGAGTTGATGTTTGGATCCTGCCGATTCTCGAGAGCAGCCTTTCTGTTCTTCTTCCAGAATGTTGTTGGCTTCACAGTGACGATATATCGCATTATTCACAAGCGTTGTGAACAGCTTGTACACCACCGACAAACACGTTATGAGTCGGTAGTTTTCTGGCTTGCTGCGATCTCCTCTTTTGTGAATCATATAGGTATTGCCTTGAGGGAGGAAAGTAGGTATCTTGAAGGGGTCTTCCAGCGCCTCCGAAAAACATGTTACGTTCTATAATTTCAATTTCAATATTTGCTATGGGCAACCCAAAATACATTAGTCATGTCAGTGAACGTGATATGTTTTGAAATAATCCAACCAAACCAGCGGTGAGTTTTTATCATTTTTTTGTTTCGAGAAAAGTGAACCGCTTCGAATATCTTCCCAACAGGCGTTTTTGAAATTCAGTGTGTGCTCAGCGATCGGTAGGTGAGTGACTGATTGAATTTCTGCCGTTTTTTTTTTAGTAAAAGTTTTTTTTCATTTTGATTAATGAATTTATTGAAGTAGTTTTCAATATTGTTGAATTCCTGGAAATTCATCGTAGTATTTTTGGAATACTATTAAAATTTTAATTTCTGGGTTTGATGATTATTTTAGGGAAGTTGTACTTCTCGTTTTAATTTCATGGCATTCTCTCTATATCAATCCTCACTTTATCTGGTTCATTGTGGAAAGAAGTTGAAGAAAACTCAGATTTAGCCTAGAGGCAAAATTTGAACTGAGGAATTATTCAATACTTATTGATATTTCGTTCAGTTGTGAGAGCACTGTGAGATATGAACTTTCACAATTGTTAATTTGTTGATATTATTGGTTTTCTGGTTGAAATTTATTTCATTAGAAATATTGAAGAAAATATAATTTTTTCAGTAATTTGGGTTATTTGAATGCGGCCACAGTCACTTTCTCCTCGATCTAGTCCAACCTTTGTTCAAGAACTCCATTCGAAAGGGTATGAGAACTGATTCAAGTCAGAGGAGTTTGGGAGAGCCAATTAAATCACTTGTATTATTAGATTTTGATGTTTTTCATTCAGATTTTATCTTTCAATCCTGCATTTTGATGAAAAAAATTCCTTTTGATTCTTTTTGTAAAGTTCGGAATCATTCAATTTTTTTTTGTAATAAAATTCATAAAAATTGAGTGTTTTATTTATGTCAGAAAATAAGAGGAATCTGTAATATAAATTTTTAAATATCAGAACATGAATAAATGGCGCCCAACGTGGGGCCCCGAAAATAGTCTCTTTGTTTTTTTTTGACTAGCCGAACGCAATATCTGACAGATGAAATATCAATTTTTTGGCTTTCTGAAATTCCTCTTAACATTATTATTTGATTTATCTCTCTGACAGTCATTAAAATTTTTTGTTGTTGTATATACAGGGTGTCCCACGGTCGAGTGCCTATTAGACGTTTCTGGAGAACTGAACATATTTGAAATCCGAAAATTGGTATTATGATATTGTTGGAAATTCTCTATAGACCTAAAATATTTTTGGAGCTTGAGCGCTTCCGGTTATACCGGAAGTGGAAATAAATTTGTTCAAAAAATATTTTTTTCAATATTTTCGTTTCTGATATGATTGAGTATTCAATTCTGAATACAGTTCTGTTGAAACCATTGTATTCATCCAAACAGTTTTCAAAATATCGAGAAAAAACCTGAAAAAATGTGAAATATTCATCGTCAGTGTTATGATCATTATTCTTATTCTGAAAATCCCGAGTGTAAACCGTTCTCACAACGTCAAAGTAGAAGAATGTGGAAATAACATGCATCTTTTGAATTTCATAAATATCATCATAGGGTGTTTCAAATTGTGTGTCGAAAACAGTGATCGAAAATTGGCCATAACTTCTGTTTTTCAAATTAGAACCCTATTTTTTTATGATTGCGTTAGATTCTGCGAAGAAAAATAATGATAGCATTCTCAGATGCTCTTGCTCCTAAATTCAGTAATTCCCGAGATATTTAAGCTTTTCTGAATTCATGTTATACGTAGAGTCAAATTCATCTTATCTTTCGCATGAGAATATGCTGTGGCCAAAGAAGATAAATTATCCCATTAATAATTCACAAGTGACAGCTCTCATTTTAGGCCTTAACCTTACTTCTCGATTTTACTATGGTTTCATAAGAATAGTCATCGAATCTGTTGGCATGAGAATATTCTGTGACCATAGAAAATTAATGATCCCATTAATAATTCACAGGTGACATAGTTGTTACTATGGTTTCACAAGAATATTCATCGAATCTCTTCAGGTTCGATGAATTTGACTCTACGTACAACATAAATCCAGAAAAGCTCAAATATCTCGACAATTACTGAATTTAGGATCAAGAACATCTGAGGGTGCTATCAATATTTTTCTCCGCAGAGTCCAACGCAATCATAAAAAAATAGGGTTCTAATTTGAAAAACAGAAGTTATGGCCAATTTTCGATCACAGTTTTCGACACAAAATTTGAAACACCCTGTGATGATATTTATGAAATTCAAAAGATGCATGACCTTTTCACATTCTTCTACTTTGACGTTGTGATAACGGTTTAAACTCGGAATGTTCAGAATAGGAATAATGGACATAACACTGACTATGAATATTTGACATTTTTTCAGGTTTTTTTTCGATATTTTGAAAACTATTCGAATGAATACAATGGTTTCAACAGAAAGTATTCAGCATTGAATACTCAATCATATCAGAAATGAAAATATTGAAAAAAAAATTTTTTGAACAAATTTATTTCCACTCCTGGTATAACCGGAAGTGCTCAGGCTCCGAAAATATTTTAGGTCTGCAGAGAATTTCCAACAATATCATAATCTCAGTTTTCGGATTTCAAATATGTCCAGTTCTCCAGAAACGTCTAATAGGCACTCGACCGTGGGACACCGTGTATATATATATGTATATATAACTACTAGGATATGTATATATATATATTTCAGTATATTTGCTCATTTTCTGTGGAAAATGGGGTCAAATCTTAAGCATTTGAAAGTTCATGAACTTGAATATGAAATAAAGATTAGGGGTGTTGAGTCAAAGGGTAATGTAGACGAAAAACGGAAAATACTAAAAAGTTTTATATTCACAGGCGAAACATATTAAAAATTTTGGTCCAATTAGTAATCCTTTTACCTTTGAAGATGATGTTAAAGGAATTACAGAGATTTTAGTGGTACTCATTTGGATGTTGAATGTAAGAGAATCAATGAACGGCTGAATCATGTTTCTGGTAGAATTGGTCGCATGAATATAGGAGAAGAAAAAGATAGTGAAATTCAGAACAATTAAAAGTTACAAATCCTTACAATAGAGAGTGATCTTAAAGATAAAATATATATTCCATCTTCAACTCCCGTAAATAATGATGATTTAAATGTACCAACCCGTTTCACATTTCAAAATAAGTCCGTTTCTGTATACAGGGTGAGTCTTTTTCTTGTACAAATATTTTGAATGTAGATTCCTCTCATGAAACGAAACACTTTTTTCCCATACCATTTTTCAAAATTCGGTTTGGTTTGGAAGATACAGGGTGTCGAAAATACATGAAAAAACACTTTTCTGTTTATATCTTCGGAACCGTTATTTCGAATGAACTGAATTTTGGTTGAGTGTTTACTCTATTCATGTTGCATATTCCTCAATCGAAACCTATTCAATATCTCTACTAGTATAAAAGTTACAGGGTAGTTGACTCATCAATACACGCTAAAACACCATAAAACCACTTTAAAAAGATAAACGGTTCATATTTTCGAAAAAAATCAATCATTTAAGAAACTGAAAGTATTTTAATTTTTTTTCAACGAAACGCGTCGTTTTCGAGTTATTTCCAAATTCACCCGAAAAAATTTGACGAAAAAATCATTAATTTCAAGAATAATCTGAAATGCGTCTCTGAATTGAATATCATCGAATATTATTCCTTCTCTGGTCTTTAAACGAGTTCACAATGTCGTCACAATATTCATCAACTTTGTTGAGACTTAAATTCAGATGATGGAAAACGTTGATGTGGAGATATTTAATAATAAAATCCCACAAATGTGGGAGATAGAATTGAACACCAAGGAGCATTCAATACGCACAGTTTCTTTCAAAAATTCATTGTTACCGATCCATATTGAAGTTAAATGTCAATGAAATACAAAATTCGGATATAAATGATGAATATCGACACGAACTACGTATGAAATTGATATCAATGAAAAATAAAATGATACCTCATAATCTGTGGCGATGTTCCTATCTAAACAATATTCTCTTGAAATTTTATATACTCGACACGGTTGAAATTATATTAATTAACTCAACATAATAATCACATTACAACAATAATTCACTGAATGTATTCAGAACTTCACATAATGTTTGGAGTTTGTTATTGTTTATAGTTGGCCTCCAAGGGTAATTGAGATAGCCAATCCAGTGACAACCACACAATCAGTCGGTATCCGCTATACGCATGCGTGGAGAAATTCGCGGCAAACTCGATTTATGATGGAAACGGCAGAAGCCATAGATGAGAGAGAAAGAGAGAGAGAATTCATAGATATGTTTCGTAAAAATCCTTAACCTCAATGAAAATATCAGCAAGCTGACAACATCTTCTTGAAATTTCTGTACAAACATTCACAGAATCGATTCAAAATAGATTAGGTTGGGTTGTTTAATAATAAATTCTTATGATCTGAATGAAAAGTCTTTCTTCATGAGATTGTTTGGGAATTTCGAGGAGAATATGAACAAACATTAGTGTTTACAAACTAATCTGCAGAAAAATCGAAGAAGGAACTCATTTTGGTGTGAGAAATGTGGCTTTTTAGTTGCAGATATAATCCGACGAAACTAACAGTTTTTGTTGAAATTATCGTGTTTGCAATATTTTTATTCCAATAAGGTTAGTACTTGAGTATTCCCTAAATGTATAAACTCAATTTCAATCGAGAAAGGACCCCGCACACTTACTTAGGGAAAGCGGGTCCAGTGAATTTTCCCCATTTTTACATATTATATTTATATCAACCTAAAGAACAATATATCAGATTTTCACGAAGGTCTTACATCCGGTTTGTTCTAGAGGGCGTTCCAAAATTCCAGCTACGGGAAGATGAATCTTTAAATTTTGATGATAATTCTTTTGATTTTCAGAATTCCATCATGATGCCTTGGGTTCTGAATAACAAGATATCACAAATATACAAACACCGCCTACCACGTTAAGTTTCGTTATACAGGCTGTTCCATAACTGAATGTAACTTTGTTAGTGACTTTGGGACCACCCTGAGTTTTTCAAAATATGATACCATGATGTATGTTCACCTCTGTAGGAAGTTTCATCAATTTAGAAAGAACAGTTGCAAAATTATTCAGGTTTAAATTTGGATTTCATACAATTTTTCCTTAAAACTAATCTGTAGTTGAGATTGCTGTCAAGAAATATAAGTTTTTCATCCAGTATAATTATTATGATAGGTACTGACGGTCGTTCCAAAGGTGTTTTCATTCAGGAATGTACAGGATGGACATAATTCGGTGCCACTAATCTCCTCATTTCGCTATCTCAAAATCTAAGAAAAATTGTATGAAATCCAAATTTGAACCTGAATAATTTTGCAACTGTTCTTTGTACATTGATGAAACTTCCTACAGAGGTGGACATATATCATGGTATCATATTTTGAAAGACTCAGGGTGGTCCCAAAGTCCCTAACAAAGTTACATTCAGTTACTTATATAGCTTCATGGAACAGCCTGTATAACGAAACTTAATGCGGTGGACGGTGTTTGGATATCTGTAATATCTTGTTATTCAGAACCCAAGGCATCATGATGAAATTCTGGAAATTAGAAGAATTTTCATCAGAATTTGAAGATTCATTTCTCTGTAGCTGCAATTTTGGAACTCCCTATAGAACAAACCGGATGTAAGACTTTCGTGAAAATCTGATATATTGTTCTCGAGGTTGATATAAATATAGTATGTAAAATGGGGAAAATTCACTGGACCCGCTTTTCCTAAAGCCTTGTTCGGACTAGGCCAATAGATTAGTCGAGTGGAGAGTAGAGAGTAGCTAATCTATATACTTACTACTGTCACACAACTGTCAGGAAATTGTTCGCACTTTGGTCGAGTCGAGTTCACAAGTGAAGTGAAAAGTGAGTGATATTTCGAAGAACGAAGAGCATGCAACGCAATAAAGTAAACAAACTGGTTAACCTCATCGTAATGACCATTTCAGAAGAGGTGGATGAGGAAATATGTGAGATCCGTAAAAAGAAGCTTTGGGTACGGAAATGGTAATAGAAGATACGAACTAGGAACTACGAATTGTCTTCTGAAGGAATTGGCATTAGAAGATCCCAAAGAATACCTCGATACTTTGAGAATGTCAGAAAGTTGTATAAATTTTCTGTTAATAAAACTTTACAGACGTGAAATATTCAAGTATATAATTATATGTATAAGTAACCGGGTAAATGCATTTCGGATTCTATATCATCTGATGAGGATTGCCTCATCATTTTATGTTTGTAGTCTTTCGACTTAATGTTCCATAAACATTCGTGACCCAATTTTCTGAACTATATATATTTCGTATGAGAAGCACACATAAAAAAGGACATTGTATACAAATAATAAATAATAAAAGGATAAATGAACAACTTCGTAATATATCTAAACGCGAATATCCAGGCCTTCAACTCAGTCCACTGCCTCTGGGAAAGCGGAGAAAACCTCATGGATACCACCAGGATGGGATCTTATCGGGCATTCGTTCGAAATGTGGTCCATAGTCTGTCTCGTTGCGCCACAATCGCACCCCGCTGAGTCCACTATGCCCCATTTGAACATTTCATCACGACATTTCTGAACTAATCTTACTAATTTATATGTAATATCTTCGCTCCAACGAAACATTTTTGAAAAACGACTGACTTTTCCTTTCGCCTGTGACAGTACTGGCGTTCCAGTGGCAAGTGGCGCGTGGTGGGGGAAGCTACTCGCCCGAGAAAATAGAATGAAATGGATCGACTCGACTCGATCTACTGGCCTAGTCCGAACAAGGCTTAAGTAAGTATGCGGGGTCCTTTGAACTTTGAATCAATTCCACAGTATCATTTCAGGAACGTATTGAGCCCACTTTTTTCTTTCAAATGGCTATATCTTTTTAACAGAGCCGAACTCGGAAAAATGTAAAATGAAAAAAAGGTTTCTTTTGGCCTCAAGAATCTACAGTTAAAATATATGTACAAGTCAAAGACTCACCCTGTATAAGTGGGATTTCAAAAAATTTTCAGTTAGTGAATGTTAAATTGATTTTTTGGAAAAGATTGAATGATTGAGAGTTTCAAGGGGATGTTCTAAGGATGAATTGTTTTCATCGGCTGGTGATTTATTTTAATCACAAGCATGGAATTGGTGGCATAATGGTCACGTGAAAAATAAGTTCGAAAATTGGGATGATTCAGTAATGAAATCAAAAGCTACATTTTTGGTCGAAAACTATGACAGAAATTTAATGACAGAAATCAAGACACAAAAACAGTATCCCGGTGAACCTGTTGCAATGTTTGTTTGTAAAATGGAAAGGTTATTCAATAGACTAACTGTAGTTCCTTCAGAAAAAGAACAAGTTGATATTGTTCGTGAAAATTTGGTACCTGATTTTATCAAAATGCTTGCTTTACATGAGGTTGACTCATACAAAGTTCAATCGATTTGTGTAAGGAGGTTGAGAATTCTCTTTCCATTTCGAGTCAGTATAGAGTTTCTTTTGATTCGGCTAGACAATCGTCTTCTGATTTCAGTAGGTCCAATATTCAACGTAATCATGTTAATCGTGTAAGTGCTTTGACCCCCGTTATATGTTGGAATTGTCGTTTGTCAGGTCACACTTTCTCTCAATGTTTGAAGCCTGAAGAACTTTTTTGCTGTGGTTGTGGAAATAAAGGTGTTGTAAAAAATCGTTGTCCTAAGTGTTCAAAAAAAGGAATCAGCTCTGCAGCAAAGTTCTGGACGAAGTTGTCAGAAATTCAAGTCCAGGAATTAAATATATATATAATCTTTATCCCATTATTACCTTTCGGTGTATGGGTTTTCAAAATTTACAATTCATAATTTACAATTTCTTCCATTCAATTCTGTTCGATGTCATCGTGATTGCCTCTCTGACATTTTTGCCCCTCTTTTCAATCTCCTTCTCTACCATATCTTCCCAAGTTTGTTGTGGTCTTCCCCTTCTTGGTTTTGCATCTATTTTGGCCTCCCATATTTGCCTTACTGGTCTCTCCTTCTCCATGCGATGCAAGTGGCCCCACCATCCCAACTGCCTCTCCCCTACAAACTGTTCCAGCGATACCACCTCCAGTTCTTTCCTAATATCTTCATTTCGTCTTCTTTCCCTTCTCGTGACCCCCTTCACTCCTCTCAAGAACTTCATCTCCGCTGCCTGCAACTTACTTCTCATAGTTACTCACCACTTCTTTTGAATGAAATCACTTTGTCCAATATTTCTCCCTCTCGTAACACGACCGTATATCTCGGCTTGGCGTCACGTCACGTAAGGAATTAAACAAAAACAAAAAAATCCCAGAGAAACCAATTAGATTATTTGTCAGATTCAAAATTTTGTTTCGCAGATTTGAAAAATTGCTGTAAAAAAGTAAAAGAGTTTTATGAAGAATCAAACTACCAAAAAAATCGAAAACAAGTTAGTAATTGCGCTCCACGCAGTATCCATAGTTGTGATTAGTTTGAGAGAGAGTTTGACACTGAGAAAATGAATAAAGAGTCTGTTGTTGTTCATGATATTTCGCCCTTGTTCCTTGAGAAATCCTTTGATAGCGGATTATATCTGGGAGTAAAATTGTCAAACTTAAATGTTCTTGCACTGGTTGATTCGGGAAGCACTTTCCAGGAACTCGGCTGGCGTCAGCTATTTGGTACGACGAGGATGTCGTAACACTTTCCCCCTTAAGAGATAACATCTCTGTTATCTGGTGGATGGCCTTGGTGAATGTCTTCCATTTCTACATGTATGATTTTCCGTGGACTGTAGATTAGCTCGGAAATTCTTGCCCTATGTTTCATAATTATGATTATTTCTGCAACTATGAAGCAAAGCAAAATTGCGCTCGTTGATAAGTGAGAAATTTGGGATGCTGCATGTAGATACAGGGGCTGGTCCTGAAGTTTCTCGGCTTCCTGGAGGATCGAGGTTGGTTCTACCAAGTGCTGTTATTGAAGTTCCACTTGGTGCTTGTATTTGAGAGTAATTTTTGAAATATTTCGTGACTTAATGTCAAAAATTGGAATTGTATTTTCGAATATCGAATTCTCGATGATGATGTTGCAGTCCGAATGCAAAAGGTTTATTCCTTGGATAGATTTATTGATAACTTCACCATGGCAGTCCTCTAGAATCGTCTGCGTATGCTTGAACAGGGTGAGGAGTTCCTAATTCTTCAGAATATGGATGATCTTGTAGTCATTTTTAATGTAAACTGTTTGGCAGCGATCTGGTGATGACAGGGTGCAACTTCCTTGGTTAGTGGTTGAAGGCATAAAACAATCGTATTGCCTAATGTGGAGGAACAGGCTTCGTTTGTCCAGTATTCTTCATTCTTGATTTTAATCAAGTAGGTACTTTTTTGGAGGAACAACAGCAATATCTTGGTGATTAGGTAAAGGGTACAGTTTGCAGTAAAAAGTTTGAGAATAGGAAATTTAAGGAGGAATGAAATAGTTTCATCCGTTCCTATGACAGATATCTTTGCAAATTCAATGATTTTGTAAAGATGCACATGATCAATTGGAGATAATTGCTGTGATTTATAAATTTTCTCAAGATAGGATCCAATCAAGTTAAGTTCTTCGACTTCAATGAGGTCTAAATTTGGTATTTCTTTCATTGCGAAACTAATGGTTGTTTGAAGCATTGAAAGAGTGTTCAATAGTTCTTCTGATTGAAGTATTTCATACTCGATTGTATTTCTAAATTCTTCAGTTGATTTGATTTTTGAAAAATTAATTTAGTGTGTCCAATATTTTCATTTAATAAGGATAAATTTTCTGATGCATACCTTTGTGTCAGATTATTAGCAAACGAAGTAATTTTATTTATTGTTTCAATTTCAGAATTTTCTCATTGATAGTTTTCAAATCGTCATCATCTGAATTTCCGTTGAACAAATTTGATTCCTTTACCGATGAAATTTGCCAAACCTCTTCTAACTTTTCTGTTAATATATTTATGTAGAATCTGTTCAGTTTGAACTAAATTGGTTTTCAATTGAGGATAAATTCTGTGAGATAATTCATCTATAGAGCGGTTTTTCTAAAGAGCATTGAAGTTAGAATTTAGTTGATCATAATTATCTTGCAAAGTGGTTATATTTATGAAAAAGAGGAAATTATGATAATAATTCAAGGATTTTTGCGAGGCCTAAAGGTTCTTCGAAGTATCCATGATTGGTTATTTTGTAGACCTGAAGGGCCTGATTGGTTCGGGAGAAATGAAAAGTAGGACCCCATCACAGATTTTCGATCGACAGAAAAGTCTTGGACAAAATCTAATCAGAGCCAAAACAAAGATTTAATGCCTCTATGTAACGAAATAATATTGATGGTGTAAGACTGATTAGATTTTGGTATTAGACTTTCTTGTCGATCGAAATTATGTGATGGGGTCCTATTATTAATTTCTACCGAAAGGGGTCGCGTCTATTTTCCATTGCCGCAATAGCGCCAATGAAATATTGCGAATTATTCCGGTTTCTATACATCTATGAAATAATTTGTAGTTGACATATTTCAGAAAATGACATCTGCAAGGAAAGTGGATTACTCAAAATCAAATCACTAATGTAAAGTACTGACCTGTTTGCATATTTTTGAATTTGATCGCATAAAGCTTGGATGAACCAAGTTCCAGTTTTCTTATGCCTTATTGTAGCGTATCCAGGAACTGTGGACGAGAACAAAATGAAATTCGGCGATTTCAAATCATGGGGCTCGATGGTAGAAGCACCGCCATCAGTGGTCAAATTTTCATCTGAAAAAAAAAATTAAATTTATTGACAACAGAGGGAAAAGAGGCAAACATAATTGTAATTTTAATAGTGCGCATTCAGTTTCGAAATTTCCACAATTGACAAATGAAGTTACAGGAATTTCTTATTCGACAGTAAATTATCCTCAGATTGACATAATCAGATTTCTTATCCAACGTTTCGTACTCTCTTGGCCACCCTCAACCTCAACCATTTTTTTCAATACGGACCTGCACGTCTTATGACACTTTTCGAAGTAACTTTTGATGCTGAATTCAACAGTATATCATGCAATGTCATTTCTTGTCATGTTTTTTTTTATTCACAGCCTACTAGTTGAAAATAATCATTATTCTAATCGAAATGTATTAGGGTAAACTCACCAGTTATTGGACAGTTAAGATTTTTTTCAAATTCAAACATACGTGATAATTTTGTTTCCAGGCCTATGAATACCAGCAAATTACCAAAAATGTGTTGGTTCAGTGGTCTTGAAGCAACACTATTTACATCCACTTTTCAATGAAGACATTTTTCTTCACAGGAAAACCAGAAATTCTTGACAAAAAAATTACTTATTGGCCATTTTTTTCAGTTATTGGACAGGGTTAATTTAGTTATCGGACAAAAAAGTGTTTCAATATTTTTCATTTAGACAAGCAACAAGGGATGGAAGTTGGAATATAATTAACACGTAATGATCTATTCATTTATATTTGGCATACTTATTCTTGTACATATTGAATAATCCAACTATTTCTTTCTCCTCATTTCCTTCAGTTTCCAGCTTTTCATCGTGATTTTGTTCATTCGCTCCTCTGTTCTCAGTTTTATCCATATTTTTGTTATCACCTGATTCGAAGCTATTTTCCTTTCGCTTTCTTCTTTGAAGCAAATATGACACAGAAAAAGATCATTGTATTCCAAATCTGGAACATGCTCTTCGTGTCTATTTGGAATGCAATGATGATGAACAAGCTTCTCACAAATATTGCATGGGAAATATAGACTACTTTCAGTTATATTTTGTTGTACGAAAAACAATTTTTCATATCCTCTTTCGATCTTAGAACACTTTTATTTCGAGAATTAGCTTTAGCTGCAACTTTTTCTGCTCTTAGACGTTTCCTCTCCAACTTTTTTTCTTTTCATCTAACTTGAGTTTTCATTTGGCTTCATAATGTTCCTGGTATAACATCTTGAAATTATTGCATATGAAACGCGTTCCACATCGCGACATTTTCGATAACACAGATTTTATATGACTTTTTTGAATCAGCTATTAAATCTGATTTCTTCCCTGAATCTATATTATTTTCGGTCAATTTGAAAACATGTCAATAATAAAATTGTTAATCACCATACGTAACTAGCTTTCAATTCCTCAGTGTCAATATGGGTGATGGACCGCAAGTGTCTTTATGTCCAGGATTCTTCAATTTAAACGCCAGTGTTGATTTTGGCACACCGTATTTTTTTGCGGCTGCTATATTATTGTTTTTGAAGTCATTTATAGCCGAGCTCATAGAGTCGGCATCATATGGGTTCTTTCTTGGTATTATTTATAACTGAATACAACAGCTGAAATGGAAATTTCAGTTATTGGACACATTATTATTCATTTATTGGACACGTGTCCAATAACTAGTTGGAATAGAAATATTCCAGAAAATATCATATTTGTAGAATCAGCGTAAAAAGACGGTACAGCTGTTGCATAAACTTCAAGCAAAATGCAGGGATCAATTATTGGACAGGCGTCCAACAACTGAAATTAATGAATTTTTTGTTTCGGTTATTGGACACCCACAAAAATTGACCTAACTCCACTTACCGCGCTATACAAGTTGTAAAGAACTTACCTCTCTTCACGATAAAATATATGTAGTATCTTAAATCCCCCGAATTTCCTTCAGCGGAACGAATGAGCACAATAATGAAGTACGCATTTCCTTAACAAAAGTTGAATTACTAAAATCACTTATCATACATCGGGAAAAATCAGAGTGCCACAAAAAAACAGAAATGCTACAGGCATCGCGGCCAAGAGCAAAAACATAAACATAGATTGGTGCCATATAGGGAGCAGAGGATGAACTAAAAAGTTGAGTAGGAGTCTTATTTTTTATAATTAAAGTCCAACTGTCCAATAACTGCCACATGTCCAATAACTGGTAAGTTTACCCTACACGTTGTTAATGGGGGACTTCGGTCCAAGTTGCCAACCGAAAAATTTCGCATTTATCTACCAATGCGGAGGGGAAAATTCAGAACAAATTTGTAATGATCAGCGTCACATTATTCATAAATATGAGTAAACTTCGACTCGGCTTTGCAAACCAGGTAATTAGAGCAAAATATCGATATTTGTGAAGATCATCTCTGATTGGCTGAAAGTTGTATTGGATCTCCTGGTTCACGTCAACAATGTCAATGGACCAACGATCTGTCACGACAAACAGTAAACAAACCTATTGTTTACTCTGTGTTTTTTCACGCAATTGCTTCATTTTTGTCTCATATAAGTATGCTATTATTCTGTTGTGGTTAATTGGGGAAAGACATCTTGGCATTGTGAAATTCTATAGAATTCCTGCTACCGCTACGACTGCTACTTCAATTTCACCCATAAAATACACTTTATGGATGGGATAGTTATCAGCTATTCAAAGAGCTGATTGAACTGAGAAGAAATTGAAAAATACTATTGTATGTTAAAAATATACAGATTTCGCAATCCTTGCAACCATCAGAGACATTGGAAATGATAACACCACATGTGAATATTACCAACATTTATTTGCATTTGAACTTAGAATAAAATAGTATTTTCAATAATAATAATGAGCAATAATAATTGCAAGAAACAATCAACATTCCTAATACCTAACATAAACATGTAAGAGGAAACTTGTCACCGTATTTTAAAACAAAAATTATCTTTCTAAAGTAAGTATTCTTGAGATATAATAATAAAAAATAAAGATATAAATAATTGGATGAAGCTGGGTCCATCCTGTCATTCCTGTCCAGTATTTTCGAAGTGAATTTTGATTTTAGCAAATCTTGGATTTCATGAAATTGGCTTCAGATAGAAGGATTCAGTTTTTACTAAAATTCATGAATCCTATATGTACTCGGACCAACTATCATCGGATGAAGCTCATAACATCCAGTCCAATATTTTCGAAGCGAATTTTTATTTTACCAAATCTGAGTTTTCTCGAAATTGGCTCGGGATAGAAGGATTCTGTTTTTACTGAAATTCATGAATCTTACATGTACTCGGAGTTAACATCATCAGAATAAGCTGAGTCCACCTCGTCCAATATTTTCGAAGATAATTTTTATTTTACCAAATCTGAGTTTTCTCGAAATTGGCTTGAGATAGAAGGATTCTGTTTTTACTAAAATTCATGAATCTTATATGTACTTAGATCCACTCTCATCGGATGAAGCTGAGTCCATTCTGTCCAATATTTTCTAAGCGAATTTTTATTTTACCAAATCTGTGTTTTCATGAAATTGGTTTGAGATAGAAAGATTCTGTTTTTACTAAAATTCAGGAATCTTATATGTACTCGGAGTAAACATCATCAGAAGAAGCTGAGTCCACTCCGTCCAATATTTTCGAAGAGAATTTTTATTTTACCAAATCTGAGTATTCTCGAAATTGGCTTGAGATAGAAGGATTATGTTTTTACTTAAATTCATGAATCTTATATGTAGGGGAGGACGGGGGAATTCCACGCACCTTAGGGAATGCTCACAAAAACCTTCCTATGTACACACAAACTTTCATAATTCAACTGCTGAATCATGAACCCATTTGGAACTTTTTCATCACAAGAAAAAGGTTCAACTACCTATACCAATTGGGAAAAAAAAATCTGAAAACTGTCTTTTCGCGGTATTCCCCCACGTACTGGGTAATACCGCGCATGCGATGGTATAATTATGCGCATATATTGAACAGCTGAGAAACTCGAAAAAATATTTTATTATTTAGGTTATAACGAACTACAATGTAAATTAAACGAATTCCCATGAATAGGTACAAAAAATATTATTGAAGAATTATTACCCCGCTACAGCTGCGCGTTATTCCCCCAGTGTGAGTCACCTAACCTAACTAATCACGGACAGTAGATGACGAAATATAATTAATTGTTCTTTCGCATTAAATAATCATATGAAGGAGAAAAGTCATGCAATAGATTCATTAGAAATTAATAATAGAAGTGCTTTCCACGATTCCAATTTCTCTCGAAAATTAGATCAGAGCGTCGTGAAACGAACAATCGGCTCCTGGTCTAAACTAAAAACCGGAATACCTTTAAATTACGGGAGGAAGTTGGCAAGGCAAATACGAGATGGTGCGCTGTATCTAAAATTTGAAATAACTGAACTGAGTTGCGAAATATCAATGCGCAGAATTCCCCCGTCCTTCCGTACTCGGAGGAAATATCATCAGATGAAGCTGAGTCCACTCCGTCCAATATTTTCGAAGTGAATTTTGATTTTAGCAAATCTGAGTATTCATGAAAATGGCTTTAGATAGAAGGATTCTGTTTCTACTAAAATTCATGAATCTCATATGTACTCGGATAAACTATTGACCTTTTCTTCAAATACCGAAATAATTGCCCAATCTGGCAACATTACGGCGAATTTGACGTACCTCCCACCGCGGCTCACTGGCACCGAACTCTATACTATGTACCTGGAACGGATCCGACCGTATACTTTTGAACGTAGAGTGAGGCAGGGGCCTTATTTAGGGTAACCTGTCTTTGTCTTACTCAGTCAAATGAATTACGGTTGTATGCATAAATTATCTTTCAAGTGAAATTTAATTAGTTTGGGGATTCTTTCTGTTGAATACGTGCAATACTAGTAAAGATATACATTTTTTGTGTTCTACTGTGCTATTAGTTTCGTTTCCTTCCTCGTGTGTGTTTTAAAAAGCAGCATAGCGTTGGTTGAATTTGTTGATAGCTTCGGCAATAGTTTCGATTCGAACTATACATATTGGAAATTTGAACATAAAAAAACAATGGTGGTGTCTTGTGTAGAGTTTGGATGCAAAAACGAGTAAGATTATCGGAGAATATCTTTTCACGGGTGAATTGATAATATTAGATTTTGCTATTTAATGAATAATTAGCGACTTGGCTGGCAAGAGTGAATTCATTTGGTACAGTTTTCCATTCAAACGACCAGATATCCTGAAGCTATGGATAAAGGCAGTTCGCTGGAAGAATTGGACTATATCCAGAAGTAGCAAACTTTGTGGGGATCATTTTCTTCTTGTTTTACTTGTTTTATTCAATAATTGTTAGATTCATAGTATAAACAATGAATTGTGAAATAGAATAAAAATTTCGTTTCTAATTTTCTATTCATTTTATTTATCAACATCGTGGAAAAACAGTAAAAATTTTACATGAACGTTGTTCTGTTTGCATTATTACTATTTTCCTGAATAACAATTGAGAAAAAATAATCACATTTGTTCAAAAATAAATTTAAAAAAATAAAATGAGCGGAGGTTCCATTAGCCGACATGAGTTAGAAAGAGATAGGTATCCCTAACAGTTGCGGGTTGCCTATGCAGTGGCTTGGCCTCACTTTCAGCCCGAGGCGGGTCCTTTCCAGGTAGTATAGAGTTCACTGCTGACTGGTCACCGTCGCCGATTCTCGTATGCTGGCCCTTTACACCTATGTCACCTATATCACGCGAAAACTTTCGAATGCTTTTCTGGTCTACTAGCGACACCTTTGTCTTTTGACCTTGAACGAAAACTCGTAACTTGCCTGTAATATACGAACATAAACATTTCCAATGTTAAAACATTTTATTAGGTACAGTCAGAGGTATGGCCTGATATTTGTGAGTTTTGTATTCTAATTTAAAATGTCTTCAATGTATGTACATACCCCAACTTTTTTATGTGTATATAACATATCATAAACAATAAATCAGGTTACATTCTGTAATTTTTTAATTACATTTTTCTATATTCACAAATTGCATAAAAAATTCACGTTCACGTTCTGTATACCTACGTAGAAGTTTTTGGCGATATATTTGTGCTACATCTTCAGTTTGCAATTTTACGAAATAATTACTCATTTAGGATATTCCTTAGATATCAGACAATGTTTAATCACTCGAAAATTGGTATCACAACACTCAACTATAGAGAAAATGATAGTAATAATAGAGTTACAGAAGTACTGATCAGAAATGTTTGTTATTTGTTTGTCCCAGCAGCCATTTTGACAGCTGATCGTGACAGATCGTTGGACCATCGTTGGACTGGGCCCGTATTTTCGACAAGTGATCCTTCGGTGCGTACCTATACGTTTGGTATACATAAATACAATACTGAAAACGTATACGCACCGAAAGATCACTTGTCGAGAATACGGGCCCTGAGCTCAACACAACTTTCAGCCAATCATAGATGATCTTTACAAATATCGATATTTTGCTCGGATTACCTGGTTTGCAAAGCCGAGTCGAAGTTTACGGATATAACTGAATAATGTGAAGCTCATCATTACAAATTTGTTCTAAAATTGCCCTTCCCCATTGGTGGAAAAAAAGCGAAATTTTTGGGTTGGCAACTTGGACCGAAGTGCCCCAATTTTTCTCAGGGGGGTCAAAATTTTTCTCAGGGGGGGAAAAATAAAAATTATTGAGATATTGAGGGTGTTGTGCTGAAAAACGATAAGGCCAACAAAATCTCAGGGGAGCCATGGCCGTGTTTCCCAACAACTGCGAATTACTGTTTATTTCTCCCGAACCGTTCATTATTTTTTTATGTCAAGGTAAGAGAGGCTGAAGAATAATTACTTCTTGAGCTGAATTTATTACATTTGCACTGCAGACTTTTCACTATCAATTTTTATGAGGTATTCCTATTGAATACAGTGAAAGCTCCTTTTGCGGACAGCTCAAATAAGCGGACATCTCCCACGAGCGGAAAATTTTCTCGGAACCAAAATTTTCATATACTTTGTCTGTACTATCCTTCAACCGGACATCTCGTATAACCAGACAAAAAATCTGGTCCCGTGAGTGTCCTCTTGTGGGAGCTTTCACTGTAAGCGGTGACTTGAACTTTTTGTAACGAATTATTCTGTTGAATAATCCCTCAGATTTGGGGTAGACATTAATTAATTAAGGTGGGTGTTCAATGTAGTATGTTCTTATTTCAAGTTGCATTTGAAAATGGTTGCACTTTGAGAACTGAAATTTTGTGGGTGAACTCAGAAAAGATTGGAGTTTTCAATGAAATAATTGAGATCTATTTCATTTCGACAGTTGATTTTTTTTCTGTCAAAAATAGAAGAAAATAATTCAACTCATGCTTTCGTTTTATTTCGAACGAAAGACCCATGAAAATAGTTCAACTTCCGATTAAAAGTGCATCTACAGATAATTTCGTTCAGAAAAACAACTCGAAACACGGAAATGGCGGAGAATCGCCGAATTCGAATTTTTGGCGAGAAATATTTCGTGTTTCACTGATTTCATAGTTCAGCAATATTCCGATAGAAGGCGCCATTGTACATTTCATTCATAAGGGACAATACTATAAATCTATTTCATGAATGAAATAAAAAAGTAGTTTTGATATTTATAGCAAGTATGAAGATTTGTGTTTTTTGGTATTCGGAGATTATTGATAAGCGTATCACGGAGTGTGATATGGGGAACGATAAATCTATCATTTATATTAAGAGGAGCAATTCTTTTCTATATATTTGTATCGGCTATCTCAGACACTGCGCTAACGATTTTGATGAAATTTTAGTATGTAGATAGGATATTGATTTTTTTAAATTTTATCTATATAGGTGTCTGTCCTGAGAAAATGCAATTTCACACAAAAAACAGACAAGTTTTGTTATTACGACCCGATTTGATTCGAAAATGGTTTGTGGGGATTTTCGGGGTCAGAGATTATGATTTTGTTGTTGAAATTCGTAAATTCAAGATGGCGGACGAGTTTTGTGATCATGGTACATTTCGATTCAAAATTTGTATTTGGGAATTTTCGGGGTCGGAGATGACTTTTTTTTGTCAACATTCACAAATTCAAGATGGCGGCCTGATAATAATATTAATAATAAGATAACTTTTGTGATTATGGCCTGATTTGATTGAAAATTGGTGTAGAGGGGTTTTTGGCGTCGGAGATTATGATTCGTAAATTAATGTGTTATGATTTCCATTACAGCTCGTAAAATAATACGAAGGGTGTTTCAAATTGCGCGTTTTTTTATAATAAATAAAACACATAATTTGCATTCATTTTCAACAACTTTTCATTGGTAATTGAAGTATCAGATATGACATTTATGTGCGAAAAATAATATCTGCCAAATGGCCTCCTCTTGCAGCTCTACAGACGTCTACTCCTTTGTTAAAATTTTCAATGACATATCAGAGCTGTGACGAGCACTGAAAAAAAGTGTTTCGAGCACTAAGCACTAAGCACTTGAATAAAAAGGCTCCCGAGTCTCGAGCACAAAGCACTTAGTTTCACAAAAGGCTCGCGAATACTAAGCACTTTGTGAAAGTAATTCGACATTTCGAGCACTAAGCCCTAAGCACTTTTTTTAGGAAATATTGAAAATGAGGTTATTTTAATGGGAAAAGAAATTGTAAGTTGGCATAGGTATGTGATATTGAAAATTTTGAATTCGATTCAATATAATATATACCTAATAAATTCTTATTGGTAATGAAAGAGAAAAATGCTATTCGCTCCTGGATCTCTCTGTTTGATAATATTCATAAATTTACTGAAGTTCTTTTTTTTTCTGAAAACTCCCAGTCCTTGAAACAAAATTAGATTAAAAATGGAAATTTTCCTCTGTCAATTCTTGCACTGATTTGTCAGGAGCAAACCAGTTGCAAAACATTGTTGCGTGACGAATAACGAAGAAGTATTAAAATTTCAATGAACTGTGTAACGTTTTGATGTTGTCTATATAAGACTCTTTGGTCAGATGAAAACGCAAAAAAATCAGAATCGTGGCTTTTGCTTTTTATATTAATATTAAGTTGTCAACGCACAAATTACCATTCAACAAAATACACATTGGCCCTTAAATTTTCCTTTCATAATGATCAAGTTTCCCCATTATCATCTCTATGTAATTGCAATCCAAACAGTTTTCGGATGTTACTGTCATGTTAGGAAATGTTGATTTCAGATTTTATCAATGTAAAAATGAATTCGTACAACATTGGCTCAAAGCTTAGTGCTTAGTAATCCCAAAAGTGCTCCCGAGCACTTTTGAGCACTAAGCCTTTGGCCGAAGCACTCAAATTACTAAGCACTAAGCACTGCTTTTGAAAAGTGCTCGGGAGCACAAAAGGGCTCCGAGTACTTTCACGAGCACAAAGAACAATGCTTTGGCACAGCTCTGTGACATATGAACATAATTGAGGCTCTATCTTACTAATGACACGAATAATTTCATACTTTAGTTCAGGAATCGATTGTGGATTATTCTCATAGACCTGGCTTGTCACATAATTCCAAAGGAAGTGGTCCAACGGTGTCAAATCACATGATCTTAGTGGCCAATTGACATCACCGTTTCTGGACATTTCTATAAATGTCATACATAACACTTCGAAATACATACTAATATGAATTTAATGCTCCATCTACATATTTTTCATTCTTTCTTGAAAAACCTTGCAATTTGGAACACCCTATACTATTATTCATGGTAGAAAGAGAAATAACCATGGCATTTAGAATGAACAGTGAAAACTCATATATTGGAAAAAAATTTCTGTGAACGCTGAGGAAAAAGTTCCGTTGAAAAACTTCTTACTGGTAAAAATCGGTTCATTCTTAACGACGGATAGGTATTCTTCAAATAAACACGAAAGTCGCAAACAAAATTAATACAAATCAAACTGCACCTAGGATTCGAACATAGGCAATGGATTTTCAAAATATTCACAGTTGAAATAATATTGCACTAAAGTTTCCTCTACCACTGGCGCTGAAATGATAAATATTTTACCGTAAAATGAATAATCTGCTCGAATCGACTACCACAAACCCTTTATAGTCGTGTTACGCACCTTTATACAGGGTGTCCCAAGTTCGAGTGCCTATTAGACATTTCTGGAGAACTGGACACATTTGAATTCTGAAAATTGGGATTATGATATTGTTCGAAATTCTCTACAGACCTAAAATATTTTTGCAGCTTGTGCACTTTTGGTTATACAAGCAGTGTGAATAAATTTAATAAAAAAATTCCCTTTTCAGTTTTATCGTTTCTGATTCTGATTATCTATTCAATGCTGAATACATTTTTGTTAAAACTATTGTATTGAAAATATCGAAACAAACCGGAAAAAGTATCAAATATCAGTCAGTGTTATATATTATTTTCATTTTTCTTATTCTCAACATCTTGAGCGTAAACCGTTCTCATAACGTCGAAGTAGAAGAATGTGGAAAGGAAATGGATATTTTGACTTTCATAAATAGGGTGTTTCAAATTTTGTGTCTAAAACTGAGATCAAAAATTGACCATAACTTCTGTTTTTCAAATTAGAACCCTATTTTTTCCTGATTACGTTGGATTCTGCGAAGAAAAATAATGATAAGATGCTCTTACTCCTAAATTCATTAATTACCGAGTTATTTGAGCTTTTCTGGATTCATGTTGTACGTAGAGTTAAATTCATCGAATCTAAACGATCGATGAATATTCTTATGAAACCATAGTAACCATTGATGTGAATTCGAGAAGTAGGTAGAGATAAGGCCTAAAATAAGACCTGTCAGTTGTGAATTATTTATGGAATAATTTGTCTTCTATGGTAACAGAATATTCTCAAGCGAAAGATGAGGTGAATTTGACTCTACGTACAACATAAATCCAGAAAATCCCAAATAACCCAGAAACTACTGAATTTAGGAGCAAGAGCATCTTTTAGGGCGCTATCACTATTTTTCTTCGCAGAATCCAATGCAATCATAAAAAAATTGGGTTCTAATTTGAAAAACAGAAGTTATGGCCAATTTTCGATCATAGCTTTCGACACAGAATGTGAAACACCCTGTGATGATATTTATGAATTTCAAAAGATGCATGACATTTTCACAATCTTCTACTTTGTCGTTGTGAGAACGGTTTACACTCGGGATGTTCAGAATATGAAAAATGAACATAATACTGACGATGAATATTTGACTTTTTTTCGATATTTTGAAAACTATTTGAATGAATACAATGGTTCTAACCGAAATGTATTCAGCATTGAATACTCAATCATATCATAAACGAAAAAATGGGAAACATTTTTTTAACAAACTCATTTTCACTCCTCGTATAACTGGAAGTGCTCAGGCTCCAAAAATATTTTAGTTCTTCAGAGAATTTCGAACAATATCGTAATCCCAATTTTCAGAGTTCAAATATGTCCAGTTCTCCAAAAACGTCTAATAGGCACTCGAACATGGGACACCCTGTATGGCCGATTTCAAAGTTCACCTTTATCCATCCTTGAAACTGATTGTAACGGATATATCAATGTTGAATTTTATTCCTAAAAATATCATTTTGGGATAATCATTTCATGAATCATTTCTTCATGAATAATTTCCTAATCAAATGATAATCGATATTCTAGGACAACGAATACATAAAATATGTTCCAAACTATCAGCAACAGTGTCAACAACGTTTGTTTTATTGTTCGACGAGGCGTCTTGCTATCTGCCAATGAGTAATTGGAAAGATTGGAAACAAGGAAAGAAGTTTTGGTAAGAGCACGAATGAGGATGTTAGGAAACAAGGAAACTGCACTGAATATTCCACCATAAAATGCACGGTGGCGCCTCTATCGGATTAAGTTGTCAAGCCATAGAGGACTTCTTCTTCTTCAGGTGCCCGTCCGATTCCGAACGTTGGCGATTATCATGACAATTCTTATTTTGTTGGTAGCTGCTCGGAACAGTCCTGCTGACGACATGTTGAACCATTGTCTGAGGTTCGCAAGCCAGGATATCCTGCGCCTGCCCGGGCCCCGCTTGCTGTTGATCTTTCCTTGCAAGATCTGTTGGAGAAGGTCGTACCGTTCTGAATTCCTCATTATGTGTCCTAGATATTTCAGTTTGCGGACTTTCACTATGTTCGGGAATTGAGGGCTGGTCTTCATTCTTCTCAGGACTTCTGCGTTAGTCACTCTTTCAGTCCAGGATATTTTCAGGATACGTCGGTAGAGCCACATTTCGAAGGCTTCTAGTCTCTTCTCTGTTTCGTCTTTTAAGGTCCAGGTTTCTACTCCGTACAGCAACACAGAGAATACATAGCACTTTAAAAGTCTCAGCTTGATCTTGAGGCTGAGATTGTGACTTTTGAATAGTCCGCTCATTTGATTGAATGCGCTTCTGGCTTTCCCTATTCTACATTTAATTTCCTGTGTGTTGTCCCAATCTTCATTGATTATGGTTCCTAGGTAAGTATATTGGGTGACTCGTTCTATGTTTGTCTGGTTGATAGTGAGGCGCGCACCGGTAATGTTAGTTTTACTTATGATCATAAGCTTCGTTTTCGCCGTGTTGATGTCTAGTCCGTATTGCTTGCTCACATCTACTATTTTGTTCATAAGCGCTTGTAGTGCTTCTATGCTGTCTGCAAAAACGATCGTGTCATCAGCGTATCGTATGTTGTTAAGTCTGACTCCATTTATGGGGATCCCTCTTCCATTTCGTCTAGGGACTCTCGGAATATGAACTCTGAGTAAAGATTAAAGGTTGTTGGTGACAAAATGCAGCCCTGACGTACCCCTCTTAGTATTTTGACGGCTTCTGTGTATTCTCCGTCCACGCGCAGCACTGCTGATTGGTTCCAATACAAGTTGATGATAATTTGCAGGTCTCTTTCCTCAATTCCGGTTTTTCTCAGGATTTCCACCATTTTATCGTGTTTCACACGATCAAAAGCTCTTTGGTAGTCAATTAAACATACAAATATGTCCTTGTTAACATCTCTGCACCTCTGAAACAGCACTTGAACGCTGAATAGTGCCTCTCGTGTTCCTACAGCGTTGATAAATCCGAACTGGGTTGGTGCTATTTGTTCCTCGCAGCGTTTGTATATTCTTTTGTGGACGATTTTCAGAAATACCTTCAATACATGGCTCATCAGACTGATGGTTCTGTAGTCCCCGCATTGTTTTGCATTTTGTTTCTTGGGTAACGTTATAAACTCTGACTTCAGCCATTCTCGGGGGATGTTTCCCGTCCTGTATATCCTATTGAAGCTCTTTGTCAGCTGTTTGATGTTATTTTCATCGAATAGTTTCAGGAATTCTGCCTCAACTTCGTCCGGCCCCGCTGCTTTATCACCCTTGATTTGGTCTATGGCTGCTTGTGTTTCTTCTTCCAGGATATCGTATCCCTCTGCCTCTGTAGTGCTTGGTGTTGGCTCATTTCTTTCGTCTTCAAATAGTTTTTCCACGTATTTCTTCCAGGCGTCTTTTCTCTCTTCTTTTCTTTATGTTCTCTTTCCTTCGCTTCTCTTATCTTTCTCCTCACTTCTTTGTGCTTGTCTTTGTATTTGGCATTATTTCCCTTGCACAAACGTCTCTCTTCCATGAGTTGTAATATTTCTGCCGTCATCCAAGGTTTCCGTTTCGTTTTGTCCGGTTTCAGGTATTTCTCTTTCAGTTTTTGTACATGAAATTTCATTTCTGACTATTTTTTCAGGTTGGTCCATTGGCGATTTCCACGTGTATAGTCTTCTGGGTGGTTGTTGAAACCATGTATTCATGATTGCTAGATTATTTATCACGGCAAAATTCTCCAGGTCGTCGCCCCTGGTGTTTCTCTCACCGAGTCCAAACGGCCCCACTGAGTCCGATGTTTTGCCTTCGCCTAGTTTTGCGTTGAAGTCTTCCATTATGATTGTTGCATCTTGTTTCTTTAGTTTTTTCGAAACTGTCTCTATGCTGTTATAGAATTCCGCCACTTCTTCGTCACTTTTGTCTGTCGTTGGAGCATCTACTTGTAGGATGTTAATATCAATTGGGCTTCCTTTCAATTGTACTAGCATTACCCGGGTCGATATAGGTGTAAAGCTGGAAATGCTTTTTGACATTTCTTTTGATAGGATCATGCCCACTCCGTGCTCATGTTTTCTGTCCGTTCTTCCTGAGTAGAAGACTCTGTGTTCTTCTGCCTGGAGGTCCCCTGAGTCTACCCATCTCATCTCTTTGATGGCATTTTGCAGTTTCCCCTCCTGATACAGTGTCCTCACGTTCCACGTCATAATATTGACTGTTTTGTTTTTCATGTCTTTGCTTGTGGCTGTCCCTCCCGGAGATCCGATTGAGGGACTTACTCCATAGAGGACGGCGACCTTAATATGCGAATTTTCTATAACACTAACTAATTGAAGAAACAAGAGATAGAGGTGAAAAATATAAGTCGGCATATAAAAAAATAGGTGGAGTGACGTACGTCAATATACAGAGCGATTCATCAATCACCACTATGGCCTATCAGATGTTTCAGGAAAAATATTCATAATTTTGCACGAGACCAAATATTTTGAAAATCGGAGGGGGGGTCCTAAACCGCATTTTCAGACCTCTGCAACAAACTCTGCAAACAAGAGTACGTCAAATTTAAAATTATTAAAATTTTAGTAGACTGAACAAATTGATTAATTTTAAATGAAAACCTTAAAAAGCCTTAGAAATCGATTTGTCATGTCGCTCGTACGCAGATTGCTTTGCTCTCGGTGTTCGAGTAAAATAAATCGATACGATGATACCGTCAATTGTAAAATCTGTGAAAACAGTTTCCACATTAAGTGTAGGAACATTATCTACCATCCAAAGTTTTAATGAAATACGTGAGAATAGTGAAATTACCAAATGGATCTGTGAAGGATGTGATGAGATCAATAAGTCTCATTCTGTTATAGCTGATCCAGAGACTTCTCTGTCTGAAGGTGAAGATTCATTTCTTTCCACTATTCGTTCTGTGGTCAGTGAAATAGTGGCACCTTTGCAGTCGGAAATATCGGAATTGAAAAATAAAATTATTTCACAAAATAAACAAATGTATTGTGGTACTCTTCACGTCCTACCAACTTGATAATAAAGATTTTTAACGGGATTGAGGACACAAATTAAACAACAATTGAGATTTTTGCCGACGTTTCGTCTATATATTCAGACTTCCTCAGGGCTAAAATAAACACATATTGATGTAAAATCAAACTTAGTGGAATCTACAACTAAGGATAGCTCACCTCATCTCAGAGTCGTTTTTGCAAGTGGAACTCTAGCATATAGACAGCATACAAATAACAAACGAATAAATTGAATAAATTAGTGGCAGTCATAAATTACGGTCATCAATTAAAAATATTCCTAACCTCACACTGATAGGTATACAACAAATGACATGACACAATCATTAAACAAACAGCCTATTATTAACAAAAAAACAATTACATATGAACTAAATTCTAAAAGGTCTACAAAGCAAGAATGTCAACTATTATTCTGATTTTTATATAAATTGAGTAGATTCGCATACAAAGAACTAAGGTTTTGCGTATCAGTCTTATAATTCACAGTTTTTTGGAGATCTATACAGATCATCTCACTCAAGATTCTCCTCGTATAATTAACCTCCCTGTCTAAATATCTACCTCATCAAAGTCAAATTGGTGACCTTTATCAAAGGAGTGACGGGCCAAAGCAGTCATTTCAGGAGAGTCTCGATTTTCTTCTCGACAATCAAGTTTATGTTGGTTAATCCTGTTGCCCAGATACTGCTTTGTTTGACCAATATAATGACAATCACACTGGGAGCACGGTATCGAATATACTACGCTGGAGTTCTTCAACTTGGGAGTCCGCGATTTCAGCCTGGAGTAAAGTGAACTGACGGAGTTGAGGGTGTAAAATGCCGGTCTAATTCCCAGGTCGATGGTTGAAAAAATATGCTTAATTCCCTCCGACAACCGAGGAACATAAGGAAATCGAAAATAAGTTTTTACCTCCTTAACGTCCAAATTTTCGGGATGTATGGCAGAACTTCTGATGCGGCGAACCAAGGTAGTCGGATAGTTGTTCTGCTGTAAGATAGCCTTTATCCTCTGTTGGTTTTCCGGGTAAAACTCAGGAGAACTCAACTTTTCTGCTCGGTGCAGTAGATTTTTCACCGTTGCCAATTTCTGATTAATGTGATGGTTGGATCTAAAATTCAAAATTCTGCCAGAACCAGTTGGTTTCATGTACCAGTTAGTTAACAATGTGTTTTCTCTTCTGTGGATCAGTACATCTAAAAAGGGCAAGCAGCTATCCTTCTCAACCTCAACAGTAAACTGCAAATTGTCATCATATGAATTGAACACCATCATAAGTTCATCCACTTTGTTCGCTGGGACAGCCAGAAAGGTATCATCTACATACACTCTAATGAGTGCTCCCAGTGTGATTGTCATTATATTGGTCAAACAAAGCAGTATCTGGGCAACAGGATTAACCAACATAAACTTGATTGTCGAGAAGAAAATCGAGACTCTCCTGAAATGACTGCTTTGGCCCGTCACTCCTTTGATAAAGGTCACCAATTTGACTTTGATGAGGTAGATATTTAGACAGGGAGGTTAATTATACGAGGAGAATCTTGAGTGAGATGATCTGTATAAATCTCCAAAAAACTGTGAATTATAAGACTGATACGCAAAACCTTAGTTCTTTGTATGCGAATCTACTCAATTTATATAAAAATCAGAATAATAGTTGACATTCTTGCTTTGTAGACCTTTTAGAATTTAGTTCATATGTAATTGTTTTTTTGTTAATAATAGGCTGTTTGTTTAATGATTGTGTCATGTCATTTGTTGTATACCTATAAGTGTGAGGTTAGGAATATTTTTAATTAATGACCGTAATTTATGACTGCCACTAATTTATTCAATTTATTCGTTTGTTATTTGTATGCTGTCTATATGCTAGAGTTCCACTTGCAAAAACGACTCTGAGATGAGGTGAGCTATCCTTAGTTGTAGATTCCACTAAGTTTGATTTTACATCAATATGTGTTTATTTTAGCCCTGAGGAAGTCTGAATATATAGACGAAACGTCGGCAAAAATCTCAATTGTTGTTTAATTTGTGTCCTCAATCCCGTTAAAAATCTTTATTAAACAAATGTATGCTCTTATCGAGGAAATCCAAACATTGAAGCAAGAAAAAAACATTAACAATAATATCGAGACATCTGTACGGAGTTTCCCAGATAGGCGAGACGTGGACCCCGTGAGGAATGTTACTTCGGATGTTTTATTTTACACATCGGCTGATTTATGTAAAGGTGGTCCTGATGTCGCAGGATCTATTGTTGCCCGAAACACTGTTGAGGGAAGCTTAACTTCTCGGATAAATTCTAACTAAAGGGAACGAGATAAAACACCTAACATCGACTTAACCCATTCGATACCAGCTGCAGGTTGCACTAGGTGGTATGATGATGATGAGACTCTTCTTCTAGCAGGGTTCGTGGGAAACTGGAATGGTCGGAATAACACAACTCGGTAGGAAAATCAGTGTATAATTCAGGTACTCCTTCACTGTGGTACACAATACACAATACAATGGATGCTTACTATTCTAAGCAATAGCTATTGGTTACTATCAAACTATCGCAGTTATATAAAATGATCGAGCAGAGCAACCTCGCGCTTCAAACTCTCGTCGTCGACTGACTCCGCTGCTCGTCGCAACAAAGACCGCGCAGCCATCCCCACCTAGTATGGGACGGAGGCATAGGCGACTAGGCGTCCCAGCTTAGGGGTCTGAACCACCACAAGGTGAGGAAGAATGGCGCGAGGGGATCCATAAGAGACCGAAGTATCCTCGTCGAACTCGTACCCTAGTTATTGGAAATTATAAAGGACCATATAATGTACAAGGAGTAGAGGAGCTCAAATCATATCATGTATCGAACTTGGATCCGGGTATCACTTCGAGATTTTTTATCTAAAAACTTCACAAAAGTGAATTGTGAACCTCTGATATCTCGATATCCGGATTCGTACTCTTCTCTTAAGATTACTTTGCTCGAAAGTGAAAAGGATAAAGCTTTGGATGGGGCAAATTGGCCAAATAGAGCTAATTTGCATTATTTTTTCCAGCCTCGGAGGGTGAATCAAGATCACCCTCCACCAAAGTCAGATCGGTAGTGGAATTAAATGAAGTTTTGGTGGATGAGGAAGAACCAGACATTGTCAGTATTGTGGAGCACTGGTGTGTCAACGACAGTATATCATCTGCACAAATTGGTGGTTATCTACAGGCTGCCTCATATTGTCGGTCTAATAAAAATAATGGCGGTACAGTGCTTTATGTCAAGCCAAATATCAACTTCCGTATCATAAACCTGATGAAATATTCAGAGGAAATGCATGCTGAATTCTGCTCTATCAAGATCACAGTAGAAAGTACTTCGATCAGCGTGATCAGTGTATACAGAGTCTTTCACGAGGAACCTCACCCATATTTATACGGGAAACTACTGAACGTATTTTCATGAAATTCAGCACTTATAAGTATTTCACGATGCTGATGAAATCTAAAATATTTTCAAGGCATTAGCACCTCCGGTTTTTCCGGAAATGACGTCAACTTCCGTTTTTCAAATTAGAACACCATTTTTTTTATTGCAGAAATAGATTCCTTAGAAAATTTCAAGTTATTTTGATGTAACATTTTTCAGTTTTGGTTGGAAAATTCTCTCTGAGCGGGAAAATTCGAAAAAAAAATCGAAAATAGAGCTCCGCTGAAACAAGAATAACTTCGAGGTTTTTGGATGGAAAATTTTCATTTTTGGGATTTTTCAAGATGTAAGATTGATGTATCCACTTTAAAAATCGAAATCGCGATTCATGATACAGGGGGTGAAAAAATCGCTTTCAAAGTTAGGGATGACAAAATCGTGAAAAATCAATTTTTTCAAATTAGAACCCCATTTTTTTATGGCAGATATTGAATCTACGTTAAAAAATAATGTGAGTGTATGCATCACACCCTTGCCCTAAAGTGGATATTACCTCAGAAAATATCCATTTTAGGGTAAGGGTGTGATGCATACACTCACATTATTTTTTAACGTAGATTCAATATCTGCCATAAAAAAATGGGGTTCTAATTTGAAAAAATTGATTTTTCACGATTTTGTCATCCCTAACTTTGAAAGCGATTTTTTCACCCCCTGTATCATGAATCGCGATTTCGATTTTTAAAGTGGATACATCAATCTTACATCTTGATAAATCCCAAAAATGAAAATTTTCCATCCAAAAATCTCGAAGTTATTCTTGTTTCAGCGGAGCTCTATTTTCGATTTTTTTTTCGAATTTTCCCGCTCAGAGAGAATTTTCCAACCAAAACTGAAAAATGTTACATCAAAATAACTTGAAATTTACTAAGGAATCTATTTCTGCAATAAAAAAATGGTGTTCTAATTTGAAAAACGGAAGTTGACGTCATTTCCAGAAAAACCGGAGGTGCTCATGCCTTGAAAATATTTTAGATTTCATCAGCATCGTGAAATACTTCTAAGTGGGGAATTTCATGAAAATACGTTCAGTAGTTTCCCGTATAAATATGGGTGAGATTCCTCGTGAAAGACCCTGTATAGGCCAGGCCGCCTTACGGCAATATTGAACTTTTTATTGATAAAATGTCTTCTGTTCTGGAGTACTGTTCTGGATTACCCAAATATATCTTTATTTGTGGTGATCTCAATATTGATTTTACAGAGAGGAATACCCAGTGTAGCAAACTGTTTGATGATCTCTTGAGTTGTTCCCGTCTTATTGAAACAACTTCTGATCCAACTAGGGTCTTTACACAAATCTCGGGACGGACATCAGTATCTCATGGTGACTATATTTTGACGAATGGTGAAGCGAATTGCTGTGATTCACGTGTGTTTGAACCAAACATTAGTGATCATAGGGCTATCCTATTGCAGTATGGTTTTAGTGAAGTAACTCGAAATCAGCACGAGCCCAAATTCAGAACCTATAGAGACTTGTCAGTTCAGTGTCTATCTTATCTTTCTGATACTCTCTCTACAATAAATTTTGGTGACTTGTATAACTGTGAGAATATTGATGCGGGCTTTGACTGTTTCATTGCCTTGATCAAGGATGCTATCCTGGAGAACTGTCCAACGAAACGCGTGAGACTAATAAATGACTGTGAAAGGAAGTGGATAACTAGTGATATAAAACAAGCTAGTGAGAGAGTTAAAGATCTGCACTGGCTCAATAGAAATTTGAAGTCAGTGGACTCGCTGATGGCTTATAAAAATGCTAAAGTCCAATATAATAGGTCATTATTGAGGAATTCTAAGTATGCCGGGCATAATGTAAACTTTCTTGATGTATCTGCGAATCAAAGTAAAGCTGTCTGCGATCTTGTAAACAGAGAAACTGGTAGGAAACCAATAGCTCAGATGCCCATTAGTGTAAATATAGTTGGCACTCTACACTCAGATCCAGTACGTGTAGCCGGAGAATTTGCACATTACTTCAGTACAGTAAGTGAGGGAATTCTATTCAATCATTATAGCAATGCGTTGTCCCAATCTTGTACTCTTTCTAGTATAAAAAGTAATAGTTTCTTTTTCGAACCAGTAATTAATCAAAGAAGACATAATTATTATAATAAAAGAACTGAAGAATAAAAAATGCACAGGAATTGATTTTATTTCTGAAAAAATTTCAAAACATATTGCTGAGCATCTGGCATTTATTAAAAACCTATCTGTTTCATCTGGAAAATTCCCGTCTGCATTGAAAGTTGCAACTGTTGTACCTGTGTATAAAAAGGATGATCCATGCGATGTAGCGTCCAGTATCAATTCTAAGTGTATGTTCAAAAGTAATCGAAAGAGCCATATTTGATCAAATGTTAAACTTCCTTTGTGAATTTAATATAATTACCGGTTGTCAGCATGGCTTCAGGTCTGGACGATCCACACAGACGGCAACTTTATCATTTGTTAATTTTGTTTATGAGACCGTAGATAAGGGTCTTCATGTTGCAGCCTTATTATTTGATCTTTCACGTGCATTTGATTGCTTAATATCAAAGTTAATCAACAGCAAGCTTTATAATCTTGGATTCGGGGAATATTCTTAGATTGGGTTTGTAGCTTTGTTTCGGGCAGATGTATTCATGTTAGGTCGAATGGATCTTGCTCTGGGAGATGCGGGTTGGCTCTTGGGGTTCGGCAGGGTTCGGTCCTTGGTCCCCTATTATTACTGCTATACGTAAATGACCTGCCCGAGTGTTTTGATGCAGGTTCGATCGCAATCTACGCAGACGATACATCTTTTGTGACTACAGCGGGCACGCTTGCGGAGCTGTCGGAATCATGCGCATCTCTTATGAGCGAATTTTCGGGGTGGTGTCGGTCAAATGCTTTGGTACTGAACATAAGTAAGACAGAGTGCATATATTTCAACATCAAAGGTGATAGTTTTTGTCAGTTGGACATAAAACATGGATGCGGGTTCACAAAATCTAAAGCTTGTGTTAAATTCTTGGGTGTATATAGTATAGATTGTGCACTCAGATGGTGTGACCATACAGACTACGTTAGTCGTAAAATGAGCAAAGCATACTTTGCTATTAGTAGCATTGAGAACTCATTACCATTAGATGCAATTTTAAATGTTTATTATGGTATCGTATAAAGGGTGTCTAGTTTTAAAACGGCAAAACTTCAAGGGGAGATTATTCAAGTGATTTGCAACAAAAAATGTCATATAACACGGTTATTCTCCAATTAAACATTTCTCGTTTTCAAATATTTCAATTCTGAATGAAATAATTTTTAATCATACAGATTTTATGAAAAAAATTAGAAAACAGACTATTACTATTTATAACAATTGTTCGAAATGTCCACCTCCCTGTTCAATACATTTAACACATGAAATGCCCCTGGCTGCCAGACAAAATGTCTGGTTTCAAATTGATGGCTGCCCAGCTCATACTAGTCGGAATGTACGACAGTTGATGAATGAGTATTTTGGGGAGAAATGGATTGGAAGGTACGGTCCGGTAAGATGGCCACCAAGCAGCCCAGACCATACGCCTTTGGATTTTTATGTCTGAAGCACCTCAAAAGATAATATGTACCGAGTTCGCGTTCAGACTCGAGAGGATCTGACCGAAAGGATTAAATTGTGTTGTGGAGAAATGAGTCAAAAACATTGCGAACTTCGCAGGGTTGTTGATTCAGTTCGAAAAATATGTGTTAAATGTATTGAACAAGGAGGTGGACATTTCGAACAATTGTTATAAATGGTAATAGTCTGTTTTCTACATTTTTTCGTAAAATCTGTATTATCAAAAATTATTTCATCCTTCTGAATTATTCTTATTTCATTGATAAATTCATGATTTCCATAAGAATTACTTCGATATCCAATCATAATGAGTTTCAAGATGGAGCAAATTTAGGTTTGAAATTTTTCGACTTTTCCGTTTTCATCTTGTTAGCCATGATATTATGGCAGAAAACAAGCAGTTAGCAAAAAAGTTGATATGTCATTCGAAAGTACCCTAAATGAGGTAATTTCTGCTGAAAAGAAAACATGTCCATAATGAATAATTTTTCAACGAAAAACCCATTGGAAAAATTGGACTGATTTTGTTCACTTCAGTATCGTGATATTCATCTCCTTACCAAACCCGCAATATAAAGATTTTTGGAACACTGAAATTCTTTTCTTGTAGAAAATTTAATTCAATTCCATTTCCAAATATGTGATCGAATTCGATAAAGCTATAAGCATAATTGATATATTAAAGATTCCAGGGAAAAAATTGAAATATTTCGTGAAAACGAGAAATGTTAAATTGAAGAATAACCGTCAAGATTTCGACCATGTGTTATATGACATTTTTTGTTGCATATCACTTGAATAATCTGCCCTTGAAGTTTTGCCGTTTTGAAACTAGACACCCTGTATAGTCATTTGAACTTCAATATTTTACTGTGGGAAAATTCCATCAATGTCCATAGGGTGTTGATACTACAGAAGCGAATATTGAGATTAATTTTTAGATTAGACGCTCGCATGTCATGCAGGCCATTTTTCAAATTTCATAAAATTTTGAAAGTACCCTGTATTTATATCTATAGATGTTTGATGTATGAGAAATAAAACGAACAACTGTTTCCCGGTCTAGGATGTATACATGATTATGATACTAGGAGCACTCAGACATTGGTCATTCCGAGGCACTGGACCTCTAAATATGAAAGATCACCACATTATCAGGGAATAAAACTTTACAACCATCTGCCATTCTCAGTAAGATCACTTCAAATAAGTCCATTTCGAAGACGGGTGAAGTCAATACTCCTGGAGAAAGCATATTATAGTGTGTGGGAGTACCTGGCTGACCAATCTATTCCCTGAGGTGGTTTCTTTTGTCATGAGTTGCTTCATTCATTTATGTTGTGATATATCTATATGTTCAAGATGACTGTAACGGCTCAATTCTCCAAATTGAAAATTTGATATGAATGACTTTGAGAGCGCCTGTATCTGTACTTGATCGATGATATCGACCCCCACCATGCGCTGCGCACCTGCGAGCTAATTCTACAGTTGCCGAAAATTTTCCTTTTCTCGTCTCGTCAAATCAATCAAATCAAATCAAATTTTATTTCCACATTTAAAGTACATTGCTTCCATATAATTCATCATATTCAAAACGCCACAGAGTGACAGTAAGCACCTAGACAATTGTCTGTTTGTACTCCTGCATCCCCTAGGGCGTTCAAATAAACGTACAATTCACAAGGAAATAAAATGGCAGCAAGACGTGACACTCAGATGGAGAGAACAACAACAGCAGGCGAGAAATCAAACCATTAGCCATTCTCGAGGACTGTTGAACTCAACCGATGAATCAGCATCGAAGTGCAACAAAATCAAATTTCCCAGGATTTTCAATTATAAATCGTCTGATCTCCGATTTGAAGTAGTGTATTTTATTTCCAAACGTTCGATAACAACGTCATTTCTAGACTGACAGGATCACAGAGAAGTTCTATTTCTCCGCCTAGGCAGAGAAATAGTTGCTATGGCTTACTTTTCCCTCCGGCGGCGGCAGGAAAAGTGTTGTTATGCAAGGGACTAATTTTGCAAGACAACCGTAACTATACAAATGTTACATTTTTCACTCAATTAAAACGATCGTAAATGTCAATATTATTCAGATTTCCAAGAATTGGAAAATAAAATAACATATTTCATTCGAAGGAGAAGTTACTCATTTCTAGATTGACAGGATCACAGAGAAGTTCTATTTCTCCGCCTAGGCGGAGAAATAGTTGCTATGGCTTACTTTTCCCTCCGGCGCACAGTGGGGCAGGATTCCTTGAAACCTGGCATTAAATATTTAGGTACATTTATGTGTTCAGTTTAAAAATACAATATACCAGCTTCACCCGGGGGGAAATTTGTTTCGTTAACATTTTGCGATGAGTAAATCTACAACATTTATTCTGTTTATAAATATTTTTGGGGGCATTTTTATTTGGAAGTATCTTTCTGAATAATTAATAAAGAAAAAAGTGTTGAATAAAACAATTCAAATTCAGTTCTGAAAAGAACTTTTCAACTTATGCTATAATAAAAAGGAAAAAGGCTTCTGCTTCCGCTTCTTAACAAATCGACCGGGTGTCTGAAAGTTGATCTACGCGGCTACTCTTATATAAATATGCATGTCCCGGTCCCCCTCTCACACTTCGGTGCCCTCTCCTACCCGCCTACCTAGGACGGAGACGCATTTAGGTCCGGTGGTTCAACCTGCCATAACTTTTGATGTACTCGTTGTAATTGTATGATGTGGATGGCAATTTCGTTCTAAATTGAATACAGGGGATAAATAAGGTGATAAGTTGGATGAGGATCAATATCCTATTCCAAAAACGCATTCGCAAATAGTGCATAATTTTGGAAAACATCTGATTACCATAAACAGGTAATAGCAAGTCAATCTTGATAGATAGGTATATGCTATCGCGGAATTTTTTGTAGAACTATTTAAGAGGTACTTTCCCGTCATACATTGTATCCACGTAAGTCTTACGGTTTTTTCAGCGCACGTGAAAATAGCTGATTATGGCTGATTTTCTTGTTATTATTGAAGTTATAGTAGGTATCCTTAGTTTTTTGGGTGAAAATTATAACCTATGTCACTCAGGGATAATGTAGCTTCTTAATAATGAAAGAATTTCTGAAATCGGTCCAGTAGTTCTTGAGCCTATTCTATTCGTATCAAACAAACAAAAATACAAATCTTTCCTCTTTATAATATTAGTATAGATATAGATTATTCTCTTTATATTATGTTGATTTGTATAAATAAACGGCATTTTCGGTCCTACAAATATTCATTAACATCTAAATTGAAATAATGTAATCACACATCATAACACAATTTCTTCCCTTTTGGATGATGATTTCGATTCTTTATTCGGATATATATATATATATATATAAATTCAGCAAAATAAGGGTATGCGGCGTATGGCAAATCGTAATTGAAAGACCTTTTTAGCGAATACCTATATTTCGACACCAATTTGTGTCATCCTCAGGGTCTGAAAAGACAAATTGTCAGTGGAACAAAATTACACAAACACAGCAAAACAAGAAAACTCACAGCCAATGGTCATAAAAAATAAGCTATAGTCATCAGCAAGATCAAGTAGAATCTCCTAAATACAAAACTTTTTTACTATATACTTCTTCTAGTTGAAATGTCACACAGCAATTAACACCACTATTTTCTAGGTTAGATATGACATGTCATCGATATACTTTCTTCTTCTTTCAGCTATCAGACCAACATAAAATATACAAACAATAAAGTCTACACACAATGCAATACAAATTTTTATCTACCATGAACTACAGAACTGTAAAAATGGATGAACAACAAATACATATCATCTACAAATAATTTTTCTTTTTTATTATATCTATACTAAGCATCAAACAGCAAGATCAAATACCGCATCTCTTCCGATCAATCTCAAGAATGTTGCAATAAATGCTACTCAGGTTCTTAATATCACTCTGTTCATTAATTGCCTTCCTATCTGCACCAACAATATAACACATCTCCAGAAATTTTCTTATACTGAGATTTTTGTGGGAATCCAAAATTTTAATTTCATCAAATCTGACACGATGTCCCGTACTTATTTTGCTGAATTATCATTTCTCGGCGGTGAATTTGTCTCTATATATATATAAATATATTCTTATGAAATGGAGCTGGAATATTCTGATAACTCCAAGTCCTCTTCTTCCTTATTCATATCATTCATCCTACTATTAGTTTGTATTGTTGGTGATTTCAGCATTGATAATACTTCTGTGGACAAATGGTGAGGCTTTTCTCTTTTTATTTTCCGTTTACTTGTGATGACTGGGTCGCTACTAATCAATAATAAATCAAAAACATCCTCATTTGTCTTGGCTCTGCTGCTCTTTCTAGAATTATGTTCCCGATACCTTTTGAAATCTTTGTTTTGCGCCTCTTGTGCCTCTTCACTTAATCGCCCAATAGGAAGCAATGCGGCTGATATTATTTCTGGACCGTGTATGAGGTATTTGTGAACAGTTGGTGTCATGTTGTACCATGGATAATTTTCAACAAAGTACCTTGCAGTTTCGTGAACGGATTTTCCTAATTTTTCAATATCAATTTCATATCCACTGGCAACAACTATCATGACTGTATGCAGTTTTTTTATGAGTTCAAGGTCAAGCTTCGTGATTTCCGCCGATAGTTCTGCGTACTTAAAAAACCTTCTTGCAGTGTTTCCATCATTGGTATTACCGAGTCCCGGTTTGGGCGTGTCTATGGTCAAACCGCATCGCTCTCTGAACTCTTTCTGTATTCGAGCTTTGTTTTCCGCTACTATCTGTTTGTCACCCCCTCGTGCTTGCCATTTCTTGATCGGTAATTTATAAGCCAGGTGTATAAGGCACTCGAACATACGTATCCATCCATGTAAGATGGATAATCCAAACTCCAAGTTGTCAGTATTTATTAGTCTAAAAATCATTTCTTCCACATTGTTGAATTGCTTGGAGGTAGCCCCACATATAAAGCATTTCTGTGTTGATGTCGTTTTAGTGATGGCATTGCTAACTTTTCCATCCACCATAGCTAATATCAATTTGTGACTTACATTCACGTGTCTGCTCTCTAATGTACAAGTAGTGTCCTGCAAGTTTTTTATTTCGTTTTCTACCCCATTTTTTTCTGCAATCGATACCAGAGTAAACTCTTTTGTTAGTTCAATTTCAAGAGGCCTACAATACGTTGTCGAAGCTGGGATTTTGCCAAATGATCTTTGTACCACACACCAGACGAACGGGAACGATGCACGTGATGAACACAGCTGAATCACTAGCATCAGGTCCAGGGCGCTATGGCCTGAGGAACCGTCAAAACCCCATTTTGTTAATAGACATAGTTGGTCTAGTTCTGCATCTTGAAGTGTTAATATTACAGATTGAAGTGACTGGATCAATCGTGTCGTGTGGTCAATTAAATCCTGTAGTGAAACGCTAGCAACAGTTTCTGTAACACTTATATTATTTGGATAGCAGAGCTTCTGTGCTGCTTGGACAGTCTTGTACGAAGGAAAAATTTGTGGAGCACTTTCCCTCACAGCTCCATATTGATGTCGAGATAACTTTGCTGTTATCAAAATAGCTAGAGCATCTTCTCCAGACATATATTTTGTTTGTGGGTCCAACGAAGATTTATAGGCAATTCTATATTAAGTGGCCCGTTTTGGAGATGTGGAAGTTATTTCATGAAGAATTTTTGATGCATGTACTTGCCCTTCTGACCTTAGACTCATCTTTGTTGCATATGTCAATACAGATACGTGAGTCGTATCCCTAAGTTCTTTAGTTTTTAACCGTTTTGTTCTCTCTGAGCTATCATCAAAGGTAACTTCAGGACGACCACGCCTTTTCTCAGTTTTACTAGGAAACGAAATCGACCCCTCCAGCCATTCTTTATTGTAATTTTGGAAACGTTCTTCCATTCTTCGCGCTTTTGTATAACGAGACTTATACTCTGTCTTCAAATATGAAAGTTTTTTCAGGACCTCATTCTCTTGCTGTGCATTACATTTCGTACGTTATTTTATTTCTTCGTACAAATAATCAAATAGTTTCTCAATTCTACTGTTTCCGCAACTCCTCATTATGTCTATGAGATCTTTTCTTTCAAAAATCATTGCGCTCGAAGTCATCACTGCGACAGAAATAAATTACATTAGACTTTCAATAAATTGTAAAGAAATAATTGATTTCAAATTAGTGCCTACCTCGCGGTCTAAAATTGATTTTTCTGAAAAAAGGCAAAATATGGGCAATAAATTTAGGTATATGATTCTAAAATGATGAAGCTTCGCAGAACTGTAAATATCAAACTTTGGACGGCCTTGGAACATAACTGAAAACCTTCATGATTCTGAGAATACGATAAAAACTTTAAGATTCAATCATAGACAACATTAACAATAATTAATGATTATTGTATGCAAGTTTTTGTTTATCCAAAGTTCTTTAATTATCTTCACATACCTGAACTTGAAGCTGTCATCGAAAAAACTCGTAACCATAGTGATCTGTTGACACAGTGACGTTGCAAAACTACAGCAATTACAGAAAAATTTTGCAGGCGTCTCGATTTGGTCGAAAAATGGCTACAAACGAAAGCGATCAGGAGCGCAGTGGGGATCAGGAAGGGTTAGAATTGTGCTTTTTGTCGCTTACAGTAGTGATCTGTCGTTTCAACAGATGGCGGTAGGAAAAAATGCATCTTTAATTTTTGATTTAATGCCAGGTTTCTAGGTATCCTGCCCCACTGTGCGGCGGCAGGAAAAGTGTTTTTTATACACTCTAATTATACATTGGTTCCCGAATATAATCCTTATCTTCATTAGCTTACTCTCTTCATACAACAGACTCCTTGAGAATAATCTTGGTTTTTTTAAAATCATTTTTATTAAAGTATTTTGTGCGGTCTGTAACGTCTGTAGCGAAGTGGAAAATGCACCTCCCCAAGCAACAACACAATACCTAATTATTGACTCCGCTAGGCTATTATACAATAAAAGAAGATTGTTTCTTGCCAGAATGTCCCTCAACCAATAAAACCTATGACTTAGACACCTTATTCTTTTCGTCACATGCCTTATATTTTCTGTCCATCGTAGATGTTGATCCAATATAACTCCAAGGTAGCTTATGCGAGAGGTTTTTTCCATTTTTTGGCAAGTACATGTTTGTGTATTGCAGAGAGGGGCATCTAGTCTCAACTCGAAATGCCCGGGCTGGTCGACAATTGACGGACAAAATGTTATATATTTTGTTTTTTTTTATCAATCAATCAATCAATCAAAACGCTTTAGTCATAAGATTTCTTTTCGACAAAGCAGATACATTGTAGTTCCAATTTGAGGTGTAAAACAAAGATAATACATAAATGCCACAATAATACATCGAAAAACTGTCATAGAGAGGGAGAGAGAGAGACAGAACAAAAAGTGTAGATATAAAATAATAAATTAAAGGTATAGATAAAATAATATTTACTAGCTAAAACATATAAATAATGAATAAAATTAGACATATAAATAACATACACAGAAAAACAGTTAGCATTATATAATAAATATAAAATAATAAATAAAATAATATAAATATAAAATAAATATAATTAATGAGTAGGTATACGTGACTTATCATAAAAACCAGCAGGACAGAATTATCACAGAAACGTTATCAACCGCACCTGGGTAGTCATAGCTAAAATCTGTCACCGAGGTATTCGTCAACATCATAATACGCTTTTGATAAGAGCAATTTCTTCACATTCAACCTAAATCGCCTTTCATCATAAATTTGACGTATTGTTGAAGGCAGGTGATTAAACAAAACAGGACCTCTGAAGACAAGTGAACTTCGTATTTGAGAGGTCAACGGGATGGGTAGATCAATACTATAAGTTTGCCGAGTATTGTATCTATTTTTTGCTACTCTAATATTACCTCTATATTTTTTATGCAAAAGGCAAACTGTCTCCAATATAAACAGACTGGGCAGTGTCAAGATATTTTCCCTTTTGAAAAGTGGCCTACATGACTCCTGTTGAAGATTTCTTGATTTTATAAATGAAGGCACAACGTGTAAAAATACAAATTTATTGTGTGAACTATTTACAACTGGGAATGTATTGAATTTACGTAATCTTGACGGACCGCAGTACGACGTGTTGCTACTAGGTCGCTAGCTCGAATGCGGTTCCACAGGGCCCGTTCTTCGGTCTGTGTTTCGACTATGTGTCGCCTAGCTGTATTGGCGCTAGTCTCGGGGGATGGTTGTGCCCATGCCGTTGGTTTGGATTCTGAACATGTCCCCGGCCTTGAAAGGGTTGACTTTCAATGGTCCTCTGGTTCGATGGGTAGTGGGCATATCTTTGGAAATGACCTCTTGACCACTCCACCTTGAGTTTTTATCGTGGCGACTCTGGCTATTCCATCGCTGCCAGTGTGGATGGCCTCTATTCGTCCTAGATTCCACTGCATTACTGGGGTGTTATCTTCCTTTAGCAGGACAAGTGAATTTAACTTCAGAGAACCGTGATTGGATTTCCATTTCGTACGTTGCTGAAGCTCACTGACATACTCTTTGCACCATCTGTTCCAAACGTGTTGTTTCACCTGAGTTAGATGTTGGTAGAGTGACATTCTGTTACTTGGTAAATGTGTTAGATCTGGTTCCTGCATGTCAAAGGCTGGTCGGCCAATGAGAAAATGTGCTGGCGTTAAAGGAAGGAAGTCATTGGGGGAATCAGAAAGAGGGGCTAAAGGTCTTGAATTCAAAATGGATTCGATCTCCGTCAACAAAGTGCTCAACTGTTCAAATGTTAGAATTAAGTCTCTGGTAACGCGACGCAAGTGGTATTTCATTCGCTTGACTCCGGCCTCCCAAAGCCCGCCAAAGTGGGGAGAATACGGAGGTATGAACTTCCAGTTGAATTCATTTTTGCAAAATTCTTCTTCTAATTTCTCACTATTGGCCGCAATGAACTTGCTTAAATCGTTGAGCTCATGGCTTGCTGCCTTAAAATTAGATCCATTATCGCTACAAATAAGAGATGGTTTTCCTCTTCGTGAGACGAATCGTTTCAGAGCTAACAAGAAAGCATCTTTGGAGAGATCCGAAACGAGCTCGATATGCATTGCCTTGGTTGCTGTGCACACAAACAAACAGACGTAAGCCTTGCTCACTCTGAAACCGCGACCGGCTTTGCTTTTTATATTCATGGGGCCTGCGTAGTCCACACCGGTGACCTGAAAGACTGTTCTAGGTTCTGTGCGTATATTTGGCAACGGTGCCATAATAGGTTTGATTGGTTTCGCCTTCCAGCGAAAACAGGGTATGCATTTTCCTACTACGCGCTTCACAAGACAGCGCCCACTAATTATCCAAAATCTATCCCGTACAACTGATAAGGTATGTTGAGGACCGGCATGCAATAATCTCGCGTGAATGTCTTCAATGATCAGCCTCGCTAGGTGGCTGTGGGGGTGCAATAAAGCAGGGTGTTTCTTTTCGAAGTTAAAGGTGGAATTATTCAAACGGCTACCCACTCGAAGAATGCCGTGCTTATCTATAAAGGGGTTCAAGGCCAACAGTTTTCCATTTCTTACTGTTTTCTCTGAATTGATTGTATTGATTTCGTCTTTAAAATAATGAGCCTGTGACATTTTGATTAGCTTAATAACGGAAGTATTTAGTTCATCGGTTGTTACCTTTCCAGGCACAAGTTTTGCCTTGATCTTTGATTTACAGTTGCCTATAAATCTCAAAATGTATGATAAAATACGTTTCAATTTCGACAAGCTCGAGTATCGTTTTATCAAATATTCCCCTGACATTTCAACGAGAAATACCTTGACGTGCTTCATCCGTAGGTCCGGTAGGTTTTCCGAAGAAATATCTTTTGTGCGCCATGACTCTGAATTTTGTTTTAAGAAAGATGGCCCGCTCCACCACAAATCCTTCTCTAACAGTATTGCGGGTTTTACTCCTCTAGACAACAAATCCGCAGGATTTTCTTTTGTCGAAACATGATTCCAATTATCCGATGCTGTTTACTCCTGTATGTCCGATACACGATTGCTAACGAATGTTTTGAGTTTATTCGGTGGCGTTTTTATCCAACCTAAAACTATCGTTGAATCTGACCAAAGAAAACATTCATCGAATTTTACATTGTGCAAAGCATCTCTAGTCTTTTTCATTAATTTAGAAAGAATCCAAGCTGCCATTAATTCTAAACGTGGCAGACTTACTGTTTTTAATGGTGCTACCTTCGATTTTGCGCACAATAATTCCGTGTGTATCAATCCGTCGTTATCAATAGATCTCACGTACAAACAACCGCCATAAGCATCCTCCGACGCATCTGAAAATCCATGCAATTCGACACGAACAGGATTATCACAGAGAACTCTTCTGTGTATGATTACCTTATTTAATACCGGTAATTGATCTCTAAATTCTCGCCAAGAAGTGAACATGGGTATAGAGACGCTCTCGTCCCATGATATTTTTTCTAACCAAAGTTTCTGAAGCATTATCTTGGCAGTAATTATGCATGGAGCTAAAAGTCCAAGAGGATCGAATATTTGAGCAATATTTGAAAGAATAGTTCTTTTCGTTATTGAAGGACTCGATTGCCTTTCTTCGGTTATTATGTATGTTAACTTGTCTATGGTCGGTTTCCAGGATATTCCTAATGTTTTTGCGTTTTCATATTCAGATCTGTTGCTATCGATGTAGCACAAAACTGACTCATCATTGGAGTAAAATTTACGTAATTCGAAACCTCCCATTTTGAGAATGCCTTTAATGTCTCGACATATACTGGCAGCTTGCATCAAACTGTCTGAACCAGTCAGAAGATCGTCTACATAAAAGTCGGTTTTAATTATGTTAGATACCTCTGGAAAACTCACGGAGTTCTCTTCCGCTAGTGCGTGTAAACATCGTATTGCCAAAAATGATGCCGCGGTAGTACCGTACTTTACAGTCTGCATTTCATATATTCCTAGGGGAAGATCTGTTTCCTGTCGCCATAAAATTCTTTGCAAAGGACGCTGTTCTGGAGCCAACAGAATCTGCCGATACATTTTTGCAATGTCTGCACTAATAACGTATTTGTGTGTTCGAAACCTTATCAATATTGAAAATAAATCCTGTTGCAAGATAGGACCTGTGTATTGAAACTGATTCAAAGAAATTCCGGAACTTGTTGGTGCAGAGGCGTCGAACACTACTCGCAGTTTTGTGGTGATGCTATCTGCCTTGAAAACACCGTGATGCGGCATATAATAGCATATGGAATTAGTTTCGGATTTATCGACCCTTTTCATGTGTCCTAGAGAATCATATTCTTGCATGAATTCGCAATACATTTTTTTTAAGTTCGGTTGATTTTGAAGTTTCCGTTCTAAAGAAAGGAATCGTTTTTCTGCGTTCTTATAAGATTCTCCTAATTTCGAAAGAGGTTCCTTGAGAGGCAAGGAGACCACGAAACGACCGTCCTCGTTGCGCTTAGTGGCTTCCAAAAAATGTTCCTCACATTTTTGTTCGTCCTTAGACCGAACTGGCCCCGAGGAGATGTTTTCTATTTCCCAAAATTTTGTTAAAGACTCCTGAATTTCGAAATTTGTTGTATCTAATTTAGCGAAATGACAGCTCGTCGTTTGTGTTTTTAGGCTGATTGGACCCGAAATAATCCAACCCAATTTTGTCTTTTGTAATATTGGACGATTTTTTCCTAATGATATTTGACCGACGCTTAACAAGTCCCAAAATACATCTGATCCTAATAGCATATCTATTTTTCCCGGTTTATTGAATGAAGGATCCGCTAAACTGATCTGATCGGGAATTTTGAAGTCGGAACTATCTACAGGAGCTGCGGGAATGTTTCCTGAGATTTCCTTGATGACGAAAAAACATTTTTCTATTTTAAATTCGTTATGCAGGCTTTCGATTCTCACTTCGCATTTCGAATGTATATTCGATGCAAGATTGTTCAGTCCCAGCACACATATGTCTGCGGGTTCCGTTCTAAATTTGAGTTTTTCGCACAGATTTTTCGTCACGAAACTCGACTGTGCACCTGAATCAAGTAATGCCCGAGCAATATGAGTGTTGCCTGTGCTGTCAACAACTTGCACGAAAGCTGTAGATAGAAGAACCTGCGATATTGAACTGCACGCCGATAGATTCACGGAAGCTGCTTTCAAATCCGCTTGAGAAGGTTTAACTGTGTTTTCTGACGAAGTGTTTTCTGTTTCGACGTTTTTATGCAAGAGTGTGTTGTGTTTTGAGTCGCATTTTCTACAGTTTCCGCGTCGACATTCCTTATTGAAATGTCCTCTTTTTAAGCAATTTGTACAAAGTTTCTTTTCGCGAGCCTTTCGTTCGCGATCGTTGGGAGAAAGATTCAAGAATTTCTTGCAATTTTGTATGTAATGCGCTTCGTTGCATATAACACAAGTAATAGGATCCTTTTTCGACGTATCTGTACTCAGCAATCCTCTCGTTTGAGAATTCCGATTAGAATTGACCGTCTTACGTTTGTCCGTTTGATTTTGAGCAACCATGTCAAGCATATCCGCTCTGTTATTGGCAAATGTCCTGAAATCATTGAATTTCGGATTGTCTAAAGCTCCCTTGTAAATCTCCCATTCACGTAGGGTTGACAAATCGAGTTTTGTTGACACAAGATATACTAAAAGTGTATCCCACTGCGATACAGGTTCATTTAATTGTTCTAAAGCTCTTAGATTCTTAGAGAACACATCAACCAAATTCCTTAAAGAATGAGCAGAATCCTTTTGTATGCTATCAATTATGAATAACGATTTTACATGATTGTATATCAGAAGCTTATTGTTGTCATATCGATCTTTCAATGTATTCCAAGCTAATTCGTAATTTTTTGACGAGATTTCTAACGAATTAATGATGAGAGCTGCATCCGACTCGAGTGAAGCTCTTAAGTAGTGAAACTTCTGAATATCACCAATAGAAGCGTTTTCATGAATTAAAGATCGAAACGTATCACGAAATTCCAACCATCTCTGAAAAGACCCATCGAATTTAGGCAAGTTTATTGTCGGCAATCTAACGCTATGATTTTGACCGAAATTACCACTATTCATCTCAACGGAATTTTGACTAGTGGAACCATGATTCGATTCGTTTGTTTCGTTGTCCTTTATAATCTTTTTTGCAAGCGATACCTGTTGAAAATAGATAGATTCAAAGTTTTCCCGCTCTTCATATTGCGTTTCAATAAATTCGTCTTCCGTTGTTGCCTCGATTATATTTTGCACTTCGTCAAATTCTGTTTTTACAATTTGAATAGAATTAAGTCTTTCGCTTATTTGAATGATATCAAAATCACTGAAATTTGCACTATCTGAAAATGATTTCAAAAACTTCGTAAAGTTCGTTAATCTAGCCTTGAATGAACCGCGTTTTTTTATTTCTGAACTTACTTGAGACATTATTCGATACTTTTCACAAGACCAATAGCTACAGATAAGGAATAGGGATAGACAGGATACACCTACTTGACAACTTCCAAGATTGTATCTCTCGTTACTGCGCAGCGACTCTGGATTTCAGGGAATTACGTCTCTGCTGGAATCGGTTTCACTACGGAACTATCTTCGCCCTTCACCCCTCCGTCTGGACCTGACGGCTTCTGTATGGTGCTTTGTCTCTGCTTTTCGAAGAATTTCTCTTGATTTTCCTTAAACCACGCTCTGCTACCAATTTTGTTGAAGATTTCTTGATTTTATAAATGAAGGCACAACGTGTAAAAATACAAATTTATTGTGTGAACTATTTACAACTGGGAATGTATTGAATTTACGTAATCTTGACGGACCGCAGTACGACGTGTTGCTACTAGGTCGCTAGCTCGAATGCGGTTCCACAGGGCCCGTTCTTCGGTCTGTGTTTCGACTATGTGTCGCCTAGCTGTATTGGCGCTAGTCTCGGGGGATGGTTGTGCCGATGCCGTTGGTTTGGATTCTGAACAACTCCCGTGTCCTAACTCCACATACATATCTCACAGCTCTCTTTTGCAGGATGAAAACACTCCGAAATAATTGGTTTGAACATGAACCCCAAAAACAAATGCCATATCTGATATGTGCATCTATTAGAGCAAAATATGAATTTTTACTTGCATGGAAATCGAGTTGTTTTGAAATAATTCTCAATGCATAACAGTTTGCAGAGAGCTTCCTATTAAGATATTTAATATGTGACTCAAATTTAAGCTTTTCATCCACAAAGAGGCCCAGGAATTTATTCTCTGTCATATTGTTTAGGACTTCATCCTCTATATAGACAGGACCCAAATTACATTTGAAGGACATCACATTCGTCTTTGATACATTGAAGCAGAGTCTATTTGCATCACACCACTCTTTGATTCGCCTTATATCATCATTCATAACATGGAGAAGATTTTCAGGATCTTTATTATTCCATAGTATGGTGGCATCATCAGCAAACATGGTTAATCTGCCAGATATCCTTGAATGGGCGAGATCATTTATATAAATGAGGAACAGAATGGGACCTAAAACTGATCCCTGCGGTACACCGCAAGTCAAACTCTGCCTATCAGACATATTCCCATCAAAAATAACCGACTGATGCCTTCCAGACAAATAGGACTCAAACCAACGCAAGCAATTACCCCGAAATCCATACTTTTCCAACTTATGTAGGAGAATCTGGTGATCAACACAGTCGAAGGCCTTAGAAAAGTCACAAAAAATCAAAGTTAGTAGACTGTTATTTAACCATAAATAACCTTTTTTCATGTTAGATTCTGCTATGATTTTTAATTCTTCCCAGGTTTTTGCAGTGAACGTTATTACCGTATCGTCTGCATAGCAAACTAAATGGGCTTGTAAGTTTTTTATTTTAGTTATATTATTTATATAATATAGGAACAATAGTGGCCCCAATACCGTCCCCTGTGGTATTCCAATCCTCAGAGCCTCACCATCGCTCCTCTCCTCCCCGATTGCAACACACTGAAATCTCTCGGACAGGTAGTCTCTGAGAAGTGTCCGGGCAACACCACGAATTCCAAAACTCTCAGCTCTATCGAGTAGTTTATGATGTGGAACTGTGTCAAAGGCCCTGGCAAGGTCAATGAACACTGAGAGGCTCTTCATCGAGGCATCCATGGATTCTATTGGTCTCTCCAAGAAATCAAGAACCGCATCCTCTGTACCAAGACCTTTTCTGAAGCCAAATTGCCTGTCTGTAATTATGTTATGCTCATCAAGAAATGCGGTTATCCGATTCTTCAGTGACTGTTCGAATAATTTTGCGAAATTGCTAATAACTGAAATTGGTCTGTAATTATGCACCTGACTTGGATCTCCACTTTTAAAAACCGGGGTGACAAGAATTCGCTTCCACTGGATAGGAATTTTACCCTGCACAAAACATAAATTTATAACATGTACCTACTATAGGTGTTACAATGTATATGTGCAATTTTTTTATAATTTTTGAGGTTATATTGTCAGGCCCAGGAAAGCAGTTGTTCTTCAGTTTCGATATTAGAATAATAATTTCATTAGATGTTACTGGTTTTAAAAATACCGACGAGGTTATAAATCTTCAGGCAATTTAGTTGTTTCAATTTTTTTAGCCATTTCATCACCCAGGTGAATGAAGTATTCATTGAAGAAATCTACTTTCTCTTTAGTTTCAGTAAACTTTTCGCCCTTATCGCCCTTTATGGTGATGTTATCTAATGTTCTAGGTTTCTGTTTCCCTAGCAATTTCATTTTGATAATAGTCGGTCTTTGTTTGTTTCAGGAGGGAGTTTAGCTTATTACGATAGTATCTGTATTGAGTTTCAAGTTGATCCGAATGATTTTTTCGTAACTTTTGTTTCAATATATTTCTTTCATTTATTGATTTGATCAAACCCGTCGTTATCCATGGTTTAATTTTCCTATATTTACATGGTTTCAAAATTTCCATGCGAGTACTTTTAGACATATAGGTATTAAGTTTGTTAATGAATAAGTCGTAAGATGTTTGTGGATTACTCGTCATCAATACATCGCCCCAATCCTCATCGCTCAACAGGTTTGAGAGATTCTCGAAATTAATTGTTTTCACAATTTTTGTTTGTGTGTGTGAATTCTCAACGCAATTGGAGTTCTTGATGTTGATACGCACAAAAATAGGAAGTGATCGGTCATATCTGTGTGAAAAATAACCGGATCGATATCAATCCTATCGAGCAAACTATTTCGCATCTTAAGGAAAATGTGATCGATTGTGGATTTACTATTTTGTGTTACTCTTGTTGGCTTATTTATATATGAAATGAATCCATTTGAGTTTGAAACATTCAGGTAAGCATTAGTATCATTGTGATCAGGATGAAGTCAATCAATGTTTATATCCCCCAAGTAAATTTCAAAGCTTCGATGATATATTTCATTGAAATATGATTCTAAATTCATTATGTTATTTTTTGTATTTGTTGCTGGTGACCTATAACAAGCCGTTATACCCATTCTGCTATCACAAGGCAAAATTTTGTTTGTCAGAAGAATCCTGAGAAATTTGTTCTCGCCTACCTGATGAACAGTCACATCTGCTGCTAAATCATTCTTAATATACACTACTACACCGTCACATTTATTGATTTCTGATTCATTGTAATGAATTGAATAATTTGGAATAGAAAACAAACCTACGTCCTCTATTTTTCTTGTTTCTGATAAAACAATGACATCGAATAAATCTTCTGACATAGATTAAAAGTTCATCATAATGCTTCTGTAAACTTCGTATATTAAAATGAACAATATCAACTGCCCGCACGCTGCCGGTCTCCCCATCCCGCACATACTCCTGAATACTGTTACATATTTTAGTATCAATTTGAATATTTTGATCAACCAACTGCAAACAATCCAACATCGCAGGAGTATCTCGCTATAGACACCGAAGGCCCCAAAAACAAAGCAGAAAAATAAATTGATCATAACTTAAAAACAATTCGACAAATTTTCTTTATTATTATTTTCAGACATGAAAATCCTATTTTAATTCATAGATTATCAATTCCTGAAAATAACTCCCTCTTCCCCAAGTGCTAGATATAATGTTTCTTTGTTTTTCACATTATGTACCTTATTTCTTCCATTTTTGACATACACGTTTCCATTCAACGTCCATAGGTACAGTCCTCATACCAAATTTTTCAATGGCTTCATTCAGTATTCCGACCCTCATGCTAGTCAAATCTTCCCTTATGACCACTCCAGTACCTTTCAGTAATGTTTTCTTCATATAAATTTGCTGTTTTATTTGGTGTTTGAAAAGCTTCAGTAAAATTCCTCTACACTTTCCATCAGCTGGTTTTCCAAGTCTAAAATATAAATCAACATCCTCTGCAGTCAATCATAGACATTTTCGAGTTGAGTAATTTAACGATCTCTTGCTTAGTATCTTCTCCTGTTTTCTCTACAAGGCCAAACACTCTCAAGCTCATTCTACGGCTTTCTTGATCCAACTTTTTCATATTTTCTTCCATCTCGAGAGTATTAATCCTTTGTTCAAGATTCGACTTCAATTCTCTTTGATTAGTTTGGATCTCTGCCATCGTCTCCTCTATATTTAATAATTTCTCGTTTATGGTTTTTATGACGGCTTCGGTTACCATGTTTGTTATTGTCTTAATGAACGAGTCACTTTTTATAGACTCATTGACCGCTCGACTAACTGAAGATTGTATTTCTTCACGTATTTCTCTCGTTATAACCATTTTAAAGGAGCAGTGGGAAACTGTGTAGTTTATATTATTATACGATAAGAACAAAAAGTTTTAATTATGTGTGTAATATAGAAATTTTCAATGTTTTGAGGAGCTCTCTAACACGAAGTCACTCGCCTGCCATGCGTAAAGCGAAATGACAGCGTTGTATAAACATCTTTTCCGTCGACCATAGAATAAAAGCTCATTTTAACGCACTCGAAATCATCCATTAATGACCTATTTTAATGCCTGATTTCTTATTAATGCATGGTTATCATGGCAACCGACCGAACATAAAATATTCAGTCAGAGCACTATCGAGCTTGGTTGGAAATCAATTTCTGTCACAGAAGGGTATATTGACAACTCCATTCAAAATGAAATATAGACTGCAGAAGAAATTTCAGGTGAAGTTGCAAAGTAGATAAGACTTCAATCTCCACTTCCTCCACACGTACCTTATCGGATATCATAGGTAATTATATAAATGTGAACTAAATGTTAATATTCAGAATGTCACAACATGTCCAATATTCCCTTTATGAATTTTTCGAATTGCCCCACAGGAAGCATAAATATTATATCGAAATGAACATAGAAATTTACATTATGTCAAATTTGTCTATTATGCAAAATAAAAATTCATTTCTATCGAGAATTCATATTCAATTCGTGATGAGGTCGACGGAAAAATCTTGTAATCAACTCGTTTATTAATTCAGCGATTAATAATCGCTCAAACATTAACGCGCTCGCTTCGCTCACGCGTTAAAATATTTCGACCATTAATCGCTGTCATTAATAAACTAGTTGATTAAATAACCATTAAGGAATAGATTCTGACTTTTCTGAATAAAATTCAGTTCTTAATCAGTTATTTATCTGTGGCGATTTATAAGAATCGGTAAGTGTCTATTGATCAGAAAAATGTTGTTCCACTTTGATTTTTATCAATTCATTTGTTTTATGTAGAAGGACTCAGTAGGAATACCGTGAGTTTTTTCAGCTCGCCATTCTCAGCTAACACGTAGTTCTCCACATGCTTCCCGGAAATATCTAATGAATCAAATTACCTTCTAAATTATTTTAACTTGCTTTCTATTCATTAATTAATTTTTCGTTTCACAATTTCTGGATTTCTCTGACGTACTTTTTTCTCCTTTTTTTATCGATTTATCTGTGCCAGTGCGTTCCTTTTGAACACATGGACATTTTTTCTTCTCTTAAATTATTATCGTTATGTGAATGGGTATTGTCAGAGATCGCTGGAGATTGTTGAACATTATTGATTCAAATATTTACAAAATTGTTTTCAACAGCTTTTTGGAGAGAGTTAAAGCTCCACATATTTTTTTGCTGAAGCTGAAGATTCTTCGGGGGAAGTTGACCTTGAAGATCTTACAAAGAGGCTGCGACACACATTTTTTTTTTGAGGAGATAAAGAAGCCGGTTAACTTTGGTGGCGACCAGGCGCGTATTCAGGGGGCGCTATTGGGGCTCTAGCCCCCCCTCCAAGGCTTTCGCCACAGGTGAAAGTCTCATTCTTATTCACCACAAAGAGCTTTCAAGTAGTATAAGAAAAGCCCACTAACTGAGAACTAGTCAACTCTTGCATGTTTTAAAATTTTTTAATATTGGTTCTTTATAATTTCTTATAGTTAAACAATTCTTTCTTTTACTGGATAAATGCTGAGCCCGCCCAACACACCTTTCTGGGTACGCACCTGGTGGCGACCACATTGAAAAGATCGTTCCATCTTCCGAGTTTCGATCCATCTAGCCACTATGGAAAATTCGACGTGAAATTCCCAAGATAAGTTCCACACATATGTACAGAGATCACGTGTGAATCGAACTGTGAATAATCGGACTTGTTGTTCAATTAATATTGTTTGTTTGGCCAACTCTTGTATATATTGTATATAATAATTGTTATAAGAGTGTAAAAAATCCCATTTGTTCAAATAGACTATTATTGACCAGAGTAGAAGCATCTATCTATCAAAAAAATAAAGGAAAAGGTAAGGTGGTTTCATGCTCTTTGCCAGCGGGAGCTTTTCAAAGTAAATTGAACCTTACATGACTCGTCCTATACATTCATTGTAATGTCGAACAGGACTCAAATAAATATTATTATTATTAGTGTGCCATGGAAACATGTGAATATACAATAGTTCACAACTTTGACAGTAAATATTTCTCAATAAATGTGTGCGTGTCAGAGAAACTAAAATTCAAGAATGAATAACCGAGAAAATGATAACTTCACTAATAAATTGTTCCAATTTGAAATTGACGTTTTCTCCATCAAAACAAATGTAAAAATACAAAGTGTGATACACAAAATATACGGGGTGCTATTTTAAATGAGAACGTCAGAGTCACCTCCGGTCAAACCGGAAGTGACTTTACTGGGACACCTGGTATATTATGAGTTATTGCGACTTCTGGAAGAAATTTACAATGAGAAGAAATGTGTAGGTATACAGGGTGTCCCACGGTCGAGTGCCTATTAGACGTTTTTGGAGAACTGGACATATTAGAAGTCTGAAAATTGGGATTATGATATTGTTCGAAATTCTTTACAGACCTAAAATATTTTTGGAGCTTGAGCACTTCCAGTTATACCAGGAGTGGAAATAAATTCGTTCAAAAAATATTTTTTTAAATTTTCTCGTTTCTGATATGATTCAATGCTGAATACATTTCTGTTGAAACCATTGTATTCATTCGAATAGTTTTCAAAATATCGAAAAAAAAACTGAAAAAATGTCAAATATTCAAAGTCAGTGTTATGTTCATTATTCTTATTCTGAACATCCCGAGGGTAAACCGTTTTCACAACGTCAAAGTAGAAGAATGTAGAAAGGTCATACATCTTTTGAATTTCATAAATATCATCACAGGGTGTTTCAAATTTTGTGTCAAAAACTGAGATCGAAAATTGGCCATAACTTCTGTTTCTCAAATTAGAACCCTATTTTTTTATGATTGCGTTGGATTCTGCAAAGAAAAATAGTGATAGCACTCTCAGATGTTCTTGTTCCTAAATACATTAATTCCCGAGATATTTTAGCTTTTCTGGATTCATGTTGTACGTAGAGTCAAATTCATCTTATCTTTCGCATGAGAATATTCTGTGACCATAGAAGATAAATTATACCATTAATAATTCACAAGTGACAGGTCTTATTTTAGGCCTTAACCTTACTTCTCGATTTAACTTCATTGGTTACTATGGTTTCATAAGAATAGTCATCGAATCTGTTGGCATGAGAATATTCTGTGACCATAGAAGATAAATGATCCCATTTTTAATTCACAGGTGACAGGTCTAATTATTAGTTGTTACTATGGTTTCATAAGAATATTCATCGAATCTCTTCAGATTCGATGAATTTGACTCTACGTACAACATAAATCCAGAAAAGCTCAAGTAACTCGGAAATCACTGAATTAAGGAGCAAGAGCATCTGAGAGTGCTATCTCTATTTTTCTTCGCAGAATCCAACGCAATCATAAAAAAATAGGGTTCTTATTTGAAAAACAGAAGTTATGGCCAATTTTCGATCACAGTTTTCGATACTAAATTTGAAACACTCTGTGATGATATTTATGAAATTCAAAAGATGAATGACCTTTCCATATTCTTCTACTTTGACGTTGTGAGAACGGTTTACACTCGGGATGTTCAGAACAGGAATAATGAACATAACACTGACTATGAATTTTTGACATATTTTCCGGTTTTTTTTCGATATCTTGAAAACTATTCAAATGAATACAATGGTTTCAACAGAAATGTATTCAGCATTGAATATTCTATCATATCAGAGACGAAAAAATTGGAAAAAAAATTTTCAACAAATTTATTTTTACTCCTGGTATAACCGGAAGTGCTCAGGCTCCAAAAATATTTTAGGTCTGTAGAGAATTTCCAACAATATCATAATCCCAATTTTCAGATTTCGAATATGTCCAGTTCTCCAGAAACGTCTAATAGGCACTCGACCGTGGGACACCCTGTAGTATAAAAATACGAAATTTCAATTCATTATATAGAAATAAAGAGATTTTTTGTGTGGTTCCTATAATACGCGAAATAAAGAAATAATATGGGAGATCGTCTTGTTTTGAATTCCTAGGTCTTCGAGATATTCATTACTACCCAGATGTATGTATAAGAAAAAGGGGTCAGGGTAAGTTGTATTTACTACCTGCTCGACTCGCTGGCCTGTCGAATTACCGACATTGGAACGCGCCATCTAAAGTTGAATGTTCAAACACAAAAACCAGGGTAATCGTTATGCCCGCTCCACACTCATGCCAAGAACCTCGGCCAATACCGCGAAAGTGAGTGTGGATAACTTACTTGTGTCACGTTCGCGCTTCTCGCCCTTCTCCGCTTCGTTATTGTAACGAAGTTACCATTTTTTGTCGGGGAAGTCCTCTCTCATAGAAAAAGTTTTCGATCGAGTTCCATTATTTCCATTCAATAAATTCGATCTGATAAATTAAACCCGATGAATCGAATATTTCCAGTCCGCGAGTAGAAGAAATCCCATAAGGTGCCATATGGCCGCTGATAAGGTCCGATGAATTCGCGAATTTTTATGTTTTTCAGACGGCCGCGAATCCAAAACAGCGGTGGACTCCGAATTTCGTTGCCTTATAAGGTAACGTTTCAAATTCCTTTTTTGAATTACGTGATGTCATGACGGCCAATCAGACGGTGCCTTAGATCCCTTCTTCTCGAAATTCTGAATTTCCGCACGCGTCATCACCCCACTTTTTCGGAGGTTTTAAAAGGGGCCATCAGGGCTGATCCGACATCTTTTACCTACCTTTTGCCGTCTGAATTGTTTGAATACGTTTTTTCGATTCAAGATCTTTTAAACTACCTCTTTCCGTCTAAATAGTTTGAGTACGTATCACCCTTCAAAATTCTTCAGCATGAAAAATTGTGGGGTTGACTAAAATTTCGTAACTTCAAGGCAACCGGCTGCCCTTACCGTCCAAGAGTGGGCGTGGGAATTCAAGGGATCTTACCTAATTTAGGCGCCACGATAGTTTATCTAAACCGGTTGTCACGTATCACAGTTACCTAGCAAACCACGAAAACAAGGTAATTCAATTAGAGATGGAAAAGGTACGAAAAGTTATAAGATCTTCAACAAGAAAAGTATTCACTACTATACGCATACAGGGATCTTATTTATGAAATAGTTCAATAACAAAAGAAATGAGAGTTATTATCCGCTTATGATTTCATACGCGTTTTACAGAAATGAATATCGTAATAATTAGGTATGTACAATAATTTGATAGATATCGATATATAATAATTTGGTGGATGACCTCTGTTATTGTTAGGTATTCTAAAAGGTTGGATCTGACCTTGATGACGTTTGCGTTGTACCGATCATATGCACCGATTGGAAAGAAATTCCAGGATGGCGTCTCCGGAGTCCAACTAGAGAAAACTAGGACGAATACTCTGGGAACTGCGTCCTCCTTCCCGATGAACCTTACAGGAATTATTCGTAGATTGGACCTCAATATCCGGACAGGAAAGAAAGAGGCCTCCTACGAAAATTATCACTGGCATTACGATATTGTTAAATTAGTAAGTTAGGTCCTTACGGTTGTTGTGTGGCCTTTTAGTCGAGTTTCCAAAATAAGTCCGACTTCAGTCGAAAACAAGATGCAATAAAATTTACGGTGAAGAGAAATTGCCCTCTCGTCAAAATTAATCTGTGAATAAGGTTTAATCCGCCAATTGCGAAAATGAAGAAGACAGCTTATCACAAAGGGAAAACTAGTACTGACTTTTCTCATTTAATTGATCCGAAAACCGGATTGCCGATGACGTTACAGCAGGTAGGATGACAAAAAAAGTTGCCCGGCATATGAATGACCGATCGCGCGTCGATGTAATTATCTCAGCGTACACATTTCCCTGAACAATGAAATGAATGAAATAAATCATCTCAAAACAGTAATCTCAAACAGTGGCGTCACATATAAAAACGAAAATCAGAATCTTAACCTGTGACAATCCCCCCTCTCCTTTCACAGGAGGTAAACTTTCAAGTTTATCGACGATAAGCTCGAAGACAACCAACTGAATAGCAATAGGAAAAACACATAAATCGCAGATTAGAACAATAGGGCATGTCCAATATCGCAAGTTTCGTCAACCAAAATATCCAAGTTCATTAAGGCACCCCACTAACCGTGGTCATCAGTACAACCTACTGACTTGAGGTCCTTCACATACCATACTCCTTTGCTCTTACCAAGTCCATCGAATAGTTCATATGTCCAAGATCCGAGTTTCTTTCCCACAGAAAACGGACCTACATATTTCGGAGCCAACTTCGCGTTGAATGCGGCGGTAGCATCGGACAGAGCTTTATTTGTGACCATGACCTGATCACCAACCCCATAAGTGACATCTCGCCGTCGCAAGTTGTAGGTATGTCTGTTGCGTTCTTGAGCTTTACGTAGGCGTTCACGAATTTCGATGAACAATCTCTCAAAGCCTATCTTCCTCAAGCTCATGTCAGGGTCATCTGAAGAAATGGGATGGGTGTAGTCATCTGCACGCAATCGAATCTCGCGACCAAAATTCACGAAAAACGGACTACAACCAGTTACCTCAGTCTTGGCCGTACGTATTGCGCAACCTAATGCCGCTGAGTTTTCGCACCATTTTCTATGATTGTCTTCAATATAACATGTAATAATAATAATAATAATATATTTACAGCATCAAAATAATACATGCCAAGTCAACAGAATCTAAGTAAGTATTTAGCTATTCATGAATTCATTTACAGAGTAAATCGTATTGGAAAGCAAATGTTCCTTTACACATTTTTTAAATTTTTTCCCTGTCAGCAATTTTAAACTTGATGGCAATTTATTATAAATTTTTGGTCCCCAGAAGTCCACTCCTTGCTGTGAAAACTTATATCTGTGGTGTGGAATTATCAAGTTTTCTCTATTTCTTGTCCCAAAAGAATGGTAGGAGCTATTTGATGGGAATGTGTTCAAGTTGTTGTGAACATAATAAGCACATTCTAGGACATACACAGCAGGAATTGTGAGTATTTTGAGCTCACGGAAACCTCCTCTGCAACTGTCTGTTTGTTTCAGGTTTAAGATTTTTCTAATTGCTCTCTTTTGGTATATCAGCAGATCTTTCACATATATGGATGTTCCCCAAAGGAGGATTCCATATGAAGCAACAGAGTGAAAGTTGGCAAAGTAAGTTGTTAGAGCTGCTTCTCTAGTTGAAAATTTTGTCACTGCTGTTATCATGTAGATGGCTACTGCTAATTTATTCTTCATTTCCTCAACATGTGTTTCCCAGGACAGAGTTACTCCCACTAGTTTGATGGTATTATCTTTTCTGCTTTTGATGACAAGTTGTTGTGTTTTGGCTTCATTTACAAAAAGAGAATTGCAGCTGAACCAATGATTGGATTTCATTAGAATTTCTTTTTCCATTTCATGAACATATTTTAATTCTGGTGCCTTCAGGAAGAAAGTTGTATCATCAGCAAACAGAAGTGTTGTTAGAAAAGTATGTTTACTCTTTTCCGTGAGGTCCAGATCATTCATAAAAATTAGGAATAGTATAGGTCCCAATATAGAACCTTGGGGAACGCCAAACTTAACATCCCTCTCCCCAGACCTTCCACTCTGCCACTGAACCTGTTGTTTTCTGTCATGCAGAAATGACGAAATCATGAGTAGGGGTGGTCCTTCTATGCCATACAGGAGGAGTTTCTCTATCAGTAATACGTGACTCACACTATCGAAAGCTTTAGTCAAATCCCGTGATACAATCTCAGATATCCATTGTTCGTCTGTTGCTGATATTATATTTCTCACAATCTCAAGAAGCATTGTTGTTGTTGATCTTGAACTTCTATATCCATGTTGGTGTTCACCTAAAATGAGATTTTCTTCAAAATATTGTAAAATTCTGCTCTTTATTATTTCCTCGAAAACCTTTGATAGGGCTGGCAGTATTGAGATTGGCCGATAGTTTGCTGGATTTTTCTTGTCTCCCTTTTTATGAATAGGTATTACCTTTGCCATTTTCAGTTCTTGAGGAAAAATTCCCTCCTTGATACATTTATTTAGAATAATGGTCAAGGGCTCAGCAATTTCCAGGCACAAACTCTTGACGAAAGTTGTTGTCATGTCATATATGTCCGCAGTTTCTTTGGATTTAATTTTCTTTATAATGCTTATAACCTCAAATTCTGTTGTTTTGTGAAATTGAGTAAGTTTAACGTTTGAAGTCTTCTTTTGGGCTAAGAGATTCAAAGCCGCCTCCAAGTAGTTAGGTGGTACATTTGTGTTTTGATTGATCATTTCCCCTACTGTGGCAAAATAATCATTAAGAGCATCTGCATCCAAACTGCACTTATCTTGTATCACCATTTTCCTCCTTGTTTCATTTTTTATTACTCTCCATATCATTTTTGTTTTATTCCCAGCACTGTTTATGAGTTCTTCATTTCTTTCTTTCTTGCTATTTTCTATGCAATTTCTAAGTTGTTCTCTGCATTTCTTGTAAGCATTATAAGCTTCAGTGGAACGTGACACCCTGTATATTGTATCAAGTGCATCTAATCTATTTCTTAACTCTTTCACATTTTCATTTATTGTTTTACGTTTGTTATTGTTTTTAATGATTTTCTTGATTTGAGGGAACTCTATGTCAAAATTGATTTTCAAAAGGTTGAAGAAATGCTTAAAACTGTTTTCAGCAGATAAGGATGAAAGTTCATTACTCCAATTCAGATTGACAATTTTTTGTTTCATGTTGTTAATTCCTAGAGTTGTTATTTTTCTGTGTAGTTGAGGAGAGATGTTACTAATTTCAATTTCTTTTTCAGTTGGAAATGACATTATTTGCGCAAGATGATCTCCCATATGCAGATTCTTTGTATATGATGTATAGACTTCAAAGTTACAGATAATATTATCGATGCATGTTGAACTTTCATTCGCGATTCTTGATGGTTCATTCATAATGTATTTACCATTATATATACTGCATAAATTACAGAATTTATTTCTATCCCTACTTTCCTTTAATACATCCACATTAAAATCTCCACAAATAATCCATTTATATTTAATGTATTTACTTTTTGAAAGAAGCTCCTGCAGAATGTTATCTAATTTTTCCAGGAATATATCCAAATTTGCTTTCTGGGATCGATATACACTGAAAACCAAAAGTTTCTCTTCAGGAATCTCTATTCCAGCAATTTCCATGTTAATTTCCTCTTTAAATTTATTCAGGTCGTCAATTTGCTCGCAAAGTATTGAGTCTTTGACAAGTATCATTGCACCACCGTTTTTGCATTCAGTTCGATTGAAGTAATCCACTATTTTGTAGTTATCAATCATAATATTGGGAAAAATGATGCTTTCTCTCTGACTATACCAATGCTCGGTTATACTAACTAAATCTGGTTTTAACTCATTTAGTGTCATGTTCAAAGTACTCACTTTATTTCTGAGACATTGGATGTTCAAGTTGACTGCCATTATTTTTGGCGGAATTATTTTGCAAGCGAAGTGGCAGCTTGCTGTGGAAAATTTGATGCAGTTTTTGTTTCTGAAGTTAATTTGTCATAGTTAAATTTGAATCGTGCGAAAGCAACGCCGATAGGCCAAAATTTGTTATCGTAAACTTTTTCCTTATGTTTGAAATCTACTCCAATTTGAAAGCATTCATTATCCTTTATTTTGTGGTATGTGTCTATTTTTTTAACAATCAATGGTTCTTCTTTTGTGGGTTCCAATTTTTCGGTGAGATATTCTTTTATTATTTGGTCGGTTACTCCACTCTTTATCTTGGAAATAAAAAGCCACAGTTTTTATAGTTCCATTGGAACGTTCGGTGGGTTTGGCGCAAGGGTGATATACAGGAGTGAACGAAATTTTCGCACCATATCTTTGACACATTTTACTAAATTCGGCACTGCGCATTTGAGGGCCGTTATCGCATATCACAGACTGAGCGGCTCCGAACATCAAAAATATATTTTCCTCAACAATTTCCGTTGAAGCTTTCGAAGTCGCAGATCTAAGAGGAAACAGCAGAACAAATTTGCTGAAATAATCAGTAATAACTAAAAGGTATTTATATCCGGACGATGATCGAGGAAAAGGTCCCATAAAGTCGAGACTAATAACTTGCCAAGGCTCCTTAATACTAGGGTGAGACCCCATAAGGCCAGCAGGAGGCTTCATGTCGGGTTTGCAAGAGAGGCAAACCATACAACGATTCACATATCGAATAACGTCCGCTTTCATCTTTGGCCAAAAATACTTCGTACGAAGTCGCTCGTACGTCTTGAAAATTCCCAAGTGGCCGGAAGTTGGGTGATCGTGATGACGTTGCAGTAGTCGAACTCTAGCTTCTTTAGGAATAACAAATTTCCAGTAATCCGAACCGCTGGAAAGCTCCGGAATCTTAAGGCGGACTCCCACTACTCGTATAGTTGGCAAGTACACAATTATTTGCGTACTTGGCAAGTAGACGAAGTTTCGAATTTGAATGACAAGATTGACAAGTATTGGCCGAGTGAACCACTCCCACTACATGCCAAATATAGGCAAGTGGCAAATATTTGCCAAATACACGAGTAGTGGGAGTTCGGCTTAACAGGAAACAAACTTGAACAATTTGCCGTCTTCAACTCTCCAGGTGGAAAACTTTTCAGGACTGCGTTCTACATCCTTCATAGTCCTTATGTACCAAGGGTCATTAGTTCCAGAAACGTCGATATCTACTATCGGTACAGTCTCGATAGGGAAAACTTCAGGAGGCAATGAGCGAGACAACATATCGGGAACTATATTGTCCTTAACCTTACGATATACGATTTCGTAGTTATAAGGCATCAATCTCAGACTCCAACGAGCAAGGCGTCCTTGAGGACCCTCCAAACGATTCAAACATAGCAGCGAATGATGATCGGTAATTATCCTAAAAAAAGACCCCTCCAAGTAGTGTCGCAACTTCTCAACAGCCCAGATAACAGCGTGGCAATCACGTTCTGTCGTCGAGTAATTTCTTTCCTGACGAGTCAAAGTTAATGACTTTCTCTCCTTCATCCGATTCCTGCGACAGAACAGCGCCGATACCGTACGCCGAAGCATCAGTCTGAACTATAAACATTTTCTCAAAGTCAGGGCAATTCATCACTGGTGCCGTGACTAAACATTCCCTTAGAGATTGAAATGAAGATTCACACTCTTCGGTCCATTTCCACTTCACATGCTTCTTAGTTAGGTTAGATAGAGGTGCCAATAGAGAAGAGAAATTAGGCACGAATCTTCGGTACCATGACGCAGTACCTATAAATCTGCGAATCTCCGTTACGTTTTTGGGAACCGGAATATTCAATATAGCTTGCACCTTCTCGGGATCTGGTCTCAAACCATGACAGTCCAGAATGTATCCTAAATATTTCAGCTGCGGCATGCAAAAGTTACATTTTTCTCTGCTCACAACTAAGCCAGCATCCATCAGGCGATCGAAAACCAGAGTTAAGATGCGAAGATGCGTCTTGAAGTCGGGTGAGATAATAATCACATCATCCAAATATACCATCACATATGGTTGTAGGTTGGCACCCAAGACAGTGTCGATAATTCGTTGGAAGGTAGCTGGGGAGTTAGTTAGCCCGAACGGTAATCTCTTAAATTGATACAATCCACGCCCAGGAACAGTAAAAGCGGTAAACTCTCGCGAGTTCTTCGAAACAGGAACCTGGAAATAAGCTGATCTTAGATCCAGTGAGCTCAAAAATTTGGCACCTCTGAGACGATCCAAAATGGCAGACATATAGGGAATTGGGTACGCATCTTTCTTGGTAACAGCATTCAACTGGCGGTAGTCTATGCAGAATCGATATGATCCGTCCTTTTTAGGCACCAGGCAAACTGGGGATGACCATGGACTCTTCGATGGCTCTATAACATCTTCCTTCAACATATCCAAATGCTCATCAATTATACGTTGCTTAGGTGGCGAAACTGGATACCATCTCTGCTTGATTGGTTTCACACCAGGGAGTATCACGATCTCATGTTCTCCAACGTTCGTACATCCTAAACTCGTACCCATCTGAGAAGATTTCCTCTCCACCAATTCCGATAACTCATCTTGCTCTGACTGAGTGAGGTTATCTTCAGAAGATATTCCACATATCTGAGTATTGGGCGAAGGTTCATCTGTGAAATGCCAAACATTTTCATTAAGATTAGGAACTATTTCCATCTTCAGCCAAAAATCAATCCCAAGGATGAGATTATGCGATAATTCAGGTACCACGAGAATGTCAATCCACTTAAGTTTACTCTTCAACATCACTGAAGTCTTAATTTAACTAATGGATGCACACGATTCTCTGTTAGCTACAGTGCAATTCACAACCTCAGAAACCAGCTTCAGGCCCAAACGCAAAAATAAGTTTTATCCTGACCCACCAACAATAGTGCGGTTGGCTCCTGTATCCAAAAGACCTATAACGGGATAACCCAGAACACTCACTTCCAGGTATGGTCGTTGATCGTTAAGGTGGGCGTTCAATGTAGTGTGTTTTTATTTCAAGTTGCATTTGAAAATGGTTTCACTTTGAGAACTAAAATTTTGTGGGTGAACTCAGAAAGGATTGGAGTTCTTAATGAGATAATTGAGATTAATTGCATTTCACCAATTCATTTTTTTTTCTTTGAAAAATAAAAGAAAATGAGCCAACTAATGCTTCTGTTTTATTTCAAACGAAAGACCCATGAAAATAGTTCGACTTCCGATAAAAAGTGAATCTACAGATAATTTCATTCAGAAAAACAACTTGAAATACGGATTTGGCAGAGAATGGCCAAATTCAAATTTTAGCGGGAAAAAGTTCCTGCTTTACCCACATTTTCACTAATTTCATAGTTAAGCGAGTTTCGGATAGAGAGCGCCATTGTATATTTCATTCATAATTAGAGAGATATTCATAGAACTCATAGAGATAATGTAAGTTCTATGGAGATATTCCGTAAAATGCGCGGTGGCGCCTCTATCGGTTGACTGTTCCTACGCGCTTCAAACGGCGACCTTAAGGGCCCTTTCACAAATCACAAAGTTGACCGAAGCGACAATCAAAGTTTGACAGCGAGTCCTTCAAACACTGAAATGAGCCATCTGTTAGCAGTAGCTTGAAATACCAGATGGTTGTAAAGTAGAAAATCATCTCATCACGAAAGACCTAACTGTTTTAAACTATTTCTTACCTGATCCTTCCTTGTTCCCCAACATATGCGAATGACTTCATTTCTCCCGAACCGTTTATTATTTTAAAAGCTTTTATTTAAGGTGGGCGTTCAATGTAGTGTGTTTTTATTTCAAGTTGCATTTGAAAATGGTTTCACTTTGAGAACTGAAATTTTGTGGGTGAACTCAGAAAGGATTGGAGTTCTTAATGAGATAATTGAGATAAATTGCATTTCAACAGTTCATTTTTTCTCTTTGAAAAATAGAAGAAAATGAGCCAACTTATGCTTCTGTTTTATTTCAAACGGAAGACCCATGAAAATAGTTCGACTTCCGATTAAAAGTGAATCTACAGATAATTTCATTCAGAAAAACAACTTGAAATACGGAATTGGCAGAGAATGGCCAAATTCAAATTTTAGCGGGAAAAACTTCCTGCTTTACCCACATTTACACTAATTTCATAGTTCAGCGAGTTTCGGATAGAGATCGCCATTGTACATTTCATTCATAATTAGAGAGATATTCATAGAACTCATAGAGATAATGTAAGTTCTATGGAGATATTCCGTAAAATGCACGGTGGCGCCTCTATAGGTCGACTTTTCCTACGAGCTTCAAACGGCGACCTTAACTTGCATTGTATGTATGTATGTTCGGGTGGAATCTTGCTACCCAATTTTGAAGCAGATATCTTCAACCGATCAAGCTGAAATTTTGTATACACGTTCAGTTTGGATGACAATACACGATAAGCTTTGTGACGTCATTCTATATCCAATATGGCGGACCATCCAAAATGGCGGAATAGTTTTTTGTGATGCATTTCTATAACATGGGTATCAAATGAAAGAGCTTGTTGAGGGTAATTCGAAAAATTATGTGACGTCGTTTTATATCCAATATGGCGGACCATCCAAGATGGCGGAATAGTTTTTTGTGATGCATTTCTATAATATGGGTATCAAATGAAAGAGCTTGTTGAGGGTAATTCGAAAAATACTGTGACGTCGTTCTAAATCCAATATGGCGGACCATCCAAGATGGCGGAATAGTTTTTTGTGGTGCATTTCTATAATATGGGTATCAAATGAAAGAGCTTGTTGAGAGCAATTCGAGAAATAATGTGACGTCGTTATATATCCAATATGGCGAACCATCCAAGATGGCGGAATAGTTTTTTGTGATGCATTTCTATAATATGGCTATCAAATTAAAGAGCTTGTTGAGGGTAATTCGAAAAATGATATGACGTCGTTTTATATCCAATATGGCGGACCATCCAAGATGGCGGAATAGTTTTTTGTGATGCATTTCTATAATATAGGTATCAAATGAAAGAGCTTGTTGAGAGTAATTCAAAAAATAATGTGACGTCGTTTTATATCCAATATGGCGAACCATCCAAGATGGCGGAATAGTTTTTTGTGATTCATTTCTATAATATGGGTATCAAATGAAAGAGCTTGTTGAGAGTAGTTCGAAAAATAATGTGACGTCGTTTTATATCCAATATGGCGGACCATCCAAGATGGCCGAATAGTTTTTTGTGATGCATTTCTATAATATGGGTATCAAATGAAAGAGCTTGTTGAGAGTAGTTCGACAAATACTGTGACGTCATTCTAAATCCAATATGGCGGAATAGTTTTTTGTGATGCATTTCTATAATATGGGTATCAAATGAAAGGGCTTGTTGAGAATAAATCGAAAAAATAATGTTGACGTCATTCTGAATGCGATATGGCGGAACATCCAAGATGGCGAAATAGTTATTTATTATGAACTTCTGCATTATGGGTATCAAATGAGAGAGCTTGTTGAGACTAACTTAAAATTTTATGTGAAGTCGTTCTGAATCCAATATAGCGGAACATCCAAGATGGCGGAATAGATATTTTTATACACTTCTGCAATATGAGTATCGACTGAAAGGGCTGGTCGAGAATAATTACAAAAATATTCTGACATCACTCCTAATCCAATATTGCGGACTTCTGAAGTTTTCATGCTTTCCTATATAGTATGAGTATTAAATGAAAGAGTTCGCTGAGAATAAAAATGCATTATCAGCTCCGTTGCTCCAATCCACCTGAATTTTGATGTAGAGACCTCGATTATTCTTGAGGAAGAAATTTTTGAGGCTGTAACATCGGTTGATTAACTTTGACTTGTGTGATTTGGCGAGATGGGCGTCATCAGCATTGGTCTGCAACCTGTCTAGGAGAAGGACAACTCCAAAATCAAACCCGGAACTGCGTTTCGTCAGGCACAAGTAAGCTCCAAGCTGAAATAAGTGGCGCATTCTTCCAAACACCCAAGTCAAGGTGAGGCTGTGCCGAGGACTGAGTGGCATCGGGGTGTAATATGATGTCTTGAACGTACCACCTCTGGGCACCTGGGCGAACCCTGTTGTATATTAGCTCTTACCCTTCTAAACGGAGCTCTGGGAGGGTCGACGAATATTTCTTCGGTACTCGTGGGAACAAAATGGGAAAAACAGAAACATCAACACAAAGGAAGAGACGGCTGGAAAAAAAGAAACTTAAACGGCAAGAAAAACTTGCCAACGAAGACCATGACGCAAAACGCCAACGACTCAACAATAGGCGTGATCAGGACAATAGCGAAACACCTACACAACGACAGTTGAAACTTGATAAAGCTAAGCAACGCATGCAACGGTTGGGAGCAGCGGAATCACAGGAGGATCACGATTCACGAATTAAAAAAATTCGTCAACACATATCTGAAATGAGGGGAACAGAATCAGTTGAACAAAGAGAGGTTCGTTTGAACAATTCACGAATACATATATCTCAAGTTAGAGCAGACGAATCTACAGATCAGCGAGAGATACGTTGGAACAATTTGAGAATGCATAGCTCTCAAATTAGATCAGAGGAAACTCCTGAACAGCGAGATGTTCGTTTGAGAGCTTTACGAGAGCATAGCTCTCAAATTAGAGCAGAGGAAACTCTTGAACAGCGAGAGGATCGTTTGAGTGCTTTACGAGAGCATAGCTCTCAAATTAGAGCAGAGGAAACTTCTGAACAGCGAGAGGTTCGTTTGAGCGCTTCAAGAGAGCATAGCTCTCAAATTAGAGCAGAGGAAACTCCTGAACAACGAGAGGTTCGTTTGAGCGCTTTACGAGAGCATAGCTCTCAAATTAGAGCGGAGGAAACACCTGAACAGCGAGAGGCACGTTTGGGCGCTTTACGAGTGCATAGCTATCAAATTAGAGCAAAGGAAACTACTGAACAGCGAGAGGTTCGTCTGAGCGCTTTACGAGAGCATAACTCTCAAGTACGAACAATAGAAAAATCGTTAATAGAAACTTTTACTAAAACTATAGATACGTTTTGTGACAAAATTTGCGAGGTTTGTACTAAAAGATGTTATCCAAACCAAGTCATCAATTACAAAATTAATTCAAGCACAGCTTTGTATCTACCAGTAGAATTAGCAAGTAAGGGAACTATATTGCTATGTCACCGTTGTAAGAAACACCTTACTAGCAAAAAAACTACAGGGCCAGCCAAAGCATACTGGAATAATTTAGATCCTGGTCAAGTACCTGATATAATAAAAGAATTGACCCAACCCGAACAACGCTTATTATCACGAATTATACCTTTTGTAAAAATTGTTAAATATGATGGTCTATTTGGACAATATGGGTTTAGAGGGCAAGCTGTACTTTTTGCACAAGACATATTTGAATTTACTGAAAGTCTGCCTAACCTTTTACCTAGATCAACTGACAGTATAGGTATGGTTGTCATTACAGAACATTTAGAAAACTTAAATATATCGCGTGAGTATAACATTTCACGTCCACGGGTATACGAAGCATTGATGTGGCTCATCAATAACAATCCCCTATATCATGACGTAATTATAAATAATGATGCACATATATTGCAGGAAGATGTTATTCGTGTAACTCAAGTTATTAATGAAGAAAATATTCAAAATAATAATCAAACATTATTAGAAACATCTACTGAATCAGCTGTGGGACAAGCAACCAACGCTAATGAGGCTTATTCAGTGATTAGTAATTCACTTCGTGTTCTACGAGCTTCTTGGCACCAAGGGAATAATCAAGTTTTCAATACAAATCATGCAGGCATCCAATGCTGGCTATGGTGTTAGCAAACATAACAAGGGCAGCAATGTTACCACCACATACATGGACTAACAACATACTCAATTTGAATATGCTCGAGGGTGACGCCATATATGCAAAAATAAGACAACTATCAATAAATAATCCACTAGTACCTTCTATTGATGAAACAGGCTATTTAGAAATATGCCACTTCAATGTCATCAGATACAGTTTTATGATGTATAATTGCTCGTTTAGAATAGATTATGACGAGGAAACTAACTTATTTGGATGTTTGCAAGATTCAGTCAACACTAAAGATTTCGGGAAGACATTAAAAGAGGCTTTGACGACAATGTTTACAAATCACAAAGCCGGCGTTCTGATTGCCACATCAAAATCTCTAGGAGTCATGAAGTATAATAATAAATACTACTTTACCGACTCCCACGCATGTGGCCCTAAAGGTGCCAGTGCCTCTGATACTCACGGTAAAGCTTGTGTTATTGAATGTAGTTCCCTTGATGACCTTGTCCGAGTTTGCAAACGTGCTACAGGTTCAGGTAACGTACAATATACCCTCAATTACATAGATGTTCATATAATAGACAGATCGACGAACAATGCGAATAATGTCAATGCAAATAATACTACAGAACATAATTTGCAACAATCTCTTCAGGTTATATCTCCAATCAATACATCACATGAAATTGAAACGAATTTGAATCAAAGCACACAGCAACATCAAAAATTACTAATACCACCAACTGTTGTATCTGAATCTGAAAATAAAAGACACCTAACCTGTCAGACTATTCCCGTACATACTTCAGTAATGGCTCCAATCGATAGCGCACAACCCACAGAAGAACAAGTATTAGATGTGTCAAACAATGTCAACAAAATTACCAGAAAAACAACAGATAACATCGTCAATGTGTCTCATGAACGAAAAGCCGAAGAATTCGCATGGTTCTTTCTGCTGCCTTATGGAGTAAATGGCTTAAATCAACCCAGAAACATTAAAATTTCCCCTCTTGATTATTTCCAATATCGAATTCTAGGAAACGATACAAGGTTTCAACGAAATGACTATTTGTTTTACGCTCTATCAATATTTGAGTACCACAGGGTAAAATCTACAATATCTGCTTGCTGTAAAAAAGTTGAAGGCCAAGATGGCAAGGTCGAAGATGTTCATCTTTATCTTAAGAACCTTAGAGGCTCAGCAGCATATTGGCGAACTGCATTAAACGAACTATTGGCGCAAATTCGATGTCTAGGACCACCAACGTACTTTTTAACCTTCAGTTGTAATGACATAAACTGGTTGGATATGCGTAAAGCTCTCCTTATTGCCGATGGACGACCAATGGATAATCCTCAAGATTTGGACATGATAGCTACGCAGCGGTTAATAGAACAGTATCCTGTCATAGTAAGTCGACATTTCATGTATCGTTTCAATGCCCTTATGAAACTTATGTTGAACAACAATCAAGTTTTAAATGGTCGCATAAAAGACTACTGGTGGAGAATAGAATTCCAGAATCGTGGCAGTCCTCATGTTCACATGGTAAACTACCATGGAAGGTCACGCATCTTTCGATACGGATGAGGGGATAAGTCAGCTTAATCAAGTGTGTAGTTGTGATCTACCGCCTGAGACATCTGAAATGCACGATCTGGTGAAGAAAAATCAATTGCACAAACATACACATACATGCTATAAAAATGATCCAGAATCACCCACATGTAGGTTTGGTTTTCCCAGAAAAGAATGCGCTGAAACTCGTCTCGTGTCCCATTCATCCGAAGAATTTATTCGTAATGGAGGCAGAATCTGTATGCTCAAACGAGGACCTGATGCTGGCTGGGTTAATAATTATAACCCAACTCTTTTAAAAATCTGGAATGCCAATATGGATATTCAGCCCTGCGGAACAAATGAAGCTATAGCATTTTACATAGCTAAATATGTGTCCAAATCTGAGCCGACACGGCTTGATAGAAGTGTAGCTCAAGCAATACGCGAGATTCAACGTGAAGAAACAGATATATCACGTAAATTGTTCAAAGTATGTATGCGGATATTGAAGGAAAGGCAAGTGTCTGCGTGCGAATGTGCTTATAGGCTCTGTCATTTAAATTTCAGGGACAGTTCGAGAAAATGTACGTTTTTGAACACAAGAAAACCAGAACAGAGGTACAGGGTCCTTAAATTCGATCCGAATGGGACAGCTACCGGATACCACAGTAACATAATCGAACGTTACGAAAAACGGCCTACAGATCATCCGAACTACGATTTTGACAATATGTGTCTTCTGGAATTTGCAATGCTCTTTGAACCTCATTATGTGAAATCTAACCAAGAAACTGAAGAATGTGTGGATATGTATGAAACATCAGAAGTGCAAACCAGACAGCGACTGATTACACTTACAGATAATTCTAAAATGGTAATCAGAAATGTTCCTGCCGTCGTACGCGTGCCATATTTTGTGGCTGCCAATGACCCAGAAAATTATTACTATAGCTTACTTCTTCAGTATGTTCCGCACAGAATCGAGAGTGAATTAATTGTCGACTACGACACAGCAAGAGAAGCTTTTCTGGCAAGAGAATCTGATCTTCGTTCAGTTAACACACGTTTGGAGACATTTAGCCTAGCCGCACATTGAGCGCAGCCGAGCACAGCACAGCCGAGCCTAGCCTAGCAGAGGATTTTGTAACACACGCAATTGAATAGAACGTAGCAGTCCAATATGCGGCGTTCTATTCAATTGCGTGTGTTACAAAATCCTCTGCTAGGCTAGGCTCGGCTATGCTGTGCTCGGCTGCGCTCAATGTGCGGCTAGCCTTAGGGAGCGCGACAGACAGCTGGAGAATGCTTTCAACCAAATTCATGCTTTTGAAGTCTTGAATCAAGAATCTCAACATGATAATTCTGAAGAAGAGTTGGAGATGCCAGAACAGCACATGGCCGATGACGAATTTCTCAATGCGAGAAGAGCAATGAATGTTGGACAAAAGGATGCATTTTTATTCATAACAAAGAGTATTTCAGAACAGCTAGATAACCAAACCAATGAGCGTCTGAGGTTGTTCATAACAGGTAACGCTGGGACTGGAAAAACCTTTCTCTTCAACTTATTGAAAAACCAAGTGAATCGGTGTTACGGCAAGCAAGTTGTTAAAGTTTGTGCGCTTGGTGGCAGCACGTTTAGTTAGCGGATCCACATTACATTCTACACTAAAATTACCGGTACAGAAGGATGGTAGAATAGCACAAATGCCTATTCTTACTGGTAATTACTTGCGCTTGATGCGGCAACAGTGGCAACATATTGAATTTTTATTCATTGATGAAATCTCTATGGTCCCGTATGAAATGCTGTGTATGGTGGATTCCCGACTAAAACAACTCAAAAACAATGAATTATTATTTGGTGGTATAAATATTTGTGTATTTGGTGACATAATGCAGTTACCATCTGTTCGAGGAAATCAAGTTTTTGATCAACCCTCTAGATTTGTCCCAGCAACACACCTATGGCGTTGCTTCTCCTTAATTGAATTGACTCAAAATATGAGACAACAAGATAACACAACTTTCAGAGACCTCCTGAATGCATTACGTATTGGCGAACTTCAATCAGAGCATTTTGCTATTTTAATGAATCGGCTTAACAAAGAACCAACTGGCGAATTTGCGATTGAAAAAGCCCTGCGAATTTATCCCACTAACCAACAAGTATACAATCACAACAAAACTGTTCTCGAGCATTTCCGATCTCGAGGTGTAACTATTAACAAAATCATAGCGCAGGACATTCTAGTAGATTGTACTCGAAAAACTGACAACTTAGATCTACATAATATTATACCATCAGATATTAACAAGACAGGAGGGCTACCTAAGGAGCTAGAAATATTTGTTGGGGCCAAGGTGATGTTGCGTTACAATGTAGATGTTTCCAAAGGTCTGGTGAATGGTGCCATAGGACATATCATAGAAATTATATGGCCCTGCTTCCGAAGAGCACAAATGTATGACACCGATATACCATCCGTCCGTATAGACTTCGGTAAAGACGGTGTTCACCTCATTCAACCCAAGTCTGTGCAATTTCCAGCAAAATATAGTCACGGAACCGCAGAACGAAGAATGCTGCCAATTGTATTATGCTGGGCTTGCACAGTACACAAAATGCAGGGCAGTACTGTCGACCACGCCGTTGTTTACTTAGGCTCGAAGGTCTTTGCTGCTGGTCAAGCATACGTGGCTTTAAGTAGAGTAAAATCACTAGAAGGTCTCCTTATTGAAGAGCTAGACTGTTCGAAATTAACCGGCAAACTACCTTGCAACAATGATGCGTTGAATGAGATGAACAGACTAAGAAACCTAGCCAGCGATAACTAAAAAGTAAAAAATAAATTGAAATAAAAAAAACCTTTTTGAAAAAGCTTTTATTTGAATGCTCTAAAAAGAAAAAAATAAAATTTTCCTTTTAAATTTTAACTATCAACTTATAACTTCATTATACACAATTTATATGATCATAAAAGCTTGTCGCGCGTTTAACTCGTGCAAATAAACTACATAGCACCTATTCAATTTAGTATCTTAATCTGCTAAATTTAATTTTTTTTCAGTTTAATTAAATACTTATAGGTACTAACGCAAACCTCGCGACAAGCTTTCATGATCATATAAATTGTGTATAATGAAGTTATAAGTTGATAGTTAAAATTTAAAAGGAAAATTTTATTTTTTTCTTTTTAGAGCATTCAAATAAAAGCTTTTTTAAAAAGGTTTTTTTTATTTCAATTTATTTTATGTCAATATCGTTTAGGTAAGAGAGGCAGAAGAATAATTACTTCTTGAGCTGAATTTATTACATTTGCACCGCAGACGTTTTACTATCAATTTTTATGAGGTACATATTCCTATTGAATAAGTGGTGATTTGAACTTTTTATAACGAATTATTCTGTCGAATAATCCCTCAGATTTGAGGTAAAAATTAATTAATTAATATGCGAATTTTCTATATTACTTACTAATTGAAGGAACAAGATCATATCATGTATTTAACAAAAAATTAAGTAAAATGAATGGTGAATACAATGCTGAAAAAAAATTAAATGCATTGCATTTGAAAAAATGAAGAAAAATCGATTTGAAATTCGTCATGTTGATAGTCTTTTTGTGGACACTCCATATGCTGGAGATGCTTTATTATAGCTGGCTAGGATACTTTGAAGTCTTGTCTTTCAATCCGTATAAAGTTCTTATTGGTATGTGCAAGAGTTCGTGAAATATAATTGGATAACATAGCCTCTATAAGTATAATTTTTTTGTGAAAATGGCCAATATTTCGAAAACTGTTGAATAAAAATATGTGAAAAGTATACGAAAGCATGCATAGAATTGAAAAACACTATTGAATATAAGGGTCCCTTTTGAAAAAACAAAGTCACCCTCTATTCCTCTTTTGTGGGCCACCCTATATATTCGAGAATATTTTCAGATTGTGCTCTTCTTGGATTATAACAAGTCTGCATCAAAAAATTTTGCCAAACTCAGACCGTTACGCGTAGGTATATCGTCCGCTGCGGCACTAGTGGGTCACCCTGTATATATAAGAACGACTTACTTCTTGAAATTTAATTTGAATAATTATAACGAATTATGACGAATCCATATATGTTTTACAACTTTGAATGCTCTAATAAGGGTGTCCCAAGATCGAGTGCCTATAAGACGTTACTGGAGAAGTGAACATATTTGATATCTGAAAATTCAGATTATGCTTTTGTTCGAAATTATCTACTGAGCTAATACAGGGTGGGGCAGAAAAACCTATCCGATTTCAAAACGTTATAAAATTAAAACCACTCAGCTTGTCAAAAAATTTTTTTTATTAACATATCGCAAATTTTATGCCATTTTTAAATTTAAGTTTTGAAAAGCACATCACTCAAATGTCGTCCTTGGGAGCGGATACACTTATTTAGGCGCTCGCGGTAGCTTTCCATGACTTTCACCGTCATTTCCACAGGAATTTCTTCAATTGCCCCTTTCACTTAATTTCTGTGCAACAACCATTTTGTAGGGATGCATTTTGAGGTCCCGGTGCAAAATTCGCCGAATACTGCGGTTGGAAATTCCCAAAGCGAGCGAATGTTTTCGCGCCGAACGACGCGGGGAACGTTCAATCGCGGCTCTCACATTGGCCACGTTTTCAGGTCCTGTTGCTGTCCTGGGACGTCCAGGCGACTTCTTTTTCAATGCTGAACTCGTCTGTCTAAAATTTGACACCCACACTTTAATCGTAGCGTGATGTGGAACAGGATCATGACGCCCGAGTCCTAAATGAATTCGAAAAGCACGTTGTGTAGCAATTATCGAACCGCCGCATTCGATAAACCGCTCAATAACAAAAGCACGATGTTCACCAGACCAAGGCATGTTGACTACTGACAAATGGCATAAAACCAGCTTTCTAACGGTTTTTACCCCACTACTCTACCTGCTCTCTCTTCTGAGAAAAAGGGATTTGAAATCGGATAGGTTCTTCTGCCCCACCCTGTATATTTTTGGAGACTGAAAACTTCCGGCTTCCGGTTATACAAGGAGCGAAAATAAATTTGTTCAAGATATTTCTGTTAAAAGCCTTGTATTTATTCCAATAGTTTTCAAAATATTCAGTAGAAACCAGAAAAAATTGTATATTCATAGTATTATGTGCATTTTTCTTATTCACAACACCCTGAGCGTAAACTATAATTTCTCATAACATCATAATGTGGAAAGGTTATGCATCTTTAGAATTTCAGAAGTATCATCACAACTTGAAAAATGAACATAATACTGACTACGAAAATTTGACTTTTTCCGGGTTTTTCTCGATATTTTGGAAACTGTTCGAATAAATTCAATGGTTTTAACAAAAATATATTCAGAATTGAATACCTACTCAATCATATCAGAAAGGCAAAAATTGGAAAAAAAAATTCCGAACAAATTTATTGTCGCTCCTTTTATAACAGGAAGCGTTCAGGCTCAAGGAATATATTTTAGCTCAGTAGAGAATTTCGAACAATATCATAATCCCAATTTACCGATTTCAAATATGTCCAGTTCTCCAGAAACGTCTAAGAGGCACTCGAACTTGGGACACCCTGTATATCAATATGGTAGAACGATAGAACATAATCTTATACTTATACACTCAGTGAAAGATATTTTCTACAAAAACCTAGGTATTTTTTGTACCTTCCCTCACTTCAATTTATATTAACCTCTCATGAAGGTGCCGCAAACGGTCTCCAGCAATAAAAAAGTAATTAGAGCAGATTCGGAAGTTCCCAAAAAGAAGTACCTGTTTGCAAATACATGCACAAACTTATCATAAACCCACCCTGGAACTTCCCAAAAAAATTAGGATTATTATATTTCCATACTTTATGTCCTTTTCTGGGGTACCCATATTTGTTTATTTATTCAAGAAGGAGACCAATTCTTGAAAGTCCAGAACAATATAATCCTTTGTGTCTTGGAATTCGAAAAAGTGTCTCATGCGATGGAAGAACTATCCGGAAAAAAACATGAAAATCCCCATACTTAGTTTATCTGATACTCATCAATTCGATAATTAATTTTTCAGATGAAAAAGTAATTATTCAGAAAATTTTTTCACATGCAATTAGCTTCAAAAAACGTTCACAAATCCACGTTGGTTAAATTTATTATTTTATTTTCAATTGTTGAATAGAATTTTCATGATTATAACTTGAATAAGTAGGTGATCATTGAATATGATAATATTCATTTCAATCGTGAAAACTAGAATTCACATATGCAATAATTTCAACATTTTACATATGAGAATATTTTATGAGTTATGCTGAATTTTCATGCATCCGTCATCCGATGATACGTCCGTCCGATCGTCGTTGTGATTAGCAGAAATATTCAAAATTGAAAATTTCTGCCAATCACAACGACGACGATGACGGATGCATGGAAATCCAGCATTACTGGAAATTAATTAGTGAAATATGCAAACGGTTAATTGAATTCTAGAAAACTAATTGATTTCCATCATAATTTTCACACTACAGAACTCCTATACGGGGTGTCCCAGTATACATGTTCCAATGGATTTTATCCCAGCTATTTCGAAAGATAAGAATGTTTTCCAATTCGTTTCAAGTTCAAGGAAACTTCAACTGAGAAAAACAAAAATTGAAAGTCACTTGCGGTTTGACCGTAAATGAATCAAACTTATTTATTTAAAATAGCTCCGTATATTTTTTGCAATTTTTGATATCGACTCAAAATTACCTTTTCAACTATGTATCACACTTTGTATTGTACATTTGATTTGATGGAGCACACATCAATTAAAATTTCAATTTGAAAGAATTGCAGTACGATATTTTGTGTAATCTAGATTTCATTGACAAATCATGAACAATTTTGCATTCGAGATGATGAAGAGAACGTCAAATTCAAAATTATTTAAATTGTATTAGACTGGACGAATTGATTATTTTTAAAAGAAATTAAGAAAACCTTAGTGTGCCATGGAAACATGTGAATATACAATAGTTTGCAACTTTGACAGTGAATAATTCTCAATAAATGTGTGCGTGTCAGAGAAACTAATATTCAACCGAGTGAATAACTTCACTAATAAATTGTTCCAATTTGAAATTTCAGTTGACGTTTTCTTCATTAAAACAAATGTAGAATACAAAGTGTGATACACAAAATATACGGGGTGCTATTTGAAATAAGAAAGTCAGAGTCAACTCCGGTCAAACCGGAAGTGACTTTACTGGGACACCCGGTATATTATGAGTTATTGCGTCTCCTGGAAGAAATCGTCAATGAGAAGAAATGTGTATAGTATAAAAATCCGAAACTTCAATTCGTTATATAGAAATAAAGTGATTTTTTGTGGGGTGGGCCTGATTCCTATAATAAGCGGAACAAGGAAATAATTTGGGAGCTCGTCTTGTTTCGAATTCCTAGGTCTTCAAGATTTTATCACTAGCCAGATGTATGTATATGGAAAAGGGGCCAGGGTAAGTTCTCAATGGTTCTATTTACTACCTGGTCGACTCGCTTGACGGACGACGACATTCAAACGCGCCATCTAAAGTTGAATGTCCAAACCCAAAAACCAGGGTAATCGTTAGATCCCTGCAATATTTGGGTATTTGAATATGTTTTTCGTTTTTCATGAGTACAAGCTATATTTTCGAACTAATCATCATGAAAATTTTTGTAGTTTATGTTATATCTTCCGAAGTCCTGCGCATGTTTTTATATTATGTAGATACTAATCAAACTGCATCTGGCATTACGGCCAGTCTTAATCTTATATTCGAAGAATCATATTGTATGCGACATTCTTAATTTTAAATAAACGTAATAGTTGCACTTGCACTGGCAGAACTGATGAAGAACATTCGAAAATTTTGAACCTTTTTAGTAGGTTAGAAAATGCCGGGTTGAAAGTGAATGCACAAAAGTGTGATTTTTTTCCGAAGTGAGATTGAAATTTTAGGTTTTTTATTAAACGAAAAAGGCTTGCATCCGTCACCGACTAAAACAAAGGCAATTCTGGAAGTACCACAGCCACAAAATTCGAAGCATTTGAAAGCTTTTCTTGGTTTAATTAACGATTATGATTCATATTTATGTAATCGTGCTCAAAAACTGAAATGCCTTTATGAACTTTTGAAAAATAACACAGGTTGGAATTGGTCTAAAGAATGCGATGATGCATTTTTTTGGATTAAAAGTGAGTTGGCATCTCCGAAAGTTTTGACCCTGAAATGGATATTTTCTGAGTTAATATCCACTTTGGGGCAAGGGTGTGATGCATACACTCACATTATTTTTTAACGTAGATTCAATATCTGCCATAAAAAAATGGGGTTCTAATTTGAAAAAATTGATTTTTCACGATTTTGTCATCCCTAACTTTGAAAGCGATTTTTTCACCCCCTGTATCACGAATCGCGATTTCGATTTTTAAAGTGGATACATCAATCTTACATCTTAAAAAATCCCAAAAATGAAAATTTTCCATCCAAAAACCTCGAAGTTATTGATGTTTCAGCGGAGCTCTATTTTCGATTTTTTTTTCGAATTTTCCCGCTCAGAGAGAATTTTCCAACCAAAACTGAAAAATGTTACATCAAAATAACTTGAAATTTTCTGAGGAATCTATTTCTGCAATAAAAAAATGGTGTTCTAATCGCTAACAACTTAGATTAAAACCGAACCCTTCTCCACTGTATAAAAGCTACCCTGGCAGAAGTGAAGGGTTCTAGTCAAGGCGCTACAACCTTGTAAAACCTATTGTGGCTGGCGCCCGAGAATTTGTCGACCGAAAAGGTAGTTACGCCCTTGGAGTCCTTCTCCCAATTGAGGGATCTTCACAGTGGCGCCCGAGCAGGGACCGTTTTTTTTGTGATACAATTATTGAGACTGTATTTTTGTGTTTGAACATTTTTAAAAGTCAAATTACCGATTTCCGATCTGCTCTTTTGAGGTCTTTCCGTTTTTGACATTTTTATTTACAGTTTTATAGTGTGAAATTTTAATCATTGACATTTTTGGACATTTTTGTGTAGAGGATTTGCAGTGATGAACGTAAATAGGTTGAGAGCTGGGGAATTGGTTTGGGAATTGAAGGCCCGGGGGACACAGGCCTGCATGACTGTCCATGATAACAGGATCCTGCTACGGAGAGTGCTCAACCAGGGGGTGTCTCTCAGGCCAACCCTAAGAAATGCAAACGAGGAAATGGACATGGCAAATCAAATCTTGTGTGATCTGATTGAAAATATCCGAGAATTCGATGAGGAGAACGCAGCTAACAAGGAAGCCCGGATAGGAAGCCGTCTGGAACATGTCCGCAATAGGTTGGGACTTGTTGAGCCATGGACAATGGAAGAACGAGAGGTTGGAAAATTTATTGGCAGGTCTGACCAATGCCCGTGAAATGTTGGAGGACATTCAGTTGGTGACCGGAGTTCATCAGGTGGCGCAGGCGCCGCTGGTAGAGGGTGTCCCACCGCCCAGGATCACAGAAACCAATAGGTTTCCCCGGAACTACTTTGTAGGATAGATAGAACTAATTTCTTTTCATGATACACCTGCTACCGTCCGAAGCCGGGTTCCATGTACGAAATGTTCGTATATATGGGCGGAGTGAAGTACCGACCCGGCGCCTCTCCAGGTGGCGGATAGGAGGTGGCCTCCAACGATGACTATATAAGAGGAAGAGGCCTGCAGGGAAATAGAATCGGCTCGTTGTGCCTAAAAACTCAACTGGTAGCCTTTTAATACCTTGCCGCGGACCAACTTCTCCTGACCCGGCTGTAGTATCGCGGCCAAGGGATTGCACCAGGATTAAGATGCCAGGTGGGATCCCGAGCTCACCTCGTAACAATCCTGTAACACCAACTTGGCTGTCTGTGGACATGTCTCGTGGGACAATGGAGTGGAGGGGTCTTGGCTTGACCGCCTAGACCGAGAGGAAACAACCTCATCAAAAATTCTAAATCCACGATGGGAAACCAGGCCAAGGGATGCGTGGCTAGATAGAGGACTAGTCTCCACTGGTTTCAACTTTGGAGCACCAGGGGAAACTCCATTGTATTGAACCCCTTACCTCTGCATGCGGGACTCTGCAGAGGTGGACTGTTCAGACCCTTGCTTATCGTGGTACCAAATCATCATCATCATGTCTCAAAGTCCACTGCTGGACATACGCCTCCCTTGAGTTCTTCCACAGTTCTCTATTCTGTGCAGCTTGCATCCAGTTGGAATGAATGCGTCTCAAATCATCGTGCCATCTGGTTGGAGAGCGACCTCTATTTCGTTTTCAATCTTGTCTTGGTCTCAATTCCAGAATCTTCCTTGTCCACCTATCGTCAGTTATTCTAACGACATGCCCCGCCCAGTTCCACTTAAGTGTAGCTATCCTCTCTACTGCATCTGTCAGTTTTGTCCTCCTGCGTATTTCCCTGTTTGTTATCCTGTCTCTCAAAGATATTCCCAACATTGATCTTTCCATGGCATACTGTGTTGTTCGGATTTTCCTCACAGTGCCTTTTGTAAGGGTTAGTGTCTCTACGCCGTAGGTTAGTATTGGCAAGACACATTGATCAAAAACGTGGGACCAAATATAAAACTGAAAAAGACAAAAAACACCACCGGAAAAGGGGTGGAGAGACCCTCCGCCTCTTCTTCCGGGCACCCTTCACAGGGTAAGGTCAATAGGCCAAAAAGAGCTCGACTGGCATTCTAGTTGCCCCAACTGGGACAACCGGGTAGCAGGGGTGACCCGTAAAGAGGAACCTGCGACTACTCCACCAGGGTGTTAAACCTGAGGAGTCTAGGGAGCAGGCCCTCCGGCGCTCGGCTCCAGGACCACTCCTTCGGGGAGCAAAAGAGGTTCGGAGCTTATCACATCTCCGCAGCGGCCTCCACCTTAAAAGCAGAAGACGGCTGCAGCAAAAACTAGGCGAGACAACTGTCAAAGCTAAGAGAACCTCCAGGGTGGGAATTATGCCTAAAAGGCTACCCTGGAGGCAGAACAACTCTCCTCCCTAAAGGACATTCTAGTGGAGGAAATGTGCCAGAGCCAGGAAAGGGGGATCCACTTTGCTGGCGTTCATTGCAGAAATGGAATAATGTTGGTGGACTATGGATCTCAGGGATCTGCGGAATGGGTCAAAAGATCAGTTCCGCAATTGAAATCTTGGAGAGGACCCGAGTTGGTGGTGCTGGAGGAGGACGACATCCCCAAGCCCACCAACATTACGGTCTTCTTTCCAAGAAGTCAGGAGATGGAGTCTGAGAAAATCCTCAGACTCGTGGAAGTTCAGAACTCCAACCTCAACACTGGGGCATGGAGAATTCTAAACTGCAAGGAAGAGGGCAAGGGAACGATCCTCACGATTGGGATCGATCCCCAATCCGAAGAAGCCCTGAAGGCAGAGGGATGCAGCCTAAACTAACGGTTTGGGTGCATCCCAGTCTCAGGGCTAAAAAGTAAAATTGTCCCTGCAGTGAGTTCAATGGACGTGGAGATGCCCTCCACATCCCGAGAACCCAAAACGCAGGCAGAAGAGGAAGACGTAAGTCTGGGCCAACTCTGCGGCTCTACCGGGAGGCCAATGGGAGCGGAGATTTTCTCTGCTCTGATCAAAGGCAAACGTCTCCACGTGCCTGTGTGCTCATGAGAAGTAATATCAAGTATACTTGTGTTTCAGACAGAGATGTGACTTATCTGAGATACAAGTATCTGAAATACAGATACAAGATACAAAATACGTATTTGTATCTTGTATCTGAAATACTTTTTTGAAAATGAATTTTGTATCTTGTATTTAAATACCTCTTCTTTGGTATCTTAGTATTTTGTAGATACTTTGTTTGCTAAGATACTTTTAGTAATAGATAACTGATTCTATTGTGGCATCTTAAGCGTCTTTTGGGGCTAAATTGATAGATGGCGTGGTAATAATTTCTTTCTATAAATTGTAATCGGCTACGCCCCTTGCTTGATTTGTGTTATTTTCAAATTAGGTATTATTCCACATCTGTGTTTAAGGAAGACACGTAAATGTGTGGTCGGTCGTCCGAAGCTATGAGAAGATTGAGTCTTTTCTTGAGCTTTGACTTTTTCTTAACACCATTCAACAGTAAACAGGTATTTTGCCAATCACTACACTGCCACAGTTTGTAAACTGTGACACTGCTAAGGGCCAGTTGCATAAAACTTAAATCTGCAGTTCAACAACTTGTTGAACAAACTCTTGAGAACAGTCTAAACTGGTTCGCAAAAGCAATTTCAAATTTGCTTCTCTATTTCGCGCTTGCGCGTATAATACTATTTTTCTTCTTTTCATGTCAGAAAAACCTTAGGGGAAAAGTAGAATTCGATAGATGGTGCTAAATGACATTTAGCAACGAGTAAAACAAATCAGCTGCCGTAAAAGCCTTTTGATATTCAAGTGGTTTTATTTTGCTGACACAAAATTAAACAAAGATAGTACGAATTTACGGTAATTACGTTGACTGGCATATAATACAAAAACAATGCAAAACAAATTAGAATTAGTTTTATTCAAATCTCAATTGGAACATTGACTTTGAAGATATATTACCCTTGTGTCACGTTTGTGAAAAATAAACTTTCTTTAAATTTGTTTTTGTTACAATATTTCTTTTCCTTACAAGTGCGGGAAGTGATACTTTCCCGCACGTGACTGCAGTTAACCAGAACGACGCGAAGCGGTGTTCGGGCAAGCAGTCAAGTACGGAAAAGACACTTTCCGCACGAGTTAGGAACAATATTTTTTCTACAAGCTCTCATACGAGATCGATTTTATTTCAACACACTGATTAAATTCGATTTGATATTTATATTCAAACAATTTCATACTAATGACAAATGTTAATTTACATGAAGTTTCCATAGTACCCACTTTCCCGCACTCATTTTAGTTTAGGTGTCACTTTCCCGCACTAGTGCGGGAAAACTCGTTTTTCTGCACTAGTGCGGGAAAGTGACACTATCTAAACTAAAATGAGTGCAGGAAAGTGGGTAAAGAGTGTAAAAACGCACGGTCGTAGAAAAAAAGTATTTTATCTATGAAAAGTATTTGAAAGATACATATCTTGTATCTAGTATTTCAGATACCATTCCAGAAAGTTATTTGTATCTGGTATCTGAAATACTTAATTTCAAAGTATTTTGTATTTTGTATTTCAGATACTTTCTTTAAGGTATCTTGTACATCTCTGGTTTCAGAGTATATGTCTCGGGAACTGATTCCGATTATGGTACACCTCAATGTTGGGGGCACTGACCGAGACATTGTCATAGCATCCGCATACTTCGCTGGAGATGAGCCAATAATACCGCCAGAGGAAGTACAGCGGTTAGTACGTTACGGCAACAGCATAAAGTTGCCAATCATAATTGGATGTGATGCCAACGCACACAATACTATTTGGGGCAGCACGAACAATAACACCAGAGGTGAGTGCTTACTTGAATATCTCTTGGCTAACAATCTCGAGATATTGAATGTAGGGACTACACTAACTTTTGTCACGAGAGCGAGAGAAGAGGTCCTAGCTGGACGTGACAATTGTCAACGTCGCTGCCAGAAAGAATGTCACTTCTTGGAGAGTGATGGATGAACCTTCACTCTCTGATCATAGAATTATCGAGGAAGATACTACCTCACCACCCCTGATTCGAAATCCTAAAAAGACAGATTGGTTTCTTTATGGGAGCCATCTGAAGAATAATTTAGACCAAATCGTAATAGGGCGGGAAAAACACCGTTATTACGATTTGAAGCAACATGTTGAGCAGGTAAGCGAAGCAATAATGGAGGCTTTTCACTCCAGCTGCCCACTGACCAAGGCTCGATCAAGTAAAGAAGCTCCTTGCTGGAATGACAACCTGTCAAACCTCCGAAAGGAAGTCCGTCGGCTCTTTAATAAAGCCAAACGAGACAGTAACTGGCAAGGGTACATTGAGAAACTTACCCAGTACAACAAGGAGATCAGGAAGGCCAAATTTCCAAGCCTTTTGTGAAAATATCACTCCCACTCCCACAGAAGCCAGACTTCAGAAAGTCATGGCGAAAGGGGGAACTAACCCCACTATGTCGCTTTAAAGGCCAGACGGTTCGTACACGGAAGGAGAGAAGGAACGATCCATTTTTCCTTTCGAAACACACTTCCCGGGTAGTGAACCAATAAGTAATATCTTGGAGTGGGGGTCTGAAGTCAAATACCTAGGAGTAACCTTAGATAGCAAACTTCTGTGGAATAAGCATGTTGATAATGCTACTGGCAGAGCTACAAGAGCTCTGATGGCGTGCAGGAGTCTAGGCGGTAGGAATTGGGGCCGTAACCCAAAAATACTGCGATGGATGCACGTCATGATTGTAGTACCTATAGTCACATATGGAGCAGTAGCCTGGTTTGCTAAGGCAAGTCAGGCAAGTACGAGGAAAATGCTCGACAAAGTACAAAGGCTTGCCTGTGTGTGCGTCACGGGAGCTATGAGAACGTGCCCTCACCAGGGTGACCTCAAGTGCCCAACCAGGGCACTTGAGGTCATCACAGACCTCACACTTCTACATCTAGTGATTGATAGGGTAGCCCATGAGGCCATCCTCAGAGTATCTAGAGAAGGAGCAGGCAATGAGAGAGTCAGGTTTCAGAGAGCTTGGTCCTCTCTAAATGACTACACCTCATCTTCAAACCTTCCTAGTGATGTAATGATCAAGAAAGTAAGCACTGAGAAAAACTTCAGTACATTGCTAAGCAAATGAGAGGATTAGGAAAGGGAATACACCAACTATAATCTCAAAGAAAATACAATAGAATGGTATACAGATGGTTCCAAAACCGCCACAGGAGCTGGCGCTGGGATTTACGGGTCAAGTACCAAGTGTGCACTATCGTTAGGCTCCTGTACAAGCGTCCTTCAAACGGAAATACTCTTAATCGGAAGATGCCTAGATATAAATCTAGAAGGAAACTATCAGAAGTGCGATATAGGGCGGGTTGTAACTCAGTAGGTTAACCTCTGGTTTCCGTTGACCATTGGTTAACGTTGATTGGGTTGTTGTATGACAGAAATCTTGAAGTTAACCACTCAGTGAACTGTCGAATTTCCAACCATCTAATTTTGAGAGTTTAACCTATGGTCGAGACAAAAAAAGCACAGAAAATGCTTTTAGATTGACATACTACATAAATTTTTGAACGATCAACTTTCAAACTAATCTAAACTGAAAATAATCTATCCTATGTGTGTACTGTGTTGATTAGAAATTGCACGGCTTGTTTAGTTATTCGAAATGAATATGCAAAGAGAGAATCTGCGTGAGTTAAATCTCACTGAGGATGGAGGACTTCATGGAACTTGTCGAATTAGAATCATTTCCCAGGAAAAAACGAAATTTAAGACCGAGGGATGAACATTTTTTTTAAATGGAATGACCAAGAATTTCGATAAAGGTTCCGGTTATCTAAAGAGATAGTGAAACTAATAATGTGCTGTGCTTCACAATATTGCTGGTGAAACAAATGAACCTGAACTACCCATCGATGAAGAAGTGGCAGCACTCATTGAAGAGGCACAAAATATAACTATACAAGTACCAGATATATCAATATGAATAATCTTATTAGATACAATATTATTACACAATATTTCCAGGCACTCCTGTAACTCATTTAAACATTTTCAGGGCTAATATTTTTAATGTACAGGTATTACAACACAGCTTGCCGTTGAAATAAAATAACAAAAAATATTTTACTAAAATAATTATGTTTTATTCACCCAATTCTTTCAATAATTTTTTCTCCTGTAATTTTAAAATTGCAATTTTCAATGCCTGCACCTACACGAAGATGAATAAACAGATAAAGAGTCTCGGAATCTGAATTCTGAATAAAAACTTAGTCAGAGTGTCACAGATTACAGTTAGGTTATGACAGAATTATAAAAATATTCAAAGGATTCTGTGATCTGGGTTCAGTGTGGCCAATTAAAATACAAAAAAGAGACGTTTACTTGACCATCATCCTGATTTTTCATGTTACAACAGAAATTGACTTAACCTTACTTGGCAGGTTAACCATTGGTTTCAAGACCAACTAGTTAACCAACTGAGTTACAACCCGCCCATAGCTATTCATACAGATAGTCAAGCTGCTATCAAAGCACTGAGCTCCTACGTCATTGACTCGGAGCTGATTTGGGAGTGCCGAAACAAACTTAATGAGGTAGGCAAGAAGAATAAGGTCTTTTTAATCTGTGTTCCCGGTCGTACGGAAATCGTGGGAAACGAAGAGGCCAAAACACTGGCCAGAAAGAGAGCACAAATGCCACTCACTGGCCCAGAACCCTTCTGTGGTATAGGAAAATGCACCTATAAGAAGGAGTTTATGCTGAAGGAGAGAACCGAAAGAGAAAAACTCTGGCGGAATCTCCCAGGGATGGATCACTCCAAAAAGTTCCTCCGGAACTTTGAAACTGCTAGATCCAAACAATATCTGGATCTCAGTAAAAACCAACTTCACTTACTCACTGGCTTTCTCACAGGACATTGTCGCCTAAAGAAGCAACTGTTGAGAATGGGTTTATCGGACACTGATGAAAGTAGATTCTGTGGGGAGGAGGAAGAAACTCCTATTCACCTGTTTACAGAATGCTATGCCATTGCAAGCCAAAGGAAATAGTGCTTTGGACAAGAAACTCGTAGACGTGGGGAGTTATCCTCCTTGAAGCCATCCCAGATAATGGATTTCATCAAATTTTTGGAACTGGAGGGCGAGCTGTAGGAGGCGCGATGATAACAGCTCTGATAGGGACCCCTTTTCACTATAACTATATACCGTGCGAAGAGAACATCCGGAGTCCCCGAGTGCAGTTCAGGACGGAACTAGAAGAGGGAACTGTTCAGGTCCACAACCAAATGAGACCTATCGGAGAACAAGTTTACCTAACGACTTCCTGCAGCGGATACGCGAACGAGCCTGTGACGCAGTTCGGCGCCGACTGAATTTTACCAGCCCCCTCTTGAACTCAAGAACTTATGGAAACAGGATTAGTTCTGCAGAACCGCGGCCCCCACTAACGAGACCAGTTGCTGCAGAATCAACGCGACGAATTTCATTTCCGTTTTTGGAAGTTGAACCAACAACCTCAGGAAGTAGTTCAGAACTGGGCGCGGAGGCACCTGAGATGTCAAAGGTGGTGGAACAAATCCGGCAACAGCCGATGAGCTCTGAACTGGGTCTTTCATTGCCGAATCGGACATCGAGTTCTGGAGCCACTAGGGACCATGCTCGACGAGAACCAAGGCGAACAATCATAAGCAGTTCCAGAGCTAATGGTGAACATGTCAGCTCGGAACCGACCCAGGTGAACATGAACAGATTCGGGACTGAGATGCAGCGTATCCGTTCAGAACCAGATCAAATGGACAGGAACAGTTCCAGGGCCGTACCCAATGTACCGGAACAAGATGGTGGAGGACCGCATAGGTCAAATTCTGAAACGAGGCCTAACCAAACCGACCAGTTCATACCTTGTCAGAACTGCTCTAATATCAGAGCAACAACGAAAGACAACTCTACTTTCCGAGACGGTCATCTTAAAAGTTCATCAGAACTCGATGAGAACTGCAGGAACAGGCCTGAACATAATGCAAGCTGAGAAGGGAACTGCTGAGGGAACTGCTATTAGTTCTCACTGGAATTATCATTCGGTCCCCGTTTACAAATGGAATGTCTACTTCGATGGTTCTAGTGGTGTGAATTCTTTCCTGGAAGAAGTGGAACAGTTGGCTGAGACACGAAAAGTTACACATCAACAGTTATTCGAGTCCATCTTCGAATTATTGCGCAAGGACGCCAAAGACTGGTACATTCCCCGCCGAGGTTGTTATCAAGATTGGTCAGACTTTAAGGAACAACTCCGTGAAGCATTCCAGCCTCCAGAATACGAGGAGAACCTCCTGGAGGAAATACTAAAGCGAACTCAAGGTGACGGACGAGGTGACGGAGAAAAGTAAGTCCTGTTTATAACACGGATGCAGAACTTGTTCCTGAAGTTGAACACGAAGCGACCTTCGGAAGAGGAGCAGGTCAACATTATTAAAAGGCGATTAATTCCGTCACTACAGAAAGCCCTCGCCTTCCAGGAAACGAGAACATACTCGGAGCTGTTGAACAAAGGAAAAGTGTTCGAATTAGTTCAGTGGCAGGTGGACCATTATGTACCACCACCTGACCGGCCAGGATTTATGGATGAACAACATCTGGTTTATAAAAATGTGAACCAGAAGACGACTGGGAACTTGATGTTTGACTCAAGCCATAGGACTCCTGTCGAACCATCACGTGTACCACCTGCCAAGGAACCTCCGCCGTCCTCCGTACAAATGACTTCCACCACCGCACCAGAAAGACCTACGAATGATAGATCAGGAACCGTCCGAGAACCAGCAAGGGAGAAGCAAGTGAGATTTGCTGAAGGACAACCACAATGCTGGCGATGTGGTACGACGGGACATATGAGGCGAGAATGCCGAACCAAGCCTGTAATATTCTTCTTCCGGTGTGGGAGACAGGGTATACTTTCCCGAGATTTCAGATGTCGGGATGGGAAGACTCGACAGTTTCCAACGCCTGCTTCCCCAAATACATGGAAGCATCCGTCTAAAGAGAACCGCCTCATGATCGCCGTCTGTATTGAACACCTCAAATTTAGAGCCCTATAGGACACCTTCAAGGTCATTTTTTAGTTCATCGGCAGCCGAAAGGTGATAAAGCTTGGGAATCCTCACAACACCGGTGAGCAATGTATTGGCAACCGTAGCAAATGGAAGCTGCTTAGCAGTGCAGGAGATTTACCGTACATCACTCTCCTTAAACGATACGAAGATCGATGTTCACCTGCTTCTGATGCCCCAGTTACCGATAGAAATAATACTTGGCATGGATGTTTATCGGAACACGACTTCCACATTGATCTAAGGATCTCACAATGCTTCCTGAACGGTCGACTATTGGATCCGCCAGATGTAGTGTTGGAACCTTCCGAGAGACCCATGGTGAACTCCCTGGCATCCGGACAAGAACAAATTTTGGAGGAATTCTTGAAACCGGAAATTTTCCGAAGTTCGAGGCACGACCACACTCATCGATCATGACATCAAGATCAAACCCGAAACGCTACCTCTGAAACAGCGATACCGTCTTTACAACCCGAAAATGCAGGAGGTTATAAACCAGGAAGTAGACAAAATGTTGGAGGACGGTATTGTGGAACCGTCAAGTTCACCATGGAGCTCAAGCGTGGATATTGTGAAGAAATCCAATGGCGACCCAAGGTTCTGCATCGATTTCAGACCGGTGAATGAAGTCTCAATCAAGGACGCATATCGCTTGCCGCATATTGCTGGGATATTGGATAAACTTCGGAGGGCCAATTTTATATCTACGCTGGATTTGAAACATGGATACTGGCAGGTTCCTCTGACCGAACGAAGCAAACCCGTAACCGCATTTACCGTTCCTGGGAGGGGACTATTCCAATTTAAAGTCATGCCCTTCGGGCTACACTCCGCCGGAGCGATTTTCCAACAGCTTCTGGATCAGGTCATCGGTCCGGAAATGGATCCCGTCGCCTTCGCTTATTTGGACGATATTGTCGTCCTAGGAGAAACATTCGAGGAGCATTTGATGAATCTGAGGTCCGTATTCCGTCGTCTCAGAGCAGCCAACCTGAAGATCAACCCGGATAAATGTGCTTTTGTCAGGGAGTCACTCAGATACCTGGGCCATATAGTGACAGAAAATGGTATTGGAAGAGATCCCGACAAGATCGCCGCCATAAACTCGATGTCACCGCCCAGAACCGTCCGGGAAGTCCGAAGATTTTTGGGAATCGCTGGATGGTATAGCAGATTTGTGGAAGAATCCTCCCGCATCGTTTCCCCACTCACAGCACTTCTGCGAAAGAAACAAAAGTGGAAATGGGACAGCGAACAGCAACAAGCATTCGACACATTGAAGGAAAAGTTGACTAAATCGCCAGTCCTAGCCTGCCCTGACTTCAACCAGCCGTTTGTGTTACAAACCGACGCATCCGAAACCGGATTGGGTGCAGCCTTGACACAAGTGTTGGATGGGCACGAGAGGGTTATCGCATACGCTAGCCGATCGCTCAATGATGCCGAAAGGAATTACTCTGTTACCGAAAAGGAGTGTTTGGGCGATCGAGAAGATGCGACCGTATCTAGAAGTCTATCATCTTACTGTGATAACCGATCACATGAGCCTCCGTTGGCTACAATCTATCAAGTCCCCAGCTGGCAGGATCGCCCGTTGGAGTGTCAGGAGATGCGCGAGATGCAAGCGTTATAAGGTCAGCCAACAGAAACCTGCAGTCAAAATGCAACCGTATACGATCAGTGAACCGTGGAATACCGTCAGCACCGATCTCATCGGACCCTTACCGCGCTCCAAAAAGGGGAACACTTTCCTCGTCATGTTCCAAGACCGATTCTCAAAGTGGGTAGAATGTAAACCCCTCCGGACAGCCACGGGTTAAGGAGTGTTCCAATAGTTCTACGAGCAAGTTGTGCTAAAATTTGGCAGTCCATCAGTCGTAATCAGCGACAACGGCTCACAATTTGATTGTCGTCTGTTCAAAGGCAATCTCCAGGATTTGGGAATCAAACACCGGTTCGCACCAGTTTATTCTCCGCAGTGCAACCCTGTGGAAATGGCCAACAGAACAATCAAAATGATGATAGCAACAATTCTGCGAAGGTGATCACCGTATTTGGGATGAACGGATAGGAGAATTGGCTTTCGCTCTTATCTCGGCGAAGCATGACTCCACAGGTCCCAGCGTTCCTGAACTTTGGCAGAGAAATCCGCCCCCCGACGGCCAAATTCCAGAGGAACTCCGAAGGCGATACTCGAGAGGAACCTTTAGAGTACTCCCTAGTAGACGTAACAAAATATGCTGGCAGGATGCGACGCCTTCAAGAGACATACGAGTTTGTCCGTATCCAACTATCCCGAGCTCATTCTCAGCAGAGCCATTATTATAACCTGCGCCGTAGGGAATGGTCCTGTAAACTCACAGTGCATCTCGTCTGAGTATCCAGTTAATTGTAGATACGACGTCTCATGATCGCTTCTCACAAAAACAACAGTTCCCTCATGTATGTGGTTCGATCTGCAGAAAAAGGCCGCGCAGCAGTATCCCGGTGGGGTTACGTAGGAGATACCGTCTTCATTGCACCAGTGTTCTACAACGCTCACTACATCTGGTTTTTCATCAGTCAATAGGGCTTCAAGGCTGTTGATTTTATTACTCAAACATTGAGCGTTTAACTGAAGAATCTTGAAGTGAGCTACATCTTCTTCTTTACATTCCTTGATGAGGGTTTTTCAAGTCTCTTTGACATTCCTTGATGAGGGTTTTTCAAGTATCTTTGACGAAAAAAATTACGTACGCAGGCTTTGTTTGGCCAGTTAGTAGGATCTAGGACCTTGTCGAATTCATTTACTGGTATTAACACCTTGAAAGATGAATAGGATTCGGAAAAACGAGCTTTTAGTTTTTCGCATTTTACATCATTGAGGTTTCGATTTAAAAAGGACTGCAGCTCTTCCTTTTTGTTCTAGAAGAGGTGAATCTTACATCAGACACCCAGTCTTTCTGGGTAGTGTCGAATTCTTACCGACTAAACACCTCTCCTGCCGTTGGTCCGGGGCATAAGCCTATAAACCTCCCATCATCTTATCTGTTATTTTCTCTTTTGCATTCTTTCATGCTGAGTGTTTGTGTTCATCCTTCAATTGGATATCTCTCATTAAGTGTGGAGTTTTATATCTTCATTTTCACAATTGATCTCAAGGTCTTTTGCGGTAAATTCCGCTGTTTTTTCATCTTCAGCGGAGTCATAGTCAACTAACATTCTGAGGTCGTCATTTGGATGTTCACTAGCTCTTTCAGAGGCTTTTGCAGCTTTTCGTTTGATGAATGTAGTAATGGACTCCCATTTTATGTCTTTTCGGATTTGTTCATTCCTAACAAACCAGGAGGCGTCTAATGCCCATCTCAGAAATTTGTTTTATGTACTCTGTATCCTCTTTATATGGGTTCTCGCTGCATATCCCCATGCTGTTGATCCATATGTTAGCTGCCGTCTGGCGACTGATTTTATGATTCTCAATTTCGTGGTTTTGTTCATTTGATTTCTTCTTCCTATAATCGGGTATAATCTTTTCATTGCTACATTCGTTTTATTCACTGCATACTAAATGTGCTGTTTTCACGTTAGTCCTTTGTCTAATGTTACTCCTAGGTATTTAGCTTCATTTTTCCTTTCAATTTCTTTATTGTCTATGGATATCTCCGATTCCATCTTCAGTCTTCTCTTTTGAAGGAGTGTTGCTTGACTCTTTTCTCCATTGATTTTGATTTTTCATCAGTTACACCATTGATTGATATCATCTGCAGCTTCTTGAAGTCTTTTGTGAATTATTTTTGTATTTCTGTGCCGAATTGCTATGCCCGTATCGTCCGCGTATAGAGCAATCTTGGATTTCTTGGTATATCATGTATGTTATAGAGTAGCGGTCCTTGGGGAGTATGGATCCTTGAGGAACTCCTGCTCCTAAATATCTGACTGTGGAATGAACATCACCTATTCTCACACAAAAGTTCCTATCCCTCCAATAATTTCTTATTATTCTGCATAACTTGGGTGAATAACCTGCGGTTATCATTTTATATGCTAGTCCTTCATGCCATATTCTATCAAAAGCTCTGGTTACATCTGGTAGTAGTAGTCCTGTGGCTTGTTTATTCTGAAATCCTTCTGTGTTATTCTCAGTTATTCTTAGGAGCTGTTGTTCAGTTGAATGTTGTTTTCGGAATCCAAATTGTTCACTCGATATCGTCGCCAGGGCTTCTTTTTCTTCATAAAGTCGTCTGGCTAAGACTCTCTCCACAATTTTTCCAAGGCTGGAAGCAGGCTTATTGGTCTATAGTTCTGTGGGAACTCTTTGTCTTTACCTGGTTTATTGAAAACAATCACTTCGGTAGATTTCCATCTTTTCGGAAAGTGCTCTGTTCTCATCACGCCATTTGCTATGCTAGTGAGAGCTGCCGTTCCTTTCTTTGACATTTTCTTCAGCATGAGATTTGTAATTTTATATTTCCCAGGAGCCTTTCTTGTTTTCAAGTTATTGATAATCTCTTTGAACTGTAGCTCATCTTCAGTCGTCATTGGTTTCAGATTAGAGACGTGAAGGGCTCTCTTCCTCTCCACACCCTCCAGAGAATCATTTTCTATCGAGTTTCCAACTACCAAAGTCCGTTTGGTTTTCAGCTTGGATTTGTTATTTGAAACAGTTGTCCACTTTTATTTTCCATGTTTTCGTGATCCGAAACTTTTGCACGCCGCAAATCCACTTCATTATTTGGTTCTTTCGTTATGGATGTTTTGTTGACATTTTCGATTTGTTTATCAACACCTGTTGGAGGATCCAATGAATATCGGATGGGATTCTCTGCACTATGATTCACATTCTGCACATCTGTAGTCCGGTTTTTGTTGCTCATGTGGGATTTGTTTTCAGCATGACCAATGTTTATTTTCCTTCGATTTTCTTTTAGAATGAAATTATCACACCCTGAGATATAAATAATCAGCCAGAAGGTGTTACCGAGGTTGAATACCTTCGAATGCAAGTAGGTTTGCTCAACAATCTTCTTGAAGAAGTTAAGAGCAAAAATTTCATTTTAATGGAAACCAATCGATTGCTTCTTGAAAAAATGAGAAGTTTCGAATCATCTGATAAAGAATTTCAAAAAAAACATAAACAACAATCGAATTGAAAAGTATGGCTCTATGTGAATCGAATAAACAAGAACGTCACAGAAGAAAATATTATACAATATCTGAAGAACAAACCTAATCATAATGAATTCAAATTTGATGTGAAGGAGCTCCCTGGTAACCCAAATGCCCTGAAGAGGTTTGTAATAGCGGCACCTTTCGTATTGAAGGATGAAATGTATTCCAAAGAATTCTGGCCTACTGGCGTGGGTGTGAAGAGATTCAGTTTTGACAGATTCCGAGAACTGAACAATGGTACGGATTTTTTATGGAGCATGAGCCACTAGCAATTAATATTCCCCCAAATAAAGAAATAAAGAGATTCAAAGCACAGGGTGAACCCTTCAACTTCAATATCACACATATCAATGTTCAATGCCTCTCGACAGCCTATAACCGCCTGGAAATGTTTGCAATCGAGAATAATATTGATATGCTAGCCATAACCGAACATTGGCAGGATATTGATCAGTTACCATCTTATAAAATGAAGGGTTATCGGCTGATATCCAGTTTTTGCCGAAATAAAAATGCACATGGAGGCTGTGCTATCTATTGCAAAGAGACTAATAACAAGGTCAAGGTGAGAAAGGATATTAACGATCTGAGTGTTGCACATGTCTTTGAATGTGCAGCCCTAGAGTACAATTCAAGTTATAATTACAAATTGGTTCTCATTTGTATATACAGACCAGACACACCTCCACGAGCAGATGTGGATGTATTTTTTGAGAGGCTCATGATCCTACTGGAAAATTTAAACCATGAGAGAAATGTCAGGCTGGTTTTGGTGGGAGATTTTAATATTGACCTGTTGAAGATGGAACAAAAAAGTAGCCAACTACTGTTGTCTCTTATGCAGTCTTTTGGATTGAGAAGGATGGTGTACGAGCCCACACGAGTGACACCTACTTCATCTACATGCTTGGACAACATTTTCACTAATATTGAGGAAGGTGTGGTCTGTACAATTCAACCACATCTGTCTGATCACAGAGGTCAAAAGTTTGTTTTTCCCATTGATCCATCACATGAAGATATTATGTCACAAGCTAGAATGATTCGTAGATATACCAAGCAAAACATAGACAAGTTTGTTACATCTCTGTCTGAAATTAGTTGGGAGCATTTATATGGCTTGGATCCAATAGATATTAATAAAATGTGGGACCAGTTCATTCATCAATATCACAATCTGTTCGATATGCATTTTCCATTGATTCCTGCTATCACAGAAAGAAACCACTGTCAACACATCATAAGAAATGACCAGACTTTGCTTGAAATGAAGAGAATTATAGACGCTTTATATGTCATTTCTGGTGTTAGACAAGATTGCCTTCCCCTCTACAAAAGTATGAAATTGAAATATGACAGGAGAATTTGCCAACTCAAACAATCTTATTATGGCCATCTAATTGACTCTTCAACAAATAAATCTAGGACGGCCTGGAGAATAGTCAAGAGACTTAAAGGGAACTCTGATACACAGGACTCCACAAAAACTTTACCAGGTGAACCTGTAGCTGTTGCTAATCGCTTCAACGATTACTTCTCCAACATCGCTTCGAAACTCGCAAATACCAACACTGCAAATACATTCAAATTAGCAACCAAGAAATGCAATAACTCTTTTTATATGTTTGATGTTACACCCACCGAGATAACTAATGTGGTAAAGAGACTCAAGAATGCTACATCAAGTGGTCATGATGGAATTCCAATACGAATAATAAAGGAGTCAATTCACATTATAAATGAACCTTTATGCTTTATAATGAATAAGTCTTTTCAGCATGGCATTTTCCCCAAAGACCTCAAAATAGCAATTATAAAACCTCTACATAAAAGAGGCGCACATGATGAAATAGGCAACTATAGACCAATCTGTCTGCTTACATCGTTTTCAAAGGTATTCGAGAGGATATTGTCGAACAGATTGTTGTCATTCTTTGGGAAGTTTGACATTCTCAGCAAACAGCAACATGGTTTCTTACATGGAAAGTCCACAGACACAGCAATTTTTGATATAACCCAGTCAATATTTGATTCATTAGAACATGGTAATATTCCGATGGGGTTATTTCTGGACCTCTCGAAGGCGTTTGACTGCGTCGATCATGCAATTCTACTAGCCAAGCTCGAATCGTATGGAATTCGAGACAAGCAGCTGAGTCTTATTCAGAACTACTTGAGTGGAAGAAGACAAAGAGTAGTGATCATTGATGGTGAAGGAACTCATGCGTCTGAAGAGCATGAGATGAGAATGGGAATCCCACAGGGCAGTATTCTTGGTCCTCTGTTATTTGTTCTGTACGTCAATGATCTTCCGAATGTTTTCGGTGATGCATTCAGGATGGTGATGTATGCAGATGACACAAGCCTCATAATTACATCTAAAAGCATCGAATCTGTGATCCTGAAGGCGAATAACCATTTCGATGAAATTAGTCAATGGTGTCATAATAGCCACTTAGTTCTGAATGTAGGTAAAACAGAATGTACTATTTTCCATACAGATCGTTGTAGACTTCAAATCCCCCATTCTATCAGGATCCACGGAGAAGATATTATCATGAAGAAAGCAGTCAAACTCTTGGGTGTTCATTTGGATGCCGATATGAAGTGGACCACGCATATTGATTGCCTTCATAAGAAACTGACCTCTTTTATCTACTCACTGAATATGCTCAGATATCATGTTAATGTCGAGACACTCAAGATGGTCTATTATGCAAGCTTTCAATCTGCGATGTGTTATGGAATAATATTCTGGGGAGGTGGCACTCAGGCTGAACGAGTGTTTGTACTTCAGAAACTGGCTTTAAGAACTATACTCCGTATGCGCTTCAGAGCATCTTGTAGGGGAGTGTTCAGGAAAAACAATATGCTGACGATGACAGGCCAATACATCTTCAGATGCCTTATGTTTATTGGTAGGCATGGACATTTTTTTGAGGAATTTGAGAGTGCAAACAACACACGGAGAACTTCACCCTACCTATATCCACTTTGTTCTCTATCTCTCACACAAAGGAACTGTGGCTATACATGCATGAAGCTGTTCAATGTACTGCCGAGGAGATTTAAGGAAGTGAAAGTTTCAAGGTCTTTCAAACAGAAGGTTTACAACTTCATACTGGACTGTGAACCATACTGCCTTCAAGAATATTTCAGATACTGTACAGACCATAGGAGCTGATGGAATGAGTGCAGTTGTTTTGACGATTTTTTTATTTTATCAATGTCTTATGATATTCTTTGATAATTGTTAAGGATGATAAATAAATTACTATTACTATTACTATGATACGAAGTTCTAGAATCTAGATGATGATTCAAAGCACTTAGTGACTTCAACTCATTTTTGAGTGAATCAATTTTTATGTCTGCAATAATGGACGACTCTGCAGATCGTTTTTTCACATCGTCGTTGATTATGTCGGTAGGTATTCCACCATCAGAATTATATCCTGAATACATCGACGAAATACTTCCTCACCACCACACTAGTAACCTCAGTTGGAAAATCTTTGGACACTAGAATGTCAATTATCACTTTCTCATTCAACTTATTTAACTCGTTCGCTATAAGCTCGCGAAAACGTGTACTTCCGTCTACAGCCATATTTAAAAAATGTTTGAATATCATAGAGAAAACAAACAACGTTTAGTTGATCTATAATGAATACTTATTTGTCAAATAGCGCAATACAAGCCCAATGTGCGCAAGAATATGAAAGCAAAAGGTTTTCGTTTCCTCTTCGAAAGTTGAACACATTCATTGATTCTGAGGGTGTTTTACGAGTGGGAGGAAGGATAAAACACGCTCACCTGCCACATGACGCGAAGTTTCCAATGCTCTTGCCGCGTCAGGGCCGTTTAACGTCTTTGATCATAGATCATTACCATGGAAACTATTTGCAAAATTATCAACCCCCTAGGGCATCATTACCGGACAGTCGAGTTACGCAAGCTGAAGCTTCACCTAATTCTGCTGTCGGAGGTCCTTATTACATAACTTTGACTCGTCATCGTGGTGTCAAAGCGTGCAAAGCTTATATACAGAGTGTAACAGCCAAATGGAATAAATTCGATAAAGAATAAATGGGGAGGTGTTAGGAAAAACGCTCGGACACTTCGATTTGTAATTTTAAATGCACATATTTTTCAAGAAAATAAAATTATATAGGGTGTTCCATGCGACCGTGGCCAATACCAACTTTCTTATTTCAAATGCAACCCCCTGTACATTATTTATTTTTTAATTCTTCAGAAAATTCTAGACAAAATTCATGTACAATGTCCTATACCTACCTACCTTCAACTTTTTCGGAAATATTGAAGTGTTTTCAGATTTTTCACAAAAATTAACATTTTGAATGAAAATTATTTCATTTCACAAATTCGATACATTACACTCAATACTTATTTCCCATTTACCCCTTGATATGAAGAAAGTGAGCAAAAACCATAACCGAGAAGAAATTAAAAAAAACAAAAACACATTATTGTTTATTCTCATAGCCTCAGTAACACGTTGTCTGTTCGCATGACAACAAGTGATCAGTGCTTTTGTCTCGAGTTTTGTCTTGTGAATTTCGATAACTGTACGTAATAATATTAGAAAAATGGTTAATTCAACAGAAATGCACAAAATAACCATTCTTCAAATGATTGGTTATGGAGATTACACACGGACACAAATGAAAGTTTCTCGCTTATTTCAAAAAAATTTCAAAGTTTGCCGCCTATATCCCAAGGAACAATTAGCAAAATAGAAAAGCCGTTTCGAGAGCTTGGTCATGTAAGACAAATAAAACAAATTGCTGCCAATGCAGTAAGTGATGATACGAAATTGGATATTATACTTGAGTTTCAAGAAAGCCCACATAATTCTGTTCGAAAAGTAGCCCCGCTGTTCACCGTCAGCCACACGTCAGCCACACGTCAATATTTCGAATATAAAGGAAAGTAAGATGCATCCCTATAGAATGATGGCAACTCAGGAACTCGTAGAAGACGATTTCGATGGGAGAACGCATTTTTGTGAGCAAATGATGGCAATGTAAGAAAACAATGTGATTCAATCTGTAACAGGATTTTTCAATCCTGTTTATTTTTATGATTGGGACGCCCATGATTTTGTATTTGTTTCGTTCGGGACACAATGTGCTCGAGTTTCATCGGGAGGCTGGGTCAAGGTCACTGGACCGTTGAGAGCGTGGATACAGCGAAAGGATTCATTTTTCGAAATTTGGTCGTTTGATGTATGAGTTTGTGCCAATTTCTTTTAACTTAATTAAGGTTCCGAATCTTGTAGGTTAGGTTAGCACGGTGGTTCGGGATGGAACCCACATAGGCTAGGGGCCCGTTGTGATGTCGTATAGGGTGGTTACCACCCCCACCACTACTGTGAGAACCAGTAGCTGCTGTTAATGAACAGCATAAGGCTTTTGACACCAACCGACTGAAGATCGGATAGGTTGTCAAAATAGGCCTGTCCCAGAGCCGAGAATCTTTTCCTGGATAGGGCAGGACAGTGGCAGAGTAAGTGGACCATCGTCTCTTTCTCCTCCTCGTTTCGACAGCTTCTACAGAAGTCGTTGCGTTGAAGGATTCCCATACGTGCAGCATGGCATCCTCCAAGCCAGTGTCCAGTGATGGCCGCAATCGCGTTTCCAATGGAGTTCCTGGGAAGAGATAAAATATCTTTGGTGCGTCGCAGGTTAAGCTCCGGCCATACCTGTCTTGACGAAGTGCAAGAAAGCTCCTCCCGCCACCTGAGGTTGGTTAGGCGGAGTACTTCCTTCCGGAGGAGCAACCTCCGTTCAGCGATAGATGCCCCTGGTCTAGTATTAGCGGATATAGCTGTGAGCGTTGTACCAGCTCTAGCTAACTCATCCGCCCTACAATTTCCTGCTATGTCCCTGTGGCCGGGTACCCAGACAACATTGACTCCTACTTCAGTCGCCAGATCATCTGAGGCTCTACGGCATTGTATAGCCGCCTTTGAGGTCAGGTAGACTGAGTTTAGAGATTTGATGGCAGCTTGGCTGTCACTTAGAATAGATATTTCATTGGACTCAAGTCCTGTTTGAAGTACCCATTTGGCTGTTTCATGTATAGCTACCATTTCTGCCTGGAAAACACTACAGTAGTCCGGCAAACGAAATGATAAGTTGAGGGATGGGGACTCTGAGAAGACTCCACTTCCTACTCTTTCCTCTAGTTTTGAGCCATCTGCATAAAAGAGCGTCCCATTTGGCTTAACTAGGTTCGCCGTCCACTTTTCTCTGGACGGGATGTCCACCGAGAACTTGCGGTCGAACATCGGGGTGGGTTTAGTGTAGTCTGTGTTATTTAAGGTGAGGTTAAATTCCTTCAGAATTTTGGAGTGGCCGTAGTTTACCTTAGGCCATGGTGAGACTGCATTGAGTCTGACAGCGGCGCTAGCCGCGCACTCCTTCTCATATAGGTCTAATGGAGTCAGATGTAGGATCATTTCCAGGGCTTTAGTCGGGGTTGTCCTAAGACACCCTGTCATGAGAACGGCAGCTAGTCGCTGTACCTTTCCCACCTTTTTCCGGTTGGCCTCCTTACACAGGGCTGGCCACCATACTAATGATCCATACATAAGTGTGGGTCTTACGCCGTGTATAACCAATGGACAATTCTGGGTCTCAACCCCCATTGTTTGCCAATGGTTCTTCTGCAGGTGTATAGCGCAACTGTCGCCTTTTTCACCCTTTCCTCTATATTTTCTCTCCATAATCCGAATCTGGTAAGTTTAATGTAAATTTTCTCTCAATCGATGCCAAATTTATTCGCGATTTCGTTTGTTCCTTTGCTGCCTACTTCCACCTGATTTTGAATTTATTCCAGCATTTCTTTTAATCTCATGGCGTGACCATTTTGAATTCTTTTTTTTTTCATCAAAAAAACTAATTCAGCCTGTTCAATTATGAATAGATACATCATTAGATTTATTTAATGAGTCGATATTTTCCAGTCAACTTAATAGTTTTAGTTTTAAGAGTCAGTTCAAAAAATTGTAATCTCACTTTACAAATCATGTTGTAATTTAATGTTTCTTCATCAACGAAAATTCGAAAGGGCACGCCTGCAATACGAACCGAAACTAAGAACCTTGTGTCTCACAGGAACCTTTTCTTTCTTACGCCTGTTTTATGCGTATTTCACCGATAATTTGGAGTGAGCCAATATTTTTTCATTTGGAATTTAAGAAGATTTCACTGGCTATATTCGTTGGATCTAAGAGGACTCGTAGCGACATTTCCGTACGAAGAAGGCAGAAGGTAGAAGGTTGAGAGAAATCTGAAGGAGGGCTGCTGTACTGGACGAGGAAACAAGATAAGTTCCGGAACTTAGGATATTTATAATAATTTTGTATTTCGTCATTTGGCCAAATTATCTGTTGAATTTCATTGTCAATAAATTTAGATGAATAACCTGACTTTAACTGAAGTAGGAGTATCTGGCGACCTCAAACATCTAACCTTCAGTATCTGCTATAGAGCTAGCTGAGGAAGTAATCCTCAAAACCCCAGTCTAATCTGAGGCTAGGTGCGAGGTCATTACAAATCAGAAAATGTTTTGTTTTCTGATGAGAGTACATTCACACTACACGGTCATGTTAATCGTCAAAATTGCCGCTATTGGTCTGATGAGAATGCCCACTGGATGAGAGAAGAACATACGCAATATCCTGAAAATGTTAATGTTTGGGCAGGAATTGTTGGAAATCATATCGTAGGTCCCTTTTACATTGACGGCAACTTGAACAATTGAGAAAAATATTTAGAACTACTCGAAAATAATGTCGTACCAACTTTGATAAACTTATATCCTGATCCAGCAAATCCACAAGTTCCTGCCAATATAATATGGTTTCAGCAAGATGGAGCACCGCCCCATTACCAAATCAATGTCCGCCAGTACTTGATCCAAATTTTTCCAAATCGGTGGATAGGGAGGCGCGGATCGATAGAATGGCCAGCACGATCTCCTGATCTGACACCATAAGACTGATGTTTTTTTCGTTTTTTTTAATAATTAAGAAATAATCAGTATTACCCATTAGGTTTTAAGTGTAATGTGTACCGAATTTGTGAAATAAAATAATTTTTATTTAAAACGTTGATTTTTGCAATAAATCAGAAAACACTCAATACTTGCGAAATAGTTGAAGATGGGTATAGGACATTGTGCCCGAATTGTGCATAGAATTCTCTGAAGAATCCAAAAAATAAATAATATGCAAGGAGTTGCATTTGAAATAAGAAAGTCGGTATTAGCCGCGGTCACATGGAACACCCTATATAATATTATTTCCTTAAAAAATATGCACATTTAAAATTACAAATCGATGTGTCCGAGCGTTTTTCCCAACACGCCCTCATTTATTCGTCATCGAATTTATTTCATTTGGCTGTTACACTCTGTATGTGTTTTTGTATGCCTTGTTACGAAAGCTGTGCATTTAGTGTTAGCTAGCGATTTGTCGACGGAAACGTTTTTTTCTGCCTTGCAGCGTTTCATCGCAAGAAGAGGAAGAATTCAGACAATTTTTTGTGACAACGCCACAAACTTTGTTGGAGCAAGTAAACAACTTAAACTGATGCAAACTGCACCTCAACGAGAATTTATCAATTTTAATTTTTCACCACCCTCTGGTCCCCATTTCGATGGACTAGCTGAAGCTGGTATAAAATCCATGAAACTCCATCTAACGAAAGTAATTGATGACCAAATTCTTTCGTACGAAGAGTTCAACGCAATTTTGACGTTGGTCAAATCCTGTTTGAATTTGCGTCCACTGACACCGCTGTCCTCAGACATTGAAAGTGTTACCTCTGTGAAGTAAAAAGACCGTTTCCAGCAGACCGTTTGCCGGAAATACACGAACGCACGGACCAGTGGCGTACGATCGAATTTATTTTTATCGGAAAATAGTGATCCCATCATCATGAAAACTCAGACGAGGTTTCGGTATGATGATTTGATCATAACAAAAGAAGATTATTTGTAGAATTCCTAGGGATTCACGGGGTAATTTTCTCCACCATTATAATGCGGAAATTTCTATCTCAGGAACTATTCGCCGGAGCACATACAGATTTTGGCCTTAGATTTATTATGCCGAGAGGAACATTTGACGAAAATATGATGGACTTCCCGTGGGATTCAGGGGTTGAATTCGCAACCCTTAAACTCCAAAAATTTCTATCTCGGGAACTATTCGCCGGAGCACATACAGATTCTGGTGGTAGATTCCTTAGACCGAGGCGAACATTTGATGAAAAAATGATGGACTTCCCAAGGGATTCAGGGGTTGAATTCGCAACCCTTAAACTTCAAAAGTTTTTATCTCGGGAACTATTCGCCGGAGCACATACAGATTTTGGTGGTAGATTACTTAGACCGAGGCGAACATTTGACGAAAAAATGTTGGACTTCCCGTGGGATTCAGGGGTTGAATTCGCAACCCTTAAACTTCGAAAGTTTTTATCTCGGGAACTATTCGCCGGAGCACATACAGATTCTGGTGGTAGATTCCTTAGACCGAGGCGAACATTTGATGAAAAAATGATGGACTTCCCGTGGGATTCAGGGGTTGAATTCGCAACCCTTAAACTTCAAAAATTTCTATCTCGGGAACTATTCGCCGGAGCACATAAAGATTCTGGTGGTGGATTCCTTAGACCGAGGCGAACATTTGATGAAAAAATGATGGACTTCCCAAGGGATTCAGGGGTTGAATTCGCAACCCTTAAACTTCAAAAGTTTTTATCTCGGGAACTATTCGCCGGAGCACATACAGATTTTGGTGGTAGATTACTTAGACCGAGGCGAACATTTGACGAAAAAATGATGGACTTCCCGTGGGATTCAGGGGTTGAATTCGCAACCCTTAAACTTCAAAAGTTTTTATCTCGGGAACTATTCGCCGGAGCACATACAGATTTTGGTGGTGGATTCCTTAGACCGAGGCGAACATTTGATGGAAAAATGATGGACTTCCCGTGGGATTCAGGGGTTGAATTCGCAACCCTTAAACTTCAAAAGTATCTATCTCGGGAACTATTCGCCGGTGCACATACAGATTTTGGTGGTAGATTACTTAGACCGAGGCGAACATTTGACGAAAAAATGATGGACTTCCCGTGGGATTCAGGGGTTGAATTCGCAACCCTTAAACTTCAAAAGTTTTTATCTCGGGAACTATTCGCCGGAGCACATACAGATTCTGGTGGTAGATTCCTTAGACCGAGGCGAACATTTGATGAAAAAATGATGGACTTCCCGTGGGATTCAGGGGTTGAATTCGCAACCCTTAAACTTCAAAAGTATCTATCTCGGGAACTATTCGCCGGTGCACATACAGATTCTGGTGGTAGATTACTTAGACCGAGGCGAACATTTGACGAAAAAATGATGGACTTCCCGTGGGATTCAGGGGTTGAATTCGCAACCCTTAAACTTCAAAAGTTTTTATCTCGGGAACTATTCGCCGGAGCACATACAGATTCTGGTGGTAGATTCCTTAGACCGAGGCGAACATTTGATAAAAAAATGATGGACTTCCCGTGGGATTCAGGGGTTGAATTCGCAACCCTTAAACTTCAAAAATTTCTATCTCGGGAACTATTCGCCGGAGCACATACAGATTTTGGTGGTAGATTCCTTAGACCGAGGCGAACATTTGATGAAAAAAAGATGGACTTCTTGTGGGATTCAGGGGTTGAATTCGCAACCCTTAAACTTCAAAAATTTCTATCTCGGGAACTATTCGCCGGAGCACATACAGATTTTGGTGGTAGATTCCTTATGCCGAGACGAACATTTGAAGAAAAAATGATGGACTTCCCGTGGGATTCAGGGGTTGAATTCGCAACCCTTAATCTTCATAAGTATCTATCTCGGGAACTATTCGCCGGAGCACATACAGATTTTGGTGGTAGATTCCTTAGACCGAGGCGAACATTTGATGAAAAAATTATGGACTTCCGGTGGGATTTAGGGGTTGAATTTGCAACCCTTATACTTCAAAAGTTTCTATCTCGGGAACTTTTCGCAGGAGCACATACAGATTTTGGTGGTAGATTATATAGGCCTTCAAAATAATTTTTTCATCCAATATCTGTTTTCGATTCTTTCAACAGCTCCTTCAAATGTGGGAGTACTAGTTGCCGCTTCCTGTATGTCCTTGTATGTGCAATGCGAAGTATCAAGACTAACCTATCCTAACTCCATTAATCAAAGTCATCTGATTCGAGATCAATGACCTAACCTAATCCATTTCCTCTGTGATAGTGATCACAGAATTCTAGAGAAGACGATGCCAGATTGCCAGATTTTCTCTTCAACAATGGTATAGGCGAATTCAAGAAAGCAGAACGTCCCCTATCGTTAACGGAAGAACTAGTATTGTTTACTTTTCGCTAAAGGCTTCTAAGCATTGCTCTTTGGAAATGCCAAACGAGTAGTTCTGATTCTCGCCGATCTAAATTTCAGTCGCGGTGCGCTGCCGGCTGCGATTTGAGCTAAGCGTCCACATGTCGGCAACGGACGCATCGGACGGATCGGATCAAACGGATTTCGGTATTCTTTGTATAGAAACTCGTGCAAGCCCGTCCACAGATCCGCACCGGACGCATCGGAGCGGCGGCATTTCTGCAAAGGAATTCCGTAAATCCGATCCGTCCGATGCGTCCGTTGCCGACATGTGGACGCTTAGCTGTAGCCGCCACGCAAGACAAGCCGTTGTTCTGTGTCTCATCTCATCACAGGCCAGCCAGTCTGTGATAAAATGAACGACGCTTAAACGCGATAACCTTTCTACATGGATTATGGATTCAATTCATTTATTTATTTACTCGCAGAGAATAAAGCAAACAGGTGATGCTTGTGATTTGTGATGTGAAAACCGTGTAGGGTCGATTAAAAATTCCAAGAGGATATTGTTAAGAAGATAGATATTTTCCTGAAGGACGGGTATCAATAAATTTTTAATAGAAACTTGCTTATAAACTGTGTAATTTCATGCTTCTCGGAATTCAGTTGATAAACATTGACAACATTGTTAATTTGTTAAGAGACCAGAGAAGAAACAATATTCGATGATATTTAATCCAGGGAAGCATTCAGATTTTTTATGAAATTTATGATTTTTTCCTCAAATTTCTTCGTATACATTTAGGAATAACTCGAAAATGACGCGTTTTATTGAAAAAATATAGGAATACTTTTATTCTCTAAAATGGTTGATTCTTTCGAAAATATGAACCGTTTATCCTTTTTAAGTGATTTGATAGTGTTTTTGCATGAATTTATGAGTCGACCACCCTGTAACTTTTGAACTAGGAGAGATATTGAATAAGTTTCGATTGAGGAATATGCACCATGAATAGAGTAAAGAATCAACCAAAATTCAGTTCATTTGAAATAACGGTTTCGAAGATATGAACAGAAAAGTGTTTTTTTCGTGGATTTTCGACACCCTGTATCTCCCAAACCAAACCGAATTTTGAAAAATGGCATGGGAAAAAAGTGTTTCGTTTGATGAGAGGAATCTACAGTTAAAATATATGTACAAGTCAAAGACTCACCCTGTATATGCATACAAACACTCACGAGAGTTTACAGGTTATGCTTACGAGTCGGCACACCACGCATGCGTAAAGTCGTGATACTTCGCATTGCACGTACAAGGACATACAGGAAGCGGCAACTAGTACTCCCACATTTGAAGGAGCTGTTGAAAGAATCGAAAACAGATATTGGATAAAAAAATTATTTTGAAGGCCTATATAATCTACCACCAAAATCTGTATGTGCTCCGGCGAAAAGTTCCCGAGATAGAAATTTTTGAAGTTTAAGGGTTGCGAATTCAACCCCTAAATCCCACGGGAAGTCGATCATTTTTTCATCAAATGTTCGTCTCGGCATAAGGAATCTACCACCAAAATCTGTATGTGCTCCGGCGAATAGTTCCCGAGATAGATACTTTTGAAGTTTAAGGGTTGCGAATTCAACCCCTGAATCCCACGGGAAGTCCATCATTTTTTCGTCAAATGTTCGTCTCGGCATAAGAAATTTACCACCAGAATCTGTATGTGCTCCGGCGAATAGTTCCCGAGATAAAAATTTTTGAAGTTTAAGGGTTGCGAATTCAACCCCTGAATCCCACGGGAAGTCCATCATTTTTTCGTCAAATGTTCCTCTCGGCATAATGAATCTACGACCAAAATCTGTATGTGCTCCGGCGAATAGTTCCTGAGATAGAAATTTCCGCATTATAATAGTGGAGAAAATTACCCCGTGAATCCCTAGGAATTCTACAAATAATCTTCTTTTGTTATGATCCAATCATCATACCGAACCCTCGTCTGAGTTTTCATGATGATGGGATCACTATTTTCCGATAAAAATGAATTCGATCGTACGCCACTGGTCCGTGCGTTCGTGTATTTCCGGCAAACGGTCTGCTGGAAACGGTCTTTTAACTTCACAGAGGTGAAAGTGTTGATATTTTAACGCCCGAACACTTTCTCATGATGGAACCGCCATCTCCGGTTCCCACTCCAGAGTTTTCTGATCTACCCTCAAACCGTTTATCGAGATGGCAACTTCTACAACGCATTCATCAAGATTTTTGCTGGCGTCAAGAGTATTTACATACGCTCCAACAACGTACCTGGGGCCGTATTCTCGACGCACGAGTGACCTTTCGGTGCGTATACGTTTGCCATACATAATAACATAGAAAACGTATACGCACCGAAAAATCACTCGCCGAGAATACGGGCTCTGGCTAGACCCGGGCAAATGGACTTTAGGAAGAATCTTTGATTCACACTGGTGACGATAAGGTTGCTCGCGTCGCCACCATCAAAACCTCTACTGGAATACTAAAACGCCCGCTCGTGAAACTTTGCCCACTTCCCAGTGAGCAATCCTAGAAATAATTGCATAAAATTTGGTTTCCTATTACATAACTTTTTTTCATCAAATTCTTTTTCTTATAAAATGATTTTTGCTACGCAACTGCGATCAATGATCATATTGTTTTTTCCCCACTCATGTTGAACTAATTTTTTCAATAATTTAAAAATTCATACTTCATTATCCCGGGGCAGGATGTTGGAGAAACAAACTTACAATTTAAAAAAATACGCCTTTTTCTCATCTGGTATCAGGAATCTAGTTCCAAACCCCCCCTCATAAAGTGACAATCTTCAGTCGTGAAAGACAATTGCTTCAAGAGACATATTTTTATCGTCGCTTTACCGCTTGTCGCTATTTTAATCTTTGATTCTCTCTATTTGCTTAAACTACTTTTATTTCACTGTGATTGGTGAAAGTGCTGCGCTGCTGTGCATTAAGGCATTCAACTGTGCTGTATTGCTGGCTTTGAGGAGGAGCTCAATCAACCGCTAGCACTTGAACATTTGTAGCTACATCATCAAGGTAAATCGAGATTATCAGGGCAGGTTATTGAGATATCATAAGAAAAGTAAATTCTGTCATTTTGATTTTCCTTTTTTTCAATACAGACCTGCATATTTTATGACACTTCTTGAAATAATTTTTAACGCTGAATTCAACGATATATCCCACAATGTCATTCAAAGTTGATTTTCAGGTGATTTTGACCCTTATCCGAATTTCTTCGGGTCGGATCTGTATTACATTTACCTTTGGTTCAATCAACAACGTGCAATACATTTCGATAACAACATTTTGATCGTTGATAGACTTGTTTTTTCTCACATACCCACAACTCTAGGTTTATTGAATGTTTTATTTTCAAGTAGTAGGCCGTGAATAAAAAAACATAACAAGAAATTACATTGTATGATATATCGTTGAATTCGGCGTTGAAAGTTATTTCGAAAAGTGTCATAAAATATGCAGGTCCGTATTGAGAAAATGAGGTAGAGGGTGGCCTAGAGAGTACGAAACGTTCGATACGAAATCTGATTATGTCAATTTGAGGATAATTTACTGCCGAATAAAGAATTCCTGTAACATTTTTTGATAATATTTTAAATGAAGTGGAAAAAAAAGAAAATTGACAGAATTCACTTTTCTTATAATATCTCAATTACCAGCCCTGATAATCTCGATTTGTTTGAACTGCTCGACATTGCTCCTATGAATGCAACTTTTTCTACATTTGACTGACCCTCTAACTCTTATGGTTTAAAAGATACCAATACAATCCCATTCAAAAAGTGGCCACTCTGTATACAATTATGAACTCTACCTTCTATATGAAAATGTATAGCAAGGAAAAATCATGATGTTCCTTCTTTATGAAAATGCATAGCAAGGGAGCAAAGTGTTGTTGTGAATTACACAAAATAACTAATTGCTTATTGACAACTGGTGATTGACCGACGATTATAAACTGTACTGATTATTGACTTCCCTTTTACTGACCGACGATTATGAACTCAACCTTCTATATGAAAACGTATAGCTGGGAGAAATCAAAAAATGTACCTTCTATATGAAAATGTATAGAAAGGTAGCAAGTAGCAAGATGATGTTGTTAATAACTTCACGCACTTTACTGAGTGCTTGTCTCTGTAACATAGGTTTTCGAAGACAGGTTGGAAAATAAGGGAGGTTCATTTCCTCTGAATAAAAGCGGAAAAAATCAACAATTGATTGGGTGTCAGAATCGAACAACGCTTCGCTAAGCAAACAAAGTGCTCTCATTTAATTTTTGACTATAGTGAAAAAAACTTGAATCTACAGACCAATGAGAGAAACCTTGGACGATTTGATATTCGATCCTGACATGTATTTTCCAGATGTAACTCAAACTGCAATAGATGTCGGCATATATTTAATTTCATGAGCCTTCATTGAAAACTGAATGGAAGTTGAAGACATGGCTATTGTCTCCAAAAAAAACCAAACTTGACCAAAATTCTTGGATTGAGAAATCTTTCAATAGGGGACCATAACTCAGCCGAAAAAGGGTATTTTTTAACAGAGAACGAGAATTGTAACTAAAGGCATATGGAACAATATTGCAGTTCAAGGGGTTAAAACAATTCATCTATACAACATTTTCAAGGGCGACAGCTCAATTCTTGTGAACAAAGGAGATGGAATTTATGTTATCCAAATGTTGTGAAGTAAGACGCAACAGATGCCAATATATTTTGAAGAGAAAAAAGGGAATAATTTTGTGATTGTCTTATATTTTTTTCAATTTGTATATTGTTAGAATTGTGTTAGCGATGTTCTGGTTCGTTTCTTTACTAATTATTTTTTTTTGCCATCGTTTCAGAGACTTGAAAAAGGTATTAAATATTCCTAAACGTCGACATTTCATTGAAGTAGTGTTTTCGTTAATTAGGACCTCTACCTATCAACTGTAAAGAAGTTAACACAAAGGTTATTAAAGACCACTATCATAGTCATAGTAGGCGTTATTTCGGGATGAATGAGGACACTAACTCTGCGGCAAAAGCATGTATTTTAGGACTTTCTTGCATTTAACCCCCTTTCAAATTGCCCTTAAGAGGGGTTCATACCGTTCGACGTTCAGTTCAAAACGCGATTCGGAATTACTCACGATAGAGACCACCGATTTATATGGGGTTTTCACTATTATTCAAATTTGAAGAGTTCTTCAAGTGGGAAAGTTCATAACATTTTTTCTTGTCGAAAAAACATATTGATTTTTTTTCACTCGACAAGAAAAAATGTTATGAACTTTCCCACTTGAAGAACTCTTCAAATTGAATAATAGTGAAAACCCCATATAAATCGGTGGTCTTTATCGTGAGAAATCCCGAATCGCGTTTTGAACTGAACGTCGAACGGTATAGACCCCTCTTAACGAGAATTTATATTGCCGTCCTTTGTAGGATATGTGGCGTTTTGATTTCGAATATTCACACAAAATCTGAATATATCATAGGTAAACACATTATTATTTGCATTTATTTTTCCGTAGTCGAATGGAAGAGCAGAATTTCTTCAAAATAATTCCTCCGAAAACGTCTAAGTTCCATCGACCAGAGTATTTTCATGTCAAGGTGGACGAATGAAAAGGACAATCCGCATTTAGTTCCAAGTGTGAATTAAGACGGCTTACACTACACATCGAGGTTATACCGAGGTTAACACGCAACTTGTTGCACATAATGAAAATGAGGAATAAAACAGGAACCTACACTTCGAAGATACAATGCGTTCCTCTCAAACTGCGTCTTCGGTGTGTATGTAAGCTTCTGTTTGGTTCCCTGTTTCATTATGTGCCAAGAAATGTTGCGACGTGTTTATCCTCGGTTTATGAAGCTGTCTAAGAAAGGATAATACTCACCATATTGTAAATAAGAGCCTTGACATGTTTGAAGAATAAGTACTTTAGGGATATCAATACATCTTTTGTTATCCATTATTTCAATAATCTTTGAAATCTCTACATAGCAGCTATTGGCACAATATACAGCACCTGAAAAAAATCATTTATCTGAATATTATAATGGTAATGTTTCATATTAGTCATTTATAGAAGTAAGTTGAATGAATGTATATTCATCAGAAGAAAGTTTACCCCACATTTTTAACTCACGTGTCGTATAAAGAATTTCATCCCATTTTGATGAAAAATTCAAATAATTAATACTTTTCAGAGAAAACAATATAATTCGAATTCGGATATCCGAGATATCCCTTCGATGCTGGGACACTGTGTTAATAATTGTTTGCAAGTGTCAATTAAAGAACCGTTAAAGAATTTTTGATAAGGTAAATTGGGGCAAGTGCGATCACAAAAAAGCAAAGTGATTCTTATACCTTAAAATTTATAAAAATTCGTTATCGCTTTAACTTTAATTTATGCTTATATACAAAATACGATATTACAGTACACCAAAAACCACAAATTTCATTCCACTTTAAAAATGCATTGGAAATCAATTTTCATTTTTGTAGTTTTGTGATTGCAATTTCCCCATGAAAACGGGAAAGTGCAATCGCGCAACATTATTCACGTTAAACTTTATTTATAAGATCTTGAGTTGAGTGCAATCGATTAAGAGGTGATAAAAAACCATAAAAATTTTATATTTTCTTTATTAAGTCAAACGGAATAATATAATAACAAATCAAATATTTCTCTAATAACATTATTTTTGCATTTGGTTCAATATTTTTCTTCAAAATAATAACGGCTTCTTTTTTCAGTTAAAGGTAACCGAAATACCTTTATTATTTGATCCTGGTGCACAACTGACAGGTCGTGTTCATCAGGGAATACATAATAATTCGAGTTTACTTCTCTTTCTCATCAAGTTATGATTGAACTTTCCCTACTAACAATTTTCGTGGGGTGAGTGTAATCATACTTTCAATACCTGAAGTACAAAGTGGAACTGAATAGTCCCATTACGCACTTTACCTTACGTGTCTCCAAAAATGTTGAGCGGTGACGACGAGCTTGTAGTTCTCGAGTGCATTTACAAGAAGCAAATGAGGCAGCAAAAGCAGCAATTCTATTGATATCTAAGATATTGTACGAAAAAGAAAATACGGCATTTTGTAACTGGAGAAATAATAAGAATACCAAAGGTGTCAAAGAAAAAATTATTGTGGGTTATACTTCTGAACGGTCCGAGAAAGTTAAGTTGTCATCTTTATGGTCCTACTATTCGCAATTAGAGAAAATGTTGGCTCTGAAAAAAAAAAGACATCGGCAGATTTTACTGAGTCACCGGCTTTTCGAAACAACATTCTAGAAAATACGTAGCAAAGAAGAAGTCGAGGATATTCACAAGAAAGTAGTTAGAATTTTTTTAGATTCCGCTCCTGATGAGCAATATCTATACTAATATTATGAAGAGGAAATATTTGTATTTTTTTGTGTTTAATATGACTTGACGCAAAAACTACTGGACCGATTTCAGAAATTCTTTCACTATTAGAAATAATAATAATTATTACCCCACTTGTCAAGGCCACCCGAATAAAAACAAGACATAAGGCTGAAGATATAGCCGTATTGGATAAAATAATTCAAGATCATCTTAACGAGACCTGTTCACTAGAAGATGTGGTGGCTGCAGTGAGAGCGGCCTCTTCACTTCTATGTCCACCGAAAAGTACAGCTACGAATAATGATAAGCATAGGTTAAGACTCAGTCGGCTTGACATCAAAATAAAATCAATGAGGCAGCAGGCATCTTGGTACCAATGTATCATAGATTTTCTGAAAGGCAGAATTAAATCAAGCAAGAAAATGAAGGACATGATCGAGGAGCTCCGTTTCATACATCGTACAGTAGACTTGCCCACAGTCCATCTACTGAAGCAGAAAGCTGTAGATAGAATAAGATCACAAAAATGGATTGAAGATAACAACACCTTCACCGCAGAACCATCGAAATTATTTCAGTCCCCACAACAGAAGGCACAGTACCCACCATCACCTCAAGAGGTCGAAGAATTTTGGAAAAGCCAGTATGAGCAACAAGCAGAAATCAGGGATACTCCAGCACTTCTCAGATTCCAGCAAATGTGTGATCAAAACCAACAGCAGAACGATGACCTTCTGAAATATCAACCGAAGATATCAGACAAGCCCATAAGAACAAGCGTGATTTCACAGCACCTGGACTGGACGGTATTCAAAACTACTGGTGGAAGAAATTTCCAGCTACACACCAACACCTGGCAAGATTATTCAGCAGGATGCTGACTCGCCGTGTGCCTATTCCGTCATGGTTGGTGGAGGGTAGAACAGTGCTGATACCAAAATCAGGTAATTTAGGGCAACCCAAAAACTATCGCCCAATCACTTGCCTCAATACAATCCTCACAAGTGTAATTCAAGATAAAATACTGAGGGTTATTGGACCAGTGTGGAACAGTATCTACCAACAGAGGGGAGCAAAGAAAGGAGTGCAAGGATGCAAGGACAATCTGCTCATAGACAAGAGCGTATGTCTAGACGCCAGACACTACAAGCGCGACCTACACACATCATGGTTGGACTACGCGAAAGCATATGACACCTCGCCGCACGAACTGATAATACGGCTATTAAAAATGCTGAAAGTACATCCCAACATCATCCACGCGATAGAAAACATCATAGCGCTATGGAAAACGAAGTTTGCTATCCGAGCAGAGGGTCGAACCGTATATACGGGATGGGTGAGATACAGGAGAGGAGTTTTTTCAGGGAGATTCGCTAAGCCCGTTATTATTCTGCATAACACTCATACCACTAACAATTGAGTTGAGGGCGAGCAAAATAGGATACAAGGCCGGACCACCAGGCAGAAGGAACCCACTGATCTCTCATCTCTTATACGTGGACGACTTGAAGCTCTACGCTCCCTCCGAGTCCGCACTACGGCAACTACTGAATATCGTTTCTGACTACACCTCAGCAATGGGAATGTCGTTCAGTTTGGACAAGTGTGCTGTATTTCATCTGCGCAGGGGAAAAGCTGAAGATGCAGGAGGAGATATTCGGCTGGAAGATGGAATGACTTTTCGACACCTCGAAGACGGAGAAACTTACAAGTTTCTTGGTATGAAACAGAGGGGTGTACTGGAGACAACCCAGATAAGGGATGACTTAACAGCCAGCTACAAGAAGAAGCTGAGAGATATTTGGAAATCGCAGCTGTCGGGAAAGAAAAAAGTATCTGCGACAAATATGCTAGCCATCCCGATTCTCGAACTCCTCGATCTTGATAGGTCAACAAGGAAAACGATTAACATGAATCGAAGCCTGCATCCCAACAGTTCAATACAGGGGATATACCTTCCCCGAAGCCAGGGGGTAGAGGATTACAATGTTTGGAATATCAACACTAGCAACAAACATTGGAAATGGTAGTTAGGATTCTGAGAAGTGAAGATCCGCTTCTGAAATTTGTCGCTCAGCATGAAATTGCGAACCATGGAGCCTTCTCATTCCGAGCTGCACAAAGGGCCCTGGAGAAGCTCAGCATAACTGGCGTAACGATCAACCCTCAGCTCTCTGGAGCACCGATCACTCAAGCGGACCAAAGAAGCCTAGCAAGACTGATCCGAAAGTCTCAGTCAGATACATTACTCGAACATCATATGAGTAAGACCTTGCACTCCATATATTTCAGGAGTTTAAAAGACCAAGACCTGTCTGAAGAATTGTCTTTCGCCTTTCTAAAGTCAGCTAGCCTTAGGTCAGAGACGGAAGGATTTGTGAAGGCGTGTCAGGATGGAGTACTGAATACGAGATGGTATAAAAAGAATATCATGAAAATGGAGACCCCAACAACTTGCAGAGCTTGCCATAGGCAACAGGAAACGATTATGCACATCCTTTCCGCCTGCAGCGTCCATGCTCCTTCAGGGTATGTAGAGAGGCACTCCGAATTCTATACTCCCATCTGAGAGCCGCGTATGGGATAGACAGAGAACCGGTGCTACCATATGTGCCTCTGGAAATTGAAGCGGTGGTCCAGAACGATAGAGCTCGCATATGCTGGAACTATCCTGTCTCAACAACACGACAGATCAATGCTGTTAAGCCAGACATACTTCTTCTGGACAAGGAGCTGAAGGAGTTATTTGTCGTGGAATTCTCCTCCCCTGCTGAAAATAATGTTGTGATGAAAGAAGAACAGAAGAGGCAAAAGTACAAAGATCTTATGTTCGAGCTCGGAACTTTATACCCAGGTCATAAAGTTAGGATGGTCGTACTCTTACTAATCATAGGATGTCTCGGTGGAATGAGAGTCAACTACCTGGATGAACTGAAGATTATCCCGGCCTGTAGACCACTGGCCGAGGTATTGGCGCACAGAATGCAGAAACCAGTGTTGCTATTGACTATTGACTATCAATCCATCGGATAGATCTCGCGTGGTATTGTCTTTGGAATTTCCTCCCAAAATGATTCCTCTAATGATAGCATTCGTCGGGACGGCAATTCCTCACCTTTATAGAATTTTTTAATTCGGTCGTTGGGTTCGTTAGTTGTTATTCTTCCTATATTACAATGAGTTTGACGATAGGTTTCGTCCAGATGTAAGGGACCCGAAATTATCCAACCGAAACAAGTTTTTTGTAATATAGGTAGACCAGGGCCTAATTTAATTCGTCCATTACACATCAAGTCGTAAAATAGTTAGCTCCCTATAAGAATGTATATTGAATCACATTGGTTAAAAGTTGGATCTGCCAATTTCAGATTGGATGTTATTTTGATGTGGTTCGCATCGAATGACAATGAAGAAATATTTCCAGTTATCCGCGATATCACTAGACAAGGTAATGCAGCTTGATATTAATCATGCATGGATTGGATTCTGATAACTGTTTGTTTATCCAGAGAAGATGAGGCTTGGTTCAAAACAGTTATGATCATTTTACATTTGTTCGATTTTAAGTTAAGTTTCTCGCATAGTTTTGTGGTTATGAAATTGCTCTCGGAGCCGCTATCAAAAAATGCTCTGCAACTATGTGATTTTCCATTATAGTCCAAGACGTTTATTATGACGGTTGACAGAAGTGTATGCTTTCTGTTTTAGGTGGAACATGCGGAAAATGACGTTGGTTCTTCGCAAGCTTCAGACGAGGAATCGTTGTTACTATCAATGCATGAATTTTCATCGTTTTTGGTTGATGAAGACGACCGTTCACGTTTATTGGTGAAATGTAATAGTGTATTATGTGACTTTCCACACTTACTCGCTGAGCACTGAATGGATGAATGGTTTTTTCTCAAGCAATTTATGCACAATTTCAAACGTTTTACTTCATCATACCTGGCATTTGGATCCAACTTAAGGAACTTTTGGCAATTATAATATAAATGATCTCTAGCGCAAATGACACATTTTACATTATTGGTTGATACGAATGTTTTAACTGTCCTAGAAGGCGCTGCGGGTGTCTCGCTGTTCAATGTTTCCAACAAGCGACATTTTTCCTTCAAGAAATCAAGAAAATATTCCAATGTTGGTAATTCTGAGCTGGTTCTTTGATTCCCAATGTTCCTCAGGTAACTTTAACGATTTTGAAGCTCTCAGATGTTGATACGTCCCATCAAGCAGTTGATGTAAGTGAATGTGCGATTCTTTGATTATCGAGGGAAGATTGAAAATATTTTTTATATGGTTTGACACAAGGAGAGATTTATTTTCGTATCTTTCGAAAAGACAGGTCCACGCGATTTCATAATTGCCGTCGGATATTTCCAATGATTTAATCACGTTGGCGGCATCATCCTTCAAAGACAATCACGTACAAAATGACATAGGGTTTTATTTCAGAGGCATAACTTATTAGTAGTGAATCACAGTAATGCCATATTCTACAACTATGATCTTTGGTCCTTTCTTCACAAAATCTAATCAACCTTTATGAAATAAAAGTATCAGAAAATAGAATATTCTCAGATAAATTGGGATAGACGAAATTCATTATGTCCGAATGCTATGGACAAAATGACATACCGGCAATAGGCAACTGTATTTTTCTACTTCTAGTTACAAAACTACTGACAAAGTTCACCAATGAAACGCTTGGTTCTTCTAGGAACCTCAGCACAAGATTCGTGAGCCCAATGCAACCAATGCATGCATCGTAACCATTCTTTTCCTGTGCTTATCCTGGAGAAGGAGAAGACTGGTTTTTTTCCGATCTGAATCGGGAAAAAAGGTCATAACAGACAGTGAATCGTCGTCATCATCTTGAAAACTGCTAGAAACATTTTCTTCTTCATTGTCTTCTTCAAATATTGCCCTAGGGACGTGTCTCCTTTTCTTTGGAGGAGGTATTGGCTCATTTTTTGTTTTGATTGCAATCAAATTAGGTGTAGAAACTAATTACATATACGTTTGCCGTGTCTTCGGCTCACGTTTGCCTTGCCCATTAGGGATTGATGATCCTATGATCATCCTAATCTATTAAGATGAGATGCATTGCTTTTATTAGCCGCAAATGAATATTTTGTTATGAATATGTTAAGACAAGTCCTGGCTCTTTGTTTGGTGATGGAGCCTGGGATGAATGATCTCGGTGTTGTCCGGTAAATACGGAATAGCTGAACTACCTATGTCATTTTGTCCGTTCACTGTATATGTCATTTTGTATATTTAACACAAAAAAAATTCGTGAATACAATGACAAATAAGTGAAGTTCGATATGAGTGCAATATAAATGAAAAAAATGGTGAAATCTGGCCATTTCTTCCGAAAATTTGGCGCATTAAAAAAAAACTCGTGACCTATTATTTTCTGTTATCACTCAAAACGACCGAATGAACTAGAGTAGAGCTTGCTAGTTTTCAGAGGTTAATTGAACCCACTCGGGTCGTGTGATTTGGTAGGCAGTGCCGCATTTGATACCTCCTCACTCAAATTATGATGCCTGCCCAAGTAGCAAAAGTGTTATCAGTAAGGATTGTATCGACGTATACACAACAATTCAAAACAGCAATAGCATACATAAATCAGTATGAAATTGGTATATAATAACCTCAGTAGCACGGTTGCTACAACAAAAATGGGAATTACTTCACTGAATATACGCCTGTTGTACCAATGTCATAAAACTTCTCATACAACCAATATCTGTAAATATTCATTTCAGTTATGTGATAGGTTTTGCAGCATGATTATATGACTGTTGTACAGGTGTAATAACAACTGCTTATATAACTGATATATGTGAATATCTATATTAGGTTTTGAAGTCTAATACAAAACCATCGTAATATATGTTGATACTACATAGTTAATAACGTTTATACAACTTTGCAATAAAAAGAAAAAATGAAATTTCTCATGTGATAGATGCATAGGCGTATTGTTTCTATGCTTAGGAGTCTTATATTCTTATCTGAGAACCCCCATAGTTAAGATCATGAACCTTTTACATATTAACACTTTATAGACCAGACGAATAATCTAGACTTTTTCTATCTTCCCGCCGGGACTCGAACCTTCGTCAACCACTGTCAAACCAAATGGAAACCGGCCTATCCTCTGCACCTACGCCAAACTATACTATGTCAATTGTTACATAAATTATCATGTTGTATGTTAACATAGTCTTGGTTATCATATGATTAATTTTTTATTATCATTCATATTCATAATTATATGTATTATAAAAATTATATTATTATATCCTAAAATGGATATTTTTTGAGTTAATATCCACTTTAGGGCAAGGGTGTGATGCATACACTCACATTATTTTTTAACGTAGATTCAATATCTGCCATAAAAAATGGGGTTCTAATTTGAAAAAATTGATTTTTCACGATTTTGTCATCCCTAACTTTGAAAGCGATTTTTTCACCCCCTGTATCATGAATCGCGATTTCGATTTTTGAAGTGGATACATCAATCTCACATCTTGAAAAATCCCAAAAATGAAAATTTTCCATCCAAAAACCTCGAAGTTATTCTTGTTTCAGCGGAGCTCTATTTTCGATTTTTTTTTTCGAATTTTCCCGCTCAGAGAGAATTTTCCAACCAAAACTGAAAAATGTTACATCAAAATAACTTGAAATTTTCTAAGGAATCTATTTCTGCAATAAAAAAATGGTGTTCTAGTTTGAAAAACGGAAGTTGACGTCATTTCCGGAAAAACCGGAGGTGCTCATGCCTTGAAAATATTTTAGATTTCATCAGCATCGTGAAATACTTATAAGTGCTGAATTTCATGAAAATACGTTCAGTAGTTTCCCGTATAAATATGGGTGAGTTTCCTCGTGAAAGACCCTGTATATTTTTTTTTTATACGCATCTCTCGGGAAAAGACTGAGCTTATAACACCTTTTCAAGCGTCCCGAGATGAATTAAGTAGAAATCGGTTTGTGCGTGTCTTGAACTGCTGTAAGTTGTAACCAAAAGGAAATACATCTTGTGGTAGGGTATTCCATAGCCTTGCAGTTCGGTAAAGAAAAGCCTTTTGATACACTGATGTCCTAGCTGTACAAAGATGCACGGCAAATCGGTGACTACTATCGGCCAGCCTTGTTTGTCTATCAAATTGTGCCCCTGATGGATGCAATGGCAGCAGAACACCTACCGTGGTAGTATCTGTAAAAAAGGCATAAGTCTCCAACCTTCCTACGGTGATCGAGACTATGAAGGTTGGCAGTTAATGTTGGATCATCTATTAGGCGCACTGCTCTTTTTTGAACGGAGTCAAGTAGGTGTAACGAGTGCTTAGGAGCTGAACTCCAAGCATGGGAGCAATACTCCATAGCTGGACGAACTTGTGCCTTGTAGAGTAATAATAGTTGCTTTGGAGTGAATAATTTTTTTGCACGAAATAGATAGCTAAGCTTCTGTGCAGCTGACTTGGCCATTGAGCAGACGTGCTCATGCCAGGTTGCATTTGAATTGATGTTGACCCCTAGAAGCTTAAGTACATTAGACGGTTTTATTATTTTATTGGTGATTATTAGTTGGGGTGCGACTGCGGATGTTTTTCTTGTGAGCACCGTAGCCTGGGTCTTAGAGGCATTGAATTCAACCAGGTTATCAGAACCCCATTGTAGAATAACTTCTAGATCTTTGTTAATTGTCGCGGCTTGGGCGATTCGTTGGGAACTGGATGTTGACGCTGATACAGGCTTCTCGATTGTCGTGGACGCTATAAGAGTGCTGTCATCTGCAAAGCTCAAAATTTGATTTTGGTTGATTTCAAAAGGTCATTAATATGTATTAGGAAAAGAGTTGGGGACAAGATTGAGTCTTGAGGTACACCGGCGTTGACGGAATGAAGTGCAGACTCCGCACCATCGACCACAACACAAAGTTTTCTTCCAAGGAAGAAACTTCCGAGCCAGCTGCAAAGTCCTTCCGGGAGACCGTAAGATGCAAGCTTAGATAGCAATGCTCCGTGCCATACACGGTCGAAGGCCTTGGATATGTCTAGGGCAACTGCAATTGATTCCCCATGCTTTTCTATAGCGTTTGTCCAAAGATGGATGACATAGGTGAGCAAGTCACCCGTTGAACGACAGCGCCGGAAACCGTATTGATTGTCGCTAATGAGATTGTTTTCTTCTAGGTGTTTTACGATCTGCAAATTAATAGCAGTCTCCATTACCTTGGACAAAAAGGGTAGTGAAAATATTGGACGATAATTTTGAGGCATGCACTTTTTCCCCTTTTTTGGTATTGGCTGAACTCTAGCTTACCTTTGATGAATGCTCTAGCTGGAGAGTCGCATATAAAGCAGCCTACTTTAATATCGTTCCTTTGATTATCAATAATTATGCCAGTACTTTCAATTTCCTTCAACTCTTCAACAAACAATTTGAAAAATTATTGTAAATTTGGTTTTTCTTTGCCGAAATAAATTGCTATTGTCATTGGGGGCATATCAATTACATCTGAAATAACTGCTGAAATGGGCCAGAATTCATATTTGGAACTTTTATGAATGGGTATTCCGTCGACATTGAAGTTCAAAGTCAATGGACTTTTTACTTTGGAACTTTGTAAATGTATTTCTAGACAGTTCTTGATTCCATGGTACCATAATTTGCCGTCTTCGGTGGGGCCCATATTCACAATTTTAACTTCCTTGGGAGTATCCAACAGAGTTCTGCTATCTTTTGGTAATGAACTGTGTCCTGATTCCAGTAAAATACCCAATAATTCATTAAGTGCATTATGTTTTATTTTACAACGTATCGCCCAGGACTTCAATTTGTTTTTGAATTTCATTTTATCAGCAATGGCAGTGAACACCTCATTAACATCCTTATCCTTATTGTCCGACGATTCTTTGCAAAACAATTCTTCAACAGAATCATTTTCAGCATCCCCTTTATATCCTTGTTCAATCCAAAGGAGTTCTGTTTGATTTGTCGAACTTGAGGAATGAACATTAATGGTTTTCACTTCAACAAAATTCCCATATTTATAATCATCGCATTGTCGGTACTTCTTAATGCGGTTATAAAAAGAAGTTGAATGCTTATATTGTCTCTTGCGATTGCGATACTTGTTCATTTTATAAAATAGTATGCAAATTCTTCGAATATGGAAATGAAGGAAACATAATGATAATATGACAGCGAAGTAACTGATAGGATTAGATGGAATACCGTTGAAATTACCTTTAAGTAACCAGTGTACATATCTTACATAACAGAAGTTGATATAAACGTTGTAGTGACCCTATAGGTTTAGCTTATGTAATTTGAAATATACTACAAGCACATTACAACAAATTCTCGTTATAAGATGTATATCCCTATAAAATGAATGAAATGAAGTTGTTATCAACGCATGAATGTTGTATAGCAGGTACTGAATATTTATGTAAAACGTAACTGATTTATACCAGATATATGACTACGTTAGAAGTTATTACAGCTTTCTTAAAACATAATGTTACTTGGGTATGTCATTTTGTCCATATATGCCGTTTTGTACGTATTTCCCCTATAACAGATTTGAAACTTTGAAAGTGTTTCTGAAAAATAACCATTCATTGTATTGGCCGTTAAAAATTGGTAGATTTAGTACCAGCAACTTTATATTGAGATCTGGAGAGGTTTGGCGCGAGACTGAGTTATTACCCGAACGCGTTTTAGAGTTTTCCGTAATGTAGTCTTCTGCAAAACAGGTCAAGTCATAAAATTTATTTTCAAATGACCCAGTTTCTACCTGTAGAGCCTTTACGGTTTCCGGATCATCTGACGAGATGAGTTCCAGTTCATATTGAATTTCAAGAAAACGGGTTAGTAGCCATATGCCATGTATTGTTTGGTTTAAAAAAACAGTATGTAATTCTCTCTTTCAAAAGAATATACCTATACAGGGTGTAACTGAATAAGTGTAAAACATTTAAGGAGGTGATTCCTCATCGAAAAAAAGATAGGATCTTTCATATAAAGAAACTTCATTGGAGCATCCCTTGTTAAGATACAGCCCCTTAAAGGGGGTACATAAAATTTGTATAACAATTTTTTTCACAAGCACTGAAAAAGTTACAATATTGAAATTAACCTGACGTTTTGTACTACCAAAAAGACACTTATTACCCTTTAATCGTTTAATGCAGGTACTAACTACAAAATAACAATAAATCCAATTCGCATTTATGACGATGTATCTCTGTAGTTGTTCGTAAAATAATGTTTTGCTGCTTACTGGTTTATTTTGGGCAAAAAACCCAAGAGACATTTTTTGTTTAGAATGAAACAGGCTATCGGAAATGAATTTTTAAATGGTAAACAAATAATAAGACAAAAAGTTACATTGGAAATAAATTTTAGGGGTTGCGTTTTTCACCCCTTACAACCATGGGTAAACCAAATAAATTACTGGCTAAGTGTCTTTTTGGTAGTACAAAACAGGTTAATTTCAATATTGTAACTTTTTCAGTGCTTGTGAAAAAAATTGTTATACAAATTTTATGTACCCCCTTTAAGGGGCTGTATCTTAACAAGGGAAGTTTCTTTATATGAAAGATCCTATCTTTTTTTCGATGAGGAATCACCTCCTTGAATGTTTTACACTTATTCAGTTACACCCTGTATAGTAGCGGTTCTACATCTTTTAGCCTTTTTTGTACCTGGGTTGTGTTCAAGGTTGATTCATCGATGGGTTTTTTTGTTATAAATGTTTCGAATCGACTAAGTTGGGCTTAAAGCGTGGCGCATTTTCGGATTAATTGTTCCATTGCTATGTTGTAACTTGATTAGGTACCAGAATGAAATTGTAAAAAGGGATATCAATGTGATTCACTAGTCTTTACGAATTGAAAGCTAAATGATTCTAATTTCCGAAAGAATAAACAAATATGTAGTGAATATATGTACGAGAATACGCAAACTGGATTGCTATTAATAGAGCAAAACAAATTACAACGAAATACAATATTTCATACTGAAACTATTCGATAAACACAAGAAAGTTTTCAACTAGATTATGAGAAACACAAAGTTTTATATAAATTTTTGCCACAAATATATAGAATTGGAAAAACGGAACGGGTTTTAAGGAATAAAAAGGAATGATCACCTGGTATTTTGTAGTCCAATGTCTGAGTGTCCTAGCACAGACTTGATTGCTTGTATTTGTAGGTGGCTTCTTGGTACGTCCCTGGAATGTTGCTGCTTCGACGATGTTGACTGGATTTATTTTGAGTTCACTGATTCAAATTTGGAACGAAGGGCCATTTTATTTAGCGTAGTTTAGTGCAGTATTGTATATACCGCGGTTAAATTTAAACTTCAAAATAATCACAATCAACGAGAGATTTTAAATAAGTTTATTCACAAAAAGGGGACAATGACTGTCCGTATATTTACAAGTTTTTAAGTGTCGAAGTAAACCCGAAGAAAATGACGCGTGATCTTAGAAGCTTAAGATGGTTAAGACGGAGATCAAGAAGGGTCGAATGTAACCAAACATCCCTATTTATCCATGAATCCCCTTCAGTCTTCCCCGTCTTCTATGGTTCCCCTTTGATGGCCTCAGTATTTTCTTCATCATTCTTTCGAGTGTTTAACACAATGTCATTTTTTAAATTCATATTTTGCTCATTTTGGGAAATTTTTATTAGTTCTGAAAGGGTCCTTTTTCCAAGATTTGATTCCCGATCCAACAACTCAGTATCTTCAAATGATGTGGCCTTTTTCGATACAGTGTTTGGCTAACGCAAAATGATCTTTCCTCAGTTTAATATTACTCTCATGAAGAGTGATGCGTTGTTGTAGAGTTGTTGACGTTTGTCCTATGAATTTCAACTCACAATGGGAACAGGGAATTTTGTAAATAACATCACTATTCCTGAATGATGGTGTTTCATCTTTTAATATACCATACGATTTTTTCAAGGGTTCAACATTCTTGATCGCGAATTTCAGTTTATCTTTTGGCAAAATATCTTCAAGTCTATTTGTTAATCGTTCTATATTTAGAAGGGTAATATAAATTTTGTTCGCCACAGATAGATTAACAGAGATTGAAATAGAAGAGAATCCACCAGAAAATGTGGCAAACAAAATTTATATTACCCTTCCGAATATAGAACCATTATTATTCTTTTCAACAGCTGTTATGTAGAACTATTTTGTTTCATAATATTGAGGCATGGCAACCCAGATTTTGAAAATACATCTAAAATAATTCGAAAACAGCCACAAAATGAATTTTTTCAAAGAGAAGTAACAACTATCATATATATTTGAAAAGAGAATTTCATTTCAAACACGAATACGTAAAGAAATATAGGGTGGTCCATAAGAAAAAATACAAGTTTATGTTATAGCTTCAAAACCATATTTTTTAATAAAAAACTAGGAACATCATTGGATTCCTTTCAAAAAAAGTGCCTGAAGAATGTTGGGTCAGAAATGCACAAAATTGAAAAACAACTTTTGTCTTTCGAACAAGTCAAGATGAAATTGTGCGGTTTCCGGCATTCATTTTCATAAACAAAAATCGATCTTGTAGTATGTAGGATAGTTTTTCTGTAGCTCCTTTAGAAATTGCTGTTTCTTATCAAAATTATTCAATTTGAACCACTCTGTACATCTGCGTATATCATCAATTAGTTGTAGAATGAAGTATAGTAATATATAGTAGTATTCGTCTACGGCCTGGTTATTATAAAATACATTAAAACTCTGAAAAATTCGATGAAAAATTTGCTCGTGTAGGAAATGCTTTTCCTCCTTTCGAATAATGCCGCTAGGTGTCGCTACGGTTTGCTTATGTAGGAAATGCTTTTCTTCCTTTCGAATAAGGCCGCTAGGTTTCGCTACGGTTTGCTTATGTAGGAAATGCTTTTTCTCCTTTTGAATAAGGCCACTAGGTGTCGCTATGGTTAATGACTCTTATCCAGACACTGTAGTCGTTAAGGTACTATATTTGATATTATCGCCACTAGATGGCGATGTATACAATTATTGTGTAATTTGCATAGAACTTATAATAACATGGAAGGCTATTATCAGATCAAAAAGCGGGTAAAGATCCCAAGTTCGGATTGTGACGATCAGCATCAATCGTGAGTAGTCCATTTTCATCTTTTCTCTTTATTTCTGAAATGTTTCTGATTTATGTTTGGGTGATAAATATATTTGCGGAAATAACTGAATTTATAATTGCCCATAATTAGTAATTGACATGTATTATTTTTCTATTTCTGTTTTGTGTGACAGCTCATATCCATGGAAAAGATGACAGTTGACAGATGACGTTTGACAGATGACATTTGACTATTGACAGATGACTATTGACAGATGACATTTGACAGAATTTTCATTATGCCTAATTTATCTCCTGCTTGAAAAAATAGGAGTTGTAAGTTTATACAACTTTAACGGTGAGTTCAACAAAGCATATCATCGGAGCTTGATCTAGAATCAACTCGATTTGACAGTTCAGAAATCTAACCAAGCCGTTGATCTCCGATCACTGGTGATTACGATTTGTGAAATCCACCGTAAGTATATACAGGGTGAGTCTTTGACTTGTACATATATTTTAACTGTAGATTCCCCTCATCAAACGAAACACTTTTTTCCCATACCATTTTTCAAAATTCGGTTTCGTTTGGAAGATACAGGGTGTCGAAAATCCACGAAAAAAACACTTTCCTGTTCATATCTCCGGAACCTTTATTTCAAATGAACTGAATTTTGGTTCATTGGTTACTCTATTCATGGTGCACATTCCTCAATCGAAACTTATTCAATATCTCTCCTAGTTCAAAAGTTACAGGGTGGTCGACTCATAAATTCATGCAAAAACACTATCAAATCACTTGAAAAGGATAAACGGTTCATATTTTCGAAAGAATCAACCATTTTAGAGAATAAAAGTATTCCTATATTTTTTCAATAAAACGCGTCGTTTTCGAGTTATTCCTAAATGTATACGAAGAAATTTGAGGAAAAAATCATGAATTTCATAAAAAATCTGAATGCTTCCCTGGATCAAATATCATCGAATATTGTTTCTTCTCTGGTCTCTTAACAAATTAACAATGTTGTCAATGTTTATCAACTGAATTCCGAGAAGCATGAAATTACAAAGTTTATAAGAAGTTTCTATTGAAAATTTATTGATACCCGTCCTTCAGGAAAATCTATCTTCTTAACAATATCCTCTTGGAATTTTTAATCGACCCTACACTGTTTTCACATCACAATTCACAAGCATCACCTGTTTGCTTTATTCTCTGCAAACTTCAAGTAAATAAATAAATAATAAAACGAATACATGTAGAAAGGTTATCGCGGCGTCGTTCATTGTAATCACAGACTGTACTCTGGAGAGTGGAGACACAGAAGAACGTCTTGTCTTGTCTTGCGTGGCGGCTACATCGCACTCGCAGCCGGCAGCGCACTTAAATTTAGATCGTAGAGCTGTATCGGCGAGAATCAGAACTACGCGTTTGGCATTTCCAAAGAGCAATGCGTAGAAGCCTTTAGCGAGAAGTAAACAAAACTAGTTCTTCCGTTAACGATAGAGGACGTTCTGCTTTCTTGAGTTCGCCTATACCATGTTTTACTGAGAAAATCAACACAATCTGGCATCGTCTTCTCTAGAATTCTGTGATCACTATCACAGAGGAATGGATTAGGTTAGGTCATTGACCTCGAATCATATGACTTTGATTAATGGAGTTAGGATAGGTTAGTGAGAAACTAATTTTTATAAGATAGTTTCAGGGTATCGACTATCGAGGCAAATATGAACAAATTATTAGTGTTTGCAAACTAATCTTCAGGAAAATCCAAGAAGGAACTTATTTTGGTGTGAGAAATATGGCATTTCAATTGCAGAAATTATGGAACAAAACTTTGCGTTTTTGCTAGGAAATATCGTGTTTGTAACATTCTTATTCGAATAAGGTTAGTGCTTGAGTATTTTCTAAATGTATCACCCAGAATATCTGATAATCACATCAATTTCAATTGAAAAATATGAACTTTGAGGTGTTTGCAGAGAATTGTTTCAGGAGCGTATTCAGCCCAACTTTTTTTTTCAAATGGCTATATCTCTTTAACAGAGCCGAATTCGGAAAAATGGAAAATGAAAAAAAGGTTTCTTTAGGCCTCAAGAATCTACAGTTAAAATATATGTACAAGTCAAAGACTCACCCTGTATATTAGGCGAAACAAAGTTCGCCGGGCCAGCTAGTTTCATATAAAAATCAACTTCAGTCTTTAATTATAAAACAGAATGAAGATTTTATATGGTGGAAGCTCACATGTATGAATAAGGTACATATAATTATAGGAATAAATTTAAATACAATGAATTCTTACCATTATCACCGTGGGATAAAATTATCACGAAATAGCAAGAGCAAGTATTTTCCTTAATCCTTTTCACAAACTTCTCAATTTCTTCGATCATTTTCAAATGTTTCAGATTATTCCTTATCGTAACTTCAAACATTCTTCCCTCAAATACAGATTTCAGTCTATTGAGATCAACTTCTGTTCCTTCTCTTGTATGTAACATCTCTTCATGATTGTTGGGTGGTAACAGATGCTGTAAAAATAATTTGAATTATTGGAAAAGTTTTTTTCCGCAAATCGCTAGGCAATTTTGACATTCTAGTCAAAATTGGTTATAGAAAAAGTCAAGATTTCCTAACTGTTAGGAAATATTCATTTCCTCATTTTAAGGAAATGATATTTCCTTATAGTTGGTTCGACATATGCATATACGAACTTTTCTCATGATTCCTTCGGCACTTATTCTTCAGAAGCAGTATTTTCACTGCATCAACTAGCTCTGGAGGAGTCCCAGAAATAGCAAATTCATCATCACTTATCATTATACACTGTTATAAATTCGAAAACACTAGCAATCTTGAGCCAGTTGTCTAAGATCTTTGAAAGGATAATATATAATTGCATGTACAACTATCTAACTAAGTATTCCATACTATCCACTCAACAACACGGATTCAGGCATGGCAGGTCTACCCAGTTGGCCAGCTGTGAGTTTTTTGAGTTTGTTTATAAGAGCCTGGACGACGGAGACTATGTAGCAGGTATGTTTTTTGATCTGTCGAGGGCGTTCGACACGCTCCAACATGACTTCATTTTGAATAAGATGTACCAGATGGGATTCAGGGGCGTGTTCCTTGATTGGGTCAGGAGATTTCTATCTGCTCGAAAGATTTATGTAGGATTGAATGACGTTACATCTGACGAGTACACCAACAAACTTGCTGTCGCTCAAGGATTTGTTTTAGGACCGCTCCTGTTTTAACTATTCATCAATGATCTGCCTTCTCACGTGGTAGCCTATATACTCATTATGTTCGCTGATGATACTTCTATTGCGATTAAAGCAAAAAGTTGGCAAGAACTGAAATCGCTATGTGAAACCATAGTCCAGTATTTCACTGATTGGTGCCACAGAAATGCACTCATCCTGAATCTGACGAAGTCGGTTATAGTCAGGTTTCAGAAAATTAAGATAACCCCAGTGTTGAACCTCTCATTATAGACCACAAACAAGGTGTATTGCAGGCTAAAGACGACGTCAAATTTCTAGGTCTGTATGTGGACGGTAACCTAAGGTGGTATCTCCACACTGATCATGTTTGCGGAAAGCTTAACAGTGCCTACTATGCCTTATCCCGTCTTAGGAGTTGCCTCCCTGATGGGGAGTTGCTGACCATTTATTACAGCATGGTTTACAGTCACCTAAGTTACAACGTAGTTCTTTGGGGCACCTCGGTTGGTTCTAGTCGCATTTTTATTTCCCAAAAGCGTATCATTGGGAAAAGTAGAATTCGATAGGTGGCGCTCTGAAATGTCAATGTCATCTTAGCAACGAGTAAAACAAATCAGATGTCGTATGAGCCCTTTGATATTGAAGTGGTTTTATTTTGCTGTTTAAGTTATTTTCAGGGGGTGTTTTGTGAAACTTTTGGTTTTTCTTTGATTGTGCTTTAGTGCTTTGTGTTGTTAATCTAAATTTTGAATCCCAATATTTTTATTTTTGGAGTAATAGGTATGGTTGATGTTTGTGAAAAGTACAACAAGCGTTCAATTAACTGTTTAGTTTTAGGTCTGATTTCGTGTTTTTATTTCATTTTTGATATAGTCATATCTACAAAAGTTGCAGGGAAGGTACGTTTGTATTGAGTATCATTTGAAATTTTTAATACCGACTTATTTTCTCTTCGTTTTCTGGAACATACTTCGTGGCTTGACTGTGGGAGTTTTAAGGAAGGTACTGCATTTAAAAGAAGATACTTTTTTTTACTAAGACCTGAAGAATATGTTACTCATTTATATTGTTCACCTTCAGAAATATAACCTACACCATCCACTATTAACTTATAACTATGTATTACACACTTGGTACTAACCTTGACTAGTCTTCCCTTTTAAAATGTAAGGAACACACGGACATACTATCTATAACTGGTTTCCCCATTTTTAGTTTCATTGCCTAAGCCTTTTGAGATATATTTTCCAGAACTCCAAACGCATTTTCAATATTTACCATTCTTCCCATGGGAGGAAATTTATGGAAATATAAATCGGGATTTTTCCCTTCACGGCTAGTGCAACCAAATAGAGAACAGTTTCGATTATGCAGCGACATAATTCAAAGTATAAAACTTTAAAAAAGGTACAAAAAAAATCAAACTTGATCTGCAATGAAGACAAAAAACAGAATAAAAACAATGCAATACGAATTGTTTTACTCGTTGCTTCAATTACAATTTTTTTCCGACAGAGGTCTCATTGAATTCTACTCCGCCCAATACGACTTATATTCAGACTTCGACCATATGAATCGTGTCGTTCTATTTTCGGTCAATTTCGTATTCTTCCCTTCCCTTGTATATTCATTCTCAATTGTCTTACTTACATCCACCTAAACCTGAGTAAATTCAAGAAGTGTGCCGATTTTCATGAGTATGAAACACTATAGCCTTTCCCAGACATCACACAGCTAAGTATGAGTCCTCGCCAAATTATACAGGGTGTCCCGTAAAGACCACGTCAAACGAAAACGGAATGTAGATCAGAATGTGCTGTATCTAATGTGGAAAAATCTGTGAAATGAAAGTCTCACAGTTTTCGAGATATTTGATGTTTTATGAAAATGTTGAATTTTTACACTTAAAATGCTTTCTCTCTTGCGGAAGCCACAATTATATACTTTTTGAATCAGTTTTTTCTGTAAATATTGTTGAATGATGAATTCTATTCATGCAATGAAAAATAGCACAAAATATTACACAGGCATTCTGAAAAAAAAATTAAAATTCATGTTATGAAGGAAGTGTTTTTTGTACTGAATTCAATCTGACGTGGTATAAAAAAAAGACACTAGACCTTTTCTGCATATAAAGTTGAAAAGTTGCCCATTTTGTGAGGATTCCGAAAAGGTAAAATACAGGTGATAACTTTCTTCAGAAAAAAAGAAATTCCAATGTTTATCGAAAATGGAGCATTACTGTGAGAAACTGATTCATTCACTTTTTCCATAAATAATTTCATTTTACACTTCCTGCTGAAAATAATCAACAAATCGATTGAATGTTATTAGGATGCCAATTGTCAAAGGAAGAAATCCTGGGAGTCGTAAAAGTAGAGGCCGGCCTTCGATCGTGGAGGATGACACCATTTTGAATGAAGTCGAAAATAATCCTCCAGTATCAACCAGAATGATAGAGCTCATGACAGGCATATCAAAATCAAGTGCCCATAGAATCCTGAAGAAACACAAATATCACCCCTACCATATTCAGCGAGTTCAACGCACCTACAAACAAGAGATCATCAATCCCGAGTAGAACTTTGTCAACAAATGTTGCTGAAACATACAGAAAATCCCGATTTTTTCAATAATATCCCTTGGACTGACTGATGAGTCTTCGTGTACTCAAAGCGGGTATATCAATCTGCATAATCTTCGTAGTTATGGAACATCGAGAATCCGCACAATATAAGGCAAAATAGATCCCAATATCGATTTAAGGTGAATTTATGGATTGGAATATACGAATATACGATGGAAAAATATTCGGTCCGACAGAACTGCCGCAATTATTAAACGGCACCAACTATTTGAATTTTCTAAGGAAAAGTTTACCCTTACTCTTAGAAGATATACCACTGGAAATGCGACGTAATCTATGGTTTCAACACGTCGGGTACCCAGCACACTGCAGTCGCCATTTTAGGGAATATTTAAACCAACCATATCCTCACCGGTGGATCGGAAGGGGCGGTGAAATTTTTTGGCCTCCCCGTTCACCAGACTTAAATCCTCTTGATTTTTTTTACTGGGGTTCTTTGAAGAATGAAATTTATTCGAATCCCATAAGAGATGAAACACAACTAAGGGACCGCATTCGTATTTCAGCAGCCAAAATAGCGGGGAGAAGTTTGTATGGTTTGAAAAGGTCATTTTCAATAAATGCAGGGCATGTATTAGCGAAGAGGGTGGTCATTTTGCAGAGCTGTGACGAGCACTGAAGAAAAGTGCTTCGAGCACAAAGCACTTTTTTTTCACAAAAGGCTCGCGAATACTAAGCACTTTGTGAAAGTAATTCGACATTTCGAGCACTAAGCCCTAAGCACTTTTTTTAGGAAGTATGGAAAGTGAGGTTATTTCAATCGGAAAAGAAATTGTGAGTTGGCATAGGTATGTGATATTAAAAATTTTGAATTCGATTCGATTTAATATACAGGGTGTCCCAGAAGTCGTGAACCCCATTGAGGGGATCGAAAGTGAGGAATATTCTAGGCCCACAAATCCATGTTTGAAATTCTTTGATAACGTAGTTAATTTGTCATTAATTAATGGTCCTTCAGAAGAATAAGTAGGCAGTGGGCACGCGAGAGTGAGACGCCAGTCTCGGTTTATTGCGTGAAAAGCCGGCAGCAGCTCTGGCGTCTCTCTCTCGCGTCTCCACTGCCTACTTATTCTCCTGTTGGGCGCTTCTCATTGGTCACTTTCATTAATTAATTACTAATTAACTACGTTATCGAAAAATTTCGAACATGGATTTTTGGGCTCAAAATATTTTTCACTTTCGAAGCCCTCAATGGGGTGCGCGAATTCTGGGACACCCTGTAAAATAAATTCTTATTTATAATGATAGAGAAAAATGCTATTCGCTCCTGGATCTCTCTGTTTGATAATATTCATAAATATACTGAATTTTTCGAGTTTACTTTTTTTTCTGAAATCTCCCAGTCCTTGAAACAAAATTTGATAAAAAATTCAAGGAAAAATGGAAATGTTCCTCTGTCAATTCTTGCACTGATTTGTCAGGAGCAAACCAGTTGCAAAACATTGTTGCGTGACAAATAACGAAGAAGTATCAAAATTTGAATGAACTGTGTAACGTTTTGATGTTGTCTATATGTATAAGAATCTTTGGTCAGATGAAAACGTAAAAAAGTCAGAATCGTGGCTTTTGCTTTTTCTATTGATGTCAAGTTGTCAACGCACAAATTACCATTTAACAAAATACACATGGGCCCTTCAATTTTCCTTTTATAATGATCAAGTTTCCTCATTATCATCCCTCTGTAATTGCAATCCAGTTTTGGGATTTTACTGTCATGTAAAGAAATGTTGATTCAAGTTTTTTTTTAAGGAAAAAAAATGAATTCGTACAAGATTGGCTCAGGGCTTAGTGCTTAGTAATCCGCAAAAGTGCTCGGGAGCACTTTTGGGATTACAAAGCACTAAGCCTTTGGCCGAAGCACTCCAATTACTAAGCACTCAGCACTGCTTTTGAAAAGTGCTTGGGAGCACAGTGCTCGGGAGCACAAAAGGGCTCCGAGTACTTTCACGAGCACAAAGCACAATGCTTTGGCACAGCTCTGTCATTTTGAGCATTTGCTCTATTAAGAATCCTGAATTCTCATTATTGATACTTTTATTAAGTTTCTTCACAATAGATTTGTCGATGTTGAAGGTCCTGTGCGTTTTTACATTATATCATTGAATAATTTCACTTTATAAGTAATTTATGGACTAACTGACATTTTTCAAGAGAATTATTCAATATGTCACCGCAGAATCTGCAAAATGAAAGGATTTGTGGAAAAGGTGACAAAATCAGTTTTTCACAGAAATGCTCCATTTTCGATAAACATTCAAATATCTTTTTTCGTGAAGAAGGTTATCACCTGTATTTTACCTTTTCGGAATCCTCACAAAATGGGCAACTTTTCAACGTAATATGCAGAAATGGTCTAGTGTCTTTTTTTGATACCACGTCAGATAGAATTCAGTACAAAAAAACACTTACTTCAGAACATGTATTTGATTTTTTTTTCAGAATCCCCGTATAATATTTTATGCTATTTTTCATTGCATGAATAGATTTTATCATTCAACAATATTTACGGAAAAAACTGATTCGAAAAGTTTTTAATTGTAGCTTCCGCAAGAGAGAAAGCATTTGAAGTGTAAAAATTCAACATTTTCATAAAACATCAAATATCTCGAAAACTGTGAGACTTTCATATGAACGATTTTTTCACATCAGGTAGAGCACATTCTGATCTTCTTCCCGTTTTCGTTTGACGTGGTCTTTGCGGGACACCCTGTATAGGTATCAAATTATATAATAACTTGCCTCGGAGATTGAAGTCAATGAATAACGAGACCTGTTCACTAGGAGATGTTGTGGCTGCAGTGAGAGCAGCCGCTTCACTTCTATGTCCACCGAAAAGTACAGCTACGAAGAAGGATAAGCATAGGTTAAGACTCAGTCGGCTTGACATCAAAATAAAATCAATGAGGTAGCTGGCATCTTGGTACCAATGTATTATAGATGTTCTGAAAGGCAAGATTGGGTCAAGCAAGAAAATGAAGGATATGATTGAGAAGCTTCGTTCCATACATCATAGAGTAGACTTGCCCACAGTCCATCTACCGAAGCAGAAAGCTGTAGATAAAATAAGATCACTTGCAGCAGCTCGAAAGAAACTGATAAAAAGGCAGAAATGGATTGAAGATATCAACACCTTCAACGCAGAACCATCGAAATTATTTCAGCCCCAACAACAAATGACACAGAAACCACCATCACCTCAGGAGGTCGAGGAGTTTTGGAAGAGCATATATGAACTACGAGCAGAAACCAGGAATACTCCAGCACTTCTCATGTTCCAGCAGATTTGTGATCAAAACCAACAGCAGAACGATGAACTGAAATATCAACCGAAGATATTAGACAAGCCCTCAAGAACAAGCGTGATTTCACAGCACCTGGACTGGACGGTATACAAAACGACTGGTGGAAGAGATTTCCAGCTACACATCAACACCTGGCAAGATTATTCAGCGGGATACTGACTCGCCGTGAGCACATTTCGTCATGGTTGATGGTAGAGGGTAGAACAGTGCTGATACCCAAATCAGGTGATTTAGGGCAACCCAAGAACTACCGCCCAATCACTTGCCTCAGTACACTGTATAAGATCCTCACAAGTGTAATTCAATATAAAATTCTGAGGGTTATTGGACCAGTGTGGGACAGTATCTACGAACAGAGGGGAACAAAGAAAGGAGTGCAAGGATGCAAGGACAACTTGCTCATAGACAAGAGCGTATGTCTAGACGCCAGATACTACAAGCGCGACCTACACACATCATGGTTGGACTACGCGAAAGCATATTATGACACCTCGCCGCACGAGCTGATGATACGGCTATTAAAAATGCTGAAAGTCCACCCTGACATCATCCACGCGATAGAAAATATCATAGCGCTATGGAAAACGAAGTTTGCCATCCGAGCAGAGGGTCGAACCGTATATACGGGATGGGTGAGATGCAGGAGAGGAGTTTTTCAGGGAGATTCGCTGAGCCCATTATTGTTCTGCATAACACTCATACCACTAACAATTGAGTTGAGCAAAATAGGATACAATGCCGGACCACCAGGCAGAAGGAACCACCTGATCTCTCATCTCTTATACGTGGACGACTTGAAGCTCTACGCTCCCTCCGAGTCCGCACAACAGCAACTACTGAATATCGTTTCAGACTACACCTCAGCAATGGAAATGTCGTTCGGTTTGGACAAGTGTGCCGTTTTTCATCTGCGCAGGGGAAAAGCTGAAGACGCAGGAGAAGATATTCGACTGGAAGATGGAATGACTTTTCGACACCTCGAAGACGGAGAAACTTACAAGTTTCTTGGTATGAAACAGAGGGGTGTACTGGAGACAACCCAGATAAAGGATGACTTAACAGCCAGCTACAAGAAGAAGCTGAGAGATATTTGGAAATCGCAGATGTCGGGAAAGAACAAAGTATCTGCGACAAATATGCTAGCCATCCCGATTTTCACCTACTTTTTCGGGGTGGTGAACTGGACGGTAAACGAACTGCTCGATCTTGATAGGTTGTTGGGGCGAATTTGAGCGGACTGTTTTAAGGGGCTGATTCGGAGGTTTAATTTGATTTGAACCAAATAACAGTAAGAAAAAAGTATTGAAAACTTACCCCTACTTATTAGATCTTCTGGTGTTGAATGTTGAGTTTTCCTTCAACAATTCGACGTCTATACTGGCCAGTAAGAAGCGAATTGATCCAGAATATATGGAAGCTGGTGTTAGAGATCTGGGGATGCTGTAAACCCTTTTCTTGTGCCACTTGGTTTATGAACTACGTAACGGTTTTCACACGCAATAAGTAGGTCGTTATTAAAAAAGCACTAAAGCGAAATGTCCTTCAATAAACAAAATAACGATTATTTAGGAAGCGTTTTCACGAGAAAATTAGCAATAAAGGAGGCGTAATAATTTCGATCAATCACGAGAGAAAATCGAAAAGAATTGAATAAACATGTGTTTCATAATTTAATATGAACTAAAAACGAGAAATATAAAAATGGAACAGCATGTGCCATCTACATGCGAATCTTATGCATATTGCAGATTTCATTCAATCAAGATTTTGAACTGATTTTGAATATTTGTTTAAATGTGCAGATGGCGTAAACATACCGCCCACCAAATTTATAAAATAAATTTCAAATTGAAACCAATTTCGAAAGAAATACTACCAGAAAAGAAACAAAACTAATTACATAAATAATGTGAAATACATTTATTCATCTGTTAAAGGAATTAAACAGTTAACAGGGCGGCAAATAGAAGAAGATGAAGTTCTGACAGTAGCTGAGCGAGGTATTCCATCGCTGGAATAATTTAAATTGAGTACTCGACCCATCGGCCAACTTAAAGGGAAGGTATGGATGTCGCGAATATAAACGACATCGCCTACCTTAGGAAGAGTGGAATGTGTCCACTTACGGCGCTGCATCAGGGTATTCAAATATTCTTTGGACCACCGTTTCCAAAACGCTTGGGTAATTTGACGCAAACGAATCCACCTATCTCGCACTGTGATTTTTTCCGGAATTGGATGTTCGGGCGCAGCTAATAAAGTACTTCCGATTAGGAAATGGCCTGGTGACAGGTAATCAGACTCCGACGGATCATCGGATAAGGGACATAACGGACGACTATTCAATACGGATTCAATCTGACTAAAAACCGTACTATACTCCTCAAAAGTATAAAGTTGATTGCCGATTAGTCGCAAAAGGAGAGATTTGGCAGACTTAACCCCAGCCTCCCACAGACCACCAAAATTGGGGGCGTAAGGAGGATTGAATCGCCACTTCACTTCATGAGTGGTTAGAAATTCCGCGATTGTATCATTATTATCGCGAAGAAAATTGTAAGCATCCTTTAACTGTTTAGCAGCCGAAATAAAATTACGTCCTTGATCAGAAAGGATCTCTGAAGGCAACCCACGACGTGCGGTGAATCGAGAAAGTGAGGCTAAAAACGCAGATGCACTGAGCTCAGAAGTAAACTCTAAATGAATAGCCTTCGTTGAGGCGCAAATAAAAAGGCACAAATAACCCTTAGAGGTGCGATACTTACGCAACTTTGACTCGCGAACGATAAAGGGACCAGCAAAGTCAATGCCAGTGGTCGTAAAAGGACGTGAACATTGGACACGGGAAGGAGGCAGGTCAGCCATACGGGGTTGAAATGCATTGGCACGAAATCTAAAACATGTTTTGCACTGTCGAATGGATTTACGAATGAGGGAGCGAGAGGATAAAATCCAAAACTTTGATCGGACAAGAGCTTGGACAGTATTGGGACCTGAATGAAGGGATTTCAGATGATAATGCTTGCAAATGAGGACTGAGATAAACGAATCTTTGGGAAGTAGTAGAGGATAACGAGAATCGTATTCGAGCCGAGAGAATTTCAATCTTCCGCCCACCCTGATAAGACCACGGGAATCAAGAAATGGACTTAAAGAAATTAATCGTTTGGAACATATTTTGTTTTTTGTCAGAGCGTTCAAATCGTCCGAAAAATAGACCGCTTGAACTAATTGAACGATTGCAAACGTTGTTTCATTCAGATCTTCAACTGTTAGAGCGCCTTTTCTGAAGGATGAAGAGGTGATACGTGCTCGACAATTACGAATGAAGCGTTTTATCCAAGATAAAACACGCAGAAGTCGTTTAAAATTTGAAAATTTTGATTCGAGTAGTTTATAAAATTCATTGGGCTCCTGCTTATGTGAATGTAAACAAATAACTGAATTCTTCAACTCGGGTAAATTGGAAGGAGATTCAGAAGGATAATAAGGAGGAGGCCAGGGAATGCTAGAATTGGTTAATAAGGGAGAGCCATATAACCAAGACTGCAATTGAAAATCTGGCAATAAGAAGTCTGGGGAGCAGCCACGAGATGCCAGATCAGCTAGATTTTCATGGCTGGGGATATGGGACCAAACAAATGGTTGAGTAATCTCAATAATCTGGGATACTCGGTTGGCGACGAATGTCTTCAGGGAATGCGGAGGAGTGTTTATCCACGTCAACACTATCTGTGAGTCCGAGAATAACCTAACGGATGAGATCGGAAGGGCAAGGTTGCAATATACGTGCTTAACGAGCTTAGATAGTAATAAAGCACCATTGAGCTCAAGTCTGGGAATACTCAACACCTTTAGAGGAGCGACTTTGGTTTTGGCTTGCCACAGATGAGAACATCTTCTGTTGAACGATTCGAAACACAAATAAACAATAGCGGCATAACCATTTTCGGAAGCATCACAAAATCCAATCAATGAAACAGAATCATACTTTTCAGGTATTATAAAACGACGAATTTTGAAATTTTTATTCAAATCAGAAATGGAATTTACAAATTTATTCCAGTCTATTTCCATTGAAGGTGGAACAGGGCTATCCCAATCCAATTTCAGAAGCCAAAGCTTTTGAAGCATGTATTTCATAGAAAAGGTTATTGGTGCTAGGTAACCTAACGGATCATATGTTCTGGCAATGAAAGATAGAACATTACGCTTAGTGCACTGCGAATCGAAGGGTTGTGCATGAAAAACAAAGGAATCAGCACAAGGATCCCAGGACAAACCTAAAATCTTTAAGGTTTCATCTCCATCTGAGAAGCGAATGGGTGTTTCGACATAGCCTCTCGGAAGATCAGAAAGAATTTCTGAACAATTCGTGGACCACTTGCGCAACTCATAACCTCCCTTAGCCATTAATTGACGAAGTTCATCCCTCAATAATATTGCCGTTTGTACATCTTTGGCGCCACTGATGACGTCATCGACATAAATTTCGTTCATGATGGCATGAGAAGCCAAAGGAAAAGGGCCACCCTCATCTTGCACCAATTGTTTGAGCACTCTTTGAGCTAGAAAGGCTGATGGGGTTAGACCGTAGGTAACAGTATTTAATTCGTTTTCTAGTATTGACGAATCATTCGAAGGACGCCAGTAAATGTGCTGATACTTTCTATGTTCGGGAATGAGGAGGGTTTGGCGATACATTTTTTGTATATCTGCACACAAGGCTATAGGATGCAAACGAAATTTAGAAATAATATTTTGTATTTCAGGTTGAAGCTTGGGACCTTTCAATAGACGGTCATTCAAAGAAATACCAGAAATGTCGGGATCGGAGGCGTTGAAAACTACTCTTAGTTTCGTAGTTGAACTCGATTCTTTCATCACAACGTGATGAGGAATCACATAGGTAGAGGCAAGTGTAGCAGGAGACATATGGCCTAACTTTAAATATTCTCTCATAAAATCCTGATATGATTCGAACTTCTCATCATTCTTCGCGAGTCTTTTCTCCAGACGGGAAAAGGCTAGAACAGACTTAGATGCGTTTGATTGCAAAGGAGTAGCATTTGGTTTAAAGGGTAGAGCGACAATGTAACGCCCTTTTTCATCACGCGAATGAGTATCAACGAAATGATTCTCCGCTAGAATATCGAGCGGATCTTCAAGAGATAGTTGCGTGATCTCTTCAGATTCCCAAAACTTCAATAAAGTTTTCCCAACATCACAATGAACATGCAACGATACAAGAGGAGCTTCAGAAAACGATGATGAAGTGGGACCAACCAACACCCAACCAAAGATGGTATTGATTGCAGTGGGGTTACCAGGAATGGATTGTATCTCATTATCCACGGATATCTGAGGTAGAAGATCAGCACCAATCAAAAAATCAATTGGAGAAGGGCGATCAAAACTGTCATCTGCGAGGGTTAAATGACGAAATTTAGATCGGATTTCTACTGGTACTTCGGAAGATGGAAGATGATGGGATATTTGGGATAAAACGATAGCTCTAGCTTTAATTGTTCGGGAAGAGAATTTAGAAAATAAGGAGACAGTTACGGAACCGAAAGTTCTCAAACTCGTTTGCCCAAGGCCTGAAACAGAGCATGAAGTGGAATTCAACTTTAAACCTAAGAAGGAAGCGCAAGATTTTGTGATGGCAGAAATATGGGATCCAGGATCATAAACAGCACGAAGCTTGTGGAGGTTTCCAGTAACATCAGCAATGGAAAGGCTGATAGTACCCAGAAGTACCGGTGAAGGTCCAGAGGAAACCATGCAGGAAGAAAATTCAACAGGTTTTTCCGAGTGAGGTGATTCTTTGGATTGTGGGGAAGAATAGGAATCAGATGTTGGATGAAGAGAGGAATGATGTTTATTAGTTTTGCAATGACGACACACAGCTTTGGAATTACAATCGTTCCTTCTATGTCTACCCAAACAATTGAAGCAACGTGAATTTTCTCGAAGATATTTATACTTGTCACTAAGACTCATATTCTGATATTTTGAACATTGATAGATCAAATGCGGAGCCTTACATAATGAACACGAAAATTTTGTATTTGAGGAAGTTGAAATTGGCGAGCTTGATTGTGAATTAACCAGTAACACATTGGAGTTCGAGGGTTTAGGCCTAGTAGAAGGAATTTCTGAAGCTTTAGAAAGCTCTTGTATGCGAACTTGATGAGTGACGAATTCAATCAATTGTCTGTAAGTCGGTATACCTTCTAACGGAGCTTTATTCTCGAACGAACGTTTGGTGTTAAAATCCAAATTGTTCCGAGCAATTGAAAATAACAAAAAATCGGCCAGGTCCGGTAATTTTAAAGATTTTAAGGAATTAACTGCCGTTTCGTGCTTTTGTAAGAAATCCTTAAGTGACGTTAAAGAAGAATTTGAAACAGTTTTGAACTGTAACAATTTAGAAAAATATGCAGTAGCTAATCTTCGTGGATTCTGATAGCGTTGAACTAAAGAATCATAAGCAATCTGATAATTATCAGGGATCAATTGTAACCCACTTATGAGAGCCAAGGCTTCACCTTTCAAAGTGGTTTTTAAATATTGAAACTTCTGCGTAACTTCAATGAGAGAATTGTTATGAACCAAAGAATCATACAGTGAAATGAATTCCACCCAGTTTTCTATTTTGCCTTCGAAAGAAGGTAGTGAAATGACCGGAAGCATTTGGGAAAATTGATTGCCTTTCGGAGAACTGTCAACATCAGTCAGAACTGCACCTTCTTGCTTTGCCAAATCGCATTGTATGCAATATATTGAGGCAAGTACCTCTTCAAAAGACGCTTGTGGTTGAGAGAGATCAATTTGTTTCTTCTCAGGCAGATTCAAATTTAAAGCCTCTATTTTCATCTGAATATCTTTAAATTCCTTTGAATAATTAGGAATTTGACTAACAAAATATTTTACCTTGGCGAGATCTGTTGAAGTGTACGATCGACATTTATCCAAAATGGTCGTCAAGGTTGCAAAGCAGTTGTTTCGTTTAGAAATATACGCGGTAATCTTTCTAAGAATTTCTGACTCAGTTTCTTCAGGTTTCACAGACATTTTGCTCTAGTGATGAAAGTAAGGAGCAATTGAAACGTTCGATAATTATTTAATAAAGAATGAATACGCAAAGGACAAAAACTGCGCAGATTCGCAATTCCTTTCAGGAATGGCGTCTCAAGGAAATCAAAAATGAAATTTCAATGAAAATTTCACCTTTGTGAAAATATTCGGGCACGATAGGACCAAATTATGTTGGGGCGAATTTGAGCGGACTGTTTTAAGGGGCTGATTCGGAGGCTTAATTTGATTTGAACCAAATAACAGTAAGAAAAAAGTATTGAAAACTTACCCCCGTTATTAGATCTTCTGGTGTTGAATGTTGAGTTTTCCTTCAACAATTCGACGTCTATACTGGCCAGTAAGAAGCGAATTGATCCAGAATATATGGAAGCTGGTGTTAGAGATCTGGGGATGCTGTAAACCCTTTTCTTGTGCCACTTGGTTCATGAACTACGTAACGGTTTTCACACGCAATAAGTAGGTAGTTATTAAAAAAGCACTAAAGCGAAATGTCCTTCAACAAACAAAATAACGATTATTTAGGAAGCGTTTTCACGAGAAAATTAGCAATAAAGAAGGCGTAATAATTTCGATCAATCACGAGAGAAAATCGAAAAGAATTGAATAAACATGTGTTTCATAATTTAATATGAACTAAAAACGAGAAATATAAAAATGGAACAGCATGTGCCATCTACATGCGAATCTTATGCATATTGCAGATTTCATTCAATCAAGATTTTGAACTGATTTTGAATATTTGTTTAAATGTGCAGATGGCGTAAACACATGTGTTTCATAATTTAATATGAACTAAAAACGAGAAATATAAAAATGGAACAGCATGTGCCATCTACATGCGAATCTTATGCATATTGCAGATTTCATTCAATCAAGATTTTAAACTGATTTTGAATAATTGTTTAAATGTGCAGATGGCGTAAACATACCGCCCACCAAATTTATAAAATAAATTTCAAATTGAAATCAATTCCGAAAGAAATACTACCAGAAAAGAAACAAAACTAAGTACATAAAAATGTGAAATACATTTATTCATCTGTTAAAGGAATTAAACAGTTAACAGGGCGGCAAATAGAAGAAGATGAAGTTCTGACAGTAGCTGAGCGAGGTATTCCATCGCTGGAATAATTTAAATTAAGTACTCGACCCATCGGCGAACTTAAAGGGAAGGTATGGATGTCGCGAATATAAACGACATCGCCTACCTTAGGAAGAGTGGAATGTGTCCACTTACGGCGCTGCATCAGGGTATTCAAATATTCTTTGGACCACCGTTTCCAAAACGCTTGGGTAATTTGTCGCAAACGAATCCACCTATCTCGCACTGTGATTTTTTCCGGAATTGGATGTTCGGGCGCAGCTAATAAAGTACTTCCGATTAGGAAATGGCCTGGTGTCGGTGACAGGTAATCAGACTCCGACGGATCTTCGGATAAGGGACATAACGGACGACTATTCAATACGGATTCAATCTGACTAAAAACCGTACTATACTCCTCAAAAGTATAAGGTTGATTGCCGATTAGTCGCAAAAGGAGAGATTTGGCAGACTTAACCCCAGCCTCCCAAAGACCACCAAAATTGGGGGCGTAAGGAGGATTGAATCGCCACTTCACTTCATGAGTGGTTAGAAATTCCGTGATTGTATCATTATTATCGCGAAGAAAATTGTAAGCCTCTTTTAACTGTTTAGCAGCCGAAATAAAATTACGTCCTTGATCAGAAAGGATCTCTGAAGGCAACCCACGACGTGCGGTGAATCGAGAAAGTGAGGCTAAAAACGCAGATGCACTGAGCTCAGAAGTGAACTCTAAATGAATAGCCTTTGTTGAGGCGCAAATAAAAAGGCACAAATAACCCTTAGAGGTGCGATACTTACGCAACTTTGACTCGCGAACGATAAAGGGACCAGCAAAGTCAATGCCAGTGGTCGTAAAAGGACGTGAACTTTGGACACGGGAAGGAGGCAGGTCAGCCATACGGGGTTGAAATGCATTGGCACGAAATCTAAAACATGTTTTGCACTGTCGAATGGATTTACGAATGAGGGAGCGAGAGGATAAAATCCAAAACTTTGATCGGACAAGAGCTTGGACAGTATTGGGACCTGAATGAAGGGATTTCAGATGATAATGCTTGCAAATGAGGACTGAGATAAACGAATCTTTAGGAAGTAGTAGAGGATAACGAGAATCGTATTCGAGCCGAGAGAATTTCAATCTTCCGCCCACCCTGATAAGACCACGGGAATCAAGAAATGGACTTAAAGAAATTAATCGTTTGGAACATATTTTGTTTTTTGTCAGAGCGTTCAAATCGTCCGAAAAATAGAGCGCTTGAACTAATTGAACGATTGCAAACGTTGTTTCATTCAGATCTTCAACTGTTAGAGCGCCTTTTCTGAAGGATGAAGAGGTGATACGTGCTCGAAAATTATGAATGAAGCGTTTTATCCAAGATAAAACACGCAGAAGTCGTTTAAAATTTGAAAATTTTGATTCGAGTAGTTTATAAAATTCATTGGGCTCCTGCTTATGTGAATGTAAACAAATAAGTGAATTCTTCAACTCGGGTAAATTGGAAGGAGATTCAGAAGGATAATAAGGAGGAGGCCAGGGAATGCTGGAATTAGTTAATGAGGGAGAGCCATATAACCAAGACTGCAATTGAAAATCTTGCAATAAGAAGTCTGGGGAGCAGCCACGAGATCAGCTAGATTTTCATGGCTGGGTACATGAGACCAAACAAATGGTTGAGTAATCTCAATAATCTGGGATACTCGATTGGCGACGAATGTCTTCAGGGAATGCGGAGGAGTGTTTATCCACCTCAACACTATCTATGAGTCCGAGAACAACCGAACGGATGAGATCGGAAGGGCAAGATTGCAATATACGTGCTTAACGAGCTTAGACAGTAATAAAGCACCATTGAGCTCAAGTCTGGGAATACTCAACACCTTTAGAGGACGACTTTGGTTTTGGCTTGCCACAGATGAGAACATCTTCTGTTGAACGATTCGAAACACAAATAAACAATAGCGGCATAACCATTTTCGGAAGCATCACAAAATCCAATCAATGAAACAGAATCATATTCTTCAGGTATTATAAAACGACGAATTTTGAAATTTTTATTCGAATCAGATATGGAATATACAAATTTATTCCAGTTTATTTCCATTGAAGGTGGAACAGGGCTATCCCAATCCAATTTCAGAAGCCAAAGCTTTTGAAGCATATATTTCATAGAAAAGGTTATTGGTGCTAGGTAACCAAACGGATCATATGTTCTGGCAATGAAAGATAGAACATTACGCTTAGTGCACTGCGAATCGAAGGGTTGTGCATGAAAAACAAAGGAATCAGCACAAGGATCCCAGGACAAACCTAAAATCTTTAAGGTTTCATCTCCATCTGAGAAGCGAATGGGTGTTTCGACATAGCCTCTCGGAAGATCAGAAAGAATTTCTGAACAATTCGTGGACCACTTGCGCAACTCATAACCTCCCTTAGCCATTAATTGACGAAGTTCATCCCTCAATAATATTGCCGTTTGTACATCTTTGGCGCCACTGATGACGTCATCGACATAAATTTCGTTCATGATGGCATGAGAAGCCAAAGGAAAAGGGCCACCCTCATCTTGCACCAATTGTTTGAGCACTCTTTGAGCTAGAAAGGCTGATGGGGTTAGACCGTAGGTAACAGTATTTAATTCGTATTCTAGTATTGACGAATCATTCGAAGGACGCCAGTAAATGTGCTGATACTTTCTATGTTCGGGAATGAGGAGGGTTTGGCGATACATTTTTTGTATATCTGCACACAAGGCTATAGGATGCAAACGAAATTTAGAAATAACATTCTGTATTTCAGGTTGAAGCTTGGGACCAATAGACGGTCATTTAAAGAAATACCAGAGGTGTCGGGATCGGAGGCGTTGAAAACTACTCTTAGTTTCGTAGTTGAACTCGATTCTTTCATCACAACGTGATGAGGAATCACATAGGTAGAGGCAAGTGTAGCAGGAGACATATGGCCTAACTTTAAATATTCTCTCATGAAATCCTGATATGATTCGAACTTCTCATCATTCTTCGCGAGTCTTTTCTCCAGACGGGAAAAGGCTAGAACAGACTTAGATGCGTTTGATTGCAAAGGAGTAGCATTTGGTTTAAAGGGTAGAGCGACAATGTAACGCCCTTTTTCATCACGCGAATGAGTATCAACGAAATGATTTTCCGCTAGAATATCGAGCGGATCTTCAAGAGATAGTTGCGTGATCTCTTCAGATTCCCAAAACTTCAATAAAGTTTTCCCAACAATGAACATGCAACGATACAAGAGGAGCTTCAGAAAACGATGATGAAGTGGTACCAACCAACACCCAACCAAAGATGGTATTGATTGCAGTGGGGTTACCAGGAATGGATTGTATCTCATTATCCACGGATATCTGAGGTAGGAGATCAGCACCAATCAAAAAATCAATTGGAGAAGGGCGATCAAAACTGTCATCTGCGAGGGTTAAATGACGAAATTTAGATCGGATTTCTACTGGTACTTCGGAAGATGATGGGATATTTGGGATGAAACGATAGCTCTAGCTTTAATTGTTCGTGAAGAGAATTTAGAAAATAAGGAGACAGTTACGGAACCGAAAGTTCTCAAGCTCGTTTGCTCAAGGCCTGAAACAGAGCATGAAGTGGAATTCAACTTTAAACCTAAGAAGGAAGCGCAAGATTTTGTGATGGCAGAAATATGGGATCCAGGATCATAAACAGCACGAAGCTTGTGGGATTTCCAGTAACATCAGCAATGGAAAGGCTGATAGTACCCAGAAGTACCGGTGAAGGTCCAGAGGAAACCATGCAGGAAGAAAATTCAACAGGTTTTTCCGAGTGAGGTGATTCTTTGGATTGTGGGGAAGAATAGGAATCAGATGTTGGATGAAGAGAGGAATGGTGTTTATTAGTTTTGCAATGACGACACACAGCTTTGGAATTACAATCGTTCTAGTCCAAGATCCCAGGGCCGCCAGACGTCACGTATTTTCTGATGAACGAATTGTGGATGATTGCATAGTGTTAGTATGTACTACGATCACATGCCTATCGGCTACCTTGCTCAGACGGCCAATTTGCAGATATCAGGTCATCAAGTTGCAAAAAAACATTGCGCACCTCACTTAAATTCTGATGGCTGATTTTCACATATATTTTAGACAATTCCGTTTAAAATGAGTTTTCAATAATGCCAGACACTTCCCGTCGGCCGAATTGCTTAACAGACGCCTTAAAGGTCTCAAAAGATTATTTAACTTCACGTAAATTCTGATGCTCCATTTTGATATATCTTCTCCAAACCACTATTTTAAAATTTCTTGCAAGAAGACAGACCGATCCAAGGGGCCAATCATCCCCAAAACTCAATTTTAATGCCTCTATGGCTTAGAGCGCGAGGGTATTATCCGCACGCATGAGGATGAGTGAGAGATGTATTAGCTTTTATTGACTTCCCTGTCTCTCATTTCAGTTTACTCGTATCAATCAATAATTAATATTTGTAGAAAAATCCGCTAAAAACTAATAAATTAAAAAATCAGGTAAATATCGACGTGTGAAGAGGTGCTCATCTGACCCCAATAATTCTAAAATTTTGACCTGCAAGCTGTTTCAATGAACTCGAGAATTGTTTCAAAGGCTAGCAATTTAGTTAGCACGTCGCAACTTTTGCCAAAGCTCACTTTTGCATGGTAGTAAGTTGCTAGCATCGAGGTTTTTCAAATTCTTCCGATTGAATTCTTCATTGATATCAGATACCATATACGTATCAATGAACAGTTGAAGTGTAGCACCATCTACATCAATTTTACAGGAACGTCACAAATATCACAGATAAGTTGTTGTATTACATTGAATACATTTTCTTCTTCAACTACATCACCAACAAAATCCAGCATACCGGAACGGTGAAATGCTTGTTGGTTATCTTCATTTTTCTTCAAAATATTGATAGGCTTTTGTTTGCCCTTTTTGAAAATTGCTGGAGTCAAATTACAACCTGTGATGGCATGGAATGCTGGTAAACAACGACTGTCCTAATTGTTCGTACTCTTCGTAGATATTATTTGAATCAACGTATCTCTTCTTGTTACCAGTGCCGGTCAAAATCCAAACATGGAAATCATCATTTTTCAAATGCTGCATATTTCCCAGCATTATCACTGATGTACCTATCAGTATCTAAACATCGTATCACAAAACCAGCCTGGGCATCGATGTTGCAAACAAGGTATACAATCTTTGTATCGGCTTCCTCACGATAAATCTGCATGGATTTTAGTCATAACTCTATTGTTGACCATGGCGAAAGAATGTAATCGTCGAAAATTTATGAAATTTTTTTATTGCCGATGAATGGAATCATTTCGTCAGTAGTTTATTGAAACAGGTTGCAGGTCAAAATTCTACAATTATTGCGGATAGATGAGCACTTTTATACGTCGATCTTCAATAATTTACCTGTTTTATGAATTTATTAGTTTTAAGATGATTTTTCTACAAATATTAATTATTGATTGATACGAGTAAACTGAAAAGAGAGACAGGGAAGTCAATTGATCAAAAAGGAAGATCGCTGTGCCCAACGCTTTCTATGGCGTGATGAACATAACCTTGGTGAAATTGCGGATGTCTATGAAATGAACGTGATGATATTTGGTGTCGTTTCTTCCCCTTCCGTTGCCCAATTCATCAAGAACAGAAATGCTGAATGTTTCGAAGACAAATTTCCTGGAATAAGTAGAGCAATGAAAAAACAGCATTATGTGGACGATTATCTGGATTCTTGTAACACAGAAGAGGAAGCCATTTCAAGAGTGAGAAACGTAATTTTTGTCCATAATCAGGCTGGTTTCGAAATGGTGAAATGGATCAGTAACTGCAGGTCGGTTCTAGAGGCGATCCCAAAATGTCTTCACGCTGAATCAGAAAAGGACATAAAAATTGATTCACAAAAAATCGAAAGAGTTCTTGGGTTGTCTTGGTCTCCAGAAACAGATCAATTCATATTTTCGCTGAACTTCCACAAAATTCCAAATGAAATATCTTCAGGATCAAAAGCACCAACTAAACGTGATGTCTTGCGGATCATTATGTCAACTTTCGATCCTATTGGTTTCTTGGCACCTTTGATTATAAAGGCAAGAATATTGATGCAAAACATCTGGAGAAGCAATGTTGATTGGGATTCAGAGATACCTGAAAAATTGTTACCAACGTGGCAAAACTGGCTTCATGAACTCCAAGAAATATCACCCATAGTTGTGAACAGGTATTATTTTCCAAGCATTCCTTGTGTAAAAGAAGTGGACCTGCATGTGTTCTGTGATGCAAGCGATAAAGCATATTCCTCTGTTGCCTATTTCAGAACAAAAAATGAGGAAAATGATGAAACTCACATCTGCTTTATCACTGCTAAGTGTAAAGTTGCGCCACTGACTCAACAAACCATTCCTAAGTTGGAGTTACAAGGAGCCGTACTAGCATGCAGATTATCCAAGACAGTATGTGAAGAAGTGGAATACAAAATTCGAGAGATACATTATTGGACAGATTCTTTGGTGGTGCTCAAACAGATCAGATCTCAGTCAAGGAGATTTCCTATGTTTGTGTCATGCCGAATTGGAGAAATCCATGAAAATACGGATGTTTCACAGTGGCATTGGGTTCCAACCGAGAAAAATGTCGCAGATCAGGCTACCAAAGAATTAAAAAACATAAATCTTCGACCAGATGGAGAATGGTTTAGCGGACCATCATTTCTTAAACAACCACGGGAACTATGGCCGAAGGAACCCGAGTGTCCAGAGGAAGACCAATTCACATTTCTAATGGATGCTCAGACTCAATCAGAGGCAGACTTACCGGACATAAGCAGATTTTCAAAATTGAACAGGCTCATTCGTTCAACAGCTTGGATTTTACATTTTCGAAAAGTAATATGTTTAGATAAAAAAGATAGACCAGGAAATTTGCAATTAGATGTGGAGTCGCTAGAGGAGGCATACAACATGTGGATAAAGAAATGCCAACATGACCATTTTCAAGAAGAGTTATCTGCACTGAAGAGAAATGAGAGTTTGATGAAAACAAGTCGAATTTACAAACTCTCTCCATTCTGCGACCATGACGGAATAATCCGACTAAAAGGAAGATTTCCTGACCAAAATTTAAATATCGAATACAATTCTAGAAACCCTGTTATTTTGGATCCTAAGCATAAGTTCACAAAATTACTTATTCAAAAATACCATGAAGAAGCAAGTCATATTGGAATTGAGACAGTGGTTAACACTTTGAGGACAAAATATTGGATTTTACATGTTCGCTCGGCAGTTAAAAAGTGCTTCAATTCTTGCCAAACTTGTAAAATAAGAAAATCCAAACCAATACCTCCAGAAATGGGAATGTTACCACCGCAGCGATTAGAGGCATTTGTTTTTCCTTTTTCTTATGTTGGAATCGATTTCTTTGGACCGATCACAGTCTCAGTTGGTCGAAGAATTGAAAAAAGGTATGGGGTATTGTTCACCTGTCTGACCATCAGGGCCATACACATTGAAATTGCTGCTTCTTTGGATACAAGCTCAACGATCCTTGCAATTCGGCGATTCATGTCAAGACGTGGTCAACCTAAAGAAATTTTTACAGACAACGGAACAAACTTTGTTGGAGCAGAGCGAGAACTAAGAGAGTGGGTGCAATCGTTGAATCATTCACAAATATCGGAAGAACTTCTAGTGAAAGGAATCACATGGAAATTCAATTCCCCTGCTGCTCCACATATGGGGGGTGTGTGGGAAAGGATGGTGCGTTCAATAAAAACAGCCCTGAAAGTCACATTGAAATGTATTAACCCCAAAGAAGAAGTGCTAGCAACTCTACTGACGGAAGCGGAGTACATTGTGAATTCAAGACCCCTCACTCACATTTCTGTTGATTCGAATGAACCAGAAGCTATCACGCCGAACCACTTCCTTTTACTTAGACCTGGCGGAATCAAAAGCTATTGTGAGGATGGTACCAATAGATTGAGTAGGAAACAGTGGAAGATAGCTGAAGGACTTGCTAACTCCTATTGGAGGCGTTGGGTTTTAGAATACAGACCGACTCTAATTCAGCGTCAAAAGTGGCATTCAAAAGCCAGTCCAATTAAAGTAGGAGATATAACCATCATAGTGGACGAGAAAGCACCAAGAAATGAGTGGTTAATGGGTCGTGTTCAGGAAATTTTCCCAGGAAAAGATGGTGTCGTTAGGGTAGCGAAAATCCAAACCAAGAAAGGCGTTTATACAAGACCAGTTGTTAAATTGTGCATCCTTCCAACCACTTAGTGAAGATTTGAGCTCTTCACGGGGTGGAGAATGTTGAATCTATCTAGATAGATAAGTTAGTTGTCAATTTAATAGAATTGTCAAGTTGAATAAGTTAAATAAAACCAAACGAAAAGCTCATTAGCGGGTTTATTTTATTAAAAACTTACAACATCTCTCACTCATCCTCATGCTTGCATATAATACCCTCGCGCTCTGAGCCATAGAGGCATTAAAATTGAGTTTGGGGGATGATTGGCCCCTTGGATCGTTCTGTCTTCTTGTAAGAAATTTTGAAATAGTGGTTTGGAGAATATATATTAAAATGGAGCATCAGAATTTACGTGAAGTTAAATAATTTTTTTGAGACCTTTAAGGCGTCTGTTAAGCAATTCGGCCGACGGGAAGGGTCTGGCATTATTGAAAACTCATTTTAAACGGAATTGTCTAAAATATATGTGAAAATCAGCCATCAGAATTTAAGTGAGGTAAGCAATGTTTTTTTGCAACTTGATGACCTGATATCTGCAAATTGGCCGTCTGAGCAAGGTAGCCGATAGGCATGTGATCGTCCACATTTCTTTCATCAGAAAATACGTGACGTCTGGCGGCCCTGGGATCTTGCTCTATTCCTTCTATGTCTACCCAAACAATTGAAGCAACGTGAATTTTCTCGAAGATATTTATACTTGTCACTAAGACTCAAATTCATGTGTGTGAAGTTGGCCCAGCACTTTTTGATTTTCGAAAAAAATAATTTTGTGCTGAATTGTGCTAGGTTTGTGCTGCTTTGTGCCGTTGAAATTTTTTTTTAATTCCATTCGGTTCTCAAGATATTTCGAAAATCAATAAAATGGGCTAGCCCAGCACTTTTCGAAAAATTGGGTTTTAATGACTGAAATAGTTTGTGCTATACATGTGCTGAGTTGTGCCGTTCAAATTTCTCTGAAAGTTCCTCTAATTTTCCAGAAAATCGAGATTCAAGAAAAAAGTTAGCCCAGCACTTTTGTTTTTTCTTTTCCCAAATATGTGGAATATTTTGTGCTACATTTGTGCTGTCTTGTGCCGTAAATATTTCCACGAAAATTCCCCGGATTTTCCGGGAAATGGCAAAAATGATAAAAGAAGTCAGCCCAGCACTTTTGAATTTTTCCAATTTAAACCTGTTTAAAAAATTGTGCTATACGTGGCCAAAGTTGTGCCGTTGAAATTTTCACGAATATCCTGCTAGTTTTCCAGAAAATGAAGAAATTAAAAAAAAGTTACCCCAGCACTTTCGGTTTTTTTCGACCAAAATTGTTTTATCTGATTGAACTACATTTGTGCTGACTTGTGCTGGTCATATTTCTAGGAAAAACTCTCAATTTTCCGTTTAATTGGAGAAAATATGAAAATTCAGTGGATTTCCTGAAAAATAGGATATGTGGCAACAGTGTGCGTGAAGTTGGCCCAGCATTTTTTGATTTTCGAAAAAAAAGGTTTGTGCTGAATTGTGCTAGGTTTGTGCTGCTTTGTGCCGTTAAAATTTTTCCATTATCCCGTTCGGTTCTCAAGATATTTCACTAAATGTGTGAACCGGCCAGCTTAGCTCTGTTCAGAAAATTGGTTTTCAGCAGCTGAAATCGATTGTGGTTTACATGTATGGAGTTGTGTATTGAGTTGTGCCGTTCGAACTTTTCCGAAAGTTCCTCTAGTTTTCATGTTCTCCGTGAATTTGAATAAAAAAAATGTTGTAACAGCAATTATGATTTTTCTTTTCCCAAATTAATGAGAAAAAAATTGTGCTACATATGTGCTGACTTGTGACGTTCGAATTTTGGTAAAAAACTTCATATTGTCTCTTCAAATCGAAAAAATTAAATAGATCAATATATTTGGCGGGAAATCGGATATTAATGGCAACACGTAGCAACAAACTACGTACATGACCGTTGAGGATCGCACAATCTCGCGGGCTTCGATAACGCTGTTGCCGGAGTTCCACTTTCAGAACAGAATATCGATTCTGAATATCCCATAAGTGTGAAATTTTTAAGGATGCGAAAATAAATTTTTTTTACGAAACTCATGACCTAAATATTTTATAACAAGGCATTATAAAAAATCACCCATGTCACCCCCCTTAACTTTTTTGGGCCATTCTGTAGAAATGAAATGTCTTAAGCCCTCTTAATCTTTCTAGCTTAATTGAAAAAAATACGAACATTTAAGCGTAAATATGTTAAAAAGTAATGGAATTAGGGATATGATATATAATAAAAAAATGTTCAGAAATAGAATCATATACAGGGTGTCCCATTTAAAAAAATATGTTTTTGGATTTTCTGGGAAACCCTGTATAATAAAAATATATTGTGCAAAAATTGCATGCCAAATGCTATACCTTTCGTATTTGACAAAGTTTTCTACAGAGTGGCCTAAAAAAGTTAAGGGGGGGGGGGGTGACATTATAAAAAATCACCCTGTACATCAAGTTGAAAGTGATTTTCGCCTCCTTCAAATTTTCAAATTTACGAATGGGATATTCAGAATCGATATTCTGTTCTGAAAGTGGAACTCCGGCAACAGCGTTATCGAAGCCCGCGAAATTGTTCTTACACTTTAGCGATCCTCAACGGTCATGTACGTACGTAGTTTGTTGCTACGTGTTGCCATTAATAATCGATTTCCCGCCAACGGCCAAATATATCGATTCATTTAATTTTTTCGATTTGAAGAGACAGTTTGGATTTTTTTCCCAGAATTCGAACGTCACAAGTCAGCACATATGTATTTTTTTTCTCATTTATTTGGGAAAAGAAAAATCATAATTGCTGTTACAACTTTTTTTTTATTCAAATTCACGGAAAACTTGAAAACTAGAGGAACTTTCGGGAAAGTTCGAACGGCACAACTCAATACACAACTCCATACATGTAAACCACAATCGATTTCAGCTGCTGAAAACCAATTTTCTGAACAGAGCTAAGCTGGCCGGTTCACACATTTAGTGAAATATCTTGAGAACCGAACGGGATAATGGAAAAATTTTAACGGCACAGAGCAGCACAAACCTAGCACAATTCAGCACAAACATTTTTTTTTCGAAAATCAAAAAGTGCTGCGCCAACTTCACGCACACTGTTGCCACATATCCTATTTTTCAGGAAGTCCACTGAATTTTCATATTTTCTCCAATTAAACGGAAAATTGAGGGTTTTTCCTAGAAATATGACCAGCACAAGTCAGCACAATAATGTAGTTCAATCAGATAAAACAATTTTGGTCGAAAAAAACCGAAATTGCTGGGCTAACTTTTTTTTAATTTCTTCATTTTCTGGAAAATTAGCAGGATATTCGTGAAAATTTCAACGGCACAACTTTGCCTACGTATAGCACAATTTTTCAAACAGGTTTAAATTGAAAAAATTCAAAAGTGCTGGGCTGACTTCATTCATCATTTTCGCCATTTCCCGGAAAATCAGGGGAATTTTCGTGAAAATATTTACGGCACAAGACAGCACAAACGTAGCACAAAATTTTCCACATATTTGGAAAAAGAAAAAACAAGAGTGCTGGGCTGACTTTTTTCTTGAATCTCGATTATCTGGAAAATTAGAGGTACTTTCAGAAAAATTTAAACGGCACAACTCAGCACATGTATAGCACAAACTATTTCAGTCATTAAAACCCAATTTTTCGAAAAGTGCTGGGCTAGCCCATTTTATTGATTTTCGAAATATCTTGAGAACCAAATGGAATTAAAAAAAATTTCAACGGCACAAAGCAGCACAAACCGAGCACAATTCAGCACAAATTTTTTTTTTCGAAAATCAAAAAGTGCTGGGCCAACTTCACACACATCTCAAATTCTGATATTTTGAACATTAATAGATCAAATGCGGAGCCTTACATAATGAACACGAAAATTTTGTATTTGAGGAAGTTGAAATTGGCGAGCTTGATTGTGAATTAACCAGTAACACATTGGAGTTTGAGGGTTTAGGCCTTGTAGAAGGAATTTCTGAAGCTTTAGAAAGCTCTTGTATGCGAACTTGATGAGTGACGAATTCAATCAATTGTCTGTAAGTCGGTATACCTTCTAACGGAGCTTTATTCTCGAACGAACGTTTGGTGTTCCAAAATGATCAAAGCAATTGAAAATAACAAAAAATCGGCCAGGTCAGGTAATTTTAAGGAATTAACTGCCGTTTCGTGCTTTTGTAAGAAATCCTTAAGTGACGTTAAAAAAGCATTTGAAACAGTTTTGAACTGTAACAATTTAGAAAAATATGCAGTAGCTAATCTTCGTGGATTCTGATAGCGTTGAACTAAAGAATCATAAGCAATCTGATAATTATCAGGGATCAATTGTAACCCACTTATGAGAGCCAAGGCTTCACCTTTCAAAGTGGTTTTTAAATATTGAAACTTCTGCGTAACTTCAATGAGAGAATTGTTATGAACCAAAGAATCATACAGTGAAATGAATTCCACCCAGTTTTCTATTTTGCCTACGAAAGAAGGTAGTGAAATGACCGGAAGCATTTGAGAAAACTGATTGCCTTTTGGAGAACTGTCAACATCAGTCAGAACTGCACCTTCTTGCTTTGCTAAATCGCATTGTATGCAATATATTGAGGCAAGTACCTCTTCAAAAGACGCTTGTGGTTGAGAAAGATCAATTTGTTTCTTTTCAGGCAAATTCAAATTTAAAGCCTCTATTTTCATCTGAATATCTTTAAATTCCTTTGAATAATTAGGAATTTGGCTTACAAAATATTTTACCTTGGCGAGATCTGTTGAAGTGTACGATCGACATTTATCCAAAATGGTCGTCAAGGTTGCAAAGCAGTTGTTTCGTTTAGAAATATACGCGGTAATCTTTCTAAGAATTTCTGTCTCAGTTTCTTCAGGTTTCACAGACATTTTGCTTTAATGATGAAAGTAAGGAGCAATTGAAAAGTTCGATTGTTATTTAATAAAGAATCTTTCAATTTCAGAATGGATACGCAAGAGACAAAACCGGCCCACACACGAACACTTCGGAGCGAAGGTTTGATGCGCGCCGTTCCAAACTTCCGTGTAAAAGTTTTGGTTAGTTCGATCAACGCTCCAAGGTTAGGCGTTTCACTTTGGCGCGGCGCTCTGGTGTGTCGCTCTGATGTGGCGCTCTGGAGTGACGCTCCAAAGTTTTAAAATTTCTAAAACTCAACGAGCCACTCCAAACCTTTCAATTTTGGAAACTTCTACCCCACTAACCATCACTTTTGAACGTGACATTCAATACTGTCACATCAGAATCAAGATATTTTGTGTACGTTAGTGGGCAAGCGACACTCCAGCGTGTATCGTTCAGGAGTGACGCTCCGGAACGCCAAATGCTTGATGCGCGCTCCGAAGTGTTCGTGTGTGGGCCGCTAAAAACTGCGCAGATTCGCAATTCCTTTCAGGAATGGCGTCTCAACGAAATCAAAAATGAAATTTCAATGATTATTTTTTGACGTTTATCGAAACCAATAGAAATCTTCAATTTCAGTAATTCTTATACGTTCTAGCCAATCAAAACATTATTATAGTGGAAATAATCTACCTACATTATTCCAGCGACTATTTCCCTCGTCTTAATTTCCACCAATCAGAAACGCGCAATTTTGAATCACAAATGGTTTTTAGATGGAAAAACTGTATGGCAGCAGCTGTCAGCAGTTTTTTCGGGTTTACCCGCGGCAAAACTTGACAGTTGTTGTCAACGAAAATTAATAATACATACATAGAAGCATCCAGAATAATCTGTTACTCTTGAAATAGTCTTGTCAAATACCATTCGTGCATCTAATTTTTCCTGTGAAAAAAATCGAAAAAACACAATGCAAAGTAATATTTTTTTAACAAAAAGCATTCGTGCAGGTGCAAAAATCCTCGTCTTCGACTCGGATTTTTGTTGCCACCAGAGCACTCATGCTTCTTGTTAAAATATTACTTAGCAACGTGTTTTTTCCATTTTTTTCGGAAAAATTGGATGCACTTATGATATTACTTACGACTATTTCTCTCGTCTTAATTTCCACCAATCAGAAACGCGCAATTTTGAATCACAAATGGTTTCTAGATGGAAAAATTGTTTGGCAGCAGCTGTCAGCAGTTTTTTCGGGTTTACCCGCGGCAAAACTTGACAGTTGTTCTCAACGAAAATTAATAATACATACATAGATGCATCCAGAATAATCTGTTACTCAAGAAATAGTCTTGTCAAATACCATTCGTGCATCTAATTTTTCCTGTGAAAAAAATCGAAAAAACACAGTGCGAAGTAATATTTTTTTAACAAAAAGCATTCGTGCAGGTGCAAAAATCCTCGTCTTCGACTCGGATTTTTGTTGCCACCTGCACTCATGCTTCTTGTTAAAATATTACTTAGCAACGTGTTTTTTCGATTTTTTTCGGAAAAATTGGATGCACTTATGATATTACTTATGAGAATAATTCCATGTACATTGTTTTTATTGAATGACAATCACATGACAACGGATTTTCTTGATTTGACGTGTCTGCCGTAAATTTTCAAGAAATTCGTGAAATGAATCCCAAACGTTTTAGTGAATCATCAGTCGATAATATTTTAAATGATATGATCATTGAAAGTGCATGTTAGAATACCAACATAAGAAGCGCGTCGATTTGGAAACAATTCCAATTATTTTGCGACGAGAGGGGCTTCAAATTGGAAGAGAAGACATTAACAACAAAACAAGCCGTTATTTTGAAGGACTATGGGTTCAATATGGAGAAACATAATGGAGAAGACAATGTGGAATAGAACCGACAAATTAATGCAAGAGTTGTACTACGACCAAATAAATAGAAGATTCGACCCATTCAATATGATATCGAATTCAAATCCACCAGATATGCTAAAAAACACCAAGCGAAAGCGTAAGTTCTTACAGAAAAAGAGCTCTAAAGGAGGAAATAAAGTACTGCATGTTTGAGCAAAGGAGAAATCTTGGACATGATAAAACTCAACGACGAAAACACACCGTCTGGCTTGCAGAAGAAATTGTATTTTTCATGTTCAAAACTTCAATACATACTAATTTGAATAACTCATTCTGTGTATATTAAGTCGATTAATATAAATTTGTTGAATAAAATTATAAAATCTTAAAAAATGATTTCGTTTGTAACGTCAGAGAATAACGTCAAAAAATAATCCATCGAATACCACACGAGAGTTCGATAAATTTGATAATAATTCTCCAAGAATTTTCTCAAACTTGTTGCCATTTGGCAATAGCCACTCGAGCCCTTCGGGCTCTCGTGTCTATTGCCTGGCAACAAGTTTTCTAAAATCTGTCGAATTATTTTCAATTTATTCTCACTCTCTTGGGATATTACTTATGAAAATTTCACCTTTGTGAAAATATTCGGGCACGATAGGACCAAATTATGTTGGGGCGAATTTGAGCGGACTGTTTTAAGGGGCTGATTCGGAGGCTTAATTTGATTTGAACCAAATAACAGTAAGAAAAAAGTATTGAAAACTTACCCCCGTTATTAGATCTTCTGGTGTTGAATGTTGAGTTTTCCTTCAACAATTCGACGTCTATAATGGCCAGTAAGAAGCGAATTGATCCAGAATATATGGAAGCTGGTGTTAGAGATCTGGGGATGCTGTAAACCCTTTTCTTGTGCCACTTGGTTCATGAACTACGTAACGGTTTTCACACGCAATAAGTAGGTAGTTATTAAAAAAGCACTAAAGCGAAATGTCCTTCAATAAACAAAATAACGATTATTTAGGAAGCGTTTTCACGAGAAAATTAGCAATAAAGGAGGCGTAATAATTTCGATCAATCACGAGAGAAAATCGAAAAGAATTGAATAAACATGTGTTTCATAATTTAATATGAACTAAAAACGAGAAATATAAAAATGGAACAGCATCTGCCATCTACATGCGAATCTTATGCATATTGCAGATTTCATTCAATCAAGATTTTGAACTGATTTTGAATAATTGTTTAAATGTGCAGATGGCGTAAACAATAGGTCAACAAGGAAAACGATTAACATGAATCGAAGCCTACATCCCAACAGTTCAATACATCTTCCCCGAAGCCAGGGGGTAGAGGATTACAATGTTTGGAATATCAACACTATCAACAAACATTGGAAATGGCAGTAAGGATTCTAAGAAGTGAAGCTCCGCTTCTGAAATTTGTCGCTCAGCATAAAATTGCGAACCATGGAGCCTTCCTATTCCGAGCTGCACAAAGGGCTCTGGAGAAGCTCAGCATAACCGGCGTATCGATCAATCCGGAGCTCGCTGGAGCACCGATCACTCAAGCGGACCAAAGAAGCCAAGAAAGACTGATCCGAAAGTGTCAGTCAGATACATTACTCGAACATCATATGAGTAAGACCTTGTACTCCATATATTTCAGGAGTTCAGAAGACCAGGACCTGTCTGAAGAATTGTCTTTTGCCTTTCTAAAGTCAGCTAGCCTTAAGTCAGAGAGGGAAGGATTTGTGATGGCGTGTCAGGATGGAGTACTGAATACGAGATGGTATAAAAAAAATATCTTGAAACTGGACAACCCAACAACTTGCAGAGCTCGCCATAGGCAACAGGAAACGATTATGCACATCCTTTCCGCCTGCAGCGTCCATGCCCCATCAGGGTATGTAGAGAGGCACAACGCGGCACTCCGAATCCTAAACTTCCATCTGAGAGCCGCGTATGAGATAGACAAGGAACCGGTGCTACCATATGTGCCTCTGGAGATTGAAGCGGTGGTCCAGAACGAAAGAGCTCGCATATGCTGGAACTATCCTGTCTCAACAACAAGACAGATCAATGCTGTTAAGCCAGACATACTTCTTCTGGACAAGGAGTTATTTGTCGTGGAATTCTCCTCCCCTGCTGAAAATAATGTTGTGATGAAAGAAGAACAGAAGAGGCAAAAGTACAAAGATCTTATGTTCGAGCTTGGAACTTTATACCCAGGTCATAAAGTTAGGATGGTCGTACTAATCATAGGATGTCTCGGTGGAATGAGAGCCAACTACCTGGATGAACTGAAGATTATCCCGGCCTGTAGACCACTGACCGAGGTATTGGCGCACAGAATGCAGAGGGCAGTGTTGCTCGGGTCACTTCATATCATCAGGTCCCATGAACTCTAGAAGCCACTTGCAGCTCATCTCTTTTGTTAAGGGACGCTACGAGGGCAGGATGAACAACTCCTCCATTTAAGTTTGAGGGGTTTTTAGTGAGTAACCGAACAAGATCTTGGATTCTCACACTACCGAGACCCTCTCGGTGCCCATAAAGGGTTTTCCCCTCACACGGTCGTGAAAAAAAAATAATAATAAGTTTATTGATCCCTTAAGACATAAAAACTATGTATGGGACAAGTCAAAAAATACAAAACTAAATCATTTCCAAATTATCTAACTAGGAAGCTTTCGTCCCCCAAATATTCCTTAACACTATAATAACATTTCAATATTAGTTCACATTTAACCAAATTTTTGAATTCCTTCATTGCCAATATTTTCACATCTTGTGGTACATGATTAAACAAGAGAATTGCTTGATAAACAGGGGATGTTTCAAATTTGGCAGTTCTATGAGAAGGAATACACAGTGTGGCAATGGAAAGTCTTTCAAGAAAGAAGTTGAATTCCTTTTAATTAGCAAATGCTATTACAGTATTGAGGAGTTCCTTGAGGACTCCATTGGTTGAATTTGTTTTTTTTTTCATTATTATGTGACTTGTCTCATACATTTCTTGAATGTCTGAAGGGATCAATAAACTTTATTATTTTTTTTTAACGTCCGTGTGGGGGGAAAACCCTTTATGGGCGCCGAGAGGGTCCGTACTCTCGGTAGTGTGAGAATCCAAGATCTTGTTTGGCTACTCACTAAAAAACCCTCACACATTCAATGGAGGAGTTCTTCATCCTGCCATCGTAGCGTCCCTTAACAAAAGAGATGAGCTGCAAGTGGCTTCTAGAGTTCGTGGGACCTGATGATATGGAGTGACCCGAGCAACACTGCTTTCTGCATTATATGCGCCAATACCTCGGCCAGTGTTCTACAGACCGGGATAATCTTCAGTTCATCTACATAGTTAGCTCTCATTCCACCGAGACATCCTATGATTAGTACGACCATCCTTATTTTATGACCTGGGTATAAAGTTCCAAGCTCGAACATAAGGTCTTTGTATTTTTGCCTCTTCTGTTCTTCTTTCATCACAACATTATTTTCAGCAGGGGAGGAGAATTCCACGACAAATAACTCCTTCACCTCCTTGTCCAGCAGAAGTATGTCTGGCTTGACAGCATTGATCTGCCGTGTTGTTGAGACAGGATAGTTCCAGCATATGCGAGCTCTTTCGTTCTGGACCACCGCTTCAATCTCCAGAGGTACATATGGTAGCACCGGTTCTTTGTCTACCTCATACGCGGCTCTCAGATGGAAGTTTAGGATTCGGAGTGCCGCGTTGTGCCTCTCTACATACCCTGATGGAGCATGGACTCTGCAGGCGGAAAGGATGTGCATAATCGTTTGCTGTTGCCTATGGCAAGCCCTGCAAGTTGTTGGGGTGTGCATTTTCATGATGTTTTTTTTATACCATCTCGTATTTAGTACTCCATCTTGACACGCCATCACAAATCCTTCCGTTTCTGACGTAAGGCTAGCTGACTTTAGGAAGGCGAAAGACAGTTCTTAAGACAGGTCCTGGTCTTTAATACTCCTGAAATATATGGAGTGCTAGGTCTTACTCATATGATGTTCGAGTAATACTCGTATATCTGACTGAGACTTTCGGATCAGTCTTGCTAGGCTTTTTTGGTCCGCTCGAGTGATCGGTGTTCCAGCGAGCTCAGGATTGATCGATACGCCGGTTATGCTGAGCATCTCCAGGGCCCTTTGTGCAGTTCGGAATAGGACGGCTCCATGGTTCGCAATTTCATGCTGAGCAACAAATTTCAGGAGCGGATCTTCACTTCTCAGAATCGTTACTGCCATTTCCAATGTTTGTTGATAGTGTTGATATTCCAAACATTGCAATCCTCTACCCCCCTGGCTTCTGGGAAGGTATATCCTCTGTAGGCTACGATTCATGTTCATCGTTTTCCTTGTTGACCTATCAAGATCCAGGAGTTCGTTCACCGTCCAGTTCACCACCCCGAAAGAGTAGGTGAGAATCGGGATGGCTAGCATATTTGTAGCCGATACTTTGTTCTTTCCCGACAGCTGCGATTTCCAAATGTCCCTCAGCTTCTTTTTGTAGCTGGCTGTTAAGGCATCCTCTATCTGGGTTGTCTCCAGTACACCCCTCTGTTTCATCCCAAGAAACTTGTGAGTTTCTCCGTCTTCGAGGTGTCGAAAAGTCATTCCATCTTCGAGTCGAATATCTTCTCCTGCGTCTTCAGCTTTTCCCCTGCGCAGATGAAAAACAGCACACTTGTCCAAACCGAACGACATTCCCATTGCTGAGGTGTAGTCTGAAACGATATTCAGTAGTTGCCGTAGTGCGGACTCGAAGGGAGCGTAAAGCTTCAAGTCGTCCATCGTCCTTCTGCCTGGTGGACCGGCCTTGTATCCTATCTTGCTCTCCCTTAAATCAATTGTTAGTGGTATTAGAGTTATGCAGAATAATAACGGGCTCAGCGAATCTCCCTGGAAAACTCCTCTTCTGTATCTCACCCATCCCGTATAAACGGTTCGACCCTCTGCTCGGATGGCAAACTTCGTTTTCCACAGCGCTATGATGTTTTCTACCGCGTGGATGATGTTAGGGTACACTCTCAGCATTTTTAATAACCGTACTATCAGTTCGTGCGGCGTGGTGTCATATGCTTTCGCGTAGTCCAACCATGATGTGTGTAGGTCGCGCTTGTAGTGTCTGACGTCTAGACATACGCTCTTGTCTATGAGCAGGTTGTCCTTGCATCCTTGCACTCCTTTCTTTGCTCCCCTCTGTTCGTAGATACTGTTCCACACTGGTCAATAACCCTCAGTATTTGATCTTGAATTACACTTGTGAGGATCTTATACAGTGTATTGAGGCAAGTGATTGGGCGATAGTTCTTGGGTTGCCCTAAATCACCTGATTTTGGTATCAGCACTGTTCTACCCTCCACCAACCATGACGGAATGGGCTCACGGCGAGTCAGCATCCCGCTGAATAATCTTGCCAGATGTTGATGTGTAGCTGGAAATCTCTTCCACCAGTAGTTTTGAATACCGTCCAGTCCAGGTGCTGTGAAATCACGCTTGTTCTTAAGGGCTTATCTAATATCTTCGGTTGATATTTCAGAAGGTTCATCGTTCTGCTGTTGTTTTTGATCACACATTTGCTGGAATCTGAGAAGTGCTGGAGTATCCCTGATTTCTGCTTGTTGCTCATAGAGGCTTTTCCAAAATTCTTCGACCTCTTGAGGTGATGGTGGGTTCTGTGCCTTTTGTTGTGGGGACTGAAATAATTTCGATGGTTCTGCGGTGAAGGTGTGGTTATCTTCAATCCATTTTTGCCTTTTCGTCAGTTTCTTTCGCGCTGCAGCCCGTGATCTCATTTTATCTACAGCTTTCTGCTTCAGTAGATGGACTGTGGGCAAGTCTACTGTACGATGTATGGAACGAAGCTCCTCAATCATGTCCTTCATTTTCTTGCTTGATTTAATTTTGCCTTTCAGAACATCTATGATACATTGGTACCAAGATGCCTGCTGCCTCATTGAATTTATTTTGATTTCAAGCCGACTGAGTCTCAACCTATGCTTATCATTCTTCGTAGCTGTACTTTTCGGTGGACACAGAAGTGAAGAGGTCGCTCTCACTGCAGCCACCACATCTTCTAATGAACAGGTCTCGCTAAGATGATCTTGAATTATTTTATCCAATACGGCTAGATCTTCAGCCTTTGTCTTGTTTTTATTCGGGTGGCATTGACAAGTGGGTTTCTAACGGCAGCCTCAAATGCTTCCCTTGTATTGACGATCAACTTCGGAACATCTGTCACCGATCTTGGCATTTGTTGCTGTTGGTCTTGAGCATCTGTCACCTGCTCTTCAGCGTGTTCTATTTCTGGAACATCTCTCACTTGTTCTGCTCTTGGCCTTGTCCCCAGGGCTATTTCTTGGTGTTGTTGGTTTGACGCATCTGTCACCTGCTCTTCACCGTGTTCGACTCGAAGCATCTGTCACCTGCTCCTCAGCTTGTTGTTCCGTCCTTTCTTGCTATTGAGACCGCCAAATAATTCCTCTTCTTTTGAGATGACTGATCTGATCTCTAAGATTTTGCTGCGTCATGAAGTCAAGGTCTGGATAATTTTCGCATCACAGACCATGCAGCCTATTCATGTATCCTCGTCTTTCGGGGCTTGATGTTCTGTATAGCGCAGACAGCAAGCTATGCTGCTCGGGCGTCCACTTATGGCGTCCCCTTTGTGCCGTCCTGTTTCGGCTGCCGGTTCCGACTAAGGGCTGCTCTTTCGAACGTTGAATCCCTAGGCGACCGACAACCTGAACTCTCCTCGTCGATGTCCTCCTCGTCTAAAGGCATAGCTTCTTGTATGGCAGGCGCCTGCCTTCTCAGCATCCTGCTGTTGGTGTCCCGCATGCTGTCACGTCCAGCACCAACTCCAGACGCGCCCTGACGAACCCCAGGCAGCGACTGTTTTCCGAGGCTTTTTATGTTTATGGTGGGGATCTCAGATCGAATTAGAAATTAGATAAGAGGAAGGAATCGGTAACACTCCCAACGCGCGGAGCGATGGTTGTTATCATGTCCGTTGAAAATGAATACGACAATTTTATTCCACTCTTATCGGAGGAATTAATTTGCCTCAATGAATGAATTTCCTGTGGAAATTAGTGGTCAGGTCTTTTTCACCATAACTGGTTTGAAAATAAAATAAATGATTGATCACCGAAATACCATTTTATATTTGAATTTTCTCCTGAACAGTAATAATAATAATAATAATACTTTATTCATTCCTTCAATACAAATATTCAAGTATACAATTCGAGGAAGTGTCTGAGCCTAAGCATAGCTTATATGCTGACACTTTTCATATTTAATGAATAATAAACATTGAATCACACGATAACAAAACATTAACAATTCCTTGAGAAACCGGAGGGAAAGTTATATAGGACAAATCGAAAGACCAACACCTGTACAAAATTATGTCATCCACATCAACCTGTGAGTATTCTATAAAAAGCCTCAGGCTCATCCATCACAAACTGCATTAGTCTTTTCTTATCCTTCTTTCTTTTTGGGTTGAAATTTAATTTTATATGATACGGCAACAGAGCGAAGAACTTTGGTCCATGATAGGGTAAACCACGCTGCAAATGACTAGCATATAATCTAGGGATAGGGACTGCGAGATTGGATGTATATCTAGTATTGTAACTATGTTCGACTAGTGCATTATTTTTTTTGAATTGTCTCAGTAGGCATTCGTAAACGTATATTTGTTTAAAATTCAGCTGTTTCGTTTCACTGAACAATTTTTCAGTATTGTACAACCATCCCACTTTATGAATTATTTTCAGTACTGTATTCTGTACTGTTTCTAAAGCTCTGGCACAACCCTTGAACATACCTCCCCATATAGCTACTCCATAACGAATAGCCGACAGAATCAAAGCCTCATAAACGTGTAACAGAGCAGTCTCATTTAAAATATTCCTTAAGTTATAAAAAATGTGAAATGAAGAACGCAATTTTTCCACTAAATTCTCCACATGCTTACCCCACCTCAAATACTGATCAACGTATACCCCCAGATACTTCACAAATTAAGTCTTCAAAATCGACGGACAATCACATCCCAACCTATTACAGTTTGGGACATGGAGCGGCAAAGAAGAAAAATCTGGCTGACCCCCAGCTGTCACTGAGAACGCAATAAACTTCGTCTTAGATACGTTTAAACTCAATCTGTTTTCTGTCAACCAGTTACCCACAAAAGACATTCCGTCGATAGCCGCCCCATACGTTTGTTCCCAAGTGTCCCCCGTGAACAAAATAAGGGAGTCATCAGCATATGAAATCATCTCCAAGTCAAAGCACAACAGATCATTTATAAACACAAGGAAAAGTAAAGGACCAATAACAGTTCCCTGTGGAATTCCCATCTTTATTGTTGCTGGGTGACTCAGTACCCTATCAAATTTAACGCACTGCGTTCTACCTTCCAAATAATTTCTAAAAATATCGAGACAAACTCCTCTTATTCCTAATTTTTCTAATTTTTTGATTAATAGTTCGTGATTCACCGTGTCAAAGGCCTTAGCCAGATCGAGAAAAACAGCCGCTATCTTCTTCTTACCATTCATAGTATATACAATTCGCTCTACCAATAATTCCATTGCATCTACCGTTGATAGCCCTTCCCTGAAACCGAATTGCTTAGCGTTGATCAGGTTGAACTTGTTAAGAAAAGTCGTTAATCTCTTTTTCAAACATTTTTCAAAGAGCTTTGCAATGTTGCTTATCAGCGATATAGGTCGGTAATTTGTCATCCTCTTCCTATCCCCTGACTTAAAAACACAAACAACATGAGAATTCTTCCACTCTGCCGGCACAACACCCGTCTCCAAAACTAAATTGAACAAATATTTCAGTGGTTCAAGTATAAGGTGATGTATACACTTCAACAACTTCACAGATACGCCGTCTGGACCTGCGCTCGAATTATTTCTAAGGGACGCAATATTCTCGATCAATTCAACGCTAGTAATCGGATTTAAGTACATAGATCTCGAAACAGAGGGAACCCCACCATTATGCGTTGCAACTCGTCCGAAGTTTAGATCCATCTTTTCGCCGATATTTATGAAGAAATCATTAAATTTTTTAGCTTTTAGAACATCGTCCCGCACCAATTCATCTTCATCGTCAACTATTTCTTTCGGAATACTGTTCCCTGTTTTTCGCCTATTATTGATATCATTTATTGTTTGCCACACTTTTTTAGTATCATTTCCAGCCATCTCAATTTTTTTTCGATAAAAAGATTCTTTGGTTAACTTGACCCTCAAATTAATTTGGTTTCTGAATCGTTTAAAAGCAACTTTTTTATCTTCAGTATAATTTTTATTCAAATCCCTCTTCATCTTATCCCTACGTTTGATATCCGCTATGAGTTCCTCCGTTATCCATGGTTCGATTTTTCTAGTTTTGTTTGTTTTAATACGTTTAATGTACGAAGACATCCCAATATAATTTTCAAGTGAATCATGGAAACAAGAGTATACCTCCTGAGGGTTACCTATCTCCATGACAGACTGCCAAGTTTCATTCCCCAAAAAAGAATTTAATCTTTCATAATTGATTATCTTAATGTCTTCCTTCTTTGTCAGTCTATCGCGAGGAACGGAAGAAGGCGACGCGGGCTTTATTATCAGCATAATAGGGAAATGATCCGTTATAGAGACCTGAACAACACCTGTTGAAATGGATACTTTATTATTGACTTTAGAGTTAAGCCTAACAAATATATGATCAATTATTGATTTCGACGTTTCAGTTTCTCTAGTTGCATCTGCTATCATATTTGAAAAACCAAATTGTCCAAGACAAGACAGATACCGGATACTGTCACGACACAGGATGTTACCTATATTTATATTTATATCTCCGACGAAAATTTCAACCTCACAAAATTTAAGTTCTTTCATGTAATCATTAAGGTCACTAATATATTGTTGAATACTCGTTGATGGTGGCCTATAAGAGGCAGTCACACCAAAACTTAATCCATAGACATTAATGCACAGGCGCAGGACATTCGTTTGCACAAAATTAACAACCATTATGCCAACTTTAATTTCCTCTCTAATATACACCAGTAATCCATCGCTTTTATTCGAACAAGAATCATTACTTATCAAATCATAACCTGGTATAATGTACTCCAATTTATTAACAACTGTCCAAGTTTCAGATAGTACAATCAAATCTATATTATCTAAATTTAACATTTTCAAATAAACCAACAATTCACTGAAATTTCTACGTATACTCCTAATGTTGAAATGTACCATGTTCAAAATTCTACTACCTCCTAATTTCTCTCTAACATCCTCAACATCCGAGTACACCCCAGTATCCCCAAAATTGGAAAAATCAAATTCACCCATTAACAAAAACAAAACCCCACAAACACAAGAATGAACCAATCAAGACAAAAATCTTCGCCCATCATCCCCGCGAATCGACAGTAACATTATAACTTTATAGAAATAATAATACATGAGACATAGCAAACAAATTAATACTGTTTTGTTAGATTGAAAATTGACCCACAAACTTATATAGTGAAATACATCAAGGAGAGTTTTTAGCTATGTAAACATTAGATTTTAAGCTCCTTTCCTAGTTCATTACAATCCTCAATACTGTTCACTTTATATACACGATTATTTAAAGAGATTTTTATATGTCCATTTGTTGTCCACACATTTTTATAACCAGATTGTTTCATGGCGTGTTTAAAAGTTTCATACCGCTTTTTAGTCAGGTCCTCCTTGATACCAATCTTAGAATTGAAGAATAATTTTTTTTTGCTCAGGAAACCATCCCTCAATGTTTCAGTCTGAAACCGTATCAGAATCGGACGTTGATTGTTTTGATTTTTTCTTCCTACCCGATAACACTTCGCAATATGATCCTGATCAATCTCGACCGTTAGATTTTGACACAAGTGTATTATTTTTTCATGGACAATCTCATCGTCGGACTCTGGAACTCCCAGCAGTATCAGATTTCTTGACTTGTTTTCCTGCTGTAATTGATCTATTTTCTGTTCATAATTTTCCAGTTGTGCCTGAATTTTTTCTTCGTTTTCCGTTTTGTGTTTATTCAGCATTTCGAATACCTTCTCTGCAATTTTATCGATGTAGGAATCCATGACTTCAGCTACAGTCTGTTTAACTATTTCCTTGATTTCTGATTTATTTTCTCTCGTTAATCCCATTTCAGTATATTTTACAAAACATGCAAATCGAGCGGTTTTGCAAACAAAGTTTGTTTATAGTTTAACGTATCTCTTCCAATATCTATCGACTCACGGAGCGACAAGATCAGATGTTACCCAGACGAATGCATGTGATCTAATGTATAGTATATTGTTCCATGAGCGGTAATGTAAGGGTGTAATCCATCAAGTGTGTTATGACCATTACCGCGAATTGAACACTATACTTCATCTTCGACTTCTTCAGTAAAATTCGAATTAATCTGCATTTTCAAAATTGACAACAGTTGTCAAAAGCGATTTCTGTGGTCAAAAATAGAATCGATATCGAATCCCGTAAAAAACGCCAAAAATTCACATTTTTCAAATGCGAAATTTTGATATTCCGACCTAAGAAAATGTAGAAATGGATGGCGAGAACATTTCCTTGAAATCTGAAATAGAGTTCCCTATTGACCCGGCTTTTTTAATTCATTTCGTAAGCTACATTTTTCCTATGTGTATTAGAGTGAAGTTTTAGGCGTGAGTTATTATTACCTCACACTATTGATTTATGGAGACTATTACAGATAAAATTCACTTGAATAATGGATATATTTGTAAGGAATCTCCCTATTCCACTTCAAACACAGTAGTTTTTAATATAAGTTTATTTGCTCGTCTAGCTACAACTTTCAAACTACGATTTTACAATAAGCCTATGACTGGCTGCCGACTTTTCAATATATCGAATATCGATGCGTTACGAATTACAGCTAAGAAGAAAGAGAGTCTTGAAGCTGGCGACACGGCTATTTATATCCTCCCCTACAGGTTAACTCAGTGACGCTCAAATTGGCGGGCTGTCGTCGACCATAGAGTGGCGGGCTGCCAAACATAGAGTGACGTTTCTTACATATCATTCTATGGAAGTAGATAAGTATTTATATCCTCTCCTACAGGTTAACTCGGTGACGCTCAAATTGGCGGGCTGTCGTCGACCATAGAGTGGCGGAATCTACTTTATTTTCAAACAGTATGGTCTATCGCATCCAAGTTCGGATTGCGACTGAATTCGATCTTCGATCCGCGAAGAGCAGCAGAGATCCAGGCATCTCCACTACGATCGAAACTGCCACTTATTCGATATCGAATCGCACTGAGGTTTCGATTCTTCCACTGTTCAACTGGACTAGAAGACTGCTCGAATTTTGTACTGAAATCCCAGTGTTTCCAACTACATTATCCATATCTGTATGAGTACCATCGAATTCAAATAGCAGATTTGGCTTTTCTGTGGTAAATGAGAACTGTCAAATTATTCCACTCAGAATAAGCATCATTTACTGCGTTCGTTATTACCAATCCGAGCGAGAGAAAACGGACACAGAACATCTTATAAATTCGGATCTCTCTCTCTCTCTCCTCTCTTTCAGTCAGAGAGAGAGAGAGAGAGATCCGAATTATTAGATGTTCTGTGTCCGCTCCACCTCGGAAAGGGAATACCGAATGCGCCTATTGAAGCTTCTATTCATATTATCATTTTACAGCGAAATGAGGAACTAGAAAGTTTTGATGTATCTACTCAAAAATGTGATGAAATCAGTTATTGAAGACAGAAACTTGCTGTCTGTACCGTAGAGCGGTGTGACTTTGCACCACTTTTTATAGTATTCTGGATGTAACTTTTTCGTTTTTTCGTAAAATGAGTTGTGTTTGAATTATGTTCAATTTCAACAATCTAGCTATCGACTGCTGCTATTAGAAACGCAAGAAAAGGTGCGCAACCAATTTCTTTTTTATTTTAAAAATTTGGCAAACTCACCCGCACATCAGTGCGAATTTGCCACTTGCATCAAAATGCGTTTGTTGGCAATTTAATGAAGTGCAGGTGGTATTTTTGCCATGAAAAATGTTTTTCTTCAACTTTTTTGAAGGCTAGTTAGCTACTAGTCGCGAATAAAACAACAAATTATAGGAAAATAAAATCTATTATTCTTCATAAAATATTATATTTTGGCAACTCCTTTGAGTCAATAGATGCTTATGTCTTTCAATGAAGTTAAGTCACCAATATTTTCCTGGAAGGTTTTCTGTGAATTGGGGTAGTCTCCGCTCTTTGACCTTCCCTGTCTAAGAAACGTTTCACACACATCCTTGAGTCTAAACTGGTCTTCGGGCATCCATATTCTGCTGTGACCAGTAGGTCATCAACAAGAGCCCTTTCTTCGGCTTCAGTGAGTGCCGTAATGCCTCCAGGTTTGCCCATATGCCTTTTGTTGATTTTATTCCAAAGAGTTCTTCTGGGAATGTTGTATACTTCAGAAGCTGCCTGAATTGATAAGTTTCTATTACGAATTGCACTGATTGCTCTGGTAAGTGTCTCTTCCGTATAATTACGTTATTTGCTCGCACCCATGACAACGTGATAAAATTATTCACAAATTATTTCGTTCCAAAACGGAATCTAACCATAAATAGACATAATTTCTTCTCAAGGAAGCAAACTAATACGGAGACAATCGACATATTTCTTACGAGTTTAACGAATTTGTCCAATGAATGTGATTTTGGAGTTCTTCGAGATTCACTCATCAAGGATATTTTCATCTCCAATATGGACAACAGACATTCAAACATCAGGGAACGTTTACTACAAGAAGATGTCGATTTGGACAAATCCATTTCTATTGCGAAGGCCATGATCTCATCTCAAGAGAATAATTTCATCCTGGAAGAAAAGCACGCTTCAAATGTACTGAAAATATCAACTCAGAACAGGAGCCAGCAGAAGAGCTCGTCGAACAGAAAATGGTATAATCCCCAGAACCAGTCCCAAAAGAAGCCCTGTGGTAGATGTGGTCAATTCCATCGAACAAAATGTCCTGCCAAAGGAGCCAAATGCAGGTCATGTAATCTTTACAATCACTTTGCAAAGTTTTGTCATTTTCAAAATTCTAATAATGCTGGTGGTAAATTTTATGAACGTAAAAACGTAAAAAGAGTTCAGTGTCTAGAAAATTCAAAAAATGAGTATTTTGTAGGAACTTTGTCTTGTCAAGATTTTCAAAATAACAATGTAGACGAAGATTGGTCGATAGATTTAAATATTCATGGAAATTTCGTAAATTGTGTTATAGAGGAGCTAATGTTAACGTCATGTCTAAATACACATTTGAAAATTTGAATTTGAAAAATATTAGAATAAGTAAGGTTAACTTTAAGGTCAATGGTCTTGGTGGCAATAACATTCCAGTTTTAGGTAGATTCAATGTTATTTGTGAACACAAAGGTTCCAGATTTGAATTATTTTTTGTCATAGTCGATATTGCTTGTAAAACTATAATTGGATTACCTACTTGTCAAAAACTTAATTTAATTAAAAGAATCTTACATAGTCAGTCTGTTTCTAATGTCAATTTTTCACAATCTTTTAATGACTTATTTAATGGTCTAGGTTGTTTGCCGCAAATTTGTTCAATTTCAACAAGACAAGATGTTCTTCCGAAAAAGGATGCCCCTCGAAAGGTGCCATTTCAATTGCGTGATGCACTGAGGAAAGAATTGGAAAGGATGGAGGCTCAAGGTGTGATAGAGAAGGTCACTAAACCGACAGAATGTGTAAATTCCATTGTATTAGTCAAAAAGTCAGATAATTCTTTAAGATTTGGCTTGGATCCAAGGAACCTAAATTCCGCGATATTAAGATCTCATTTTCCTTTACCTAACTTTGATGAAATCAGGCACAAATTGAAAGATGCCACTGTTTTTTCGCATCTTGATGCATACTCAGGTTTCTGGATGCTCAGATTAGAAGAGAGAAGTTCAGATTTGACCTGTTTTCAGACCTGTTTTGGCAGGTATAAATTTTTGCGTCTTCCATATGGAATATCCTCTGCCTCGGAAATATTTTTCAGGGTAATGTTAGATATTTTTGGCGATATGGAGGGTGTACTCATTTTTATTGATGATATCTTAGTTTTTGGCAAAGATGAAGAAGAACATAATAAACGTCTAATAGCAGTTTTAAAGCGAATGAGAGATGTCAATTTAAAATTAAATAAGGATAAATGCAAATTTGGTCTCAGAAAAGTAAAATTTTTAGGTCATGAATTTTCTGCTTCGGGTATTCAGCCAGATTATAATAAAATAAAAGCAATTGAAGAAATGCCAAGACCACAAAATGTCAAGGATCTTCAAAGATTCCTAGGAATGATTAACTATTTATCGGCTTTCATTAATAACTTGTCAGAAAAAACTCAACTTCTAAGAACTCTATTGAAGAAAAATTCAGAATGGATTTGGGATGAAAATTATGAAAAAGAATTTGTATCTTTGAAAAAATGAATAACGTCAGTGCCAGTTCTTGCACATTATGATTCAGAAAAACCTGTCACCTTGGCAGTTGATGCCTCACAATTTGCTGTCGGTGCCTTCATTGCACAAAACAAAAGACCCATAGCCTTTGCTTCAAAAACTTTAACCGAGTCACAGTAGAGATATGCTCAAATTGAAAAAGAACTATATGCAATATTATTTGGTTGTCAGAAGTTTCATCAATATGTGTACGGTAAAAAATTGTTGGTTCACACTGATCACAAGCCTCTTGTCCCACTGTTCAAAAAATCCTTAAACGACATACCTCCGCGGTTACAAAGATTAATGATGTCTTTGCAGATGTATGATTTAAATGTTGAATACATTCCAGGAAAAAATATGTACATTCCTGATACATTGTCTAGAGCACCACTTCCCGATACTGAAACTTTGGAATTTGAAAATGAAATCAATATGCATGTCAATTTAGTCACATCAAATTTATCCATGGCTAGAGAAACTTTGGATAAAGTGAAATTCGCCAGCAAATATGATCAAGAAATGATTTTATTGAGGAAGTATTACAAGCAAGGTTGGCCATCAAATAAAAATATTATTGAGAACTTATTGAAACCCTATTGGCCTCTTCAAGGATCAATATTTTCTAAAGGTGAACTGTTGTTTTTTAATGATAAATTGATCATTCCAAAGTCATTACGATCAGAAATTTTGAAAAAAGCTCATGAAAGTCATATGGGAGTGGGGAAATCAAAAAGTTTATTGAAAAATGTTGTCTATTGGCCCAACATAAATTCAGACATTCAAAATGTGGTCGATTCATGTGAAATTTGTAACAAATTTAAGCCTATGAATATAAACGAACCGTTGCAACCATATTCAATATGCAAATATCCATGGCAGCGTGTCGGTGTGGATTTTTTATATTTCAATAAATTGCATTACCTTGTAGTTACAGACTATTATTCAAAATATATTGAAATTTCATTACTTAATTCAAATTGTAATGCTAAGAACGTCACATTGCATTTGAAGTCTATATTTGCGAGGCATGGGATTCCACAGCAAATAGTAACTGACAATGGTCCTCCCTTTGATTCCTTAGAATTTAAAAATTTCACCCAAAATTGGGAGATAGAACATGTTACTTCTAGTCCTAATTATCCCCAGTCGAATGGGCAAGCAGAAAGTTCTGTAAAAATAATCAAAAATATATTAAGAAAATGTCATGACACGAATTCTGATCCTTATATCGCATTGTTGCATTATACTATTATAGGAATACTCCTAAGGAAAATTTGCCATCACCTGCTCAGTTATTGATGTCTAGACAACTACGTTGTACACTTCCAGTCACTGAAGCTAAATTAAAACCTAGAATAATCAAATTTCAAGAATATCGCAAAGGTATGAGAAAGAGTCAGTCAAAAATGAGAAAATTTGATCATTGTAGTAAAACACCTTTTTCTAAATTAAAAGTTGGTCAGAAAGTTCTTTTCAAAAAATCTGAGTCGGATCCTTGGATGCAAGCAATTGTTGACAAATGTTTGAAAAATAGGTCATACATAGTCAAAAATAATAATGGTCAATACTACCGTAGAAATAGAAAACATATTCGTGAATTCAATAATTCATTGTCGGAGAATGATACAGAGAAACATGAGCCTGTCCAAATCCAACCTTTCCATTTCTTTGAACCCAGTGTTTCTAATCAGAATGAAACTGAAAATTGTAATATAAATCAGGAAAGTTCTTCCGAATTATCTGGTACACATAATGAGTTGAAAAAATCTAAATTTGGTAGGATTTTAAAGCAACCCATAAGATTTGGTGATCCAAGTGAACATTAAATCATTTTAACTCCTGTCATACTTACATAATTTAGGATTAAGAAAAAATTGTATATAGTAGCATAAGGCAGTTTGATAATGTAGCTTTATGAATAGTTATATGTATTTTGTAATATTGTATATATTCATACTTACCTTGCAGATAGGTACTTTTAAATTTTTGAAGGGGGGGATGTTACGATAGTGAACATTTAATGTTGGGAACACTATGACTGTGACAATTGTATGCGCAGGCTCTGTAAGTCGGCTTCGACAAGATCCCATTGAAGACAGCCATTCAATGAGATGTCAAGCGTCAAACTGGTTGTAGTCGAGAGTTCAAGAATAAAAGTGATTCAAAAGTTGATCTTATTATTAAACCAGTAATCCATAATTAACAGTAGCAATCATAACTTGTACATTCAAACTTATTGGTATTTTTTGAATTTTTATATCATTTTGTGAGTATTATTCATCCAATCCGTAAAAATCTATGATGATATGAATTGAAGCTGCAATGATGTTGATTAGAATAATTTGACAGCTCTCAATAACCACAGAAAAGCCAAATCTGCTTTTTGAATTCGGAGGTAAATGTGAATTTAGAGGAAAAACTCTAAATGATCCTATTCTGTTAAAGATATGCATATCATGCATTCGACAAAAAATGAAGTAAAATGAATGGTCATTACAATGATGAAAAAAAAATATATATGCATTGCATTTGAGAAAATGAAGGAGAATCGATTTGAAATTCGTCATGTTGATAGTCTTTTTGTGGACACTCCATATGCTGGAGATGCTTTATTATAGCTGGCTAGGATACTTTGAAGCCCTTGTCTTTCAATCCATATAAAGCTGATATTGGTATGTGCAAGGGTTCGTGAAATATAATTGGATAACATAGCTTCTACAAGTATCAGTTTTTTGTCAAAATGGCCAATATTTCTAAAGTTCGAAGTTTCAGAGAATTGAAAAACACTATTGTATTTAGGGTGTCCCATTTGAAAAAACAAAGTCACCCTCTATTCCTCTTTTGTGGGCCACCCGATATATTCGAAAATATATTTAGGTTGTGCTCTTCTTGGAGTATATCAAGTCTGCATCAAAAAATTTTGCCAAACTCAGACCGTTACGCGTATATCGTTCGCTGCGGCATAGTGGGACACCCTGTATATTACCGTTAGGTGATCTGTATATATCAACAATGCATGTATTTTCAACAATAGAGGCCGCAGCTCATTCAAAATCTAACTCGCTTGATTCTCCTGTAACCACTGCCAACTTACATGAGGACATGTTTTCCAACTTCGAGAATATAGTAACACCTCCATGACACTTATTGTTTCTACAAAAACTGGATAATAGTTCCTAGCCACTGATTCTGATATTTTCAATAGATTCATAATTTTGCCAGTGTTCCGAAAAAAGGACAAAATCTGGATTCTCTTCCTTTAAAAATACATCTAACATATTTAATTTATTCATAATGCTCTGAATATTTAAATGAATAATTGTTTTGAATTTGTGGTTAATAGTGGGGACTACGTTCAGCTGGTTGGTTGTTGAGATAGGTCCCGTGGAAAATTTCAATTTTTTGGAAAATGAAATCTATTTATCATTGCTCCAGTAGGCCATATTTGAGGATCGTAAACTTCTTTGACATGTGAAATGGTGAATTTTACAATAATAGAACTAGTTTTCTCGTTCTTATAATGGGGATCACACTGAAATGGAATTTTTAGCGATGATTCCGCCAGGGACTTGGTAAGATCGTCTGCATAGTGTCTGGAGAAAGACGGTAGGTATACATGGAGATACCCCAGTTTTGGAACTTTCGCCCATCACCTCTCCGTCCACACCAGGTATTCCAAAACAAATGCCTCCGTCTCATAACAAACAGAAACAGATATGCCCGAATAACAGACCTTCATGAGTCAACCACCATCCCCACAATCCGAATTTATCGACCAATTGTCTAACCAATTTTATAACAACCAGTGTTGCGTGAATGAGCTCACAAGAAATATTACAAAAACGAGGTGTAACAACATAAACCCTCATAGCAAACACCCCTTACCCTACCAATTCCTTCATATATTCCATAATCTCTCTACCAGTTGTATTAAGTGTACATAATGTATATTCACAATTATGTTGAACAGGTTTTTTTGTTTTTATTTTCCTGTATAATGCATATCCATATATTATTTATAATCAAAATGAGAATTGTCAAAAGAAACATATTGTTCATATAATTAAAATTATAGTGGTAACTTTTAAGTAGGAATTATGAAATATGATAATTATTAAAAGCGTGTACTCTACGTACAGCAAGTTTGTAAATCTGAAAAGCTGAATAAATTGATTTTTGATTCGATTTTGATTTTTGGATTAGGACCCGGCAAGTTCGAAATTCAATCCCGAGCTAGGAAAGAAATTTTCTAGTCTCGGTAGGGGCCACCATTTCACTGTTGGGTCAAAAATTAACAGTGCTGTGCCGAAGGTGGCGTAAGGACACAGTAACAAAGCCCACAAAGAACACAACTGCTTCTCCGAACTCGTACAAGTTACAAGCTTCGAAGCTTGTTATTTATTATTATTGGTCTTCTCAGGAGACCAGGAGTAATCAGGATAAACAATATATCATTGAACTTTATTATGAAATCGGCCCTTACGGTTATTATTATTAGGAAGAATTTAATTTGGAAATATTTTTATGCTCTTATGTTTAACCCGGAGTAAGGGCCACCTGTGCATAGTCGGACTCATTCCGATTCTTACTGCCGTTTAAATAGAAAATAAACTTACGTGATATTGTTCATCCATTTCGGTGTAAAAATTTTTCTGATTAATAATCAGGCACATTTTGTCGCCATTCATATCATAAATTAAATCGGGGATTGTTCTCATTATTGTTGTTTTCATATGGACGGGGGCATTATCCTGTGTAGAATCACTGTTTGCCAGTGATACACTATAATTTTCCTCATCATGATACTCATCAGAAATAGTTGAAGTGGACTGAGAGATTGTTTCTTTTAAATGGGGTTCTTTCATTTTCTTTGCATGCACGTAGCCCCCATCATTGTCTCCAATTCTATTGAATAAATCATATGCAATTTCCAAATCTAAAGTTTTCGCTATATTCGCACAATTCCGAGTATTTCTTGTAGAAATATATCCAATTTTCAGAAGATAAGAAAAATACATTTCCATCTGCGAAAATTTTGGAAGAAATACATTTGCAGATTTCATTTGTTTCCTCAATTCTCCCAAAAATGATTTCTCATCAGTGGCATGAAAATTCTCACAAATGAGGAATAATATCTTTCGGAACTTCACTATATATTTCGTGAAGCAATAATTGAAAGGAAAGTATTCTTCTTCCAGTTCCTGTCTAGATAATCCTGAAATAAAATTTTTCTTATTAATAGAGATACTGCAACGTGTTGTAAGAATACAATTATTTACAACTGCCGAAGTGATATGAATAACTCACAACAATTTGAATTTTGTACTCCCTATGAATTGATACTATAATGTACCGAGGCCATGTCTACTGATAAGATATATAGCGTATAGAGTACCTAGATCTAGTTCACGAACACACTATGATTCAAACTCCGATTCCATCGCATCTCTAGAGAAAACCTGTTGATGCCGACCGGTATAGAACATAACGAAAGAGATCGATCGAGCCCTAAAACGAAAACGAACAAAGGCAAGGAAAAGGAATGCATGCCTTTCATTACATCTATGACAGACAAAACTGGCAAACTCCTAAAAAGAACTAAAAGTCAATACAGTCTATAAACTTAAACAAAGACTAGGAAAGGTCCTCAGGTTTGCCAAAGACGGAACAGGACTCTCAAGCTGGTGTTAAAAGAATACCTTGCTACTGCAGAAAAGTTTAAATCAGAACTTCTTAAAGGAGCATTCATGCACGGACCAAAGAGCACGAACTGTGTTTTCGACTGCAACAAACGGAAAAGTCTGCACTCGCGGAAAAATCTTTGACGGTTCGGCATTCTAATCGCTGAAAAGAAGTCATTTCCAACAGCAAGAGTTAATATCCAAGGATGAATATGGAGGCCACCGAAATGTATTAGCACAAAAACAACATGAGCAGGAAAGAGGAGACTCCCATTGTTCATAGTGCGTGGTTGCTAACGATCTTCGATGCTGAAACTAAACCTGTCCAACTCGGAGGTGATGAATCAACCGGCCACGTCGACGATGGGAGTGTTGCTTTAAATACAGAGGTGGATCCAGTAACATCACCAAATCGGAGCTGTCAATCGTCGGTTTACGACCTCCGACCGAGATACTTCAATTACAACCGAAAACCCGAAATTGCTCCATCCTGACAAGTTTAATCTCGCATATAAACAAAAGTATTATATATCGGTATTATCTACCTCTCAAAATGTCTTTTCAAACTGAAAATTGACGTATTGAAAAGATCTATAATGGTACGAGAAATGAAATTGACAATTCAGTAAAGGAATGTTTTTATTTATTCATTTATTTATTTATTCAATCATTTACAAGGGTTTAGGACAACCTATAAACCCCTTAAAAAAATGAAAATTACAAATCTGAAAAAAAATGAAAATTACAATTCTGAGAAAAAAAACCGCAAGAAGACAACTTGGCTCAGACACCGAAGTCATCTTGGAATAGAGCTCCATACATCCAAGCCATTCTTGAAGATGTTCGTAGAACGAGCATCTACAACCACTGGTGGCAGCTGGTTCCACTGTTTGAATACCCTATTAGGGAGAAACATTTGACGCTGCGAAGATTTGAATGCTTCCTTTTGTAGCTTGAGTCGATGCCCACGCAGATTGTTCGTATTCAGGGGAAAAACATTCGTAATTTCCTCGCCGAAATGACTATTCAGGGCACGAAATGTGAAAATGAGATCACCTCTTTTGCGACGTTCGGCAAAGGTGGGCAAATCGAAAATTAGGAGGCGATCTTCATAGGACGGACGTTGGTATGGATATGCCGGGTATGGAAGGCGAGTAGTCCAACGTTGAACAGATTCAAGAAGATTTTCGTCGAATCTGGTTGATGGCCACCAGACCTGTCCAGCATACTCCATTATGGGTCGTATATAAGTTCCATAAAGGAACTTCCACGTCGATATGTCAGAGGTCTTGAAGGATTTTCTGAACAAGTATGCCATCTGTTTCGCCTTTCCCGCGACAGCTGCCACATGAGAAGACCAGGACAGGTCGGAATCAATGGTAACTCCCAAATCCATCTGGCGGGTCACCGACTTCAGCTCATAACCGTCGATCCAATAGGGCAATTTAGGGTTATTTGTGAAGCCCACAGCACTTCTCCACGTTGAGCGGTAATATCCAGCCATGACACCATTTGGAGAGTACTTGAAGGTCATTCTGGAGAACATCATGTTGAAGAAGGGGAAGGCCGAAAATTTTAGTGTCGTCCGCAAATGAAGAGAGCGTAGATTGGATCAGTGGAGGAAGATCAGATATATACAAGAGAAAGAGGATGGGTCCCAACACAGAACCCTGATGTTACGGATCTCCCAACGGAAGAATAGGCATCACCGACTCTAACACGATACTTGCGATCAGAGAGAAAGGATTTGATCCAACATAACAATTTTCCACTTACTTCCAGATGCTCCAGCTTGACAAGAAGACGCTTGTGAGGTACCCAATCGAATGCCCTCGAAAAGTCTAGATATATGACGTCCACAGGGAAACCGGAATCCACTGAGCAACGCACGAAGAAGGTTAGTAGTGGAAGAACGTTGCGGTACGAATCCGTGCTGTGTTGTCCAAACAAAATCCCAGCAGATGATCACTCACAATTCTTTCCAAAACTTTTGAGACCGACGAGAGGATACTTATGGCACGGTAGTTAGAGGGATCCAGTTTGTCACCTTTTTTGGAAATGGGGGTTATAGATGCAATGAGCCAATCTGATGGAACATTGGATGAGGCGATAGACTCAGAAAACAAAACTAGCTATAATAAAAAAATCATTTTTTAAGACAAGCTTTTATGATAACAACACTCATCCACCATATTGAAGCCGCCAAATTGAATTCCTCAATTTTGAAGAATCGTAATTTCCGACCCAGAAAACCCCCAGATACCCATTTCGAATAAAATCGGATCATAATTACAAAACTTGTCCGCCATATTGTAGCCGCCATCTTGGCTTTTTCAATTTTGACAGAAGAATCATCATTGTCGAATCCAAAAACCCCCAGATACTAATTTTGAACGGAATCGGATGATAATCACAAAACTCATCCGCCATTTTGGAGCCGCCATTTTGTTTTTTTCTATAAAAAAATATTGCATGATGCATTGTCACCAGATTAATGTACACCTGCCAAATTTCAAATCAATCGGACGAATAGAAGTGTGTCATATTTAACTTGCAAGATTTGATTACAGACAGACAGACAGACAGACACCGGGACAGGTGAAACTAAATAAAAGCTTGTAATATGCAGGGGAACGGCAAACGATGCGGCACATTGTCTGAGCAGACGCGTGGTAACTCCATCCTTGCGGCTTGCCGGGGGCTGTATCAACCTTCAAGTTCGAAAGATAGCTCCTTTTCGATTGTTCGTTGGTTAATAGTGAGGTCTGGTATTTCCACAGCAATGCGAACCACACTCGGAACAGGAACAGTATTCGCAGGCTCCTCAGTAGAGTTTGAAGCGAAAACCTCCGAAAAAACATCAGCAGATTCGCCGCAACTGGTACATGTACTCCCTGATCAGCCCTTGACGCCAGGAATGCCAACTTTAGAATTCATCGAAGATCTCACGTACTTGTATAACTTCTTTTTGTTCTTAGAGGTGACCAGTTTTTTTTTCATAAGAAGCTTTTGCGAGTTGAATTAGTTGTCGAAAGGAAGTTCGAGAAAGATCTATGATAAAGATAATCCTCAGTTGTCCTGCTTCGAACATATCTTCGCCACAATGATTTTTCTGCCTCACCATAGCCAGGATCCGCTCATCGATCCACGGTTTCAGTGGATTTTCTCGGAACGTCCTAATCTCCTCATTAGCTGAGACAGCCTCACGAGTCTAAGCAAAAAGACTTCCCACATTGAATCAATGTCAGCGACGCTCATGATTTTGGTCCAGTCAAAGGAGCTAAGATGGGCAGAAGCGCCCTCATAGTTGATAAACCTCAAAGTTTTCTCTCTCTTGTGGTCACCTGAAGAGAACAGCAGTTGTATACCGGTTTACAACACTGAGTGGTCAGATTTTCCTAGAGGAGGCAGATAGTTTACTTCAGAAATTATGTTAGGATCCGAAACTATGAAGAGGTCGAGAAGTGAAGGTACCAGTCCAGGCCTAAACCTCGTAGGCTGTGACACGATTTGTTGGCAACCAGCAACGAAATCAGCATAGGGGTAGGAGGAGGAGTTTTGAGGTGTTAATGCTGTCTGTATGTGAACCTCGAATGTGTGACTGATTTCCTCGCTAAGAAATATGCAAACCTCACGATTTAAAATACAGGAAGACGGACAATTCGAAGGGACCACCCGACCACGGCAACCAAAATCGGGCGAGCCGTGCAGTGTGTACACACCCTAAGAGTAGACCGGGCCCGCAGCCATCCCGCAGCGCGAAAGATTCCTAACGCGGTGTCAAGGTCGACCGCCGAACGTATAAAATATGAAATTAATCTTGAGAGAAATGTAAACAAAAATAAATTAGGAAATCTCACCGCGATTAAGCGAATGAAACAAATGAAATCATTACTCAGTTGAAAGGGAGTATCAAGGAGGCAAAAGAGATATAAATATCAAGATTAGTTGGAATTTACCAGTTTTCGATTCCGAATTGAACAGCAACACAAAGACACTGTCAATATTTGCTTGGAATGCGATAGTTTTGAAGAAATGAATAAATTTAGTGATATGAGGTATCAATATTCAATTGATTATAATTCAAGAATCGGTATGACAATATTCGTGCACTTCCCGGATAATAACTCGTATTTGGCGAATTTGTTACGTTCTGTTTTTATATTCACCACCTAGGAAATAAAAAATTTTATAAATACTGTCGAACAATTTATTAATCCCTGCAAAATAATCAATTTAATACATAAACTCAAAGTAGAAATATTTATCAACAATTTCAAAATTGGTTAGTTAAGTTAGCTTCAAGAATATAAATCTAGAATAGCTTTTTTTATTATTGAACGGAACAGATATCACTTACTGCAATGTAGTTAACAAAAAATATATAAAAATGAGACTAGCTCTTAGATCAGGGTAGGTTCTCTGATTCAAAATAAACCATTTAAAATCAGGCCAACTCGGCGACACATCTAAAGTGATCACAGGAGGTAGGTACTTATCTTGTGCTCCAAGTACAAAGAACAAAATGGTGTTCGGTGCTTGTCCTCACGTTTCCGTGGTATCGGGTTTGCTCACGTGTTCTGATGGTCATCCAGGTCTAAAGGAAGTCTCAACCAAATGTTCAGGCAAAATCGAAGGGGGTGAATCCAGGATGATCTCCAATAATTAGTTTCAGCCAATAAATTATGCAACAACTTGAATTGGCTCGGAGTGGAAATTCAAATGAATTGATCTAGGTCTTACTTCCACAAAATTTCCAATGTATTGTTTAACACTGTAGCAAAACTAGCTTATCGCCGAAATACTGCTTCAATTATTCAAAATTTAGCACGCCTAATTTCCAAAATCTTATATGCGTAAAATAACTTTGAACAATATGTGTTATTATAACAATCTCTCTACCCCTGTCCATCGCTCAAGAATAATCCATATGAAATTTTTACGTATCTATCCCCTCTACATAATTGAAAACCGGTCGTATACGCAAATATAATTTTCCGATGGAAATGTGACAATTTCCATCGGCGCGAATATTTGAAAATAATCAATTCGTATCATATTTTATGCAAAAACCTTAAAAATACAAAAGGATAAGTTCTTTAAAAAATATAAACCGTCTATTGTTTTCAAGTAGTTTTTTAGTATTTTATCATGGACTTATAAGTCGGCTAGGGTGTAACTTTAAAACCAGAAAATTTTCATATATGTATAATACCATCGAGAAATTTTGCCGGCAAAATTTCTCGATTGTAAAATGAAAGTTTGTTGCTTTTCGGCAATTTCGCGAATGACATTTGAATCAAAATCACGAGCTGTCAGGCGAGAGATTTTGAAAAAATGTCATGAGAGAAATTTCACCTGCTCAAATTTCATCTCGAGTGGTAGGAATGCGACATGACCATTTCACGAGAAAATGAGTCTAACAGTAATATGGTCACATTGGGCATGTATTGCGCTATTTGACAAATAAGTATTCATCATAGATCAACTAAACGTTCTTTGTTTTCTCTATGAATTTGAGGAAGGTCAAAGTTCAAAAATTTTGTCGCTGAGAAACCAACTTGTTAGTTTTGCCAGTTTCCATGTTTTATCGATGAGAAACGAGTGTTGCAAAGGAAACTTCCTCAATAAAAATGAAATGAGTGATGTCACTAAAATTCATACATAAATGGGGTTTTCTCGCGTATTTTCGACAAACGTCAAACAAAGACGAATTTTGAAGAATGGTACAGGAAAAACTTATTTTATGACAGGAATCTACAGTTTGAAAAAATATGAAAGTCACTCAACCAGCAACCTGTATAAAGGACCCTGCACAAATCAAATGGGAAATGGATCCCAGTCGAATTGGCTGAAATTTGGATATGTTGTAGTTTATACTTTTCTGATCAATAGTCTTCATGGGCCCGAGACCTAAAAATGGACATTTTTTTCGGTATCGAAGGTCGAAAGTTGCGACTAGTGCACGCAATCAAAAATTTCTAGCCATTCTAGCGACATGACCAGCCCAATTCCACTTCATCTCAGCCACCTCCTGATTCACGTTCCTGACCTTGTTCTGCTTCCTTATTTTTTCATTTCTCATTTTGTCCTTGAGGGTGACTCCCAATATGCAGCGTTCCATGGCTCTTTGTGTCGTTGCGATTTTATTTGCAAATGCTCTAGTTAAACTGATGGTTTCGAGCCCATAGGTTTGCACAGGTAGTTCGCAGGTGTTATATACTTTTCGCTTCAAGTTGATTGGTATTGTGTTGTTTTTCAGGATGTGTCCCAATCTACCAAATTCTGGCCATGCCAACCTTATCTGTCTTGTTATCTCGACATGTTGGTTGTCCTTTCCAAGCTTGATGGTATGACCAGGATATACGTATTCGCTTACATTTTCAACGATACTATTTTGAACGCAGAAGTTGTTGTTATAAATTTGGTACTGCATAGTTATCACATGTGTAGTGAATATTCGGATGGAGGTTATTTGTTTGCTTATGTTTTAAATCCATAATTAGAAATTCATAGTAATCAGTTAAATGGCGATTGGCTTGTTCAAACCAATTTCACCAATTACATATAAAAAATTAACATACGAGGTTATTTAAAACAACATTAAATATCAGGGTTACGAATTCAAAAATTCCAAATGCTCTTTTGCGCGGGCCACTCACGTGGCATCTGTTTCAAAATAAGACCAAGGAATCAGTTAATATATGGACGTTCAAAATTTTGTTTTCCCGATGATCACTGATTCGGTCGAGATGAAAATCACCATGTTCAAATACAGCGAATTATCGAAACAAATGATTCCCCATTATTTCTGGTACAACATATATGGGATCATTGACCATTTCTTTCGACAGCTGCTGTCAAACTCGAATCTACCTATAAGGAGGGATGAAAACGAGTGCATTTAATTTCTGTCAGCAGTTTTTTAGGATCTAGTAGTCGTGAAAGATGCCAATTTAGTGAAAACGGAAACTAGAAAATTTTCACGATCACAATACTTTCTCTCAAGACCTCTGGTACAGGGGAAGTTAAAACAATTAACTTAAAACAATCTTCTTGACTTATAATAGAAGACTTACCGTATTGTCTTGGTAATTGAAAATTCTTGATGATACTTAGTCCTTCCCAAAGCTTTTTCTCCCAGTGAGAATTTACCAACTTCTCTTTATGAGCCCAGTCTGATAATTTCATCTCATTGAGGGAATCTTGAGGATTATCACTCAACAAAAAAATTAACGAAATCTGTGAAAATTCCAAAATAATAATTGCTCATTAATAATACAAAACAAGTGGACAAATTTAAATGTGAAATGAAGCAAGAACATAAAAAAACACAAAATACAATTTTAATAATCATCATTTTATGTGATTCTTTAAATTAATGGAGAGTTTCACAAGGTTCTGTCAATTCTGAAATCAGTTGATTGCCGATCAAATATGAATTTTGAACTGTCAAATCAAGTTGATTCTGCGATCAAGCCCGTGATTCTCCGATCAGCGCTGATTGCGCTTTGTGAAACCACTGAAACCCGCTATAAAGTTCAAATTATAATTGTAGAACCGACTGATTACATAAATATCACCATGTCCTTACCTTCTCATTACTATCAAGTCTTTCCTCGATATTTTCAACATCTGATATTACAAGTTTCACGGATAGAACTCTCTGATGTCTTCCTTTTAGATTGACAGCATCTGTATCTAAGCTTCTGTCAGATCCTACAATATTAGAGAACAATTGGCAGGTTATACTTGAGCAGCGAATAGAGGTCAACGAAGCGGTTCTGAATATTGTACCACATTTAATGACAGTCTTCTATTCCGAGATACAGGGTGTTTCATTAATTCTGCCCATGTATTCTTAGGACCCTAACTTCTGAACCACCCCTTAGATTTCTTTCTCATTCAAACTCCATTGAAATAACATGCATTACAGATGAGGAATGTAATTCGAAAATTTTGAGCCGTTGTAAAGTTATTGATGCAAATAAGAAAATCTTCGGAAAAAAAACCACCACAAATGCCATCATAAAAAACGTATGGATAAAATCTAAGCAGAATTATTTGAGACATGCAACACCAAGACTGGGATGGAATATCGGTATGGACTGAAAATTTCATTTCTCAAACAGGACCTTTTTTCAGAGCAACTTGACAAACTTCGAATATCAAAAACTTGATTTTTTCGAATGGAACACCCAGTATGTTATGTCACCGTTTTGAATATTTACTTTATTCCTAACATTCCTGTTGATAGCCCCTAAATTTCTCAGATTTTGTGAAATTTGCAATTTCATTTTATTTCAACTAAAACAGCGTGTTTATCAACTAAAATTCAAGAACAGTTTTTCATAGGTTATGCGTCGTACGAAACGCTCACTCAACCACGCTAAAATAATACTAACATTACTAACCAGTTGCTTGTTGACTGGTTCAGGGTGCGCAAATAAATACGTCATGGTTCGAAAGAAATAGGGTTTATCTGTTGAATAATAATGAAAAAATTTCTACATATTTACAAACCCATTTTGATGAAATGTCGGTTCATCGGAAAATAAAGAAATTCAATTACGCCCAAATCCGCGGTCGACTGTCGATTTCCGTATTATAAACATCAAACCTCAGGTTCAACCCGGTATTGGCTCAACCGATGAACCAAATAACGATAAACATGAAACTTCCTGTTGTGTCAAGGGTGGATACTTGCATAGATAAAACACAACCCATTTTCCATTTCAGTTCATCCTAGTGCTTCCGTGTTAGTGCAGGTGCAAGGTGCAGGTGAAACGTGATAAACGCTCGAAAATTGTGTTTTTTGATTTGTGATATTGTGTTACAATAGTGTCTAAATTATTGTTTTGTTGTTTGGATTATACTTTGCAATCTGGTGAGTTGATAAGATGAAGTTGCATCGAGACCATAATTATTCATTTTCAATCATGGTTAGGAAATGTTTTGTACGTTCCTGTAAGGCCGGCCACTCACGTACAGTCTAACTGTCAGTTAGACTGAACAGTTGGCAAAATCGCGTTAAACTGAGACTGAAATGCCCACTCACGTAAAGTTTAGACTGACAATTTCAACTGCGATCAGTCTAACTGACAGTTAGACTGTACGTGAGTGGGCATTTCAGTCTCAGTTTAACGCGATTTTGCCAACTGTTCAGTCTAACTGAGAGAAATGAATTTCTTCATATTTTAAACTGAAAGGACTACCTGAAATGACCGTGTGTGGGGGTTCGGACTGTTCAGTTCTCAGTTCAGTGTGAGTCGAGGAAGGGAGCATATCACGATGTCGCGCAATCATTACAGAGGAAACCAAGTTTTACTCGACTTCATCGAGATTTTCCGAGTGCTTGAGGAGATATTCTTGTAGAAAATTTTAGGCACTCGTACGAACGTCCTGTGGCTAAAAATCTCAGGGTAGCAGTCAACCTTTCATGTGGAGATATTGCAGTTCTCATGACTGTATCTTTTTTCACTATCAATGGGGAAACCAACGATAGCAATTTTTGGTACACCGGTTAAGTCATGCGCAAATAATTGAGAAAATCTGATGGTTCTTCCTCCAACTCTCTCAATAAGTTCATGTGGGAAGATAAATTGCGTTTTTGTAGCCACTTCTTGCACCACTGTTTACGTTTTCTCTTTTTTATTCTTGGTAAAATTGCAAAAATCAAACCAAGGACGGCCAAATCGTCGGACCTGCTCGAATCCATGTGGAACAAACTGAAGGATTGAACTGCTCATGTGTGCACATCTCAGTCCTCAGTTTAGACTGACAATTTCAACTGCAATCAGTCTAACTGACAGTTAGACTGTACGTGAGTGGCCGGCCTAATAGTAATTATTCTTCTGCAATCGATGGCTATGCCAGTTGTTTTATATTCCCCGAAAATGAAGAACGGAAGCTTTTATGGCTGAAATCCATACCGCGCAAAAATTTCGTTCCCACCGCGAATAATGTAATTTGCCAAAAGCATTTTGAAGTGAGGATTTTTTATTCATTTTGTATACCGATTACCTTCAAAATTGCGACATACCGTTGAGATTAAATATTCAAACTCAATGGACATTTCGCGAAAATTTATGTTTTAGGATTATGCCGCTTATTCAATAAAAAATTTTTTTTGCAGTATATCGTTGATAAGAGCTGCAAGGGGTACTAAAGTGGACAATGTATATTTTGATTATCTTCAGAGAAATATGGTTTATCAATAGCCATCGATTCTGTAAATTTCATTTTCGTACATCTTCTATATTAATAAAAGGCGATCTATGGTTGGTTCAAAACTTCGAAATGCCATATTGTTCAAACGATCGCACCAAATTGGACAATTCTTTTTTTGTTGTGTTTATTATTGTTAGGGCAAGGTTTATATAACAAAATATTCCCAAAAAATCCTACAGAAAAGAAAAAAAAGCGTTCCTTTTTCTCGAGCAATCATAGAGTACTTATGTAGGTTTTGACATTTGGACAAAGGAGGTTAGTTTTTCTTTTACAGAATCGCATGTCAAGTGAATAGTTGAAAGTGCAGTAGGTCTTACCACAGAATACCTAACAACGGTATAAGAATATTCCATGGGGATTAATAGTGGTAGAACGAAGTTCCACGGTATTCAATAGAAATGTAATGATTAAATAGAACGAGAGAAATGGACTCGCTATCTATATTAATAAAAGAGGATCTATGGTTGGTTCAAAACTTCGAAATGCCTTATTGTTCAAATGATCGCACCAAATTGGACAATTTTTTTTTGTTATGTTTATTATTGTTAGGGCAAGGTTTATATAACAAAATACATATTCCCAAAAAAATCCTTCAGAAAAGAAAAAAAGGCATTCCAATTTCTTACGACGAATCGAGCAATCATAGAGTACTTATATGGGTTTTGACATTTGGACAAAGGAGGTTAGTTTTTCTTCCACAGAATCGCACGTCAAGTGAATAGTTGAAAGTGCAGTAGGTCTTACCAACGGTATAAGAATATTCCATGGGGATTAATAGTAGTAGAACGAAGTTCTACGGTATTGCGGTATTACGGTAATGCAATAATAAAATAGATCGTTGTGAAGTTATAAGCCATGAAGTAGTCTGGCAATGGTGCATTTCATTTTCATGAAGGGTAGGAAATTCAGAAATGGCATAGAGTATGAATGGCGATGTATACAATTATTGTGAAATTTGCATAGAACTTATTATAACATGGAAGGCTATTATCAGATCAAAAGCGGGTAAAGATCTTAAGTTGGTGAAACAGTGAATTTTTACCGGAATGTAAAGTAAATCGGATTGTGACGATCAGCATCAATCGTGTGTTGTCCATTTTCATCTTTTCTCTATATTTCTGAAATGTTTTTGATTTATGTTTGGGTAATAAATATATTTGCGGAAATAACTGAATTCAAAATTGCCCATAATTAGTAATTGACATATTATTTTTGTATTTCTGTTTTGTGTGACAGCTCATATCCATGGAAAAGATGACAGTTGACAGATGACATTTGTCAGTAGACAGATGACATTTGTCAGTAGACAGATGACATTTGACAGTTTACCGTGACATTTGACAGTTTACAGATGACATTTGACAGTTTACAGATGACATTTGACAGAACTTTTATTATGCCTAATTTATCTCCTGCTTGAAAAAATAGCAATGGTAAGTTTATACATCTTTAAGGGGGGTTTCACAAAGCATATCACCGGTGATCGGAGCTTGATCTAGAATCAACTCGATTTGACAATTCAGAAATCTAACCAAGCCGTTGGTCTCCGATCACTGGTGAGTACGATTTGTGAAATCCACAGTAAGTATAGGCACGGCCTTCTTAAGATAAAGATGGCTATGGGTATAAATATCATTTAGATTTAGGCGAAACAAAGTTCGCCGGGCCAGCTAGTATGTGATAAATTTTGGAGTACATTCTAAACGATCTATAAACTTTCTCCATATTGAAAATCAAAATAGGAAATTCACGTCCATATTCTTACAAAACATGAATCAACGCGAAAAGAAGCGAAAAAATCTTGGAGATAATCGTAGCATCTTCTTTGAGGTGAAAGATGAATATTTCAAAATTTCATTCAATGATCATTCATTTCATTGTTATCGTTGGAATTCATGGTATTTTTTTACAGTATTTTTTTGGAAAATTTTATTTGAGTTAATTTCAAGAAGTGTATGAATGAACTTAGGCTACCAGGAATTAATTTCTATCTCAATTCTATAATTCTCGCTCAATAATTATAAATTATTTCAACAATTTCATTCGAACATTTTTATGGCAAGAGATGGCCCTACACCTTACCGTGGTTCTTGCTGAACGATAAATCGAATAACAAATATAAAAGCTAGCTTCCATTCAAATACTATTGCATGAATATTGAGATAATTGGAACTTTTTCAAACATTATTTTTTCAATTTATTGACTAAGTAGGGCATTATGTGGTATTTTATAGGTATGTATCCCATAAAAGGAAATTCGTTCAATGATTTTGCAAACGTATGAAACAGTGAGAATAGGTTTACGTCTGTGAATATAATTAAGGAAATAAATAACGGCATGCAGACTATTGAATATTTTTTTGAAATTCCGGAAAAAGTTACACACCTGCACGGCGTGTAACTTTTCAATCGTCTGCATGCCATTATTCCTTTCCTTAATTATATTTACAGACGTTAACCTATTCTCATGTATTATTCTCGGCTCATTAATAATAATATAACATCATTGGTCGGAATCCGAAATCCGATCTAAATACTGAAATCGAAAAATTCGATGACGTGGAATGAAGGATACCTAAGTGGAATCCCCTGACTAATGGTGTTGAATCATTGCTCCCCAACTAGGACCCCCCCCTCTCACCAACATATGAGGTGAACCTCAGGATATTGAATTCATACACACTGTTAGCTCAGATGGCAAGAGCACCGACCCGGAAAGTAGGAGGTTCATTTCCTGCACGATGTGTAATTTTTTCCGGAATTTCAAAAAAATATTCAATAGTCTGCATGCCGTTATTTCTTTCCTTAAGTATAAAACAGTGTTATACATTCAAAAATCATATATCCAGCGCTACGTATTCGAATACGAGTGGGCCTCCGGTCGTGGAATCTGAGCACAGTTGTCAGGGCTTTATCTATAGAAGGCTGTTTTTGAACCCAGGATTGAAACGTTTTACGTTTCTCGATGGCTGACTACTAACCTCACTTTACGTGTTCAAATTTGAAACAAAACATTTCGTTTTGGCACACTGATGTTGCCTGGAATGAATATATTATATTATATTATATTATATTATATTATATTATATTATATTATATTATATTATATTATATTATATTATATTATATTATATTATTTTTTTTTTTTTTTTCCACCGACTTATGCGGGAATTCATTGCTTATTCATCTGTCGGACGGAACGTCAAGACACGATGCTGCAGCTACGGGCCCTCCAGGAATTTTCGCACAATCCTTGTAGTTCCCAGGATGACCTGTTTTTGGGCGCTAGATATAATATGTCGCTCCAAGCCCAATCTTTCCGTGTTTTCTAATAGATGTTTCTCAACTAGTCCATTGACGGAGATTATCAATGGGAGGATACTGATGGATTTTAGACCGTACCAGGGATGTTGCGGATATTCGCATCCGCATCCGTAAATGCGGAGCTTCCGCATAAATTTGGACTTCTGCATCTGCATCCGCATCCGCAATAAATCAATGCGGATTTTTATGCGGATGCGAATATAATAGGAATAGAAAATAGTAGCACTGAAGCTCTTCTCAAAAAAGAATTAATTTCATACAGATCTCAAAAAAGAATAAATGTGGATTAAAATCCTCTTAAGTGGTGGAGTGTTAATCGGGAGGAATTCAAGATGTTATCACCGATAGCCCGAAAATTTTTATCCAGTTCACCAGGCTCTGTTCCTAGTTAACAACTATTCAGTAGCGCGGGTTTAATTTACGAACCCTTGCGTAACCGCCTGGAATCAGAAAAGGCTGCAATATTACTGTTCATCAAATATAATGCTCCCATTTTCAGAAACTTTAATTACTAGTATGAAAATTTGTTAGTAAAAAAAAATTGCTGTATCATACTAAATACCTACTACTTTTCACTAATAAGAATGTCAATAAATACTTCATAATTGTTTTAATTCTTCATTTATAGATTATATTTATATTATTGATATAAGATTTTGAACATCCGCATCCGCTTCCGCATCCGCGGATGTGAGCCTTCAAAAATCCGCATCCGCATTCGCATCCGCGGATGTGAAAAAATCGGCATCCGCAACATCCCTGGACCGTACATCTCGCGGAGTTGATAGGCCAGGTCACCATATTTTGAGACCTTATCAGTGTACGCCCTAGCCAAGTTGTCGTCGGCTGGTATTGTGAACTCCAGCAGCAAACACGACTTCTTCTCCACATCGAACAAAGTAATATCCGGCCTATTATGAGCCACCCCTCTGTCCGTTATCAGTGTTGTGTCCCAATAAAGTTTGTAGCGGTGATCTTGCAGGAGTGATATGGGTTGATACAGGTGTTGATGGACTTCATTTTGTGCCAATCCAAGTTTGAGCGCTAGTTGTTGGTGATAGATTTTCCCCATAGCATTGTGCCTCTCAAGATAGTCTCTTGGGGCCATGATCGAGCATGCTGAAGTCATGTGTTGGATTGACTCAGGGGCTTGAGAGCATCTGCGACATAGGGTAGAGGCAATGTCCTGCTTGGCAATGTGTTTCAGGTACATCCTAGTTGGCATCACCTGGTCCTGGATCGCCAGTAGGCGGCCCTCCGTCTCAGGAAATAAATATCCTTTCTTAAGGTAAGTAAGCGATTCTACCTCATTTACCTCTTTGCTTTTTAGGTGACCAGGATATCTACCGTGTAGTGCCTTGCTGTTCCATTCTTCCATGCGTTCATCAAGTGATGGAGTGACTACCTCATAATGTGGAATCGCCAACCTCAACATGGAAATGCCTTCATCAGCCTCACGGATAGCTTCCGCTACAGGTGAGTCTAACTGCATGAAATGTGTTCTTAGGGCATTAACGTTTTCTGCATGGGTTGTCTCTAGACTTAGAAGTCCCCTTCCCCCGTTTTTCCTAGGGAGGTATAGTCTTATGGTGGATGAGTGAGGGTGGTGTATGCCATTCTTCGTCAGCATAGTTCTTATTTTCCTATCAATTTCTCGGAGATCCGTCTGTGACCACGTGAGAACCCCGAAAGAGTATGTTATGCTTGGTATAGCCCACACGTTGATAGCAGTGAACAGTGATTTGGAGTTAAGGCCAGATTTCAGTAACAAGGTCACTCTTTTATAAAGTCTTTCCCTGAAAATGTCTTTCATTTCTGATGTTTTGATGTCGAGTGCTTGATTTATTCCAAGATACTTGTATGATTCATTCTCATTCAGGGCCGAAATCGTTTCGAAGTTCATCAGTGTAGTACTTGGCGTCTTCTGAATCTTCCCCCTTTTCACCTCGAGAGTAGCACACTTATCGATTCCTATTTCCATCTTTATCGAATCGCTGAAAGCTGAGACAATCTCAAGTTGTCGCTGCAACTGCTCAAAACTCGAGGCATATATCTTTAAGTCATCTATGTAGAGGCGATGACTGATCCTGACTCCTCTTTGCTTATTGATCACATATCCATAATTAGTGTTATTTAGGAGTTTGCTTAAAGGATTCAAGGCCAAACAAAACCATATACAGCTTAGAGCAGGGGTCGGCAAGTTTTTTTAGGTGGGGTCCTGATAATTTGGGAGAATTTTAACGAGGTCCGGAAAGAAACAACTGATAACAAGTGTTACATATTTATTGTATGAATTCAAATAAAACTCTGAACTATGAAACACGAAACCTAAATTTATGAAACACAAAACCTAAAATTATGAAACACAAAACCTAAAATTATGAAACAAAAAACCTAAAATTAATGTGAGAAACTGCACCGACGGTCTTGAGCCAGTTTTTTGTAGTTTGGTTCTCGAGGAGAACAGCAAATTCGAAGTGTGTCTTCTAGGTGGGCGTCCGTTAATCTCGAACGATATTTGTTTTTCAAAAAATTCATCTTTGAGAAGGATAATATAATTGCTAGTTTTCGGCAATTCCCATATTTTTCTGGAACATGTTTGGCCCAAAATTCTTCAGTGGTAACTGTTTTGTATAGTATTTGTAAAGAAACATCTTCTTGGATATCAATATCATTTCCATTTGAAGTGATGGCTTCGACAAATTGAACAACTTGGCAGCCACACCTGTCCATTCTGCTGCTACATCAATTCCAAATGGAGATTTAAGAAAAGGAGATAGTTTGCCCATCTCTGCAAAATCTTGGAATTTTGTAGAAAATTCGTTCCTAAGATCAGCCAAAAATTGTACAAATACCCTTTTTATATTCAAGAATTGTCGGAAAGTGAATAAATTCTTGTCTGTAATATCTTTTTTCGGCAACCGTCCGGGATGTACCCACTTCCCGGACGCTCTTCGTGTATTACTTCTCGCTGACAGTGGAATGTTTTGAATTGCATTGACAGCATCTTTTTTTTTTCTACAAAAAATGCAGTGACTACTGCCAACATACATTCCTTCACTATCTCGGAGTCAGAAAATGGTTTCTGGTGTTTATTAAGTGTCCAGCACACACACGTAACGCTGCTTCTGTGGATTTTTCTTGCTCGCTCATGCAACGAACAAGTAATTTTGTGCTTTTATTGTAAGAAGTGAGATATGCCTGAAGTTCTTCTTTACGAGCCTCACTGCCAAGAGGAAACTTTTCGTGGAATTGTGGATGGATTGTTTTATAGTGTCGCTTCAAATTTCCCCTTTTAACAAAAGCGACAGTTTTATTGCATGTAAGGCACACTGGAACCGATTGAGGCCTATCAGGTAGCGTAAAACAATATTGTTCAGCCCATTCTGCCAGAAACCTCCGGTTTTCACTATCTACTTTTCGCTTTTTAGAATCCATATTAACGTAGATACAAAAAGATATTTTATTAAACGAACAAAAGCGTGACAAATCACCAAATAAATGAACAGAGCTGCGTGGTTTGCAGTGTTTGCACTGCGACTGACCGCCACATTGCCACATAACCGCACCACCGATTTCGATAATAGTTCGCGCTTACGCGCTTGTGCCATTTATTTCTACAACACACAACACTAAGCAGTCGCAAGCGCACTGAAGTAGAGGCTCCCACAGACCAATGCGACAATCTGAATATTCCTACCTGAAACTTATTGTTTCTACGTTTTTAAAAATATAAAAAAACATCACAATATTTGGCGGTCCGAGGTTCGTCCTCCCGCGGTCCGCAAACGGACCGCGGTCCGCCTGTTGCTGACCGTAGGCTTAGAGTGTCACCCTGAAAGATCCCGCGTTTAATGTCGACTAGACCCGATCTTATCGTTCCCTTCACGGTTTTCACCAAGAGGGTGGTTCTCCAGGTGTTCATGAGATAGCCGAGCAGATTTATCACCTGCGGAGCAATGCCATGCATTTCTAGCACTTTGATCAGCCAGGTGTGGGGGACCGAATCAAATGCCTTCTTGTAGTCAATCCAAGCTACGGATATATTTCTCAGTTTCTTTCTAGCTTGTTTGGTTATTATTTGATCAACCACAAGAAGTTCCTTGCATCCTTTGGTTCTGACGCGGCATCCATTTTGCTCCTCAGCTATCAGGTTATTTCCTTTCAAGTGTCCGCAAACATACCTGGTCAGTACTCCTGTTAGGATCTTATATACAGAGGGGAGACATGTTATAGGACGGTAGTTTTTCGGGTCTTTCAGATCTCCCTTCTTAGGCAGCAGGTGTGTGACACCCAAGGTGAAGAACTCGGGAACACCTGTGGGGTCGGATAACGCTTTCTGAAATAGTGTTGCAAGTTTTTCATGAACACTTGTGAAATGTTTCCACCAATAATTCTGCAAGCCATCCGCCCCTGGCGACGCCCAGTTGTTCGAACGTTTCAGAGTCGCCGCAATGTCTGATTCATTCATTTCGACATCCTCCATATAGGTACTTGGGATCTGCGATTGTGCCTCATTTATCCAGTCTGCTTCATCATCATGAGAAACCCCCCCAGACCACATATCGTTCCAGAATTCACGGGCCTCATCAGGGTCGAGCCGACTATCTGTCCTCTCGCTGTCACGTTCGAGATTACGGAAAAACTGCTTCTGGTTTTGATAAAAAAGCCTGTTGTTTCTGTACCTCTTGGTTCTGAGGTTGTAACGACGTATACGATTTCCTAATGCCTTTATTTTTTGTTTTAGGTTGTCACAAATGATGTTAATTTTATCTCGGAAGGCAGGGTCTCTTCGCTTCACACGATACTCTGATGCAAGCTTTCTGGTCATCTTAACGGTTCGGGTCGACGGCTGAGGGGTGTGAAGGTAAGTGTGCATGACTCCAATTTTTTTCCTCATACTGTTTATCTTATTTTCTAGGCGACTCTTCCAAGGGGGTGCTGAGTGCTGATGACATTCACGATGTTCAAAGTCCTCCCCATGGACCTCACAAACAGTTGGCGCTCCAGCATACACCACATCGACTATTTCCTTCAGGTTGTTGATATTTTCTAGTTGTTTACCCAGTAATACGTTCATGGATCTCACAGTGTCTGCCACGTACCTCGAGTGTTGCAATCTAGCCATCTTTGGTCTTTTTTCCGCCGGAATATTCGAATATTTCATTAGGTTTGTAAGAAAAAGTTCTTCGATAACATTGGTTTGATCGCTTGTTGGCGGCAGACCACTCCTGCGTAACCTCATGGACGATCTTCTCGGTGTACTCTCCCGGCGGACTGGTTCCTCCTGCTCCAGAGTAAACTGCGGGAAGCAGCTGGCCTTAATGCTCGCGAGCTCTACGCATGATAGTTTTTGTTTTTGAAGTATCCACCTCACACGGTTAGAGAGAAGTTGGGCGTAAACAGGTCTGCTTGGGCATAAATCTTCCCATACTGCCATAAGATGTTGCCTATATGTTCTATTTGATTCCAAAGTGAGTTCCGAAGCGATGTAATGCGCACGCATAACTATACAGTTATCTTCTCTAGTCCAGCGTGTGCGCCTGTCCCGTTGCGGTGTCCGTGTAGCGGAGTGAAGCGGTTGTCCACTCAAGCTATTGCGGTTTACTCTCTGAGGAGTGACGGGAATTGGCCTTGCGGTGCCGTCTCGGGGGGGTGCGCCGCTTGCTCCACACCTGACCCCTACAAGCCTATCATCCAGACGGTTCCGAGAGGAGCTGGCCTGACGCTCCTCGCCGCCCTGTTGTCTAGTTATAACTGGGTGAGCAAATTTAAATCAAACTCGCTAAGGCTGCTAACCTACAGCAAGCTGTGGTGACTCGGGTACGCGGGATCGTCAACTCCCGATGGCAGTGAACCTACCACCCTGCGTATTATATTATATTATATTATATTATATTATATTATATTATATTATATTATATTATATTATATTATATTATATTATATTATATTATATTATATTATATTATATTATATTATATTATATTATATTATATTATATTATATTATATTAAAATTGAAGATTGACAAATGTGGGTGACTCATGAAAGAAGAGAAAAAGGTCCTTAAATCCCACAATCTTTATTTTTTGACGACTAGTTTCGAGACTTTAGATTAGTCCCATTTTCAAGTCTTCTAAAGCTACAAAAATTATTTCAGATTAGGTGTAAAAGTCACAAACTATAAAATTGATCAAACTTACATACAAGCTACTACTTTAAGAAAACACAAAGAAACATATAATACAATAAAGAAAGGTCATCATCACGAAATCAATGAACAAGATGGAGTCAAATATCAATTCTAATCAAAAAACAACTTCACAACAAAATTACAATTTTTAAAAGACGAATAACGCGACATCTAGACTAAGGAACAAACAGGTGTTGATCAAATATGCAGAACAGGGACAGTAAACTGCGATCCAAGTTGAAGAAAAATACTCTCCCACACAAGATGTCGTTCATAGCAACGAAATATAGACAGGCGCGAAGTCACAACCAACTTGTTTATTTAAAATATTATTATTGTCGTTTTTTTGACCTTTCAGGATTTCCATGCTCTCCAAATTATCTATACAGGGTGTCCCACTAGTGCCGCAGCGGACGATATTAGCGTAACGGACTGCGTTTTGCAAAATTTTTTGATGCAGACTTGATATACTACAAGAAGAGCACAACCTAAAAATATTTTCGAATATATAGGGTGGCCCACAAAAGAGGAATAGCGGGTGACTTTGTTTTTTCAAATGGGACACCCTATATTCAATAGTGTTTTTCAATTCTCTGAAACTTCCTGCATGCATCCGTATACTTTTCACATATTTTTATTCGATAGTTTTCGAAATATTGGCCATTTTGACAAAAAAATGATACTTGTAGAGGCTATGTTATACAATTATATTTCACGAACCCTTGCACATACCAATAACAGTTTCATATGGATTGAAAGACAAAACTTCAAAGTATCACACCCAGCCATAATAAAGCAGCTCCAGCATACAGAGTGTCCACAAAAAGACTATCAACATGACGAATTTCAAATCGATTCTTCTTCATTTTTTCAAATGCAATGCATAGAATTTTTTTCATCATTGTAATCACCATTCATTTTACTTCATTTTTTGTCAAATACATGATATGCATATCTCTAACGGAATAGGATTTTTTAGAGTTTTTCCTCCAAATTCACATATACTTTCGAATTCAAAGAGCAGATTTGGCTTTTCTATGGTTATTGGGAACTGTCAAATTATTCTATTCAAAATTAACATCATTGCAGCTTCAATTCAAATCATCATAGTTTTTACGGATTGGATGATTACTCACACAATGATGTAAAAATCAAAAAAATACCAATGAGTTTGAATGTACAAGTTATAAATGCGTCAAAAAAACGAGTTAGGATACAAAAAATGCCCGCTCTTATCCTTATACAACTTTCTTCGAAAAAATGATATTCATAAGTTTCACAGACACGCACGCAGATCTTCAAGCTCGCAAGCTCAAAGCTTGTTTGAAATTTTTGAAAGATTCGACGTTCCAAGTAGAAACATAGAAAATTATCAAAAATGTATTTTGAAAAATGGGTACAGAAAGCAAGTTTTTGTCTTCAGTAACTGATTTCATCACATTTTTGAGTATATGCATCAAAACCTTCTAGTTCCTCATTTCGCTATAATATGAATTGAAGCTTCAATGATGCAAACTCTGAGGGGAATAATTTGACAGTTCCCAATAACCACAGAAAAGCCAAATCTGCTATTTGAATTCGAAGGTATATGTGAATTTTAGGGAAACATTTCGAAATAGCGCTCAAAAATCCTATTCCGTTAGAGATATGCATATCATGTATTTGACAAAAAATGAAGTAAAATGAATGGTGATCACAATGATGAAAAAAATTATATGCATTGCATTTAAAAAAAGGGAGTGTTGGACCTAATACATCGTTGTGACATTGGAGCTATTTTTGATTTCTGTGACGTTATGTGTATCTCTATGGTTTGTAATATCATATGTCATGGTTTGATAGATGTCATATATGGTTTTTTTTGATAATATGAGAATTCAATTAATTATGTATGTATTATGTATCTAAAATCATCCGCAATAAAAAGTGATCTAAAAATCCAACGCTGCTCATTTATTATTTCTAACATTGGTTATGGGCCCAGCAGTGCATAAAGTTTAGAAAATATTTGCAAGAGCTAAATATTGCAAATATCAATTTATTGCGGTGAAAACCTCGTGCAAGTTTTTCTGGTTGCAAGACGATTTACCTCAATCAAAATGGAAGGAAATCAAAATATCTCCATTGAAAAACTCAAGGGAAGAGAAAATTTCAGGGAATGGAAATTTCAAATGAAGAATTGCCTTGTACACGACAATTTATGGTATTGTATCACAGGTTACCCGGCAGAAGATAAAACTGAAGAAAACGTGCGAAACAGAAGGGACGAAAAAGCTTTGGCTAAAATATGTTTAAGCCTAGACAAATCAGCTTTCCCTCATGTTATGTCATGTAAGACAGCCGAAGAGGCCTGGAATGCCTTAGGAAGTGCATATGAAGACAAAGGCTTAAATCGACGTCTTCGACTTCTCAGAATGCTATGTCTAATACGCTTAGAAAAGTTTGATTCCATGGAAACTTATGTGAATGAAATTCTAAGTTTATCTGAACAACTGACTGCAATTGATAAACCTCTGGATGATGAATTCTTAGCTGTTATTATGTTAGCAGGATTGCCAGATTCTTATGAACCAATGATAATGGCTATGGAAAATTCTTATGTAAATGTTTCTAGTGATCTTATCAAGATGAAGCTATTGCAAGACAACAAGTATAATAATTTACCATCTGACTCAGCTTTGTTTACTGGTCATAAACAAGCGCAGAAGAAACCGCATTGCTACTTCTGTAAAAAGCCTGGTCATTATAAAAATCAATGCATTCATTTTAAAAAACAAAATAAAAATAATGACAAACAGAATAATATGTTCAAAAGAGACAGAGCATTGATAGTAAGTACTAATCATTCAAGTACTTCTGAAGAATGGTTTCTAGATAGTGGAGCTAGTTGTCACATGAGTGGGAAAAAGGAATTATTTTCCGATCTTCAGTCAAATTACACTGAAAAAAGAATTACCATTGCAAATAATGATGCATTACACTGTCAAGGTGTTGGCGACATAAAAACCATTTTGGAGGGCAAAGAGAGAACAATATCTAAAGTAATGTATGTTCCAAACCTTTCTGCGAACTTACTGTCAGTGAGTTCACTTGTTAAAAAAGGATACAAGGTTGTTTTTGATGAAAATGGTGCTCACATAATAGATAATGTTGATGGAAGTGTGCCCGGAAATACAGTTGCAACTGCAGTGTTGAAGAATGGTTTATATATATTGAATGGTCACAAGGAATCTGCATTTATTGCTGTTCAGGAAGAGACACAACAACTTTGGCATAAACGTCTTGGACATTTAAATCATGTGAGTATGAAATTACTCAGCCAGGGACTTGTCAAGGGGATCAATTTTTCAAATAATGAATTCGAGAAATGTGTTGCTTGTGTTAAAGCTAAACATGCTAAAAAACCATTTGAATCGTCTACTAGAAAACTAGCAGATAGTAAGCTTGAGCTTCTACATACTGACCTCTGTGGTCCTTTACCTATAGATTCTCTGAGTGGTGCAAAATATATGTTCACGATAATTGATGATCATACGAGGAAGGTATTTTGCTATTTTTTGAGAAGCAAAAATCAAGTCGCAGAAGTTTTTCAACAATTCAAAACAAGTGTTGAGAACGAATGTAATTGTAAGATAAAAGCGATACGATCAGATAATGGGAGGGAATATGTAAATGAACGAATGAAAGATTTTTTCAGAGTGAATGGAATCAAGCATCAGCTAACTATTCCTTACAATCCCCAGCAAAATGGCGTAGCAGAACGCTACAATAGAACAATAATGGAAAAAGTTAGAGCTATGATTGAAGAAGCTGGATGCAGTCAACGATTTTGGGCAGAAGCAGCAAACACAGCTGTTTACTTGATTAATCATTCACCTACCAAGAAGATTCCTGGATCTACTCCTGAAGAAAAATGGTCTGGAGTGAAACCTCATCTTGGACATTTGAGAGTGTTTGGTTGTTCAGCTTATGTAAAAACTCCTGATTCTCAAAGAAGAAAATTGGATCCAAAAAGTGAAGAATATATCTTTGTTGGATATAACAATAACAATGGTTACAGGTTACTTGCTAAAGATACCTACAAGTTGAAATTAGCCCGAGATGTCATATTCTTCGAAGGCAAATCAGTCAAAGCTCAAGAAGAGATGGAAGTTACATTACCGTATGTGGAGAAGAAAATTCCTGATGTTGGTGAGAACAGTGAATTCGAAGAGAGTCTACATCTCGAAAAAGAGAAACCAAGTCCAGAAGACATCTGTCCTCAACCAACTCATAGCAATGGATCTGAAGAGGAAGCAGCACCAGAAGAGAATCCAGAGTCTTCTTCACTACAGGAAAGAAGGTACCCTTTGAGAAACAGGAAACCTAAACGTTTTTCTGATTATGAATTGGGAGATTCTTTGGACACGGAATATGCTATGGTATCTTGTGTAGATGATAGAGAACCTAATTCAATTTCTGAAGCTTTATGTGGTTTAGATTCAAACAATTGGAAATCAGCTATTAAGTCTGAATTAGAAGCCTTTAAGATAAATCATGCTTGGGATCTTGTTGATAAACCTTTGGGTAAAAATATTGTTAAAAATAAATGGGTATTTAAATTAAAAACAGATACACAAGGTAACATAATCAAATATAAAGCTAGACTTGTGGCTAAAGGATGTTCCCAAAAATATGGAACAGACTATACTGAAACATTTTCTCCTGTAGTACGTCATAGTACTATTAGATTTTTGTTAGCTTTCTCTGTCAAGAACGATTTAATGATAGATCACTTAGATGTTGACACTGCCTTTCTTAATGGTGACCTATCAGAAGAAATTTATATGGCGCAACCAGAAGGTTTTCCCATAGGGGATGAAAGTAAAGTCTGTCGCCTCAAGAAAGCTATTTATGGTCTGAAACAAGCTTCAAGATCATGGTATAATAAAGCTAAAAATGTTTTGTTAAAATTGGAATTCAAACAGAGTAAATGTGAACCATGTGTATTTCTAAAAATTTCAGAGAATTTGATAGTCATCATAGCTTTGTATGTCGACGATTTTTTTGTTTTCTATAACGATGTTAATTTTGTCAATCAGTTGAAGCATGAATTGAAAAGTAATTTCAAGATGAAAGATTTAGGCCCGTTAAAAAATTGCTTAGGCATTAATATAACTTATGATAGGAAATCAAAAATATTGAAGTTAGATCAAGAGAAATATGTTTCGGGATTGCTTTCTAGATTTCAAATGCAAGATTGTAAAATTGCTAAGACCCCTCTCGAACCAAATTTAAAATTTTCTGAAGATGATACTTTTTATGACTGTCCATATCAAGAACTGATAGGATCTTTGATATATCTCAGTGTCACTACACGACCAGATATTTCATTTGCTACTACTTTTTTAAGTCAATTTAATGTTAATCATTCAAAGGAAAACTGGCTTGCTGCAAAGCATGTATTAAGATATTTGAAGGGAACAATTAAAAGTGGTATTACCTATAGTTACTGTGATGACAAATTAACAGGCTATGTTGACTCAGATTGGGGAGGAGGTCATAAAGATAACAAGTCATTTTTTGGATATGCTTTTTTATATTGTGGGGCAGCAATATCTTGGGAGTGTAAGAAACAAAAATGTGTAGCACTTTCGTCAACAGAAGCCGAATATATTGGTATCAATGAAGCCTGTAGAGAGGCAGTATATTTGAGGCAGTTGATTTTTGATTTATTTGGAAATAAAAATAGATTTAATATTTTTGATGATACTTCAGGTATTAAAGTTTTCAATGATGATCGGAGCGCACAAAAATTAGCAATCAATCCTACTAATTATAAGAGAACTAAACATATAAGTATAAAATATAATTATATCAAAGACAAACTAGAAAATAATGATATTTGTCTAAATTATTTGTCATCTAATGAAATGTTATCGGATATTTTTACCAAGGCTCTTAATTGTGCTAAACATGAGTTTTGTGTTGGGGCTTTGGGTATGTTAGATAAGTAGATTTATTATGTATAAATTTTTCTTATTTTATTTTTTGCACGATGTATTAAGGAGGAGTGTTGGACCTAATACATCGTTGTGACATTGGAGCTATTTTTGATTTCTGTGACGTTATGTGTATCTCTATGGTTTGTAATATCATATGTCATGGTTTGATAGATGTCATATATGGTTTTTTTTTTGATAATATGAGAATTCAATTAATTATGTATGTATTATGTATCTAAAATCATCCGCAATAAAAAGTGATCTAAAAATCCAACGCTGCTCATTTATTATTTCTAACATTCTATCGAATCGATTTGAAATTCGTCATGTTGATAATATTTTTGTGGACCCTCTGTATGCTGAAGATGCTTTATTATACCTGGGAAGGATACTTTGACGTCTTGTCTTTCAATCCATATAAAACTGTTATCGGTATGTGCGAGGGTTCGTGAAATATAATTGGATGACTTAGCCTCTACAAGTATCATTTTTTCGTCAAAATGGCCAATATTTCGAAAACTATCGAATAAAAATATGTGAAAAGTATACGAAAGCATGCAGGAAGTTTCAGAGAATTGAAAAACACTATTGAATATAGGGTGTCCCATTTGAAAAAACAAAGTCACCCGCTATTCCTCTTTTGTGGGCCACCCGATATATTCGAAAATATTTTTAGGTTGTGCTCTTCTTGTAGTATATCAAGTCTGCATCAAAAAATTTTGCAAAACGCAGTCCGTTACGCGTATATCGTCCGCTGCGGCACTAGTGGGACACCCTGTATAGTTATAGTTATAGTGAAAAGGGGTTACAGTTCACTGCGACCTTAAGGTCTATTGTGCCCCCTATCAGAGCTGTTATCATCGCGCCTCCTACAGCTCGCCCTCCAGTTCCAAAGATTTGATGAAATCCATTATCTGGGATGGCTTCAAGGAGGGTAGCTCCCCACTTCTACAAGTTTCTTGTCCAAAGCACTCTTTCCTTTGGCTTGCAATGGCATAGCATTCCGTAACCAGGTGAATAGGAGTTTCTTCCTCCTCCCCACAGAATCTACACTCATCAGTTTCCGATAAACCCATTCTCAACAGATGCTTCTGTAGGCGACAATGTCCTGTGAGAAAGCCAGTGAGTAAGTGAAGTTGGTTTTTACTGAGATCCAGATATTTTTCGGATCTAGCAGTTTCAAAGTTCCGGAGGAACTTTTTGGAATGATCCATTCCTGGGAGATTCCGCCAGAGCTTTTCTCTTTCGGTTCTCTCCTTTAGCATAAATTCCTTCTTATAGGTGCATTTTCCTATACCACAGAAGGGTTCTGGGCCAGTTAGTGGCGTTTGTGCGCTCTTTCTGGCCAGTGTATTGGCCTCTTCGTTTCCTACGATTCCCGAATGACCGGGAACCCAGATTAAAAAGACCTTATTCTTCTTGCCTACCTCATTGAGTTTGTTTCGGCACTCCCAAATCAGCTTTGAGTCAATGATGTAGGAGCTCAGTGCTTTAATAGCAGCTTGACTATCTGTATGAATAGCTATATCGCACTTCTGATAGTTTCTTTCTAGATTTATATCTAGACATCTTCCGATTGCAAGTATTTCCGTTTGAAGGACGCTTGTACAGGAGCCTAGCGATAGTGCACACTTGGTACTTGACCCGTAAATCCCAGCGCCAGCTCCTGTAGCGGTTTTGGAACCATCTGTATACCATTTTATTGTATTGTAGTTGGTGTATTCCCTTTCTCAATCCTCTCTTTTGCTTAGCAATGTACTGAAGTTTTTCTCAGTGCTTACTTTCTTGATCATTACATCACTAGGAAGGTTTGCAGATGAGGTGTAGTCATTCAGAGAGGACCAAGCTCTCTGAAACCTGACTCTCTCATTGCCTGCTCCTTCTCTAGATACTCTGAGGATGGCCTCATGGGCTACCCTATCAATCACTAGATGTAGAGGTGTGAGGTCTGTGATGATCTCAAGTGCCCTGGTTGGGCACGTTCTCATAGCTCCCGTGATGCACACACAGGCAAGACTTTGTACTTTGTCGAGCATTTCCTCGTACTTGCCTGACTTGCCTTAGCAAACCAGGCTACTGCCCCATATGTGACTATAGGTCTTACAATCATGACGTACATCCATCGCAGTATTTTTGGGTTACAGCCCCAATTCCTGCCGCATAGACGCCTGCACGCCATCAGAGCTCTTGTAGCTCTGCCAGTAGCATTATCAACATGCTTATTCCACAAAAGTTTGCTATCTAGGGTTATTCCTAGGTATTTGACTTCAGACCCCCACTCCAAGATATTTCCGTTTAAAGCTAACGTTTTCATGGCTGGAAGTTTCCTCTTCCGAGTAAACGGAATTATTGTGGTCTTGGTTGGGTTGATGTTCAGCCCCACTGTCAAGCACCACTGCTCAATAATTCTAAGGCCCTTCTGCAATAGGTCGCAGAGAGTGCAGAGAGTGAATTTGTCTCTAATTATTAGTACTATGTCGTCAGCATAGCCTACACATTCGAAGCCAAGCTTCGTTAGCCTGTGTAGAAGTTCATCCACTACTAGGCTCCATAGGAGGGGGGATAACACCCCACCCTGAGGTGTTCCACGAGTAGCTTTGACGAAGACGGATTCCTCACCCATCGATGTCTCAGCTATCCTCGTCGTTAACACCTCATACATCCATTTTAAGATGGTATTATTCACTCCTCGCCTCTCAAGTGCATCTCTGACAGACACGTGTGTTGTGTTGTCAAAGGCCCCGGATACATCCAGGAAGGCACACATGGCGATTTCTTTGTTATTCAGAGTTCTCTGGATGATTTCAGTCAGCTGATACAGAGCGGTCTCCGTTGACCGTCCCGCCCTGTAAGCATGCTGAGAATTGTGAAGTGGTGTTTTTTCCAGATGCTCCGCTCTTATGTAGTTATCTACGACTTTCTCCATCGTTTTAAGAAGAAACGATGTTAGGCAAATGGGTCTGAAGGATCGAGGGTCAGTCCCGTCCTTTTTCCCTGCTTTGGGAATGAAGGTTACTTTTGCCCTTCTCCACTTTTCAGGTATTTGACCCAATGCTGAGCTGCTTCTTGTGATCTTCAGTAGATGAGGGAGGATCTCCTCTACTCCTTTCTGCAGGAGTATCGGAAACACCCCATCTACTCCTGGGGATTTATACAGCTGGAAGGTCGTTGTCTTGGGAATATACTCTTAGCAATGTCCCAGTCCTCCTTGCGGGAGTTCTTGGTGTGCTTCATTGCTATTTCAGTATTACTTATTGGTTCACTACCCGGGAAGTGTGTTTCGAGAAGAAGAATGGATCGTTCCTTCTCTCCTTCAGTGTACGAACCGTCTGGCCTTTTAAGCGACATAGTGGGGTTAGTTCCCCCTTTTGCCGTGACTTTCTGAAGTCTGGCTGCTGTGGGAGTGGAAGTGATGCTTTCACAAAAGGCTTGAAAATTAAGTCTTTTGGCCTTCCTGATCTCCTTGTTGTACTGAGTAAGTTTCTCAGTGTACCCTTGCCAGTTACTGTCTCGTTTGGCTTTATTAAAGAGCCGACGGACTTCCTTTCGGAGGTTTGACAGGTTGTCATTCCACCAAGGAGCTTCTTTACTTGATCGAGCCTTGGTCAGTTGGCAGCTGGAGTGATAAGCCTCCATCATTGCCTCGCTTACCTGCTCAACATGTTGTTTCAAATCGTAATAACAGTGTTTTTCCCGCCCTATTACGATTTGATCCAAATTATTCTTCAGATGGCTCCTATAAAGAAACCAATCTGTCTTTCTAGGATTTCGAATCACGGGTGGCGAGGTAGTATCTCCCTCCACCTTAAACTCGATAATTCTATGATCAGAGAGTGAAGGTTCATCCATCACTCTCCAGGAAGTGACATTCTTCCTGGCAGCGACGTTGACAATTGTCACGTCCAGGACCTCTTCTCTTGCTCTCGTGACAAAAGTTGGTGTAGTCCCTACATTCAATGTCTCGAGATTGTTAGCCAAGAGATATTCAAGCAAGCACTCACCTCTGGTGTTATTGTTCGTGCTGCCCCAAATAGTATTGTGTGCGTTGGCATCACATCCAATTATGATTGGCAACTTTCTGCTGTTGCAGTAACGTACTAACCGCTGTACTTCCTCTGGCGGTGTTATTGGCCCATCTCCAGCGGAGTATGCGGATGCTATGACAATGTTTCGGTCAGTGCCCCCAACATTGAGGTGTACCATAATCGGAATCAGGTCCCGAGACATATATTCTGAAGCACAAGTATACTTGATATTGCTTCTTATGAGCACACAGGCACGTGGAGACGTTTGCCTTTGGTCATAAACCAGTCTTGAGTCTTTGCATCCCAAGCCCAGGATTTGGCCTTCTTTGTTGATCCAGGGTTCCTGGATCAGAGCAATGTTCAATTGCAGTCTAGCAAATAACCTTGCAATCACCGCTGAAGATCCCTTCGCGTGATGCAGGTTCGCTTGTATTACTCTTGAGAAGATGATTATTGATATTTGGGGGGGAGGGATGGTGGTTACCCAGTCCCTTTACGCCCCAACCTTCATCTTCTCCTGTCCCTCCTCAGATTCCTTGTGGGGTATTTCCCTTCCGGAATCTGAGTCGGTACCTTCAGCCACCGGGTAGCTCAGCTCAGTTCCCCGGAAAGCAGAGAAAATCTCCGCTTCCATTGGCGTCCCGGTAGAGCCACTGGGTTGGCCCAGACTTGCGTCTTCCTTTTCTCCCTGCGTTTTGGGTTCCCGGGATGTGGAGGGCATCTCCACGTCCACTGAACCCACCGCAGGGACAATTTTACTCTTCAGCCCTGAGACTGGGATGCGCCCAAACCGGAAGTTTAGGCTGCATTCCACTGCCTTCAGAGCTTCCTCTGATTGGGGATCGATCCCAATCGTGAGGACCGTTCCCTTGCCCCCTTTCTTGGAGTTCAGAACTCTCCATGCCCCAGTATTGAGGTTGGAATTCTGAACTTCCACGAGTCTGAGGATTTTCTCCGACTCCATCTCCTGGCTTCTTGGAAAGAAGACCGTGATGTTGGTGGGCTTGGGGATGTCGTCTCCCTCTAGCACCACCAACTCAGGCCCCTTCCAAGATTTCAGTTGCGGAACTGATCGCTTGATCCATTCCGCAGATCCCTGAGATCCAGAGTCTACCAGCATCATTCCATTTCTGAAATGAACGCCAGCAAAGTGGATCCCCCTTTCCTGGCTCTGGCACATCTTCTCCACTAGAATATCCTCTAGGGAGGAAAGTTGCTCGGCCTCCAGGGTAGCCTTGGGGTAGTCCTTAGGCATAATTCCTACCCTGGAGGTTTTCTTTGCTTTGACAGCTGCTGCATAACCGGTGGCTTGCCCAGTTTTTGCTGCAGCCGTCTTCAGCTTCTTTGCTGGAGGCCGCTGCGGAGGTGTAATAAGCTCCGGGCCTCTTTTGCTACTCGAAGGAGTGGTCTCCGGAGCCGGGCGCCGAAGGGCCTGCTCCCTAGCCTCCTCAGGTTTAACACCCTGGTGGAGGAGTCGCAGGTACCTCCGAACTCCCGCCCCACTAAGACCCCTCCTTAGCGGGTCGTCCCTGCCACCCGGTTGTCCCAGTTGGGGCAACTGGAATGGCAGTCGCGCTTTTTTCGGTCTATTGACCTTCCCCTGTGAAGGGTGCCCGGAAGAAGAGGCGGAGGATTTCTCCACCCCTTTTCCGGTGGTGTTTTTATTTTTTTTCAGATCCATGTTTGGTCCCACGAGAAGCAAGGGTCTGAACAGTCCACCTCTGCAGAGCCCCGCATGCAGAGGTAAGGGGTTTGATACAATGGAGTTCCCCCTGGTGCTCCAAGGTTGAAACCAGTGGAGACTAGTCCTCTATCTAGCCACGCATCCCTTGGCCTGGTTTCCCACCGTGGATTTTTAATGAGGTTGTTTCCTCTCGGTCTAGGCGATAAAGCCAAGACCCCCCCCCCATTCCATTGGCCCGCGAGACATGACCACAGACAGCCAAGGAATATTGGTATTACAGGATGGTCCCGAGGTGAGCTCGGGATCCCACCTGGCATCGTAATCCTGGTGCAATCCCTAGGCCACGATACTACAGCCGGGACAGGAGAAGTTGTTCCGCGGCAAGGTATTAAAAGGCTACCAGTTGAGTTTTTAGGCACAACGAGCCGATTTTATTTCCCTGCAGGCCTCGTCCTCATATACAGTCATCGTTGGAGGCCACCTCCTATCCGCCACCTGGAGACGCGCCGGGTCGGTACTTCACTCCGTCCATATATACGAGCATTTCACTGCTCGCACATGGAACCCGGTGCTTAGCAAAATGTGAAAAGCCAGTCGAATTAGGATTCAGACAACTCAAATGTTCAGGAACTTTAAAACTCGGATAAAGGAACATTTGAGTTGTCTGAATCCTAATTCGACTGGCTTTTCACATTTTGCTAAGCACCTCATCGACAACGGTCACACATTCGACATGCCTACAAATTTCACTGTATTACACTTGGCAAATAAGGGCCCCCTGTTAGATAATTTGGAGAGCATGGAAACCCTGAAAGGTCAAAAAAACGACAATAATAATATTTTAAATAAACAAGTTGGTTATGACTTCGCGCCTGTCTATATTTCGTTGCTATGAACGACATCTTGTGTGGGAGAGTATTTTTCTTCAACTTGGATCGCAGTTTACTGTCCCTGTTCTGCATATTTGATCAACACCTGTTTGTTCCTTAGTCTAGATGTCGCGTTATTCGTCTTTTAAAAATTGTAATTTTGTTGTGAAGTTGTTTTTTGATTAGAATTGATATTTGACTCCATCTTGTTCATTGATTTCGTGATGATGACCTTTCTTTATTATATTATATGTTTCTTTGTGTTTTCTTAAAGTAGTAGCTTGTATGTAAGTTTGATCAATTTTATAGTTTGTGACCTTTACACCTAATCTGAAACAATTTTTGTAGCTTTAGAAGACTTGAAAATGGGACTAATCTAAAGTCTCGAAACTAGTCGTCAAAAAATAAAGATTGTGGGATTTAAGGACCTTTTTCTCTTCTTTCATATATTATATTATAATAATAACTTGAGTCCACACCGAGGCCACGCTGGAAGTTTACTAAGGGCCGGTATTATAAAGGGCAACCGACGGTTCAACCGTTGCGTCAATAACCAAATTCCTCACTAAAAATACGGAATCGGTTAGTTGGCGCATGGTTCAACCTTCGGTTCCTCCTTTATAACACCGGCCCTTAGGGAAACTGGCCAAATGTGCCAGACAGCTCGACACCTGCGTTCGTTTCATTGAGCCAAAGGTCAAGAATTAACACCGTTTCGTGGGAATGGTGATCGCTATAGCCAAAAAGTATATACCACGTGGTTTCCGGAAGGAATACATTCCGGGCTGGACGGAAGAGAGCCAACAACTATATGACGAATATCTATTCCGGAGACCCGGAGATTGCTGACAACCTGCTGTCGTCCTTGGATACAACTGGATTAAACAAATGGAAGTTAGTGATGTTATAATTCGAATGAAAAATAATCGATAATCCGATTATTGAAATAATCGGTGTAATCCGATTCTCGTTTTTGGAGAATTCGAATGAAAAATAACCTGATTTTGATGGTACTTTAGCTGTCAGCTGTCAATCCTGTTATGTGGAAAATTGACATCTGACGGGACACATGACAACTGTTAGTGAAAAATGACAACTATACGAGTGATATTTAATTCGAATGATAATTCGATTTTTTCAATAATCGAATCGCTAGAATTCGATTATCTAAATAATCCGATTATGAACAACACTAATGGAAGTCTACTGTAGATCACCACTTGGTGAAGCCGGCAGGGGGCAGCGCTCGAACAACTCGACTATTGACCCGAATAAGATAGCCAGAAGAATCGTTAGGTATCCCGCGTTCCATCTGTCAAGGATTAACACCATTATCTACATAAAAGCCCTAAAACAACTTAAAGCAAATACTCCACCAACTTCAGAGAAATCAAGCGACTTCACATTAGATGAAGTCAACAAAGCATTTAGTCAGACCAGAGTAGGGAAGGCAGCTGGTTTTGACGGAATGTACCCCGAATTTCTGGTACATGGCGGCGCAAGAACAGGATAATGGCTTAGGTACTTTTCTAGAGATGTGATGGAGACCTCATACTACCACCAGAACTGAAAAGGACAAAGATCATTGCAATTCTGAAACTTAAAAAAGATAGCGAATAACCTGAGAGCTACCGACCAATCGCCCTTCTTAGCTGCTGCTATAAACTCCTAGAACGGCTCATATACAGGATGTTTCACCATAAACCGTGTAGATGGCATCGAGGAAGTCATTTTTGCCTCATGACATATACCCCGTTTTCGAGGCATAAGCGAGATACAGGGTGTTTAATGTCAACTTTGAGCAATATTCTGAACTGTGGTGAGTTACGCGTGACATTTGAAATAACGGTTTCTAGTCACATCTTAGGCCGGGTTTCACCAAACATTTTGAACTGGTTTAAAGAAGATAACTGCGATTAACGATTGATTTTGACCTGAAAACCACAGAAAATTATCGTTTAATGCCTTAAACGAGATTGAAATCGTTGGTGAAACCCGGCCTTAGTATTTTGCTGGGCTCGATTAAAATGTGGTGTAGAATCCTGAAAAAAAAATTCAAAATGGTGGAAAACCTGCAAAGTTGGAATTTTGTTTCCTCGTTTGCCAATTTGGAAAGCGCATTTTCAACGTACTAGATTTTCTAAGATTTTCCGTAAAAAATTTTTTTCAGATTTCGAACTCAACTTTTGTTCGACCTATCTTGAGTGAAAAAAAAATTTCGGCCAAAATTGTTGGAATTTTTCACGGTTGAACTATTTTCCATTCTGAATACTGAGGTGAAAACAGAATAAAAAAATATTCATTGGTTTTCTTTTTGTAGCCTTCCAAAGATTACGCTCGGAGTACTTTCGTAATTTTTAATCAAAAAACTGAAGCCAAAATTGGGCTAATGGACTGCCAGAATGACCCGTATAGAAATATAAATTAAACAACCAAAAAAAATTTTCCAGAAAACTTTGATAGGGATTCGAACTTTGTACGAGTATGAATTGATTTTAAATCTCTGGAACTGGAGGGCGAGCTGTAGGAGGCACGATGATAACAGCTCTGTCAGGGGGCACAATAGACCTTAAGGTCGCAGTGAACTGTAACCCCTTTTTACTATACTATAAACTATATATATGAATTGATTTCATTTTATACTATAAATTTGTTACCAAACCAACGCTTGTTGATCGAGAGTGGAGAGTTTGATTCCCACCAAATTTTTTTGAAAAAAAATTGTTGGTTTATAAATTCATATTTCTATCCGGGCCATTCTGGCAGTCCATTAGCCCAATTTTGGCATTCGTATGGCATTCAGTTTATTAAATGAAAATTATGAAAGTCCTCCGAGCGTAATCTTTGGAAGGCTACAAAAAGAAAACCAATGATTATTTTTTGATTCTGTTTTAACCTCAGTGTTCAGAATGGAGAATAGTTCAACCGTGGAAAATTCCAACAATTTTGGCCGAATTTTTTTTCACCTAGGACATGTAAAAAAAAGTTTAGTTCGAAATTTGAAAAAAAAATTTTACGGAAAATCTTAGAAAGTCTAGTACGTTGGAAATATTCTTTCCAAATTGGCAAACTAGAAAAAAAATTCCAACTTTGCAGGTTTTCCGCCATTTTAATTTTTTTTCAGGATTCTACACCACATTTGAATCGGGCCTTGCAAAATACTAAGATGTGACTAGAAACCGTTATTTCAAATGTCACGCGTAAAGCCGGACTCCCACTTCTCATATATTTGGCAAATTTTTGCCACTTGCCTCTATTTGGCATGTAGTGGGAGTGGTTCACTCGGCCAATACTTGTACAATTATTTGTATTTGGAGCGCCGAACTTGTCATTCAAGTTCGAAACTTGGTCTACTTGCCAAATAAGCAAATAATTGAGTACTTGCCAAATACACGAGTAGTGGGAGTCCGGCTTTACTCACCACAGTTATCAGAATATTGCTCAAAGTTGACATTGAACACACTGTATCCCGCTTATGCGTCGAAAACGGGGTATATATCATAAGGCAAGAATGACTTCCTCGATGATATGTTGGTCCGGTTTATGGTGAAACACCCTGTATAACAGAATATATTGACGCCGCTGTCCCAGTTGAACAGGCAGGTTTTAGGAATGGACGCTGCTGCTGCGATCAAGAGTTGTCCTTAACAACTTTCATTGAAGCTTTCGAAAAGCGCGAAAAAACAGCTGTCAGTGAAGCGTAGTTTGGTGCATAGTATTGTATACAGGGTCTTTCACGAGGAACCTCACCCATATTTATATACGGGAAACTACTGAACGTATATGAAATTCAGCACTTATATAAGTATTTCACGATGCTGATGAAATCTAAAATATTTTCAAGGCATGAGCACCTCCGGTTTTTCCGGAAATGACGTCAACTTCCGTTTTTCAAATTAGAACCCCATTTTTTTATGGCAGATATTGAATCTACGTTAAAAAATAATGTGAGTGTATGCATCACACCCTTGCCCTAAAATGGATATTTATCAGAGCAGAGTCGGCGGAATTGGCCTGTACTTCTGCGCTGTGAAACCACACACCGCCGCCCAAGCCGGCTCGTCCCACAGAAGCAAACTCAGCCGTCGACTCGGCGAAAACCGCTGTGTCTGTGAGAGCCCTTATTCGTTGTCCTATCGCGCCGAGGGTTTTGATTATTTTATTGGTAAACTAGACAATATTCATCCACTCGTTTATCGCTGTATTGGTTATATTTCCATTTTATAATTCCGAATCGGTATATTAATGACACCATGAGTGGCGTCAGAAAGCTGAACAACAATGAAATTGTTCAAATAACTCAAAATTATTGAGCGAGAATGATAGAATTGAGATAGAAATCAATTCCTGGATAATTGGTAGCCCAAGTTCATTCATACGCTTCTCAAAATTAACTAAAATAAAATTTTCCAAAAAAATATACGGTAAAAAATAACATAAATTTCAACGATAACAATAAAATGAATGATCATTGAATGAAAATTCTGAAGTATTCATCTTTCACTTCAAAGTATCCAACATTCTATTTTTTCATTAATGGTACCTATGCTACAATTATCTCCAAGATTATTTCGCTTTTTTCGCGTTGTTAAGTTATAACGTTGTTGTTGCATGTTTCTAAAAATTCTGTATAATATAAATCCATTTCAATGCTTCTCACCGTCAGTTCACATTGAATAGATTTTTGATTCACGTTTTGTAAGAATATGGAGAAAGTTTATAGGTCGTTTGGAATGTACTCCAAAATTTATTACATATGTACGAAAATGAAATTTACAGAATCGATGGCTATTGATAAACCCTGAAAATAATGAAAATATACATTGTCCACTTCAGTACACTTTTCAGCCCTTATCAACGATATACTGCAAGAAATTTTTTTTATTGAATAAGAGGTATAATCCTGAAACATAAATTTTCGCGAAATTATCTATGTATGTCCATTGAGTTTTAATAGGTATAGATGCATAGAATACCTGGTGTTGGCACTGATTAGATTTTGTTGAAGACTTTCTTGTCGATCGAAAATCTGAGTTCTTGAACCTCTTTTCATTCCTCCGGAAAGGGATCGCGCTATTTTCCATTGCCGCAGTAGCGCCACGACCGATAAAATATTGCGGATTATTCCGGAAGTAAAACGAGAACTCGAGTCTAGAGTGCCGTTTCGATCTACAAATTTTGGTCACGATTTTTAGTAAGGAGTCGTTACACCAGGTATTTCTATGCATCTATGTTTGAATATTCAAACTCAATGGTATGTCGCAATTTTGAAGGTAATCGGTATCCAAAATGAATAAGAAATCCTCACTTCAAAATGTTTTTGGCAAACTACAGTATTCGCGGTGGGAATAAAATTTTTGCGCGGTATGGATTTCAGCCATAAAAGCTTCATTTTTGGGGGATATAAAACAACTGGCATAGCTATCGATTGCAGAAGAATAACGTACAAAACATTTCCTAACCATGATTGAAAATGAATACTTATAGTCTCGATGCAACTTCATCTTCTCAACTCACCAGATTGCAAAGTAATCCAAAGAACAAAACAATAATTTAGACACTATTGTAACACAATATCACAAATCAAAAAACACACTTTTCGCGAGTTTATCACGTTTCACCCTAATATTATTAGCATACATTAATTCTCACGAATGCCTAACCAATCAGATTCACTCGATTCCGAGTGCTTCCGAAGGCACCCGAGTGGAAGATCGTGAGAAGAAGCCGTTGCCCGTTATTCAGATTCCTATCGCGCGTTTTGTCTTCTGTCGTTCTTCATATTTCATAAATAAATCTGATGGTGAAATAGTTGAAAACGGTTGAAACTTCGAACAGTTTAATTTTTATTGAATAGAATATCTAGCAGAATCTATTACAATTTCTCATTATGGACGTACCAAAGTAATTATTTGCATGGTTGTTGAAGTATCAAAAAAATGCTCGACTTTATTGCAGAGTGAATCCACTTATTCGCGGCATATGTGGAATAGTATATTCTGTAACAAGGGCAGAATGAAAATCCGATACGAGTGAATCATTCCGAGGGCGAGCCGGAGGCGAGCCTGAGGAATCACGAGTATCGGATTTTCATTCTAACCGAGTAACAGACTATACTTTCTCCACGAATGTATAAATAAAAGAAAAAAGAATATTAAGATGAATTATGTCGTTTCGAAAACCGCAATAAATATGACAATCAGAGCGGCTGACACATAGATTTATTCTCTATGTTTTCAAAAGTGTTACGGAATGAATATTCTCACACACTGTGCGAGAATGAAATTCAGTCGAAATGTTTAAAAACCAAGGATTATACTCAAGCTCGAGTTGGTTATTGGTGGTAATCTATAAAGGGCGAAAACCAAGGACTAACCTGAACAACAACCGCGGTCATAACTGGTTATTTACTTGAAATCGATAAGTGTTGTAGAATGAATATTACATGTCAGTATTCCATCACTTGATATGTAATATTCATTCTACAACACTTTTATTGATTTCAAGTGAATAACCAGTTATGACCGCGGTTGTTCAGTCTGGTCCTTGGTTTTCACCCTTTATAGATTACCACCAATATCCAACTCGAGCTTGAGTATAATCCTTGTTTTTTAAGCATTTCGACTGAATTTCATTCTCGCACAGTGTGTGAGAATATTCATTCCGTAACACTTTTGAAAACATAGAGAATAAATCTATGTGTTAGCCGCTCTGATTGTCATATTTATTGCGGTTTTCGAAACGTCATAATTCATCTTAGTATTAAAAGATTAATTATCCATCTTCGTGGAGAAAGTATAGTCTGTTACTCGGTAAGAATGAAAATCCGATACTCGTGATTCCTCAGGCTCGCCTCCGGCTCGCCCTCGGAATGATTCACTCGTATCGGATTTTCATTCTGCCCTTGTTACAGAATATAGTACTATTCTCCACGACTGCCACAGAATACAGCTCTTCCAACATCGAATTTGACCATAGAATGTCAGTATTCCATCACTTGATATGTAATATTCATTCTACAACACTTTAATTGATTTCAAGTAAATAACCAGTTATGACCGCGGTTGTTGTTCAGTTTGGTCCTTGGTTTTCGCCCTTTATAGATTACCACCAATAACCAACTCGAGCTTGAGTATAATCTTTGTTTTTTAAGCATTTCGACTGAATTTCATTCTCGCACAGTGTGTGAGAATATTCATTCCGTAACACTTTTGAAAACATAGAGAATAAATCTATGTGTCAGCCGCTCTGATTGTCATATTTATTGCGGTTTTCGGAACGTCATAATTCATCTTAGTATTAAAAGATTAATTATCTAGCTTCGTCGTGGAGAAAGTATAGTCTGTTACTCGGTTAGAATGAAAATCCGATACTCGTGATTCCTCAGGCTCGCCTCCGGTTCGCCCTCGGAATGATTACTTACTTTGGTACGTCCATAATGATAATTTGTAATAGATTTTGCTAGATATTCCATTCAATAAAAATCAAACTGTACGAAGTTCCAACCGTTTTCAACTACATATTTCACTATCAGATTCGTTTATGAAGAACGACAGGAGACAAAACGCGCGATCTGAATCTGAATAACGGGCAACGGCTTCTTCTCACGATCTTCCACTCGGGTGCATTCGGAAGCACTCGGAATCGAGTGAATCTGATTGGTTAGGCATTCGTGAGAATTAATGTATGCTGATATTATTGCACCTGCACTAACACGGAAGTACTAGGATGAACTGAAATGGAAAATGGAATGGAACTTAATTCGCAACAGGTGTGAGGCGACTTGGTGGGGTGCGTACCGGGGTAGAAATCCTATGGACCCCGCGCAGTGTTGCCATTTATCATGTTCCAGGCTTCGTGTATAGGGGGTTGTGTTCAAACGATGGCGACTTTGCCCCAACACCAGCAAGACTGAGGCCTGCCTCTTTCACTTATCTAACCGTTATGCGAACGACACTCTCAATATTACCTTTTACGACAGGGTCATCAAACATAATAATAACCCTTAATACCTGGGTGTAACACTCGACAGGACACCGACGTTCAGAGACCACCCTACGAATACAGCCGCCAAAATAAAAACACGAAATAACATCATAACTTAACTCGCCGGAACATCATGGGGCGCAGAATAGAACTTCGCAGAATGCGCTCAAGATGCAATCGAATGGCCGTGCAATTTGGACATTAATATATAGCTTGTCCGAGGATCTACGATGTGTTATTGTGTTATCTTTTGTAGAATTTTTACTGTTTTTCTTTTTCACTTCTGTTTTTACTTTAAACTCTACTTGTAGTCTCCTTCTATCACATTGTAAAGTATAGTACTGTGAAGCATCCATATGCTAAAAAAATTAATAATAAATAGGATGCCTGATATTAATCAGTCTTCTGTAGGTTGGCTATGTATTAATAATTCATCTTTGGTGTTTGGAAAGATCGAAAATGACTCTAGTTTCATAACTAGAGTCATGTAGTAATGAAATAACTGCAAGTCATTCAAAAGATAATATAATAATAATTAAGAACAGAAGAGGCAAAAATACAAAGAACTTATGTTCGAGCTTGGAACTTTATACCCAGGTCAAAAAATTAGGATGGTCGTACTAATCATAGGATGTCTCGGTGGAATGAGAGCCAACTACGTAGACGAACTGAAGATTATCCCGGCCTGTACACCACTGGCCGAGGTATTGGCGCACAGAATGCAAAAAGCAGTGTTGCTTCATGGTCACTTCATATCATCAGGTCTCATGAACTCTAGAAGCCACTTCTTGCAGCTCATCTCTTTTGTTAAGGGACGCTACGAGGGCAGGATGAAGAACTCCATTGAATGTGTGAGGGATTTTTAGTGAGTAGCCAAACAAGATCTTGGATTCTCACACTACCGAGAGTGCGGACCCTCTCGGCGCCCATAAAGGGTTTTCCCCTCACGGGGACCGGACGTTTAAAAAAAATTATTATAATTTATTCATACATGTATACTCCATTCACAATTATAAAATCACAACTCTGGCCATGGTTTCGTTTTCAGGAATTGGTGCACCTGATGAAAAATCTGTGCGCGTACATAGAATATCGTTTATGACGAAACGACGATGCCAGTTTTTCTGTTTACATCAAAGTAAAAGTATCAAAGATTTACCACATTCTGTTAGTTCGAATCGATTGGCGATTTTGGGGCGAAATATCGATAGGAAATCGCCTATTTTTCCGTTCTTCGTCGTCCAGAAGAAGTTTCGTGCAAGTGTCATTTTTTCCTTTCACGAGTTTTGGCGTGAGTACGAACGGCAAATTTGAATTGGACCAAAAATCGATTTATATGCATAAATAAAGCGAAAGTAAGTACTAATCGACCTTTTTACACTTGATAACGAAGTTTGTTTTAGGTATCTGGCCGTTTTGAAAGATTTCAAACGAAATTCCGGTCCCCCAGAAGTTTGGTTAGTTTCGGTATCGTTTTTGGTGCTCAAAATTTATTTGGAATGTGTAAATGGACAAAAAAGGCTTCCTTATACGATCTTCTAACGAAAGCGATTGGAAAATATGGTTCAGGTAGGATTTTCGAGGAATTATGAGGAAAGAAACTTGCAGAATGAAATTGCACGATTTTCGTAAGTACCTAAACGGGTTCTGGATGGCCATCATCGCTCTGTAAATGATTATTGTTGATCGTTTTCACGTTTCAGAAAAAAACACGTCGAAAAAGCTAAAAAAAAAAGAAATATGACTATATTGCATTCCACAGTTGGTGAATTAAGATTCCGATGAATTGAAATGTGTCACTGGAGCTTTCATTCCTTTGCCGAAAGTAGAAATAGGCCATATTGAACCAGAATACATCGGTTTTTTCCATATTCCAGGAGTTTGTGTCTTATTTTAGAACAGGTGAATGATAATAATGTGTAGCATAATGTTCGACCTATTCCAATTTATTTGTACAAGTAATGTGGTAGTAATGTATGAATATTTTTCAATCTAATAAATTACTATACAATCAGAATATTTTACTCCTTGTTCATAAGATCAAATAAATAAAATGTCGTCAAGTCTTGAACTTTCAGTTCAAGAGGATAATAAACATTAAATCTTCACAAGCATGCATATGAAAATTATGTGAAAGCAATGCAATTTTTTATATTTCAACAGTGATCTCTTGTACTTTTCATGCAAATAACTAGAAAAGGAATCCTTTCTATCAATTCATATAAACGTTAATTATTTTCAATCATAAGAATTAATTATTTTCGTCCATCACATCTTTTCCAATTCATTCACATTCTGAGAAATACGCTAAGAATGTAGAAAGGGCAACATAGTGTTGACTTGGAACATAAAAATATTTCGAAAAACGTCATAACTTCGATACAGAGTGGAATGTGTCAAATTTCCAAGGCCAGAGCTGTGATTTTATAATTGTGAATGGAGTATATGTTCAGTACATTTCATACTTCATGTACCTATATGTTGGGACTTGTTATAATTTATTTTATCATAGTGTACATGTTATATTTTTCGAAGTGTGTTGTCGTGGTTATGACAAAAGAGTAATGATGGATTTCCATGCATCCGTCGTCCGATGATACGACCGTCCGATCGTCCTTGTGATTGGCAGAAATATTCAAAATTGGAAATTTCTGTCAATCACAACGACGATCGGAGGATAGTATCATCGGATGACGGATGCATGGAAATCCCGCATGAGTCTGACAAAAAAGGTTGTCAAATAAAGGTCGTGAAAAGTCACCTTCCAACTCATTATTATATATAAATAGAAAGCAACTCAACATATTTGGCATCCCTGGTAAATTTGGGGAAGAGCATACAGTCCTTGAAAACCGAAAGAAAGATTGTCAAGGACGCTGCAAGGAAACATTTCCAAGAGATTGAGAAGGTAGGACAGGATGACAAGGAGAAAATAAATGAACTACTGCAACAAGTTTCAGACAAAGCAGAAAAGGTATTTTCTTTAGACAACATTATAAAAGAATTGCTTTGTTACGAAGAATCCAGTGACGAAGATTTTAGTAAAGAAATTACAGAGGAAATGGATGCAATTTCTTATTAGAAAAAATAACAGAAGCTAAAACGGAGGTTTAAAACGAAACAAGAGAAACGCCAAAGAATTTTAACTTGCCAAAATTAGAAAAAATAAATAGGATAGATTCCGATAGAGATCGCACTTGCGCTGTACCTGAGAAATGCGATCGCAAAAGTTTGAAGACTAGAGCTTCTCAAGCTACTAGAATTTGTTCCCTTATGCAAGATCCAACTTTGTTGTGTGGAGAGCAAATAATTGCTCCTGTTGATAACGTTAAAGCTGAAGGCAGAGCTGTTTGTGCATTAAAAAAGGATTCTATCTCTGGACAAACTAGTACCTGCGAAGCTTCATCCGAAAATGAGAAAAAGGACGTCAAATGTCTCTTCCAGATGGAGATGATTTCACTTGTCCCAAGCAAGAAACCTCGGATTCCCTCGAAGCATGGGCCTTGGAATAGGACAAAGAAGAAATTCAAATTGGCAGTTGTTCTAAGGAGAGTTGTATGAGAATAATGGAACGCTCTTCATTCATGGTGAAGAAACAACGATCAATAGTTGACTGTAATGTGAGAGGAAGCTGCTTCAGGCAGAAAATTTTCGAGAAACTATTTCCCAACCAGAAACAGCCTTGTAGGATTCCTTCAGAAAGAAGTACTCCTTGCGAACCGCCCACAAGAAAGAAGATGCACTGCGAACTAGAACCTGAATTTCCTAAAGAATATAAGGACAAAACCCAACAGGGAAATAAGGCTGCAGCATCTGGAGATTCCAAAAAAGAAGCATTCCCACTTCCAACAATTCTAGCAAAACGAAAAATGTTGCTTCCAAATCATCGTCGAAAAATATCACTACAGAAAAGAAACAGAAGAATAAGAAAACAGAAGAGAAGAATGAAAAAAACCAGTCGAAAGATCAAGGTTTGGTCGAATCTTGAAGTTTCCAGCAAGGTTGGGTGAGAAACAAGCTATAATGAAAAAACATTTTTCAGGACAAGCTTTTATGATAGCAACACTCATCTGCCATTTTGAAGCCGCCATTTTGAATTCCTCAATTTTGAAGAATCGTAATTTCCGACCCAGAAAACCCAAAGATACCAATTTTGAATAGAATCGGATCATAATCACCGAACTCGTCCCCCATATTGTAGCCGCCATATTGTAGCCGCCATATTGTAGCCGCCATCTTGAATTTTCCAATTTTGACAAAAGAATCATCATTGTCGAACCCAAAACCCCCCAGATAATAATTTTGAATGGAATCGGATCATAATCACAAAAGTCATCCGCCATTTTGAAGCCGCCATTTTGTTTTTTTCTATAACAAATATGTCATGATGCATTGTCACCAGAATTATGTACACCTGCCAAATTTCAAATCAATCGGATCATTAGAAGTGTGTCATATTCAACTTGAAGATTTGATTACAGACAGACAGACAGACACCGGGACAGGTGAAACTAAATAAAAGCTTGTAAAAAGCTTGTAATAAGCTTGGGGCCGGAGAATTTTGGGACTTGCCATAATTTATTTCATCATAGTGTACGAGAAATAAGCTTGGGGCCGGACAATGTTGGGACTTGTTATAATTTATTTTATCATAGTGTACATGTTATATTTTTCGAAGTGTGTTGTCGTGGTTATGACAAAAAAGGTTGTCAAATAAAGATCGTGAAAGGAAAATTTCAAATCAGTGCAGTGACAAAATTTTTTGGCGAATCGTGTATTTGATGCATGCTCTGCCACCAGCCGTGGTGAGTTCAGTGTCGGTGAACACCTTCAAGAATGGCTACGACAACTGGATTCGCCGTGTGTGACAGGATGTGATGGTTGAGAACATTGAACTTTGGATTATTTCCGCTCTTCAAGCACTTTTCTTTTCGTTTGCATATATCTTTATCATATTGTATTTTTTTGTGAGTTCAAAGGGACTGCCAAAACTCTTTTCAATTGGAATATTAATAATAATAATAATAATTAATTGTGTAATTCCATATCAAATTCTGAAGGTTATTGTACCAGTGTGGGACAGTATCTACGAACAGAGGGGAGAAAAGAAAGGCGTGCAAGGATGCAAGGACAACTTGCTCATAGACAAGAGCGTATGTCTAGCTGCCAGTTACTACAAGCGCGACCTACACACATCATGGTTGGACTACGCGAAAGCATAACCTCGCCGCACGAACTGACAATACGGCTATTAAAAATGCCTGAAAGTCCACCCTAACATCATCCACGCGATAGAAAACATCATAGCGCTGTGGAAAACGATGTTTGCCATCCGATCAGAGGGTCGAACCGTATATACAGGATGGGTGAGATACAGGAGAGGAGTTTTTCAGGGAGATTCGCAAAGCCTGTTATTATTCTACTGAATATCGTTTCAGAATACACCTCAGCAATAGGAAAGTCATTCGATTTGGACAAGTGTGCTGTTTTTCATCTGCGCAGGGAAGAAGCTGAAGATGCAGGAGAAGATATTCGACTGGAAGATGGAATGACTTTTCGACATCTCGAAGACGTAGAAACTTGCAAATTTCTTGGCATGAAACAGAGGGGTGTACTGGAGACAACCCAGATAAAGGATGACTTAACAGCCAGCTACAAAAAGAAGCTGAGAGACATTTGGAAATCGCAGCTGTCGGGAAAGAACAAAGTATCTTCTACAAATATGCTAGCCATCTCGATACTGACCTACTCATTCGGGGTTGTGAACTGGACGGTAAGCGAACTCCTCGATCTTGATGGGTCAACAAGGAAAACGATGAACATGAATCGTAGCCTACATCCCAACAGTTCAATACAGAGGATAAACTTTCCCCGAAGCCAGGGGGGAGAGGATTGCAATGTTTGGAATACCAACACGATCAACAAACATTGGAAATGGCAGTAACGATTCTAAGAATTGAAGATCCGCTTCTGAAATTTGTTGCTCAGCATGAAATTGCGAACCATGAAGCCTTCCTATTCCGAACTGCACAAAGGGCCATGGAGAAGCTCAGCATAACCGGCGTATCGATCAATCCTGAGCTCGCTGGAACAGCGATCACTCAAGCGGACCAAAGAAGCCTAGCAAGACTCATCCGAAAGTCTCAGTCAGATATATATCACTCGAACATCATATGAGTAAGACCTTGCACTCCATATATTTCAGGAGTTTAAAAGACCAGGACCTGTCTGAAGAACTGTCTTTCGCCTTCCTTAAGTCAGCTAGCCTTAAGTCAGAAACGGAAGGATTTGTGATGGCGTGTCAAGATGGAGTACTAAATACGAGATAGTATAAAAAAAAACATCATGAAAATGGACACACCAACAACTTGCAGGGCTTTCCATAGGCAACAGGAAACGATTATGCACAGCCTTTCCGCCTGCAGAGCCCATGGTCCATCAGGGTATGTAGAGAGACACAACGCGGCACTCCGAATGTTCTGGAATTTTTGGGAGTTTCTTGAAGAGAATTTTGTGTGCTATCTCGAAAGAGGATTATTTCTGCAAGAAAGTTTGCTGTATTTTGGAATCCAGTCGTCCTTCTGGTTGTCGATTGAATTTTGTTGGTGATTACCGATTTGGCAGCACCCAAAAGAGTGGAGCATTTTGAGAGTCGAAGATCAGACTCTTTTTCCACCGGGAAATCTTTTTCCACCGGGAAAACACCGGAAGAATTGATATTTCTGAGCCCCTAAGAATACCTGCCTTTTTACCTGCGTTCAACTGAACGAAACGAGGGGATTTAGCAGTGGATTGTCTTCGTGTTTGCTGTAATTCAGAGAGTGAAGGAGTTGGGAGAATCTTCGAGCAACCCATACGCTGGACATCGTTGTGTAGAGCTTACTATAGAACTACTTTTCCTGGTAACACTACGTGTTGGATGACAAGGTCAGATCCATTACCTTACTTTGTGTTTATGAGACAGACATCGCCACCAAATTTTATATAGAGCTCAAACTACTTGCCGTAGAAGCATCAACGAGAGAACTCGAGTAGTTCTTTTTAAAGAGAAAGAGATATCTTATTATATTCCTTACTGTTACTGTCTAGTTTCAATTTACGAATTATAGAATAGTGTAAAGCCTACGTAACGTTACTGCGGCCCATTGAATTGTTTGTTTCTATCATTACGTTTGATTTGTTTGAACACTAAGTGTAGACGAATATACAATATTTGAAAATCTATAATATATTATAATAATGCCAATGTCACACGTCGATTTACCCAGACGGTGAAAAGTGAGATCAGGGCCCCTCAGCGGTTGGAGCTAATAGGGGTGGGTTTATTTTTTTTTAAGTTGTTGAAAAGGGCGCCAAACAATCGTACACTGATCTCTAGTTTGTCTCTTAATAAAGGGATTGTTACCTCTATCAAGGTGAAAGGGAAGTTATTATAATATATTATAGATTTTCAAATATTGTATATTCGTCTACACTTAGTGTTCAAACAAATCAAACGTAATGATAGAAACAAACAATTCAATGGACCGCAGTAACGTTACGTAGGCTTTACACTATTCTATAACTCGTAAATTGAAACTAGACAGTAACAGTAAGGAATATAATAAGATATCTCTTTCTCTTTAAAAAGAACTACTCGAGTTCTCTCGTTGATGCTTCTACGGCAAGTAGTTTGAGCTCTATATAAAATTTGGTGGCGATGTCTGTCTCATAAACACAAAGTAAGGTAATGGATCTGACCTTGTCATCCAACACGTAGTGTTACCAGGAAAAGTAGTTCTATAGTAAGCTCTACACAACGATGTCCAGCGTATGGGTTGCTCGAAGATTCTCCCAACTCCTTTACTCTCTGAATTACAGCAAACACGAAGACAATCCACTGCTAAATCCCCTCGTTTCGTTCAGTTGAACGCAGGTAAAAAGGCAGGTATTCTTAGGGGCTCAGAAATATCAATTCTTCCGGTGTTTTCCCGGTGGAAAAAGATTTCCCGGTGGAAAAAGAGTCTCTAAAAAGGGAAAGCGTGATCCATTAGATTCTTCAAAACTAAACACATCTGATTATTAGGAATGACAACTTACGATCTTCGACTCTCAAAATGCTCCACTCTTTTGGGTGCTGCCAAATCGGTAATCACCAACAAAATTCAATCGACAACCCAAAGGACGACTGGATTCCAAAATACAGCAAACTTTCTTGCAGAAATAATCCTCTTTCGAGATAGCACACAAAATGCTCTTCAAGAAACTCCCAAAAATTCCAGAACATTCGAATCGCTTCACAAAATGGTGTCTTTCGTACCAGAAAAAAAACGTAGTTGTCACAGAACCAAAAATCGATGACAGATCACAGACGTCAAAATCGATGGTAGATCACGGAAAAATCGATGTACGTTACGGGAAGACGAACGCTGTAAACCTCTACTGAATCGATGGGGCACGGATAGATGGCGCCAGGAGTGCGATATGCAGCGCAGGAAATTTTGAACGTGACATTCCCCCTCAAATCCCTCAGGAGGTGAGCGTAGATCACCGACGATCTGCGTGAAATCCAAAGAACTCAAACTAAAAGATGGCCTGTCACTGAAGGTGTCAGACATCGAAATTTCCCAAGAGAATTAAACCTAACGCACCACATCAAAAGTAAAGGACATCCGGTCGCTGAAGGCAGCCGGATACCGAAACGAACTCTTATAGAGAGAGACGAAATACAAAAAGGTGAAAGATATCTGGTCACTGAAGGTGACCAGCTACCGACAAGTCCAGCTAAGAGTAAGGAAAACTAAAAAAAACGCAAGAAAACAAAACCAACTCAACTAAAGATATTAACGTAAAATGAGCCGACTTAAAAAGATAAAACATTTTATTTTTAACGAAAAAGAGAAACTTTATCGTAATCCGAGTTGAAGATTACGGAAAAGGCGCTGGACAAGGAGGACTTCATTTATTCTCAAAGTCGCAACCTCAACGACTCCCACCACAACCATCAGGAGTGATGTCGCTATCGAGAAGTCGAAATCAGTAACGTAGACTATATCGGGAATATAAAACAAGATCGAGAGCAACCAGTGGTCCTCGTGGGTAAAAAGCAACGGCTCAATACACGACCAACCGGGGACACAAACTCGTCGGGAGTTTCGGGAAAATAAAAAAAAAAACGAACGTCAAAGCAGGGAAACATACGACAACAACGAACAAAAATAGTCATAATCGAGAATACGGAGTCCTAATCGATACACAAAATCAAGGAGTAACAAAAGTCTCAATCGAGATAGTCCTCACAGAGAATCGTAGGTAAGCCAAAATTCGTAGATTTACCACGACAATACAAATCCGCAAACAAGCGATAGTCATGAAAGCAAATCCGGATAGCAAAAGCAGGTACAACAAAACAATCGAAATAAGGTAAGGTACTCAAAATCGGTAAGGTAAACTCAATAGTCACAGTCGGTAAGGTAAACGCAATAATCACGTTAGACGCAACAGATGTTCGATGGTCACTATCCCTAGCATATGGCGATTCCATTAACTAACCCCATCGTCACCGGGGCAAAGTCCACAAATGAAGATAAGGTAAGGTACGAAACGATACTCAAAGACACATCAGATGTTCGATGGTCACTCTCCCAAGCATATGACGGTCTCAATAATCCACCCCACCGTCTCCGGGGTAAAAATCAAGGTAAGGTAAGGTACGCCAAGAAAAGATTCGTCCACATACAGACGAGACACGCCTGGGGTTCGACGGTCCTGTTCCCAAGCTTATGACGGTTCCAAAACTACGCCCCACCGTCACCGGGGCAAAAGAAATCCCAATCAAAGTAAGGTTCGGCAAATAAAGGTAAGGTAACACGAGGCAAACACAAAACAAAAAAAAAAGACCCGTCTGATGTTCGACGATCATGTTCCCAAGCATATGACGGTTCCGACATTACTCCCCACCGTCACCGGGGTAAAATACAGGCTTCAGATCCTGTACATGCCACACTCCTTTATGTCTGCCTAAATCGTCTTTCAGCTCGTACGTGAAGGAACCAGACTTTTTCGCGATAATGAAGGGACCGATATATCGTGGAGCCAACTTCGAACAGAAAGCATCAGGCGCGCTCGACAATGCCTTATTCTTGCGCAAGACCAAATCTCCAACACGAAACTGCACGGGACGGCGTCGCAAATTATAACGATCACGGTATTTCTCTTGGCGCCCAACGTGGGGCCACAACAGGTCACTTGTTCAAATTTTTGTATATTTTTGCTGTATTTGTTGAGAGTGAACGAAATTTGGTGGATGAGCGTTTCTCTTACTTATTTTTACGGTCGCCTACTTCGAATTTTTATTCAGATTAACGCTGTATTATTGAAATTATATTGCGATTTACAATAGCTTTACGTACTGCTGATTGTTTTCTTGTACGTGTAGCGTTTGAGAGCCTACACAGGGTGTCCCAGCCAATACCAATCCAGCACTGCGCATATAATTTTTGTATTTCGTTTGCGGTTGTTTGTTTTGGCTATCTTTTGTATCGGTCTGTTGGTTTTGGGAATATTTCTTTTAGGTACTGTAGCAGTTGTGGATCTTTTCTTTTATTATTAACGCGATCCTTTGTTTTGGAGGCTTAGTACCGGTGTTTGTGCCTTGCCCAAGGATGTCTTTGCGTTTCAGCTTGTACAATCTTAGGAAGGATGAGCTTCAGCATGAGCTGCGCATTAGGGGTTTCGAGTCCACCCCGGAGCAAACGGTTAAGGACCTGCGGACGTGTCTGGGACAATTTATGAAGATGGAGAGTGGGAATAGATCGTTTTCGTATCCACAGGTTAAATTGGACAGCCAGGTGGAGTTGGACAGTTGTAGTGGGAAATATTTGGAGGTGATGGCTCTGCGGGGGAATCCTGGAGTTAGTTTTCAGACTCTTTATTCTCGCTTGACTCATCTGAGCGGTAGGTTGGCTAGGCTTTCTGTCGATGAAGTGGAGCAATCCAGACGCGAGGAGTTTTTGAAGTTGAGGACCTCGGTTGCGGCGGCCTTGGATGAGTTGAAGTCTGTGCCTGTTCCTGGTGAGTTGGCTGGTGCGTCGGTGGTTGCTGGCAATTCTGGCATCGAGTCGGACTCTGACGAATCTGTTGGGGTGCAGTCGCGTCCTAGGGGCACGATATTGAGGTCTAGTACTAGGAACTCTTTGGCGGTGAGTACTTCTGCATATAATCTCCAGAAGTGGAATCTGAAGTTTACTGGCGAGGCGAGAGGTTTAACGGTGCATAGTTTTCTTGAGTCTGTTGAAGACATGCGGAAGGCTAGAAACGTCCCTTACTCTGCTTTATTCGAGTCTGCTGTCGATCTTTTTGCTGGTAAAGCGTTGATGTGGTATAGATCTAATCGCGACCGATTTTGTGATTGGCAGGAGTTGGCTTCTCTTTTGACCAAACATTATGAGCCCCCAGATTATAGAGCTAGGTTGTTCAGGGACATTTTGAATCGTACTCAGGCACCTTCGGAGTCCATTGTGGACTACCTTACTTGCATGAATTCTATGTTCAGACGTTATGGTTCCTTCGATGAGTCGGCTAGGTTGGATATTTTGATTAGGAACTTGGCCCCTTTCTACTCTACTCAGTTGCCCACGGTAACGACACTCCAGCAGCTAGAAGACGAATGCCTTAAGTTAGAGGTTAAGAAGTTTAGGTCTGATAACTACGCGCCTCCACCCAGGAGAAGACAGGACTATGCTGACCCCGATTTAGCTTTCGTGGGAGCCTTTGATGGTCCGGAATCCGCGGTTGAGGGTGAGGTCTCTGCAGTTAGGTCACCTGAGATGCCTTCTGTTTCGGAGAGTTCCCGGGTGATCTGTTGGAATTGCGGTAAGTCGGGCCATACTCGGCGTTCGTGTGGGGAACCCCAGAGGATGCTGTGTTTCCGATGCGGGAAAGCGGACGTTACTGTTCGAACTTGTCCATCATGTTCTGGTTCGGGAAACGGACAAAGGAGGTCCTAGAGGGCCGTAAGGAAACCTCCTCACCGACTGGTACGGCCAATGCTGGCGTTCGAGATGAGAAGCAAGTACTCCTCGATTTCATTCTGTCACATGTGCCTGGAGATGGAAGACCTTATTTGGAGGTTGACGTATTCGGCTTTTCTATCACGGGTTTGCTCGATTCAGGGGCAATGCGTACCATTGTGGGCCGTCCTGGTTTTGACCTTCTTTTGCAGTTGGGACTTAAGCTCACCCCCCGGCAATCTTCTTGTGCTGTCGCCAATGGAGAGATTTGTAGCAGCCCTGGTTATATTAAGACGCCCATCACTCTTAAGGGTAGAACTCGTTGGATTGATATATTGGTGGTTCCAAGTTTGCCTCATAGACTTATATTGGGCATTGACTTTTGGACGGGAATGGATGTTGTTCCTAGGCTTAATGAGGGTGTTTGGCATTTTTCTGAAGCGCCGGTCGAGTCTGAGCAGGTGTGTAGCGTCACGGGCGAGTCTCACTTGACTCCCGCTCAGTCACAGTTGCTGCAGTTCCTAGTTGAGGAGAGGTTCCAGAGAATGGGTACGGGTATCGGTTGTGCGAATGTTCCGCCGCACGACATCGAGCTTTTACCTGGCGCAAAGCCTATCAAGCAGCGATGGTATCCGGTATCGCCGGCTAAACAGAAAATCATCGATCAACATCTGGAGGAGATGTTAGACAGCGGAATCATAGAGCCGTCTCAGAGTCCGTGGTCGTCGCCCGTCTGTCTCATTCCTAAGAAGGACAACACTTATCGATTCTGTGTCGATTATCGACAACTTAATGCAGTTACCAAAAAGGATGCATACCCTATCCCTTACATATCTTCGATTTTGGATCGATTGAGAAACGCTAGGTTTATATCTGGCCTCGATATCAAGAGTGCTTTCTTTCAGATCCCTATTGCCCGGGGTTCCCGAGAGTATACCGCTTTTACTGTGCCTGGAAGAGGCCTTTATCAGTTTCGTCGATTGCCTTTTGGGCTGACAAACTCCCCTGCTCGTTGGCAGAGAATTATTGACACTGTTTTGGGTGCGGACTTACAGCCTTATGTCTTGGTGTACCTCGACGATATCATTATTGTGTCGCAGGATTTCGACGAGCACTTAAGAATACTAGGTTTGGTCATGGACCGTCTCTTGGCTGCTGGGCTGGTGGTCTCTCGTGAGAAGTGCAAATTTTGCATGCCGGAGCTCAAGTACTTGGGATACGTGGTGGATGCCAATGGTCTGCGCGCTGATCCTGGTAAGGTTGAGGCGATTCTGAATATTCCCCGTCCCACTGGTGTCACCGAGGTGAGACGTTTGGTTGGTACCGCGTCATGGTATAGGAGATTCGTGCCTAATTTTGCTACCCTTATGGCCCCTCTTACTAATCTGACTAAGAAAAATGTGGCTTGGTCTTGGTCCGACGAATGCGAGAAATCCTTCCAAACTTTGAAGGAGTGTCTGGCCACCGCTCCTATTCTTTCCTGTCCGGATTTTTCCAAGATGTTTACCGTGCAGACGGATGCTTCTGCATACGGAGTAGGTGCAGTGCTAACTCAGGAGGGTGACTCAGATGAGGAAAAGGTGATCGCTTACCTTTCGCGTTCGTTGACTCGTCAAGAACGTAATTATTCCACTACTGAACGTGAGTGTTTGGCGGTGATTTGGGCGGTGGAGAAATTGAGACAGTACCTGGAGGGTACCTTTTTCAGGGTGATTACGGATCACCATAGTTTGTTGTGGTTGCAGCGTCTGAAGGATCCGCAGGGTAGGTTGGCAAGGTGGAGCTTGCGACTTATGCCTTTCAATTTTGAGATAATCCATCGTAAGGGTAAAGACCATGTGGTACCTGACCTTTTGTCCCGTTCCGTCCCGCCTGCCTTGGACGTGGTCAACACGTTTGCGGAGTTCACTGTGACACAGGACCCTTGGTATAGGAGAATGCTGACAGATGTAGAGTCTTATCCCGATAAGTTCCCTGCTTGGAGAAGCGAGGGTGGAGTGCTGTTTAAGTACGTGTCGAGCGCCGTACCTGCTATGTGTAGTGAATCGGAGTATTGGAAGATCGTGGTTCCGAAAGACCATCGTAAAAGGATCCTCGAGGATAATCACGACATCGAGACTGCAGGACATTTAGGGGTTTTCAAGACCTTTGGTAGGATTAGAAGGCGGTATTATTGGCCTAAGATGAAGTCTGACGTACTAAAGTATGTGGGTAAATGTTCAATCTGTTCTACTCGAAAACCTAGTAGGAGGGCACCTGCCGGAATGATGGGTACCAGGCCTGACATTGCGGAACCTTGGCAGATGGTTAGCCTCGACTTTATCGGACCACTCCCAAGATCCAATAAGGGTTTCAAATATCTATTGGTTATCACAGATTATTTCAGCAAATATGTGTTGTTGGTGCCTTTAAGATCGGCTACAGCATGTTCTCTTTGTTCGGTTGTCGAAGAACAACTGTTCCTTGTTTATGGTGTGCCCCAAACCCTCATTTGCGATAATGGTGTCCAGATGACGAGTAAATCGTTTAAGGAACTCTGTGCTAGATTCAAGGTTAAGATTTTCTATACCCCTTTATATTATCCCCGTGCCGACCCAACGGAACGCACTAACCAAACGATTGAGACCATGATCTCCTGCTATATTAGAGACAACCACAGAACTTGGGCTGATAATTTGGCGGCTGTCGGCTGTGCCATTCGGACGGCTAAGAGTGAGGTGACAGGTCATAGCCCCTACTACATCAACTTCGGTAGAGAACATCGCATATCCGGCGATGAATACGACCACCCTATGAAGTCTCACGACTCTCCCATGAACCTGGAGCAGAGGAGGTCAGGCTTCGCTGCTCTGTTCGAAGATGTTCGCAGACGCTTGTTGGCCGCGCAAGAGAAATACCGTGATCGTTATAATTTGCGACGCCGTCCCGTGCAGTTTCGTGTTGGAGATTTGGTCTTGCGCAAGAATAAGGCATTGTCGAGCGCGCCTGATGCTTTCTGTTCGAAGTTGGCTCCACGATATATCGGTCCCTTCATTATCGCGAAAAAGTCTGGTTCCTTCACGTACGAGCTGAAAGACGATTTAGGCAGACATAAAGGAGTGTGGCATGTACAGGATCTGAAGCCTGTATTTTACCCCGGTGACGGTGGGGAGTAATGTCGGAACCGTCATATGCTTGGGAACATGATCGTCGAACATCAGACGGGTCTTTTTTTTTTGTTTTGTGTTTGCCTCGTGTTACCTTACCTTTATTTGCCGAACCTTACTTTGATTGGGATTTCTTTTGCCCCGGTGACGGTGGGGCGTAGTTTTGGAACCGTCATAAGCTTGGGAACAGGACCGTCGAACCCCAGGCGTGTCTCGTCTGTATGTGGACGAATCTTTTCTTGGCGTACCTTACCTTACCTTGATTTTTACCCCGGAGACGGTGGGGTGGATTATTGAGACCGTCATATGCTTGGGAGAGTGACCATCGAACATCTGATGTGTCTTTGAGTATCGTTTCGTACCTTACCTTATCTTCATTTGTGGACTTTGCCCCGGTGACGATGGGGTTAGTTAATGGAATCGCCATATGCTAGGGATAGTGACCATCGAACATCTGTTGCGTCTAACGTGATTATTGCGTTTACCTTACCGACTGTGACTATTGAGTTTACCTTACCGATTTTGAGTACCTTACCTTATTTCGATTGTTTTGTTGTACCTGCTTTTGCTATCCGGATTTGCTTTCATGACTATCGCTTGTTTGCGGATTTGTATTGTCGTGGTAAATCTACGAATTTTGGCTTACCTACGATTCTCTGTGAGGACTATCTCGATTGAGACTTTTGTTACTCCTTGATTTTGTGTATCGATTAGGACTCCGTATTCTCGATTATGACTATTTTTGTTCGTTGTTGTCGTATGTTTCCCTGCTTTGACGTTCGTTTTTTTTTTATTTTCCCGAAACTCCCGACGAGTTTGTGTCCCCGGTTGGTCGTGTATTGAGCCGTTGCTTTTTACCCACGAGGACCACTGGTTGCTCTCGATCTTGTTTTATATTCCCGATATAGTCTACGTTACTGATTTCGACTTCTCGATAGCGACATCACTCCTGATGGTTGTGGTGGGAGTCGTTGAGGTTGCGACTTTGAGAATAAATGAAGTCCTCCTTGTCCAGCGCCTTTTCCGTAATCTTCAACTCGGATTACGATAAAGTTTCTCTTTTTCGTTAAAAATAAAATGTTTTATCTTTTTAAGTCGGCTCATTTTACGTTAATATCTTTAGTTGAGTTGGTTTTGTTTTCTTGCGTTTTTTTTAGTTTTCCTTACTCTTAGCTGGACTTGTCGGTAGCTGGTCACCTTCAGTGACCAGATATCTTTCACCTTTTTGTATTTCGTCTCTCTCTATAAGAGTTCGTTTCGGTATCCGGCTGCCTTCAGCGACCGGATGTCCTTTACTTTTGATGTGGTGCGTTAGGTTTAATTCTCTTGGGAAATTTCGATGTCTGACACCTTCAGTGACAGGCCATCTTTTAGTTTGAGTTCTTTGGATTTCACGCAGATCGTCGGTGATCTACGCTCACCTCCTGAGGGATTTGAGGGGGAATGTCACGTTCAAAATTTCCTGCGCTGCATATCGCACTCCTGGCGCCATCTATCCGTGCCCCATCGATTCAGTAGAGGTTTACAGCGTTCGTCTTCCCGTAACGTACATCGATTTTTCCGTGATCTACCATCGATTTTGACGTCTGTGATCTGTCATCGATTTTTGGTTCTGTGACAACTACGTTTTTTTTCTGGTACGAAAGACACCATTTTGTGAAGCGATTCGAATGTTCTGGAATTTTTGGGAGTTTCTTGAAGAGCATTTTGTGTGCTATCTCGAAAGAGGATTATTTCTGCAAGAAAGTTTGCTGTATTTTGGAATCCAGTCGTCCTTTGGGTTGTCGATTGAATTTTGTTGGTGATTACCGATTTGGCAGCACCCAAAAGAGTGGAGCATTTTGAGAGTCGAAGATCGTAAGTTGTCATTCCTAATAATCAGATGTGTTTAGTTTTGAAGAATCTAATGGATCACGCTTTCCCTTTTTAGAGACTCTTTTTCCACCGGGAAATCTTTTTCCACCGGGAAAACACCGGAAGAATTGATATTTCTGAGCCCCTAAGAATACCTGCCTTTTTACCTGCGTTCAACTGAACGAAACGAGGGGATTTAGCAGTGGATTGTCTTCGTGTTTGCTGTAATTCAGAGAGTAAAGGAGTTGGGAGAATCTTCGAGCAACCCATACGCTGGACATCGTTGTGTAGAGCTTACTATAGAACTACTTTTCCTGGTAACACTACGTGTTGGATGACAAGGTCAGATCCATTACCTTACTTTGTGTTTATGAGACAGACATCGCCACCAAATTTTATATAGAGCTCAAACTACTTGCCGTAGAAGCATCAACGAGAGAACTCGAGTAGTTCTTTTTAAAGAGAAAGAGATATCTTATTATATTCCTTACTGTTACTGTCTAGTTTCAATTTACGAGTTATAGAATAGTGTAAAGCCTACGTAACGTTACTGCGGTCCATTGAATTGTTTGTTTCTATCATTACGTTTGATTTGTTTGAACACTAAGTGTAGACGAATATACAATATTTGAAAATCTATAATATATTATAATAACTTCCCTTTCACCTTGATAGAGGTAACAATCCCTTTATTAAGAGACAAACTAGAGATCAGTGTACGATTGTTTGGCGCCCTTTTCAACAACTTAAAAAAAAATAAACCCACCCCTATTAGCTCCAACCGCTGAGGGGCCCTGATCTCACTTTTCACCGTCTGGGTAAATCGACGTGTGACATTTTTTTGTCGCACGTCGATTTGCCCAGACGGTGAAAAGGGAGATCAGGGCCCCTCAGCGGTTGGAGCTAATAGGGGTGGGTTTATTTTTTTTTTAAGTTGTTGAAAAGGGCGCCAAACAATCGTACACTGATCTCTAGATTGTCTCTTTAATAAAGGGATTGTTACCTCTATCAAGGTGAAAGGGAAGTTATTATGATATATTATAGATTTTCAAATATTGTATATTCGTCTACACATAGTATTCAAACAGATCAAACGTAATGATAGAAACAAACAATTCAGTGGGCCGCAGTAACGTTACGTAGGCTTTACACTATTCTATAATTCGTAAATTGAAACTAGACAGTAACAGTAAGGAATATAATAAGATATCTCTTTCTCTTTAAAAAGAACTACTCGAGTTCTCTCGTTGATGCTTCTACGGCAAGTAGTTTGAGCTCTATATAAAATTTGGTGGCGATGTCTGTCTCATAAACACAAAGTAAGGTAATGGATCTGACCTTGTCATCCAACACGTAGTGTTACCAGGAAAAGTAGTTCTATAGTAAGCTCTACACAACGATGTCCAGCGTATGGGTTGCTCGAAGATTCTCCCAACTCCTTCACTCTCTGAATTACAGCAAACACGAAGACAATCCACTGCTAAATCCCCTCGTTTCGTTCAGTTGAACGCAGGTAAAAAGGCAGGTATTCTTAGGGGCTCAGAAATATCAATTCTTCCGGTGTTTTCCCCGGTGGAAAAAGATTTCCCGGTGGAAAAAGAGTCTCTAAAAAGGGAAAGCGTGATCCATTAGATTCTTCAAAACTAAACACATCTGATTATTAGGAATGACAACTTACGATCTTCGACTCTCAAAATGCTCCACTCTTTTGGGTGCTGCCAAATCGGTAATCACCAACAAAATTCAATCGACAACCAGAAGGACGACTGGATTCCAAAATACGGCAAACTTTCTTGCAGAAATAATCCTCTTTCGAGATAGCACACAAAATTCTCTTCAAGAAACTCCCAAAAATTCCAGAACATTCGAATCGCTTCACAAAATGGTGTCTTTCGTACCAGAAAAAAAACGTAGTTGTCACAGAACCAAAAATCGATGACAGATCACAGACGTCAAAATCGATGATAGATCACGGAAAAATCGATGCACGTTACGGGAAAACGAACGCTGTAAACCTCTACTGAATCGATGGGGCACGGATAGATGGCGCCAGGAGTGCGATATGCAGCGCAGGAAATTTTGAACGTGACATTCCCCCTCAAATCCCTCAGGAGGTGAGCGTAGATCACCGACGATCTGCGTGAAATCCAAAGAACTCAAACTAAAAGATGGCCTGTCACTGAAGGTGTCAGACATCGAAATTTCCCAAGAGAGCCAAACCCAACGCACCACATCAAAAGTAAAGGACATCCGGTCGCTGAAGGCAGCCGGATACCGAAACGAACTCTTATAGAGAGAGACGAAATACAAAAAGGTGAAAGATATCTGGTCACTGAAGGTGACCAGCTACCGACAAGTCCAGCTAAGAGTAAGGAAAACTAAAAAAAAACGCAAGAAAACAAAACCAACTCAACTAAAGATATTAACGTAAAATGAGCCGACTTAAAAAGATAAAACATTTTATTTTTAACGAAAAAGAGAAACTTTATCGTAATCCGAGTTGAAGATTACGAAAAAGGCGCTGGACAAGGAGGACTTCATTTATTCTCAAAGTCGCAACCTCAACGACTCCCACCACAACCATCAGGAGTGATGTCGCTATCGAGAAGTCGAAATCAGTAACGTAGACTATATCGGGAATATAAAACAAGATCGAGAGCAACCAGTGGTCCTCGTGGGTAAAAAGCAACGGCTCAATACACGACCAACCGGGGACACAAACTCGTCGGGAGTTTCGGGAAAATAAAAAAAACGAACGTCAAAGCAGGGAAACATACGACAACAACGAACAAAAATGGTCATAATCGAGAATACGGAGTCCTAATCGATACACAAAATCAAGGAGCAACAAAAGTCGCAATCGAGATAGTCCTCACAGAGAATCGTAGGTAAGCCAAAATTCGTAGATTTGCCACGACAATACAAATCCGCAAACAAGCGATAGTCAGGAAAGCAAATCCGGAATGCATAAACAGGCACAACAAAACAATCGAAATAAGGTAAGGTACTCAAAATCGGTAAGGTAAACTCAATAGTCACAGTCGGTAAGGTAAACGCAATAATCACGTAAGACGCAACAGATGTTCGATGGTCACTATCCCTAGCATATGGCGATTCCATTAACTAACCCCATCGTCACCGGGGCAAAGTCCACAAATAAAGATAAGGTAAGGTACGAAACGATACTCAAAGACACATCAGATGTTCGATGGTCACTTTCCCGAGCATATGACGGTCTCAATAATCCACCGCACCGTCACCGGGGCAAAAATCAAGGTAAGGTAAGGTACGCCAAGAAAAGATTCGTCCACATACAGACGAGACACGCCTGGGGTTCGACGGTCCTGTTCCCAAGCTTATGACGGTTCCAAAACTACGCCCCACCGTCACCGGGGCAAAAGAAATCCCAATCAAAGTAAGGTTCGGCAAATAAAGGTAAGGTAACACGAGGCAAACACAAAACAAAAAAAGACCCGTCTGATGTTCGACGATCATGTTCCCAAGCATATGACGGTTCCGACATTACTCCCCACCGTCACCGGGGTAACATACAGGCTTCAGATCCTGTACATGCCACACTCCTTTATGCCTGCCTAAATCGTCTTTCAGCTCGTACGTGAAGGAACCAGACTTTTTCGCGATAATTAAGGGACCAACATATCGTGGAGCCAACTTCGAACAGAAGGCATCAGGCGCGCTCGACAAGGCCTTATTCTTGCGCAAAACCAAATCTCCAACACGAAACTGCACGGGACGGCGTCGCAAATTATAACGAACACGGTATTTCTCTTGCGCAGCCAACAAGCGTCTGCGAACATCTTCGAACAGAGCAGCGAAGCCTGACCTCCTCTGCTCCAGGTTCATGGGAGAGTCGTGAGACTTCATAGGGTGGTCGTATTCATCGCCGGATATGCGATGTTCTCTACCGAAGTTGATGTAGTAGGGGCTATGACCTGTCACCTCACTCTTAGCCGTCCGAATGGCACAGCCGACAGCCGCCAAATTATCAGCCCAAGTTCTGTGGTTGTCTCTAATATAGCAGGAGATCATGGTCTCAATCGTTTGGTTAGTGCGTTCCGTTGGGTCGGCACGGGGATAATATAAAGGGGTATAGAAAATCTTAACCTTGAATCTAGCACAGAGTTCCTTAAACGATTTACTCGTCATCTGGACACCATTATCGCAAATGAGGGTTTGGGGCACACCATAAACAAGGAACAGTTGTTCTTCGACAACCGAACAAAGAGAACATGCTGTAGCCGATCTTAAAGGCACCAACAACACATATTTGCTGAAATAATCTGTGATAACCAATAGATATTTGAAACCCTTATTGGATCTTGGGAGTGGTCCGATAAAGTCGAGGCTAACCATCTGCCAAGGTTCCGCAATGTCAGGCCTGGTACCCATCATTCCGGCAGGTGCCCTCCTACTAGGTTTTCGAGTAGAACAGATTGAACATTTACCCACATACTTTAGTACGTCAGACTTCATCTTAGGCCAATAATACCGCCTTCTAATCCTACCAAAGGTCTTGAAAACCCCTAAATGTCCTGCAGTCTCGATGTCGTGATTATCCTCGAGGATCCTCTTACGATGATCTTTCGGAACCACGATCTTCCAATACTCCGATTCACTACACATAGCAGGTACGGCGCTCGACACGTACTTAAACAGCACTCCACCCTCGCTTCTCCAAGCAGGGAACTTATCGGGATAAGACTCTACATCTGTCAGCATTCTCCTATACCAAGGGTCCTGTGTCACAGAGAACTCCGCAAACGTGTTGACCACATCCAAGGCAGGCGGGACGGAACGGGACAAAAGGTCAGGTACCACATGGTCTTTACCCTTACGATGGATTATCTCAAAATTGAAAGGCATAAGTCGCAAGCTCCACCTTGCCAACCTACCCTGCGGATCCTTCAGACGCTGCAACCACAACAAACTATGGTGGTCCGTAATCACCCTGAAAAAGGTACCCTCCAGGTACTGTCTCAATTTCTCCACCGCCCAAATCACCGCCAAACACTCACGTTCAGTAGTGGAATAATTACGTTCTTGACGAGTCAACGAACGCGAAAGGTAAGCGATCACCTTTTCCTCATCTGAGTCACCCTCCTGAGTTAGCACTGCACCTACTCCGTATGCAGAAGCATCCGTCTGCACGGTAAACATCTTGGAAAAATCCGGACAGGAAAGAATAGGAGCGGTGGCCAGACACTCCTTCAAAGTTTGGAAGGATTTCTCGCATTCGTCGGACCAAGACCAAGCCACATTTTTCTTTGTCAGATTAGTAAGAGGGGCCATAAGGGTAGCAAAATTAGGCACGAATCTCCTATACCATGACGCGGTACCAACCAAACGTCTCACCTCGGTGACACCAGTGGGACGGGGAATATTCAGAATCGCCTCAACCTTACCAGGATCAGCGCGCAGACCATTGGCATCCACCACGTATCCCAAGTACTTGAGCTCCGGCATGCAAAATTTGCACTTCTCACGAGAGACCACCAGCCCAGCAGCCAAGAGACGGTCCATGACCAAACCTAGTATTCTTAAGTGCTCGTCGAAATCCTGCGACACAATAATGATATCGTCGAGGTACACCAAGACATAAGGCTGTAAGTCCGCACCCAAAACAGTGTCAATAATTCTCTGCCAACGAGCAGGGGAGTTTGTCAGCCCAAAAGGTAATCGACAAAACTGATAAAGGCCTCTTCCAGGCACAGTAAAAGCGGTATACTCTCGGGAACCCCGGGCAATAGGGATCTGAAAGAAAGCACTCTTGATATCGAGGCCAGATATAAACCTAGCGTTTCTCAATCGATCCAAAATCGAAGATATGTAAGGGATAGGGTATGCATCCTTTTTGGTAACTGCATTAAGTTGTCGATAATCGACACAGAATCGATAAGTGTTGTCCTTCTTAGGAATGAGACAGACGGGCGACGACCACGGACTCTGAGACGGCTCTATGATTCCACTGTCTAACATCTCCTCCAGATGTTGGTCGATGATTTTCTGTTTAGCCGGCGATACCGGATACCATCGCTGCTTGATAGGCTTTGCGCCAGGTAAAAGCTCGATGTCGTGCGGCGGAACATTCGCACAACCGATACCCGTACCCATTCTCTGGAACTTCTCCTCAACTAGGAACTGCAACAACTGTGACTGAGCAAGAGTCAAGTGAGACTCGCCCGTGACGCTACACACCTGCTCAGACTCGACCGGCGTTTCAGAAAAATGCCAAACACCCTCATTAAGCCTAGGAACAACATCCATTCCCGTCCAAAAGTCAATGCCCAATATAAGTCTATGAGGCAAACTTGGAACCACCAATATATCAATCCAACGAGTTCTACCCTTAAGAGTGATGGGCGTCTTAATATAACCAGGGCTGCTACAAATCTCTCCATTGGCGACAGCACAAGAAGATTGCCGGGGGGTGAGCTTAAGTCCCAACTGCAAAAGAAGGTCAAAACCAGGACGGCCCACAATGGTACGCATTGCCCCTGAATCGAGCAAACCCGTGATAGAAAAGCCGAATACGTCAACCTCCAAATAAGGTCTTCCATCTCCAGGCACATGTGACATAATGAAATCGAGGAGTACTTGCTTCTCATCTCGAACGCCAGCATTGGCCGTACCAGTCGGTGAGGAGGTTTCCTTACGGCCCTCTAGGACCTCCTTTGTCCGTTTCCCGAATCAGAACATGATGGACAAGTTCGAACAGTAACGTCCGCTTTCCCGCATCGGAAACACAGCATCCTCTGGGGCTCCCCACACGAACGCCGAGTATGGCCCGACTTACCGCAATTCCAACAGATCACCCGGGCACTCTCCGAAACAGAAGGCATCTCAGGTGACCTAACTGCAGAGACCTCACCCTCAACCGCGGATTCCGGACCATCAAAGGCTCCCACGAAAGCTAAATCGGGGTCAGCATAGTCCTGTCTTCTCCTGGGTGGAGGCGCGTAGTTATCAGACCTAAACTTCTTAACCTCTAACTTAAGGCATTCGTCTTCTAGCTGCTGGAGTGTCGTTACCGTGGGCAACTGAGTAGAGTAGAAAGGGGCCAAGTTCCTAATCAAAATATCCAACCTAGCCGACTCATCGAAGGAACCATAACGCCTGAACATGGAGTTCATGCAAGTAAGATAGTCCACAATGGACTCCGAAGGTGCCTGAGTACGGTTCAAAATGTCCCTGAACAACCTAGCTCTATAATCTGGGGGCTCATAATGTTTGGTCAAAAGAGAAGCCAACTCCTGCCAATCACAAAATCGGTCGCGATTAGATCTATACCACATCAACGCTTTACCAGCAAAAAGATCGACAGCAGACTCGAATAAAGCAGAGTAAGGGACGTTTCTAGCCTTCCGCATGTCTTCAACAGACTCAAGAAAACTATGCACCGTTAAACCTCTCGCCTCGCCAGTAAACTTCAGATTCCACTTCTGGAGATTATATGCAGAAGTACCCACCGCCAAAGAGTTCCTAGTGCTAGACCTCAATATCGTGCCCCTAGGACGCGACTGCACACCAACAGATTCGTCAGAGTCCGACTCAATGCCAGAATTGCCAGCAACCACCGACGCACCAGCCAACTCACCAGGAACAGGCACAGACTTCAACTCGTCCAAGGCCGCCGCAACCGAGGTCCTCAACTTCAAAAACTCCTCGCGTCTGGATTGCTCCACTTCATCGACAGAAAGCCTAGCCAACCTACCGCTCAGATGAGTCAAGCGAGAATAAAGAGTTTGAAAACTAACTCCAGGATTCCCCCGCAGAGCCATCACCTCCAAATATTTCCCACTACAACTGTCCAACTCCACCTGGCTGTCCAATTTAACCTGTGGATACGAAAACGATCTATTCCCACTCTCCATCTTCATAAATTGTCCCAGACACGTCCGCAGGTCCTTAACCGTTTGCTCCGGGGTGGACTCGAAACCCCTAATGCGCAGCTCATGTTGAAGCTCATCCTTCCTAAGATTGTACAAGCTGAAACGCAAAGACATCCTTGGGCAAGGCACAAACACCGGTACTAAGCCTCCAAAACAAAGGATCGCGTAAATAATAAAAAAAAAGATCCACAACTGCTACAGTACCCAAAAGAAATATTCCCAAAACAAACAGACCGATACAAAAGATAGCCAAAACAAACAACCGCAAACGAAATACAAAAATTATATGCGCAGTGCTGGATTGGTATTGGCTGGGACACCCTGTGTAGGCTCTCAAACGCTACACGTACAAGAAAACAATCAGCGGTACGTAAAGCTATTGTAAATCGCAATATAATTTCAATAATACAGCGTTAATCTGAATAAAAATTCGAAGTAGGCGACCATAAAAATAAGTAAGAGAAAAGCTCATCCACCAAATTTCGTTCACTCTCAACAAATACAGCAAAAATATACAAAAATTTGAACAAGTGACCTGTTGTGGCCCCACGTTGGGCGCCAATGTCGCACGTCGATTTGCCCAGACGGTGAAAAGGGAGATCAGGGCCCCTCAGCGGTTGGAGCTAATAGGGGTGGGTTTATTTTTTTTTTAAGTTGTTGAAAAGGGCGCCAAACAATCGTACACTGATCTCTAGATTGTCTCTTTAATAAAGGGATTGTTACCTCTATCAAGGTGAAAGGGAAGTTATTATGATATATTATAGATTTTCAAATATTGTATATTCGTCTACACATAGTATTCAAACAGATCAAACGTAATGATAGAAACAAACAATTCAGTGGGCCGCAGTAACGTTACGTAGGCTTTACACTATTCTATAATTCGTAAATTGAAACTAGACAGTAACAGTAAGGAATATAATAAGATATCTCTTTCTCTTTAAAAAGAACTACTCGAGTTCTCTCGTTGATGCTTCTACGGCAAGTAGTTTGAGCTCTATATAAAATTTGGTGGCGATGTCTGTCTCATAAACACAAAGTAAGGTAATGGATCTGACCTTGTCATCCAACACGTAGTGTTACCAGGAAAAGTAGTTCTATAGTAAGCTCTACACAACGATGTCCAGCGTATGGGTTGCTCGAAGATTCTCCCAACTCCTTCACTCTCTGAATTACAGCAAACACGAAGACAATCCACTGCTAAATCCCCTCGTTTCGTTCAGTTGAACGCAGGTAAAAAGGCAGGTATTCTTAGGGGCTCAGAAATATCAATTCTTCCGGTGTTTTCCCCGGTGGAAAAAGATTTCCCGGTGGAAAAAGAGTCTCTAAAAAGGGAAAGCGTGATCCATTAGATTCTTCAAAACTAAACACATCTGATTATTAGGAATGACAACTTACGATCTTCGACTCTCAAAATGCTCCACTCTTTTGGGTGCTGCCAAATCGGTAATCACCAACAAAATTCAATCGACAACCAGAAGGACGACTGGATTCCAAAATACGGCAAACTTTCTTGCAGAAATAATCCTCTTTCGAGATAGCACACAAAATTCTCTTCAAGAAACTCCCAAAAATTCCAGAACATTCGAATCGCTTCACAAAATGGTGTCTTTCGTACCAGAAAAAAAACGTAGTTGTCACAGAACCAAAAATCGATGACAGATCACAGACGTCAAAATCGATGATAGATCACGGAAAAATCGATGCACGTTACGGGAAAACGAACGCTGTAAACCTCTACTGAATCGATGGGGCACGGATAGATGGCGCCAGGAGTGCGATATGCAGCGCAGGAAATTTTGAACGTGACATATACTTCCATCTGAGAGCCGCGTATGGGATAGGTGCTACCATATGTGCCTTTGGAGATTGAAGCGGTGGTACAGAACGATAGAGCTCGCATATGCTGGAACTATCCTGTCTCAACAACATATGTTTATGTTTATACTGATTACTCCTAGGTCTCCCGAGGAGACCCCTCAGAAGCTTGTAGCTTGTGCGAGTTAGGAGAATCAGTTGTGTTCTGTGTAGGCTTTGTTACTGTGTCCTTACGCCACCATGGCAGATCAATGCTGTTAAGTCAGACCTACTTCTGCTGGACAAGGAGCTGAAGAAGTTATTTCGTGGAATTCTCCTCCCTTGCTGAAAATCATGTTGTGATGAAAGGAGAACAGAAGAGACAAAAATACAAAGAACTCATGTCCGAGCTTGGAACTTTATACCCAGGTCATAAAATTAGGATGGTCGTACTATCATAGGATGTCTCGATGGAATGAGAGCTAACTACGTAGATGAACTGAATAATATTCAGTTCACGTAGTTAGCGTTCTGCAGATCACTGGCCGAGGTATTGGCGCACAGAATGCAGAAAGCAGTGTTGCTCGGGTCACTTCATATCATCAGGTCTCATGAACTCTAGAAGTCACTTGCAGCTCATCTCTTCTGTTAAGGGACGCTACGCGGGCAGGATGAAGAACTCCTCCATGGAATGTGTGGAGGGTTTTTAGTGAGTAGCCAAACAAGATCTTGGATTCTCACACCTCGGCGCCCATAAAGGGCTTTCCCCTCACACGGACTTCAAAAAAAATAATAATAATTAATTGTGGAAAGGGACTATTGTTCCAGGAACTCATTGACCGTATATGTCTTTTCGAGGAGCATATTTTTAACCTCAATTTTGGAAGATTCTGGTCCTAGTTGTTTTCAGCTGTCCGGTATCCTATTAAAAAGCTTTATGCAGGTATGATTGGGACCCTGCTGTGCCTTTTTAAAAGCTTTTATTTAGTTTCACCTGTCCCGGTGTCTGTCTGTCTGTCTGTCTGTAATCAAATCTTGCAAGTTGAATATGACACACTTCTAATCGTCCGCTTGATTTGAAATTTGGCAGGTGTACATAATTCTGGTGACAATGCATCATGAAATATTTTTTATAGAAAAAAACAAAATGGCGGCTCCAAAATGGCGGATGAGTTTTGTAATTATCATCCGATTCCATTCAAAATTAGTATCTGGGGGTTTTTGGGTTCGACAATGTTGATTCTTCCGTCAAAATTGAAAAATTCAAGATGGCGGCTACAATATGGCGGACGAGTTTTGTAATTATGATCCGATTCTATTCAAAATTGGTATCTGGGGGTTTTCTGGGTCGGAAATCACGATTTTTCAAAATTGAGGAATTCAAGATGGCGGCTTCAAAATGGCGGAGTGTTGTTATTATAAAAGCTTGTCTTAAAAAATGATTTTTTTATCATAGCTTGTTTATTCTCAAAAGCGGCACAGAAACCTTTTCTTTGTGACGGGTGTTGTACGTGTGGTACTCGAGTTTTTCCTAAACTTATCCTGATGGTGGTGGACATAAGTCACACATGCGAGAATAAAAGTTGAAGTGATGGTAAGTATTCTTTCACTTTTGAAAACTCCCCTATAGCTGTCTCTTCTTTTTATACCAAAATCGTTCTCACTTCTCTTTTTTGTTGTAGCAAAACCCTCTGGGCTTGGCTGGATTGTCCCCACACTATATCATATACTGCCACACTATGGAAAGCAGCATAATAGGTAAGTTTCGCCGATATCTGTCTCATCCTTCTGTTCATATGGTTATGTTTTTCGATCTACTCAGTCTGTTTTTAAAAAGAAATTTATTTTTTCAATTATAAATCACAATCGTTTACGAATGAATGATTATAAAGGGTGTTTTTTTTAGAGGTATAGAACTTTAAATTGCAATAAAACAACGATGGATTATTCGATTGACATGAATTTCATTTATCCGAAAGATGATCTTGTGGCAATACATTTTGAATGTGATTTCTGGCATATGACCGCCACTGCTGGCTCGGATGTAGTCCAATCTGGACGTCCAATTTTCGATGACTTTTTCCAACATTTGTGGCCGTATATCGGCAATAACACGGCGAATGTTGTCTTCCAAATGGTTAAGCGTTCGTGGCTTATCCGCATAGACCAATGACTTCACATAGCCCCACAGAAAGTAGTCTAGCGGTGTTAAATCACAAGATTTGGAGGCCAATTCACAGGTCCAAAACGTGAAATTAGGCGGTCACCGAACGTGTGTTTCAATAAATCGATTGTGGCACGAGCTGTGTGACATGCTGCGCCGTCTTGTTGGAACCACAGCTCCTGGACATCATGGTTGTTCAATTCAGGAATGGAAAAGTTAGTAATCATGGCTCTATACCGATCACCATTGACTGTAACGTTCTGGCCATAATCGTTTCTGAAGAAGTACGGACCAATGATTCCACCAGCCCATAGAGCGTCTCTGGGGATGCGAGTGATCAATAAGAGTAAACGTGGTGCGAAAACGTTCCATGGTTAATCGAATTAACTGCTATGATGGACGATTTTGTCGACGATAAAATGGACGTAATGCGCGATACGTATTCCGCACAGAACCATTATTTTCGAAATAAAATTGCACTACTTGCAAGCGTTGTTCAGGCGTGAGTCTATTCATGATGAATTGCCAAACCAAACTAAGAATAAATCACTTGACAGCTGTTAAATCGGTCGCCATCTTGAACAGTAATTCCAACTTGAAGTTCTATACCTCGAAAAAAAACACCCGTTACAATTAAACAGAGTAGAACGGAGTTACATCAATCTTAAAGACTAAAATGGAACTAAATCTAAGAAGTGTCTATTTTCACTCGACACCTCGGATCCGTATCAGCACTCTCGCACTGTCGCGTAGCACTTTCCAGGAACTCGTGCGGCGTCAGCTACTTGGTACGACGAGGATATCGTAACACTTTCCCCCTCAAGAGATAACGTCTCTGTTATCTGGTGGATGGCCTTGTTGGATGTCTTCCATTTTTACATGTATGATTTTCCGTGGACTGCAGATTAGCTCGGAAATTCTTGCCCTATGTTTCATAATGATGATTATTCCTCCAACTATGAAACAAAGTAAAATTGCGCTTGTTGATAAGTGGGAACTTTGGGATGCTGCATGTAGATACAGGGGCTGGTCCTGAAGTTTCTCGGCTTCCTGGAGGATTGAGGTTGGTTCTACCAAGTGTTGTAATTGAAGTTCCACTTGGTGGTTGTATTTGAGAGTAATTTTTGAAATATTTCGTGACTCAATTTCAGAAATTGGAATTGTATTGTCGAATATTGAATTCTGGATGATGATGTAGCAGTCGGAATTCAACAGGTTTATTCCTTGGATAGATTTCTTGACTACTATACCATGGCAGTCCTCTAGTATCGTCTGCGTATGCTTGAACAGGGTGAGGAGTTCTTTATTCTTCAGAATGTGTATGATCCTTTAGTCATTTTTAATGTAAACTGTTTGGCAGCCATCTAGTGATGACAGGGTGCATACTTCCTTGGTTGGTGGTTGAAGGCATAAAACAATGGTATTGCCTGATATGGAGAAACAGGCTTCGTTTGTCCAGTATTCTTCATTCTTGATTTTAATCAAGTACTTCTTTGGAGGTACAACAGCAATATCTTGGTGATTAGGTAAAGGGTATACTCGGGAATAGTTTGCAGTAAAAAGTTTGAGAATAGGAATTTTTAGTAGAAGTAGGTAGTTATACAGGGTAGCCAAGAGATTGACGTCAAAAAAAAAAACACCTCGTGTCATGGGCTATTCGAATCACCCCCATATATGTTATGCGATTTTTCATGGTTTTAGAGTTATAGATTTTTTTATGAACTTTGAGAATTTTCGACTTGACCATCTTAAAAAAGATATTAAAAAAAGTACAAGACTTCTCTGTGAAATTCTTTTGTAACTTAATCTCCATGAATTGTACTTTTATACATAAAATAACCAGATTCGTAACTTCTCTCTCAGTACCAAACTCTCTAACGCCGCATCCTGAGAGACAAGGAGAAACAAACATAACATAACCTACCATTTTGTTATACACTGAGTGTTATTTGATTTGTACGAATACGAATAAAGCCCACTGATAAACTGTGAATAAACAACACGTGAACCACGTGTTGTGAAGTGTTTTACTATTTGACATCAGAGCTACGTTCATAAACTTACTCAGAGTAAGGATAGTTTTCTCCGAAGCGTTCATAAATTTACTCTACCAGTGCTTTTACGTTCAGAAATCACGTGATCATACTCTTCTCGAGTCTTCTCTACTCACTGGAGTAAGTTTATGAACGCAAGGCAGAAGCGGGATTGGTTCTTTCTTTACAACCACGTGAATTTCATGCAGTTCGATCCCGATGATACACCGTTTACGACCAAGGAATGGCTTGTAGAAGTAAATCGTATTGAATGCGAAACAGGTATGTCCGATACATTGGTTATTTTAAAAGCTGGTCAATGTTCGAAAGGGTGTGCTTCTAAATTCTATGTAAATTGGAAGCCTTTAAATAGAAATTGGACTACTTTTTGTAATGATTTGGAAATCGCATTTCCTTTAAGAGGAACCCGGCCACAAGACTTTTATCCTGCATGGCGATAAAAAGTTCAGAATTCAAATTTTTAGTAGAGTATGGTCAAGCTAAACTAAATTCACTTAAAAAAATTCTATAACGGATTTCCATGGGACATTATTTCAAGTCTAGTTTCACATGATATTGTCAATGCTGAAGTCAAAAATAGAGTTGAGATACAATCTCCAAAAGACGAATTGGAGCTTCTTAAATTATTATCATCATTCGATGGTTATTCATCAGCACCATTAACACCCTTATCAGATATTAACAGAAAAAGATTATGGAAATAGGGAATGTTGAATTTAAAACATTAGGAAAAGCAAACGTCCTATTTTTCAAGTGTGAATTAGCTATAGAAATTGAATTAAATATAGTTACAGATGATATTATTCCACATAAGGATATTGACGCTTTGATCGGATTAGGTATCCTCAGGGGAAATTCAACTTAAAATTAATAAGGATTGTGTTGATTTTGTGACCTCCTTTAGAAAAGCTCCCAAAACGTTCTCTTTAGATTTAGAATTAGATTTGTCAGGATTGGACGAGCATTTGAAAGCACAAATTATTCAAATAATTAAAAAGGGTATTGAATCTGAACCTGATGCAGTCACCACATGTAGGTAAACTGAAAATTCAATTGAAAGATGAATCTCCTGTCGTTTTAGAGCAAGAAATCTAGCGTACCAAGAAAGAACAAAAGTTAGGGAAATTATTAAAAACCAAATCAAATTAGGCCTAGCTCTATTGTCCTAGTAAGAGAGCGTAATGGCGAAATAAGACTGTGTGTTGATTACAGAGAACTGAATAAGAAAGTTTTGCGAAATAATTACCCCTTACCAAGAATTCAAAATCAAATAGACCTTTTAGCAATAGCAAAGTTTTATACAAAGCTCGATATGAAATCTGGTTTTCATCAGATCGAAGTAGAAGAATCTTCCAAACACATTTCAGTATTTATTACACCTGATGGATTGTACGAATACAATAGAATGCCTTTTGGTTTCATAAATTCTCCTTCATGTTATCTGTCAGCAATTGAAAGGTTCTCGGAGATTGGAAAGAGAAAATTGCCCTAGTTTATGTTGATGATATTCTTTGTCCATGTGAACTGTGAATAAGTCGACAGGATATGCTCATGTAGTTTTAATGAAAAACTCCAATAAGAGATATTCGTCAACCATCAACTTGCTCAGTGTTATACCAATAAAGCGAATTAATGTTGATAAAGATGCCCTCATTGAGAAACTGGATGTTTCGGCAGAGGAAACAAAGAAGAAGTTTGATATGACTCGAAAACCAGGTTACCTGTTCGAGGTAAATCAGAAAGTAGTAATGGAAGTTACGCAACTGTCAAATGGTGGCAAATTGAAGCCAAAGTACATTGGCCCTTTTGAAATTAAGGCTGTCTTGCCGAATGATCGCTATGCCCTGAAGCGAATAGGAGGTCAGAACAGAATTACTACAGCAGGACAAGAACAGCTGAGAATATGGCCTGTGGATACAGATGATCAGTTTTAGTTGTGGTGACATGAAAGAATCCTAATGTGCGAGTGAATTCTTGGGTACTGTGACATGAAGACTGGATAGTCATATGTGGAGACTGGATAGTCATATGTGGAGACTGGATAGTTATATGTGAAGACTGGATAGTCATATTATGTGAAGACTGGATAATCATATTATGTCAAGACTGGATAGTCATATTATGTCAAGACTGGATTGGTCATATTATGTAAAGACTGGATAGTAAAATTCTTAGTGAAGTCACTTTGTTGAGAAATTTGATTTTTTTGCTGATTATCTTGTTCCATACTATACTAAAATGATAACTCTGCGGGCCGGCCCGAGCGAATCTATCGAAAAGTGGGTCCAGAAGAATCTCAAGCTGCGATTCAGTGATATATATATATATATTCTTATGAAATGGAGCTGTTACAGATTTGTTTTTAATTATGGCATGTGTCTCGAAAAGGCAACAAGGAACAGATCATTCAAACAAACATATTGATCCATTCCCCGCTCCTAATCTCAGTGTTAGCAGAGGAATGTCAAACGGGGCACCATACATTTCTGCGTATGATGCAAGAGCACAGATAAAAACCTCAGCAAAAACTCTGTCTCCCCGTATAAGTGTAGGGTTATTGGATTTGTTTTTAGATATTCATATTGGAGGGCATCTTCTTCTACGAATGTAATTCTTTCTTCATTTCTTCAAAGGGGTTGACAAAGCATTTTTAGATAATCTGAAAACAAAAACCAGAGGGAGAAAAAACGGAAAAGCAAAATCAACTAATATATTCAAATTGTTTTGAAGGTACCAACCCATCTCAAAAATGAATCAGATACTAAGTGAATAGAGTTAAAACCATCTGGAAATTTATATATTGAACAATTATTGACCAAATGGTCAATAGTTTGCTCTTCATGCCCACACTCACATCTCGGGCTATCAATGGCATTCCATTTGAAAAGCATACTATTACAACGTCCATGACCTGTCCTAAGACGATTCAATAGACACCAATTTTTCCTAGACAGATGAAAACCGGGAACTTTCTCAGAAGGATCGAGAATTAAACTTTTATTGAAAAAATCATATGAAGTCCATTCCGAACTCCAAATTTCTTTATGATTTTTTCTAGAATAAATAAAATCATTTATCCATAGAGGCTTTCGAGATTTCAATCTAGCCAGTCTTGTATCTGGCATATAACTCATAATAGGAAATGAATTTGGAAAGGAATGAAATTTATCCCAAGACTTCATGGCAGCAACCTGTCTACGAATATGAGGAGGTATTATGTTAGAAAGAACTGGTAACCAAGCTAATGGAGTAGATTTAATGGTTTCAGTGATGAAATTTTTACATGATCGAAAAGAGGAATAATCGATTCATACGTTGGTGAAATTTCGATTCTCTAGGCGATGTAGAAGTATTTTTAAAAAATTCGCGAAAATGGCGAAAAAATCAGACAAAAAAGACCATTTTAAACTCAATAAAACTTTTTTCACAGATATCCTGGCCGTGATGTAAATATACGGACCGAAAGAGGAAAAGTCAATGCAAAATAGCTTGTTGATATTCATATTTTCCATAATTTTTCCATTTTTCTAGGAAAATTGATTAAACTTTGACATTTCGCCTATAAAATCAGCCAAGTTCTACCGATGAGGATAATCACTTAAGAGTTAGATCAGCTGGCCCATACTAGTTTGGATCTAATCACTTTTGTATGTGATAGTTTTTTTGGTTCTTTTGACTCTATTTTGGCCTGACCTGTTTATGTGTTAACAGATAATCATTTCAATAATTGATGTACCATTATGGAAAATCTGAAATGAGTTATTTTTCAAGAAGCAAGGAATTGCGAAAGAGTATTTTTTTTAGTTCTTGGCTAATTAGTTCTAAATCTTGAGTGGTGAGCATGTAAGCGGTGGTGGGTTTTTCATTTGCCTGGCTCTTTTCCCACCTGAAATACAAAGCCGCAGCGCGAGCCAGCGCCTGGACCATAGCCATGCCTCACAAAAACTCAATTGTATCAATTGTTAGTCAAACATTGCTGTATATAACCTGAAAAGTATTACTGTTTGCTATGTTAATGAAACGAGGTCGTTTCAAGTGTCATTATGGCCGTGTAAGCAATTTGAATTTTGTGGCCCCTATGAATTGATAAAATAATATGCTGAGGCCATATTTACCGAATCTATAGCGTAGGCCAAATGTACAAATACTCTGTGATCTGAATCGATGTGCTTCTCGATGATCCTAAAGTCTCTCTCTCTCAGTACCACGCTCTCTAATGCCGCATCCTGAGAGACAAGGTCAAACAAACATAACATAACCTACCATTTTGTTATACACTGAGTGTTATTTGATTTGTACGAATACGAATAAAGCCCACTGATTAACTGTGAATAGACAACACGTGAACCACCAGAAAGTGTTTTACTATTTAACATATCTTTTTTAAGATGGTCAAGTCGAAAATTCTCAAAGTTCATAAAAAAATTCATAACTCGAAAACCGTGAAAAATCGCATAACATATACTCCATTCCTTTTATTTAATCACATAGGAGGTCATGGTTTCGTTTTCAGGGGTTGGTGCACCTGATGAAAAGTCTGTGCGCGTACATAAAATATCGTTAATGACAAAACGACGATGCCAGTTTTTTTGTTTACATCAAAGTAAAAGTATCAAAGATTTTCCACATTTTGTTAGTTCGAATCGATCGGCGATTTTGGGGCGAAATATCGATAGGAAATCGCCTATTTTTCCGTCGTCCAGAAGAAGTTTCGTGCAAGTGTCATTTTTTCCTTTCACGAGTTTTGGCGTGAGTACGAACGGCAAATTTGAATTGGACCAAAAATCGATTTATAAGCATAATTAAAGCGAAAGTAAGTACTAATCGACCTTTTTACACTTGATAACGAAGTTTTTCTAGGTATCTGGCCGTTTTGAAAAATTTCAAACGAAATTCCGGTCCCCCAGAAGTCTGGTTAGTTTCGGTATCGTTTTTGGTGCTCAAAATTTATTTGGAATGTGTAAATCGACAAAAAAGGCTTCCTTATACGATCTTCTAACGAAAGCGACCGGAAAATATGGTTGAGGTAGGATTTTCGAGGAATTATGAGGAAAGAACTTGCCGAATGAAATTGCACGATTTTTCGGAAGTAAACGGGTTCTGGATGGCCATTATCGGTCTCTAAATGATTATTGTTGATCGTTTCCACGTTTCAGAAAAAAAACACGTCGAAAAAGCTAAAAAAAAAGAAGAAATATGACTATATTGCATTCAACGGATTCAGATTCCGATGAATTGAAATGTGTCACTGGAGCTTTCATTCCTTTGCCGAAAGTAGAAATAGGCTATATTGAACCAGAATACATCGGTTTTTTCCATATTCCAGGAGTTTGTGTCTTATTTTAGAACAGGTAAATGATAAATGTGAAGCATATGTTTGACCTATTCCATTTTATTTGTACAAACCTACTGTGGTAGTAATGTATGAATATTTTTCAATCTAATAAATTACTATAATCAGAATATTTTACTCTTTGTTCATAAGATCAAATAAATAAAATGTCGTCAAGTCTTGAACTTTCAGTTCAAGAGAATAATAAAAATTAAATCTTCACAAGCATACAAATGAAAATTATGTGAAAGCAATGCAATTTTCTTCCATTGCGAAAAATAATGTATTTCCAGCAGTGATCTCTTGTACTTTTCATGCAAATAACTAGAAAAGGAATCCTTTCTATCAATTCATATAAACGTTAATTATTTTCGTCCATCACATCTTTTCCAATTCATTCACATTCTGAGAAATACGCTAAGAATGTAGAAAGGCAACATAGTGTTGACTTGGAACATGAAAATATTTTGAAAAACGTCATAACTTCGATACAGAGTGGAATGTGTCAAATTTCCGAGGCCAGAGTTGTGATTTTATAATTGTGAATGGAGTATATATGGGGTGATTAGAATAGCCCATGACACGAGGGCCCTTTTTTTTTCTTTTTGACGTCAATCTCTTGGCCACCCTGTATAGCAGTTGTCAAAATGGGCAACATTCTAAGATGGAAAAAAATGACAAATCTGTGAGTACCTGTCATAAATTAATGAGAGAGAAAAAAAAACCAAATTTATATATTACAGGCATAAATTCGTCTACTGAGTAGAAATAGTGGTGGCAGCATATTTTATTTACTTCTACTTTATACTGTCTATAATTCATGCTTCTAGTTTTTTCAGGTAATTTATTATACAGCTCAATGTCAGCTGAATTTCTGGCTGATTTACTAAGACGGAATCTATAGTCCATCCAAAAATGATTGACATCAGAGCAGGCCTTGCAAGTACAGTCGCAGCTTTATTTCTAGTTACAAAAAAGTAACTAAAAATTTTCTGTGCTCTCATCATAGATATAGAAATAACCTAAAAATTGAACGATATTTTTTTCAAAGTCTTTGATTTTTTTAAAGTAAGGAACCTTGAACATGAAAACGTTCCCAATTTTCACATACGATTATCAGCGTGGGAATCTGCATACCAGCCGTGAATTATTTTCATCTTGTATTGATACATATTCGATCTTACGATCAATTATAAGTAGGAGCATTACAGCCTGGAAATTCTAGTTTGATAACGAAAAATATCGTGGGTGATTAAATAGCACGGTCTTTTTTGATGTTCAATATGAATATTCGCTAAACCGAAAAAATCTAGTTGATAATTTGAAGCGGGTTACTGCAATGTGAATGGATTAGAAAATTTGTAATGAATATCAAGACAGAAACAAAACTTAACCAATGGATCTATTTAATATTTGAAGAATTTTGTCATGACATTGTAACTTTCAATATTTGTGAGCAATGAAGGTGTAAAATATGAAATATGAAAAATATAAATATTCCTATTATTCTGTTTCAACAACCACAACATGTTATTTTTTCCTCTTCTGGGCAGAACTCTTCATGTTCATAATGAAAGGTTTTGTCAGCAATATATCATAACATTCCTTATATTTTGACTATTCTTCTCTCATTTCTTTTTCTACGTGCTCTTTGCAGGCTTTCCATTTTTTTGCTTTTCACTCTTCAAGAGCCCCATTTCGAAGATATTTATTTCACTTGCTCAATTTTTTGCCAAATTTGTTCGAAACATTAATGACAGAACAAAATGTCAGTGTTATTTCCAACACCAACCTGAATTCTGCAACTCAAAATATTACTGAATGGGCATTACCAACATAATTTCGAGTTTCCAAAGCCCCCCGAGATGTCAATCATTCTTGGATGGACTATAGGTTCTCTTATCATGTTTTTATTTCTTGTATTATGGCTATGATATATATATATAAGCCGGTTTATAACGTCTTGCGACGTTGTCCGACGCCTAATTTCCAACGTTGTCGATGTGCGTAATCTTCTGGAGTTAAATTTCTAGCGCTCATTGATTTTTCGACGGATTTCTGCCATTCAAGTCTGGGTCTGCCTCTTTTTCGTCGACCTTGTGGTTGCCAATCTAAAACTTGCTTGGGCAGGCGATTATCTGGCATTCTGTTAACATGACCGAACCATGTTAGTTTCATCTCTATATCTTGCCAAGTGGTTCCCCCAATTCCCATCCTTGCCTTCAGTTCCTCATTTCTTATCCGGTCTCTCCTTGAAATTCTGAGCGATCTTCTTATTGCGTCCATCTCAACAGCTTCCATTCTTGATTTTAATCTTTCTGGAATTCTCCAGGTTTCAGCACCATACGTGAGTGAACTTTTGATCATGGTCCCGTAAATTTGGAATTTTCTATTCTTAGTTATTTCTCCACTCCATAGAATACTGTTGAGACATCCTATCATTTTTTTGGCGGAGGTGATTCTCTTTTCAATTTCTTTGATGCCCGTTCCGCTTTCGTCGAATGTTACCCCCAAATAGACGTAGTCCCGACAGCCAGATATGCGATGTCCGTTTTGGAGATCTAGAAAATCAGGCGTACCCCCTATCTTCAAGTACTTTGTCTTCTCTAGGTTGACAGTTAAGCTCCACTCATCGTACTCCTCCACCAGTTTGCGCACCATATACTCCATATCCTCTTGGTCCCCAGCAAGAACGGCCTGATCATCTGCGAATTGCAGCGTATAAATGCAATTATCGTTCAGTTCTATCCCCATTCCTCGTATTTTTCTCTTCCACTTTTTCAGACAGGCTGCTACATAAATTTTAAAGAGAGTTGGTGAAATGCAGCATCCTTGTCTCAATCCTTTTGTGACTGCGAATTCTTCTGTTAGAAATTTTCCAATTTTCACTCTTGATTTGGATCCTTTATAGGTATAGTTCTTGCAGTGCCTCTATGTATCTGAAGTTTATATTGGAGTGTTTAAGGATGTCCCATAGTCTAGATATTGGGACAGTATCATAAGCTTTCTGTAGATCTACAAAAGTGATATGGGTTTCCATGTTTCTTGCATTTCTTTTTTCAATAACTTGCTTGAGGCAGAATACGTTGTCCGTGCAAGATCGTCCAGCTCTGAAGCCACTCTGTTCTTCCTCTTCAAATTCTCCATACTCTTCCTCAATAAGGTCTCTTAAGATTTTACCGTATAGTCTACTCATAAGACTGGTGACTGATATTCCCCTATAGTTACTGCACTTTTTTCTGTCGCCTTTTTTGTGGATGGGAGTGATATGAGCGTCTTTCCAAGGAGCGGGGACTGGATGTCCATTTATACATTGGTCTATAATGCAGGTTATGTATCTTACGAGTTTATTACTGCCAAACTTCAGCATTTCTGCATAGATACCCTCCGGGCCGCTAGACTTCCCGTTCTTCAGAGACATGATGGCTTTTTTTACTCTGTTTTCGTGTATTCTTATCTCCTCTCCCATGATCCGTACTTTCCTAGTCGGTGATTCAGCGATGAATTGTTGTCTAGTTTCACCAAGCAACTGCTCATAATAGCTCTTCCATTCCTCTGGTTCAATGACTTGGATTTGGGCTCGATCTTCCCCACTATTTTTTAACTTTCCTATGAAATTCCAGATATCCGAGCACTTCCTTCCACCTATGTACTTGTCAACCTCTTGGCATTTAAGGTCCCACATTCTGTTCTTTTCCATCTTGATTATCCTACGTAGTTGTTTGTTGGTGTCTTTATATTCTTTATGATCTCGTTCATTTTTCGTGCTGAGCCATCTTAAGTATTTCCGTCTCTTCTCATTCACCAAAGTCTCGATGTCCTCGTTCCACCATATTTTCTTACTAGTTCTTCCTGTCTTTATTCCTACTGCTTCTGTGGTAGCTTCTTTCAGACTCTCGATTACATTGTTGTAAATTTCTTCAAAAGTTGCTTGTTCTATATTGGGCAGCAACTTCTGGTCTAATCTACTGTGATAGAGCAGTACGGTACTTTCGTTTTCGAAGCTGTGGAAATTATATTTTATGATTTCTATCTCATTTAAGTTGTCACATCTCTTGTCTCTGGATTTCATTCTTCTAAATGGAAAAAGCACTTGGGCTCTCAGCAAGTGGTGGTCTGTTCCGCATGATGCTCCTCGTAGAACACGCACATCTCTCCATTGGAATATTGATTGCTGTTTCGTGATGACGTAGTCAATAATTGTTCTCAAATTTCTGGTATTCTGTATCCAAGTAAACCGATGAATATCTTTGTGCTTATAGAACCCGTTTCTTATTGTGAGGTTGTGTGCTGCACATAGGTGTATTAATCTTTGACCGTTATCATTAACAACTTCTTCACCAAACGGCCCCACCACTACGTCATCTATTTGTTTTCCTGTTCTTCCATTGAAGTCACCAAGCAGAACAATCTCTCTAGTGCTACCAATATTTGCCATTATCATGTCTACCTTGTCAAAGAAAGCTTCTTTTATTACAATTGCTTCATCATTCGAGGGAGCATAGGCTGCTATAATTGTAATGCTATGTCCCCTTATATTCATATTGACTGTCAGGATATTCTCGTCTACTATGGCTATGATACTCTGCATTAGTTGAATAGATATTTTTGTTTTTATGTATATGTAGTAGAGACTGGTATATACAGGGTGTCCTGAAAACAATGGATAAGCCTGCAACTATAGATAGACACTGTCGTGGTCTAACTTATTCCAAATTTTGACCTTAATGAAAATTCCACGGTTTCCGAGATATTCATGATTTTCGTATTTTTAGAAAATTTCCAAGTGCAATTAGTTTTTCTAGTGCCATTTCTACAAATGGAGAGGAATTTCGATATGGTTTTTTTTAATTTCACATGAGATAGTTCAGCTATCGGAAACAACGACTTAAATTCATCAAACTAGTGTAAAAAGTTAGAAACTCGTGAATTACGAAGAAAAATTGAAAACTAAATGAAATTTCCTTCAAGTTTGATGAGCTACAGTGTAAAAAAAATGAAGGACGCCCCTGGTAGACATCATCTTGAAAACTTGCTCAGTTATTGCAGATTCCAAAAAGGTTTCATAAGCCTAGGCATTCTGTAGTTTTTCATTCTCGTAACTACTTGATTACCAAATAGTCGAAAAATTTCGAAAAACTGTTTTTGTTGTAATCGTTATTCTGAGCTCATGTGTTAAAGTCAGGAGGCCATTTTTGTTGGAATCTAGTGGAAAATTACGAAAAATTATTTTTATTTTGAAAAAAGCAGTAGCGTATCGTTTCTCTGGTTGAATAGAAATATGGCATTATTTGTATTGAACACCCTGTATCTCGAAAACCTTACCGGACCTAATTGTATTTGACAAAATTTCTTATTTTCTTACATTCTGTACAGTGTTAAAAGGAAAGTATCAACTTAAAAAATACCCTGTGTTGCTACAATAGAGGTATGTGGAATATTCATTACAAATAAAATAAAACGAATTATTTTTTAAGTTGATACTTTCCTTTTAACACTGTACAGAATGTGAGAAAATAAGAAATTTTGTCAAATACAATTAGGTCCGGTAAGGTTTTCGAGATACAGGGTGTTGAATGCAAATAATGCCATATTTCTATTCAACCAGAGAAACGATACGCTACTGCTTTTTTCAAAATAAAAATAATTTTCGTAATTTTCCACTAGATTCCAACAAAAATGGCGTCCTGACTTTTACACATGAGCTCAGAATAACGATTACAACAAAAACAGTTTTTCGAAATTTTTCGACTATTTGGTAATCAAGTAGTTACGAGAATGAAAAACTACAGAATGCCTAGGCTTGTGATACCTTTTTGGAATCTGCAATAACTGAGCAAGTTTTTAAGATGATGTCTAACAGGGGCGTCCTACATTTTTTTTACACTGTAGCTCATCAAACTTGAAGGAAATTTCATTTAGTTTTCAATTTTTATTCGTAATTCACGAGTTTCTAACTTTTTACACTAGTTTGATGAATTTAAGTCTTTGTTTCCGATAGCTGAACTATCTCATGTGAAATAAAAAAAAAACCATATCGAAATACCTCTCCATTTGTAGAAATGGCACTAGAAAAACTAATCGCACTTGGAAATTTTCTAAAAATACGAAAACCATGAATATCTCGGAAACCGTGGAATTTTCATTAAGGTCAAAATTTGGAATAAGTTAGACCACGACAGTGTCTATCTATAGTTGCAGGCTTATCCATTGTTTTCGGGACACCCTGTATATACAGAAGGTACGGGCATTATTCCATACTTGGCAAACAGCGGCCGACAGTGATCCCTATATCCTGCATTAGCTATGACTCTTATAGCCCTCTTTTGAACAATGAAGACTCTTTTTGAGTTTGGAGAATTGCCCCAAAGAATGACACCATAATTCAAATGGGATTGTATGAGACCATGGAAGGCACTCAGTAGTGTATCTACGTTAACAAACTTTTTCAATTGACGTAAAACGAAAACATATTCGGAGTTTTTTTTGCTTAGTTCATCTATATGTGCGGGCCAGTTCAGATTATCGTCCAAACTTTGGAATTATTCTATACTATACTAAAATGGTAACTCTGCGGACCGGCCCGAGGGAATCTGTCGAAAAGTGGGTCCAGAAGAATCTTAAAATCGCAGCGAAGCTGCGATACGGTGAAGAAATTTTTATACGGTCGAAAAGAGGAATGATCGATGAATACCTGGGTGGAATTTCGATGCTCTAGGAGTCTAGGCGATGTAGAAGTATTTTTTAAAAATTCGCGAAAATCGCGAAAAAATCCGTCAAAAAGGGCAATTTTAAACTCGGTAAAACTTTTTTCACAGATATCCTGGCCATGATGTGAATATACGGATCGAAAGAGGAAAAGTCAATGCAAAATAGCTTGGTATTCATATTTCCTATTATTCACCCATTTCTTCAGGAAAATTGATCAAACTTTGACATTTCGCCTATAAAATCACCCGAGTTCTACCGATGAGGATAACTACTCAAGAGGTAGATCTGCTGGGCCATACTAGTTTAAACCTAATTCAGCATTGTCAAAGTCAGATGAGAACAACGTTTCAGTCAACATAATTACATCGTAATCACAAATTGAAATATCATAGCCAATTCATTCACTTTAGAACGTAAACCTCTTACATTTTGATAGTAGCAAGACAAGGTTTTCTTATTATAAACGGCTTGATATTTTGAACACACAGGATGAGTGCTTCCGATGCTAGTATTTGGTTAGAAATGGCCGAATTCCTATTCCATTGGGCCAGGCTTCGGGATGGAGAAGTTCTTCTTGGGAGATATCGCTACTTCCGAGCTTGAACGATTTCTTCGGATTTTTTGATTTGGGGTCGAAACAAAGTACGTCTTTGTTGGGCCATTTCATCTCAGCGTAACATTAAATGTTTTCAACACTTGTATTTGAATGAAGTCCTCCTAACCTAACCATATCCAACTCCTGCCCTTTGGAGCCGGCTGCAACAGCTCATTTGGACTCCCTAGTCCTTTGAGCGCAACCTCTCTTTTCCTCTGATTTCTCTTTACTGTTTCCCTGCTTGAGGTGTAATTTTACCCTGTTGGTTGAGAGACGCATTGGGCTTATTTGGTAACGTCTTAGTTTTTACTGCTTCAGCGAAACTTTGTTTCGTTAGAGGTTTTTTTGATTATTTATTATGACATCAGTATTTTTTATGTTATCGGATTGCGCTTCCGCTAATTCTTTTTGGTCACTAACCAACATAATTTCCTTGTTACTGGTACAACTTCTATTGAGTCCACGAAAATCTTCAGATGACATTAGGCGTACCAAACCGATGTTAGATTCTTTCAAGGAAGAGATCTCTTCCCGGATTAGGGAAAACGACTTTACTATTGTATCGGTGATAGCCTTGGTTTCGTTATTTTGATGACGATCAGATGAACCAGCGTCGGAATGCTCACCCACGTTGGGTTCCTTATGTAACTTCACCTGCACTTCGCTAATGCACTCATCACAGAAGAAATGCAAATTTTTGGACTCCGATATTGCCTTCCCAAGATTGTCCTTTATTTTTGCGCATTGTAGATGTTGTTCCGATCCGCAAAAATTGCACGCGATGAATTTGGTATTAACGATAAAATTATCATTTATCTTCACATATCGAGCAGGAGTTCGCCATTGCGATGTAATACGAGATTGTATGTAAACTTTTAGGTTATAATCCAGGTACGGATGTTCACAGATAAAATGATATCTTTTTTGTTTGTTCGATCAGTGATATTTCCACAAATTAATCCCTCGAACACCGAAAAGTGACTGAATTAAACAGAGAACAGCAGAACAATTTTTTCCACTAATTAATAGATATCCTATCCTCCCGTCTGTGAGAAAAACCAGTCTATAAACCGAAAAATTCCGCAGAAAATCGAAAAACTTTACGGAGCACCATCAAAACGTGTGAATTTCGAGCAGATTCTATCTTGATGGAAATTATGGAAATTATCCACTGCATTTCTTGTGAAAGTGGCTTCGTCGGTAAACAGAATTGATGATGTTAAATTTGGGTTATTTAAAAGCCATAGGCAGAATTCTTTTCTTCGAGGATGATCTTTCTGGTTGGAGTGCTCGAACCCTTTGGAAATGGGGGAGGGGGTGAAATTGCTCCCGCTTTAAGTATTTCAAACTTTACTGTGGCTCACTTGGACGACTCTGACCATGGATCGTTTACTTATTGTTGGTTGTTCTATACTATACTAAAATGGTAACTGGGTGGACCGGCCCGAGAGAATCTGTCCAAAAGTGGGTCCAGAAGAATCTTGAAATCGCAGCGAAGCTGCGATACGGTGAGGAAATTTTCATACGGTCGAAAAGAGGAATAATCGATTCATACGTTGGTGAAATTTCGATTCTCTAGGTGATATAGAAATATTTTAAAAAAATTCGAGAAAATCGCGAAAAAAATACGGCAAAAAAGGCCATTTTAAACTCGACTATTTCCCTCGTCTTAATTTCCACCAATCAGAAACGCGCAATTTTGAATCACAAATGGTTTCTAGATGGAAAAACTGTATGGCAGCAGCTGTCAGCAGTTTTTTCGGGTTTACCCGCGGCAAAACTTGACAGTTGTTGTCAACGAAAATTAATAATACATACATAGATGCATCCAGAATAATCTGTTACTCAGGAAATAGTCTTGTCAAATATCATTCGTGCATCTAATTTTTCCTGTGAAAAAAATCGAAAAAACACAGTGCAAAGTAATATTTTGTTAACAAAAAGCATTCGTGCAGGTGCAAAAATCCTCGTCTTCGACTCGGATTTTTGTTGCCACCTGCACTCATGCTTCTTGTTAAAATATTACTTAGCAACGTGTTTTTTCGATTTTTTTCGGAAAAATTGGATGCACTTATGATATTACTTATGATAAAACTTTTTTCATAAGTAATATCATAAGTGCATCCAATTTTTCCGAAAAAAATCGAAAAAACACGTTGCTAAGTAATATTTCAACAAGAAGCATGAGTGCAGCTGGCAACAAAAATCCGAGTCGAAGACGAGGATTTTTGCACCTGCACGAATGCTTTTTGTTAAAAAATATTACTTTGCACTGTGTTTTTTCGATTTTTTTCACAGGAAAAATTAGATGCACGAATGCTATTTGACAAGACTATTTCATGAGTAACAGATTATTCTGGATGCATCTATGTATGTATTCTTAATTTACGTTGACAACAACTGTCAAGTTTTGCCGCGGGTAAACCCGAAAAAACTGCTGACAGCTGCTGCCATACAGTTTTTCCATCTAGAAACCATTTGTGATTCAAAATTGTGCGTTTCTGATTGGTTGAAATTAAGACGAGGGAAATAGTCACAGATATCCTGGCCGTGATATAAATATACGGATCGAAAGAGGAAAAGTCAATGCAAAATAGCTTGGTATTCATATTCTCCATTATTTTCCTGTTTCTTCAGGAAAATTGATCAAACTTTTACATTTCGCCTATAAAATCAACCGAGTTCTACCGATGAGGATATTTACTTAAAAGGTAGATCTGCTGGCCCATACTAGTTCCTCTACTATTTCCAGAATCTGATCCTCGATTTCGGCCATTTGAGATGTGCGAGGCCTTCCGTGATTCGTTTAAACAACCAGTATCTTTACATCTCTGCACCAGGATTATGAACATCCGCGAAGATGGGTGATTTCTTAGCGGAAATCTTGTTCTGTACAACTTATACGCTGAACTGGCATTTTGTTTTGATTCACCATAAATTAAAAGCATATCAACAAGTTCATTATTTGAATAAACGTGCGGCATTTTCGAAACATAAAATACAATCTACACCGTAGCCTCGCCGTAACACGATCGAAGATATACTGATCACAATCGATATTCTGAGTCATGTATGATAAGAAGACAAAAAACAAGAGATGTCGATATCTACGGAGGGGCAGGGGAGAGAACAGGTTCGGACTGAGGAATTTTCAGATTCACCTAGAAACTAGAAAATATTCTACTTTCCTTTTTTCGAAGCATGACTCATTTCGATGGGTTCTACCATCTGTCAAAAGAAAAGCATCACCTTTAAATACCCGCTGTATAGAATGTGAGCGTTGTGTCCAATAAGTATACAAAAGTGTAGGCTTAATTCTGCCTGAATCTAGCGCCCCTTGGTGCTGTAAGGGCCGGTATTATAAAGGGCAACCGACGCGACGGTTCAACCTTTGCGTCAATAACCAAATTCCTCACTAAAAATACGGAATCTAGTAGTTGACGCACGGTTCAACCGTCGGTTTCTCCTTTATAATACCGGCCCTAAGCATGCGTCCTGAACTTTTGGGGCAATCTATGGAATTTATTATTGAATTTTTCTTCGTGCTGCCGATTACCAATCGGCATATTTCCTTGATATTCTAGTGCGAGCCACTTCCCCTTTTTCGCACAAGCGTATTGGTCCTCGCAGGAGCCAGGTTTGTTTCAGAATTTATTTCAAGGATCAAATTATAAGCAAGGAATTATATGATCGCAGGGACCATAGTCGAACCGTCGTTCTTTTTCGCTGGGGCGAAGATACGATTATAAAATTCGTTTCCAAATATTTGAAACATGAAGTGTCCACATCTATATTAATAAAAGGCGATCTATGGTTGGTTCGAAACTTCGAAATGCCATATTGTTCAAACGATCGCACCAAATTCGACAATTTTTTTTTGTTGTGTTTATTATTGTTAGGGCAAGGTTTATATATCAAAATATTCCCAAAAAAATCCTACAGAAAAGAAAAAAAGACATTCCTTTTTCTCGAGCAATCATAGAGAACTTATGTAGGTTTTGACATTTGGACAAAGGAGGTTAGTTTTTCTTCCACAGAATCGCATGTCAAGTGAATAGTTAAAAGTGCAGTAGGTCTCACCACAGAATACCTAACAACGGTATGAGAATATTCTATGGGGATTAATAGTGGTAGAACGAAGTTCCACGGTATTAAATAGAAATGCAATAATAAAATAGAACGAGAGAAATGGACTCGCTATTTTCGATAAAATAGAAAGAGTGACTACTGCAGAAGTCCTGAGAAGAATGAAGACCAGCCCTCAATTCCCGAACATAGTGAAAGTCCGCAAACTGGAATATCTAGGACACATAATGAGGAATTCAGAACGGTACGACCTTCTCCAACAGATCTTGCAAGGAAAGATCAACAGCAAGCGGGGCCCGGGCAGGCGCAGGATATCCTGGCTTGCGAACCTCAGACAACATGTCGTCAGCAGGACTGTTCCGAACAGCTACCAACAAAATAAGAATTTCTATGATAATCGCCAACGTTCGGAATCGGACGGGCACCTGAAGAAGAAGAAAGAAGTTATAAGCCATGAAGTAGTCTGGCAATGGTGGATTTAATTTTCTTGAAGGGTAGGAAATTCAAAAATGGTATAGACTAGACTAGAGTATGAATGGCGATGTATACAATTATTGTGTAATTTGCATAGAACTTATAATAACATGGAAGGCTATTATCAGATCAAGTTGGTGGAACAGTGAATTTTTACCGGAATGTAAAGTAAATCGGATTGTGACGATCAGCATCAATCGTGAATTGTCCATTTTCATCTTTTCTCTATATTTTTGAAATGTTTTTGATTTATGTTTGGGTAATAAATATATTTGCGGAAATAACAAAATTGCCCATAATTAGTAATTGACATATTATTTTTGTATTTCTGTTTTGTGTGACAGCTCATATCCATGGTTTGACAGATGACGTTTGACAGATGACATTTGACAGATGACGTTTGACAGATGGCATTTGACAGATGACGTTTGACAGATGACATTTGACAGATGACGTTTGACAGATGACATTTTACAGATGACGTTTGACAAATGACGTTTGACAGATGACGTTGGACAGATGACATTTGACAGATGACATTTGACAGATGACATTTGACAGATGAGAGTTGACAGATGACATTTGACAGAACTCTTATTATGCCTAATTTATCTCCTGCTTGAAAAAATAGCAATGGTCAGTTTATACAACTTTAACGGGGGTTTCACAAAGCATACCACCGGTGATCAGAGCTTGATCTAGAATACTCGATTTGACAGTTCAGAAATCAAACCAAGCCGTTGATCTTCGATCACTGGTGATTACGTTGTGAAATCTACTGTAAGTATAGGCACGGCCTTCTTAAGATAAAGATGGCTATGGTATAGGTATTATTTAGGCGAAACAAAGTTCGCCGGGCCAGCTAGTTATAAAAATAAATTAATGGAGCGATCTGCTTACACGAAAATTTAAAATGATATTATTTCACCTGGATTTGGTGAAAAAGACGTCAAAATGAAAATTAGAAAATGGGTCACCGTAAGCACTGACGTAAAGTCAGGAGCTTTCGAGCACTCGTTCATTCATCTTGTAAGTACAGGGTGGGGCAGAAGAAACTATCCGATTTCAAATCCCTTTTTCTCAGAAGAGAGAGCAGGTAGAGTAGTGGGGTAAAAACCGTTAGAAGGCTGGTTTTATGCCATTTGTCAGTAGTCAACATGCCTTGGTCTGGTGAACATCGTGCTTTTGTTATTGAGCGGTTTATCGAATGCGGCGGTTCGATAATTGCTACACAACGTGCTTTTCGAATTCATTTCGGACTCGGGCGTCATGATCCTGTTCCACATCACGCTACGATTAAAGTGTGGGTGTCAAATTTTAGACAGACGAGTTCAGCATTGAAAAAGAAGTCGCCTGGACGTCCCAGGACAGCAACAGGACCTGAAAACGTGGCCAATGTGAGAGCCGCGATTGAACGTTCCCCGCGTCGTTCGGCGCGAAAACATTCGCTCGCTTTGGGGATTTCCAACCGCAGTATTCGGCGAATTTTGCACCGGGACCTCAAAATGCATCCCTACAAAATGGTTGTTGCACAGAAATTAAGTGAAAGGGATTTTGAAACCCGTACGAACCTGTGTCGCGATCTCCGAGAACTGCCAAACGACGATGTTGTGCTCTTCACGGACGAAGCCCATTTTCACCTTTGTGGCGCCGTAAACAGGCAGAATTTTCGATATTGGAGTGACGAAAATCCTCGGGAAATTCATCAGGAACCCCTTTACGAAGGGAAATTGCTCGGGCAATTGAAGAAATTCCTGTGGAAATGACGGTGAAAGTCATGGAAAGCTACCGCGAGCGCCTAAATAAGTGTATCCGCTCCCAAGGACGACATTTGAGTGATGTGCTTTTCAAAACTTAAATTTAAAAATGGCATAAAATTTGCGATATGTTAATAAAAAAATTTTTTTGACAAGCTGAGTGGTTTTAATTTTATAACGTTTTGAAATCGGATAGGTTTTTCTGCCCCACCCTGTAGATCCATCTTGTGAGTAGATACATCTTGTAGGTTGATCCATCTTATAAGTAGATTCGCATTCAAGAACAAAAAAAATTGACGGTTGTCAATTACAGCAGCTGTCGAAGCAATCGCTGATATGATCCTGAATAAGTTATGATAGAAATATTGGGCATTTTTTTGTCAATAATTCGCTAGCATTTTATATCGTTCTGCCGGTAGCTCGAATACGTCATTCTCCATTCCAATGTTGAATATTAAGGGTCTACATCCTTGAAAAAAAAGGGAGTCAGAAACGATTTATTTTTTCCGATTGATGAAGGGATGTATGAGTATAAAGATAAAAATAATAAAATAGTATATTCTAAAACTAGTTGCAGAATGGGCTCCTAATCACATTCCTGTAATTAAACTCACGCAACTTCAGACGCTCGCCCACAGGTGTGGACACATATCTAACCGGATACATTCAGGAACGTAAAGGGACACACACAGAGGGTCAACATTCGCAAACAAGAATTGAAAACGATAAAACATTATGAGATATAACACAATACAAAACATAGTCCGTTACAAACGATCAATATAAATTGGAGATTAACTTCTGTGAAATATATGAGAGAAAATCATTAATCGGTATTCAGACGGATTTTTTCGAATTCCGGAAAATTTTTTCACTTCAGGCGGGACTTGAACCCGCGTCCTCGAATTTCCGGTCCGAGATGCTAACCAACTACACCACCGAAGTTACTCATTTTTCCGGAATTCGATGTTAATGATGCCACGCAGACTAAGATATTAACCTCCTCACCCGCGCAGACATCTCAGTCATTTTTCCGGAATTCAATGTTAATGATGCCACGCAGACTAAGATATTAACCTCCTCACCCGCGCAGACATCTCAGTCTGCGTGGCATCATTAACATCGAATTCCGGAAAAATGAGTAACTTCGGTGGTGTAGTTGGTTAGCATCTCGGACCGGAAATTCGAGGACGCGGGTTCAACTCCCGCTTGAAGTGAAAAACTTTTCCGGAATTCGAAAAAAATCCGTCTGAATACCGATTAATGATTTTCTCTTGTAACGATCAATCCCAATATATCATCTAGAATACAAGAAGAGGAAGTAGGGAAAAAACGTCGAAATGCATTGAACATATTAAAACGCAATAAATTTCACCCCTTTAAATATCGAAAAATACACCATTTGCAAGATGGGGACTCTGAAAGGAGGATTCAATTTTGCAATTGGTATTTGAGTAAAGAAGAAGAAGATCCCCTTTGCCATGAAAATATTATTTGGACTCATGAAGCTCGAATCGAAAATTGTGGAATTATCAATAGGCACAATATGCACTATTGATGGTCTGATCAAAATCAACACTTGGTTAAAGAAGACGGCTTTCGGCAAGGACGATTTGGGTTCAATATATGGGTTGCCTCAAATAAAAACAAGATTCTGGCATATCATATCTACATCTAATCAAACCCTCGATGCAGATGCATACCTCAACATCCTACAGCGAAATATTGAACCTGAACTGGAAAACATACCATTGATCTCTTGGAGGGAAATATATTTCCAACAGGATGGAGCACCAGCACACAACTCTAGAGTCTCAACCAATTGGTTGAACTCAAATTTTGGTGACCATTGGATAGGTACCAATGGCCCTTTGAGATGGCCCGCGCGTTCTCCAGATCTTACGCCACTTGATTTTTTTCTATGAGGATATTTAAAAATTAAATTTATGAAACAAGGATAACAAACCATGAAAAGTTAAGAAGGAGAACGGAAAACGAATTGAGGTTAGTCACCAGAATTCATATCCGCAACGCCATACGAAGTGTTAGATCGAGATGTATGGCGTGCTTATCCAACAATGGTTTACAATTCGAACACTACCGTTGATATATTTTTTCATCTTAATTTTGTGAAAATAATTATTGTTGACTTTTTTTTATACCACTGAATTTTCGAGTTCATTTATCAAATATATAAGATATAAATATATATAATATATACACCTAAGTTAGTGATGTCAATTTTGGAAACCTCCATCTTTTTATACATTCTCAATTTCGTAAGTTTTTCATGATATCATCTTATTTGTTTCTACCGTTATCTTTCATTTTAGTTCTCCTGATGAAGAGATAAATAAATATCTCGAAAGCTCGAGCAAAGAAAAAAGAGTACCTCATTAATTGCTGCAATTCCCAATATCCAATTTTCTATCTTATAACTTAACAGCAACGAATTTTCGATTATAATATATACATATATATATTATAATACGAGGACGGAAGTAATTGCCGAAATGTACTAATACTGTAATCTTCATAAGGGTATGCGGCAAAGGCAGAATTGCAAGACAAAAAACTTTTTGCTTAAAAGGTCTTGCAATTCTGCCCTTGCCGCATACCCTTATCAAGATTACTATATTATAATATATATGAAAGATAATTGAATGCACATTTTTTCTTTAATGATCAGATGAAAGTCTTCTTTTCTCTAATGAAGGATATCGATATTTAGTAAATTATTCGCATAGAACTTATAGTACTATAAGTTCTATGATTATTCGACACTCGATTATTCCTATCACAGAAGGTTGAGTTCATAAAAGAGAATATAGCACACCAATATATCGAATTTTTCATGATTTGGAATATTTCTAGCCATTCTGGATAATGAATTTAATAGATAAACTATTTCTAATCTTAAGAATAATCGCTGACATATCAACTATAGAAATATTATTTCAGCAATCCATGATTTCAATCATAGAAGCATAGAGTTCACAAAAGAGAATGCATATTCAACGGTCTCCAAGGCAACGCGCCAGCCTGCTTATAATTCAACAGTGAATCGAAAAGCAGGAAAAGTATTATAATTTTTTTCTCAGGTGATATTAATGTGAATTGCGACATATGATACATTTTCAAAATCAGCAAAAAATTCCCAGCAAGATAAAATAACTTTTGACTATAGTTTACATTTGAGAAATCAAAAATCGTCCTCATTTCTCGAAAACAGCTGGAAAAAAAAAATCAATCATATTATATTTGAATTACTCTTAAAAAAGTGCCTGTAGAATGTAACAACAGATTTTCAATAGGAGTTCAAACGAGTGAGTTATTCAGCATTATTGAAAATGACAATTTCTCAATTTTCGCTCACAACTCAAAATCTATGAATGATAGGTCGGGTCTGTTTTCAAATTTGGATTATTCAGGAAAAAAGAGCTGCTCGAGAATGTGTTTTCGATTTTCTTCTAGCTGCTGTAGTTCTCAAGATCCCCTCAGTAGACAACGAATTTTGCCCACCCTATACTTGTTGAGTTCCCACAGTACAAGAATGGAGGACTCTCAATGATATGATACAGAATTTATCTGCAATACACTCAGATGAAAACTTCTTTAATCTTGTTCACACAGGAAATACATATTTAAGACAAAATCAAGTAAATTTATATTGCAGATCGTTTTAGTTGGTATTGTATTTCTGTTATAAACTATATCTGGCTCTTTGTACATTATGCTGAAACTCCACAACAAGATATCATAATATAAAAGAAAGGTGCTAAATGGTCTTCATCGCCAAAGTACCTCATCATTGAAATATCTCTTTCAATCATTATATGATGACATATCGAAAATATATTGTCTTACTTGTAGAGTTGCACTCCTCAGAATTGGGTTCGATTGGTATTACATCTACGAAGTCGGTGGAATCATCAAATGAACTCATTTTGAGATTATTTTGCGTATTTTTATTACTCATAACCCAAAAGAGAAATGGCACAATGATTAGTCCAAACCATAGGAATAGCATAATTCAATAATACATATATGAGTCCAAATATTAATATTCCTATATTAATTTTATTACTAATTAGGCAAACCAACACCTGTCAAAATTTTTTGAGGTTGGTGCATAGAATTATAAATATAGAATTTGAGCGTAGTGTCTAATAAGTGTGGCAATCGTTCCCCTTAAATCCAGGGTCAGTCATTGCATGCCTAGGGAGAAGAGAAGGGACATGTTATTCTGCATGGATACCGTATGTGACTCAATACAAACAGAGACAAATAACAAATCTGCATCCGCTGATCGCCACGATGGATGCCCCTATGTTCTTTAATCTATGCTATGTTCCCACTCTCCGTTATCGCACATGCTCACTAGTCTCACTGACCCTAGGCACAGCCCTTTAGAATTTAGATGTTTCACTTTTAATTTCAAGGATCAAATTATAGGTATAGAATTATGTGGGTTGGTGCTGGTGGTCAAACATGGTCAAACAATGAAAATTTTGACATGTTCATGTCAAAGAGTAGAAACATGTATTAGATGTTCTGTGGAGTCTTTGCCAATACCGAACGCGCCTTTAGGAGCAAAGATTATCTTTGTTTAGGAGTCTTTGGGCAAAGTATCTCCTCTACTTGTCTATGAATAGTTCCTTTATCTATGATGGTGGTCTAAAAATAAAATAACCTCGATTTTTCGTGATTTTTCTCATTTCGAGCGGAGTTTTTTACAGTATTTATTCACACAAAACAACATTTTAGTTATAAGCAAAATATTTGAAAATGGATTTTAGGGGTGAAATTGATACAGATAAGAAAACCGGAAAACACAAAAATCATGATGTTTCACATGTTTCTGAGAAGAAGTTGAAGAAATTCTCACATAAGGACTTTAGAAAGCAATTGAAGTCCAATGAGAAATTTAAAGGTGAGGAAAAATTAATTCATTCAATATTTCTACAATTTACGTTTTTTTTTTCAATTTATTCAGCTCTAAAGGAATTCTTACAAAACATAAAAGAACATGGTCCTGAAGATGTTGCCTTGGAATATCTACAACATGGTGGGAGTATTCATGAATTATTACAATGTTTGAAAGAAGATGATTCATTGCCACCAGTCCTAGTGATAGAGATATCTAATTTCTTATTATTAAAAATTATCAAGTGTAAAATGGAATGTGAAGATGTGGCATTCCAATCTTGTCGCTACTTTCTACAGAATTTTTCATTTATTGTTGATAAAATGTTGGGCCTTACATCTTCTGCACAAGAACGCATTGTCATCCTGAAGTTTCTGACAAGCATGGCCACAAATTCCTCACATCTATCAAAGGATATTTTGACTCATATCAATTTTAATTTGACTCGAATTGAGTTCTTGAGTATAAGTAGAGTGGAAAATAAAGCTGTCAGAAAACATTTTGTTTATTTTCTGACGGCTATATTGATTGATATTGATTATCCAGTATTATCTCTGTTATTGAGCAAAAAAAATTTACTGACGAGCATTATTAATGGGTTGCTCTACGATGATGCAGATACTGTTTGTTTCATATTGACTGCGATGAAACACAATATTTTAGAAAACCCTTCTGTATCTAAAACTGTGAAGATGAAGACATTCAATACAATTGTGGTGAAGAATATAGTGAACCTGTATAATTGGAAAGGACCTAGCAATTTGAAACCTTCTAAAGGGAACACTCAAATAATGGAGGTAAGTTCATCAGAATAATTTATTAATTATGGCTGAGTTACTTTGGCAATCAACTTGTGGGAGTTGATCTTGTACAGGGTGTTTCACCATAAACTGGACAAACATATATAGCCGTGTAGACAACACCGAGGAAGTCATTTTTGCCCTATGACATATACCCCGTTTTCGGCGCATAAGCGAGATACAGGGTGTTATTGATATTGATATATTGATATTTCAACATTTCACAAAAGTTACAAAAATCAGAAATATCGAACAGTAAATCACCTTCATAAAATAACAAGGCATGTCAACAAATTTAAAAGTTTCCACGGTCAAAACAATACATATTAAAAACGAAAAATCACAGATGGAAATCATTATCTCAAATACATCCTATATCACAGTTGTAAACTTCCTCCATACAATAATAGACATTTTCTTTAAAAAATCTTTTTAGTTTAATCTTAAACCTACGTAGATTGAGTTCTTTTGTTTCTTTAGATAACCTATTATACAACTTCAGCCCAATGAATATATGTGACTCCTGTGTCTTCTTGAGTCTGTGCTGAGGGACCATGAAAGAGTCAGCACCACGAGTGCCATATTTGTGTACGTCCTTATGTTTACAAAATTTTTCATTATTCTTATGTATGTAGCACAGGCTTTCCATCACGAAACAGCTAGTCAGCGTGAGTATACCATATGTCCTGAAAAGGTTTCTGCAACTATGAGTGGGAGGGACACCTGCAATTGATCTAATCGCCTGTTTCTGCTTTAAGAAAACCTGTTGTAGACCACTTGTACTTCCCCACACTACAATGCCATATGTCGCCAAACTGTGAAACTGCGCATAATAAGCTAAGACAGCCTCTTTTTCTCCCAGAATTTGCTTTATTCTTCTAACAGCATATATAGAAGTTGACAGTCTCCTACATAGCTCACTTATGTGTTTGTTCCATGTCACACCATCATCCAACACAAAACCCAATATGCCCACACTATTATGACCTATTGTTTTCCTAGTGGTAAGTACGATACTTTGTGTTTTCTCACCATTCAAATGCAGTCCATTCCCTGAAAACCACTCTCTTGCATAATTTATACTTTCCTGTGAACTTACAGTTAGAATTTCTCTATTATTTGATCTGCTCATCAGTGTAGTATCATCAGCGTACATCTTTATTTGAAAACCATTCTGTTCATTCGGCAAATCGTTGACAAACAAAAAAAAGAGCAAAGGACCCAGGATCCACCCCTGAGGCACCCCCGATTCCATCAGATTTTCAGTGGATTTATTTCCTCTGAAATCAACTATCTGAGACCTTCGATGAAGATATGACCCAACAAGCTGAAGTATTGGACCCCTTATACCGTACATTTCTAACTTTGCCAACAGAATCCCATGATCGACTGTATCGAACGCTTTGCTAAGATCTAAGCACGTCAAGATCACCTCTTCAAAACTGTCAAAAGCATCCAAAATCTCAATCATCAAAGTTACAGTTGATCTATTACATCTATAGCCGTGCTGACTTCCATGCAGTATTGATTTTGACCTCAGATAATCGGAGAGTCTCTGCTTTATTAGCTCCTCAATCAGCTTTCCAATGACAGGGACCACAGAGATGGGTCGGTAATTCCCACAGTCCCACATCTCCTTTTTTATAGATAGGGACCACTCTTGAAACCTTGAGTTCCTGAGGGAAAATTCCCTGCCTAAAAAATTTATTAATTAAAATACTTAGTGGACATGCAATTACCTCGATACTATCTTTGAGAGTTTTCACCGATAAGTCATATACAGGGTGGCCCACCCCAGACGCGGTTCTCATTTTGAGGCAGTAAATGAAGACATTTTGAAAATTTTTTTTTCGTCAAATGTGAAGGACAATCAGATGCACAATTTAAAATTGTTTTCACATATACAGGGTGTTCGATAACAAAGATATAAACCATAGTTACACTTTTTTAAATGGAATACCCTATATATGAATTCAAAAATTGAATGGCAAGCTCAAATAAAGATGAGTTTATAGGAACCATTTTATGTCTTAGGAGAACCATTTGAGAGAAAATGGCGAAAAATCGAAAAAAAGGAGTATTTTTGATTTGCAATTAATGAATAAACCCTTCAAGCCAACTAGACTGACAATGTTTTTTCGTATAGACGTATTGGCTACCCTTATGCAGAAAACAAAAATTTAACTCTGGAATATACTGAGTGATCATAATTAATGTTCAAATATTTACTACAAATAATGGTCAAAAACTTTCTTATTTCAAATGGCACACCCAGTATTTCTGTACCTTGTTGAACGTAAAAATTAATATTGAAACTATCTTCAATAGGTTTCCCTATACCTAAACCTAATAGTTTTCAAGTAATTTTCGATTTTGAATTAAACTTGTTAACCTACTGTTATGATTAGCGATATTCATAAAAAAACTTGTAAATATTTGTGGGGAAATGCTCACAATATTTTTTGAAATCTGAGAAACTCATATGAAGATCTCAATAATGGTGTTGCGGTCCCGCAAGATTTATTATTCCTTTATAAATGATTATCTACTGTTTTTCTGAATATGAATTCTTTTTTCAATTATTTTCAAATTAATTTCGCCTAGAAGGTATTGAGTGTCGCATTATCATTCAATCTTTCCCGGTACATGCCCTTAAATTTTTCTTTATTCCGATCGTTTTGATTCGAAGTTAAGCCATACGTTCAAAGAATCATGTAACAAACGATTCATTCAAAAAAATTACTGCTCAGGCGATGAACCTGTGCTGTCCAACATTTTCCCTATTCTTCACATTTTCAATATTTCGAAGACTTTTGGAGATTTTCAAAAGAGATCTGTGATAGTGAACCTCTGGCCAGAGAGTGAGTTGAATACCGGCATTCAGTAGTAAGGTAGTATTTGAAGGTATTTTGTGAACATCTTTGAATCTTTGAGTCTACTGATACTCAATCCAACAATTGGAGATAACAAGTATGAAGAATCAGAGGTTCATCGCCTGAGCAAATATTTTTTTAAATGAATCGTTTGTTTCATGATTCTTTGAACGTATGGCTTAACTTCAAAACGATAAGAATAAAGAAAAATTTAAGGGCATGTACCGAAAAATATTGAATGAGGATGACATTCAATACCTTCTAGGCGAAATTAATTTTAAAATAATTTTAAAAAAAATTGATATTGAGAAATACAGTAGATAATCATTTATAAGGAATAATAAATCTTGCGTGACCGCAACACCATTATTGAGATCTTCATATGAGTTTTTCAGATTTCAAATAATATTGTGAGCATTTCCCCACAAATATTTCCAAGTATTTCTTTGAATATCGCTAATCATATTAGTAGGTTAACTAGTTGAATTAAAAATCGAAAATTACTTGAAAACTATTAGGTTTAGGTATAGGGAAACCTATTGAAGATAGTTTCTATATTAATTTTTACGTTCAACAAGGTACAGAAATACTGGGTGTGCCATTTGAAATAAGAAAGTTTTTGACCATTATTTGTAGTTAATGTTTGAACATTTATTATGATGACTCAGTATATTCCAGAGTTGAATTTTTTTCTTCTGCATAAGGGTAGCCAATATGTCTACACGAAAAAACATTGTCTGTCTCGTTGGCTTGAAGGGTTTATTCATTAATTGCAAATTAAAAATACTCCTTTTTTTCGATTTTTCGCCATTTTCTCTTAAATGGTTCTCCTAAGACATAAAATGGTTCTTATAAACTCATCTTTATTTGAGCTTGCCATTCAATTTTTGAATTCATATATAGGGTATTCCATTTAAAAAAGTGTAACTATGGTCTATATCTTTGTTATCGAACACCCTGTATATGTGAAAACAATTTTAAATTGTGCATCTGATTGTCCTTCACATTTGACGAAAAAAATTTTTTCAAAATGTCTTCATTCACTGCCTCAAAATGAGAACCGCGTCTGGGGTGGGCCACCCTGTATATCTCTGGAGGTCTTGTTTTTCATATTGGAAACTGTTTTCAGTACTTCCGTGGGTATTGTGTCTGTCAGAAACATAGAGTCAACTCGCCTATCCATTCTTGAACTGAACTGGTGTCCACCCATATCAGACGGCCGCGGAACCATGTCAGCAACCCGTACGAAAAACGAACTCAAATCCTCAGCCGGCGGACCATCTGACTCCTGCACTCTACCTTCCTTTGTTTTTGAATTTATTATCTCCCAAATAACTTTGCTCTTATTTTCAGCATTTTCTATCTTTTAATCTTTTCTTTTCAAGAATTCGTCTAGCTCTTTACGATATTTGTTTTTCAGGAATTTGTAGTTGTCAAAAGCTGCTTTATTTTTAATGACTAGTGCTATTGTATGAGCTGCCTCCATTTGGTTCCTCAGAAGTACCAGGGACGGACACGAGTCTATTTTTCTTTTCTTGGTTTTGTTCACCTTTATAACCTTTTCTGGGTAACTGGATACAAATATTTCCATAAATATCTCATGGAACTCGCTGTAGGCCGTCTGTGCATCATTTATCTCCATTATCCTCTGCCAGTTTACATCCTGCAGACTCCTAACAAAACTTTTCGTACTCTTATTGCTTATTTTTCTTATTTTTTTATATATAACTTCTGTAGGTTGCACACTCAACGGAAATTTCAAGACTTGCGACACATTGTGATCTGACAAGTGCAAACAAACCGTGCATTTCCCAACAATATCATCAGCAAGATTACAAAACACATTGTCTATACACGTGGATGACCTCTCTGTGATCCTAGATGGTTCCCTGAAACATGTTCGAAGACCGTATGATAACATTAGATTTTCAATCCTCTTCACTGATGGACAATCCTTCATGAAATCGACGTTCAAATCACCCAGCAATATCAGAGTTTCATATCTTACTTTCTGCAATCCATAAAACACAGAATCCAGGGCCGACAAAAACACATCCATGCTTCCCCCAGGCCTGTACACACAAACTACAACTAATTTATTTTTTTCACTGACTATTCCAGTTAGTTCCGTTTCACCTTCTACTGACTGATTACTGACATCTGTTAGAACCTTAGTGTTTATACTACTCTTGGTCAGTATTAAGCAATAGAGATGGGCGTTTTCAGATTTTTATGCAAACCGTTTTAAAACCGTTTTCAGAATTTCAAAACGGTTTTCAAAACCGTTTTTGGTTTGGTTTTTGAGTATCGATTACACATTACAAGATTGAAGATCAAATCGTGAGAAAAATTCAAAACTGTGAAAAATTCAACACTTTATCGGTGTTTATGTTATGTTATTATTTATTATTCAATAACTGCAAATATATTCGACAATAAAAAAGGGTTATATGAAAAATATCACTTTTAATTTACAAATGAATACATTTCACAAATTAAATCAGAATCTAACATCAAACTAATTTATCGAAACGCTCTGTATTTAAATTAGCATTCAGAAAAGCAAGCTGTTCAACTTTTTCCGGCTTCAAACGACATATATAGAAAAAGTTCAAGTGAATTTAAAATTTCAATGATTTTAGTTTTTTATATCGACTGCCATTAGTAAAATAGTAAAACAAAACTAAAATAAAAACTCAAAAAACTGAAAACAAACGAAAACCGCACAATCTCTTTCCATATATCGCAAAGTATTGAGATTCGAGAGCGAGAGCGGTTTTCGTTTTCAAAACTGACGCCAAACGATAAGAAAACCAAACCGGAATGAGAACTAAAACCAACAAAAACCACACCATCTCTTTTCATAAATTAGAACGCTTCGAGAGCGAGAGGGATGGTGCGGTTTTCGTTCCAAAACTGACGGCAAACGATATGAAAACCAAACCGGAATGAGAACTAAAACCAACGAAAACGGCACTATCTCTTTCCTTAAATTAGAACGCTTCGAGAGCGAGAGAGATGGTGCGGTTTTCGTTCCAAAACTGACGGCAAACTATATGAAAACCAAACCGGAATGAGAACTAAAACCAACAAAAACCACACCATCTCTTTTCATAAATTAGAACGCTTCGAGAGCGAGAGAGATGGTGCGGTTTTCGTTCCAAAACTGACGGCAAACGATATGAAAACCAAACCGGAATGAGAACTAAAACCAACGAAAACGGCACTATCTCTTTCCTTAAATTAGAACGCTTCGAGAGCGAGAGAGATGGTGCGGTTTTCGTTCCAAAACTGACGGCAAACTATATGAAAACCAAACCGGAATGAGAACTAAAACCAACAAAAACCACACCATCTCTTTTCATAAATTAGAACGCTTCGAGAGCGAGAGAGATGGTGCGGTTTTCGTTCCAAAACTGACGGCAAACGATATGAAAACCAAACCGGAATGAGAACTAAAACCAACGAAAACCACACTATCTCTTTCCTTAAATTAGAACGCTTCGAGAGCGAGAGAGATGGTGCGGTTTTCGTTCCAAAACTGACGGCAAACGATATGAAAACCAAACCGGAATGAGAACTAAAACCAACGAAAACCACACTATCTCTTTCCTTAAATTAGAACGCTTCGAGAGCGAGAGAGATGGTGCGGTTTTCGTTCCAAAACTGACGGCAAACGATATGAAAACCAAACCGGAATGAGAACTAAAACCAACGAAAACCACACTATCTCTTTCCATACATTAGAACGCTTCGAGAGCGAGAGAGATGGTGCGGTTTTCGTTGGTTTTAGTTCTCATTCCGGTTTGGTTTTCATATCGTTCGGCGTCAGTTTTGAAAACGAAAACCGCACCATCTCTCTCGCTCTCGAAGCGTTCTAATGTATGGAAAGAGATAGTGTGGTTTTCGTTAGTTTTAGTTGTTATTCCCGTATGGTTTTCATATCGTTTGGCGTCAGTTTTGGCAACGGTAACTGCACTATCTCTCTCGCTCTCAATGTTTTCCGATATATGGAAGGAGATGGTGCGATTCTCGTTGGTTTCAGTTCCGAATTTAATCGTTTTCACTTGGTTTGAATAACGGTTCTTTCTTGTGATCTGTGATAGTTGAATTGGCAGTTTTGCGAAAACGGTTTTTTCAGATGATGAGAACGGTTCGAACCGTTTTCTGACTGAAAACGGTTTTCAGTTTGGTTTCGCTAAAACCGTCACATGCCTATTAAGCAACCACCATGTATGCTCTGAATTCGGGAGTAAGAGCTTGCTATCTTATATCCAGGTATATTTACTGCTTTTAAGTTTTCAGCCTTCATCCAATGCTCAGTAATACCAACTATATCATAGTTTTTATCCTGCAATGTTTCTGTTAGTAATTCAATTTTATTGGATAAGCATTGGATATTCACATTTAGTACCGTAAAATATTGTCGACAATCTTCTTCCTTTTTTCTTGTTTTTGCCTCTCTCACGGAAACTATGTCGTATGATACTTGACTTTCATCATCTGAAGATTTTTTGTTTAATGATTTTATAAATTTCTGTTCTGATAATTCAGTACTACCATCTTTGTTTATTAAAAACTTCCCCCGTTCTTATGTCTGATTTCTTCGAGAAAGAGTTTATGTTTTTCGAAGTCAAACCTTTTTACTCCTACTCCCTCAGGCCAGAAGTCAGGATTATACAGTTCTTCTTTCATTTCAAACGGCACTGTAACTACAAATCTCTTTAGGTTCTGCATTTCAGCAGGAATTTCTCGAACCCATATTTCATCGTTTCTAAGTTTACTTTTGTCTGATATGTATCTATGAACTCTATCTTCAGTGCTAGTCTTTTTAACACGATAAATGTATAGCCACAATTTCCTCTTTACTCCTTCAAATTCATTGTTTAGGGGTGTAGCGTAATTTGTTGCCGTATTGTATATACCGCAGTTATATTTTAACTACAAAATAATCACAATCAACGAGAGATTTTTATTATGTTTATTTACTAAAAGGGGACAATGACTGTCCGTATATTTACAAGTGTCGAAGTATAATCGAAGAAAATGACGCGTGATCTTAAAGGCTTAAGATGGTCAAGACGGAGCGTAGATCAAGAAGGGTGATTATAACAGAAACATCCCTATTTATGCATTAATCCCCTCCAGAAGGGCGGTTTCTCTCAGTTGAGTATGGTGGGGCATCTTCGTCTTCTGTTGTTCCCGTTTGATGGCCTCAGTATTTTCTTCATTATTCTTCCGAGTGTTTAACATAGCGGCCTCCTTGAAAAGCACCAGCTTTTCAACAAGAAAGATTGGGATCCGAAGTTTCGATATTGGGTGTTGGTAATATGCAAAGTTTGCATGCTGGTCGTCGATAAATTCCGTTGACATTTTACGTCCACTGTGCGGACTGCGCCATCGGCTCCAGGAAACATCTCTACGACTCTTCCAATAAGCCATTTCGAGGGGGGTAGTCCATCTTCTTTCACGAGTATAAGTGTGTCTTCCTTTAATAATTGTGGGTGGTTTGCCTTCCATTTGGATCGGACTTGCAAACCCAAAATATAGTCGTTGGTCCACCTGTACCCGAGATGCTGCATCGTCTTCTGTGTTGTGTTGACTAATAGTACGTTCCACTTGGCGCTCACAATGCTCACGCTCACGACCGCTGTTTTTCCCATTCCTCCTGCTTGCGATCGTTGCAATCGAACATACAAGTGGAACGGGCTAAATTGTGTAAAAGCTTTGCACAAGCGCAATCCAGACAAACTTATGACATTGTCAATGGAAATGAATTTAGGGATTCTGATATTAAAGTTTTTCATTCATTAAAAACTCAGTTATAAAATCTTTTGGTGAATTTTCTGATGAACTCAAAATCGAATGCAACCTGAAATGTCTTACGATGCCGTTGAGGGATATTTGATGAGTCGCAACGATTCAGAAAGTACTTCGTCAAGTTCGGATGAAGAGTATAATGCAAGTTTAGAAAATTTAGTATTTCTCTAACTTCTCTGAAAATAATAAAATAAATAACCCAACCCCTGAGTCTGGATCTCGAATGCCAAATTATCATCCCCACTCCTCGAACGACCGCAAAGACCCACGTCTTCGGATGGGGCGTTGTGAGCTTGGCGTGAGAAAACAATGACGTCATGAGTGACGTATTCGCCGCGTTCACAACGATCGTAGTCGCCATGTGGAACGGCTAAGGGAGCATTTTGATCGTTGTGAGCGCCAAGTGGAACGCACTATAAGTCGACCGATTGATGATAACCAGTTGTGATCAGAAACAGAATTCAATCTGTCTCTTATAAGGAAATGTGCGGGTGTTAAGGGTAAAGGATTGTTGGAGAAAGCGTATAGAGGTCTAATGTTGAGGCAAGATTCTATTTGTACTGCTGAGATATCATTGAGGGAAGAACGCGTTGTGGATTTCGGTGTCGCTTTTGTATCTTTCAGAATATGATGATGCGTAAATTCATCTTTAGAAAAAATTATATTTAATGGAATGGTATGATGCTGAGCAATGTATACGTCCATAAAATTGATATATTGATTTTTGACATCAATATTTTTTGACAGTTTGCGTTCCAATGCATATAATCGCCTTTCCGCGGTTTTAAGTGAATCGCCGAATTTGGTAGTGGGTTCTTTCATTGGAAGACTGACTATGAATCGATCGGATCTATCTCGCATGGTACTGTCTTTGAAGTGTTCTTCACGAAAGGCCTTTTTGGGTGATTGAAATTGTCGGGATGGCAATTCCTCAATTTTACAGAATTTTTTAATTTTGTCGTTAGGTTCGTTGTTTGTAATTCTTCCTATATTACAATGAGTCTGACGATAGGGTTCATCTAGATGTAAGGGACCCGAAATTATCCAACCGAAACGTGTTTTTTGTAATATAGGTAAACTGGGACCTAGTTTAATTTGTCCATTACACAACAAGTCGTAAAACAGTTCGCTTCCTATGAGCATGTCTATTGAATTACATTGGTTAAATGTTGGATCTGCCAATTTCAGATTGGATGGTATTTTGATATGAGTAGCATCGAATGACAATGAAGGAATACTTCCAGTTATCCGCGGTATCACGAAACAAGGTAATGTAGTCTGAAATGAATTAAGCCTGGATTGGATTTTGATAATTGTTCGTTTATCAAGAGAAGATGAGGATTGGTTCAAACCTGTTATAATCATTTTGCATTTGTTTGTTTTCAAGTTTAGTTTCTGGCATAGTTTTGTAGTTATGAAATTGCTCTCGGAGCCGCTATCCAACAATGCTCTGCAACTGTGAGATTTTCCAGTGGAGTCTGAGACGTGTATTACGACGGTTGACAGAAGTGTATGCTTTCTGTTTTGCGTGGAACATGCTGAAAATGATGATGCCACCGAATCGCGAGCTTCAGATGAGGTAGAATTATCATGAATGGATGAATTTTCATTATTTTTCGTTGCGGAAGAAGACTGTTCACCCTTCTTGGTGAAATGCAATAAGGTGTTGTGGGACTTTCCACACTTTCGACATTTACTCGCTGAGCATTGTATGGATGAATGGTTTTTCCTCAAGCAATTTATGCACAATTTCAAACGTTTAACTTCATCATACCTGGCATTTGGATCCAACTCAAGGAATTTTTGGCAATTATAATACAAATGATCTCTGGTGCAAATGACACATCTACCTTTATTGGTTGATACGAATGTTTTAACGGATCTTGGAGGCGCTGCGGGTTTATCGATGTTTAATGTTTCCAACAAACGACATTTTTCCTTCAAGAAATTAAGAAAATATTCCAAAGTTGGTAATTCTGAGCTGGTATTCTTTGATTCCCATTCTCGCCTGGTGTTATAATCGAGTTTGGATGCGATTAAATGGATAATCAAAGAATCCCAATGTTCCACAGGTAATTTTAAAGATTTCAAAGCTCTCATATGTTGATACGTCCCATCAAGCAGTTGACGTAAGTGAATGTGCGATTCTTTGGTTATCGAGGGAAGATTAAAAAGAGCTTTTACATGGTTAGACGCAAGGAGAGATTTATTTTCGTATCTTTCGAAAAGACAGGTCCACGCGATTTCATAATTGCCGTCGGATATTTCCAATGATTTAATCACGTTGGCGGCATCATCCTTCAAAGACAATCTCAAGTAATTGAATTTTTGAACTGGTGACAATGACGTATTATCATGTATAACAGATTTGAAAGTGTCTCTGAAAAATAACCACTCATTGTATTGGCCGTTAAAAATTGGCAGATTTAGTACCGGCAACTTTATATTGAGATCTGGAGAGGTTTGACGCGAAACTGAGTTATTACCCGAAAGCGTTTTGGAATTTGCCGTAATGTAGTCTTCTGCAAAACAGGTCAACTCATAAAATTTATTTTCAAACGACTCAGTTTCTACCTGTAGAGCCTTTAGGGTTTCCGGATCATCTGACGAGATGAGTTCCAGTTCATATTGAATTTCGAGAAAACGGGTCAATAGCGGTTCTACATCTTTTAGCCTTTTTTGTACCTGGGTTGTGTTCAAGGTTGATTCATCGATGGTTTTTTTGGTTATAAATGTTTCAAACCGACTAAGCTGGGCTTTAAGCGTGGCGCGTTTTCGGATTGATTGTTCCATTGCTATGTTGTAACTTGATTGAGTATGAGAATAAAATTGCAAAAAGGGATATCAATGTGTTTCACTAGACTTTACGAATTGAAAGCTAAATTTTTGTAATTTCCAAAAGAATAAACAAATATGTAGTGAATATATGTACGAGAATGTGCAAACTGGATTGCTATCAATAGAGCAAAACAATTTACAACGAAATACAATATTTGTCTCTGAAACTATTCGATAAACACACGAAAGTTTCCAACTAGATTATAAGAAACACAAAGTTTTATATAAAATCTTGCCACAAATATATAGAAATGGAAAAACGGAACGAGTTTTAAGGAATAAAAAGGAATGATCACCTGGTATTGTGCAGTCCAATGTCTGGGTTTCCTAGCACAGCATTGATTGCTTGTATTGTAGGTGGCTTCTTGGTACGTCCCTGGAATGTTGCTGCTTCGACGATGTTGACTGGATTTATTTTGAGTTCACTGATTCAAATTTGGAACGAAGGACCATGTTATGTAGCGTAATTTGTTGCCGTATTGTATATACCGCAGTTATATTTTAACTACAAAATAATCACAATCAACGAGAGATTTTTATTATGTTTATTTACTAAAAGGGGACAATGACTGTCCGTATATTTACAAGTGTCGAAGTATAATCGAAGAAAATGACGCGTGATCTTAAAGGCTTAAGATGGTCAAGACGGAGCGTAGATCAAGAAGGGTGATTATAACAGAAACATCCCTATTTATGCATGAATCCCCTCCAGAAGGGCGGTTTCTCTCAGTTGAGTATGGTGGGGCATCTTCGTCTTCTGTGGTTCCCGTTTGATGGCCTCAGTATTTTCTTCATTATTCTTCCGAGTGTTTAACAAGGGGGTTCTTGTTTCTTCCAATTGTGATGTTTGTTTTCATTCCCCCTTTTAGTGTATGTTTGCTTGTAGTTGATTTAGTATCCCCCTGCTTTTCATCTACCGTAGTTATGGTTGCCTCATGATTGTTTCCATCCCGAGTTTCCCCCGTCCTATATTGCTCTTCAGTGACACACAATCTATTTGGAATTTTATGTTTCTGTTGTTCTTGTGTTTTAGTTACATTATTCTTGGAGAATTTTTTATCTTTGCCTTTTAGAGTCTGTGCGTAGGTTTTTTTAGAGCTACTTGGGATCTCAACCTCTGTGTTTTCTATTGTGTCGACTTTGTTAAATGTACTGCTTTAATCAGACTTTTTTTCCTTCTGATGCATTTTGTTCTCGGCCACATCAGCATTTTTCTCAAGAGAATGATGTTTCTGTAATGGACTCTTGCTGTTGGTTGTTTCAACATTTGTATGTTTCGCACATGTATTTACTCTATCAAGACACTCCACTTCGTTGTCGGCTACATTACTCCGACCAGAAATACTGTCCGACTTCCCATCAGATTCCACCTCCTGACCTTTGACTATATCAGAGGTGTTCTTCGTAATTTCCATCAATATGTCCTTTTTTAACTCTCGGAATAACTTGGAGTATAGATGTGTTTCCATATTATTCACTAATTCTTCTACTATTCACTACCGTTTTATCCTCTAAAATTCCATTGGCAACTTTGAGCAATATTCTATAAACTGTGGTAAGCTATGCGTGATATTTGAAATAACGGTTCCTGGTCACATCTTAGTATCCTTTAGGGCTCAATTCAATTTTGGTGTAGAATTCTGAAAAAAAAATTCAAAATGGCGGAAAGCCTGAAAAGTTTGAATTTTTTTTTCTCTGTTGCCAATTTGGAAAGCTTTCAACGTACTCGATTTTCTGAGATTTTCCGTGAAAAAATTTTTCCAAAATTCGAACTCAACTTTTTTTTTGCATGTCTTCAGTGAAAAAAAAATTTCGCCCAAAATTTTTGGAATTTTCGATGGTTGAACTATCTTCAATTCAATATACTTGGGTGAAAACAGAATAAGAAAATATCAATTGGTTTTCTTTTTGTAGCCTTCCAAAGATTACGCTCGGATAACATTCATAATTTTTATTCAAAAAACTAGAGGCTGTACGAAGGTCAAATTTAGGCTTATTAGCTGCCAGAGTGACCCGGACGAAAATTTCAATTTATAGACCAAAAAAATTTTTTCCAAAAACTTTGGTGGGAATCGAACTCTCCACTTTCGATTTACTAGCGTCGCTATGGTAACGGAAATTTATAAGATTAAAATAAACCCAATTCATACTCGTAGAGAGTTCGAATCCTACCAAAGTTTTTCGAAAAAATTTTGTTAGGTTTATAAATTCATATTTCCGTCACTCTGGCAGCTAATTAGCCTGAATTTGACCTTCGTACGGCCCCTGGTTTTTTGAATAAAAATTATGAGCGTAATCTTTGGATGGCTACAAAAAGAAAACCAATGGATATTTTTTTATTCTGTTTTCATCCAAGTATTCAGAAATTAAGATAGTTCAATCATGAGTAATTCCAAACCTTTTGGGCGGAATATTTTTTTCAATGAAGACATGTAAAAATAAAGTTGAGTTCGAATGAAAAAAAAAATTTTCACGGAAAATCTTAAAAAATCGAGTACGTTGAAATAGTCTTTCCAAATTGGCAACCGAAAAAAAAAATCAAACTTTTCAGGCTTTCCGCCATTTTGAAATTTTTTTCTCGAAATTCTACACCACAATTGAATTGAGCCCTAAAAAATACTAAGATGTGACCAGTAACCCTCATTTCAAATGTCACACATAACTCACCACAGTTATCAGAATATTGCTCAAAGTTGACATTAAACACCCTGTATCTCGCTTATGCGTCGAAAACGGGGTATATGTCATAAGGCAAAAATAACTTCCCTGGTGTCATCTACAAGGCTATATATGTTTGTCCAGTTTATGGTGAAACACCCTGTATATGGTATCAGTAAGTTCATTTCTACCTGTTGTGTACTTGATTTTTTGGGATCAATGTTTTGAGATATATTGAAAAGGGTAAATACAGCAACTTGAGAGTAAGGTTTATTGAGTAACTATAGACACATACATGACAATAGTTATTTTCATTACACCGCACTGCAAATCCTATCATAACATGTAGATTTAGAACATCGAAAATGACTCTTTTCCGTGCGGCCGCACCGCAAGAAGTTTTACGGTGCGCTGAGGCATAGATGCATCCTATGATTCCTATGCTGAGACACAGAGCAACGATTGCGTGACAGTAGATGTCAGTGTTTTGAATTGATATTGTTTCACAATATCGAAATGCTTTCTGCTGAAAATTTTTCCCGTGTTATTGTTTTCAGAGAGGTGTAATGAAAAATATCGTTCATTACACGTCCAGAAAGGCTTTTTTCGTGCTTGCACATCGCGCGCGCACGGAAAAAGCTCACTTTCTGGACTATTAATGAAATATACTATTGTGCAACGAGTTGGGAAAAGCATCATTTTTCGTAATGAGCGTATTTCTGCGCAATGAGCGGAGCGAGTTGCGCAAAAGAACGCGAAATACGAAAAATAGTGTTTCCAAACGTGTTTCACACAATATTTTTTCTGTTGTGACTACCTATTCGAACTCTAATTAAAAGTATAAAAACGTCCCTACAAGCATCCCTCGTCTAGTGAATTCGGAGATATTTATTTTTCACTGCGTTGCTATAGAATGATCGTGTCATATTTCGTAATTTCGATATGGTGGAGTCATAGAACTTATAGTACAGGGTATCCCATTTTGGGCACTTTTACGGGATATCTCCGTTATTTTTAACGTTAGCGGGATGCGGTTTTCGCGACAGTGTGCTACTTTTTTGTGAAACTAAAGATGGCGCAATCAGTTTTTGCATAGCCCTCTTAGTTTCTGCTATACAGGCTGGAAATGAAAAGTATCACTTTTCAATCACCCCACGTATCTCAGTTGTGCTTGAACTTGGAGAAATGGTTGAAACGCATTCCTATAGATTTTTTTCCATAGATAGCAGTGGCGTAGTCAGTTTTTCAATTAAACTTTCCGTTTTTGAGTTATTGAGCAAACATATGTTTTTTTGAATTGGACACCCTGTATATTAATTTTTCTTCTTATTAAGCACAATCTCAGCTTTTCAGAAACATATTATTTTATGCATTTATTTCCAAAACCAAGCTCAGAATTCAAGATTTTGTAATTCAATTGTCAATAACTATGACTGTTTATAAAAAACAAAAAATAAATGTCAAAATTTCGTTAGAAATCGGAAATAATGTTAACATAATATAGACGATTGCAGTAAGTCAATTGCTGCAAATCGACTTCAGAAGAAGTGCGTCCGAGAATTAAGCAACCGATTAAATAAAGGCACTTACCTCAGAAACATAAGTTGACGGCGATCGTAGGTGGTCAACTACTAATTTAGCAGCCGAAAGGGGGTATAAGGAGTGGAAACAGGGAAATACCTTTCCTTTAGATGGACGTCGTTAGTAGCGACCAATTCACCAGTTACTCAAGTTCCAAGTTGCTTAACCACAGGTGAACTTATTCCTCAGAGGATAGCACAAAATATTATGGTGACGCGATCAGACGATTTTAGTCTTTCTCAACGAAAGTATTCAACACGAATTTTATTCGCGTTAGAAGGCACTATTAAATTAGCTTGCTTTTAACCAACTTTTATGCACGATGTGTAAACAATGAATTGAAAATTGACATTATTATCTCTCGCGCGCACTCGCAAGAAAATACTTCCGCAGATTGTCACCAGAGTGAGACGGTTCTCGAGTCGTTGAAGATGAAGCAAGTCACGCAGGCAACACACGTTCACGACGTAACATGCCGCCCGCCCTGAAGGATCCCTTCAGTAAGAACTGGAAGGAGTGAACAGACGAAAGAAAAAAGTCATCTACTGACTTGGAAGAGGGCACAGTTTGACGATTGGTCGTCGAACTGTCCCAGAAGGGGTAGCAACATCAGCCACACGAATTGTGGAGTCAGCTCCGGGAAAAACAGATGATATACGGCCTATACTCCACTTTAGAGGAGGAAGATTGTCGTCTCGAATGATGACAACAGTGCCTGGAAGGACAGGGGTAGACGGCTGCAACCACTTATGACGTTGCTGCAAGGTATGCAAGTATTCCTGACGCCAACGCTTCCAGAAGTCCTGCTGGAATCGCTGGACCAATTGCCAACGAGATAAACGATTCACAGACACGGAACTGACATCATGGTCAGGAGGAGCGCTGAGGGGGCGGAAAATCAAGAAATGCCCTGGTGTGAGGGCCTCAAAATCCGAAGGGTCAGATGAGGGAAGATACAGAGGACGGGAGTTGAGGATGGCCTCAACCTGAGTGCAGACAGTGAGAAATTCCTCATAAGTGAGTTTCTGCTCGCCGATGACGCGAGTGAGATGATGCTTGGCAGATTTTACAGCGGCCTCCCAAAGGCCGCCAAAGTGAGGACTGGAAGGCGGTATGAATCGCCAATCAGTTCCGGAGGACGAAGCGGCATCGCAAAGACTCTGCTGATGTTGTGGAGCAGACAATAAGCGGCCAAGATCACGAAGGTAGTTATGAGCACCAACGAAATTGGTCCCGTTATCGGAAAAGATGACGGAAGGGTGACCTCGGCGCGCAACGAACCGCCGATAAGCAGCGATAAACGCTGGAGTGGACAGCTCAGATGCCAATTCTAGGTGAACTGCCTTGGTAGTGAAACAGATGAAGACAACCAGATATGCCTTTGTGCTGACAGCCCCTCGTAATCGCGCACTCGTGACATAAAAGGGTCCGGCGTAGTCTACACCAGTGGTAAGAAAGGCCATGGCAGAGGATAGTCGCTCGGGAGGCAGATTGCCCATTGGCTGTACCATGGGACGAGGTTTGCAGGAGAAGCATCGATTGCACCTGCGTAGTCGATTGCGTACAACATTGCGTCCATCCAGAATCCAGTACCGGCGACGAATGTACGAATGAGTGGCCAAGGCGCCAGCGTGCAGGAGACGATAATGAGCATCATCGATGATCAGATGAGTGAGATGGCTTTTCTTTGGAAGAAGAACAGGATGTTTGTGTCTATACGGCAACAAGGCCGCCGACAGGCGGCCTCCAACACGAATAATTCCCTGCTGGTCACAGAAAAGGTGAAGCTTCATGATGAGCCGGAGACGAGAAGATGGTTTCCGAAGCTCAGTCAGCTCCTCGGCAAAATAAACGGATTGAACGAGACGTATCAAGCAGGCCTCCGCCTCCTGGAGCTCAACAGAGGAAAGAAAACCTGACCGAGGGGGTGATAGACCACGAGTATTCATTATGAATCTTCGACAAAAGGCGGTGACCCGCTTGAGTCGAAGATATGAGGAAAAGCGGTCAATGAAGGTGGGTTCATCGGAGATAGCCGCGAACATCAAAGCGGAGATTGGCTTTGCTTCCTCGTCCACTCGATCAGTTTGAGAGGAATCAACAGAGGAAACAGGCCATAAGGATAAGTCGAAAGACAACCAGTGAGGACCCCGCCACCACAATGGGTGATGATGAATGTCTGTAGGCATCAGTCCTCGAGAGGCACAATCAGCTGGATTGTCCTCAGACACTACATGTCTCCAGCGATCAGAGGGAATGAGCTCCTGTATTTCAGCAACCCGATTGCCAACAAATGTCTTCCACCTGTGACTCTCACCACGGATCCACGACAAGGCCACAGAGGAATCACAGAAGGCCATGCACTCAGCGCCGAGATGTTCCAACACGCGAGTGGACAGATGGTGCATGAGCTTGGCGAGAAGATGGGCCCCGCATAGCTCCAAACGAGGCAGAGTTATGGCCTTGCAAGGAGCAATTTTTGATTTAGCTGCTAGAAGGGACACCTGATAATGACCAGACGATGCCAAAGTGCGGAGATAAACGACCGCAGCGTAGCCTGATTCAGAGGCATCACAGAAGCCGATCAGCCGATGCGCAGAAGAAGAAACGTCAGGGATGAATCGTGGTATGTAGAGCTCTGCCAAAGTGGGGAGCTGGGACTGAAACTGCAGCCATAGGGGCTGAACCTCATTCGAAAGAGGTTGGTCCCACTCCAGATGGAGTAGGCAGAGCTGACGGAAGAAGATTTTAGCATAGAAGGTAACAGGAGTTAACCATCCCAGGGGGTCGAAGATTCTAGCCATCTGACTCAACACGGTTCGCTTGGTGATGACCGTTGAAGTCGAACGAACAGAATAGAAGAAGTGATCAGAAGAAGGATTCCACCCAAGTCCCAAAATCTTGAGACCTGGCTCACGATCGAGAAGAAGAGGATCGGTAGAGGAAGATTCTCTACGATGATCAGCTGGAATACCGTCTAGCAGAGGAGGATGATTGGTAGCCCATTTGCGCAACTCAAAGCCGCCCGCCCTGAGCAGGTCCTGCACCTGCTGCCGCAACTCAAGAGCTTCAGCTTCGGATGAACAGCCCGTCAAGATGTCATCAACATAAATTTCATCCAGCAAGACTTGCCTGGCAGCAGGAAACTTGGATCCGTCATCCGAAGCCAGCTGCCGAAGGGTCCGAAGTGCCAAGAAGGGAGCAGAAGAAACGCCATACGTGACGGTGTTCAGGCGATAATATTGGAGCGGTTCGTGTTTGCTGAAACGCCAGACTATACGTTGATAGTCCCTTTGCTCAGGGAGTATCAGGATCTGTCGATACATCTGTCTAATATCGGCGGTGAAGACGAAGCGATATAGACGAAAGCGAAGCAGGAGGGTGGAAATGTCCGCTTGCAGCTTCGGACCAGTAAGCAGAAGATCGTTAAGGGATTTGCCATTAGCGGATGCACAAGAGGCATTGAAGACCACACGAATTTTGTCAGGAGGATCATCTGGACGATGTACGGGATGATGGGGAATATAATATGGCTCATATCGCGGACAATCAGAAGACTCAGGGACCAGTTCCATATGGCCACTCTCGAGATAATCTCGCATGAACTCATGATAAGCGACACGAAGAGTAGGGTTGTTGTCCAGACGCTGTTCCAGTCGAATGTACTGTCTAGTCGCCACGTTGACGGAGGTGCCCAGCCGAGACGATGCCAAGGGCAAACCAACAGTGTACCTTCCATTGGAGTCGCGGGTGACATCAGCGCAGTATGTCATCTCACACTCTCTCGGCAGGGGTCAGCGGAAGCACGTCAGGTACCTTATCAAGTTCCCAGAAGCGCCGAACGATGTTGACAAGTTCGTGATCCGAGTGCTGTGCGGAGGGTGAAGGAATAGTTTGAAGATCAGGGACGGCAGAAGAACTTATCATAACAAAAGGTGAGATTTGAGGAGATGTGTCAGAAGATTCAGTCTTGTCACGAAGGGAAGGGCAGGCAGACTCTGAGCGAGGGGAATCAGGATGAGAAGACGGTGAAGAAGATACAGCAGATGATGACCCTGCAGAAGACGAGGGAGAAGCGTGCTGCCGTGAAACCCGATGACAACTGGGGACATGTCGAGCGCGACCATTGGCAGTGTCAGGTGAGAAGGAAACATGTTTAGTCTTCTTGCGATGGCGAGCGTAGGGCCCATAAAGCACCCAGCCTAAGGTGGTAGACAACGCCCCCGGAAGTTCAGACGATGGACACAGCGTGCCAGGAAGAATAAGATGAGGGAGCACATCCGATCCAATCAACATCCCTATGATACGAGGCAGATAGAAGAGTGGGTCAGCTAGGTTGAATTGCTGAAACTCGGGCCATCGGCCATTAAACGCTTGGACAGGGAGAGGATCTATGGGGCTGTCAACGACGTAGGCCTTGATGATAAGATGAGGGGGATCCCCTTGGTGACAGAGACTAACGTATGCGTATCCTTGGATGTGAAACTGATCTGCGTTAGTGAGGGTGCGAAGTTGAACAACTTCAGGGTGAATGCGCAGACGAAGTTTGGTGGCCCAAGCGCGGGTGATTAATGTGTGTTGGCAGCCTGAATCGAGAAGAGCTCGGCCGAATACAACATTCCGCTGGTTATCTAAGCGGATCCAGGCGGTAGGCATAAGGAGGCCAGGATCTTTGGTCTGGCGCAAGGAAGATCGCGGAGATGAAAACAGATGACTATTTGGCAGGGTTAGATGACGGCGAGATGACCATACTCGAAGTCATTCGGTACCACTTCCGGATGAGTGGCAAGAATTACGGGAAGATGTAGCGGGGGAAGCCCGATGAGAAGCTGAGCCTGCCGATGAAGGTATATTACGCAGTCTACCCCTCACTGCAGTGCCCCGAGAGGTGGAGGCACGGGCTGGCGGCTCTGATGTAGCAGAAGATTGAGAAGGAGGCTGATTCGATGGTTTCTCCTCCGGTTGGGTACCAGAAGAGGGCGTGGAGCCCGCAGAGGCTAGATGAAGTATCGTATGGTGACGTCCCCCGCATGTGTGGCAGCACTGATCCGAACCACAATCAACAGTGGCGTGGAACGATGACATGCAATTTCTGCATAATCGCCTCTCAGTTACGAAAGATCTTCGCTGATGAATGGTCATGGCTTTGAATTCACGACACTGTCGAATGGAGTGGTTTGCCGAGAACACACATACAGACGACGAGCTAGAGGCTTGAGGAGGACGTACCCCTGTATAGGCATGACGACGAGAGGACGGACCAGCTGAGGAGGGAGCAGACGATGAAGGAGCAGACGCTAACCCCGCTGGTGATTGGGTTCTGGTCGGCCTCTTTGGCGCAGATGCACGGAATGAGGTGATGGAAGTGCTTTCCAACACTCGCAATTGTCGATTGGTAAATTCGAGCAATTGTGCGAGATTGGGAAACTCATCAGAGGATAACTGCCCTTCGAACAGCTGGCGAGATGGTATGTCCAGGTTGCGCAAGGCAAGGGAAAACAGAAGATAATCGGCCAGATCTGGAATGGACAATGCCTTGAGGGCGTTGATGGCATTTTGATGCGTGGTGGCGAATTGTTGTAATTGGGGCAAGGAAGAAACAGATGCAGGCCGCGAATCCAATATCTGGTTTACATACAAGTCAGCCAGCCGACGGGGATTTTGGTACCGAGCGTAAAGGGCCTGATAAGCTAAAGGGTAGTTTAGGGAATTTAGTTCGAAGCCGGAGATGACAGAAGCCGCCTCACCAGATATAGCAGAAGTTAAAAGGTGAAATTTCTGAACAGGCGCCAGGGAACTGTTCAGATGCACAAGAGCATCGAAAAGTGCGATGAAGCTGGGCCATTCTTCGATTTTGCCATGAAAACATGGCAACTCGACCCGAGGAATTGGAAGGTCCACAGGGGATGACCCGGTCTTTGCGACCGACGCAGATGCAGTCAGCTGACTATGAGCAGCGCGGATCTGCAGACAGATCTCAAAGAATGCCGCGAATTTCGATGGCGACCTGTCCCGATCCGCCTCCTCCAGCTGAGAGTTCAGTTTAACTATCAACTCATCAGCTTCTTTGAAGGCCTTCTCGATTTTAAATAACTCAGCCAGGCACATATTGGCCACATCCGATTCAGTAGTCAGCCCCTTAATCAACTTAAATAAGGTTGAAGCTGCTGCGAAAGCATTTTCTCGCTTGATGATGAATTCACTGATCGTAGCTTTCAATTTATCCGTCGACGGCATTTTTACTTCGCGAGCAACCCCGGTAAGTAAAATGAATTCCGAAGATGTTACCGGAATGAACAGACGATTAATGCGAATATGATAAACAGATGAATAGCGATAGCAAAAAACAAATAAGAATTCCACTGTTAAATTTCCCGAATGAAATGACTACAATGAGAATTGAAAGATGAATTGAATTAGAATTTAAGATCTAAAGGTCCCTGTTTTTCGACACCAATAGACGATTGCAGTAAGTCAATTGCTGCAAATCGACTTCAGAAGAAGTGCGTCCGAGAATTAAGCAACCGATTAAATAAAGGCACTTACCTCAGAAACATAAGTTGACGGCGATCGTAGGTGGTCAACTACTAATTTAGCAGCCGAAAGGGGGTATAAGGAGTGGAAACAGGGAAATACCTTTCCTTTAGATGGACGTCGTTAGTAGCGACCAATTCACCAGTTACTCAAGTTCCAAGTTGCTTAACCACAGGTGAACTTATTCCTCAGAGGATAGCACAAAATATTATGGTGACGCGATCAGACGATTTTAGTCTTTCTCAACGAAAGTATTCAACACGAATTTTATTCGCGTTAGAAGGCACTATTAAATTAGCTTGCTTTTAACCAACTTTTATGCACGATGTGTAAACAATGAATTGAAAATTGACATTATTATCTCTCGCGCGCACTCGCAAGAAAATACTTCCGCAGATTGTCACCAGAGTGAGACGGTTCTCGAGTCGTTGAAGATGAAGCAAGTCACGCAGGCAACACACGTTCACGACGTAACATAATATCTACATCACATGATCTAATATTTAACTTAATTTAATTTGCAATTTTTTTAAATTTGAATAATTTGAAAATAAATGCATAAAATAATATGTTTTTGAAAAGCTGAGATTGTGCTTATTAAGAATAAAAAATAATATACAGGGTGTCCCATTTAAAAAAACATATGTTTGCTCAATAACTCAAAAACGGAAAGTGTAATTGAAAAACTGAATACGCCACTGCATTCTATGGAAAAAATCTATAGGAATGCGTTTCAACCATTTCTCCAAGTTCAAGCACAACTGAGATACGGGGGGTGATTAAAAAGTGATACTTTTCATTACCAGCCTGTATAGCAAAAACTAAGAGGGCTATGCAAAAACTGATTGCGCCATCTTCAGTTTCACAAAAAAGTAGCACACTGTCGCGAAAACCGCATCCCGCTAACGTTAAAAATAACGGAGATATCCCGTAAAAGTGCCCAAAATGGGGTACCCTGTACATGGAATGCTATTACCAGATCAAAAAGTGGGTAAACATCTCAAGTTGGAGGAATCTCTATACGTTTCATTTATAATTAAACTGGCCGAGAAATTCCATTGTACAGGGTGGGCAAAATTGGTGCTACATGAACTAAAACTTTTTAACCCGAGGAGATAGAGAAAAATGAATGGCACGTTATAGTCCTCTTTTCTCGAGAAACTGATAATGCCATCAACTGCATTCCTCTATCTTCTTTTGTTTCCGAGTTATAGGCCAAAATTGAAATTTGGGCGATTCCAACTTTGGTCCTTATCTCCGTTTCTGTTTATGCTAGGATGTTGAAATAAAAACATTATACAGGCACTTTTCTGATAGCAATCCAGTGGCGTACTCTGATTTTTTCTAAGAGGTTCATTTGCTGAGTTATAACATAAAGTTGTGTTTTTTCTTATGGAAACAGTAGTTTGAAATGACTTAGAATGTCATTATGAATGTATTATGTGTCATACATCGCCCTCAGATTCGTTAAGATATTATGAAAAATATGGTTTGTATATGGAATTCAAATTATTGAGTATTGAGTAGGTTGAATCATAGAATTATGTGTCTACGCATGGTGTAATTATTATTTCACAGTTGAATCACTTGCTGCCTCACTATTTTCATTCGCTTAAATTAAACATTTCAACATATCATATTTTTCGTAATTTTGGAATATCTCCATAATGCCGCCAACGATGACTTCAAATTTTAATTACTGACAGTTGTTTCAAACAGAGATCGCACCGTCAAGTATTCAATCGTGAAATAATAATTACACCATGCGTAGAGACACATAATTCTATGATTCAGCCTACTTGATACTCAAAAATTTGAATTCCATATAGGTACAAACCATATTTTTCATAATGTCTTAACGAATCTGAGGGAGATGTTTAACATATGATACATTTCTGAAATGGGAAAAAAATGGCGATTCTTTCTAAGTCATTTCGAACTACTGTTTCCATAAGAAAAAACAAAACTTTATGTTATAACTCAGCAAATGAACCTCTTAGAAAAACTCAGAGTACGCCACTGGATTGCTATCAGAAAAGTGCCTGTATAATGTTTTTATTTCAACATCCTAGCCTAAACAGAAACGGAGATAATGACCAAAGTTGAAATCGCGCAAATTTAAATTTTGGCCTATAACTCGGAAACAAAAGAAGACAGAGGAATGCAGTTGATGGCATTATCAGTTTCTCGAAAAAATAGGACTATAAGGTGGCATTCATTTTTCTCTATCTCCTCGGGTTAAAAAGTTTTAGTTCATGTAGCACCAATTTTGCCCACCCTGTACATTGCAGCTGTCGCTCCGCTCCCCTCTCCACATTTTTCTACCTGTTCGAGAACCCCTACTTCGAAACTTGTTCCTATATGTCTACTCAGGTAAGATTCAACATATAAATAAAAAAAAAATTACTGTTTAAAGTGAAAATATATGGTCAAACTTTAATTTTGTATAATAATTTGTTTGAACAATGAAAAAATGGAGTGCACAAAAAAATTTTGGTAAACATTGCAATTTATAGTTTAAAACACAATATCCCACATCTATCATATTAATTCATTCACTATAACTCTGATCCGAGGTTTTGCTCTGATAGGGGGCACAAGAGACCTTAAGGTCGCAGTGGACTGTAACCCCTTTTCACTTATAACTATGTATATATGATTTTGATTGTCACAAAAGTTGAAAATGGAAATCGTTCTTTTTTTCACCAACAATTCCTTGAAGTAGAAGAATATATACTGCTATGTCCGATTCAGAGAACGACATACCGAGCGACATTGAGGAAGCAGCTCAATCTGCGTTATCTACAATTATTCCTAACAAGTCGAGGAGCAAGTATGATTTATTTTGTCCTATGCCAAATTTAGTTTACGGTGTGAACACAAAAGCAGGCCCGCCGCTGTTTGAGCGCACGTGTGCAATACCTGTTATGCCGCCCTAGAAATACTTACCCTTGTTTGGTCAAAAAGGGCTATTTATTGTTTCCTCATTACAGTGGGATTAAATGAAGAAATACTTTTTGGCGATAAAACATTTATTTAGTTACTCTGTAATTTGTATCCATAAGCTCCCCAAAATTTCAAGTTCAATTGAAACTAAATTTCTCAGTTTTTGCTGTAGCGTTGTTGGTAATTATTGATTTTGTGAAAGATCTTCCACCAGATGCAACTAAAACCGGCAGTGTTACATAGTTATATTCTAGTACAGTTTTTCGAAAAAATTTTTTTTTGGTTATAATTTCATATTTCTATCTGGGTCATTCTGGCAGCCCAGCAGCACAATTTTTACCCACGTACGGCCTCCAGTTTCTCAAATAAAAATTAAGAAAGTACACCTAGTGTAATCTTCGGAAGGCTACAAAAAGAAAACCAATTGATATTTTTTCATTCTTTTTCCACCCAAGTATTCAGAATTGAAGATAGTTCAACCATGGAAAATTCCAAAAATTTTGGGCGAATTTTTTTTTTCACTGAGGACATGTAAAAAAAAAGTTGAGTTCGAAATTTGAAAAAAATTTTTCACGGAAAATCTTAGAAAATCGAGTACGTTGAGATTATGCTTTCCAAATTGGCAACCGAGAAAAAAAAATTCCGACTGCAGGTTTTCCGCTATTATGAATTTTTTTTTTGCGAAATTCTACACCACAATTCAATTGAGCTCTCAAAAATACTAAGATGTGATCAGAAACCGTTATTTCAAATATCACGCATAACTTACCACAGTTCACAGAATATTGCTCAAAGTTGACATTAAGCACCCTGTATCTCGATTATGCGTCGAAAACGGAGTATATGTCATAAGGCAAAAATGACTTTCTCGGTGTCAACTACACGGCTATATATGTTTGTCCAGTTTATGGTGAAACACCCTATATATATATATACGGTATTTTCTTTGAGGTAAGGGATGTCGATCAATGATTACGTGAGATATTATTTACTATTTATTCATAAGCCAAGCTTTCGAAACTGTTTAGTTTCTTCTTCAGGGCGACTGTAAAAAACATACAATATAACAACAAACACCATGTCAGACAACAAAACTTACTGAATGTTAGTTTGATCTCGAAGTCCGACAATTTTCTCGATTTTTGCAATTCTAAAACTTTCAAAAGACATAAAACACAGTCATAAAGAACAACCAACTAATGAAATTCAACAATAAAAGTGTCACATGTCGTCTGTCATCCGTCAACCGGACCATCGAAAAATGGTCGATTGTTGGAGTACACACAACCAAACTTATATGGAATCACCCTGTCATTTGGAAAAAACGAATTTTAATTAAGAAAAGTCGCTGAAAAGTGAAGAGCAGTTTTCCCAAAACAAGTTTATTACAAAAATAATATAAATTATTAAGAGATTATTTTTATAATAGAACAGAAAATTAAAAGTGTAAATTTCTCTAAAAATAATTTTTATGTAACTGAGAATTCAACAACAAATAAAACGATTTTAACAAATCAATAATCAGTACTACCACCCCTGGCATTGATACAAGCTTGAATTCGACGAGGCATGCTTTCTATCAAGTTGTTAATTTCTTCTTCTGCAACTTTTGCCCATTCCTCTAAAGCCGCTTGTATAAGTTGCTCTGCGTTACCAGGATTACTTTGACGAGCTCTATTTTTTCTTTTGATCCTATCCCACAAGTGCTAGCTTTCCTCCCTCTACCTCTTAAAATGCGAACACGCCGGTCGTCTGATCGTAGGCCAATTCTGGTCTCATCCGAAAAGACATTTTTCCAATCTTCAATAGTCCAATTTTCATGCTCTAAACACCAATTAAAACGGTCAACTTTATTTTGCCTTGATAGTTCTGGAACTCTTAACGCTCTTCTCTTGAATAATTCCCGAGCGCGAAGTCTTTATCTGATAGTTTCGACAGAAACACTAACACCTGTAGCTTGCGAAAATTGCCTTTGAAGCTCTGAATGAGATACTGCGGGATTTCTTCTTGCTGTTTGGGCTAAAAGCGATCCTGCCTTTCTGTAGTTACTCTTCCACGACTTCTTCTCGGCCTATTCTTTAGGATTCCTAACTCCAGAATCCTTGCATAGGTTTTTGAAACAACCCCTTGTGTAACCCCCACCGTTCTTGCAATCTGTCTTTGTGACATACCTTGTTCTGCCATAGTAATAATTCTTACTCTCTGGACTTCCGATTACCCCACATAAGGCATTTTTTTTTAAACTTCGCAAAAAAACAAAATATAAATTCACTGGGACGTTCGAACGAAATGGTAAAATCGACACTGCAAAGCCAAATCTTATCAAGTGCTTATGAACCTAACTGTTTTTGTGAGTAAACACATGCACTTTTTATTTGCTTCTAACGAAAAAGATATCAAAATAATATTTCATCCTAATACTGGGTGATTCCATATAAGTTTGGTTGTGTGTATTCCAGAATGTAGGAGTATATTGGGCTCAGCCCCTGTGTAGCTGTTTTTTCATTGATTTCACTTTTCTGATTATTTATATGTATCATTTCTAGAATACATCTTTTTTTATAGTTTGCATTGAAATCTAAAATTTTAACATCCTCAAAATTAATATTGTGGGAAAATTTGTTGGCATGAACAGACCAGGCACATCCATTATTATTAGTTCTGATATCACTTTTGTGTAGATTCACTCGGTTTTTTAGCCACTGGGAGGTCTGGCCCACATATGTCTCATGACAAACACCACACTCCAACTCATATACTACATTGGACTTCTTCTCTTTAGGTACCGGATCTTTTAACTTTGAATATAGGTTCGATATTTTCTTCCTACACTGTGGTACAATTTTTATGTTTTTTTATCTTTAAAACACTTCTTAATCCTTTTAGTTAGGCAGGGGATATTTGCTTATTATATATACAGGGTGAGTCTTTGACTGGTACATATATTTTAACTGTAGATTCTTGAGGTCTAAAGAAACCTTTTTTTCATTTTCCATTTTTTCGAATTCGGCTCTGTTAAAGAGATATAGCCATTTGAAAAAAAAAGTTGGGCTTAATACGCGCCTGGAACAATTCTTTGCAAACACCTCAAAGTTCATATTTTTCGATTGAAATTGAGGTGATTATGAGATGTTCTGGGTGATACAATTAGAAAATACTCAAGCACTAACCTTTTTTGAATAGGAATGTAACAAACACGATATTTCCAAACGAAAACATCTGTCCGATTATTTCTGCAATTGAAAAACCATTATTCATCCCACCAAAATAAGTACCTTCTTCGATTTTCCTGAAGATTAGTTTGTAAACATGTAAACACTAATAATTTGTTCATATTCTCCTCGATATCCTGAAACGAAAATTGGTTTCTCACTAACCTATCCTAGCTCCATTATTCAAAGTCATATGATTCGAGGTCAATGACCTAACCTAATCCATCTTCTAGTTCTGTGATATGATATTCCACAGAATTCTAGAGAAGACGATGCCAGATTGCCGATTTTCTCTTCAACAATGGTATAGGCGAACTCAAGAAAGCAGAACGTCCCCTATCGTTAACGGAAGAACTATCGCAGAGGAATTAGTTTTGTTTACTTTTCGCTAAAGGCTTCTACGCATTGCTATTTGGAAATGCCAAACAAGTAGTTCTGATTCTCACCGATATAGCGCTACGATAAATTTCAGTCGCGGTGCGCTGCCGGCTGCGAGTGCGATGTAGCCGCCACGCAAGACAAGCCGTTGTTCTATGTCTCATCACAGGCCAGTCTGTGATAAAATGATCGACGCTTAAACGAGATAACCTTTCTACATTCTACGATTTATTTATTTATTTATTCGCAGAGAATAAAGCAAACAGGTGATAATTGTGATTTGTGATGTGAAGACCGTGTAGGGTCGATTAAAAATTCCAAGAGGATATTGTTAAGAAGATAGATATTTTCCTGAAGGACGGGTATCAATAAAATTTTAATAGAAACTTGCTTATAAACTGTGTAATTTCATGCTTCTCGGAATTCAGTTGATAAACATTGACAACATTGTTAATTTGTTAAGAGACCAGAGAAGAAACAATATTCGATGATATTTAATCCAGGGAAGTATTCAGATTTTTTATGAAATTCATGATTTTTTCCTAAAATTTCTTCGTATACATTAAGGAATAACTCGAAAACGACGCGTTTTATTGAAAAAATATAGGAATACTTTTATTCTCTAAAATGGTTGATTCTTTCGAAAATATGAACCGTTCATCCTTTTCAAGTGATTTGATAGTGATTTTGCATGAATTTATGAGTCGACCACCCTGTAACTTTTATACTAGGAGAGATATTGAATAAGTTTCGTTTGAGGAATATGCACCATGAATAGAGTAAAGAATCAACCAAAATTCAGTTCATTCGAAATATCGGTTCCGAAGATATGAACAGGAAAGTGTTTTTTTCGTGGATTTTCGACACCCTGTATTTTCCAAACGAAACCGAATTTTGAAAAATGGTATGGGAAAAAAGTGTTTCGTTTGATGAGAGGAATCTACAGTTAAAATATATGTACAAGTCAAAGACTCACCCTGTATATATATATATATATATATATAATAGAAAATTGGATATTGGGAATTGCAGCAATTAATGAGGTACTCTTTTTTCGATTATATATATATATATAGGGTGTTCGATAACAAAGATATAGACCATAGTTACACTTTTTTCAATGTAATACCCTATATACGAATTCAAAAATTGAATGGCAAGCTCAAATAATGATGACTTTATAGAGACCATTTTATGCCCTAGGAGAACCATTTAAGAGAAAATGACGAAAAATCGAAAAAAAAGGAGTAATTTTAATTTGCAATTAATGAATAAACCCTTCAGACCAACAAGACAGACAATCTTTTTTTGTGTAGACATATCGGCTACCCTTATGCAGAAGAAAAAAGTTCTACTCTGGAATATACTGAGTGATCATAATCAATATTCGAACATTAACTACAAATAATGGTCAAAAACTTTCTTATTTCAAATGGCACACCCAGTCTTCCTGTACCTTGTTTGACGTAGAAATTAATATAGAAACTATCTTCATTTGGTTTCCCTATACCTAATCCTAATAGTTTTCCAGTAATTTTTTAATTTATGTAGTTAACCTACTATTATTATTAGCGATATTCACAGAAATACTTGGAAATATTTGTGGGGAAATGCTTACAAAATTATTTGAAATCTGAAAAACTCATATGAAGATCTCAATAATTGTGTTGCGGTCACGCAAGATTTATTATTCCTGATTATCTGCTGTTTTTTCTGAAATCAATTCTTTTTTCAATTATTTTCGAATTAATTTCGCCTAGAAGGTATTAAGTGTTATTATCATTCAATCTTTTCCGGTACATGCCCTTAAATTTTTCTTTATTCCGATCGTTTTGAAGTTAAGCTGTACGTTCAAAGAATCATGTAACAAACGATTCATTTAAAAAAAAAATTTGCTCAGGCGATGTACCTGTGCTCCAGTCCAACATTTTCCCTATTCTTCACATTTCATTTATAAAGGAATAATATATCTAGCGTAAGCGCAACACCTTTATTGAGATCTTCATATGAGTTTTTCAGATTTCGAATAATATTCTAAGCATTTCCCCACAAATATTTCCAAGTATTTCTACAGGGTGCGGCACGGAGGATGGATGGTTTTAAAAAAATAATAAAAGCGTTAATTTTTACTCAAAAACACATTTATTGACGGAATCAGATTCTCAAGGAAATAGCATTTGAGACAGTCAAGTGTGGAAAATCACATCAGGCATGTGGTGGCCGAAATCGGTGATGCAGTGCTGGAGGCGCTCTTGGAAGTTCGCGTAGACTCTCTCCAACATCGCTCTCTCAACTTGGGCAACTTCCACGCGAATAGCCCTTTTCAATTCGTCCAGAGTTCGGGGCTTGGTCTCGTATACTCTAGCCTTGAGGTGTCCCCATAAGAAAAAATCGCATATGGATAAATCTGGGGACCGGACTGCGAAGAATGGCTTGTCAAACGCGTTCAACATTTTCAGGCGTTCGAACTGTTCGCACAGGTCCTCTTGGTCTTCTGTTGATCAGTTCACCACGTCTGGGAAGTGATTCAACCCAACGAAGGATGGTGTTTCGAGAGGGAATAGCTCTATTCCGATGAATGTGGAAATGGCGACGAAACTCACGCTGCACGACCGTGACTGACTCATTATTTCGGACGAAACTATCATAGGCGAAAACACGATGATCCACCGTCCAAGGCTCCATGACGACAACTGGTAAATAAATGCTAGGAACACACGAGTCTAACGGTACCTTCCCCACTTCTCTCGTCCTCAGTGGGGGAAAGTTATGCCCATCTGAAAAACGTCCGCCCTCCGTGCCGCACCTTGTATGAATATCGCTATTCATAATAGTAGGTTAAGTAGTTGAATTAAAAATCGTAAATTACTGGAAAACTATTAGGATTAGGTATAGGGAAACCCAATGATGATAGTTTCGATATTACTTTTTACGTTCAACAAGGTACAGAAATACTGGGTGTGCCATTTGAAATAAGAAAGTTTTTGGCCATTATTTAGTTAATGTTCGAATATTGATTATGATCACTCAGTATATTCCAGAGTAGAATTTTTTTCGTCTGCATGAGGGTAGCCAATATGTCTACACGAAAAAACATTGTCTGTCTCGTTGGCTTGAAGGGTTTATTCATTAACTGCAATTTAAAAATACTCCTTTTTCTCGATTTTTCGCCATTTTCTCTTAAATGGTTCTCCTTAGGTATAAAATGGTCCTTATAAACTCATCATTATTTGAGCTTTCCATTCAATTTTTGAATTCATATACAGGGTGTTTCACCATAAACTGGACAAACATATACAGGATGGCCCACCCCAGACGCGGTTCTCATTTTGAGGCAGTGAATGAAGATATTTTGAAATTTTTTTTTCGTGAAATGTAAAGGACAATCAGATGCACAATTTAAAATTTTTTTCACATATACAGGGTGTTCGATAACAAAGATATAGACCATAATTACACTTTTTTAAATGGAATACCCTATATATGAATTCAAAATAGAATGGCAAGCTCAAATAATGATGAGTTTATACAGACCATTTTATGCCTTAGAAGAACCATTGTAGAGAAAATGGCGAAAAATCGAAAAAAAGGAGTATTTTTAATTTGCAATTATTGAATAAACCCTTCAAGCCAACGAGATAGACAATGTTTTTTCGTGTACACTGTGACGTGTTGACTTGAGTAAGCCTGGTCACTTGGCAAAATTAGGCTCGCGGCTAAACTCAGTGAAGATGGGAGTGAGTTATAAAAAAAAGTGAAATTTATAAATGGGCGCCAGGTAGAGTATTTGCCTGTCCTACAATCCACAAAATTGCGTATTCCCCTACCCGAATAGCAATAAGACAAATTGAACTCAATGTCAACCCCTTTATTTAAAATTAAACTAATTAAACAATATTACTGAAAAAGTAAAATTAGATTTGCAGTGGTTGATATATTCAGCGCAACGAAGACTACACAAAATTGCTGAACTCGATTAAATCTCACTAAACTAAATTATAAATTTGGAAGGGAATTCATGTACCGTGGTTGTTATAACTGGCCAGTTAGTATCCACCTCAGTTCACAAATATTTAATCTTACAACTATACTTATAACCTAAAGCCAGAGCAAAGCACCGGTTACCTCAACCACTGAATGGCTTAAAGCAGAGACGTCGGTAGTACCCGGAACGTGGATGCCAAGCACTCGTATGATAGGTACCAGGATGTGAAATACTTGGGATGGCTGGATACCCGATACTTGAATGGGCAACACCTGAATGTCCGATACTTGGATGGGCGGTATTTGTATGCCCGATACGTGGATGGACGGTATCTGTATGCCCGATACGTGGATGGACGGTATCTGTATGCCCGATACGTGGATGGGCGGTATCAGTATGCCCGATACGTGGACCCTAATAAAACACCATAAGGCATTGTTCACAAAATTAAAAGAAAGTTCATACCTCTTAAGATGTTGTGCGAGGGGGAAAACGATCTACCTTCCAAATTCTATACTTCCAGCAATTTTCCAACACAATAATCGTATACTACTCCTAATAAAAAGAATGTTAGACAATGGTTCCATATATGAGTTCATATCATACCTCTATAGAGATCCTAGGTCTCATGGAAGAATATAATGATCCGTTCTAACAAACGTACCCTTAGATCAAAGCCAATTTTCTCTAAATTATCCAGGGAATTAGCCAAATTGAAATTATAATCGCCTACAACGAGGATGATTCCAGATAAAACTTCCAGAAAAATAATCTTCATTCAATTCAGCTCAAATCTTCCACAATTTTTCGAAAATTCTCCAAAAAGAGGTTAGCTCCTTTTCACAGAGCAGCCAATTGTCAAACAATCTTCCTAGTTCTATGACCGCATACAATACCACAGTCATCTCCACCACAAGCCATGAAACCAGAATCAATCGGCAACGCCGCAAAAGGTATAAACTATCCCACAACAACAATCCAATTCAGGGTGCAGAATAATCACGTTACAATTCCCCCCCCCCACTTAAAAAAAAAATTTTTACCAGAAGGGTCAAAATTTTTTTTCTCCTTCCTCTCTCTCTTTAAGACCAAACCGCATAATCTCCTATCTACTCAAAATCCGAAGCACGAAAACATTTGGGGCGGCTAGTTGTTCGCACACCCGTCGAGCATTGCGAAAGGCAATAGAGCTTGGCCAATCCTCGTTTACTCGATAACTTCATGAAAATTAGAGAGAAGAAAGAAAAGAAAAACACAAAAAAAAAATAGCAATGCACCGTCGCTCGATTGATTTTCAACAACCTACCAAACCTCAAATAGAAAGTAAAAGGGCTACCGATTACTGAAGGCCACTTCCACCGAAGTGGAAGAGAAGCGAGGACCCGACCCTTAGGAACAAAATCATCGCTCAACCGGAGCCCGAAACATGCCCGATGACTCTACAATAAAACAAACCGTCTCAACAAAAAAAAAATAACGTTAATTTATAACGTTCCTGCGTTAATACATTTTCTGTTTGATAAAACTAAAAAAAAAAGTGAATCACCTTGCGTCCGAGACGAGGACAACAAGATGCAGGCATGGAAACTTATAGTTAGAGTCCAAAGTTTCAAAAGGACCCCATCATCCGACCACGTCCAGGACGATGTCAACTTCGGTATAAACAAAAGCAAAAAAGCGTCAAAATCGGTAAATCAAACGACTTAAACTCCAGGCAAATCCCAATAACTACGGTACCAAAACGTCAAATCCGTGAAACTAAACAGTCGAATGTCACACTTAAAATAACTCCCTAAGACTAAACTAACCAAAATCGGAACAGAATTGGAAAATACAGCATGTTGCTGTCGTGGACCTGACGATAACAAAAGATGTTCAAGTATGTCAACCACTGGATAGGGGTAGTGACCACCCTAGTACATTTATGCTCTCGGCAAGGGTCAGCTATCCTCTAACCCACTCACGCAAAATAAAAAAACTGATTAATCCGACCGCTGCTCATCTGCATCCGGATCCGGTGGATGAGCCTTCAAATCTTTCACGTGCCAAACTCCCCGATATTTACCGTCCTCACCCTGTAATTCATATGTCCAAGGGGATACCCGCTTAGAAACCAAGAAAGGTCCAACATATTTGGGGCCAGCTTAGCTGTAAAATATTTAGCTGCGTCTGAAAGCACCTGATTCCTTCTCCATACCAACTGATTAACCGTATATTGGACGTCTCGACGTCGAAGATTATAAGATCGACTATTCGCCTCATACGCTCTTGCCAACTTGACCTGGACGTCGGCGTACACCCTGGTGAAAGCCTGTTCTCACTCCTTACGCAAAGCGGACCTATCAAAACGAACTCGCTCAGGACAGGTGTTCTCACCCTTGAGCGAAACCTCTCTTCCAAACACAATGAAATTTGGGGAATATCCGGTCACCTCATGAGTAGAAGATCGAATCGCCAATCCAACCTGACCTAACTGTTTGTCCCAACCTCTCTGATCCTCCGAGAGAAATGACCGCAACATGGTTTTGATGACCCTATTGATTCTTTCTACCGGATTAGCCTGAGGATGATATAAGGCGGTATACTGGATACGGACATTCTGGGAATCCAAGAACTTCACGAATTCTTTAGAACGGAACTGTACACCATTATCGACAATTATGGAATTGGGACACCCGAATACAGGGAAAACATGCGTATCCAAAATTTTAACCAGAGCGGGCGCGGTAGCGGTGCGTAAGGGAAAAAGCAAAGGGAATTTGCTAAAGCAATCAGCCACAACAAAAATATATTGGTTGCCTGAGCGAGATCGGGGCAGGGGACCAACCAAATCAGCAGACACAAGTTCAAATGGCCGAGTAATAGCCACCTGTTTAGAGAGCATCAACCCCGGCGGTTTATCCTGGCTTGGCTTGATGGCATGGCAGGTATTGCAACGGCGAATAAATGAAGCCACGTCACATCGCATCTTGGGCCAATAGTATTGCTGAGCCAACTTTTTGAAAGTCTTAAAAACTCCCACATGAAGAAGGGTTTCACGAATCTGCCTAATCAAATCCTTACGCCGAGGACGGGGAACCACTTCCCTCCAATAATCGGATTCAGACGCCAACTCGGGAACCCTGGGAGTCACGTTCTTAAAAAGTCTATCCCCAACGATCCGCCATGAAAGAAAACGATGCGGGGTTTGGGGTATCCTACTTAAAAGTCCATCATACCACGGATCGGAGGAATGAGGCGGAGAAGATTCAACGGCATCGAGGACGGGTACCGATCTAGATAAGGTATCAGGGACGACGTTATCCTTACGCTTACGATGGATGATGGTATAATCGTATTGTTGAAGTCGGATAGCCCATCGAGCTAACCCCAGAAGGCGACTTCAGTCGGACCAACTTTTCGGACGATAGTTTCCAAGATCATCACTATTTCCCTTTTTGAAGAGAGGCTTAACGACTGCTATTTTGGGGGACTTGGGAAATACACCATCTTTAAATGCCATATACATTATGAAAGCTAAGGGTTTGGCGATTGATGTAATGGATCTCTTGATTACTGTAACTGGTATTTCATCGTAACCAGATGAGCCCTTGTTTTCCATTGCCTTTACAGTCCTGATAATCTCGTCCTCTGTTATCTCGAAAAGAAAGAATGATCTCTCATTATGTCGAATATTAGATCTGTCTGGAATAGAGGAATCATCTACAGTGGATATTAACTCAGAAAATATCCATTTTAGGGCAAGGGTGTGATGCATACACTCACATTATTTTTTAACGTAGATTCAATATCTGCCATAAAAAAATGGGGTTCTAATTTGAAAAAATTGATTTTTCACGATTTTGTCATCCCTAATTTTGAAAGCGATTTTTTCACCCCCTGTATCATGAATCGCGATTTCGATTTTTAAAGTGGATACATCAATCTTACATCTTGAAAAATCCCAAAAATGAAAATTTTCCATCCAAAAACCTCGAAGTTATTCTTGTTTCAGCGGAGCTCTATTTTCGATTTTTTTTCGAATTTTCCAACCAAAACTGAAAAATGTTACATCAAAATAACTTGAAATTTTCTAAGGAATCTATTTCTGCAATAAAAAAATTGTGTTCTAATTTGAAAAACGGAAGTTGACGTCATTTCTGGAAAAACCGGAGGTGCTCATGCCTTGAAAATATTTTGGATTTCATCAGCATCGTGAAATACTTATAAGTGCTGAATTTCATGAAAATACGTTCAGTAGTTTCCCGTATAAATATGGGTGAGGTTCCTGGTGAAATACCCTGTATAAAAATGTACTCAATGAATTCTTGCATGTTTTCCAAACTAATTGTGGCACATCGCAAAAAAATTCTGGAGGGGAATAGGAGTGAATGGAATATCATCCTTTAGGTTTTCCCGTTCAATTGACATGGCTTATGATGTAAACGAAATTTCAGCTGAATATCTCGAAAAATGCAGATGCTATGAGGAATAAACTTTGAAAAAACTCACACTTTACCACCTCATCTCGAAAACGAAGCGTTTGAGGGCTCTTGCTGCATTTTTGGAGATATTCAACTGAAATTGGCCGACATTTCACTTACATCATGTGACATGCCAATTTCATTATTGTCACAAGCTTTTGGGCGACCGTTTATACATATAGTAAGTAGATCCATTTTGTAGATAGGTTCGCATTCAAGAATTCAAAGGAACAAAATTTTTCATTTCACCTATAACTACTTATTATATGAACAAAAAATACATACATATTTACATAAAAAATAATTCTTCATGAAAAACTGCCTGACATTTCTTTTTTTCATTTTTTTTTCAAGACTACTGGTCTGGTTGTTACTTGGATGAGTTACTGTACGATCAAAAAAACGGAGTAGGATCTTGAAAGAATCATAAAACTTTCCCACATAATTATGTTCTCTTTTTATTTTGTCGGTTTCAAGAAACATCTGTGTGAAAGTTTGTGTGATTCTTTCAAGTTACTTTTAATCCTAGTCCGTTTTGATCGTACAGTACCGAACGTAACAGCGTCTCCTATTATTCTATTTCAATGGTCTGTTGGCTGTGGTAAGAAAAGACCTTTGAAGATTGGCTAGAGGCATATTTTAGGAGAGCATTCTACATGTTCTCATAATTCATAACAGCAAGTGAACTGCTCCATTTAAATTATTAGGAATATTAAACTTCGTTAAGCATCCCTGAGAAGTTGGAGTCAGAATAATGTCGTTCGCCTTTTCTACCCGATTATCATATTTAGGGTAGTGAAAATGTCGAAAAACACTTTCTGGGTGAATCCCTTGTGGCGGTAATATTGTAGAACCATTTTTTCAAACTGAAGATAGAAACAACTTTGACAATATAGCCATGATATTTTTTTTTTGGCATAGAATGATATATATTAGGGGTTCAGATTGGTATTTTTTCCTTTTATGTATATCTTCAAAACGGTTATTTGATTATCAGGGAACGTCGGAAAATAAAATGCCAAATTTGGTCTAAGTAAGTTTCAATGGACGTTTCGGGTCTGGACCCTTTTTCAAAACTAAAGAACCATAAATAAGGAAAGAAATAACGGCATGCAGACAATTGAATATTATTTTTGAAATTCCGGAAAAAGTTACACACCGTGCAGGTATCGAACCTGCGTCCTCCTACTGATGTTGAATCATTGCTCTCCCCCTAGGATCCCCCCTCTCACCAACATATGAGGTGAACCTCAGGATATTGAATTCCGGGAGAAGTATCATACACACTGTTAGCTCAGATGGTAAGAGCAGTGACCCAGAAAGTAGGAGGACGCAGGTTCAATTCCTGCACGGTGTGTAACTTTTTCCGGAATTCCAAAAAAAAATTCAATTGTGTGCATGCCGTTATTTATTTCCTCAATTATATTTACAGACCTGAAACCTATTCTCATGTATTATTCTCGTCTTATTAGAGAAAAATTATTTTACATACTGATAAATCCTAGGTCTCCCGAGGAGACCCCTCAGTGGCTTGTAGGTTGTGCGAGTTAGGAGAATCATTTATGTTCTGTGTTGGCTTTGTTACTGTGTCCTTACGCCACCTTAGGTACAAGCTTTTATTTAGTTTCACCTGTCCTGTCGTCTGTCTGTCTGTCTCTAATCAAATCTTGAATATGACACACTTCTAATCGTCCGATTGATTTGAAATTTGACAGGTGTACATAATTATAGTGACAATGCATCATGAAATATTTTTATAGAAAAAACAAAATGGCGGATGAGTTTTGTAATTATGATCCGATTCCATTCAAAATTAGTATCTGGGGGTTTTTGGGTTCGACAATGATGATTATTCCGTCAAAATTGAAAAATTCAAGATGGCGGCTACAGTATGTCGGACGAGTTTTGTGATTATGATCCGATTCTATTCAAAATTGGTATCTGAGGGTTTTCTGGGTCGGAAATTAGGATTTTTCAAAATTGAGGAATTCAAGACGGCGGCTTCAAAATGACGGATGAGTGTTGTTATTATGAAAGCTTGTCTTAAAAAATGATTTTTTTTATTATAGCTAGTTTGACCCAAGAGTTAATGGTGGCCACTACCGTCTGACTAGAAAATTTCTTTCCTAGCCTTGGGATTGAATTCGGGCTCAGAATAACGCCCTTGCTAGTGACTAGTGGCACTCATAGTATATTTCTTTGCTGAATATTTGAGCTAGTTTTTCGTTTGTTCAGTGAAAATGTGAAAAATAATGTTCATTTTCACATGTTTGCAGGTGGATGAAGTTCAAAAAGCGAAAGTGAGTCAATGCGTTCATGAGTTTCTTATGATTCTGTGCACCTCCCATAGGTATGGAGTTATTTTTCGAGATCCTTTGGTTGGATTGGGCAAGAAGACGCAAAATTCACTGATATATACAATTGTAGAAAGTATGGATTCACCTTGGGAACATTCCTATGCTTCTGAATTGATAATCAAAATATGTTATGCATGCCCGGACATCACCAAATACATTTGGAACAACATCAAATCTGTGCTTGAACCTAGACTGTCATCAAAGTGGTTGAGAGTTGTAGATTTTGTGAAGAGATTACTAGATGAGCTAAAACCATCATGTTTGGGATCATATATAACAAAATTAAGTCCTCTTCAGGTAAGTCTCAACATGATAAATAAATGGATTAATTTATATCCAATATGTTTTCCATAAGGAGTTATCTCATTATGGCATACAGCATTATTTTTTTACATTTCACGTCCTCCTTGTAAAACATGTATATAGGTTGACAGCGTTGATAGGACTTTTGGTGACTGAAATACTTTTCTAACTTTCCTTGTACTGTCGGCTGTTGTTTACTTTTGTGTAATTTACTAATAATGTTCACCCATTTTGTTTATTCGATGAATATATTTGAGCCATGAGGAAGTGGAAATCTGTCCACGAGACGTTGGCAAAGTAGGAAAAGTATTTCATTCACCAAAAGTCCTATCAACCGTGTTAACCTATATACTATTTCCTTCACAAAAAATTTCTTTAAGCAATAACAATATCCCACCCCATTATTTCAACCTCAATATAGGGGCAAATTCGTGGTTTCCAGTTGAATCAATTGAAAAAATTTTTTGATAACTGCCAAAAAATGGTCTGCACTTATCGTAAGTAATTGCTAATTGCACAAGTGCATCGAAATTACCGATAATTTTGCATGAGTAAATTTTTTCCACCTTCAAAAAATGGTCTGCACTTATCGTAAGTAATTGCACAAGTGCATCGAAATTACCGATAATTTTGTATGAGTAAATTTTTTCCACCTGTGTCGGGGTCATTCTCAAAACATGAAAATGACCGAATGCAGTTTTTCGATGAAAACACGCTGGAATGCGAAATTATCCGGTCATTTTGATGCACGGGTGTAATTCGAGTGAATATTTCCCGAATGAAGTGTTAACTTGTCAAACTGACGTTATAAATATTCCGTAACTGAAAACAGAAGAGACGCAGAAATACGTTTGTTTTAATGTTTTTATTCATTTATTATGAAAGCAAACGTAAAATCATAATATTGAATCTATTTATTCAAGGTTGAACACTAAATCAAAAGTTGCAGGAACTGCAGTGGAAAACACAATTGTTATAAGTGTTCTGATTAGACATGTTTGGGAATGCTGTGTCTGTTGTACGTCATTAGCTCGCATTTTTCTGACTATTTCTTCATGGTGATCTTCATCCATTTGAAAATATGGCGCTATTGATTTAGAATTTGTATGACCCTTGATTTTTATGAGTTGTTTCTCGCCCACCCCCTTTTTGCGAGATTGGAGACAGCCGTAGCTCGTAACGAATGATTTGTTATCTTGATATTTTCTGTATTCAAACCAGAAGCTTTGGCTTATACAACAGTCCATTTGCTCACTATTTCGTCAAGCAGGAATATCTTTATACCATTTTCTCTGTTCATCTTCCAAGCGGGATTTACAGTGAGAAAAAGTCATTGGTTTTTATTCCAACCTTCTGTTCTAGGAACTGTTTGTACAGTCGAATTGGATACAAATCAGGATTAATATTATCCTTTATTAGTCATTTCAAAGAAGCGAATGGTTTTTCCCCTCCTTGCGTCGTCTTAGTGAACACGGTATCGTAAATAATTCTTCCTGTTTTTGCACCTACGTTATTTTCTTCTAAGTACAAAATTAGGCACTCGTGGCCTTCTCCACCACGCCAAGCTAATTCAAAAGCGAAAACAAAAAATAATTTCTTCTGCAAACTATCCGGGGTGTTTTCGTAATATCCCGAGACTATGACAAATAGCCGACTATTATTTATTCTATCGAGAGCGTCTTGTATTTCGACAATTTAATAAGACCATATAAACATTAATAATCGAAGAATAGCTCCGTCGAGATAAAGCTCTCGGGAGTTATTCAGATTATCAATGTTCATATGGCCGAATTGAATTGTGTGGATATACAAGTTGCTGGAGATGAATTTAAAAAAATATTAGTCGCTTTGTGCCATTGTCGAGTGATATCCAGGAAGATTATTTCATGAACACGCTCCAAACGCTCGGATCCGCGGCTGTTAAGAATAATTTTGAGTCCAATTTAATTTTTATTATGAATATATCGAGGTTCACTGGAAAATGTTTTGAAAACTGTCAGATTTTGATTGATGAAATAATTTTTGAGATATATGAATGAAATATTTTGTACAGGGTGGGGCAGAAGAACCTATCCGATTTCAAATCCCTTTTTCTCAGAAGAGAGAGCAGGTAGAGTAGTGGGGTAAAAACCGTTAGAAAGCTGGTTTTATGCCATTTGTCAGTAGTCAACATGCCTTGGTCTGGTGAACATCGTGCTTTTGTTATTGAGCGGTTTATCGAATGCTGCGGTTCGATAATTGCTACACAACGTGCTTTTCGAATTCATTTCGGACTCGGGCGTCATGATCCTGTTCCACATCACGCTACGATTAAAGTGTGGGTGTCAAATTTTAGACAGACGAGTTCAGCATTGAAAAAGAAGTCGCCTGGACGTCCCAGGACAGCAACAGGACCTGAAAACGTGGCCAATGTGAGAGCCGCGATTGAACGTTCCCCGCGTCGTTCGGCGCGAAAACATTCGCTCGCTTTGGGGATTTCCAACCGCAGTATTCGGCGAATTTTGCACCGGGACCTCAAAATGCATCCCTACAAAATGGTTGTTGCACAGAAATTAAGTGAAAGGGATTTTGAAACCCGTACGAACCTGTGTCGCGATCTCCGAGAACTGCCAAACGACGATGTTGTGCTCTTCACGGACGAAGCCCATTTTCAAATGTCGTCCGCTCCCAAGGACGACATTTGAGTGATGTGCTTTTCAAAACTTAAATTTAAAAATGGCATAAAATTTGCGATATGTTAATAAAAAAAATTTTTTGACAAGCTGAGTGGTTTTAATTTTATAACGTTTCGAAATCGGATAGGTTTTTCTGCCCCACCCTGTATTTTCAATTATGAATAAAAGAACTTGTTGACACTAGGAATTGCTAAAAAGAAGTTTTCAACATCCCATTCAGAAAAAGAACGAATTTTGAATGTAGTCGACAACGAGAGAGCAAATTGTAAAATATGTGAAAATGCTAACCACAGAATTGAATTTTGTATTAAATTTTTGGAAATCTGTAAAGGACAGGCGTAAATATGTTTTGCGATATTGGCAATTGCAGAGGTAAACACAATAGATTGGTACATTTAGATATCGGGAACAAAGAAAAACATAGTGAAAATGGAGAAGCCGCTGAGGCTGACGACATTCAGTTTTCTGGTTTCGTAGGGAATCAGTATTTTGCCTTATTGAAAATAGTCAAAGTAAAACTGTATGGGAATATAGGGAATATTGGAACCTACGCACTACTGGATGAAGCATCAACAGTAACTTTGATTGATTCTAAAATAGCAGACATCCTTGAATTAGATGGCCCAATTTCACCTATTTGTTGAGAGTGGGCAAATCACATCACACATGGCGAAGAATATTCGAAGAGGGTACATTTAGAAATAGCCGGTGTTGGAAACGGTAAAAAAAATCAATTTGAGAAAAGCACGAACTGTAGAAAATTTGTCCTTACCCAAACAAAAACTGGATATTGATTATATCTGCAGAAACTATGATTACATTGATCGTTCTGTACTAGAAACAATAAACAATGCTGAACCAAAAATTTTAATGGGGCAAGATAATATCGGTCTGATTACTTGTCAGAAAATAATTCATCCCAGATCTGATCAATTAGCCACAAGTAAAACAAGATTGGGTCGTACATGGCCCTTTTGCTAAACAGAATGAAAAATCGAGTTTTATTGTGAATCTTTGCCGTCATGATGACGCTTATTTGAGTCAATTGATAAAAGAAAATTTCAATATTGAAAATATGGCTCCGTTACAAAATAAAGAATTATCAAGGGAAGATCGTAAAGCACTCAAAATATTCGAGAACACCGCATAAAGAATAGGAAATCATTTTGACATTGGTTTACCCTGGAAGAATAAAAATGTGATACTTCCTGAGACGAAGAAATTAGCATTCAGCAGACTACTTTGCATGGAGAGAAAAATGGATAAAGACAACGAGTTTGCTGATGAATACTGCAGAAAAATTGATGATTATGTTCGAAAAGGTTATGCCAGAAAAATTTCAAGCGAAGAAGAAAGCGATAATGGGAAAACTTGGTACCTTCCACATTTTGGAGTAAAAAACATAATTAAACCAGGAAAACTGCGAATGGTATTCGATGCTGCAGCGAAAATTAACGGGATGAGCCTCAATGCTTTCTGTGGAGATATCTCTGAAATTTCACCAAGTATACATTAGAGAAGATGATCGAAAAAGCCAAAGATTCTTATTCTGAGGAAAACGTAGGCAAGAAATTCCCGATTTTTACGAAATGTGCGTTATGATTTTTGGTGCAATATGTTCTCCATCAATAACACAATATATTAAAAATCTAAATGTAAGTGAATTCGATCGAGAACATCCCGATATTATGAGAATTATGGTTGACCAACATTAAGTGGATGATTACCTTGACTGTAAAGATACTAAAGAAGAAGCTATGGAAACAGTTGAGACAGTCATAAAAGTACATAGAAGAGGAGGATTCAAAATGGTGAACTGGCTTTCGAATGATGAAGAAGTTTTGAAAAATATTCCATTTTGGGTGATATACAGGGTGACCCACCCCAGACGCAGTTCTCATTTAGAGGCAGTAAATGAAGACATTTTGAAATTTTTTTTTCGTGAAATGTAAAGGACAATCAGATGCACAGTTTAAAATTGTTTTCACATATACAGGGTGTTCGATAACAAAGATATCGAAGTAATTCTTATGGAAATCATGAATTTATCAATGAAATAAGAATAATTCAGAAGAATGAAATAATTTTCAATGATACAGATTTTATGAAAAAATGTAGAAAAGAAATTGTTCGAAATCCTTGTTCAATACATCTAACACATCTTTTTCGAACCTGTTATTGGGCGGAGTAGAATTCAATGAGACCTCTGGCGGAAAAAAATTGTAATTGAAGCAATGAGTAAAATAATTCGTATTGCATTGTTTTCATTCTGTTTTTTGTCTTAATTGCAGATCAAGTTTGATTTTTTTTTGTACCTTTTTTAAAGTTTTATACTTTGAATTATGTCGCTGCATAATCGAAACTGTTCTGTATTTGATTGCACTAGCCGTGAAGGGAAAAATCCCGATTTATATTTCCATAAATTTCCTCCCATGGGAAGAATGGTAAATATTGAAAATGCGTTTGGAGTTCTGGAAAATATATCTCAAAAGGCTTGGGCAATGAAACTAAAAATGGGGAAACCAGTTATAGATAGTATGTCCGTGTGTTCCTCACATTTTAAGAGGGAAGACTAGTCAAGGTTAGTACCAAGTGTGTAATACATAGTTATAAGTTAATAGTGGATGGTATAGGTTATATTTCTGAAGGTGAACAATATATAAATGAGTAACATATTCTTCAGGTCTTAGTAAAAAAAAGTATCTTCTTTTAAACGCAGACCTTCCTTGAAACTACCACAGTCAATCCACGAAGAATGTTCCAGAAAACGAAGAGAAAATAAGTCGGTATCAAAAATTTGGAATGATACTCAATACAAACGTACCTTCCCTGCAATTTTTGTAGATATGACTATACCAAAAATGAAATAAAAACACGAAATCAGACCTAAAACTAAACAGTTAATTGAACGCTTGTTGTACTTTTCACAAACATCAACCATACCTATTACTCCAAAAATAAAAATATTGGGAGTCAAAATTTAGATTAACAACACAAAGCACTAAAGCACAATCAAAGAAATACCAAAAGTTTTACAAAACACACACTGAAAATAACTAAAACAGCAAAATAAAACCACTTCAATATCAAAGGGCTCATACGACATCTGATTTGTTTTACTCGTTGCTAAGATGACATTGACATTTCAGAGCGCCACCTATCGAATTCTACTTTTCCCAATACTTACCGATCGCCTCAACTCTGATTAATTCTCATAATAGCCGGAACGGACGACAGTTGATGAATGAGTATTTTGGGGAGAAATGGATTGGAAGGTAAGGTCCGGTAAGATGGCCACCAAGGAGCCCAGACCTGACGCCTTTGGATTTTTATGTCAGCAGCACCTTAAAAGAGAATGTGTACCGAATTCGCGTTCAGACTCGAGAGGCTCTGATCGAAAGGATTCAATTGTGTTGTTCAGAAATGCGTCAGAAACATTGCGAACTTCGCAGGGTTGTTGATTCAGTTCGAAAAAAATGTATTAAATGTATTGAACAAGGAGGTGGACATTTCGAACAATTGTTTTAAATAATAATAGTCTGTTTTCTACATTTTTTCATGAAATCTGTTTTATTAAAAATTATTTCATTCTTCTGAATTATTCTTATTTCATTGATGAATTCATGATTTCTATAAGAATTACTTCGATATTCAACCATTATGAGTTTCGAAATGGGGCAAATTTAGGTTTGAAATTTTTCGATTTTTTCCTTTTTATCTTGTTAGCCATGGCCGAAAACAAGCAGTTAGCAAAAGGGTTGATATGTCTTTCGAAAGTACACTAAATGAGGTATTTTTTGCTGATTAGAAAACATGTCCATAATGAATAATTTTCCAACGAAAAACCCATTGGCAAAATATGACTGATTTTGTTCACTTCAGTATAGTGATATTCATCTCCTCACCAAACCCGCAATAGAAATATTTTTGGCACACTGAAATTCATTTCTTGTAGAAAATTTTATACAATTTCCAAATATGTGATCGAATTCGATGAAGTCACAAGCATAACTGATGTATTAAAAATTTCATGGAAAAAACTGAAATATTTCGTCAAAACGATAATTGTTAAATTGAAGAATAACCGTCAAGATTTCGACGATGTGTTATATGACATTTTTTGTTGCAAATCACTTGAATAATATCCCTTTGAAGTTTTGCCCTTTTAAAATTAGACACCCTGTATATGAATTCAAAAATTGAATGCCAAGCTCAAATAATGATGAGTTTATAAAGACCATTTTATGCCTTAGAAGAACCATTGTAGGGAAAATGGCGAAAAATCGAAAAAAGTAGTATTTTTAATTCGCAATCAATGAATAAACCCTTCAAGCCAACGAGGCAATGTTTTCACGTGTAGACATATTGGCTACCCTTATGCAGAAGAAAAAAATTTAACTCTGGAATATACTGAGTGATCATAATTAGTGTTCAAACATTAACTACAAATAATGGTCAAAAACTTTCTTATTTCAAATGGCACACCCAGTATTTCTGTACCTTGTTGAACGTAAAAATTAATATCGAAACTATCTTCATTGGGTTTCCCTATACCTAAACCTAATAGTTTTCAAGTTATTTTCGATTTTTAATTCAACTAGTTAACCTACTATTATGATTAGCGATATTCATAGAAATACTTGGGAATATTTGTGGGGAAATGCTTACAATATTATTTGAAATTTGAAGAACTCATATGAAGATCGCAATAATGGTGTTGCAGTCACGCAAGATTTATTATTCCTTTATAAATGAGTATCTACTGTTTTTCTAAATTTCAACTATTAGGTTTAGGTATAGGGAAACCCAATGAAGATAGTTTCGATATTAATTTTTGCGCTCAACAAGTTGCAGAAATACTGGGTGTGCCATTTGAAATGAGAAAGTTTTTGACCATTTTTTGTAGTTAATGTTTGAACACTAATTATGATCACTCAGTATATTCCAGAGTTAAATTTTTTTCTTCTGCATAAGGGTAGCCGATATGTCTACACGAAAAAACATTGCCTGTCTCGTTGGCTTGAAGGGTTTATTCATTAATTGCGAATTAAAAATCCTTTTTTTTCGATTTTTCGCCATTTTCTCTACAATGGTTCTTCTAAGGCATAAAACGGTCTTTATAAACTCATCATTATTTGAGCTTGCCATTCAATTTTTGAATTCATATTTAGGGTATTCCATTTAAAAAAGTGTAACTATGGTCTATATCTTCGTTATCGAACACCCTGTATATGTGAGAAAACAATTTTGAATTGTGCATCTAATTGTCCTTCACATTTCACGAAAAAAAAAATTTCGAAATGTCTTCATTTACTACCTCTAAATGAGAACCGCGTCTGAGGTGGGCCAACCTGTATATCACCCAAAAAATCATTGAATTTGCTTGGAATGTTTTGGGACACAAAAGCAGATAACTTGTCTTTCGATACAAAATTCAATAAAATTTCACCTGATTTATTGAAAGGAAAGAAGAAACCTACCAAAAGAGAAATTTTACAATTAGTGATGATTTCCGATCCAATCGGCTTTCTTTCCCCTTTAATATCTACAGGTAGATTGATAATGTAACTATGTTGGGCTGAAAAAATGGATTGGGATGAAAAAGTGAATAATATCATCTATGAGAAATGGAAGAAATGGTGTGAAAACCTGTAAAAATACGAGATTTCACAATTCCGCGTCAATATTTTCCTTTTAGAGCTAAAAATGTACAGCTACACATTTTTTGTGATGCTGGTAATGAAGCATTTTGTTCAGTTGCCTATGTCAGATAGAAATCAAATGAACATTGAAGTATCAAGGATTTCTTCCAAATGCAAACTAGGTCCGTTGAACTAAATCATAAGTATACCGAGGATGGAATTACAAGGCGCAGTCATGGCATCACGTTTGGGGAAACTGATTGAGAAGGAATGCACTCTCAACATTAATAGTATCCACTGGTGGACTGATTCAGAAATAGTTCTGAAATGGATTCGTTCGGAGTCGAATCGATTAAAATCTTTTGAAGCCCATCGGGTTCAAGAAAAAGCAAATTCTACCGATATAAAAAATTTGAGATGGGTACCTTCCACAATGAATCCTGCCGACCTGGGAACCAAAAAAAATTATGAATTCAAAAATATTACGGACACATTTTGGATGAAAGGTCCTTCCTTCTTGAGACAACATGAATCTTATTGGCCCCAGGAAAAAGATGTTGGGATCAATAATGAACAAGTAACCCTATTAGTGGATTGCCATGAATGGTCTTTGCCAGATGAACAAAGATTTTCAAGGTGGTTCAGATTAATACAAGCTACCGATGGAAGTACAGGGGAATTACAACCAGAAGAATTGGAGAAATCTGAGAATATTTGGTGGAGGAAAATACAAGCTTGTCACTTCAAAGAATATATAAGTTTATAGGCTGAAGGACCCAAGGTCGATGGCCATTTGCTCTGCAATAAATGACAGTTATCTATCTATCTATAAGTTTATTCAAGAAGGGAAAGTATCCACGAAAAGAGTGGGGTGTTGAGAATGAACAGTCGAATAAAATATGCAGATATTCCTCATAAAAGTGAATACCCAATCATCTTAAGTTCTGGGAAAAACAACTCAGCCGTTAGATTGTTAATTCAATACTTTCATGAAACGATACATCATACAGGACATGAAACTCTAATGAACAACCTTAGGACGAAGTTTCGGATAATAACAATGAGACAAACGGTGAAAAATGTCATAAAAAATTGTCAGTTTTGTATATTCAAAAGAAGAAAAATGGTACAGCCAGAAATGGCCCCATTACCGGATTGTAGATTGAAGAACTATACAAGACCTTTTACACCTTTTCCAATTGTAATTCAGAAAAGCAAATTTGAATTTCAGAAAATGGAAATTGTAATTCAGAATAGTATATGATATGTATCAACAATTTCCATTTTCTGAAATTCAAATTTGCTTTTCTGAATGACATTTTACGTTTTCTGAATTACAATTGGAAAAGGTGTAGTTACTGCGGAATCGATTATTTTGGCCCTTTACCAGTGAAAGTGAAGAGATCAGTGGTGAAGAGGTACGGAGTGATTTTTACTTGCATGAATACCAGAGCTATACATATCGAGATGTCTAACTCATCACAGACTCGGCTCTCATGGCAATTCAACGTTTTACTGCTAGAAGGGGATACCCACTGGAAATTCGTTCTGATAATGGTACCAATTTCGTAGGAGCAAAAAGAGAAATGAAAAAGAGTTCAGGGGAACTAAATCAAGAAATGATCACCAGTAAACTCTCGGAGAACAGAATAAAATGGATTTTCAATTCTCCAGTTGCACCACACATGGGCGGAGTATGGGAGCAGTTGATTCAATCCATTAAAAAAGTCCTTTATATCATTCTTGAGGAACAACATCCATCCGAAGAGCTTCTGAACACAATACTTGTTGAAACAAGTTAATTCAAGACCGATCAGTTACATTTCCAATAACGTTAACGACGAAATTGAAGCTTTAACACCAATGCACTTCCTGATAGGGACATGTAATAGGGACAATAGTCAAGGAGTTTTAAAGTCAAATGACTTGTACGGTAGGCGACAATGGGGAATCTCTCAATTTCTGGCAGATAAATTCTGGCGAAGATGGACAAGTGACTATCTCCCAACCCTTGTGAAGAGAAGCAAATGGCATGCAAAATACAAGAATTTGGAAGTTGGGCATATTGTAGCTGTGGCAGATCCTACTTCACGAAATCATTGGAAAATGGCAAAAGTTATTGAAACCTATCCAGGTAGAGATGGTTTAGTGAGAACTGTGAAACTGAAGACAACAAATGGAGTTTTAGTTCGTCCTGTACATAATTTAGTTAAACTGGAGGTTGGAGAATGTTAAGAATAATTTTGAGACCACTTTAATTTTTATTATGAATATATCGAGGTTCACTAGAAAATGTTTTGAAAACTGTCAGATTTTGATTGATGAAATAATTTTTGAGATAAATGAATGAAATATTTCGTATTTTCAATTTTGAATAAAAAAACTTGTTGAAACTAGGAATTGCTAAGAAGAAGTTTCCAGCGCGGTCTTTTGTATTTATTTATAATTATTTTGCAAAAAAATAGTATCCCAACCAAGTTTTGAACTCGGTACCCTCCGAGCAGTAAGAGATTGCTTTTGCTTTCAAAATTTCATTCATAGTAATACATGGTCTTTACAAATAAATTCATAAATTGGCAGTAGTATTTTACTTGTTTTTAGTTCCTTACTTAGTATAGTATTCTCTACAATTTTTGGTGTTATGACATGGTCTTATGGTACTTGAGTTTTTTATAGTTCTTACAAATGATAAGAGTTATACAGATATATATTTTTTTAATATTGCGCAATAGTGCGGAAATCTTCCATAGCTGCCGAACCAGACATCTCAGAGATTTCGTTGGAAAGTAGACCTCTTGTACCTTCAATTCTGCATCTCAGGAAATTATTTTCTGATATACAGGGTGTCCCTGATAAATGTTTTTCAACAAAAGGATGATTTCTTCAATGGATCACCCCATATATGTTCACATAATTTCAATGACCTTCAATACCTCTTTCATGACGCAAAATATTAGAGACAGTTTTCTAACGGTACAGATCTTATTCGAAGAAAACTGCAGAAAGGTGAGGGAAAAGCAGTTTAGTAAAAGTCTTCTGACGATTTCCTGGAGCGATAGTAACGTGAATTTGATCTGAAAGTTCTTTGATTGAAGTATTTGCCTTGACACGGTTCCCAAACAATCAACCTCATGAAAACCAACAAATAAATCAATCTTGAAAAGCTTAGAGAGTAATTAGGATCCCAAGAATGGTCCCCTGTTTATAACATAGATGAAAAAAGGTGGATGAACAGTTCAACACATTCCAACAAATCATTTTGAGAAATCTAAATTATGCATGTCCTTTCATAAAAGTAGATTTGAATGCACGACCCAAAAACAATGTAATGAATAATGACACTGTGAAACTATTATTACGTATACTTAGTGAAAAAGATTCAAGTTTTAAAAATGAAAATGGAATATGATAGGGAATTAATGGAACAGAAAAAAGATAAATATTGTAAAAAAATAGAAACATCAGATAATAAAAACAAAGCTCTATGGACAGTAGTGGATTCATTAAAACAAAGATCTGAAAAAAACACATCCATCTACAACAGATACAAAAAAAATGGCGCATGATTTCAACGAATATTTCTCCAAAGCTGCATATGATTTGACAAAAACAAACATAAGGGATAACCATAATTTTAAATCAGAAAAAGAGTTGGATAAATCATTCAATATACAATTAATTAATGAAGAACATCTTAGAAAGATTGTAAAAAATATGAAAAATAAACATAGTTATGGAATAGATGAAATATCTAACAGTGTAATCAAGAAAACTATAGATGAGATTATTGATCCCCTAACATACGTATACTCCATTCACAATTATAAAATCACAACTCTGGCCTTGGAAATTTGACACATTCCACTCTGTATCGAAGTTATGACGTTTTTCAAAATATTTTTATGTTCCAAGTCAACACTATGTTACTCTTTCTACATTCTTAGCGTATTTCTCAGAATGTGAATGAATTGGGAAAGATGTGATGGACGAAAATAATTAACGTTGCATATGAAAGGAATGAATTCGTTATTTCGTAAACCGGCGACTTCAAGGAAAAATCCTGAAACCCGTCGATTTTTATTTCTGAACGAAGCTATGGGTAAGGAGACCTTTTTATTTTTGACGTCATCTAGGCGAGCGTGATGACGTCATCGCTAAAATTTTAAATGGAAATGTGGGTGTTGCAATACATTATTTGAAAGGTCTTTTAAATACCTATTCAGCCATATCAATATGTACAGGGTGGGCAAAATTGGTGCTACATGAACTGAAACTTTTTAACACGAGGAGATAGAGAAAAATGAATGGCACCTTATAGTCCTCTTTTTTCGAGAAACTGATAATGCCATCAACTGCATTCCTCTATCTTCTTTTGTTTCCGAGTTATAGGCCAAAATTGAAATTTGGGCGATTTCAACTTTGGTCATTATCTCCGTTTCTGTTTATGCTAGGATGTTGAAATAAAAACATTATACAGGCACTTTTCTGATAGCAATACAGTGGCGTACTCTGATTTTTTCTAAGAGGTTCATTTGCTGAGTTATAACATAAAGTTGTGTTTTTTCTAATGGAAACAGTAGTTTGCAATGACCTAGAAAGAATCGCCATTTTTTTCCCGTTTCAGAAATGTATCATATGTTATACATCGTCCTCAGATTCGTTAAGATATTATGAAAAATATGGTTTGTATATGGAATTCAAATTATTGAGTACTGAGTAGGCTGAATCATATGCCTCAATTACACTCAGCCACTGCCACTGCTCCTCGCGCTGCCAGAAATATTTCCCGGAATACTTCTGCGGCAGTATGGAAAGGCAGTGACTATTTACACTCAGCTCGAACATTTCTCTCGCGATTAAGTTTTGGCAATGGCGGACGACGAAATTGCAGCCATATATAAATATGTGAGTGTCGTAGAAGATGATGGATGATATCAATATACATCGTGCACTTTGTGCTTAAGTTCATGGTTTTTATCAGAAGAATCCCATATCACTGTTTCGATCTCGAGGAGTTCTAGAAATGATATTATTTTTTCGTTGCTCCACTCTGTCGACATTTTTCGCAACAATTAACGACTTTTAATCAATTGATACGACAACGTACGCAACACTTCCACGGCAGTAACTGGGCAGAGTGTGATCACTCCCTGCCACTTGCGCTGCCGGTCCTTTGACTGCCGCACGAAAAACCGCTAATTTAGGGAGTGACCGGCAACGCGAGTAGCAGCGCGAGTGGCAGTAGAAGTGAGGTGATTACATTCTCACCATGCTCATTTCCCTGCTCACTTCCCTGCTCGCTGCCGTGGAAGTGGGCTGAGTGTAATTGACGGGATAGAATTATGTGTCTCTACGCATGGTGTAATTATTATTTCACAGTTGAATCACTTGCTGTCCCACTATTCTTAGAGCAGTATAAAGATAGGTATGCTAGATAGACCTGGCTCTATGGTTGATTGGGTCCAACCATAGAATCGAAAATTACAGGACTCGCAACATTTTCATCGCCATCTATCGGGGTGATACACCAACGTAAACAATAAATTATTATAAATTTGACTATTAGATGCAGCGGCATTATTCTAACACCACGAACCTAACCTATTTCCAATGTTTTTCATGTGAGCATGCCGAAAAAAGTCACTACAAGATCTCTCATTCCGAAAATATGCTCATTCGATTACAGATTTCAATTCTTTCGGTTACAAATTTCATTTCATTCGAAGGGATCTGTAATTTGCGAGTCTATGGTTGGACCCAAAATGGCGGTTTCTGATATACTTCCCTTTATAGAGCCTTACTATTCTAATTCGCTAAAAGGGAACATGTTTCGATCTCTGTTCGAAACAACTGTCAGTTATTAAAATTTGAAGTGATCGTTGGCGGCATTATGGAATATTCCAAAATTACGAAAAATATGATATGTTGAAATGTTTCATTTTAGCGAATGAGAATAGTGGGGCAGCAAGTAATTTAACTGTGAAATAATAATTACACCATGCGTAGAGTAACATAATTCTATAATTCAGCCTACTTAGTACTCATATTTACCATATTTTTCATAATATCTTAACGAATTTGAGGGCGATGATATGATATGATATATGATAAATTTCTGAAACGGAAAAAAATGGCGATTCTTTCTAAGTCATTTCAAACTACTGTTTCCATAAGAAAAAACACAACTTCATGTTATAACTCAGCAAATGAACCTCTTAGGAAAAATCAGAGTAAGCCACTGGATTGCCACCAGAAAAATGCCTCTATATTGTTTTTATTTCAACATCCTAGCATAAACAGAAACAGAGATAATGACTAAAGTTGAAATCGCCCAAATTTCAATTTTGGCCTATAACTCGGAAACAAAAGAAGATAGAGGAATGCAGTTGATGGCATTATCAGTTTCTCGAAAAAAGAGGACTATAAGGTGCCATTCATTTTTCTCTATCTCCTCGGGTTAAAAAGTTTCAGTTCATGTAGCACCAATTATGCCCACCCTGTACAGTTATTAAATTTCGTATTGTCACAAATATTATTGATGAAATTTCAACAGATTTCTTAATAAAATCTATTAAGTATTGGTATGATGTAGGTATTTATTGACAAACATAATAATAATAATAATAATAATAACCTTTATTTTCATAATCAACTCATACATTGAAAAGAAAATACGTCAACTTAACCAAAGCAACTAAACATAAACGCTCAGACTTGAAAACTGGAACTTAGGTACTCATCAACACTATATGGTTCCAGGTCTACTAGTAGTTTCCTAATTTGAGTTTTGAATTTTTTTATATCCCTGAGATCCTGAATATCCTTCGGAAGCTTATCAAACAGTTTCACGCACATACACCCCACATTCCTCTGTGTCAGTGTGAGTGAACACCTGGGAAAGTGAAAAGGGTGGATGCGCCTTGTCCTGTTGGTGTTCTCATACATCCCGAAATAACTCTGATTGTTCCTCAAAAAAAGCAGGCATCTCAAAACATAAGTTGCGGCAACAGTCAGTATACCCTGGTTTCTAAAATGTCCTCTACAAGATGTTCTCGAGGTTAAACCGAGCATGGTTCTCAGTGCTCTTTTCTGAACCACAAAGATCCTCGAAACATCGGAGCCATTACCCCACGCTATTATTCCATACGCCATAATTGAATGAAAATTTGAGAAGTACACTGTCCTAAGCAACTCATAGTCCGATTGCAGCGCCAAAATACGAATAGTATAGAGAACAGAGTTCAATCTACTCTGCAACGAGCTTATGTGCTCAGACCAATTGAGCTGATGATCTATAACAACACCTAGAAAACTGGTACTAGTGGAAACCTTCACTGCTTGTCCAGAGAGAACAACATCAGTAGGCTTGTCAACTGTAGAATGCGAAGTACCGAAAACAATACATTCCGTTTTGTTTGAGTTTATGGTAATTTTATTAGAAAAACACCAGTTAGAAATATTATGGAATCCTTTATCAGCCAACTCAATCACCTCAGAAATACAAGGTGCAGCAACCAGTAAATTAGTATCATCCACAAACATGACGACCTCCGCCCTCGTCCTCGAACCAGTCCCACGTGATCCAGACTCCTCTTTTGCATCGATGCCTCCAACCGACATCATAATCTCGCCAGGTAGCAGTCCCTCATTAAACAGAATGTTTTCTGGGAGATCATTTATATAAATCAAAAATAGAAGGGGGCCGAAAATTCCTCCCTGAGGCACACCCACCCTCACTTCAGCATCTGACGATACATATTGGGTACCACAGACTTCTAGAGCAACCCTCTGTCGACGATCCCGCAGATAGCTCCTCATGAAATCTAATTGCTTATCCCGGATTCCATAGAGATTCAGTTTTCTCAACAGTTCTTCGTGTATGACGCAATCGAAAGCATAATAATTGATAAATTTCTCATTGTATTTTAGCTGAAGGTAAACAATTTGAGCACTTAATTGAGGTTTCGTTGTATTTAATTAATAATACATATTAAATATTCATTGTAATAATAAAATTTTATGAATTTTTCACACAAATACAAAAATCAATTACTGTATACATATGGCTGAATACGTATTTAAAAGACCTTTGAAATAATGCATTACAACACCCACATTTCCATTTAAAAATTTTAGCGATGACGTCATCACGCTCGCATAGATGACGTCGAAAATAAAAAGATCCCCTTACTCATAGCTCGTTTTAAAATAAAAATCAACGGGTTTCAGGATTTTTCCTTAAAGCCGCCGGTTTACGAAATAACGAATTTATTCCTTTAATTTGCACCATACTGTAAATATACATTATTATATGTCTAGAGGATGAATAAAGAATTGAATTGAACAAATTTTCATATTACAATCGAGAAATTTTGCCGGCATTGATATTATTTATGACAATGAAACTGAAAGATTGTTACCTTAATAACTATTTTCATTATTTTTTCAGATAAGCCAAATAATCACAAATCTAGCTGCGCCTATTTCAGTATTGAAGGTAATTTTCCCTGAAAATTGCACTTATGATTTACAATCTGTGAAGTTTCATACTTTCTCACTCGTATCTTCAATGTTGAATTCAATAGATGAGTTCATTTCAGACTGTACGAATCAGTTGAATGCAGAACAATATAGTAAATTGAAAATGCATTTAGGAAATTACATTGAGAAAAATTTTCCAATGGGTGATGTATTTCTTCAAAATTGGAATGTTGAATCGAAGATAGAGGACAAATCGTTCAACATCCTCAAGTATCTCTCCACCATTTTTGATATTTTTCGGCGTTACATAAAATTGTGTCCAGACTTAATGGGATCTTTATGTTTCTCACATGATGAGTTGAAGATATTTCTCGAAACTGTAATCTTTTTAGGGGGTGATGATGTTGAAAAGGAAAAAAAACAACTAGAAATTAACATCATTGATGTTTTTCTCACTAATAATAGCTCTCTGTTCTCATTAGACTCGGATTCTTTCAATTTTTTTCTATGCCTTCTATTCAAAACCTGTTACGAAAATGTGGGAGATAATAACCTCGACTGTTTTTCTATTCTGAGGAAACTTTTGAGAAGTACCGAAATATTTGATTATGGATCAGATAGAGAAGTCGATATTTGGATCAGTGGTATATTTAGTCTCAAGTCTTACAAAGATACTGTACCTCAGTTCATAACAGCTTCCATCAAACTTGCCAGTCGAAAGCTTGTAGAATATTTGAAGGAAACTTCTCAAATTCAGGAATCTTTCAAAGCTGATAATTATTCACCCAACGGGCTTAGCCCTATGATTTTTGCCGTTTTAGAAACGTTGGATACTTTCAAGTCGGAAAAAGTTATACTGTCCTATATAAATTTTGTCGTTCCGACTTTGATTTTTATTCAGGACGATTGTCGAATTATTTCGGAGATTATTAGAAGAAGTCAATCATTGAAAAGTCCTCTTCTTGAATATGTCAATTCGATTTTATTCGAAGAAATCGTTTCATTTGAGATTCCCCGAATTTTGAGAATATTCAATAAAGATGATGTCTTCAACTCTTTCAATTTGTCACTTGCCAATGATTCACTGGAATGTTATTTGAATGAACATGAAAAAGAGCTGTACCCGAATTTAAATTTAGATTTAATGCAAATGGGTATATTTTATTTTTCTAAATTATTGAAGTCAGAAAATTCTCAGAAGCTAACCTACTCCAAAAATCTTAAATTATACATACATTATCTGCTAGATAAAAGTAGTTTCGATCCTGATATCATTTGCAATAATTTCTTGTTCATACATAATTTTTCTATTTTGGACATTGATAATGGGGAATTCAATTGCTGCACAAATTTTATTATGGATTTCCTTGATTGCTATATAAAAAAATTCGATTTAACTCACAAGCATATGCGTTGTTTCAACAATAAACTTTTGAGAATGGTATTCAAAGTTCTTAAAAATCCAAAAAAATATTCGAATGATGGGGTACTTCGAGTCATGGACCATTTTACAATGAATTATGAGGCGTATTTAAACATTTTACTCAAAATTTCTAATTCTATTAATGAAAGTTTTGAAAAATGCAAATTTAGAGTCTTCTACTCAATTTTGGTACACTCCTTGGAAAAGTACTGCCAGTCCAATCCAGAAAAAGGTCTGTCTGAAGATATTCTGAAGAACTTACTCGCTTTCTATAAATCATTGAATCAAGGGGGTGATTTCAAAACAGTTGAATTGTCCAAACAATTTGAATCGTATTTCACTAAATTCCCTGAATACATAGAATCTATCGAATCAAATGTTGTAAATTCCGTTTTAACGTTGAAAGAATATCACAAAGCACACACTGATTTCATTGTTTTTATATTTAAAAAGAGACATGATTTATTTACCTGCATTAATGAAAAACTAGAGGACTTGATTTTTGTGAAAGGTTTGTTCTATCCCGTTTTACAATTATTGAGTGAAGTCTACACCATTGTCGAAGGAGAAAATAAGCGTCGGATACATAAACTCTTTCATAGAATTTATTCCAATTTTGAAGACGTCCTTCACAAAACGTTGAGGAAACCTCAGAAAGCAAGCCAACATATTGATGAAAATTATAAGGGTGTTTGTCTTTTGATCGATCTCAATTTTCAGAAAGAAAAATACCAGGAATACGTCTCTAAAATTCTAAAATTTGAAGTGACCAAAATATTTCATGTTCATCTTTTGAATACTATTTTCAGAAAATTTATAGTCATTGGTCTAGATAGTTATACTGCCAATAATACAATTTTAACATTTGTTCATTCCCTTCTAAATGTACTGAAGAGGATGCCAAAAAAAGAGGACAATGTTGCTGAAATTCTTGACACTGTTTCTGAGTCTTTCCTTCTTTATTTGGACGAGTTGATTATACACCAGAATAAGTATGATTTTAAAATTACACAGAATAATGAATCCTTCAAAACGTTGTTGAAATTAGTATTGAAGTATGGTGTATCTGAGAACGAAAAGCTGTTGCAACTTCTAAAGAGTTTCATATCATTAATCGGAAAGAACTTTGATGAGCATCAAATCGAATTGGTAATGGACATGTTAATTTCACATTCTGAATTCATAGATGTACTTCTGAGTGAAAATCATAAGTGCAAAAAAGGAATCTTATCTTTAATGGCAGTTATTTGTGAAAGCTGGCCCCAAGTTATGACTAGAAGTCATATCCCAAAATTACTGGCTGCTTATAGAGCTACCGTTGCAGAGACTGATAGAATGATTTTCAAATTAATCAAGATGTAAGTACTTTGTTGCATTAAAATTACTTTAAGTGGTGACAATTCCTTATTTCATAACGCGCCGACCAATTTTCATTCTTTAGATATAGATGGTATGCATTATTTTCAGATTTCTCTTTTTCATGGCCTTCTACAGTTGATAGAAGTAATAATTAGGAAGACACGCTAACGCTACCAATGTATTTCGAGTTCCCTTTTCCATTGCATCGCTCGACCATCATTTCGCTACCGAATTTTGGCGCTCCCAATAAAGATTTCTATACAGGGTGATTTTTTTAAGTGTTTCATTAGGAGTATTCGACGAAGGAATTTAAATACAAATTCAAGATCCTGTATTTTTGTTTTTGAGTACATGAACTTAAAATATAAAATATTTTCAAGCAAAAAATAGTAACCATATAAATTTGTAATTCCGATAGATTCCGATAGTTTTACACTAAGATTTTTTTTATTTAGTCATCATTCATTATCTGCTTGGTTAATTTGTCACATTTGCCGCAAATGAAGAACAGACTTCTGATATATTGTTACATCGTGAACCTTATTCGGCATTGTTGTTCCCGCCACTGGCTGGTTTGAACCTCGTTGGTTCATGGACATGTGACATTATTATCACTTCTCTTCTACCGTGTTGATATATTATGATTAAAAAACCTTTCTTCTAAAAGTCCGAATAATCTTCTTTCAATGTGGCGACTAGGCAGTTCATTCGGTTAGAGCATCGTCTAGATAATAACGCCGATCTTCGCAGCGCCTATCATGAGTTCATGCGAGATTATCTCGAGAGTGGCCACATGGAATTGGTCCCTGAGTCATCTGACCGTCCTCAGTATGAACCTTACTATATTCCTCATCATCCTGTACATCGTCCAGATGATTCTTCTACTAAAATTCGAGTGGTCTTCAACGCCTCCTGTGCATCCTCTAATGGCAAATCCCTCAACGATCTTCTGCTTCCCGGCCAGAAGCTGCAAGCGGACATTTCCATTCTTCTTCTTCGTTTTCGTCTGCATCGATTTGTCTTCACTGCCGATATCAGATACGCCCTGAGCAAAGGGATTATCAACGCATAGTCTGGCGTTTTACGAAACAGGAACCCCTCCCTTATTTGGCACTTAGGACCATTCGGCAGCTGGCTTCGGATGAGGGGCCCAGATTTCCTGATCGCATATCTTGGTGGATGAGATTTATGTTGATGACATCTTGACAGACTGTTCATCCGAGTCTGAAGCTCTTGAACTGCGACAGCAAGTTCAGGATCGTTAGTACATAACGACCAAAAATTTAGGGTTTCCTGTGCTGTTCTTGAAACTATAACTTGTAACCAACCACAGGTACCAATTAATTTAAGTCTTCTTCATATTCCAATGAACATTGAATTAGCAGATAACAATTTCAATACTCCTTCCAATGTCGACATTCTTCTGGGTGCAGACATATACTTCGAAATTATTACTGAGGGTATGTTAAATTAGGTCCTGGGTTGCCTGTTATTCACAATTCACATCTAGGATATTTAATTGCTGGAAATATTCCTCAGTCATCATGCATGTCTCGTACTCGTACAACTCTCATTTAATGACAGTACAATTTTCGTCGGAAACTGTAGATCCGACAGCTAATCAAGAGGATACATTGAATCATATTTTAACCAAATTCTGGGAAATCGAGGAAGTACAAAATCAATCTGAATCTACAGGGTGTTTCACCATAAACTGGACAAACATACATAGCCGTGTAGATGATACCGAGGAAGTCATTTTTGCCTTATGACATATACCCCGTTTTTTACGCATAAGCGAGATACATGGTGTTTAATGTCAACTTCGAACAATATTCTGATAACTTTGGGGTGTTATGCGTGACATTTGAAATAGCGGTTACTGGTTTCATTTTATAGGTATTATTTAGGGCTGAATTCAATTGTGTTGTAGAATTTGGAAAAATAAAATTCAAAATGGCGGAAAACCTTCAAAGTTGTAATTTTTGTTCTCGGTTGCCAATTTGAGAGGTATTTTCAACGTACTAGATTTTCTAAGATTTTCCGTGAAAAATTTTTTTCGAAATTCGAACTCAACTTTTTTTTTACATGTCTTCAGTGAAAAAAAAATTTCGGTCGAAATTGTTGAAATTTTTCATGGTTGAACTATCTTTTATTTTGAATACTGTGGTGAAAACAGAATGAAAAAATATCCATTGGTTTTCTTTTTGTAGCCTTCCGAAGAATACGCTCGGAGAACTTTCATAAGTTGAGTTCGAATTTTGAAAAAATGTTTTCGCGGAAAATCTAAGAAAATCGAATTCGTTGAAATGGTGCTTTTCAAATTGGCAACCGAGAAAAAAGAAATTCCAACTTTGCAGGTTTTCCGCCATTTTGAATTTTTTTTTCAGAATTATACACCACAATTGAATTGAGCACTAAAAAATAATAAAATGGGATCAGTAACCGTAATTTCAAATGTCACGCATAACTCACCACAGTTACCAGAATATTGCTCAAAGTTGACTTTAAACACCCTGTATTTCGCTTATGCGTCGAAAACAGGGTATAGGTCATGAGGCAAAAATGACTTCCCGGTGTCGTCTAAGCGGCTATATATGTTTGTCCAGTTTATGGTGAAACACCCTGTTTTTTATACAGGGTCTCGCTGCAGTGGAGCGGTGTTTCTGTTTAGAAACAGTGTAACCCTATTGCTCGTGCCCAGCAAAATAAGAATTTTTTCCGTCACACAGTGTTTCAGAAAAACTAGTGAACTTAACCGTAATGAATCTTCCATATAAGGTTCTGCTAATTTTTATTCACAGTTTGTAGCAAACTTTATTTCAAACTCTGTATTATACAGGTCGATTGCAGATATCTCGTTTGATAGAATAACAAAAGTAAAGTATTTGACCAAAAATCAATTCCAATGCGATTTGGCCCCACTTAGTCATTTCAATTATTCTGCGTAATGAATATTGAAAAGAATGACATGAAGAGATAAACACAAAATATCATTCATTATGTAGAAACCGAAAAAATGATGAAAAACATTGCCCTGAAAAAAATCGAGTTGGCACCGGAACGTTGAAAACGGAACATCTTTGCAACAGAAAATAAAGTAACAGTATAGCTAAATAGATTCCTCTCTCTACTGCGAGACAGTCTATAAATAGGTTTCTATGATATAACGCTTGACTGAAATTGATCAATGTTAAAGATTCATTAAATAGAAAAGCGAAAATATCCGTCAGCAAATAGCCAATTGTGGAAAAGTCATTAGTCAGATCATTGAAAGTTCCGCGTATCGTACAAATACATTTTTGATATGACAGACAAGCAACTGTTCGTCATTATAATCATTATTATATTTCTATATTTGTACGAAATCATGTGTGAAAATTACAATCCGTGTAAAATACCTTGATTCCATATTTAATGTCAAGTTCACGCGCTCGGCTAACGAATCATCCCTCCTCTCCTGCTCGCCTTATAATTTTGTTGTTCTTTCTGATCAACATCAATAATACATGAGGAATTTCACCTGGTATAAAATAAAATTAGAAATAAGAGAAAATCATTAGCGGTATTCAGACGGATTTTTTCGAATTCGGGAAAAGGTTTTCACTTCAGGCAGGAGTTGAACCCGCGTCCTCGAATTTCCGGTCTGAGACGCGGGTTCAAGTCCTGCCTGAAGTGAAAACCTTTTCCGGAATTCGAAAAAATCCGTCTGAATACCGCTAATGATTTTCTTTTATATATGTATATTTCACAGGCGCTAATCTCCAATCTATATTTAAAATTAGAAAACTTTTTTGACGAGTACCGCAGCCTCCCATACTCGTAACCACCACTGGGTTGGAAAAGGAATTTTCAAAATGTTATTTTTAAATTGGATTGCGTACCTATTTTTGGCGCATTCATTTAAGAGGGAAATGAATTTTCCTTGTATCTTCAAAATAATTATGATGCTTAGTTATACTATTTTTTTATGATTATTCAGGTACGAATCTGTACGTGATGACGTATCCTTCCAAGACTTCAGACCGTACTTATGGGGAAATGCTGGAGCCATCCATTATTCTGTGAGAATTGATATTGGTGATGCTATTCTGAAACAACCAAAAATAAAAGATGTCCTCAATCTTCTGCAAGAGAATATGGTTCTATCAACTATAAAATATTATCATTTGTACAAAAATGGTATTAATTTGGATGACATAGATGCAAATACTATTTATGACCTAGAATTCTTGCTCCCACTATTCATACATCTACTTTCTCCCGAGAATGTGGTACAAACTTACCATTTTGCCAGGAGTGGAGCCCTGTCAATATCTCTTTTAGGCCTCAGCTGTACTGAAGAGAATATGAGAGCTGCTACGTGTGATGTAATGTCAAGATTTTATTTTCATTTGGAAGGAAAACAAGGAGGAAAGGAAAATATTCTTTACATGAAACTTATAACAGGGATTTGCATGTGGATGTCAGATTCTCGAAACGCGATGAACAATTTTGCAACAATATTTCTGGCCAGAACTGCTTTGATATTGTCCAAGTCATCTTATAGTCACGTAATGTTTCATCAGTTATCTCAATATATTGTTGTGAAGGAAATTTTAGATTTGTCAACAATACCAGAATTATATACATTTCTCCATAGTTCTGATGTCAACTATTTAGATTATCGACAGTTTATATTTGAAATTCTGACAGATGGTTTGATTGTTGAAAATGATTATAAGATTTTTTCAAGGTCTATGGCGCTCAAGCTTTTGACTGAATTGTACTCCGCTAGTACTTGTGATGAAAGTACTAAATTGTCAATCTTAGATATTCTGATTGCTGTTTGTAGATTAGGTTTAGGTGTCAAATTAATCTGTACACATTCTAGTTTGCTTAGTTTCCTAATTATCGACTTGGAGGAAAACTTAACTTCAAAAGATCTTAATCATCTCTTAATAGTCAAAATGAAAGAAATAATTACCAGGATTTATCCATTTTTAGACGACCTAAAGGAGACTGAACAGAAAATCATAAAAATGATCTCAGAAAAAATCGAAAAGTCATGTTGAATATTTTGTTCAGTTTGAATTATTGTGGAAATGAGAACTAACTGTTGTAAATATCATTGTTAATTAATATGTATACGTAGTAGTTTGACTTCTCACATTTCATATTTAAATTTGTAATTTTGTAAATGTTATAATTATATTTGAGTTGATATAATAAATACATGCAAATACATTAAAGAATAATTTACACTTGAATCTTAAACAAACGTGACCAAGTAGGCTTTCAACTTCTGATATTAGTGCTCTCCTTCATCAAATCGATTAAACAATTGCCCATTCGAGTGGAGATTGGCGAGCAGAGACAATTCATTTTCTACGGGTGGTTTGGCTACTCTGGCAACAAGAATTCTACTCAGTTTTTTACAATTTATCAAATTGTAAGAGTAACGTAACTCGTCAATAATTCTTGTACGAAGAATTATTAAGGAAAATCATCGCACCCGTCGATTTTTAAATTTTAAAAGCAATTTATCATATGCTTTTTTGAATTTGATATTTCTCACCCCTTACCCCTACTTTAATTTTTTCAAATGGGAATATATGGATTGTGATTGCGGTACATCAAATGAGAGGTATGTAATTTGATTACCTATTCAGCTATGTGGCTAAAAGTAAAATTGGTTGTGCCGTTTTTATTTTATTAAAACATTAGAAAATAATCAATTGGGTATGGTTACTAGCTTTTTGAAATCGATGAGGTTCCTATCCAAGGATAAAAAATAATTCTAATGTAAGTATTAAATGTTCGAATTGAGCACCGTTGACTGCTTGACAAGCCGTTCTTCGAATCTCCTCAATGAATTAATCAACGCAGCAAAATCAAATATGTTTATTAGTACCACCACAATCATTTACAATTCCATTTTAGATAAATAAGCATAAACATGAAATTACACAAACGAATAATTTCCGCGTGTGGACTTAAATTAATCTATCAGTGCATGCTGAACATCGCATCGGTGCGATACGCATCCACAGAAATATAATTAACACTAGAACGCTATTAGGTACGTCCGAGATTCAGTAAAATGACCCCATATAGCGAATAAACACCTACTACTTGTACATGCGCAGCTCGTCTTTTCTTGCCAAGTTTTATGGTTTCAGACAGTGAACTCTATACTATGTACCTGGAACGGATCGGACCGTATACGTCGTGAACGTAAAGTGAGGCAGGGGCAGCTGAAACAGAGATAGCCTTATTTAGGGTAACCTGTCTTTGTCTTACTCAGTCAAATGAATTACGGTTGTATGCATAAATTATCTTTTAAGTGAAAATTAATTAGTTTGGGGATTCTTTTTGTTAAAAACGTACAATATTTGTGAAGATATACATTTTTTGTGTTCTACTGTGCTATTAGTTTCGTTTGCTTCCTCGTGTGTGGTTTAAAAAGCAGTATATATATTGCGTTGGTGTAATTTGTTGATTGCTTCGGCAATAGTTTTGATTTGAACTATATTTGAAATTTGAACTTAAAAAAACAATGGTGGTGTCTTGTGTAGGGTTTGGATGCAAAAACGAGTACGATTATCGGAAAATATCTTTTCACGGGTGAATTGATAATATGAGATTTTGCTATAATAAATAATTAGCGACTTGGCTAGCAAGAGTGAATTCATTTGGTACAGTTTTCCATTCAAACGACCAGATATCCTGAAGCTATGGATAAGGGACTCCATTCAGAAGTAGCAAACTTTGTGGGGATCATTTTCTTCTTGTTTTACTTGTTTTATTTAATAATTGTTAGATTCATAGAATTAGCAATGAATTGTGAAATAAAATAAAAATTTCGTTTCTGATTTTCTATTCATTTTATTTATCAACATCGTGGAAGAACAGTGAAAATTTTACATCAACGTTGTACAGTTTGCATTATCACTTTTTTCCTGAATAACAATTGGGAAAAAATAATCAAATTTATTCAAGAATAAATTCAAAAAAATAAAATGCACGGTGGTTCCATTAACCAACATGAGTCAGAAAGAGATAAATTTCGTTTCTAATTTTCAATTCATTTTATTTATAAACATCGTGGAAGAACAGTAAAAATTTTACATGAACATTGTACTGTTTGCATTATTACTTTTTTCTTGAAAAACAATTGAGAAAAAATAATCACATTTGTTCAAAAATAAATTTATAAAAATAAAATGCGCGGTGGTTCCAGGATCCATTAACCGACATGAGTTAGAAAGAGATAAATTTCGTTTCTAATTTTCAATTCATTTTATTTATCAACATCGTGGAAGAACAGTAAAAATTTTACATGAACGTTGTACTGTTTGCATCATTACTTTTTTCCTGAAAACAATTGAGAAAAAATAATCACATTTGTTCACAAATGAATTTTAAAAAATAAAATGCGCGGTGGTTCCATCAACGGACATGAGTTAGAAAGAGATAGGTATACCTAACAGTTGCGGGTTGCATATGCAGTGGTTTGGCCTCACTTCTCGCTCGATTCGGGTCCTTTCCAGTTAGTATAGAGTTCACTGGTTTCAGATGAAGTTCGGAATAAATCTTATTGTGAAACCAGTGAATTCGGCAACACCGCTGCGCGACGAAAACAAACACATCTTTACATCAGAAAAAGAGCAGTGTCGTATTTTAGGATTTGTTGATTCCCTTTGTTGTGTGCTTTCCTGTTTATTCATTCGTATTAATTCGCTTGCCTTTTCTGCTCCGTTTTCGGTGTTTCCTCGTTGTTTTCCTTGAACATTGTGTAGTACTGATACTCCTTTAGTTTAGTTTTGTACTTGAGTTTTACTAGTTAATTTTGATAGTCGAGTGCTGTGACAAATTATAGACAAAATGAAGTGCATGGTTCTTTTTTGCGCAAATAAAGGAGAAACCCATTTTATGAAAGTAAGTTTAGTTTAAGTAAGATACTACAGCTATTTTATTATTATTGCAAATGTTGATATCGACAACTTATTCATACCACATTCACGAAGTCAAAAATTTTAAGTCCTACCCTGATGACACGTTCACATATTGCGCAAACTCTGTAGTAGGTCAATTTTCCCTATGAGGTGCCAGGAATTGTGAACTGATTGGCGTTCTAGTATTTATTATATTTCTGTGGGATGGTGTCGCTTGTTCGCCATTCGTCAGGTATTCTATGATGGTAGATGATACTTTTAATGAGTGATGCTAACTGCTGAGTGAGATGTTGTCCGCCATATTTGAGTAATTCGTTGGGAATTCCATCCGGTCCTGGGCTCTTCCTGTTCTTCAATTTTCGGAGAGCTGCAAGTACATCGGCTGTCTCAATTTGAATGTTGTTGTCCATTACTATTTCGGGTACCGTTAGTGCAGTCTCAATTTCTTCCGCCTTATACAATTCAGTTAGGTATTCAACCCAGGTTTCTCTTTCTATCTGATTCGTTTCGACCAGATCATTGATCTCTTTTCTCTGGGTTCTGAAGAAACGCCAAATTTGTTTTTGTACTCCGTAAAAATCATCCTCCAAGCGTCTTGAGAAAATTTCCCAGTGATGGGTTTTTATTCGTCTTACCAGTGCTGTGGTCTCATTTCGGATTTGTTTATATCTTTCGTAGGATTCTGATGTTCTATGAGTCAGATATGCTTTTTTCTTTTCTTTGCATTTTTCTTTAATCTCTGGGCAAAACCATGGGGTCCTGTCTGTTCTAGTGTTCTTATTCCTCTTTACAATTCGGGGGCCTAGGGCTTCATGGGCGGCTGCTCTAATGTTGTTCTTCAGTTTCTCCCAGGAGGCGTTAATACTATCCTCCTCTCCTATTGGGTTTTCGAGAATTTTTTTTGTCAATCTATCTTCGTATAGTTGCCTAATTGACGAGTCCCACAGTGATTCGATGTTTATTTTTGCTTCTTTATATACCTACCTGTATTGGACTCTTCTTGGGTGTGAATTTCATTCTGATCTTTGCAAGTTACAAACTGTGATCACTGCCTACATCGACCGAGTTCAGAGTTCTGACGTCCAGTATCTGAAGTGGGTGTATGCATCTGTTAGTAACAACATAATCAATTGTAGATCTCTGGCCCCTGGAGTTACAGAACGTGAATTTATATTGGTCTTTATGGTCATAAAAGGTGTTGTTGATTCGTAACTCGTTGAAAGTACATAGGTCGATCATCAGTTCTCCATTATTATTCAAAATGGTTTCATTGAATTTCTGCTTGATTCCAGGCACTATCTCATTTCCGATGCGGGCGTTAAAATCACCTAGTATTACCAACGGTTGGTCAGTTGGAAGTGACTGAACTATATTTTGCAACTGATCATAGAAATTCTCCCTCTCTTCTCTAGGCTTGTTGTCCTCAGGAGCGTAAATTGATAATATATTCAGGATTTGGCCTTCCGCTTCCATCTTTAAGACCAGAATTCTCGAAGACACGTAATGGCATTCTTTAATATTGCTTTGGTACCTCACAGATACTGCGATTGCCACTCCTTCCTTCGCCCTTGTTTGCTTTTCCACTCCACTGTAAATCACTATATAGTCTCCATATTGTACTTGACCTTTACCCTTCTTCTTAGTCTCTTGCAGGGCGCATATATCGATTTTGTTATCTTTCAATTCCTTAAGAGTTTCTTGATCTCTATTGTTGAGTGATTTTATGTTCCAGGTGGCAAAGCGCATTATACATTTCTTCTTCCAAATCGTTATCCTATTCCGTGCTTGGGTCGTCATCCGTAAATCAGTCCGGTTCCGAGGCAGAGTATCGGTTCTGTGAGATTTTTTTTTACGTCGGGTAGGGAGCTAACCTGATCGGACAACCTTCCCCCTTTTTCCGGGCTTAGGACCGGCAACATAATCACCAAGCTACTCAATCCACCCGGCGATCATGCAGGCGAAGTTGATAAATATGGGTGAGGTTTCTCGTGAAAGACCCTATATAGACAAAACTCTACCAACGCCAAACTATTCATGCGTTATTGCCAATGTCGAAAACGAAATCCATGATTCAGAAATCAACCAACATATGAAGGACAACGCATATGAATGCAGATACTGCCAGAGGATTATATCGAAGCAAACAAACCTCCCAACATCAATGGTACGACTTATCTCTGGAAACGTAACCTCTTACGAACAACTTCTATCCGTGGGAATTTTCTGCAAATCCAGACAATACCTGATAATGACCAGAGTTGAAATCGCCCAAATCTCAATTTTGGCCTATAACTCGGAAACAAAAGAAGATAGAGGAATGCAGTTGATGGCATTATCAGTTTCTCGAAAAAAGAGGACTATAAGGTGCCATTCATTTTTCTCTATCTCCTCGGGTTTAAAAGTTTTAGTTTATGTAGCACCAATTTTGCCCACCCTGTACAGTGAAAGTGTTTGTGATATTGTTAGTGAATTTTCCTTGGAATAACAGAATAATTGGTATCTAATATCTAACCCATAAATTCAACTTGGACTTGAGGTCATCTGCAGCATCTGCTACGAAAAATGGTCAAAACGTGTTGCATTCATGTATTCCTTCGTAAATTAATTAGTACCTAATCTGATCATGGGTAGAAAAACACAGCACAGCGTTTAACTATATATTTAATCAATGAACTAAAGTATAAACTTGATTACAGTAATGGCTGGAGATCGTTACATTAACACGTGCAAATCGGGAGTCACATGCTGCGCAGAGCATGTCAAAAGCACACTGTCATGAACAAAGAAAAACATAGATGTACCATAGAATTGTTCTTATTCTTATACCCCCTCTCAATTCTACAATACATGATACTTATTAAATAACAATCATACCTAAATCAGTTCTCAACTTATTAAATTTCACACGATTGAGACCCTTTGTAAGAATATCGGCTACTTGATTCTCAGAGCAAACATATTTCAGCAAGAACTTTCCCTTACTTACTAAATCCTTAACAAAGTGAAATTTCACGTCTATATGTTTAGTCCTTTTTGTTTCAGGAGTACTACTCATATGGATACAAGATTGATTATCTTCCATTATTGTTATTGGAAAAATCACTTTGCCCAGGAGCTCCTGTAAAAGCTGTCCTATAAATAAACATTCACATATACAAGCTGATAACGCAATATACTCTGCTTCGCAGGTTGAAATTGCAACCATAGGTTGTTTCTTTGAACACCAATATAATATATTTGAGTTCATTTTTATCAAAAAACCTGACACACTCTTTCTGTCATTGACATCTGATGCAAAGTCTGAATCAGCATATGCAATTAATTTAATATCGTCACCTTTAACAAAGCATAAACCCAAATCTTTGGTACCAGCTAGATATTTTAACACATTTCTCAACTGTTTCCAATGTGATTCATCATAACAACTCTGAAATCTACCAAAATAAGCAACAGAAAAACAAATATCGGGTCGTGTACTTAACATCAAATACATTAAACTGCCAACAAGTTCCCTATATTTAATTTCATTAGAGGGACTCACAACGGTATTCTTCTTCAAATTTAAATTAGGCTGAATTGGAACAGAAGCAAATTTCGAATTTGCCATTTGAAAATGTTTCAGCAAATTTTCAATGAGTCTCTTTTGAGATAATTTCAACATATCACCATCCCTCCCAATTTCTATTCCAAGAAATGTAAAGTTATTACTATCAGGGAAAATTTTCAAATGAAAGGATTTCATCAGACCATCTATCAAAAACTTAACATTATCTTCATTATTTGAGGCTACTAGCATATCGTCTACCCAAATCAAAATATAGGTGTACTGATTATAGTACAAACATGGATCTATTTGGGATCTTTTAAAATTCAACTGAGACAATTTTTGATTCATAGAGTCATTGAAACATTTTGGACTTTGTTTCAGTCCATACAATGCCTTAACTAGTTTACAAACTTTATCTTTTGGCACTTTCAAACCATATGGAGGTTTCATATAAACAACATCATTTAACTGACTTGACAAAAATGCAGATTTGATATCAAGTTGTAACAATTTCATTTCGTATTGAACAGATAACGATAATATTGTTCTCAACGTAAACATTCGAGCCACTGGGGAGTAAAAATTAGAGTCGTCCGGATCTGGTTGTAGGAAACCTCTTGCCACTAAACGTGCTTTCTTTACATAACAATTGTCAATCAATTTGAACGAAAACACCCACCTCGAGTCGATGACAACTGCATCTGCAGGCTTATCAACAATTTCCCATGTTTTGTTCGCCTCCATCGACTCCAGTTCTGCATCTATAGCACTCTTCCACCCTTCATCAGTGCTTATGGCTTCATGGTATGATGATGGAACCTCTGATGGGATAGTTCCTGCTGATAAGGCCATCATCATCTCAAAATCTTTGAAATGATCAGGAGGTTTTCGTTCTCTTCCACTCCTTCTCAGCTCAGGTTGATCATCAGATTTAATACTTTGCTCGCCCTCAGAGACTTGATTACTGTCCATTGGCTGTTCAGACCCATTATCAGCTGCTTCTTCATCATGTTTGGAATCTATAATGTAATGCATTGAATTAAAAGATTCATCAAATATAACAGATCGAGAAGTTACGACTTTGCTTCTTTCTTCATCCCATAGTCTATACCCATTGTTGCAGTACCCGACAAGTTTTAACTTTCTGGAACGTGAAGATAACTTTCCATTCCGATCTTCAGCAGGTATCAGAGCATGAGCAGTACAACCAAAAATATGTATTTTCCCCATATCAGGCTTGTGCCCATACCAAAGCTCAGCCGGTGTTCTTCCATCTGGCATAACTGATGTTTGTGTACGATTCAACAGATATGTACCTGTCAGAACAGCTTCTCCCCACATCTTCTTGTCAAAATTAGAATCGAAGATCATGCATCTCGCTTTCTCCATAATAGTTCTATTGAAGCGTTCAGCAATTCCATTTTGTTGCGGATTGCGTGGAATAGTATACACTAGCTCAATTCCTTTTTCAGTGCAGAATTTTCTTATTTCCTTAGATATATACTCTCCTCCATTGTCGCATCGAATCCTTGATATCTTTGTGCTGAACATAGCCTCAGTCATGGCCACATATTTTCTCAGGCATGACTCCACTTCACTTTTCTTCTTCATCAAATATATAACAGCAAAATGGCTATAATTGTCCAAAAATGACACAAAGTATTCATACCCATCATGTGTTGGAGGAGTAATTTTTCCACAAACGTCAGATGAAATGCACTCAAGTATTCTTCTTGGCTTCCTTTCTTCTGGTAATTGCTTCAGGAACTTGTGATTCGTTTGTTTACCTTTCAAACATGTTTCACAGATACCATCTACAGGAAATCTGCATGAATGTCCCATTCTTCTATGCCACAGCTCATTTGTGTTTTTTGCTATATTAGCTTCATGTAATTGCCTTATACTCAACCTTAAAATAAACAGATTACCAGCACGATTACCTTGTAGTAATATTTTTCCATCTTTCCAAATGTTGACAATTTTCTCCTGAAATTCAACCTTCAATCCTGACTCTACCATCTTCCTTACTGACAGTAGATTGTGGAATAATTTTTCACAGATGAACACGTCCTTCAATAGAATTGGTGTGTTATTTTCCGTGATAAGTGGCAGTTCACCTGAAGTTGTTGACGTTACAGTTTCACCTTCTTTTGCCACATTTATGGTATGGGATATCTCCTTCACATTTTCACAAAATCGTCCAAAGTCTGCCCTTATCAGATGATTTGAAGCACCAGAGTCGATTACCATCACAATTTCCTCATTTGAGGTTACATTTCCAGCATATACGGATTCGTCATCTTGAACTACCCTGAAGCTTTTCTTCGACGGGCACTCGGAACTATTAATGTTATCTGACATAAAGGCAATGTCTCCATTGTGATTTTTATTCAATGCCATGTTGGCATTCGATTTATTTCGCTGAGGACATTCTGATCGTTTGTGTCCCAAAGCTTTGCATGTCCAACACCTTATTGTATTCTCCCTTGGATAACTACTCCAAGTTTTGTTGGTTGCATAAGAGCCGTTATTTGAGGAGCCTTTTGGTTTTGAACCGTTATTTGAAGAGGCTTTGTTTCTGTTGGAAAATTTTCTTTGAGTGTAAAATGCATTTCCACTCACCTCTCTTCCTTCACTGAATTTAAGCATCCTTTCTTCCTCGGATAATAATTTACTTTTTACAAAGTCTTCATTTACAACGTCTGGATCAGAAGTTAGTAGAATATCAATCGAAGTTATTACAGACTGATATTCATTTGGCATCGAGGAAAGCAGTTGAGATACATATTCCTCATTATCTATGGAACCTCCTACATTTTTCAATTCAGACACCACCTTATCAAATTCAATGATATAGTTATTCAAGGAACTGCATCCATCAAAAGTCATATTTCTAAGGCGTTTCTGTATAGAAATTCTTGATGTTAAGCTTTTTCGTACATACGTAGTTTTTAGTGTCTCCATCATGTCCTTGGCCGTACCTTTAGATTTAACCAATTCCAGCACTGAATCGTCAATGCATTGAACAATAATATCTCGTGCTTTTGCATCTTTCCTTTTGAAGTCAGCCGCCTTGTCTGTTTCTTTCGGACACGTTTCTTCCAGCGTAGATAGAACTCCATTTCTTTCAAGCAATCGTTCCAGTCTGAATCTCCAGTTCTCGAAGTTCGTTCCATCAAATGGACGGATACTTGAGGTCGCGTTGCACGCCATTTTCAAAACTTAACTTTTATTGTTTTAAGGTTACTCAACACTTTTACAGTTCACTATTCAGATTAAAATACAGAGTCTGGGCCCATAACCTCTGATCATGGGTAGAAAAACACAGCACAGCGTTTAACTATATATTTAATCAATGAACTAAAGTATAAACTTGATTACAGTAATGGCTGGAGATCGTTACATTAACACGTGCAAATCGGGAGTCACATGCTGCGCAGAGCATGTCAAAAGCACACTGTCATGAACAAAGAAAAACATAGATGTACCATAGAATTGTTCTTATTCTTATACCTAATTAGTAATTATCCGTCTACAAAAAATTAAGGATATTTTAGTTCTCCGATGAAGATGAACAGCGTAAGCTTTTATGGATGAGGCGATGAGGGCCATGCCATATCGCGAAGTTTCATTCCAACGAATAGTTTTGTTTGTGAGGAATATTTTGATTCCGACGATATAATTGAGTTCAATAAACATTTGCAAGCAGATGGAGCCATCAAATTACTTTCTTTAAGATTCCCAAAATTGAAAGAAGGCGCTATCCCAAAGATTTTTCCAAATTTACCCTCATACCTTGCGAAACCAATTCAAATAAAAAGGACCGATCCTCAGTGTAGAAGGCAATCAATTTTTACTATAGGAATAATAATGAAGTAGAAGCTTTCAGTTCCGATTTGATCAAAGACTTACTTGAAAATTATTCGGCTAAAATTGATATATCTGGATGGGAAATCAAAAAATGCGATAACGCAATTTATTTATGTATTCTAAATTATGTGGAATCATTATCTGTTGAAAGTTCTATGGAGATTAATGAAAGTCTCCAGATTAAAATATTGCATAAAGATGAACTAAATGGATAGGTACTTCCTTCCGATTTGATTCAAGCAATTAGGTTATTCGCTTGCTCGTTATGAACATGTGTCTAATGAGAATACAAGTGAATCTACATAAAATTTATTGAGAGATTCCTTCAATTCATTAAAAGATAAGAATAATGAGAATTTCGGCGAGAGATGGCCCTACACCTCCTTGCTGGACAAATAAATTGAATAAAACATCAACCAATTCGCTTCAATTTCAATTTTGTTATTAATTTATATTCAATTTATTGACCGAGTGGGGCATAATCCACTCTTTTTTCAGATATCCATCGGAAAACACATTTATCAACATTAGGAAATGAAATGATACGGTCGAAATACCGTATCTCTCACGCTAAGCATCGTAAACAGTATATCTCCCTACCCTGTTTTTTTTCGGCGTTGCCGCTTAAGGCACCTGGCCATGTCTTAAGAAGGCCGTGGCACAATCCAACAAATGCTCTATTGCGATCTACTCAAAATAGAACCCATACTCGATAGACTGAGGAATATTTCCAGGAAATTCGCCAGAAGACAGCACAACTGGGAGATACTGCAACAACATCTAAGACAAAGAGACCAGATCAACGAAAGCCGTACCCTTCACCCTCTTCACACCATCAAAGAACACCTTGAGGAATTGATAATCACTTGACACTGACCTTGGCGACCTTCATATGCAATAGACATACATACATTTATTGAACTCTTTTGTTTTTACATTAAAGGAAATTAATTATCTGAATTGTATTCAATCAAGAATTGAAACAGACGTAACATGTAGATTGCTTCCTGGCTGCAGGACTGATTATGTCGATGGGTCAATAAACTGCATTTATTATTAATCTATATTATAAACTAGCTATCCATCATAAAACAATATAAAAAAATCACACAATATCATAATTTGTACCAACTATGTTACCTTCTATCCTTATTCATTTTTTATTATATCTATTAAGGTCTTTATAATTTTACGATCCGTTCCCCTCAAGAATTTTTTTAATAGAATTATTTTCTGCATTCTTAATCAGTATAGGTAACCTATTCATCACACGAGGGCCTTAGAAAACAAAGCAACGTTGACCTATGGTTTTGTTCATCTTTGGTACCATTATATTGTTATTCTTATATCTTGTGCTGTGAATGTGTTCGATCTTAAGCCAATTCCTCTTTCATTTAAATTGATATAAACTCAGGGACTGAAAGTACAATTGCCACAAATCAAAAAGTCCGCTTTCATTGTATACTTGATCAGTTGGATAACGATAACCTCTTCTGAAAATGGTATTTTTCCGACTCCTTTCTGATTTTTATGTCGCAGGCCTTCCAAATTATCTGGTCGATTTTGGTAAACAGTACCTACCCTTTAAATGGCACCACAGAAAATAGTCGAAAGGGTTAAAATCTGATCCTCTCCTACCAATCTATTTCTCAGGAAATGTGCCATCAAGATACCTCCTCACTTCAATTCCATAAGGCGCAGGCACACCATCTTGTTGGAACCAAATATTGTCAGCTACATGTCGACCATTCACACCGGAAAAGAGATCAATGACTGCAGGTAATATATTTGATTCCTCAGTAACTCTAGATAAGAATCACTAGTCAAATTTCCTTCCATAAAAATGGTCCATAATATGATGGCCAATTGTGCCCATCAACCACACATTTAATTTTTCGGGATGTTGAGTGCGAACTGTCTGCACCCAATGAGGATTCCTGTGGACTAGAAGCGACAATTCCCAGTGGGCACGCGCACGTAGAAAATACGTTGAAAAGATGTTACATAACCAAACGTTGAAAAACAGTGAAAATGTCGCGGGAAAAAACGTTTTCTTGCATCGAGAATTTAGTTATTAATAAACGTTGTCTTTCAACGTATTGATTTAATATAAATTGGGCGCAATATTAACGTTAATTTATAACGTGTATGTATATTATTCCACCATACAAGTTTACTGTCTAACCGATAACGTATAAATAACGTTTATTTCCACCATATCATATATACTTTATAAACGTTGTCTTTCAACGTATTGATTAAATATAAATTGGGCGCAATATTAACGTTAATTTATAACGTGTATGTATATTATTCTACCATACAAGTTTACTGTCTAACCGATAACGTATAAATAACGTTTATTCCCACCATATTATATACCTATACATAAACGTTGTCTTGCAACGTATTATTATAATATACCTTGTGCTCAGTCTGAAAGTTAATTTATAACGTGTATATATATTATATTACCCTACGAGTTTATATGTTCAATCATTAACGTATTAATAATGTTTATTTTCACCATAACTTATATCCTCATTAAACGTTGTCTTGCAACGTAATGATTCAATATAATTTGAGCATAATCTGAACATCGTATTGAAACAAGTAGTCATTACTATGATAAACATCTTTCAATGGAAAAATATAAATCTTGCATAAATAATTCAATTGCTGAACTAAAACGTATAGGTTACTATAAAGAATATGTATATGGATTCTATATTTGAGTTTTCACAAATAGGTATCTACTAATAGATCATAATTGAATCGAAAGTTACCTTGTGTTTTCAAATTGGTGAACCTCAAAAAAAAACATTTCTGATTATTATAAAAAATATATTATAAAATGAGACATTCATTATAACATATCAAAGGAACAAAAATAAAATAATAATTAGTTTATTTTCCTTTCTTCAACCTCGCCGAGGCGAATTTCAGCCATTCTTTCATGACTGTGCAAAGTCGAAACTCATCTATTTCTCTTGCTGGGAAGGAGATCTTAACAGCCTCTATAAATATGAAAAAAAAAATCAGACACGAGCATTCTCTCCTGAAATTTATATGAAAATCTTTTTCTGGTTCAAACATCTATATCTAATAGATTTTATTTCTTTTCAAGAAAAATATTATAGAAAACTAGCATTTTCATACCAATACCATTCATGGAAAAAATTGGAGAAACAATATATAGATATTTCGAAAATACTAGCCCATAATTAATGATAAATAGTCAGTAAACTTCAATATAATTCAGATTCAGAGACTTAAATTATTCCATTGGAAACATGCTCGAAAAATTGTGCTACACGTAGTAAAAGTTGTACCTTTGAAATTTTCACGAATATCCTGCTAATTTTCCAAAAAATTAGGAAATAAAAAAAAAGTTAGCCCACACTTTCGTTTTTTTACGACGAAAATTTTTTCATCTAATTGATCTGCATTTGTGCTGACTCGTGCTGGTCATATTTTTCAGGAAAAGCTTTCAGTTTCCCCTATAAAAGGCGAAAATAAGGAAATTAAGTAGATTGTTTGAAAACTAGCAATGCGTGGCAACAATGTGCGTGAAGTTGGCCCAGCACTTTTTGATTTTCGAAAGAAAATTCCTAGTACTCAATTGGGCTAGGTTTGTGCTGCTTTGTGCCGTCAACATTTTTCTTTTATTCCATACGGTTCTCAAGATATCTCACAAAATGTGTAAAACCGGCCAGCTCAGCACTTTTCGGAAAATTGTTTTGAAACAACTGAAATAGATTGTGGTGTATATGCATTGAGTTGTGCCGTTCGAACTTTCCCGAAATGCCCTCCTATTTTCCAGAAAATTGAAATTTCGAACCTCGCGGCAGATGATGTCGTAAATTAGTAAGTACGAATGGAGTACCTATGTAGTGACAGTTATGCAGTTCTCAACGATTAGAATATTTTTTGTTGCTACGTTGCCCTTTACAGATTTCCCTCATCTAATTAAGTAATTTACACGATTTGAAGAAAAAATTTTAAATTTTTTTTTCAAATAGATCGCCACGAATGCAGCACAAACTGTTTTCACTAATTTGGGGGGAAAAAAAGTATGATTGCTGGTACAAAATTGTTTTAGTTTCAATTTTCTGGAAAATAGGGGGGCATTTCGAGAAAGTTCGAACGGCACAACTCAATGCATATACACCACAATCTATTTCAGTTGTTTCAAAACAATTTTCCGAAAAGTGCTGAGCTGGCCGGTTTTACACATTTTGTGAGATATCTTGAGAACCGTATGGAATAAAAGAAAAATGTTGACGGCACAAAGCAGCACAAACCTAGCCCAATTGAGTACTAGGAATTTTCTTTCGAAAATCAAAAAGTGCTGGGCCAACTTCACGCACATTGTTGCCACGCATTGCAAGTTTTCAAACAATCTACTTAATTTCCTTATTTTCTCCTTTTATAGGGAAAACTGAAAGTTTTTCCTGGAAAATATAACCAGCACAAGTCAGCACAAATGCAGTTCAATTAGATAAAAAAAATTTCGTGAAAATATTTACGGCACAAGACAGCACAAAAATGTAGCTCAAGTTTTTTCACTCATTTGAGAGAAGAAAAAACAAATTTTCCGGGCTAACTTTTTTTTAACTTTTCGATTTTCTGCCAAATTAGTTGGACTTTCGGGAAAATTCGAACGGCACAACTCAGTACATGTACAGCACAATCTAATTCAGCCATTGAAACCTAATTTTTCGAAAAGTGCTGGGCTAGCCCATTTTTTCGATTTTTGAAATATCTTGAGAACCAAATGGAATAAAAAGGGAATTTCAACGGCACAAAACATCACAAACATAGGACACTTCAGCACAAAAAAAATTATTCGAAAATCAAAAAGTGCTGGGCCAACTTCACACACATTGTTGAATGATTGTTTGGGCTATTGCCACGATCTATTACATTGATGCTGATCTATATCGGAATACATCTACTACCAATTTCAAGGAATTGCTTCGAATAAAGCAGAAAAGAATTATTCGAAAATAATTCAATTTTCATGAAAATGTCAAGATTATCAATATCCAAAATGTAGATGCAAATATTAACCAATATTTTATAATTGCCAATCAATAAAATACAACTTGAGAAAAAAACGAATTGAAACAGAATAGGTACTCACCTTATATGAAACCGACGCTTGGCAAAATCAAATTGGTGGAAAATGGAGGTAGAGCGGGTACACCCAGAAGTAAGTGATTGAACTGAAATTTCCAAGCATTTGCATCATAGGTGTTTGAATGATTATGATAGTACTCACCAACTCAAATGTAATTAACAACACTAATATAATAATTGATACCATATACAACCGAAACTCTGAAACACACTGAACCATCAACGAGAACGAGACTAACGTGAATAGAGACCTGTTGCTTGCCTGTTGTCGAAGTCGATGGTGGTTGCATTTGCGACGACTCAAGCTAAGCATTCAACAGTAGGCGCAGAAGCAGACGCAAGACGCAATGTCACAAGCCAATCAGAGAGAAGCAGTTCCCGCGCATTCACGAATGATGCGCCCGTCACAGTTGCGCGTTGCGAGTTGCGCATGCGCGAACCGTGTCGAAAGCTGCTTTTGTTGCCAGATTGTGCAAATCCGTTCCTTGAAAGTGGATTGTAATGTAGAAAAGGAATATGAATTATTATTGCGTTGAGGAATTGGAAGAGTAATTTTTATTGGTGATTCATTGGAAGGTAGAGTCACCTGAAAATATCTTCCTCATTTTCCGATGAAATTTGGCAAATTTGTGCTAATTCACGAACTCCATTTGAAAATAAATTATGAGTGTCAATATTTATTGGCCCAGTTATTAACACAATATGTCAGCTTTTCTTTTGTGTGAATCAATCTATTGAAATTTTTTTCATCTCTTTGAATTTTACCTCAGTTGCGTGAAATGAAAAATGTAAAGGAAAAATATATTCAATTCAATTGCACCTTATATATTGTTTTTCATCTTAAGTATTGTCACGTGATAACAGAGTTGTCTCTGCGTAATAATAACTTAACTATTGATAGGTACCATTTTCTGCCAAAAAATCGAAAATTACAGACATTTGGGCAAATTAATAAGTCCTCAGTTCAGTTCAACAAAAGCGCCAAAAATATCCTAATATGTAAAATAAAGTATAATTTGATTTTCAACGCTTAATGCTGGATTTCCATGCATCCGTCATCGGATGATACGACCGTCCGATCGTCGTTGTGATTGGCAGAAATATTCTGAAATTTCTGCCAATCATAAGGACGATCGTATCATCGGATGACGTACGGATGCATGGAAATTCAGCTTAAAGCCCTATTAAACTATACGATAGACAGGAGAGACAATAAAACTGTCATCTTATCAATATCGTGTCCAGAGTAGTAGGTGCTGCTCAAACTTTTTGGGTTTGTGACCCCTTTTCGAAGTAAAATGAATATCAACCGAAGAATAGAATGTTCACAACTACTGCTGGTGGAGCCTGGCCAGGCACTCGGAACGTGTTTTCGGCACGGGTAGTCATAAATCAATGAGAAATATTTGAATTGTTCTTAGATAACATTTAAATAACATTTTCCATAAACGTATTCGTATTGTTGACTGGATACGTATATTTTCAACAATTCAAATAGACTAGAAAGTTGAAGAATGGACGTTAAAAAAACGTTCAGAACACACGTTAAAATTCGATTTCAGAATAACGTATTTTCAGATGAACTATTCTTCGGGAAGTAAGAAAAGTACGTTAAACATACGTGAATCATTAACGTATTCATATTGTTTACTGGATACGTATTTCAAACGATTCGAAATGATGAAAAATTGTGAAATTGTTATTAGATAACGTTTGAATAACATTTGTCATGAACATATTCGTATTGTTGACTAGAGACGTATTTGAAACGATTGAAATGAACAAGAAGTTGAAGAGAGGAAGTTAAAAAAACGTTCAGTAAACATATTGGCATTCTATTTCATAATAACGTATTTTCAGATGAACTATTTTTCTGGAAGCAAGAAAAGTACGTTGAACATACGAAACTCATTAACGTATTCATATTGTTGACTGGATACGCATTTTAAACGATTTGAATTGATGAAAAATAGTGGAATTGTTATTAGATAACGTCTAAATAACATGTTCCATAAACGTATTCGTATTGTTAACAGGATACGTATTTTCAACGATTTAAATAGACTAGAAGTTGAAGAATGGACGTTAAAAAAACGTTCAGAACACACGTTAGCATTCTTTTTCATAATAACGTATTTTCAGATGAACTATTCCCGGGAAGTAGGAAAAGTACGTTGAACATACGTAAATCATTAACGTATCCATATTGTTGACTGGATACGTATTTTAAACGATAAAAATTAATGAGAAATTGTGGAATTGTCATCAGGATAACGTTCAAATAGCATTTTCCATAAACGTATTCGTATAGTTAACAGGATACGTATTTTCAACGATTTAAATAGACTAGAAGTTGAAGAATGGACGTTAAAACAACGTTCAGAACACACGTTAGAATTCTTTTTCATAATAACGTATTTTCAGATGAACTATTCTTCGGGAAGTAAGAAAAGTACGTTGAACATACGTAAATCATTAACGTATCTATATTGTTGACTGGATACGTATTTTAAACGATAAAAATTAATGAGAAATTGTGGAATTGTCATCAGATAACGTTTAAATAACATTTGCCATAAACGTATTCGTCTAGTTGACTTGAGACGTATTTGAAACGATTTTAATGAACTAGAAGTTGTGGAATCGTTACAAGAGAACGTTAAAATAACATCTTTCATAAACGTTATAATAATTTCGGGAGAAAACGTATTAGCACTCAATTTTATAACTGATTATTGTAAAATTACGTTTGATATACGTTATTAAAACGTATTGAATTAACGTTATAAATCATAACTGGAATGACAACGTTGAAAAATCAACTGGATAACGTATTTTTCAACCAATCAACGTTAAAAACACCTTTATTCAACGTATGTGTGCCCACTGGGTTATGTCGATGGGCAGACCCATTCAAGTAAAACGTATAGCTTCATCCGTGAAAAGAATTCTCGATGAAGAGGTATCCAGCAGTGGCGGCTCGTCAGGGACGGCAGGGTCGGCAATGCTGACCCTATATGTTTTATGTCCAGCCAAAATTCAAATTACTCTTCCTTCTGTTGAATTACCAAATTTATTATAATTATTGTATTTCCAAGACCTGTGTAAATAAAATTCTGTAAATCATATTTGTATATCACTGATATATTTCAACTTCTTGGAAATACGCTCTTCCAATCTCAACGCCGCGCCGTTTCCGTCTACTCAAATCAGTCCGAGAATTGAAATGTGTACGGGAAGACGAGAGCGCCAAGCATCGAAGGCTTTCTAGCGACCAAGTACGGCATGCCGGTCCCCAGGCAACACAAAGATATCCCAGAGACATCCCTGCGACTTCTTTTTAGGAAGTTGTGACGCCTTTTGTGACATCTTTGAGAGGTCGCGGAGAGCACTATATATGCTCCAAATGTCCGCCAGAGAGCTCTTGGCGATGTCCTACGTGGATATTCTCAAACAAGTCACACTAGGAGTTCGCATACACCTCCCGCGGCGAGGACTTTGAGAATTTCGCATTAGCCTCCTTTAGTGAGATCTATGCGAGCTCGCATTGCGAGATCTATAAGATATTCTCAAATGAGTCACATTGCGACATGTATAAGATGTTCCTATACATGTCGCATTGCGAGATGTATAAGATATTCCCAAATAGGTCACATTGCGAGATCTTTAAGGTATTCTCAAATAGGTCACATTGCGAGAAGTATAAGAAGTTCCTAAACAGGTCGCTAATATACAGATTTTTATCGTATAAATAATACTTACTCCATTTGTTCATTATACATATACAAATCTAGTATGCTACACTGAAAGTACCATGATGGATCATTTCTTGTAGAAAGGTGTAAATAGAACAGGTGTACCTTTCTACAGGAAATGATCGATTATGGTACTTTCAGTGTATCATACTAGATTTGTATAATTAATAAATGGAGTAAGTTATATTTATATGATGAAAATCTGTATATTCATATGATAAAAGTCGGTATATAAGCTAATATTATTGAGTTGACCTACACAACAAACAGTGTTGAAAGTTTTTTATTATTTTCGGCAGCAACAGAAGTTAAGTATACTAAAACAATCGAATAACTCCTATAATCTTTATTAATAACGAACAGAAAAATAAAAAAATATTTCAAATCATCCAGTTCCTTTCTTCTTCCTTCTTCTTCCTTTGGCTACAATGGCGTAGCCAACTTTGTGAAAAAACTTCGAATTCCTTCTCAGTTGTTTTCCATGTCTGCTTCATTACATCTGGAAGAATGAAAATGACATGTATAGTAATGCACTTTTGTAAGGTCAGGTCACTAGGTCAGTTGTTTATTCATTCATCAACGCGAATGAAAATTGTAACAAGTTCTTCTGGAGCACAAATTGAATAGAATTTCAACAACAAAAATTTTATATGCCCATTTATACATATGTATATTTCAGCAAACAACATATCATCCTCTGCACCTCTGCAGACTTGCGAAGTTTCTTTCATAATATTTATTCAAGCAATTACCGTTGAGAATGAATGACTTCTTGAGTGATATCAGAAGATCTGTTGTTAGTAGAAAGTAGATAAATGTAAATTAATCACTTCTGTTATTGCCAGTGGTTGAATTACTCAGAAAGACCTAAAGCGGCAAAAATGATATAGGTATAAATATATCCTAACTGGAGAGTGGTGGGTTGAAACTCAAGAATTTAATAAAAATAACACTTACCTTCGAGTACAAATATCCTATAAACGTAAGAAATGAGAAACACACTATGTTTTTATATTTTATTCTGTCGGCGATCGATTTCGGTCAGTGGACCATCATCAGGCCAGCTGAAATAATAGTTAATAGTCAAAAAAATAACATATATCATTCTCCTTATATTTTCCGTAAGAGCATTGAACGGAACTGTATTTAGGTTATGAAATCGACTAGAAAAGGCAGAAATGTGCAACGTACCGTCAATCGAAGTAGCTATAGAAGACGGTGATTCTTTCATCAAAGCTTAGGTATCAACAGTATTGAAATTTATCTCTATCCTCAAATATCCTTTATAATAATATTCAATTTTCTCAATCAAAAACTATCTGAAGCGGCGTGAATTCATCTGACGATGGTGAAAGGAAAAAGGGTGGGGGGGAGGAAGGGAAGTGGGAATTGCATGAAAGACAAGATGTGATGTGTCAAAATTTCAGCGGGAATATTTAAACATTAAGTCGATAAGTGAAAGGGGGTTATGAGCTTGAAAATGTTTTTCGAAGTATTAAAATCTAATGTGTTATTTAAAAGATGGTTGTCATTTTTTATAACAAGGAACTAAAAACCATTTATCAAATTGGAAACAACAATCAATATAAGAAAGAATTCTTAGACAACATTTTAAGATCTATAAAAAGAAAATTAATTATTAACACGATTTACCCACATATTCTGACTGAAAGACATTTCGTTTCGACACCCTTTTTTGTAAACTTAAACCATAAATTATCAATATCACTTAAAAAATATAATTTCGACTTGTCAAATAAACGACATAAAACCCTGAAAAATATGCTAGTTAACTGCAGAGTTAAAACCAGTAAAGAACAAATCAGCGGAGTATATAAAATATCATGTACAGATTGCGAATCCTTTTATATAGGTATGACAACCCGCAATATGAAAAAAAGATTTGATGAACACCAGAAAAACAGACCTCACTCAGCTCTAGGAGAACACTTAATAGAACATGAACATAAAACGAGTTTTGAAAACCTTGAAATTTTACATGCTGAAGGTAATTATTTTAAAACAACACTTCTCGAACAACTTGAGATATTGAAGAGAAAAAATGACAACCATCTTTTAAATAACACATTAGATTTTAATACTTCGAAAAACATTTTCAAGCTCATAACCCCCTTTCACTTATCGACTTAATGTTTAAATATTCCCGCTGAAATTTTGACACATCACATCTTGTCTTTCATGCAATTCCCACTTCCCTTCCTCCCCCCCACCCTTTTTCCTTTCACCATCGTCAGATGAATTCACGCCGCTTCAGATAGTTTTTGATTGAGAAAATTGAATATTATTATAAAGATATTTGAGGATAGAGATAAATTTCAATACTGTTGATACCTATCCTTTGATGAAAGAATCACCGTCTTCTATAGCTACTTCGATTGACGGTACGTTGCACATTTCTGCCTTTTCTAGTCGATTTCATAACCTAAATACAGTTCCGTTCAATGCTCTTACGGAAAATATAAGGAGAATGATATATGTTATTTTTTTGACTATTAACTATTATTTCAGCTGGCCTGATGATGGTCCACTGACCGAAATCGATCGCCGACAGAATAAAATATAAAAACATAGTGTGTTTCTCATTTCTTACGTTTATATGATTAGTCGACACACTGATGGAAGAATTCATTTTCAAAGTACAAATATCCTCTTCGAAATTGTAAACAAAAGCGATGTACAGCACAGGTACACTTAACTAATTATGCACAAAACATCTCTTTTAGCTCAACAGTAAATCAGAACAATGAGAGCATCCTACACATACACGAACAAGATATGGTCTGAAAATACGGGAAGCGGGAATTGAGAAAACGAATAGACAACGTTATTTTCCGTAATCCAGAATACACCAACCGAAATGGACGATGTCCATGATCCGCGACTATGAACCTTAATGTCCTTAATACTATAATCATAATTGGGTTCGAGTTCCCGATTCAGTTGAGCTCTATGCTCTATATTTCCCTCATACCGTGTAAAAAATTGAAGACATGTGTGCCTTCCGAGTGCCGCATGCCGGCGCATGCAACTATCGTACAGCGATTGGCGGCACATCAAAACAAGCGAGTAAATAAATCTTATGGAGACGTTTTCGGCTGGAGATCCCTTTCTCGGCCTGCGTTATCATATAATACATTATGCTGACACTTGGATCGGGCGAAACAAAATCGACAAATTCGGCTGCTGGAATGCGCTAGCCATGATATGTCTATACCAACACAGGGAGTTGCATATTTCCGGAAATGAAATTATTGATGATCAAGCAAGAAGACCAAGGCGACCTGACTTTGTTTCATGATAACAAACCAAACTTTCTGATTATGATTTATTCTTGTTTTGCAATAAAAAATTATTATTTGTTTCATATCCCCCCAAGACAAATGTCTGGGTACGCCACTGAATAGTTCGTATAATCATAATAGTTGATTATCTCCTCTGTTCGAAGTTAGGGATGCGGGATAATTCTGTTGATATACATTTTTTGATGTGTTTTCATTTGGATAACTTTAGAGTTTAGGAACATGCAATAAAAATTTCAAATTCTCCCATTGTATTGTATCACTACAGGAACTCGCCTCATTCGATAATTTCCAATTCATCTTTCATAGGTACATAATTGAGGGAACAACTAACTACTTTTTCTTGTTGAATATAAGATCTTTTTGAAAATATTTACAAATTAAGTATGTAATATTAAGGACAACTTTTGAAGCCCGCAGTAAGAATTTTTTGTTCTGGTTTGTTTCGTTATATCTTGACGATCTCGCAAAAAGATTAACCATGTCAATCTCATGGTGAGCTCTCAAAGATATCACATGGCGAGGTCTCCAAGATATCGCATGGGCACATCAGTGGGAACTTCGCTTAGTAACCTCACATAGAGATCTCTGGGACCTCGCGGTAGGATCTCGCATAAAAGTCGCATTGTAACCTCTCAGAGATATCGCATGGAAGAGGTTTCAAAGATATCGCATGTCGAGGTCACCAAGATATCGCATGGGTACATCAGTGGGAACTTCGCTTAGGAACCTCACATAGAGATCTCTGGAACCTCGCGGTAGGAGCTCGCATAAAAGTCGCATTGTAACCTCTCTTACCTCTCAGAGAGCTCGCGGAGAAGTCTGTGTTTCCTGGGTCCTGATTCGACGTTTCAATGAAATGTGAATACGAATGAGGCGAAACAATTTTAACTCAACTGTTTTCTGTTGGAATTTTATTCAGATAATGATAAATATTATATTCGCCTCCTAGTTAATGCTTTTTCAAAATCGAAAATGCGATGTTTTCGTTGTTCGTTCCACCTCACAAATTTTAAGAGATAAATGTTGCTTAAAACGAATTTTTGTCGTATTTCGTACTTTTATAGACGAGGATATCGAATATGATAGTACTTATATGAATTTCTGCCCATTTCCACTATTTCCCGAAATTTTTAGCCGAGAAACAAAATGCTGAACAGTAGCCGCTAAACTCTTATAGCAGGCTCAACACATCTCAGGGTCGGCAAATGGGATTATGCCGTACCTGAAATGCCTCGACTCGTATTATACACAGGATACATTAGAAGGAAAATTCTTTCGGGAAATTTCGTATCGGTTCGTGATCGGTTCGGCAATCTCCGAAGCGGCAACCGGCAACTGTGTAGTACCCTAGGTAATGGAAAGAAATTATTCCATTTTAAAAATTCAATTTCGACATAAATTCTAGAGGAAAGTCATCCAAATGTGTGGGATCAATCTAGAAATCTCCAGACCCATAAATTAAAAATTGTGACGGGCGGAAGCTGTTAGGAGCTTCGATAAACAAGTTCAAGGGTCTTGTATTTCAAGGGGTCGTGATCCACGGGAGCGCAAGCAACGGTTTTTTTTTTATCATCAGATTTTATGGTTTTTTAACCAATAGTGTAAGACCGCGTCATTTCAGACAAATTCTTTCTAGAATATTCCAAGGGGACGAAGAGGCGGGGGAGACTTTGCTTTAAATAGGGAAATTTTCGGGAATTCAGGGAGTTCCGAGTTCCGGCAGTGGCGTGAAGTACAGAAGCACGCGACGGTGCATCAGAAGGGAAAATGCGAAATGAATCGTAGAAAGTACCTGGGTTAAATGGAAGTAAAGTTCGGTCGGTTCTCCAAAATTTGTAACGTAACTTAAGGGTAATCAGTAAGTGATTATTTTTTTTTGTGATTAACAGCAAGTGTTTTCGTGAGTGTTTATGGTCTGGTAAGAGAGAAATTTTTATAATTAAATGGGAATTTTCGAAGATTTGAAGTAGAAACGTACAAAAAGGTACTACGTCACTCTCCATCATTTCTATTTGTTTTCGTTCTATTGGTTTTTTTTTATTTACTATTCGGTTCTTGAAAGTCGATAAATAAGATTTTTATTTTTCATTGAATGTAAAAGAGACAGTTTTTTTTTTTAATTCAATATATTGTTACTGTTAATGAGAAGGTCTTTTTATTACATCCCCTCTCAGAAAAGGATTTAATTTTTCATAAGACCTTGCGTTTGCTCAAGGCACTTCATCCAGATTCCCTTTCGGCTGGAAAAGTGTACAGGCTTCGAAAGGTAAGATTTCTAATTTTATTTGCGGTTACAGGAGTGTTTGGAAACACCCCCGCAGGTATTACAATTTGGTGACAGCGGCGAGATTCGAATATATCTGTTTTCTGAGAGTGGGTATTTTACAGTTTTTTTTTTTTTTGATTTTCATAGAGGGAATAAGTGGAAACCTAATTCGAGAATTTTTTTCTTTCTGTTTACTGGCGATTCAGAGTGAATTAATTAATTTGAGCGTGACATGCAAAGAGGTTTGTTTAGAAAAAAAAATATTGAGAGTTGAGACGTTAGTGCATCGGAAAATATAATTTTTTCGTCAGAGATTTTTTTGTGGAGGTTATTGAATTCTGGTTTTGTTTGTGCTAATTACGAGTTCTTTTTTTGCAGGAATAATAGTTCGTCTTCAGTTGGAAATAATTACGTTTTTGATTGATCTGAATTCACCTGTTGATTTGTGTGTGTTTGTTTTCAGGGAAGAAAATTTTAGTTTGTTTGCAGTTTCAGATCGTATCACACTGCAGTTAGACCAGGGTTTTTAGGTAAACGAGAAACATCAGGAAAAGGTAGGAATTTTTTTTCTTTCGTTTTTTTTTGCGTATCAAACAAAAATGGCAACTACTCCCTCTGTTACCGATAAAGTTTTCCCGTCAATGATGTATTCCCTTGGTATGATAGCGAGCACGTTAGATACCTTCACCGGTGAAGATGCGGTCAAGTATTTCGACAAATTAGAATTACGGTCCAAATTAGATGGGTGGACGGAAGAGGACACGCTGAAATTACTCAAATTCAAACTGAGTGGTGAAGCGTATGATTTTTTCAAGTCGGACATATCCTTCGATAAATTTAATTATGTGGACCTCAAAGCAAAATTGTTGAAGAAATTCACTCCATCCAGATTCCCAGGAGAGAACCAGTGGAGATTATATCGGTGTTTCCAAGGACAAGATGAAGATGTTTCTTCATTTTGTACCAGATTACGGATTGTAGGGGCAGATCTTTTGCAGGATGATCTCGTTGGGGCCACAGCAGAAGAAGAAGCAGGATTAAAGAAGAAAAATAGGGAACTGATTCTGAACCAGTTCAAAATGGGGCTAAGGAAGGATTTAATGAGGGACACTGGAATCTGGTTGTTGAGGGAGAAGAATTTAGACTTAGAAAAAGCAGAGGAAATTGTTAAATTACAGGAATCGATCTTAATGATGGTACAGGGGTACACATCGAATGTAAAGATTGCGACAGTGGGTTTTGGGAATTCATGCGGAAGAAAAGGGTATTTTGCAAGGGAAAGTAGTCACAGAGGTAGGCGAGAGGGTCCGAGGAGAATAAGAAGAAAAAAATGTTTTTCTTGTGGTCAGGAGGGACACTTCGTCCGGGAGTGTCCAAATCAGGGAATGACAGGTAGTACTAAACAAAGTATTATGGTTATTCCGGAAGTAAATGTCGAAGAGATAGAAGATATACCGCATATCATCGAAGCAAGGGTGAATGGGACACTAACCCAATGTTTGGTAGATACAGGAGCGGCTGTCACACTTATCCAGCGGGGTTTGGTTTCAAGGGGCGAAATCAACACGAACGAAGCCGACAAATATCGGCTTTCGAGTGTGTCAGGACACCCTATAAAATCTTGGGGTACGGCCCATATTTCGATGGGACCCGAAAACGGTGAATGGATTTCTACCTGGACAGCCGTTGTGTGTGATGACATTGCTTCAGGAAATGTCCAAGTTATTTTGGGGAGGGATTTCTTGTATGCGAATCATGCACATATAGATTATGTACATGATCCATCTGTGACCATAAGAGGGACCGTTTTCAAACTTTTGGGCAAAGAAATTCTCGATGAACGTACATTTCAGGACGTTAGAGAGATCGGACAGATTGCCAGACGGGAAGAACAAACACTGAGAATTGGGGGTAAAAGCGCTTACGGGGATTCATTCATACAAATTGAAAATAAGGGGGCCAATACTGACGTTGAAATTTTGGAAAAACCAGTGGAGAGTGGGAAACCAAAAGTTGAAATAATTTGTGTAAATGCAGACACACAAACGGAAGAAAATTTTGGAGGAATAGAAACTGGATCGAAAATTTCAGAAAGTGGTAAACCAAAGGTCGAAACAATTTGTGTGGATGCAGAGGCTCAGACCGATCAATATTGTGACAAGTACGGCCCTGTGCGCTACGGCTCGATCGAGAAGTTTCTGGAAACGCGTGGCGTCATAGCGGCCACGAATGTTTCGCGAAGTTTCTAGACGGGTCCGGACTTAGCGAGAAACAATCGGCGTTATGCATATAAGGGGCCCATCGACGATGAGAGATTCATTCAGTTAGAGACGAGCGCCGAGTGAAAATAAATTTGTAGTGCATATAAATCAGTAGAAATAAATTGTACAGACTTTTGTTAGAATAAGTTCATTAGTTGTTAATCATTAGTGTTATAAGTAGTGTAAATAAATAGTTTAATTATCCCGGACGTTTTACTAACGAAGAAAACGTTACATTGGTGTCAGGTGTGGGGTGGATTTGAATGCCGATAACCAGATCGCAAAAACAGAAAATGGACCAGGCGAGTATGGAATTTTTCAAGCAAGCCTTTGAACAAATGAGCTTGAAAATGGAAGAAAATTCCCGAGAAATGAGCTCGAAATTGGAGGAAAAAATGGATAAAATGGAAAATAAGGTGGAGGAAAAAATGGATAAAATGGAAAACAAGGTGGTGAGTCAAATTGCGAGTACATTGGACGAGAGAATGGAAGCTATCAAGGAAGTAATAATAGATGAAGTTGATGAAAAACTTGAAGAAGTCAATGGGAAAATTGATAAGGTTGACGGAAAAATTGAAGAAGTAGTTGATGAGGTTAATGGAAAATTCGAAGTATTATCAGGAATAATTGAACAGCATGCCAAGTTCATAGAGTCCCTGAAAAGAACGTCGAATAGAAAAGAAACCCAAGCTTCACCATCCTATAGCTTCGTGAAATCGGAAAACAACACAGAAAGTGGTAAAATGAAGATCAAGCCACCAACATTTGACGGAAAAGTTCCTTGGTCGACATATCAAAAACAATTTGAAGCTGCTGCGTTGGCAAACAGTTGGAGCGACAACGAAAAAGCCACAGCATTAATAATAGCTCTACGAGGAGATGCACTTAACATTCTGCAGACAATACCGGAAAGTCAACAGGCCTGTTATGAAGTTTTAACATCCAAACTTCAGATGAGATATGGCGATGCTCACCTGCAGCAAGTTTACCATGCTCAAATAAAGAACCGGGTGCAGAAAGCAGGAGAAAATCTCCAGGAATTCGAGGCCGATGTTGCCAGATTAGTGAGGCTGGCTTATCCATCTGCTCCAGACAGCTTCATTGAACAGCTATCAATCCAGACGTTCGTCGACGGGATCAAGGACAGCGAAGTTCAACAAGCCTTGAGACTTGCCCGGCCTAAAACCATCGATGATGCTTTAGCTCATGCTTTAGAATTCGAAGCAGCGAAACAGGCGACGCATAGAGGGCACGTTCGTGTGAGACAAGTCCAAGAAGCAGACCGACCGGTTGAGGAAATCATCCGAGAAGAAGTTAGCAGGTTATTGAATGCCAAGAAAAAGGATGTTGTGTGCTGGTATTGCAACAAAAGTGGGCATTTCAAGCGAAATTGCCCAAGGATTGAAAAAGAGCCACAGCAGGGAAACTAAAAAGGGTCGGTGATAAGGGGCATAAATCGACCCAGGCTGAAAATGCCCCCGAAGTGATAATTCGAGGAATCATGTCCACAGATTTAACAAGCATATTTGTTCCTGGAAAGATGAACGATCGAAGCGTGAAAATATTAGTGGACACAGGATCGACTAGAACCATTGTGCGTCCGGAAATAGCCGAAGGATTGAAGAGTAGTCCAGCTATGATCAAACTCCGAACTGCGTCTGGACAAGAAATACCGACTTATGGATCAGTCATCTCCACCATTGAATTGGGTAGCAAGGTAGTCAAGCATGAAGTTCTTGTAGCCGAAATTACAGAAGAAGTTATCCTGGGATTGGACCTGGTGAAGAAACTTGGATGCCAACTGGATATGAAGAAAGATGTTCTTCGGCTGGGTATTGAAGAGATTCCGTTCAATGATGTGGATGACAGGACATATAAGATCCGACTGACCGAGGACATCACGTTGCCAGGACGGACTGAAGGCATAGTGACTGGTGAATGTGAGAATATTACAAGAAATGGCTGCGTTAGAATGATCGAACCTTCAGACGATGGGATACTAGCCAAAGGACTATTACTTGGGAAGACATTGGTAAGGTTGAGAGACAGCATTCCCATCCGATTACTAAATGTGAACATGTTTCCAGTCACCTTGAAGAAGAACACCTTGCTTGGACATGGGGTACCAGTGTACCATATTTCTGGTGGGATGGGTACTGCAGAAGTTCCGCAGACACAGAAGAATACCGAAGAGCTGGTCGCCCTTCTCACTTCAAAATGTCAAGACCTTAACCAGTGTCAATTGGCCGAAGTCAGAAAATTGATCCAGTCCTTCTCTGACGTCTTTGCCACTAGCGAAAGAACAGGAAAGACCGATGTTGTGCAGCATAAAATCAATACAGGTGATGCACAACCCGTCAGACAACACCCCAGACGTCTTCCGCTGGCAAAGAGAGAAGAAGCCGAACGGATCATTGAAGACATGGCGAGAGAAGGTGTCATTGAACCATCCAATAGTCCCTGGACATCACCTGTAGTGCTGGTAAAGAAGAAGGATGGGTCCACCAGGTTCTGTGTAGACTATAGACAACTCAACCAAGTAACGAAAAAGGATAGCTATCCCTTACCAAGAATTGATGACACACTGGATACACTCTCGGGATCTCGTTGGTTCTCTACCTTGGATTTGAAGAGTGGGTATTGGCAAGTTGGTTTGGATCCAAAAGACAAAGAGAAAACTGCCTTTAGTATTGGAACGGGCCTGTGGCAATTTAAGGTTATGCCTTTTGGATTATGCAACGCTCCGGCCACATTTGAGCGTTTAATGGAAACTATATTAAGAGGACTCTCCTGGAAGACTTGCCTGGTGTATTTAGATGACGTGATAGTTGTGGGAAAAACATTCCAAGATCACCTGCACAACCTATCCGAGGTCTTCCAGAGACTACGTGGGGCCAATTTGAAGCTAAGTCCCAAGAAATGCCATCTATTTCGAGCAGAGGTGAAATATTTAGGACACGTAGTTTCTCGGAGGGGTGTGAAAGTTGACCCAGACAAGATCAAGGCGGTACAGGATTGGCCCATACCGAGAGACAAGACTGAGTTACGAAGTTTCCTAGGCTTGTGCACTTACTACAGAAGATTTGTGCCTGGATTCGCCAACGTTGCCAAACCACTGACAAAATTAACGGAAGATGGGCAGGAGTACATTTGGTCCGATGATTGCGCTGAAGCCTTTGATCGATTGAAAAAGGCTCTGGTCACAGCTCCAGTCTTGAGTTACGCAAGAACTGAAGGAAAATTTGTGCTCGATACCGATGCTAGTAATATGGCCATTGGAGGCGTTCTATCGCAAGTTCAGGATGGACAAGAACGAGTCATCGGTTATTTCAGCAAGGTACTGTCGAAGCCAGAAAGAAATTACTGCGTGACCAGAAGAGAACTCTTAGCAGTAATCAAGGCCGTAGAACATTTCTACAAATACTTATATGGTAGAAAATTCCTGCTAAGAACGGACCATGCTGCTTTGAAATGGCTCCTGAATTTCAAGAACCCAGAAGGACAAGTGGCCAGATGGATCGAGAGGCTGCAAGAATATGACTTCGATACTGAACACAGAGCTGGGGCTACACATCGAAACGCGGATGCGTTGTCAAGAAGACCTTGCCCCCAAAATTGTAGTCACTGCTCTCGTGTGGAAGATAAGGCCAATTTGATGCGGACCACAGTGATCGAAGATGACTGGCTACCCACAGAAATTCGACGAGCACAGGAGGAAGATCCAGATCTGAGAGTAATCCTAAGTTGGAAGGAGAGTGACAGACGACCTACATGGGAAGAAGTATCCAGACTGAGCCAAAATGTCAAGTCGTATTGGGCCCAATGGGAAACGTTGAAGATTGATGAAGGCCTTCTGAAACGTTGTTGGGAAAATGAAGATGGATCTCAGCAGAGGCTTCAGTTGATTGTGCCCAAGAGTAGGGTAACGGACATTTTGACCAGACTACATAATGGAACTTCGGGTGGCCATTTTGGGATTACTAAGACTCTGGAGAAGGTAAGGCAGCGATTTTATTGGATCAACTGTAAGAACGACGTTAAAGATTGGTGTAGAAAATGTAAAGTTTGTGCTGCGGCAAACGGACCCTACGGTAAAGGAAAGGCACCAATGAAACAATATAACGTCGGATCCCCCATGGAACGAGTAGCTATCGACATCGCAGGCCCTTTTCCAGAAACAGGCAATGGAAACAAGTATATTTTGGTAGCGATGGACTACTTTACCAAATGGGTGGAAGCGTACGGTATTCCTAACCAAGAGGCAAGCACAGTAGCTGACAAATTGGTGAAAGAGTTCTTCTGCAGATTTGGAATCCCCCTTGAGCTGCATTGTGATCAAGGCCGAAACTTTGAGTCGAAGCTATTCCAGGAAGTTTGCAAAACATTGGGGATACGTAAGACTAGAACTACACCTCTGCATCCTCAGTCAGACGGCATGGTAGAACGAATGAACCGGACTATGGGAAAACACTTGGCCAAAGTTGTCTCTGACCATCAAAGGGACTGGGATGAATACTTGCACTTATTCACGATGGCCTATAGATCTTCGGTTCAAGAATCTACCAAGGAGACTCCATCCAATATAATGTTCGGCCGAGAAATAAGATTACCTTGCGACCTCGAGTTTGGGTGTAAGCCTGGAGAGGATGTAGCTGGGGAGGACTACGTTAGTAATCTCAGAAGCAAGCTAGACTACATCCATGATAAGGTGCGTAATCAAATGCAGCAAGCAAGTGACCGGATGAAAATGCGCTATGACATCAAGGCCATTGAAGGTGGGTTTATCGCAGGAGATCTGGTATGGTTGTATAACCCACAAAGAAGGAAAGGTTTTTCACCGAAGCTGCAGAGACATTGGGAAGGACCGTACGAAGTAATGAAAAGAATAAATGACGTAGTTTACCGAATACGGAAGCCTCCCAGAGGAAAACCGAAAGTCGTCCATTTCAACAGATTGGCTCCGTACGCATCCACGCAAGATGAAGAAGAAGTACGCCTCGTCGAGGTTCCGGCTAAGAAAAATTGCGAATTCCAAAAATTCATGAACACCTATGGGGGAACACGCATCGCACGGTTTGGCGTCACACAGGAAGTTCATCAGGACCTGTTTACAGTCCCCGAGGAATACTCGCTTGCTCATTGTGTAGCAGCTGATCTACGTATGAGTAGGGGAATAGCAAGAGTATTCAAAAACAAATTTGGTCAGCAAGAGGAACTAATGGGACAGCAGCCCAGAGTCGGGAAATGTTTAAGATTGAAGTCCGAGGGTCGGTTCATTTACTATTTGGTTACCAAGCAGAACTCTTTCCAGAAGCCCACCTACCAGAACCTATGGACCTCGCTGCATGGCTTGAAAGAAGACCTTCAGCGTTCCGGCGTTAGGAAACTAGCAGTTCCCAAGCTTGGTTGTGGACTGGATCTACTGAATTGGAGGGTAGTACGAAGCATGATTGAAGTAATTTTCCAGACGGCAGGTATACAGATCCTAGTATGCAGTTTTTACCCAAATCGTGTCGAGCTCCCCGGCAAAACTATAGAATGCTATTTCCATCAAAGGGGCTACTGTAGAGAAGGAGCCGACTGCAGATTTCGCCACGGCCCTCTTAAGAATCCATGCGATCTGTTCTGGGACAGAACAGGCTTAAGGAGGGGACAGTGTGACAAGTACGGCCCTGTGCGCTACGGCTCGATCGAGAAGTTTCTGGAAACGCGTGGCGTCATAGCGGCCACGAATGTTTCGCGAAGTTTCTAGACGGGTCCGGACTTAGCGAGAAACAATCGGCGTTATGCATATAAGGGGCCCATCGACGATGAGAGATTCATTCAGTTAGAGACGAGCGCCGAGTGAAAATAAATTTGTAGTGCATATAAATCAGTAGAAATAAATTGTACAGACTTTTGTTAGAATAAGTTCATTAGTTGTTAATCATTAGTGTTATAAGTAGTGTAAATAAATAGTTTAATTATCCCGGACGTTTTACTAACGAAGAAAACGTTACAATATAATGAAGAAACGCTGGGAAAACCAGGGAGAAGGAAGAAAAAATGTAAGGTGAAGGATCGCGAAAAATACAAATCATCGAGAGTTTTTGGGGGCGATCATCAATTCGAGTTGGGGGATAAGGTACTCTTGAGAGAAATGCGTGGATCATCTAAGGAAATAGGGGAAAGCTGGATTGGTCCATATCAAATAACAAGATTTCGAAGTAATGAGACATGCAAGATAAAGGAATGTGGGGGTATTGAAGAAAAAGTTGTCCATGTCGATAGGCTGACAATTTACTTCGAATCAGATGAGGAGTTCTATAGTGACGAGGAAGAATGGCTGGAAGAGCCAGTCTTTGCTTTGGGAAGGTCCAGAAAAATTGCACGTCCACCAGACCGATGGACCTACTATTGAGGAAACCCTATTTCCGCACGGAGTGGTTTGAGAACCATTGGGCAGTGACGACCCCACGTTCCGAGTTATTAAGTACCTAATCATGCAAAGGCCATTCCATTCATTTATGAATTTTTTTTTGTGAAGTTAACAGGGGCAATTCTAGTTTTAGTAGCCCAAATTTTCTAATTGTGATTCCAAATTTTTAGGTTCCAAGGTCATTTCCGTTCAAATTAATTTTAGTAAAATTTTTGGAGAATGATCAATGTAGCTGTGTTTCAGAATTTTGAGTACATTATTCAGAAGAAGCAGTTTAGGTACGATCATTTTTTGAGGCCTCTATTCGAAAATTGAAAAAAAACTCTAATAAAATTTTGTTTTTGTAGTTTAACGGTATATTTTTGAGGATTTAGAAGTTATTCTTTCAAATTGGATTGGATGGTATATGAAGATAATCTGAAACAGATTATAAGGAAGCGTTTTGGTCGCTGGTTTACGCGAGCACAAGGCCTTGCATGTTATGGATGATGTGTTTAGGATGTTTAGATGAATGCTTTTTTTACGTCTTGCATTTTTTTTTTGAATAAGTTTAAGGTTTTACTGTTTTTACAAACTTTCTGATGTGACTGTTATATTTTTGAAGATAAGCTTTGATTTTTGTTGTTGTTAGGACATATGTTTTTCTTGTAATTTGCGTGAACGTTAGAACAATGCGCGCATAAGGACAATAAAGACAATCAACGGGAAGTTCTGTGATCGACGAGAAGCGAAATAAATCATCAGGCCATCATCAGACGAATAACCTTCCTGTTCAGCTTTACCTGATTATTAGGCGAGTGTGAAAAACGCGATTCCGCAGGTGTTACGCCAGCGAGATGTCTATGGAAGAAAACTCTGACAACCTAGCTGCTTGAAAGATATTCATGGTATGATAAATTACGAAAATCGTATAATTCAACGAGTAAATGGTTCGAATTTCATCTTCCGAAATTGGGTACGACAACAACGACGCTAGACGATTAAGTACCACCCTCATCGATCAATCAACGAGAACCGAAGAAATTCGATATGTCTGCAGTTTTATCTATATACTGCGGGGATGTAACATGCCACCAGGGGTGCTAGAGACAACAAATTTGGACAAACGGTGACAGGGCATAAACAATAATAATGCTACCGAAAGTGCGACATAAGTAGAGGTGTAGTACCCTAGGTAATGGAAAGAAATTATTCCATTTTAAAAATTCAATTTCGACATAAATTCTAGAGGAAAGTCATCCAAATGTGTGGGATCAATCTAGAAATCTCCAGACCCATAAATTAAAAATTGTGACGGGCGGAAGCTGTTAGGAGCTTCGATAAACAAGTTCAAGGGTCTTGTATTTCAAGGGGTCGTGATCCACGGGAGCGCAAGCAACGGTTTTTTTTTTATCATCAGATTTTATGGTTTTTTAACCAATAGTGTAAGACCGCGTCATTTCAGACAAATTCTTTCTAGAATATTCCAAGGGGACGAAGAGGCGGAGGAGACTTTGCTTTAAATAGGGAAATTTTCGGGAATTCAGGGAGTTCCGAGTTCCGGCAGTGGCGTGAAGTACAGAAGCACGCGACGGTGCATCAGAAGGGAAAATGCGAAATGAATCGTAGAAAGTACCTGGGTTAAATGGAAGTAAAGTTCGGTCGGTTCTCCAAAATTTGTAACGTAACTTAAGGGTAATCAGTAAGTGATTATTTTTTTTTGTGATTAACAGCAAGTGTTTTCGTGAGTGTTTATGGTCTGGTAAGAGAGAAATTTTTATAATTAAATGGGAATTTTCGAAGATTTGAAGTAGAAACGTACAAAAAGGTACTACGTCACTCTCCATCATTTCTATTTGTTTTCGTTCTATTGGTTTTTTTTTATTTACTATTCGGTTCTTGAAAGTCGATAAATAAGATTTTTATTTTTCATTGAATGTAAAAGAGACAGTTTTTTTTTTTAATTCAATATATTGTTACTGTTAATGAGAAGGTCTTTTTATTACATCCCCTCTCAGAAAAGGATTTAATTTTTCATAAGACCTTGCGTTTGCTCAAGGCACTTCATCCAGATTCCCTTTCGGCTGGAAAAGTGTACAGGCTTCGAAAGGTAAGATTTCTAATTTTATTTGCGGTTACAGATGTGTTTAGAAACACCCCCGCAGGTATTACAACAGCAACTTCTGTCGATCCGCGCAGCCTCAGACCTTTGTCTAAGCGCGCAACGCATTGTTCATTAACGATATTCGAGCGGTAGTTTGATTTTTCAGCGATTGAGCGAATTATTGATATTGAGCTTCTCGAAGTTAAATTTGTGTTCATTCTCAAATTTATTGAGTAAAAGAGAGATAATTTTGTGCAATGGCAGAACAAGGAATGTGAGTGCACCGAGAAAGTCAAATCTTCTAACATTAACAATATGGAATTGTAGGATAATTGCTGAATCTTCATCAGGGAAAATTTCGGCGCAGCGAATCGTGTGTCCCTTGTGTTCGAATGTACAAGGATTTTCGTTACATAGACTTCTGTTGAAACATTTAACAGATTTTCACGAGGTTAATATAACTCGATCCAATCAGCAATTTGTGAATTTTGAAGAGTTCACAGTCTGGAGAAATCTAGGAAAAAGAGAAGTGGATTATGTTTGCCAGTCAACAAGAAAAGATAAGAAAGGAGAGAAAATTATTATATATAATTGTAATAGAAGTGACACAAAAGGTATTATTTACGCATTCACAATGTGGGAAAATCTTCTATATATTTTTTTAAGGATATATTGCCAACTGCAAAGAACGTAAGAGGAAGCTAGGAGGTAGTATAAAAATGAAAGGAATGTGCCCATCAAGAATCGAAGCTAGAATTCTGATTAATGGTGAATATTGGAAACTACAGAATCCAATTGCAACTGTTCAATCATTTTCTCTTTATAGGCCAAGTTTCAACTGATTTCATAGAAACCCATGTAGGACATGAGGATGAGCTTCGAAGTAAGAGATTAAAAAAAGAAGAGGAATATCAGATTGTGGAGAAGTTGAAAGAAGGTGTTCCCAACAACAGAATTCTCCAAGATGCAAGAGAAATTACAGATGAAAATCTAACAAGAATTAATGTATTGACACCACAGGACTTAATAAACATCAAGTTAAGACATAATATAGATAATCGAAGGCATAAAGATGACATGGTAGCAACTTCATTGAAAATTCAAGAGTGGAATCAACAAGGTCGAAATCAGGCATTTTTATTCAAAAATATTGGTGAGAGTTCTTATTTTATGTTGTACTGTAGTGTAGATCTTAAGAATTGGGATTCCACAGTTAAGATAGCTCTGGTATTGGGTAGAGATGGGTCAACTCGAGTTTGTTATTCCTCAGATGAAGTATTAATCAATCAAATTTGAATCGTTAGTTTTGACATAGATGCATAGAATACCTGGTGTATCGACTCCTTACTAAAAATCGTGACCAAAATTTGTAGATCAAAACTAGAGTCTAGACTGTAGATCGGGTCCTACTTCCGGAATAATCCGCAGTATTTATCGATCGACTAGAAAGTCTTAAACAAAATCTAATCAGTACCAACAACAGGTATTCTATGCATCTATGTTTTTACTAAAAACTTTTCAGTCCAAGTTGTAAAAGAACTAGTGAGCCAAGCAAAGTGCTGTGGTAGGTACATATACACAATTCAGTTGTCAAGTTGTGTGAATTTTCTCTCTATTAACTACACTTGGGATATTACCGAGTAGATCCATCACTGGTAGTGGGTGCATGTTAGTCAGGATGAAGTAGTGCCTATTCTATTCCAGGGGATAGTTACCCTGGTTTGTTAGATGAAGATTTCGCTGTTGGCTTTATGAATGCTGTGATGGAAAAGAAATTGAGAGAACATGGAAACATAATATGTGTAGATGGCACACATGGCACCAATCAGAGAAATTGGGAACTAACAATTATGTTGGTGAAGGGTGAAAATAACAACGGATTTCCTGTAGCATTCTTCCTTAGTAACAGAAAGGATCAAATTATTCAGGAAATTTTTTTCACAGCCTTCAAATCGAAATTAGGTAGATCCATAGAGGCAGATTTTCTAATGAGCGATGATGATCCCAAATACTTTAATGCTTGGATCAAAGTGATGCAACCCCAAAAGCCACTGAGAAGACTTCTATGCAGTTGGCACATAGTCAAGAATTGGAACATCCAAGGCCGCAGAAAGCTTCAGGACCCCACAATGAGGAAGCAAATGAAGCAGGAATTGAGGAAAATCAATCAGGAATTGGACGAAACGAAATTTGAAAGTTTGGTGACCAATTATTTGAGACTCTTGGAAGAGAACCATGAAAATGATTTTGTGAATTATTTGAAAACGTGAGTGTAATGCTTTTTCCATTCAAATTCTAAATATGATCCTATGACAAAAAACTTTCAGAACCTCTAAAAGGAATTCAATTCAAATTCTATAAGCTTTTGCTGGTTCGATTATTCACTTAATGAAGAGATCTTGTCTTTCAAGTATAAGATCAAGTTGAATAACAGTTGGAATTGCTTGTATCCTGTTCTCACTGATTGTGGTTTTCAGCTATTATTTTCAGAATAAGGATAGAATCATGATGTGGGCCTATTGCTACAGAAAAGGAGCTGGAACAAACACCAATATGGCTATAGAAAGTCTGAACAAATATTTAAAATATAATAAAATGGAGGGAAAAAAGAATATAAGGTATATATTGCGATCTAGTTATTAAAAAGCCCATTAAATGTTACTTAATTTAGGGTGGAAAAGCTATTGGATTTATTTGACCAAATAGTAGATGAGAAAATGTGGAAACAAATTCTTCACAAGGAAAGACCTAACGCGAACAACTACTACCATCAGGTTACTGTGGAAGCACATTCAAAGTCCCTCATGATGAAAGAAAATGTGGAGAATGTTGGTAAGGATTGTTTCAGAGTTAAATCCCAATACGAAGAGAAGTATTATAACGTTACTATAGTAACATCTTGTGATGAGGATTGCCGAATGGGATACTGTGCAGAATGCAAAATATGCTTACACCAATATAAATGTGACTGTTCTAGTAACAGTATTAAAACTATATTGTGTAAGCATATACATGCTGCATTTATGTTTGGGCGTAGAAGCGATTCTGTTGCAGATGAAGACTCCGATGAAGATTCAAGATTATATCTGAATGAACCCTCAACCAGTCGAATGGCATATCAAGATGATGTGAAATTTTTCATAGAAGAAGCAGCTCAACATCATTAAATTGTTACGATGAAAATGTAATGTATAGTTAATGCTATGTTTTGATTTTTGTCTTGAACATTTTGATGGTATTTTATAGCCTTCTGATGAGGAATTGATAAGAAAAATGAAATTGTTAAACCAGGATAAAAGGAAGGAATTAAACAGATGGCTGAATGCTTGTACAGAAAGCCAAGGACAAATTTGCAAGAAAAGGAAAATAGAAAAGCAAACCTATTATCCGAGGAAACAGTAGATTCAATTTTGAAGTGATCTATAGCAACATTTCTTCAACTGAAGTGGTAGATTATTTTCAACGTTTTTTTGAGCATATTATTTTGAATCTTCTTCTAGGAAACTCATTAATCCAGCATGTTGCAGAGAGGATTATTCTGCAAGAGACCCACAACAGAGTAAAATCTTCGTGAAAGAAGAACTTTTAAAAAGATGAGTACTAATTTGATTTTATTCTTGGCCAAGTTCACTGTCTATTATTATTTTAATTAATATTTTTAATGGGTGGTCAATTTCAATTCCATTGAATTTACTGTTCATTTTTCTGCTCTTTCATTTCTCTTTTCAGATGAGAATTACTGGAACCCTGAAGAAGACCGTTCCCCTTTTGACGAAAGCAGCTGCACTTTTTGGAGACACTTACACGGAGGCAGGGTTTTTTCTGCTGAGGTTTTTCCCTGAACTCTTGTATCATACACAAAATTGTATGGTACCCCATTGCACCAACCTCAGCTAACACTATCATATTATTTTATTATTGCTCTCAATCAAGAGTGAAAAATATATGTTAGTGAAAAATTTTTGTTTTCTTTCATTTTGATTCTACAATGTCTCCAAACTCCAACCCAAATCTAGGGCTAAAAATGGAACAGAATCATATTGATTTCATCAATTGCAAAAGAAATTAAAAAATATGATTGGGCAGCCAATACACCTTACTTACTATTCAGATGAAAATCTAAGTTTATGCAATTACGAAACAGTAATAGTAATATTTATTCATCGTTCATCATCATCATTCAACAATTAATAAATGAACATAGAAAATAAGGCAATTTGATCACAATTCATTTATATAAAATTCTATTGTCTGATTTGAAAGGAGCAAAAATAATGCTTGGAGGTATACCATTGTAGAATACCTGCTGAGAAATGATTTTCAGTTATCGGTTCTCACATTCAGAAAAATTCGAACTATCAATAAATAATGCTCACGATTTATAACGTGACTTTCTTAATTTAATTCTTCCAAGACCTCAGTGATCAATAAACGGACTGATTCATTTCTGGTTATATTTCAGAGTTCAGAAATATTTATAATCCTTACTTTCGTTTCCGACCGACGAAAGATAAACAAAGCTGTCGAAGTGTCAAGCTGCGTTCTCAGAGCTCCGTAGTGTAGCCAGCGACACCCATTTAAGCCAATCAGAGGATTCAAATTAAAATTTGAATCCTCTGATTGGCTGAAACGGGTGTCGCTGGCTACAATACGGAGCTCTGAGAACGCGGCTTTAGTCTATGGAAGTGTCAATGTCAAAATCAGATGTTGGCGATGCGACGAGAAACCCGCCAGCGCGCAGGTCAAGTTTGGCCTTACATCGGATCAGGAATTGTTTTCGTTTGTATTGCGGGATGCGGCTACAGGAGCCTTCAGTGTTCGTTTGTTTGGGTGAGTGGTTGGATCGTTTCTTCCAGGAAATTTATTATTTTACGCGAACTCAAAAAATTCCTATTCTGTTAGAGATGTGCATAAATCATGTATTTGACAAAAAATGGAGTAAAATGAATGGTGTTTATAATGCAGAAAAAAAAATAATATGCAAGGCATTTGAAAAAATGAAGAAAAATCGATTTGAAATTCGTCATGCTGATAGTCTTTTTGTGGACTCTATATGCTGGAGATGCTTTATTATAGCTGGGTAGGATACTTTGAAGTCTTGTCTTTCAATCCATATAAAACTGTTATTGGTATATGCAAGGGTTCGTGAAATATAATTGGATAACATAGCCTCTACAAGTATCATTTTTTGTCAAAATAGCCAATATTTCGAAAACTATCGAATAAAAATATGTGAAAAGTATACGAAAGCATGCAGGAAGTTTCAGAGAATTGAAAAACACTATTGAATATAGGGTGTCCCATTTGAAAAAACAAAGTCACCCGCTATTCCTCTTTTATGGGCCACCCGATATATTCGAAAATATTTTTAGGATGTGCTCTTCTTGGAGTATATCAAGTCTGCATCCAAAAATTTTGACAAACTCAGTCCGTTACGCGTATATCGTCCATTGCGGCACTAGTGGGACACCCTGTATATCTGCCGACCCAAGATAAAAGTTTACGAGCCGCCACTGGTATCCACCTATTTGCATCTCTCCTGCACTTCTTCTCAAAACTGTTCTCGTCGGTCGAAATCGTCATCAGATAATTCTTGTATGCTTTGAATCCTGTATGCAAGGCCGTAGCCAGGGGGGGGGCCGATGGGGTCCGGACTACTTTCAGTAGAATTTCAACAAATCCAATTCTAAAACTTTATTATTTTGTTGACAGAAAACAAAATACCCTCAAATTTACAGGTTAGGGTTGTTAACGGTTGACATAACGTCAACGTTCACCAACCACGCATACACTTCAACTCAAATTTCACTCAATCCGTAAACGTTATATTTCGTACGTTAACGTCTACGTAAAGCTTCACGTACTGTGCTTACTTCAACTCTCTATTTCTGTGTGAGAATCCCACTATTAGGCAATCCAAACCACGTGTTTTTTCCACCAATAACCTCAAAAAAATATTTGACAGGTCGCTGCCTTGGAGTATATATGAGGAATTTCATTATCTTAGGCATTTCATGAGTGGACAAGTGAGTTTTTATTATTTGAAATATCAAAAAATATCCTGAAGCAACACTGACGAAGAAAATTCACATATCGATAAAATGAGCTGGCTGCGATCAGATTAATTGAAGCTAGTGTTTTTGCCATTTGGTATCGACAATATAACCTCACTTTCATTAAATATTAAATATCAAGATATCATTTTTCGGAGTGATTGACTTTACTGAAACGTCACTTATAAAGACACATATGTTTTACAACTCAATTTTTTTATAAGAATGTGAAATAATTACAATTTCTCAAGAAAATACTCCAAATGTCCGATAGAATTGGTGAGAAATGTCAATTGGAAATGTCATAATATCAATCTTCTCAATTTTGGGTATGTTCCGGAATTGTGCCAGCAGATCAACCTTGTAGAATTGTAGATAGATCCATCTTTCAGGTAGATAAGCATTTTTCAATTCAATTACCGAATAGGAAAAAATTGGCAGCTGTTAAAATTGGAAGAAAAATTACAGCAACTGCCGATAGAATTCGTTCAATAACGCTGACCATTAAATTCGAATTCATAGTGGATTCGCATTTCAGATAATTCGAAATATGGGACTGAAGTATATTGAGAATGTATTTCAAAGAGAAGTCAGAGAATGCTGTCATCAACAAAACTCGAATGATGACAGAGTGACATAATTAACTATTTTTTAGATTCCATGCGGTTACATTATTTGTTGGCTGGCTTTGAATAATTTTACGCGTGCGTATAGACTATTAGCGAGAAGGAAGTTCCCTGCTTTATATTAAGGTATAAAGCAGTATACAGGGTCTCCCACGGTCGAGTGCCTATTAGGCGTTTCTGGAGAATCTGGAAATCCGAAAATTGGTATTATGATATTGTTGGAAATTCTTTACAGACCGAAAATATTTTTTTCAATACATTTCTGTTGAAACCATTGTATTCATTCGAATAGTTTCAAAAATATCGAGAAAAAACCTGGAAAAATGTCAAATATTCATACTAAATTCATAGTTAGTGTTATGTTCATTATTCTTATTCTGAACATTCTGAGTGTAAACCGTTCTCACAACGTCAAAGGTCCATGTAGAAGAATGTGGAAAGGTCATGCCTCTTTTGAATTTCATAAATATCATCACAGAGTGTTTCAAATTTTGTGACGAAAACTGTGATCAAAAATTGGCCATATCTTCTGTTTTTCAAATTAGAACCCTATTTTTTATGATTGCGTTTGATTCTGCGAAGAAAAATAGTGATAGCATTCTCAGATGTTCTTGTTCCTAAATTCAGTAATTCCCGAGATATTCGAGCTTTTCTGAATTCATGTTATACGTAGAATCAAATTCATCTTATCTTTTGCATGAGAATATTCTGTGACCATAGAAGATAAATTATCCAATTAATAATTCACAAGTGACAGGTCTAATAATTATTAGTTGTTACTATGGTTTTATGAGAATATTCATCGAATCTCTTCAGATTCGATGAATTTGACTCTACGAACAACATGAATCCAGAAAAGCTCAAATATCTCGGCTCTGAATTTAGGAGCAAGAACATCTGAGAGTGCTATCACTATTTTTCTTTGCAGAATCCAACATATTCATAAAAAAATAAGGCTCTAATTTGAAAAACAGAAGTTATGGCCAATTTCCGATCACAGTTTTCGACACAGAATTTGAAACACCCTGTGATGATATTCATGAAATTCAAAAGATGCATGACCTTTCCACATTCTTCTACTTTGACGTTATGAGAACGATTTACACTCAGAATGTTGAGAATAAGAATAATGAATATAACACTGACTATGAATATTTGACATTTTTCCAGGTTTTTTTTTTCGAAATTTTCAAAACAATTCGAATGGATACAATGGTTTCAACAGAAATGTATTCAGAATTGAAGACCCAATCATATCAGAAACGAAAATATCGAAAAAAATATTTTTTGAACGAATTTATTTCCACTCCTGGTATAACCGGAAGTGCTCAGGCTCCAAAAATATTTTAGGTCTGTAGACATTTTCCAACAATATCATAATCCCAATTTTTGGATTTCAAATATGTCCAGTTCTCCAGAATCTATACTACAATTAAAGAATAAAAGCTCTGTTGGAGTTGATGAAATACCTATAGAACATTTGAAAAAGCGTGCATCAATAATAACTGAACGACTGAACCATTATCTGACATCAACCAGATGTTACAAGCAGGAATATACCCACACAAATTGAGAGAAGCATTAGTGAAATCCACATAAAAAAAGTATAGAAAAAATATTGACAATTATGGACGTATATCTATTCTGTCTAACTTAAGAAATATTTGATTATTTGACCACATAACTTATAACATACTGGTGAAACAACAAAATGGCTTCAGGAAATGTGAATCCACTGTGAATATCAGGCATTAAATTCTATCATTGAATCCCTAAATCAGCTTTGTGTTTGGATCTGAAGAAAGCCTTCGATGGAATCAATCATGAGAAATTGCTAGCAAAGATGGAGAAATATGGAATAAGAGGAGTAGCATTGAAGATGAAAGAATAATTAAAGGAAAAGAAGGAAATATAACATCTGATTTCAAATATGTAACGAATGGAGTGCTACAGGGTTCCATCTTGGGGCTCTTACTCTATATATTATATGCTAATGATCCAGGCGCGGATCCAGGGGGGGGAACTGGGGGAACGTTCCCCCCCCAAATGGCCCCTGACCACCTAATGATTTACCATTGCCTAAAATACCAGTACCTTTTGGCATTTGAATATCTAAAAGTTCCCCCCCCCCAAAATTCGGGCCTGGATCCGCGCCTGTAATGATCTAGTTCACAATACCGACAAAGATGTCATAATGTTTGCATATGATACAATAATAAGTCAAGCAGAAGACAAAAAAGGGTGTAAGATGAGTCTTAAGAATGATTTGAAAAATTTGAATGAGTGATTCATAACAACCTCATGATGAACCTCAAAAAAAATCTACTGAAAACCTGTCCGGGTATATTGACAGGATCTCACCGAACATAGCACGATAGTGCTATGCATTAAGAACTATCAGTATGGTAGTGCTGCTCTGGCTGCTTACCATTCTTACGCCCAGTCCAGAGTACAGTATAGAATAATTTTCTGGGCAAGATCCAGAAGGTGAAAGAATTTTTCTTCGACATAAGGGTGTTACGTGTTATTTATTTGTTTACGTCGTTTACGGAGTATATGTGGAAGTTAGGTCAGCCGGCTCCGTGGCTGGTTTGAATCATTTGTGTTCTGTGGGATTAGGTATGTCATTATCGCAATTCTATGTCTCTTTGTGTCTGTCAGGTTTTCGGTAAAAACTGGAAATAAAGGTTATCGATGAGATTCTCGGTCTGGCTAGCGACAGGGCAACATCTGGGTTTGTGGAGATAAATAAACCTGTGTTTTCCTTCAAGTGTGCCGTTTTGTGGAATTGTTATTATTTTCCCGGTGAGTCTCAACTCCCCTAGAATACATTGCTGATTTAGTTTTTTCATTTACGGCCCTCTGGGCCGATTAGTTTGTTCTAATTTTTTTACACATTTTTTTTCCTTTCATTGCTTACTTCGCCTAAAATAGTCGTTATCTCTGTTTCTTTTCGACATGTGTACACCAGATCCCGAGGCTTGGCCTCGGGTTCTGAATTTATTGTCCCCTAGAGCACTTGTGGCTCTAAACCAACTAGATGGAGACGAATGGAACTCTATAAACGTAGGTTTACTCAAACACGAGCTAATTTCCATTAAATCTAAAGCTATATTACCCAATGATCAGGATATTGTTAATAAGATTACCAACATCCTTGACAGAATTAATTCTGAGAATAATAAAATAAAACGCCCGTTGTGCTTCTATTCTCACAAAGATAGGGGACCTTTCGAGGTTGTAATTGAGAGCTCTAGCAAAGAAATTAAGAATATTAACCCTCTGAACATTGGCAAAATTATCTATAATAATAAAAAATACGATAGTTATAACATCCTTAACATTGACAGAAAAGGTATCAAAAGGGTTGGCATCAGATTCTCTTCGGCTGAACAAGCTAATCATTTTGTAAAATACAATGATTTTGACCCCAATACCTATGATGTTCACATTCCGGGTAGATTTGTATCAATCATGGGTATAGTCAGAGACATAGGACAGGACATCACAGACGAGGAAATCACTCAACTGGGAAAAGGCCTCAACCCTAACGTTAAGGTAATTAGAGTAAGAAGATTTAATAGGAAGAAGATCACTGAAGGAGGCAGCATGCTAATTAAAACAAATACATGCGTTCTTACTTTCGAGGGTACAGCCCTCCCCAAACATTTTGAACTCTACACAACTAGATTACCTGTTCAAATGTACATTCCGCCCGTTGTCCAGTGTAATAAATGCCTTCGATTTGGCCATATAAGAAACTTATGTAAGGGCTCTTTTAGATGCAAGAGATGCGGCTCTTATCACGAAGATGAGAGGCCATGTGACAATGTTCCTAGATGCATTTATTGTGGACAGGATCATGAAGCGACCGACAGACTTTGCTCTGAATACCTGAGGCAAACCAAAATGCGTGAAATCATGGCTCTCCACAACATCTCTTTATATGAAGCAGATAAGGCATGTAAAAGCCAAGCTGCCCCCCTTCCCTCGGAATTTCCACCACTACCAAATAAGAGCAATAATGCCAATGCTCAGTACTCTCCTTCTAGTAACCGCAACCAATCATATGCTAATATAGCAAGACCTAGATCTACCCTTTCAGATGCATACAGTTTAGGTAGCCAATCCCATCGCTCACCAGTTTCATCCAAAAATAAAAGAAAAGCTCCCTCTGTAGAGGGTTACAATAGAGCAGAACATGAAGAGTGTCTATATACATACCGCCCCTCTTTTTCAAAGAAATCCTATGCAATTGGATCTTCACAAGTATGTACCATGCAGGACTCTACTTTTGGTACCCAGAGCCCTGGTGAGTTCTCACAGAATGTAAATTCACCCCCTAACTCTAATGAAATTTACACTGAAGCTATTATTCATTCTGCCTTCACAAATCAGATTCCCAGCCAGGGAACTTACTCACCTAACCCCAACGTTCAGTCACTTATAATAGAAGAGAATATTGTTGATGAGAGACCAATTATTACTTACGGCGAGGATTACCTGTCTTACAGGTCATCCTCTCCCAACTAATATATCTAAAATATTTAAATTTCGCAATTTAAGGTCGTCAGTTTTACAGTTTTCTACTTTTGTCAACTTCATATTTGCATTTCATGATAACAGACCATGCTTAAGATCATCCAATGGAACATAAGATCTTTATACTCCAACTTCAATGACCTTAAACTCTTAATTGAAAACACAGAGCCAGATATAATCACATTAAACGAGACCTTTCTCAAGTATAACCAGGTTATATCCATCTCGGGATATGCCCTGATAAGATCAGATAGAGCTGATGGATACGGGGGACTTGCAATAGCAGTCCGCTCCCCTTTAGATTTTACTGGGATAAACATAGATGCCCAAAATATTCCCCCTAGAATACAATTCCTCGGGATTCAATGTTTAGGCGTGGCATTTATTAACGTATATGTCCCTCCTGACATTCATCTTATTGACGATCATCTTGTTCCGGTTTCTGGCTTTATGGCTGGCCCATGTGTCCTGCTCGGCGATTTCAATGCCCAAAATCCCCAATGGGGATCTGGTACTACCAACCACAACGGTAAGATAATCCAGTCCTTTTTGAGGGACAGCTCCTACTGCCTACTTAACGATGGTTCCCCGACTAGAATCTCCTCTCCGTCTGAGAATCTGAGCGCCCCCGACTTGACCATGTGCTCAGGCGACTTGTTGGTTCACTGCTCTTGGGAGGTTCTTCAGGATCCTGGTGCCAGCGATCACTTCCCCATTCTGATCATAATAGACAAAACACCCAAAGTTCAAGCGGATCCCGTTAAACCCCTTAGAGTCTACAATGTCAAAAAGGCTGACTGGCTTCTCTTTTCGAATACTATCACAGAAAAAATTGAGCAGTCATGCCCGTCTAACATCACAGACTTCATCGAGTCTGTAAGGTATGCCGCTGATGTATCCATACCTAAGTATAAACCCAACAAAAATCCCAAATATAGTCTCCACTGGTGGGATGATGAGGTCGCCGCAGCTGTTGCAACCAGAAGATCTCTCCTGGCTGCATACAAGCAATGTTCCACACTTGCTAACTTTCTTAAATTTAGAAATCAAGTAGCCAAGACTAGACTACTCATGAGGAAAAAGAAGAGAAATTCCTTTAGAGAGTTTTGCAACAACCTGTCATTAGGAAAATCAAATATAATGTGGAATACAATAAAAAAGTTCTCCGGCCACCCCTCAACCTCCAAAGCTGGTCACGTTGTGACGAAAGATTGCGCCGTCGGAATATTGAGTAAACTCTCCTCTTCTGGTACCTTCCCCAGGAGTCCCCTGCTCTACCAACACAGTATAGACCCCTTTACCTTGAGTGAGCTCAACCACTGTCTTACATTCAGGAAAAATTCTGCCCCCGGTCACGATGGTATCGATTACTGTATGATGTACCACCTTCCCCCTTCCTCCAGGTCACTCCTCCTTGAGCTCTTCAACAGCATCCTAAAAGATGGAAACCCCCCTCCGACCATGAGGAATTCTATTTTGATCCCGATCCGAAAGGGAAACTCCCCTGTAGACAGCCCTTCCAGTTACAGACCTATTGCCGTTTCACCCTGCATAACAAAGGTCTTTGAGAAAATGATTAAAGAGAGAATTGAGTTGGTTATAGAGGAAAAAATCCACCCTAATAGTTTCGGATTTCGTAGAGGTAGGTCGACTTCCGACTGCCTTTCCCTACTCTCTGCTCACGTTTATTCTTCATTCAACAGGGGACTCTGTTCCATAGCGGTCTTCCTCGATTTGGCTGGAGCCTATGATTCCGTCGATTTGAATATGCTCAGAGCCGACATGATCGAATGTGGAATCCCTGAAAACCTCGCTAACATAATCTATGAGCTATTTTTCGGAAGAACAGTTTCAATAAGAAATGATTCCGGGACTGATGTATCGCAACAGCTCACAGTGGGTTTACCCCAGGGATCGGTTATTTCCCCTTCCCTTTTCAACCTCTACACCAGGCCGCAGCAGACTGCCAACGATGACGATGTTTTCACAATCCAGTACGCCGACGACTTTACAATTATATGTTCAGGTAAAGACCCTTCCTTAATCGTCGAGAAACTAAATCGTCATCTCACTTCTATCCATTTTTGGCTGTCCAAACGCAATCTGACAGTCTCGGCCCCCAAGTCATCAGCCATGATATTTGCCAAACACATCCTCCCCCCTGAGCCTCCTCCTATCCGGATTAACTCACAAACCGTTCCCTGGAAACAACAGGTTAAATACTTGGGTGTCATATTCGACCCCAAGCTGAAGTGGGGAAAACAGATCGAGTATGCGTGCTCGAGGGCAATATCTCAGACGAAAATCATCAAGAGCCTATGCCGGCCTTCTTGGGGCTCACATCCAAGCATTCTGCTCAATATCTATAAGGGGCTCGTGCGCCCTTATCTCGACTATGGTAGCATCCTGTATGGCAGATGTTCCAAGGCGGTCCTTCAGCTCTTGGATAGGGTCCAATATTCGGCTCTTCGTACTTGCTTGGGCATGATGAACTCCACCCCAACTCATGTTATTTTGGCGGAAAGCGGCGAACTGCCCCTCGAATACCGGAGACTCTGGTTATCGTATAAATACGTGTCAAAGATAATGAGATTTACCGATCACCCTCTCCTATCTGTCATGCACGACCCTTCGGAATTGGACCGTCTCTGGTTCAATGACACTGTACCCGGTTTTGTCCGAGCATTTCAGCTCCTCATGAGTAGGCGAGACCTTATATGGAGCTCTGCTCTCCTACCCTTCTTCCTCATTGATTCCAAAATTCGATCCGAAAAAAGAAATATTATAAATTCTGGCCTCCCTAAGAACGCTCTGTCCAACGATCAGGCTTTCGCCGAGCTTCTCCACAAAAAATTCGAAGGATATACTGGCATATACACAGATGCTTCAAAGTGTAACACCCCAGATACTGTGGGTTATGGAGTTTGGGTCCCCTCGCTTAACCTCAAAATTTGCGGAAGACTGCCGAACCATTTCTCCATTTACTCAGCGGAAACATTCGCCATAGATCGGGCCCTTTGTGAAGTCCTGAACAGGCGGATTCACAAAGCCCTCATAGTAAGCGATTCACTTAGCGTTCTGGAAAAGCTGAAAGGCAATAAGTTTGATGCCAATACAGATATAGGTTTGGTCAACGTCCTCAAACATCTCTCTACTGCTAGAGCTCTTGATTACAGGGTCACACTTATATGGGTTCCCAGTCACTCCAACATATCCCATAACGATAGTGTGGATACTCTGGCCAATCGAGGCAGGCTAATGCCTGACTTTATTCGAATGCGAGGCGGTCCTAGTGACTTATGGCCCAATTTCATCAGGGAAATTTGGAGGGACTGGGACTCAAAATTCAAAAAAATCTCCGAAACGAAGGGTAAGGTCTATGCAGACTGGGTTACCCCCAGCTCTTACCGCCGGGAAACTTGGTTCAAGGGATCTAATACGAGCAGAAAAAATATTACAACTTTAATTAGACTCAGATCCGGTCACATTCTTTCTCCTGCTCACTTGAACAGAATCGGAGTCCGGGACTCCCCCCTATGTAACTGCGGTGAGCTCGGAGACCTTAAGCACATATTTTTGTCGTGTGGATCTAATGCTTATAATATTGACCTCCTGCATGATAAAATTCTCTCTCTTGGAGTACACTCCCCTCTCAATGTATATGACATGATATTCACCAAGAAAACAGAGATAATGCAACTATTGGTAGAGTTCTTGAAGGCCTCCAGAATGGACATTTGAGTCCACCCTTGAGCTGTGGTTTAGACTGTCGCTTGGAATATCAGCTTGTGTTCTTTGCCTCATTTCCATTTTTTCATCTTCCAGGTTCGTTTGTGTGTCCTCGTTCCCTACCACCTGTGTTGTTCTCCTCTGTCTCCACGAGGGTTTGAGTCGCATGAAGTTAATTTTGCCAACTGAGTCATTTGCAAGCAATTAAAGTACCTTTCAGCCAGAAACTTGATATCTGTAACCTCGATAATTAGACTACCTACCACGGTCTGGGATAGACCAGCTCTAGACTCCCACTCCCCTGGGACCCCGACTGTTTGATCTTCTCCTTCTACGTAGAGTTTGGAAGCATAGCCACTGGCTGTTCCATGGTGCCAATATTCTCCGCTTTGGGGGAGTTCAAGCGGTGAAATTGGTGCAGAGAAGCAAGAAAGAAAGAAAGAAAGAAAGGTTATCGATCGAGAAAGGTGAATGGGATACGAATTTTCTCAATTAATAAATGATTTATGAAGTCATCCAGTTTTGGGATTAAATTGGGAATTCGTAGAAAGTGGTTCTGGCTATAGATTGTTGAATAGTTTGTCAGTATCACACTCGAAAGAGGATTATACCCATTACCTGGAAGTGTGAATTGGAGTTTGTCATCAGGATTGGTACCATTTGTGTATTCCTGGGTGATTTTCACACAAGACGATAACGTGGAGTAAACCCCAAAAGATCAGGGTATGTAGAGGCATAGATTCGATTTCTTTCTTGTGAGTGTTTTCTGTGTGTTTGGTTATTTCATGTCGAAGGATACTAGTAAACTAGGGTTTCCTTCTACAGGGTTTTTAGGATAGGCTTTCATATAAGTGTATCCAACTTGATCATTGGACAAGTATTGATTGGATTGAAAAGCAGTATACGAGACAGCCAACGTATACCAGCTTCATTGGAGGAAGTTGTTGAATTGGAGACAGAAGGTGAACGATTACAAGACAGCCAGCATATACGAGACAGCCAACGTATATAGGTTACCTGGACAGAGTTGTTGGAGATCAGGAGGTTGAAAGAGCAGAGAGGGTGGTGTACGAGACAGCCAACGTATACCAGATTTCCCCTTAACAGGAGGGACGTAAGAGAAAGACTTTGAATACAGTGTTGTATACGACACAGTCATATAATTTGATATATTTGATAACGATAGTAATAAGTAAATAGGGTTTCTAGATTATAAGATATATTGTTCGGTTGAAATTGAATATTTAGTCCTTCAGTATCAGTTGGTATATAGTACCCCATAACGTGCTGCGCCTGAGCTCATGCGACTCGTCTCTTTTTATCACAATAAAGTTACCCCGTTCAATTTCCACTTTTAAATCAGTCACTATTGTAAGCTTTTTCACCACCATACTATATTAATAAGCCCCGAATATTTCATCTATTGGTATTCTTGTATGTTTGAAATATTATACGTCTACTGGGCAAAGTTGTATGTTTTATGTGATTGTCCTTTTGGTAAATTTGAGGATTTCCACAGTAAGGGTTTTTGATTCCGGGACAAATTTACCTGGCGCCCATAAATCTATTAATTTTAGTGAGAACCACACCCATCTCCACTGTAGCTAGGAACGGGAACCCTGCATAGAGCAGTAGATAGTAAACATATTGCATTCAATAGTAGGATTGAAGGTAATAAGGGGTGTCTGAGAAATAACTAACTATATTTTTGGAATGAAGCAAAATGAAACTGAACCGTTATTGAGAATTATAGTATATTGACATAGTATAGGCTATACTTGTAAGAATCGGTAATCTACATCATGAATAAGTGCAGTGATTTCAAAAATCTCCAACTATCTCATTCCTGTTTATAGCACCAGATCCAAAAATTGTCTACAGGAGAATAAAACTAAACCAAATTATACATATACTTACAGAGGCATGTAACATACAGTTTGATACGTTATCTGTACATGTGACAACATATTTCATGTCTGTTCAATACTTGATTATTATTTATTTATTTATTTATTTAGGAATGATACAGAGTTGAGGCAAAGCCTATAAAACTCAAAAATAAACTAACATATACATTCTGCATAAAATCAAAAATATACATGTATGGGGATGAGAAAAAAAAAAGTGTGTACCAAAGTGATTAAATAGAAAAAAAAAAACAGAAAAAATTCCACTATCACGAGTGTCATCGATGTATGCGTCGGCATAAACTGTCATAACTGTTTTTGAAGGCATTAACCGACACCGAGTTCACAACTGCCGACGGCAAACTATTCCACGCACCAAAAACCCGATTGGAAATGAAACTTTGCCTCTGTGACGATTTAAAATTCTCCTTTGACAGTTTGAATGCATGACCACGAAGACGACCGTCGGAGTTCAGAGTGAAAAGGCCGCTAAGGTCAGTTCCAAAGAGATTGTGCAGTACACGGAAGGTTGTGATCAGGTCGCCTCGGATCCTCCTGTCTGCAAGCGATGGTAGGTTCATGAGAGATAGTCTCTCTTCATAACTTTGTCGCAAAATCCCATATGGCAGACGCGACGCTCGACGCTGGATACCCTCCAACAAAGCCAAATCCCTCCTCAGTACCGGACACCACACCGGGCCAGCAAACTCCAAAATGGGGCGGACATACGTCTTAAACAGGACAGCACATGTTGTGGGCTCGCATCCGCTGAAGGCCTTCTGTATCATGAACAGAGATCTTTTGGCCTTATTCACGATGGATAATATATGATCGGACCAGCTGAGATTCTCGGTAACAATCACTCCGAGGTCACAGTGACTGCTACAGGTATTGATGGGAATGTCGTTCAGAAAGTATTGATGACGTGGATTGTGGGAACCTAGGTGTAAAACAACACATTTGTCCTGGTTGAGGGGTAATTGCCACTCCAGGCACCAGCGGATTAGCGCCTGCAGGTCCTCCCGAAGTTCTACAGCGGCTGTAATAGGGCTTCCGAATAATTTTGTGTCATCAGCGAATTGGGAACATTCAGATTTGAGGATCTTAGGCAAATCAGATGTATAAAGGAGAAAAAGAAGCGGTCCTAAGACGGATCCTTGCGGAACGCCGCTCAATACTGGCCTCGGTGAAGACAAAGCTTTGCCAACCCGAACCTGGAAGACTCTATCAGCAAGAAATGCCTCAATCCAACGAAGCAGACGGCCACGAATTCCCAAATGCTTTACCTTGTGGAGGAGGAGCTTATGAGGTACATGGTCAAATGCTCGTGAAAAATCTAAATAGATAACATCAACTGGGTGGGAACTGTCCAGGGACTTAGACCAAGAATTGATACATTCGAGAAGGTTGGTAATTACTGAACGACCTGGTAGGAAACCGTGTTGGCTGTCGGGTATAAGCTGGTTTTCATTGGCGAAATGGAGGACTTTTTCGTGAATGATCTTCTCGCACACTTTGGATATGATAGGAATCAAACTGATGGGGCGGTAATTGGCAGCACTACTCTTATCTCCCTTCTTAAATATAGGCGTCACCAATGCACTACGCCAAGCCGAAGGTAAGCGAGAAGTCTCAAACGATCGTGTGAACAGTAGAGAGATAGGGTATGAAAGGGGTCCCGCACACTGCTTCAAAAGTTTGGCAGAGAAACCATCAGGACCTGGCGAAGAATTGACGTTCAGGGCCGAGAGGTGAGCCTCGATGACCGATGGAAGAAAACCAATTTCTGCAATCTCCGAAGAATTGCATGTACCAATCGGATTCGGTAGATGGGTAGATCCCCTGGTGAAAGAGGAGGCAAAACAATCCGCCAGTACATTTGCAGATTCTTCGGGGCCGGAGCACGGTTGACTGGAGGAGTTTGTAACCAATGGGATGTCAACTTTGGAATTGAGGGTGGATCGAACATATTTGTAGAACTTTTTTCAATCCCCAGAATAAACCAGCTTAGATTCATAGAGCCTTTTAGCATCTCTCATAAAGAAAGAAAGGTAGTTAGAGAATCTTCGGTGATCGTTGTAGTCCTCCATCCGTTTTCGGCGCCGGAAACGTTGCCATATTGATTTTTTATGCTGTATCAACTGCAGAATGTGTCGATCAATCCAAGGTTTGGATGGAACCCGAATAATTTCCTGTTCATGAGAGCATTCGTCTATCAAATTCTGGAGGATTGATGAGAACGAGGTCCAGCCTTCTTCAACATCACATGTGGGCGTTATATGTTCGCTCCAGTTGACCTCACCAAGTTTACGATTGAGGAGTTGATAGTCAGTAACCTTCACAGTTTTCCTTAATCTTCTGGTGGTTGGAAAATGCAAATAAAGGGAAGCAATCAAAATGACATGGTCGGATTTTCCCAACGGTGGGCATTGATCAATTTTGGAAATAAGATCGGCATCGTTGGTCAAAACCAGATTCAAAAGAGAAGGATTTTGCGTACCACGAAAGCGTGTTGGGAAATCAACCAACTGATATAAGTTGTTTTCATGGATGGAATTGATGTAAGCATTGGATGGTGAATTGGAGGTTACGGATGGAATAGGCCATTGAACATCGGGCATATTGAAGTCACCAGCTATAACTAGGTTGCGTTTAGTGTAGGAAAGTTCACCTAGGTGGACTGCCATTGCCTCATCAGATTGACAAGGACGCGGTCTATAAATACAACCGATGGTGAAAACACAAGACCTGCCCTTCGAAAGAACAATAAAGAGATTATCAATTCCTGGTGAATCAAGATCCGAAATCGTTAGAGCAAAAGAGTCAGCAACCTCTCCAGAAACGTAAGCACACACACCACCGTGACCGACGGTAGATGTGCTATCATGCCTAAAGATCAGGAATAGCAACAAGTGTGTCCGGAATACCAGGGTGTAGCCAGGTTTCCGAAATCAGGATGAAGGTAGGTTGATTGATGATGACAAAAGCCAGCAGCTCGTGAAACTTAGACAACAAAGATTGGGCGTTGGTATAAAAAATTGTCCACTCGTGAAGGTCACTCAGTTTTTCGAATTCCTACTACCAGAGATGTTGGTAATTGTAGGTTTACCGGAAACGTACTTTATGTCTATGTTAGACTCTCCCTCTTTAATCCTGCGCTTTAGCTCAATACGCAGATCATTAAGCTCCCTGATCTGCAATGGTGACTTGTCATCAGTGATGTTGATTCTTTGCCACTCAGGTACACCCGCCGCAGCCCTCTTATTCTTTAGTATCTTCGTTACAACGAGAGGGTTGTTGAAAGACACCTTGACGATTCGCGGTCGATTATTAGCTTGCTTGCCTATTCTGGACACAGAAACGCGTTGAGAATTAGCGTTCGGATCTATATGATCAAGAACCCGGGAAATAATATTGTCGTCACTATCAGAGCTTGCTTCAGGAATACCACGAACCAAGATGTTGTGGGATCTACGCAGACGATCAAGCATTTCTGCAGGTTGGACAGCTGGGACAACAGGACCCTCAGCAATAGAGGCCGACCTTAAAGATGTTATCTCCGATATTTTGGAACAGGCTGAATCTACAGCAACTTTAAGGTCTTTATGTGCTTCAGCTATGTGGCTCATCTCCAAAGTGCAGGCTTTGATTTCAGAGTCATGTTTGTTGAGTGATTGCGCATGACTGTCGAGAACGCCTTCATGACGCTCAATGTCCAGTGAATGTCTCTCTGAAATAGTCCTACACTCCGACAGGTCAGTTTGAAGAACCAATTGAGTAGCCTTTATTGAGGAAACATCATTTGCTATTTCATTAAGTTTAGCCATTAATAAGGCGAACTGGTTGTCGCTGGGTGAAAATGAAGTATGTGGTTCGACCATTGATGCAGATGTACCAGTGGAAACCGATCCACTACGTAGTGTACGGCCCTCCCTCCGGCAATAATAGCAAATCCAACCATCGCCAACCGAGTTCAACTCGTGGGGTTGCAAATTGAGGCAGCTTATATGGAAATCGCTCTTGCATTTGGAACAACTAGCACACTTAGAAGAAGTTGCCTGTTTCGAGCAAATGTGACACTTACTCATCTTCCCCCCGTTCCTTTCCCCGACCTATAATCTATAATTTAAAAACGGAATATTATTTTTCATTTCGTTTTGAAAATATATTATAGAAAACATTGTTGCACTAAGCTTTCAGAAAAAAAAACCTGACCCTGTCAACATTTCATGCATGACTTGTTTCAAGATATGAGATACCTACCAAAAGCAATTACTAGAAACTTCTTTCATATTATAGAGGATTCATGTATTCGAGTTATTCATCACATTTCCTTAATTTTGTTTCAATTCTTATGGGATGCTGATAAATAATGAATTCTTTCGAAATTGTCTGACTTTTCATAATCTTCAAGACAATTCATGAATCACAATTCTATACATTTCATCTGGAAAAATGTAGATAAGCAACCCAAGAACATAATATATCCAAATCCTATACATATGCTATTCAGATGTCACTGAAGTGTACATAAGATCCACTTGATTATTATTTATAGATTTCGTATATCATATCGATAAGATGAGCAGGCTGCGATCAGATTAATTGTAGCTACTGTCTTTAGTCATTTGTGCCTTTTGGTTTCGTCAATATAACCTCACTTTCATTAAATATAAATTTATTATTTCTCGAAGTGATTGACTTTACTGAAACTTCACTTATAAAGGCACATGTGTATTACAACTCAATTTTCTTATAAGAATGTGAAATAGTTACAATTTCTCAAACTCCAAATGTCAGATAGAATTGGTTGAAAATGTCAATTGGAAATGTCATAATATCAATCTTCTGAATTTTGTTTATGTTCCGAAAGTACCATCGTGAACTTATGCACATAATATTCTCCTAATATTAAAAAATCAAGCTCAGTATTCAAACTCAGATTGAAATTATTATTACATTGATTCAAATTATGGATAAAAACTTGGCTTGGCTTCGAGATAACATTATACCCGAATGCAAACATGGAACATGGCCGAAACATGGTGGCAACCGAACAGCTGATCGGTCACGTCAAAATATTCTGCGTTCGAAGGTTTGTTTACAAAATGTCGAATTTTCTATCTAATTTTCCCAGGAAAAAGCCCAACGTCAGAAATCGAAAAGCCAATCGGGGGCAGACCGATTCTTCCTCTTTCTATTCGTATCTAAAACTCCCGTCTAGGATGTCTGGAACAAAAGCCTTCAGATGAAAACATGTGGTAGCTTTTCGCGATTTTTGCCGCATTCGCGATATTCGATCTGAAAATTAACGTACTTTCTGACCACGTGAAAAGACGAAACATACCTCAAAAGAAGCACCTGTCCTTCTACCTCCTTTTTCTATATCGTTTTTTGTCTTCCGTAGCCCCCTTTCCGAGCTAGGGCCCTTTCTTCGGACCTACTTTTCGACAATTTAGGCCACGCCCCCGGACCGAAAAGTGTAAAATACGTTTAGTAAATAGAATGATGGTGAAAATAAACTATTTTGTTGACTGCAGCCATACCCTCGAAACGTGCATTTAGTTATGAAATTATTGTATCGAGCAACCTATAAAAAATATTTATTTTGAAAAATTCTTCCCTGCTGCGTAATCGGTGATCGGGTTAATTCATCGAAATGTTTTTAACTTTTTGTGTCTTATTTCTTCGAAATGGGGATCTTTACCATATGCAATGGCATTTTCTCTAGCCTTGCACTTGAAGTACTCGAAGTCACTCTTATAAATTTTTATCTTTGGGTTTGTCTCTTTTAAAGCTCCGCGTCGTCCGAATTGATATCGCATTTTTTTTATAATACTTTAGTTTAGATGCATAATTGATATAATTAAGAATGCGGTGCATTAAATTGTGTTGACCCTACTGGACAATCTAGTCGGATTAATTTTTTTTTTATTGAGGTATTCTATTCACCAGTGAATTTTGACAAGGAAACCATACGTTTGATGCTATTTCCGGCGAAAAAAAACATTTTTCGACAACTGCTTACAATAAAGACAATGTTAATCATATAATAAATCACAGAAAGAAAATCAGAGTATGTACCTAATATAAATATTTTTATCAAGTCCAAACGCAATATAATAGTCGCCACTTGGGGGCCCCCTAAGGTTGGGGGCCCCCTAAGGTCGGGGGCCCTGGTGCACTGCACACTCTTGCACCTACATAGCTACGCCTTTCAGTGGGTTACTATTCAAAAGGAGATTTATACTACTTTGTCAAGAAAGTACCGGGAATTTTCAATTAAAACAACATTTTTACATTTAATCGTCAAAATTTATTGGGTCGCCTTCAAAATAGGCTCCATTTGCTCCAATACATCTATGCCAACGGCACTTCCAATTATCGAAACATTTTTTATAGGCGCTTTCCGGGATGGACTTTAGCTCTCGCGCCGAATTTTGTTTTATGGCTTCAATCGACTCAAAACGGGTGCCACGAAGGGGCAATTTTAGTTTTGAGAAGAGGAAAAAGTCGCAGGCAGCCAAACCCGGCGAATACGGTGGTTGCTGAAGCACGTTTGCTGAGTTTTTGGCGAGAAAGTCAGTGACAATCGTAGCTCGGTGAGAAGGCGCGTTATCGTCATGCAAAATCCATGAGTTGTTCGCCCACAAATTTGGCCGCTTCTTACGGATACGCGCACGCAAACGTTTCATAACGCCTAGGTAATACTCCTTGTTTAACGTCTGACCCTCTGGAACGAATTCGTAGTGCACCACGCCACGGATATCGAAGAATCATCACCTTCATTTTCGAGCGACTTTGGCGTGGTTTTTTCGGTTTCGGCTCATTTTTTGCCACCCATTCCGATGATTGCTGGCTTGTTTGCATATCGTACTCGTAGACCCAGGTCTCATCACCAGTTATAATGCGTTCCATGAATGTAGAATCGGAATTACAGCGATCCAGCATGTCTGAAGCAACCTGTTCGCGATGACGTTTTTGAAGAAAATTCAGGTCTTTCGGTACGAGTCGTGCGGCCACCTTTCTCATGCCCAAAATATCAATCAAAATCGTACGTGCGGACTCGTGGGATATCTTAAGATCATGTGCTATCTCTCTTAAGCTGGTACGACGGTTTTCAAGCACCCTTTCCTTAATTTTATCGACGTTATCTTCGGTCGAAGCCGTCGATGGGCGTCCGGAACGAGGCAAGTCTTCGACCACTTCACGACCGTCCTTGAAGGCTCTGTACCACTGATATGCACGAGTTTTCGATAGAGCATTATCACCAAAGGCCTTTTGCAACATTTTCAATGCATCGGCACACGAAAATTCATTTGCAACACAAAACTTTAAATAAATTCTTTGCTCAACGCACTCTGACATCGACTGACTTAACCAGCTGTTGCAAACACACTGAATGACAGATTCCGCTCAAGCTTGGCATAGTAAGGACAGTGATATAAACCTAGGAAAAAAAATTTTACCTGCCTCATTGCCCCGCCAGATTTAAATCGATAATTCCCGGTACTTTCTTGACAGAATGTACTAAGATGTCCTCCATCCAAACCAAAATTGACTTGTTTGAGTGGGTTCTATTAGTACCTTTCCCTCTAAAATAACTTACAACAGAATGTATTCCGCAAATTCTCATTTGTGCGACATCATTATCAGCATCTAGGTGACAGAGCCATCCACTGAGATCTTTGCAGGTGATTCTTAGGGAACCTGAAAATAATATAGTGGTAAAGGAGAAAGCATGAACATATAACAGTAGTATTTGAATTTTTTACCTGTAATATGAATTCGAGCATGTAGAGTCACAAATGTAACATTCGTGAGTAGGACTCCTTGAAGACATGTTTAATTCCCTAGTGAACAAAAGAACACAACAAAATTTTCAAATTGATATGAATATTATTCAAAAACGGACCAACTATAACTATAAAGACTAACCAACTCAACTAGGTGAATAAACTTTGATTATATTGAACGCGAAAATGGACTTTAACAACAACGAACGAGAATTTAAATTATCAATCATGAATGTTCAATAAGAGCGGAGGGTAGAAACGGAACGAAAACGGATTAAACTAGAAAAACAAACTTCGATTATATCAAACGCGCAAATGAACAATAACAACAACGATTATAAGTGGAAAACGAACGGGGATTTAAACAAGGAACGAAATATCAATAAACGAATTTTCAATAGGAGAATTAACTCACGAATAGGAGCTCAAACGGAATAAATAATTTGTTTGGTTATGAGCGTAAATATCCACATGAAATAATACATCACATTATTAATTTTACGTCTATGAAATAATAAAATGTGCCAGAGAGAGATAGAATAACTACGTAATTTTTATTCTTGATATTTCTGCACATGCGCAGATCTGGATTGTTACCGAAGCCCAGCTTCAATTTTGATTGGCTTATTACCCATATAGGAATTATGAGATATTATATGGGCCTTACCTTCACTTCTCGATTTGACTTCAATGGTTACTATGGTTCCATAAGAATATTCATCGAATCTGTTGCATGGGAATATTCTGTGACCATAGACCCCATTGATAATTCACATGTGACAGGTATAATTATTAGTTGTTACTATGTTCTTATTTGACTCTACGTACAACATGAATCCAGAAAAGCTCAAATAACTCGGGAATTACTGAATTTAGGAGCAAGAACATCTGAGAATGCTATCATTATTTTTCTTCCCAGAAATCAGAATACAACGCATTACGCAATCATAAAAAAAAGGGTTCTGATTTGAAAAACAGAAGTTATGGCCAATTTTCGATCACAGTTTTCGAGACAAAATTTGAAATACCCTCTGATGATACTTATGAAGTTCAAAAGATGCATGACCTCTCCACATTCTTCTACTTTGACGTTGTGAGAACGGTTTACACTTGGAATGTTCAGAATGAGAGAAATGAACATAATACTGACTATAAAATCAAAGACAAATTATCAGGTAACTGGATATATTTGTAAGAATACTATCGAACAATTGCCGACGTTTCGGGAACTGCTTGTCCCTTTTTCAAGGCTAAAATACAAAAATAATACATCAAGAAACCTAATTATAATGTGTGTTAGGTCATACACACCTGGTTCGTGTATATTCTCAAATATTTCGCGTTGAGAAGCGAAAATTCAACCATTTATTGAGGAATCATGCGATTATCAAAAACGTGTTCACGTGTAGCTTATGCTTAACCTAAAAGATGTTTTATGTAACCACAGAAAAGTTAAATCACTTATTTTGTTCTTCTTTCACATACATATAGTCATATACAGGAAAACCATCCCTCCCCCAGTGACCCCTTACGTCTATATACCATTGAAAGTCTGTCGACTGTCAGTCACTGGGAGAGGAAGGGTCCACCTTCAACAACAAATGATCTTTCAGTACATACAATTCTATAAAAATGACCGCATCCAAAGACGGCAACAATGTCAAATCTCCTGTCAATTATACCGTGTTTATACAACATCAAATGACAGTCACGTTAGGCCGTTTGCCCATCTCAACAAAATTACAAATTGTCGAAATCAGTCAATGTTTACATAAAATTATACTTGGTGAACCATCTCCCCACTGCAGTGGCGGCTCGTCAGGGACGGCAGGGTCGGCAATGCCGACCCTATATGTTCTATGTCCAGCCAAAATTCAAATTACTCTTTCTTCTGTTGAATTACCAAATTTATTATAATTATTGTATTTCCAAGGCCTGTGTAAATAAAATTCTATAAATCATATTTGTATATCACTGATATATTTCAACTTCTTGGAAATACGCTCTTCCAATCTCAACGCCGCGCCGTTTCCGTCTACTCAAATCAGTCCGAGAATTGAAATGTGTACGGGAAGCATATTTCCGTTCCCTATACAGTCAGCGCGACAGGTCGCTCTCACCGTATAGGAAACGGAATGCACAATGAAACACTCCGTTTCCTAGCAGATATGCGCGATGTGTTCACTGTCCTGTTAGTCTTCTGGGTGTCTATGAGACAAATTGCAAATTATTAATAAAGTTTTCCTACTTTCTGTATAGCTTTATTAGGTAGAGTCCACCACATTTTTTCTCTGTGAACATTTTTGTATAGTCGCGGATTTTTTTCAGCAAACCTCACGTAACTCGACCATATTTTCATTTTTCTTGAATCAAACATGATTGTCTACCAACATAAACATGACTGATAATCGCATTTTTCCAAAGTTATTAATAATACCCTCCCGAATTTTTCAGAATCGGTTGATACAACCATATGAAGTATGAAAATGCAATTGTCCGGCAAAAAATGTGGCGATTTCCTTGTCCGACAAATGGAAAACGAAGATTTTTTTGGGATAAAAAAATTATGAATAATGTCTTTTTTTCTTATTCTCTCCACCTTGAAAATACGTCGCGCGTTCATTCAAAAATTAAAGAATTCACTGCTCTAATTTGGTTATGAATAGACTATATGCATTTATCCTTATCGGATATAACTTTGCTCATGTTACAAATAAACATTTGATTTTTTGAGGACCATTTAAGAAGGATGTGCTGAATATCATCCAGCTGTCCGACGAATAAAGATCGGCAATTTCAGTTGTTGCCGATATAATATTCTCAGTAGTGGTTGAGTGTTCTTTGTGCAAAAATTTAGAAAATATCCGTGGCTTTAAAACGAAAAAGGAGGAAGTGACATCCTCAAACTATGCAAAATATTCTTGGCATCAAGAGGACATCATAATCACAAATATGAAGATGTCATTCTACCTGACGATTGGTGTGATACTTTTATGTCGCGGCCACACCGAGCGCTACGTACGCTATGTTCGCTATGTTCGCGATGCATCTCAAATATAGCCATCGGTATTTTAAATGTACCCGGCCACACCGACACTGGTACGCTATGTCCGCTATGTCCGAACAAAACATACGTAGCGTCCATAGCGTCCATAGCATAGCGCTCGGTGTGGCCTCGACATTACTGGATACCATTCGTCTTGTTACAATGAATTCAATGTGAGGAGAGGTATTTTCATAGTTTTTTTTATTAGATTTGAATAAAAATGTCAGTAAACAATTTGAATTATACACTTTCAATTAAAATCAATAGTTTCATTCCAATAATAATCGAAAAAAGTTTCTGAAACACAACCATTATATTCAACTATATAGACTAAGGATTTGCCGCATTTTATATGATTGACAGTTGTTTTTCCTATACAACGAATCTCTCTTAAAAATAAATTCATTCTTGTTCAATAAATATTAATGAATTTAAAAACTCAAAAAAATCTTCGATTTTCATCTGTCGGACAAGAAAAACGCCACATTTTTTGTCGGACAAGAAAAACGCCACACTTTTTTGTCGGACAAGAAAAACGCCACATTTTTTGTCGGACAATTGCATTTTTATATTTCATATGGTTATATAAACCGATTCTGAAAAAATCAGGAGTGTATTGATAATCAAAAAAATGCGATTTTCAGTCATTCATATTGGTAGACAATCAAGTTTTCTCATTTTTCTCAGATGGTTTTTATGATTGCATTTTACAAAGAAAGAGTACGTCTGATTAAAAAATTTACAGATTTCGCAATCCTTGCAACCATCAGAGACATTGGAAATGATAACATCACATGTGAATATTACCAACATTTATTTGCATTTGAACTTGAAATAAAATAGTATTGTCAATAATAATAATCTCCTCCACGGTGCCAAATGTGCAACTCCCAACTCACCATAAGTCATATAATCATAGAATGCCAGCTATTCGAAGCCCAAAGAAAATTACACAACGTTAGCAACAAAATGGAAGAAGCCCTCAACATCAGTTCACCGTCCTGCACCAATACAATAGCATTCATTAAAAGCATCAAAAAATAATAATAATAATAAGCAATAATAATTGCAAGAAACAATCAACATTCCTAACATAAACATGTATGAGGAAATCTTGTCACCGTATTTTAAAACAAACATGTTCTTTCTAAAGTAAGTATTCAGATATAATAATAAAAAATAGAGATATAAATGATTGGATGAAGCTGGGTCCATCCTGTCACTCCTGTCCAAGTGAATTTTGATTTAAGCAAATCTGGGTTTTCATAAAATTGGCTTAAGATAGAAGGATTCAGTTTTTACTAAAATTCATGAATCTTATATGTACATACTTAGATCAACTCTCATCGGATGAAGTTGAGTCCATCCTGTCCAATATTTTCTGAGCGAATTTTTATTTTACCAAATCTGAGTTTTCATGAAATTAGTTTGAGATAGAAAGATTCTGTTTTTACTAAAATTCAGGAATCTTATATGTACTCGGAGTAAACATCATCAGAAGAAGCTGAGTCCACCACGTCTAATATTTTCGAAGAGAATTTTTATTTTACCAAATCTGAGTATTCTCGAAATTGGCTTAAGATAGTAGGATTATGTTTTTACTAAAATTCATGAATCTTATATGTAGGGGAGGACGGGGGAATTCCACGCACCAAAGGGAAAATGCTCACAAAAACCTTCCTATGTAAGTACACACAAACTTTCATGATTTAACTGCTGAATCATGAACCCATTTGGAACTTTTTCATCACAAGGAAAAGGTTCAACTACCTCTACCAATTGAGAAAAAAAATAATTCTGAAAACTGTCTTTTCGCGGTATTCCCCCACGTACTGGGTTATACCGCGCATGCGATGGTATAATTATGCGCATATATTGATCATTTTGAGGTGACGTCACGACAGATCCGCCATTTTGCGTGTGGGGCAAACAAACCGTTCCTCTCATTGTAAACAATAGAAAAGAACGATTTTTAAAGTGTGAATTATTTAAAATGCCGTCGTTTTGTTGTATTGTGGGGTGGTCTAAAAGGGCAGAAAGGGATCAAATTCGTTTTTTTAGAATCCCAAAGCCTTACAAAACCGAGGAGAAATGCTGGACGCCTTATCAAAAGAACGTCGAGAATGTTGGGTTAGGGCTTTAAGACGGGGCAATTTGAGCGATACATTCCTTAAAAATGCACGAATTTGTGCAGGTCATTTTGTATCAGGTAGGTAAATATTATCAATACATAAGAAATACCAAAATTATGATCCAAAATGTTTGAATTTATAGTTAAATATGGTGTTGAAGTAAACGTTTTTTGTTCAACTTTTTAGGAGAACCAGCCAAACTGGAAGATAGAGATAGCCCCGATTGGGTCCCTTCTGTAAATATGGGATACATTAGCATCAAAACGCAGGATGGGCAAAGTTTAAAAAGGCATGTTAGATTGGTTAAACGTCAAACGAAACATCTAAAAATGGTCAGTACTACTGTTATAAAGTTGTAATCCCCAATCAATTCTTCATTTCCTTCGGGATGAAGCTAGGAATACTGCATTGAATATAGAACCCACAGCAGGTCCATCTACAAAAACCGAAGGAACTCCTGAACTGTGCAATGAACACGAAAGTCACAGGACTGCTAACATTCAAACAGATTTGACTATGGACCACTTAAACAAGCTCTTTGGAGATCTCAATTTTGCTAATCAGAAAATATATGCTTTCGAAGAAAAATTGAATGCATCAGATTTAAGAGATGAGTCATTTAAGAACGATTCTAAAACATTGTACTTCAATGGTTTCCCAAAAGCTGAGCTGATGTTTCAAGTATTTAACATTGTAGCTCCCTACTTATCAAATAAAAGTGTTCTGTCTCTGTTTAATCAATTTATTTTGACATTAATGTAACATATTATAGAAAAAGTTGATAAAATACGCAATACACACACTTAAAACTCGATAATACTTGTGAGCCTGTAGGGAGTTGTAGGCCTTCATCTGTTGTTCAGTATAGAAACTGTGGGTTAGAATTAGGTAATCCACCATATCCATAATGCTCACAGATGACAAAAAACTCAAATTGCTGGTCAGTTCACTTGCACCAAGAGAATAGGGATCAACATTATCTATAATTTCAATTTTAGAGTCGTAACGCGATTTTATATCTCCTTTAAAACATAGGTAGTATTCACTCCAAGCCATATTGTAGAAAAAGTTAATGAATTATGCAATAAACACACTGAAAACTCGAACTAAACAACTCAAAACTGCAGATCCCAATGAAATTCTTATGGCAGACACGATCTTGTGTGCCCCACACGCAAAATGGCCGCTCTGTCAAAGTCACGTGACTCAAAATGATCAATTGAACAGCTGAGAAACTCGAAAAAACATTTTATTTTTTAGGTAATAACCAACTACAATGTAAATTAAACAAATTTCCATGAATAGGTACAAAAAATATTATTGAAGAATTACCCCGCTACAGCTGCGCGTTATTCCCCCGGAGTGAGTCACCTAACCTAACTAATCACTGACAGTAGATGACGAAATACAATTAATTGTTCTTTTGCATTAAATAATGTACACGTATGAACGGAAATAGTCATGCAATAGATTCATTAGAAATTAATAATAGAAGTAGGTACTTTCCACGATTCCAATTCCTCTCGAAAATTAGATCGGAGCGTCGTGAAACGAACAATCGGCTCCCTGGTCTAAACTAAAAACACGAATACCTTTAAATTACGGGAGGATGTTGGCAAGGCAAATACGAGACGATGCGCTGTATCTAAATTTTGAAATAACTGAACTGTGTTGCAGAATATCAATGCGCAGGATTCCCCGTGCGCGGAATTCCCCGTCCTCCCCTACTCGGAGGAAATATCATCAGATGAAGCCGAGTCCACTCCGTCCAATATTTCCGAAGTGAATTTAGATTTTAGCAAATCTGGGTATTCATGTAATTGGCTTTAGATAGAAGGATTCTGTTTCTACTAAAATTCATGAATCTGTATGTACTCGGATCAACTATTGACCTATTCTTCAAATACCGAAATAATTGCCCAATCTGGCAACGTTGCGGCGAATTTGACGGACCACTCACCGCGGCCCAGATCTCACTTGATGAAACCACAATATAAACAATTATACACTCGAAGTGCTAATGAAGGAAATAAAACATCAGATGCCGTATAAGCCCTTTGATATTTAAGTGGTTTTATTTTTCTGTTTTAGTTATTTTCAGTGTGTGTTTTGTAAAACTTTTGGTTTTTCCTTGATTGTGCTCTAGTGCTTTGTGTTGTTAAACTAAATTTTGACTCCTAATATTTTTATTTTTGGAGTAATAGGTATGGTTGATGTTTGTGTACAACAAGCGTTCAATTAACTATATATCGGCGGAAAACTTCTTCTGGACGACGAAGAATGGAAAAATAGGCGATTTGCTTTCGATATTCCGCCCCAAAATTGCCGATCGATTCGAAAATTCCGAAATCAATTCGGAACTATTTGCCGGTGCGTAGACCTGGGATATTCGATTCGGGATTTTCCCCTTTACGGCTAGTGTAACCAAATACAGAACAGTTTCGATTATGCAGCGACATAATTCAAAGTATAAAACTTTAAAAAAGGTACACAACAAATCAAACTTGATCTGCAATGAAGACAAAAAATAGAATAAAAACAATGCAATACGAATTATTTTACTCGTTGCTTCAATTTTTTCCGCCAGAGGTCTCATTGAATTCTACTCCGCCCAATACACAAAGCGCGTTCGGCATTAGCATCCGAGAGCGGACGGATTTTTTAGTCACGTGATCACAAATTGTACAGATTTGTCAGATTTTTCTGTTATAAACGAACGGTACGGAGCTTTCAGATCGTTTTTTCTGTTTGTCAGATATTGAATTAGTGATTAAAGGTCTATTCGGCCGTAGAGGTAGTCTGGATTCTATTTCAATTCTTTCGTTATAGCTCTCAACACTTCTACCCCTTGGTTGAAATGATTCAATATTTTGAATCATTATTTTTTTATCAAACGACATTTTTTATTTATTACTACACAACAAATAACATAAGACACGAAATTTTAACAGACTGTTCAAGAATATTCGAAGCAGGAAACTCATAAATGCAGATAAAATCTATTGACAAATGCAGAAAAGTAATTTCTGTTTCTGTTCTGTTGAAAAAATCCGTTTGCTCCGTCGAAATACAGCGAGCAAAAAGATCTACATCCGATTGATCAGATTTTTTTGCCGAACGGTCCAGATGTGTACTCCCCTCAATCTGGATGTAATAAACGAACGGTTCAGATCAATCCGACCAGTCGGATGTCATTGCCGAACGCGCTTACAGGATACATTAAAAGCCTAAAAGGCAAATAAACCCAAGAGTAGAATGCCGATGTAAGGCCAAACTTGACCTGCGCGCTGGCGGGTTTCTCATCGCATTGCCAACATCTGATTTTGACACTTTGTGACTTTGACCATTACGTTTATTATTATTATGTGGTCGATCCAAGGATACAGTATCGGTCAGAATTTTCAGACCCCGACAACAACCGAGCGTAGATTCGGCACCGCTCGTGTCTATTCATTGCAGAATCCGTAACTACAATCCTCTTTGTTTGGTGGTTTGCGTTATGTTTTGACCTCTGAATTAATTCAAATTGCAACTGTAATGATCAAATTTGTTTAGTAATTATGTTGATAAAAAAAATTAAATTTGAGAATTTTGATGAAATTTTTAATTTTTCAATGAATTTATTATTCAAGTCAGATAAAATGTGAGTTATGCGCCAAAAATTACTTTCAACCATATAATTATATTATATGAATTTTACAGAGAGAATGAAGAATGACGCGAATTATTCTGAAAATAAGAATCAATCTATAAGGATTAGGTATCATTTATCACAGAGGCCTTGTGGAATATTTGTCTAGTTCTAGTATCATTGTTTATAAAAAGGCTGATGGCCATCAGGTATGAAAGAATTTGGAACAGAAAAGTATAGATTTTGCTTTCTATTCATGATTTGCTTGTCAGTTCACAAAAAAAGTCGATTCAGTAGAATGCGATACCACTCCATACCATGAATTTATTTGAACGCTCACATAAAATATAAAACTATTCCACGGATAGTATATCCAACTTGTTATCCTTGACTCCTAGAGAGAAATAGAATTTGGTAAATCTACTTACTTGTTGTATTTGAAATGTCTGTCCAGGCAAAATGACAATTTTATGTAATAAATAAATTATTTTTGTGTTTTACATCTCATTCAACATAGACAAAAAACTAATGCCTCTACTTGCTGATGCCCAGAGGAGAGGTTGTAGTTAATATGCCGTTAGCATTGTAGGGTGTTCTCAATAAGGTTTTACATCCTTTCTAAATTCAAAAGTTAAATATTGTTTAATATCTGTATAATCAATGAAATATCTACAATCAATATAATTTTTTGTTACAATTTAATCAATTAATTTCCCAAATACGTTCAGTTTAAGAATATAAAATAAATATTTTCATAGAACACTATCGTTTCAATTTTTGAGGAATCCTTTTATCTTCATTTCGTGGTTCACGTCTCATGAAATTTGAACTGATTAATGGAATTATTCAATATGTTGTAGCATTGCAAATTAGAACAATATTCTCAAACCAAAGGTATACATTGTTTTCATGTTGTGAGCAATATACCTATTTGGGAATGAAATGTTTCAGGATACAAAGTATTTTTTTCAATTTTGGCTCGTCATTACATATTTCACTTGAGAATTTCGTCCTTTTTTATGGATAATGATGTGAAATATTAATATCCAATCTAACAACGAACTTTGTTGCTCAACTGTCAATCCCTTTATGGAATACTTCCTTCTGTACTCATCGATGTGAGCCATCATTACACTTACGCATATGTATAATCACCACTGGTATACAATTGTAACTATCAATTTGTCTTTGCTCTTTATGGATATTCAATACTCCTCAGCTCAATTCTGAACATAACAAATAATGCAGTTTCATACTGAATGATGGTCAGTAAAAGATCTATTTTACGAATCTCTTTCACGTTATCTCACAGCTATACAAGAGTAAACCTTATACATAAGTTCTGATGGAATTCTTTTCGATTTGTATGATCAGACTCATTATATAAATATATTATTAGCCTAAAGTTCCTTAAATCTACATCTGATTTCGTGGGAGAGTTGTATTGTTTTCGAAGGCTTGTTTGTTAGATTTATTCATCGCCAGCATATTCTTCCTACAAAAGTTGAAAATTTCAATGGGAATAACTGTACATATCACAAAACCTTTTTATATTAAAATGTGTAATGGATTTTTACCAGTTTTTACATCAGACAAAAACCCTAACCCTAACCTATATGTTTTGTGTTTTGTCGGAAATCAGCTGATTGCCGAGAAGATTGACAGTTACGATGTTCGCCGATGGGATGTTTGCGCCGAAGCCGAATAGTCGCTCGGTGATTGTCGGGGTCTGAAAATTCTGACCGATACTGTATCCTGTCGATCGATAGAACTTATAGTATATATATAAGTTCTATGGGTCGATTAGAAATACTAAAAACTTGTATTATAACCATATACTTCTATACCGCTAGCATTGTGCAAAAAATTGCGTAAAAATGAAGCCAAGACCTGGACATATAATGGCTTATACGCATGCGCCATCGCCGCCATATTGCCCCTACCCTGCTTAGAATCCTACTCCAAGTCCAAGCTACTTCCCCTTATTCGCGCATGCGCAGTAGTCTCCATATGCCTAGGTCGACGGCTTCAAGGAAAACCACAAGGATCAAGTTATAGGTATAGAATTATTTGATTATAACTAAACATTTCAGATTCCGGAATATCACGCGAAATCCATCAATTTATTTCTCATTGAAGTATTTCAAAACGTTTTACCCAAACCGTGAGTGAATTAGGTCTTGGATTAATTGAATTACGTTATCTGTTAAAATTATAACCGAATTCAATGTCATTATTCGCAACTTTGAAATTAGAATTTTACCCAAATGAATTTCATCTGCATAGTTAGTAAGGTGTGACTACACAATAATTTATTTCAATTCCTATCACAATCGATGAAATCAAAATAATATTTTTCCATTTTAAGTCCTAGAATTGGGATGGAATATGCATTGTAGAATTCAAAATGAAAGAAACAAAAATTTTTCACTACCATATATTATTCATTGTTTTATTGAGAGCAATGATTATATAATACGTAAACAAACAGAAAATGTTCGCTGAGGTTGGTGCAATGCTTCTCTCAGAAGAGAATTTGAGTCTTCTTCAAGATACCATGTGTTCAAATCTGATAAGAGAAAATGCAAGAGCAGAAAAATGAACAAAATAATCTCTTCACCATGCTGGCTAAGTAGTTTCCTGGAAGATGATTTAAAATAATATGCTCAATAAAACTCTGAAAATATTCTACCACTTCAGTTGAAGAAATTTTGCTATAGAACACTTTAAAACATATTCTATTGTTTCCTCGGATAATATGTCTGCTTTTCTATTATTTTTTTTGCAAATTTCACCTTAGATTTCTGTGCAAGCCATCTGTTTAATTCCTCTCTCTATTCCTGGTCCAACAATTCAATTATTTTCATTAATTTAATTCCTCATCAGAAGGCTATAAAACACAATCAAAATATCCAAGAGAAGAATCGAAACACAGTTTGAACTACATTACATTTTCATCGTAACAATTATATGACGTTGAACTTTCTGGATTTGATGCTAATTCTTTTATGAAGAATTTCACATCATCCTGGTATGCCATTTGACTAGTTGAGATTTCATACATATACTATCTTCATCTGAAACAGAATTCCTTCTGCGCCCAAACATAAATGCAGAATGTATATACTTACACGATATGGTTTTGCTATATTATAGAACGTTTATATTGGTGTAAGCATATTTTGCATTCTGCACCATAATATCTTATTTGGCAATGTTCATCAGAAGAAGTTATTATACATTGCAGTACTTATCTTCGTATTGGGATTTTACTCTAAAACAATTCTTACGAACATTCTCCACTTTTTCTTTAATAATGAAGGACTTACAATATGCTTCCACAGTAACCCTATGATAATTAATAGTGTGAAGAATTTGTTTCCACATTTTACATCCACTATTTGGTCTTATGAACCCAAAAACACTTCTACTCTAAAATAAAGAAATATTTAACGAGGATTTCAAGTTATAACTTGAGTTAGTATTCTATATCTATGTTATAACTAGATAACCATAAATACCTTATATGTATTATTTTTCCTTCCATTTTATTGTATTTCAAATACATATTTATTTCAACTTTCTATAGCCATAGTAAAAAATTACCTATCTTTTTCTCAATTAATTTGAGAATAAGAATAAACACAAATGAGATTTTATTGAAGTTCAGCTCTCGCTGCAGAATCGAATGACATGACAGCTAGAACATTGTTTATAAACAATGCGCTGAGGATCGTAGTTACGAGCATTCAAATGTCGTGTCGGAGATTCACGAACCGATCCGAACCTCCCCGAAAGAATTGCCTTTTAATGTATCCTCCCAATACACCTATCAGCACCTATCTTAATAAATCACGCGATAACTTTCGAATGCTGTTTTGGTCTACTGGCGACACTTTGTCTTTTGACCTTGAACGAAAACTCCTAACTTGCGTGTAATATACGAACATAAACATTTCCAATGTTAAAAATGAAAATATGGTCGACTTACGAGAGGTTTGCTGAAAAAAATCCGCGACTATACAAAAATGGTCACAGAGGAAAAATGTGGTAGACTCTACCTAATAAAGCTTATACAGAAAGTAAGAAAACTTTATTAATAATTTGCAATGTGTCCCATCGGCACCCAGAAGACTAAAGGGTCGTTTATACTGGCCCGTAACTTATGCCCTTAACTTATGCCCTTAAAATTTGTTCTCTTTAAGGGAATAAGTTAAAGTTCGAGTATAAACCATAGCATGAAATTTCTATCTTTCAACTCTTAGGGTAAGGGAAAAGTTTAAGTTACGGGCCAGTATAAATGACCCGTAACAGGACAGTGAGCACATCGCGCATATCTGCTAGGAAACGGAGTGTTCCATTGTGCATTCCGTTTCCTATACGGTGAGAGCGACCTGTCGCGCTGACTGTATAGGGAACGGAAATATGCGTACGGGAAGACGAGAGCGCCAAGCATCGAACGCTTTCTAGCGACCAAGTACGGCATGCCGGTCCTGATTCGACGTTTCAATGAAATGCGAATACGAATGAGGCGAAACAATTATAACTCGACTGTTTTCTGTTGGAATTTTATTCAGATAATGATAAATATTATATTCGCCTCCTAGTTAATGCTTTTTCAAAACCGAAAATGCGATGTTTTCGTTGTTCGTTCCACCTCACAAATTTTAAAAGATAAATGTTGCTTAAAACGAATTTTTGTCGTATTTCGTACTTTTATAGAAGAGGATATCGAATATGATAGTACTTTTATGAATTTCCGCCCATTTCCACTATTTCCCGAAATTTTTAGCCGAGAAACAAAATGCTGAACAGTAGCCGCTAAACTCTTATAGCAGGCTCAACACATCTCAGGGTCGGCAAATGGGATTATGCCGTACCTGAAATGCCTCGACTCGTATTATACACGAGGAACGATCGGATCGGGGATTGTTTTCGTTTGTATTGCGGGATGCGGCTACAGGAGCCTTCAGTGTTCGTCGGGGTGAGTGGTTGGATCGTTTCTTCCAGGAAATTTATTATTTTACGCGAACTCAAAAAATTCCTATTCTGTTAGAGATGTGCATAAATCATGTATTTGACAAAAAATGGAGTAAAATGAATGGTGTTTATAATGCAGAAAAAAAATAATATGCAAGGCATTTGAAAAAATGAAGAAAAATCGATTTGAAATTCGTCATGTTGATAGTCTTTTTGTGGACTCTATATGCTGGAGATGCTTTATTATCGCTGGGTAGGATACTTTGAAGTCTTGTCTTTCAATCCATATAAAACTTGTATTGGTATATGCAAGGGTTCGTGAAATATAATTGGATAACATAGCCTCTACAAGTATCATTTTTTGTCAAAATAGCCAATATTTCGAAAACTATCGAATAAAAATATGTGAAAAGTATACGAAAGCATACAGGAAGTTTCAGAGAATTGAAAAACACTATTGAATATAGGGTGTCCCATTTGAAAAAACAAAGTCACCCGCTATTCCTCTTTTATGGGCCACCCGATATATTCGAAAATATTTTTAGGATGTGCTCTTCTTGGAGTATATCAAGTCTGCATCCAAAAATTTTGACAAACTCAGTCCGTTACGCGTATATCGTCCATTGCGGCACTAGTGGGACACCCTGTATATCTGCCGACCCAAGATAAAAGTTTACGAGCCGCCACTGCCCCACTGGTGACCCTCTACGTCTATATACCATTTAAAGTCTGTCGACTGTCAGTCACCAGGAGGGAAAGGGTGCACCTTTGACAAAGAACAATGTTGCAACAGACAAAATCTCACAATACACATACAATGGCAACAATGTCACATCTTTCACTAACTACACTTTCAACAACTATCTTTTCTTCTAACATCCTATCAAGTTGTTGTACAAAATGCTGAGTCCCTGGACATCCTCTCTGAAATTGACAGTATTATCAACTTTAATATGAGCCATCTCACTAATATTTCTTTTGTAATAATTTGGCTCCATGTCTAAGATTACTACATTATGCAAACTGAATTTATGACCTGTGTTGTAAGAATGTGTAGACAAAGCCGTCTTGTCGCGACTGTTCAGATTCTTTACATCATTTTCATGTTGTCTGATTCTTTCTTTCAAATATTGTCTTGTCTGACCAATATACACTTTGTCACAGTTTCCACAAGGTATCTTGTAAACTAACCCCGATCTAAGAGTCATTGGGGTTTGGCTTTTTAACCTTGTGAAGAATCTATCAGTGGTTGTCACATTATAAAATGAAATTTTGCAGCTGGTGTTCTTGAATATGTGTGAAATTTTGTATGACAGGTCTGGTATATAGGGAACCTTAATTACTAATTCTCCTATTTTGATTCACCCATATAGACAATCCGATTGTATTTGTTGAAATTATGACCTTATTATTTCTATATTTCGCATATGTTGTTGAATGAGAGCTATCAGACGCTATTTCACAGAAAATACAGCGTGTTCCTAAATTGAATAGATTCTTTGGATAATTTCAAGACGAAAAAGTTCATCAACATTAGTACAGCAAACGTTTTCGACATAGTGGTTATTGAAAATGGAATTTTTTCATGATTTTTTCTCATAGTATCTGCACTGAACACAGGATTTCCATTTGATGTGTCAATACTAACAATAAATTTATTCGACCTTTTTTTCTCGAAACCGGTGGCAGGTACGACAAAATTGCTGAATATCATCCAGTTCGGTATAATTATAAAGCTTCTTATACAACATCAACTATGAGATTGTCATTACAGGTGAATAAATAAACAACATTAACGCTACTCCAATCTCTTCACATCAATTTGTACAATTCCCAAAAGTTAGGAAATAACAGCAGGCTTCAATAACTGAACGACTAATTTTCAAAAACAAACATTTTTTACAACTCTTTCGATGTCTATCTTCTTGCGAATTGCTGTCCAGTTCTTGGGATTTCGTTTGCCCAAACGTTTTCCTTCATTTTCATTCATTTCTTATATATTATTTATTATATTATAACGACCCATTTGAGTATACTACGAAAGTATGTTGATAATAATGAACCGACCTCGGTATAGAAGCTTCAAGTGCGTAAATGAATGCGTCGAAATAACTAATTTTCTTTTTGAAGTTTTCAGTGTTCATCATCCTTTATGTGATTCGAATGATCGCTTCATGAGCTGCGATTCGAATTTTGTACATATAATTCAGCAATAAATTGTTAATTCATATTCTAAGAAATTCTCATTAACATATAGATATCATTTACTACAATCTTATTCATCATTTCACTCAATTGATAATTATCATGTTTTCATCTACATATTTTCTCTTCTAATCGTCCTTTTCAGCCTACAATCAAATAGTATTATGTATTGATTATGATGGTGTTTATTTCATATGAAAATTTTAATTTATTATTATTAATCGAATGTAACATGTGTGTTGAATGAATGTTTGTTTCAAATCGATCCAAATAATGGTTTATACAATCGGCAATGCTCAACTCTGAGAACTGTAATTATGTCCAATAATGATAATAAAAATATCTGAAAAATTACTTATGGTTATATTTTATTACACATTTTGAATTGTTTGTGGGAAAATGATTTAATTGTTCATGGTTACATTTTCCTATATTCAGTCTACTTCTAGAGAATAATAAATAATTTATATTTTTTTTCTGAATAAACAGGTAATTGTTTCTTCCATTTCCATTTATTTGCTCATGAATTTCGATTTTCTCTGAATATAACTAATACTTCATCAAATATCAATGTACATCTACCCAATTCTCCGATCCATCTGGCATGCGATCTTTTGATTTTTTCTGATATATCTCATATGCGAATTCTCTTCAAAGGTAGATCTACTGGCTTACTAGTAGTTAACCTAATCAACAGAGCTACAAAATTGAGCCACCCTGACTTTTTAGTCAACAACTTAAACAAAGTTAAGAATATACTAGTGGACAACAATTATCCTTCATATCTGATAAAGAGACTTATGAAACCGAACAATGAATCTAGAGAAAACAGACATCAATGTATAGAAAATGGCGTGGTGGCTTACTATAAATTTACCTATATGTATACGAGACCTGTCATACAAAATTTTACACATATTTAAGAACACCAGCTGCAAAATTTCATTTTATAATGTGACGACCACCGATAGATTCTTCACAAGGTTAAAAAGCCAAACCCCAATGACTCTTAGATCGGGGTTAGTTTACAAGATACCTTGTGGAAACTGTGACAAAGTGTATATTGGTCAGACAAGACAATATTTGAAAGAAAGAATCAGACAACATGAAATTGATGTAAAGAATCTGAACAGTCGCGACAAGACGGCTTTGTCTACACATTCTTACAACACAGGTCATAAATTCAGTTTCCATAATGTAGTAATCTTAGACATGGAGCCAAATTATTACAAAAGAAATATTAGTGAGATGGCTCATATTAAAGTTAATAATACTGTCAATTTCAGAGAGGATGTCCAGGGACTCAGCATTTTGTACAACAACTTGATAGGATGTTAGAAGAAAAGATAGTTGTTGAAAGTGTAGTTAGTGAAAGATGTGACATTGTTGCCATTGTATGTGTATTGTGAGATTTTGTCTGTTGCAACATTTTTCTTTGTCAAAGGTGCACCCTTTCCCTCCTGGTGACTGACAGTCGACAGACTTTAAATGGTATATAGACGTAGGGGGTCACCAGTGGGGAGATGGTTCACCAAGTATAATTTTATGTAAACATTGACTGATTTCGACAATTTGTAATTTTGTTGAGATGGGCAAACGGCCTAACGTGACTGTCATTTGATGTTGTATAACCACGGTATAATTGACAGGAGATTTGACATTGTTGCCGTCTTTGGATGCGGTCATTTTTATAGAATTGTATGTACTGAAAGATCATTTGTTGTTGAAGGTGGACCCTTCCTCTCCCAGTGACTGACAGTCGACAGACTTTAAATGGTATATAGACGTAGGGGGTCACTGGGGGAAGGATGGTTTTCCTGTATATGACTATATGTATGTGAAAGAAGAACAAAATAAGTGATTTAACTTTTCTGTGGTTACATAAAACATCTTTTAGGTTAAGCATAAGCTACACGTGAACACGTTTTTGATAATCGCATGATTCCTCAATAAATGGTTGAATTTTCGCTTCTCAACGCAAAATATTTGAGAATATACACGAACCAGGTGTGTATGACCTAACACACATTATAATTAGGTTTTTTGATGTATTATTTTTGTATTTCAGCCTTGAAAAAGGGACAAGCAGTTCCCGAAACGTCGGCAATTGTTCGATAGTATTCTTACAAATATATCCAGTTACCTACCTGATAATTTGTCTTTGATTTTATTAAACTATGGATGAGAACCAACAGAATATACTGACTATAAATGTTTGACCTTTTTTCAGGTTTTCCTTTCGAAATTCTGAGAACTTTTCGAATCAATACAATGGTTTCAACAGAAATGTAATCAGCATTGAATACTCAATCATATCATGAACGTAAAAATCGCTCACGCTTCAAAAATATTTAAGGTCTGTAGAGAATTTCGAACAATATCATAATCCCAATTTTCAGGTTTCAAATATGTCCAGTTCTCCAGAAACGTATAGAAGGCACTCGAACTTGGGACACCCTGTATTGTGCAAAGAAGAATTTTCCATTTTTGGAAAAATCGTTCGAATACAAAAATGGCCAGAAATTGTTTTTACATAATATACTATTCAATTTTGAAGAATAGACGAATTCGTACTTTTTTCGTTTGTTGAAATCGCAATGAGGAAGAATACAGACAGCAAACACATTTGTTTCGGGATTACGCGTGAGATAAAAAAGATAAGATTCAAGTTTCTCGCTTGAAAACCCACTGTTTCGTGAGTCATATATATTATCAGATAAAAATAGATATCCATACCTATTCTTAAATTTTATCGATATTGTATCACAAATTGTCACCTTTATTATTTCGTTTCAATATTCGCAATATAGTGAGGCCGGAAACATGTGTGTTTTGTAAAATAAAAGGAGAAACATGAAGAGAAACGAAGGATTTTATAACGATGGTGACGCACAGCCCATTTATGAACCTAAGGGAAGATTGTAAGTATTCATTTGATTGAAATACATTTATGCGAAATCATCACTAATTATACTTATTGCATTTCGTAATCCGTAATTCGTCATGTATCTCCATAATATTGACCTGTATTTATGGGCACGCAAAATTCAGAGTCTAGCGGAGAAGGTATAAAATTCGAAAATGCCTCAACACCAAAATTGCTCAGAAAATGATTTAATTTTTCTTTGTATGCTATTTAATTGCCAGAAATTGTTGAACATGATTTCCATATAATTTACTGATCTGGTATCTTGACATTGACTGTTGAGTGTATCAAAATGAGAATTTTGAAGGGTTGATGCTCTCAAAATATTCCATGTAGGTACCGACTGATTTTCTCTTCACACTCATATGCATAATTATGGACTGAGTATGTTTTGTTTTTTGTAGAAGATTCTGCATAAAGTTAGTATTAAATTATCCCAAGTTCACTCAAAACTGAGCGAAGCGAACGAAAAAACTCATTCCTTCAGTTTTCTGATCTTGTTATATTTGCCGTTTTTTCTCTTGAAAGTGCTAGTGCCGTTGTTGAGATGTTACACAAAATAATGTAGTTTTGACGCATTTATTGTAGAAGTATGTTGTTGAAATAAAGTAGGAGAGCTAGCTAGAAGTTGTTATCATTAAAAATAATACGGAAAAGTGATTGCAAAACAACTACCTATATGTTCATCCATTGTTTTTATTGATATCTGTTAGTTAGGGGCGATAGGGCTTTCACAGACACAGGCGGAAACCGCTGTGTCTGTGAGAGCCCTAAGGGCTCTTACATTTTCCGCCGAGTCGGCGGCCGAGAAAATCGCCGAGTCGGCGGAATTGGCCTGTGCATTTGCGCTATGAAACCACACACCGCCGCCCAAGACGACTCGTCCCACAGAAGCAAATTCAGCCGTCGACTCGGCGAAAACCGCTGTGTCTGTGAGAGCCCTTACTCATAAGGCGCGTACTCACAGCGTTGGCCTGTCAGTACGCGATTCGGAGTTCACTTCGATTCCGACTGCATAACATAAATGGTACCATTGAAATCGGCTTAAGCCCGCTACACACTCATGGCGCGAATCTTGCCAAGAATTCTTGCCGTGAACCTGCCCAAGAATTCGCGGCCAAATAAGTCATCCACACTCACACAAATATTCGCACTTTGGTTCACGGCATCCTCGCTGTCTGCGAAGACTTTCCGCCCTATAAAAAGGTTCATTCTGATAATAATCAAGAAATTCTCATTTCACTTATCTCCTCTAAATCGAATCTAATTCCACTTCATTGCTACAAGAAAACCATTCATTTCAAAAGCGAATAAAGTCAGTGAACAAGCATTAAATCATTACTGCGCTGGTACCGCGAACGCCTGTGAGTGTGGATGGAACATTTGTGCTAAGGCGCGAAGCCTTTGTCGCGGGACAGGAGACCGCAACGAAACGGAGAACGCCGCGAAGCGCGAACGTGACACAAGAATGTTATCCACACTCGCGTTATTGGCCGACGTTCTTGCCATGAGTGTGGAGCGGGCTAGGGTCGGTTTTATAAAAGGCGAACCGACAGTTGAACCGTGCGCACTACCAGATGAGGAATTTGGTTGTTGACGCAACGGCCCTTAGAGCCTAGTATCGCGAAGTGACGTTTTTTCCATAACCGATTTCTAGTAGACCAGTTCACAATTTAAGCCTGGGGATCTGGCGAGCTAGGACGTCTCTAGGTCTATGATCTTATATGTCATTTAGACAATTGATCAAGCTACTGAACACATATATATCTAATAACATCAATATGGATTATACCCATAGAATTATAAATAAAGAATTTGAGCGTAGTGGCTAATGAGTATTCAAAAGTGTGGCAATCGTTCCTTTTAAATCCAGGGTCAGTCAATGCTATACGCACGCCTAGGGAGAAGAGAAGAGGCATGTGATTCTGTATCCATGGAAACCGTATGTGACTCAATACAAACAGAGACAAATAACAAATCTGCATCCGCTGATCGCCAGGATGCCTCTATTTTCCCACTCTCCGTTTTCGCACATGCTCAATGACCCTAGACCCAGCCCTCTAGAGGCTTCACTTTTAATTTCAAGGATCAAATTATAGGTATAGAATTATGTGATTATACCCCTGCTTTTCACACTTCGTTTTTCACGTTCGTTATCACCAAACCGGAGTGGATAGAGAGAAAACGGACACAGAACATCTAATAAATACGGATCTCTCTCTCTTTCAGCCACAGAGAGAGATTCGAATTATTAGATGCTCTGAGGAGCCAAATCTTTGGTCAGGATGGAGACGTACGCTTGCGTCAACTGGAAATTCAAAAATTTCGAGAAATGTATGGGCTATGTTCATTTTGAAAGACAGTTCAAATCTGGAATATAAATAGGAGTTAAAAATGATATTCAGGACTTGAAGAAAACGAAATACAGCGATTGAAATATTTCACAGGAAATTGTGAGGTTATGTGTTATGATCGAAAGTATTTACATGAATTTATGAGTGACATACGTTTCCCGACATAATACGATGTGTCAGAGAGAGACAGAATAAGGAACTTATTTTCATTCCCAATATTGCGGCACACGTGCAGATCTGGATTCTTACGAAAGCTCAGCTTCAGTTTTCATTGGCTCCTTCCCCATATAGGAAGTATTAGATATATGATCGAACATAAATATGTCATGTTTCTGTTCGATATAATATATTATATCTCAATACAAAGCTTCGATTTATGTATTGTCACGGTTTAATAAATTTAAAAAGTTCAATTTCACTTTTTGCCGCTCCGATCTCACGCCATTGTAGTCAGGAGTCAGGTGACTCGATTATTCGCTGCATTTTCAAAATCGCACGCATACGTCAATTTTCCGAAGAATAATTCAGATAATATCAATATGGTTTAGCTTGACTGTGAGATAAATACGTACTTTCGTTAATCGGAATATTTTCGCAAGAAAATTATTGAAAATCAAATTGTTTTTCGTATTACTTTACGTTTTCCTTACCTGAAAGGCAATTTGTACTCGACATTGTCGGATTATTTTATAAACCACTACAAGAAGCCCACACAACATCTCGTGAGTAATTGATCAATCTGAATTGCTTTTTTTAAATTAGATTTCGATCAATAATTTCAGGAGGCTGTTTCTTACGGGTGAATTACCACTTTTTTCTTGATATCCAGTTGTTTGATACAAGTATAGTGGAAGAATGATCACTGCACCGTGTTTATCGGAAAAACTGGAAACTTCCACCAAATTCCATAGTTCCGGAGCCCTGCGAATACAATAAACCCAGGAGAATAAAGAAAAAGAAGCCGTTGATAGTGTCGGCCCACGATTTATGAGGTCAGATCTTTACACTTTCTCGTTCTTATTATTTAACAACGTTATAATTCAATATTAAAACTTTTTGTAAGAACAGAATGAAAACTGAGTGTAACGTTACATGAGGGTACCTATATATTTTTTGTCTCTTTATATATTCATATCCTTTCGAGTTTCAACATCTTAGAATAACGCCTTTGTAACTTTCGTAATTTTGGACAAAGCGGAATCAATTTGTATACATACTTCAAATTACGTGGCGCCCTTATTGAATATTCATTTGTTGAAATAAGTTCTTTTCCTGTTAGACCCACCCCTAATCTCCGACTGATAGGCGTACCTTTCGTTTATTATCAGGGGTTCACGTAAGTAATACTAAAATTTTGTTAACCCCGTGATAGTATATTATAATCATCAAAAAATATCAGGAAACAGGAGAATAAAAATGCAAAGTATCTAGGTTCCACAACATCCGTGGCGACGTTTCGTAGAAGTTACCTTCCACTTCTTCAGGCCTACAAATTTATTGAACATAAGAATACACAATATACACGATCACAGTAGATTTCTTACCAAAGAAGTCCAAAAAACCGATCTACATTTGGTGTACTAACCGAAACAATACAACAGTTCATAAAAATTGTACATTCAACTCGAAATTATCTATCATATACAGTAACTAAAAGCAGCGAAATGAGAGCAAATAGTCGTGTACAAAGATGGTAAAAGACGCATCTCCGCATTATGAACACACAAAGACAAGAATCACCGACAGAGCAACGAAGACGAACACGACATACGTCAATTCATGATATCAACAATTCAATCTGATCAAAATTTAAAATTTAAAAAACACAAAATATCACATTATCTCATCCTACGTTACCTAATCATCATTAATTTATTATTTTTTTATTATTGTTATTATTCATATCGATTTTTTTATATTTTCACATTTCAATTCATTCATTCATTTTATTCCATTTCTCATTATCTAAATTATACTATTCAACAATATATCATCCATTTTCTTGAATGAGAAAATACAACTCTGTTCCACCACGTTTATACTGCCTGCGAAAAACTTATTAACAGGGATTGCATTTAAGACCAATTGTTAACGGAATAAACTCTCCATCTTGCAATATTGCACAGTTTGTTCATAATATATTGAAGAGTGTCGTAAGCACTTTTGAATTTCAGATAAAGAATTCTTTTGAATTTGTAGAACAGATAAAATATTTTACACTTCCACCAGGCTATGTGTTGGTTTCATTTGATGTTGTGTCCCTCTTTACTAAAGGCCGTATGACATTATGTAGTTTTCGATATCGTTTTCTGTACAGTCGTCAATGTCGACAAAAACTGTACAGTTTCCTGTACAGGAAACTTTCTGTCCATTAAATGGTGTATGACACTATGTAGATTTTCGATATTGAAATTAACAAAAATAACGCCTCTGATTGGTGGTAGAGCTGAAAATGAGCCGAAAATGAGTATCATATTTCTCAATATCTTGTTTCGCCAAATTATATAAGTAATCAAATTGTGTCTGGGACATCCTTAAAAAGTTTTTATATGCTAATGGATCTTCTTGCAAAAGCTTATTGTTCAACAAATTTAACACATTCGAAGTGGAACGACTTGTTCTCCTTTGAATCCAGGGCCTAATCCATTTTCGTTTTGGCTTTTTCCGCGAATTATCTTTGCAAATAGTTTGGAATATCATTGTATATCCAACTACAGCCGCAGCACATGCAGCCTTAACGTTTAACTCCATATTATATCCATAATAACAGGAAACCGAATAAAATAATTTCAACTAACCAAGGAATAATAAGTAGTTAATGTAGAAGTCTAAACACTGTTATGAGAACCACTGTTTATTGTTTAGGACGACATGTTTCGATTTTTACAAATCATCATCAGGTCCATGAAAGCTGAAAGATATTGATACAACGTAAGTACAAAACTTAGTAAGTTGCCTGAAATAAGAGTGAAGGTGTAAAATCTTATAAATGTGTACTCAATCTGTAGGTGTCCTGTATTGTGTTGGTTCTTCGCATTGAGGGTCTTCACCGCATTATCCTTCAAGTGTTTGTAGATCTCCAACTCTTCAATTACCTCCTGTCTGAAACCAAAGTTACATTGGTGGAATTCTCTGATATGTCAAAATGGTGTTTCTCGGTTTTGAGATGTACACCGAAAATTGACTTATTATTGTCTTGGATTCTTTGGCTAGTGATGTGCTCTTTTATTCTGGCTTCAATAGCTCTACCACTCCTACCGACGTAGACTGCATTGCATCCCGGGGTCCCACAGTTGAGTTTGTAAACTCCTGACTTCTTCAGTGTTGGAATTACATCTTTGTTGTGTACTAGATGTTGTGTAAAAAGATTCGTTGGTTTAAAAGCCACCTTGAAGTTGCCAAAACTCCTAAGTATCCTTGACATTTGTGAAGAAATTTTACCGTAGAATGGTAGGCTGATGAATTTAGTCTGCTCTTGTTCTGTATTGTCTGTTGCGACCGCACTTTCTTCGTTATTCCTTTGAGCACTCCTTGAGGTGTTATCTGCTATCCTTCGTTGGCATTTGGTGATCAGGTTCTCGACAGTTTCAGCACTGAAGCCATTCTCGAATGCTATGAACTTGATGTTTTCAATTTCCGTCCTCCTGCTATCCTCGTCCAATGGAATTCTGAGCATACGGTGAATATGAGAAGTGAGGGCTGAAATTTTGTGATTGTAAGGATGACATGAAGAATTGTGAACCGAATGGCTAGTTTGAGTGGGCTTTCTAAAAATATCGAACTTAATACCTCCTGCGACTCTTTCAAGTGAGATGTCCAGGAAATTCAAGCGATTGTTTTCTTCTAATTCTAACGTAAAATTAATTCGACTGTGTAGATTGTTAAGCCATTTGTGAAATGAATTAAGTTCTGAAATGGAGCCTCTCCAGCCAATCACGTATCTGTGCCAAAATATGACGCCATTTATAAACGGATTCGATTCATTAAACACCAAACTATTCTCAAAATGCGACATGAAGATTTCCGCGAAGAGGGGTGACAGAGAATTACCCATACTAAGTCCGTTTTTTTGTGTGAAAATTTTACCTCCGAAAGAGAAAAAGTTTTTTTCCAGGCACAATTTCGTTAGAATAGATAAGCTGGTTTTCAGTTCCTCAGATAAGTCTGAATTCCTCAATATTGACTTGAACATTTGTAGCGTCTGTTGAAGAGGCACTGTAGTGAACAAATTCTTTACGTCGAATGAAGCTAATATGAACTGATCCCTTGTGGAGAAATTATTGATTTTGTCTATCAATTCAAAGCTGTTGTTTAGGCTATATTGTGATTTTAAGTCAAGTTGGCTAGATAAAAGTTCATTCAAAAAGTTTGACAACTTGTGAGCTAAACTGCCCACGAAAGAAACAACTGGTCGAATGGGGATGTTCTCTTTATGTATTTCGGCAGTGCGTATAATCTTGGTTGGCAAGAATTCATAGGTGAGAACTGCCTATAATTATTTGAAAATTTCGGCCCGAAGTGCTAGACCAAGGTTTTGAATCTGTTGTAGTAGTCTCTGACTACAGTGTTCTTTGACTCTGTAAAATTGTTCTCTTCTAAAAATTGTCTTACTTTGTTAACGTATGTGTCCCTGTTCAGAATGACAAGACAGTTGCCTTTATCTGCCTTCGAAACAAACGAATTCTCATCTCTAATTCTTTTCTTAATGTTATTCAAAGTTGTATTGAGCTTTCTAAAGTATGAGCTGACCTTCTGCCTAGATTTCCTGAAACCGTCGAGTAAAGTGATCACATGACTGCGTAAGATGACTGGGTCATCAAACTTCAATCTTTCCATAGCTGTCTCGAAAGATATTAACACTATGATCTCAGTGTTAAGATAGCTGTAAGAAATCAATTTTATATAAAAAAATTGTTCTCAAAAGTTAAGGATAGAAAAGAGTACATGAAAATGTCTGGCGTGGTGTACAAAATCTCTTGTTCATCTTGTGATGCACAGTATGTGGGCCAAACATCCCAACAACTTAAAAAAAGAATAGCACAACATAAAAGTGATATTAAGAGTCCAAGTAAGAAGTGTGCGTTGGCGGTACATTGTCGAACAACTAGTCATGTAATGAACTATGAAGAGGCTAGTATTTTGGAACTTGAGAAGAATTTGTATGAAAGATCTTTTTTTGAAATGTACCATATTAAAAAAAATCAAAATGTCATGAATTCTAGAAGGGATGTAGAAAACTTAAGCAATATATATTCTTACCTAATGTCATGTGATCTCAGGAATAGCCAATTGATGAATTCCTTTAGTGTAGACTAGTGTGCCAGCAGATCAACTTTGTAGATAGATCTATCTTTTAGGTAGATCAACATTTTTCAATTCAATTACCGAATAGGAAAAAAATTGGCAGCTGTAAAAATTCGAAATATGGATCTGAAGTAGATTGAGAATGTATTTGAAAGAGAAGTCAGAGAATGCTGTCATCAACAAACTTGAAATGATGATAATGACATAATTCACTTTCTAGATTCCATGCAGTTACACTTGTTGGCTGGCTTTGAATAATTTAACGCGTGCATTTAGACTATTGGCGAGAAGGAAGTTCCCCTCTAGTAGCCGGTAGCTCACTAATATACCTATTGTTATAATATAGTGCTCTACATGCCTTAAAACGCTGAGTTTCTATTGATACGTTATCACCTGTTTAAAAAAATTTCCATTCAGGACTCGTAGAAAGTTCTAGAAATCGTGTCGCGAAAATCATAGAAAAACTGAAAATCCTCGATACATGACTCGTCCAAATTGCTATGTAGGTATATATTTGAATGAGTTGTAAGAAAGCGAATATACAAAAATAAATTTCAAGGTTTCACTAAACAATAATTAAACATCTGAAGGTTTGGAAATTGACAAAAAAAAATTAACAGAGCAGTTGAAGATATTCTATCAATTATTAACAAATAGATGTGATATGCCTTGATTCCGTAGGCTTTCAGGTTTTCAACACACCAAAATTTGTATGGTACCAAAAAAAGCTGTGCAAGTAAATCAAACAATTCTCTAAATTTAAAATTCGAAGCACCTCGAAGATATATCAAATCAAAAACATTGAAAATTATAACTGAATAGGAATTATCTCTTATTGCAATGGAGTCATTAGACAATATGATTCTTTTCAAACACAGCATCTTTATATTGAGGTATGAAGCAGTGGCCAATTTTTAAGTGGGATTGTATTAGTAACTTTTAAACCATAAGAGTTAGAAGGTCGGTCAAATGGGGAAAAAGTAGCATTCATCGAAGCATTGTCAAGTAGTTCAAACAAATCAAGATTATCAGGGCCGGTTATTGAGATATCATAAGAAAAGTAAATTCTGCCATTTTGATTTTTTTTTTCGCACTTTATTTCAAATACTATCGAAAAATGTTATCGTAATTTTTTATTTGACAGTTAATTATCCTCAAAATGACATAATCAGATTTCATATCCAACGTGTCTTACTTTCTAGGCTACCCTCAACCTCATTTTTTTCAATATGGACCTGCATATTGTATGACACTTTTCGAAATAACTTTCAACGCTGAATTCAACGATATATCATACAATGTCATTCAAAGTTGATTTTACAAAATGGTGGATATTTCGAACACATCATCAGTTTTCATCATTTACTTTCGAATAATCATTTCATTTGTCTTTCATTGAATGATCGTTACCTTTTATTATTATGAATTAGGTTTTTTACTTCTTGAAATAAGTAAATAATTATTACTTGTTTCTTGCTTTGATTCAGTTACGTAATAATTATTTGAAAATTTCAAGAGGTGGAAAACCTAATTCGTTACAATTAAACGAAACTATCATTCAATGAAAGACATATCAAATGATTATTCGAAAAAAAATGAAGTAAGTGTTCGAAATGTCCACTATTTTGTAAAATCAACTTTGAATGACATTGTATGGTATATCGTTAAATTCAGCATTGAAAGTTATTTCGAAAAGAGTCATAAAATATGCAGGTGCTTATCGAAAAAAATTAGGTGGTCCAGAGAGTACGGAACGTTGGATAAGAAATCTGATTATGTCAATTTGAGGACAATCGAGAGGACAATTAACTGTCGAATAAAAAATTCCCGTAAAATTTTTTGATAATATTTGAAATTAAGTGGGAAAAAAAAACAGAATGGCAGAATTTACTTTTCTTATGATATCTCAATAACCGGCCCTGATAATCTCGATTTGTTTGAACTGCTTGACAATGCTTCTATGAATGCAAATTTTTCTCAATTCGACCGACCTTCTTACTCTTATGGTTTAAAAGTTACCAATACAATCCCATTAAAAAAGTGGCCACTTTGTATACTACAATTGAAAAATGAAAGCTCTGTTGGAGTTAATGAAGTAGCCATAAAACATTCGAAAAACCGTGCATCAATAATAACTGAACCATCATCTGACATTATCATTCAGATGCTACAAGCAGGAATATACCCACACAAATTGAAAGGAGCATTAGTGAAATCCACATAAAAAAAGATATAGAAAAAATATTGACAATTATGGACGTATATCTATTCTGTCTAACTTGAACAAAATATTTGATTATTTGACCACATAACTTATTATATACTTGTGAAACAACAATATTGCTTCACGATAAATCCACTGTGAATATCAGGCATTAAATTCTATCATTGAGTCCCTAAATCAGCTCTGTGTTTGAATCTGGAGAAAGCTCAATCATGAGAAATTGCTAGCAAAGATGGAGAAATATGGAATAAGATAAGTGGCATTGAAGATAAAAGAACACAAAGGACAATAATTGGGGAAAGAGAAGGAAAAATAATAACATCTGATTCCAAATATATAACGAATGGTGTGCTACAGGGTTCCATCTTGGGGCCCTCACTCTATATATTATATGCTTAAGATCTAGTTCACAATGCCCACAATGATGTCATAATGTTTGCATATGATACTATTTGAAAAATGTGAATGGGTGGTTTATAACAACTCAATGATGAACCTGAAAAAAAAACTACTGAAAACCTGTCCGGACATACCTATTGATACTGCTATGCATTATGAACTATCAGAATGGTAGGACTGTGTGCTGCTCTGGCTGCTTACAATTCTTACGTCCAGTCCAGAGTACAGTATAGAATCATTTTCTGGGTAAGATCTAGAAGGTGAAAGAATTTTTCTTCTACATAAGAGGTGTCTAAGAACTATTTCTGGAATGAAGCAAAATGAAACTTGGAGAACCGTAATTAAGAATTATGGTATAATGACATAGTATAGACTCTACTCGTATGAATCGGTAATCTACATCATGAATAACTGCGGTGATTTCAAAAATCTACAACTACCGCATTCCTATTCATAGCACCAGAACAAAAAATTGTTTACAGGAGAATGAAATCGAACAAAATTATACATACTTACAGAGGTATGTAACATACAGTTTTATACATTATCTGTACATGTGACAACATATTTTAAGTCTTCAGTACTTGATGATGATAACGGAATATTATTTTTCGTTCTGTTTTGAAAATATATTATAGAAACCATTAGTTCAGAAAGAAAAATCCAGACGATGTCAATATTCATGCACTGAATTGTTTCAAGATATGAGATACCTACCAAAAGCAATTACTATAAAGTCTTCTTTCATATTATAGAGGATTCATGTATTCGGTTATTCATCACATTTCCCCGATTTTGTTTCAATTCTTATGTGATGCTGATAAATACTGAATTCTTTCGAAATTCTTTTCGAAATCACAATTCTATACATTTCATCTGGAAAAATGTGCATAAGCAACCCAATAACATATATCCAAATAAGGGTTGCCAGATGTACTTGATGAAAAAACCGGACAACTCAATCTTCTGACGGTTTACAAAGATTTTTTCGACCGGACAAACATGAAAAAACCGGACTGTCCGGTCGAAAACCGGACATCTGGCAACCCTAATCCAAATCCTATGCAGATGCTATTCAGAAGTCACTGAAGTGTACAGAAGATAGATACACTTGATTATTATTTATAGATTTCGTATATCATATCGCTAAAATGAGCAGGCGGTAATCCCGTTGTTTAATCAAGTGAGATTTGGAGGCCGATTTGCGCATGCGCGAACATTGTCATAAGTGGATTTTGTTGCCAGATTGTGCAAATCCGTTTCTTCATACTCTTCTAGAGTGAATTGTAATTTGGCAGAAAAGGAATAAGAATTATCAACTTCGTTCAGGAATAGGGAGAGTAATTTTTATTGGCGATTCATTGGAAGGTAGCGCATCCTAGAAATATCTTTTTGATGAAATTTGTCTCAATGAACGAACTGCATTTGAAAAAAAATATGAGTAGGTATTAATAAATATTGGCCCAGTTGTCGAAATGTTAGCTTTTTTTTGTGTAAATGAATCTATTTGAATTTGAGTCTTAATATATTGAAATTAGTAGTTTTAAATTTTCTTCTAAGACAATCTATTTTTTGCCATTTGTTCTTTGAAATACACCTCGGCGTGAAATAAAATGCAAAAGAAAAATATATTCAATTCAATTGCACATTATTGTTTCTTATCATATCTATTGTCATGTAATAAAGATATTGAGAAATTCTAATTTAATCAATTGGAATTGTTTTGGAAGAGTTGTCTGATTGAACCATATTTTTATTGGAAAAAAATGCTATGAAGAAGAGAACTATATCCTATTCTTCAAATACCGGAATAATTTGCCCGATCTGGCAACGTTGCGGCGAATTTGAAGGACCGCTCGCCGCGGCCCAGATCTCACTTGATTAAACAACAGGATTACCGAGCAGGCTGTAATCAGATTAATTGAAGCTACTGTCTTTGCCATTTGGTATCGACAATATAACCTCACTTTCATTAAATATTAAATATCAAGAAATCATTTTTCGGAGTGATTGACTTTACTGAAACGTCACTTATAAAGGCACATATGTTTTACAACTCAATTTTTTTTATAGGAATGTGAAATAATTACAATTTCTCAAGAAATTACTCCAAATGTCCGATAGAATTGGTGAGAAATGTCAATAGGAAATGTCATAATATCAATCTTCTCAATTTTGAGTATGTTCCGGAAGTACCATCGTGAATTTATGCTCATAATATTATGCTCCGAATATTAAAAATTCAAGCTGAGTATTCAAGCTCAGATTGAAATTATTATTATTTATTATATAAATTCCAATAAGGTATGCATAAAAACTTGGCTTGGCTTCGAAATAATATTATACCTGAATGCAAACATGGAACATGGCCGAAACATGGCGGCAACCGAACAGCTGATCGTTCATGTCAAAATATTCGGTGTTCGAAGGTTTGTTCACAAAATGTCGAATTTTCTATCTAATTTTCCGAGGAAATGGCCCAACGTCAGGAATTGAAAAGCCAATCGGGGGCAGACCGATTCTTCCTCTTTCGATTCGTATCTAAAACTTCCGTCTAGGATATCTGGAACAAAAGCCTTTGGATGAAATATGTGGCACCTTTTCGCGATTTTTGCCGAATTCGCGATATTCGATATGAAAATTACCGTACTTCCCGACCACGTGAAAAGACGAAACATACCTCAAAAGAAGCACCTGTCCTTCTCCTTTCTTTTTCTATATCGTTTTTCCTCTCACGTGGCCCCCTTTTCGAGCTGGGACCCTTTCTTCGGAACTACTTTTTGACAATTTAGGCCACGCCCCCGGACCGGAAAGTGTAAAATACGTTTAGTATTATAGAATAACTGAATATATTTGAAGGAGATTTGATATGAATATTCCATTTGAGATGTTTGAAGAGAATGAGGCGTAGATACTAGATATTTATGATTGTCTACTTTGTTCATTTCGAATATACATAAATAAATGAAAACTTATAGGGTGTGTGGCGATTGTCTAGAAGAATGCCATATACACTTTTCATGGGTCTACTCATTAAATTTTTACCGCAGGCCAACTGTTACCTTTCATTAAGATGTATCATCAGCATATGATGAAAATGGTTGAATTTCGATATTTGGATTTAGATATAAAATAAATACGATTGGACCAAGTAGTTTTCCTTGTGGTATTTCCATCTTTGCAATTGTTTGACGAACAGTCCACAGCTTTTGTGGGTACTGAGAGATGTGTTCAGATTATTCGATATATTTCTACGAGTATTTCTACTTCAATACTGAATTTAGATATAAAATAAATAGAATCGTACTACCTAAGTATTTCAACACAGAAGTGGATTGATTCATATGATTACATATTTTCGCCATTCAAATTTTTTTATATTCCAATAAATTTACTCGAGAATAGCTAGATGATTTCATCATTGTTTAAACAATGATTTAATTTACCTACATATTCCCCTTTGTTCCTCAAATTTGAAATGAACTGTACTTCGAATCGACTCTTATTTCCTTCATTCCTTGATAATGAATGAGAAATACAACTTCAAATACTGTTCTTCATTTCAAAAAGTAAAAATTTCAAATATTCTCTCCAATAAATTTTATATAATAATGCACAAAAAACTATACACCTCAGAGCTTTTGTACAGGTGTTAGTAAAAACGTATCTGAAATATCATATCAGAAAACTTGATAATGAATTCTCAAATAATCCGAAATATATAAATAGAAGAAAACGTAAACGATAGGGGGCGTACTGCTTCTTGTGTATCGCCTATTGGACAATTAAAATCAAAGATATTCTACAATTGTAGAATATCTTTGGACAAAATACACAAACGAGGAGTTTTTGATTCAAAGTCCATCGCGAGAACCCAAAAATTTCATCTCGATCTGTGAGCAATAGAAACCCAAAGAACCGACGAAAATTTTCGGTCAATAATGTACCGCTGTCATCAGGAAACATCCGCCGTAAATTCGAATAATAGCAAACCGAAGAAACCCGAAAGCCTACGAAGCAGCCCACGATCACCACCGGTTGATTTGGTTCATGAAAACATCGGGTGATTTGAATGAGCCATGTCCCGTAAATATTCGGTTTCCAACTACCAACCGAACATGTTGAAGTAAGAACTGCTGGCCAAAGTTGATTTGGGACCAGTCCACTTCTATAAAACAACCTGCTGACAACTAATATATGTTCGGCCTAATGCGCATGCGCAACTAAGTTAGGTACACGTGCTACTAACGGTGTAGAACTGTAGAAGCCAGTTCTGTCGGGAATGCGAATAGATAAAGGCCATTCTCACTGTTAAGTAGCTTAAAGCAGCCATCAGCCATTTTCTGTTCAATACACCAGTGTCACCAGTACGTCGAAATATACTTTAATAAACTTTGTCAAAAACCGTTATTATTCGTTGTGCAAGTATCCACCCTCACATGGTAGCAGCGCTTGTGTGTATGTGCGTGCTTATTAATCAACAGAAGAAACATTGACCACGTGTTTGTGTTAAACTACAAGACCACGTGCTAAAACCTCAAGAAGAAATAAACATGTTCAATCAAGAAGCTATGGAACAATCCGATGCAAGTGGAACGTCAACGATGGAAGTACCAGAAAACATTGTTGCGATGCTCACGAACACCAATTTCGTGAAGATGTTGGCAGAGCAAATAAACAACATGAATACTCCGGCAGCGTCAACAAGAAGCACAATCTCAGAATCATCTGTGGAGAAGGTCAACATACCCACCTTCATTATACCGCAATTCGAAAACAGCGACAAGCTAAGGGGTCATTCCAATTTCCGTTCATGGAAGCAAAGAGTCGAGCGTGACATCAAGGCCCTAGGAAGATCCCAATTTTTAATTAACGACATGGGTGGACCAGATTGTAGCATGAGCTTGGAAGAAAAGAACATGTATAACGCTCAAGTTCTACAATACTTGGAAGCATCCCTGCAGCACGCTCCCAGAGCAGTTATAGAAAACGAAGAATCGGCAGCTGAAGCCTTCAAAAAACTAATCCAGATGTTTGGCAAGAATGATGTCCAAAAAATGGTAGAAGTTTTGGATAATTTTGGAAAAACTACATTCTACCCGAAAATGAACCCGGTGAACTTTGTGTCACAGTTTGAAAAGAGAGTTCAAGAGTTCAAGGAACTGGGCTTTCCGTTGGACCCGAAGATCATCGTGGGATATTTTCTGCATAAAATCAAGGATACCAATGGTTTCATGGCGTTCTTCACTACGATGGCAACACTACCAGAGGAAACGAGAAGTTACGAATTTGTAAAGAATGCCTTTCTGGAGGTGGCGAATAGCCAATACTTCAGGGAAACAGACAACAAGAATAGGTCTGATCGAACACACAGGGATACTTCAAAAAAAGACAAGTATCCAGCTAAGAGGTCTCCTTATTTTAAAGAGAAAAGGGCAGAAAAGGGTCCTTACACACTGGATCAGTTGGAGAAGATCAAAAAGATGACACCAGCTGAAAAGCGAGATGCAAGTTGTAGGAAATGTGGTTTGATGTTCCACAAGTCAAACACATGCGTGAACACAGAAAGGTTCTGCTATTTCTGCCACAAGAAAGGGCACGAAAAGAAGGACTGCAGGAAACTGAAAGATCAAAAATCTAGTAAGTCATTGTTTGATTTGAATAATTTCAGTATGTTTGCAACATTTCTAGTTGATTCTGGTGCATCTCACCATGTAGTGAACGTACAGAATATTTTGTTGAACTATCAGGCTTATAAAGAGCCGATATCTGTTGTTTTGGCATCGGAAACTGAAAGCACTATGTCAATGGGTCAGGGAACTCTTCCATTATTAGTACAGTTTGGAAAAAGTTCGCACATTGTACATCTAGCTAACGTTCAGTATGTCCCCGAAGTAAGGGATAATATTCTCAGTGTCCGTGCATTTAATATTCAGTTTGGGACAAGTCTTGTGCTAAATGCTAATAATGGATTTATTTTATCTAGAAAATTTAGAAAAAAGATCACCCTGCTCTTCGTATCGGATGGCGTTTATCGAATCTCAGCAAGAGTCAATCCCGGTGATACAAGCAGTATCAACAAAACAAATGTAAATAAAAATGAAAGTATAAATAAACAGTTTAGTTTGAAAGATAAGTCTTGTTTTAAAATGAAACTCTCAGTTATCAAAACCAATAAGAAAGTCAATAATAGTAGAAGAGAAACACGAAAATTACGTACAAGATTCACTCGTAATCAGTTGAAAATGTTGGCTGAGGAAGGTAGTATGTGGCATCGTAGAATGGGTCATATATCATCTTCTTACTTAGGAAAATTACCTAATGTTGTTCAAGGAGTTAAAGAACTCACATATAATCTCAGTACTGGTAATTGTACAATTTGTTCGAAAGCAAAAATGACCAGAAAAACATGTGCAAAAGAAAGAGATCGAGCCACTAGAGCTTGTGAAATTCTTCATTCAGATCTATTAACTGTCAATCCGCCAACACATTACACTAAGAAAAAGTATGTTTTAATTGTTCTTGATGATTATTCAAGATATGCACAAATTTTCCTGTTGAAATAAAAGTCCGAAACTTTTAAGTTTTTGAAGTCTGCTTTGAACTATCTTCAGTTATTATTTCCTAGTCCTGGTCAATTCAGAAAATTACGTTGTGATAATGGAACAGAGTTTATCAGCGAATCTTGTCAACAAGTTCTCGATCAGTTTGGTATTCAAATTCAGTTAGCAGAACCTTATCAACATGAACATAATGGAACTGCTGAAAGGTTCAATAGAACACTACAAGAAAGGGCTAGAGCCCTGTTATTTGAATCAGGCTTTCCAAATACTTTCTGGGGTTTTGCATTTTCGACTGCTTGCTATCTATACAATCGTACGCCTCATTCATCTGTAGACTTTCTCACTCCATATGAAAAACTTTATGGAAAACAAGCCGATCTGAAATATATAAGAATTTTTGGTTCACAAGCAGAAGTTAAAAATGAAAATGTTCCAAAAGGTAGAAAGTTGAACGCAAGATCTAGTACAATGTATTTAGTAGGGTATACCGATACTGGCTATCTGTTGTATGACCCTAAAACACATAAGACAGTTACATCTTGTAATGTTTTAATTAACGAAAATTTGACCTACAAGTCATATGAATCAAAGTTATCAGTCCCAAGTGATGAATTAACAGTTTCGTCTGAATCTGTTGAGTTCAGTGAGAACGTTTCTGTTACGCCCTCTGTAGGCAATTCTGTTGCGTCCATTACGGACATATCTGTTGTGCCACCTGCTGGCAATTCTGTTGTATCAGTTGCAAACAATCCTGTTGAAATCATATCAGTTGAACAAGTATCTGGTTCTGTAAGAACTACAAGTCAAGTACAGAGTAGCTCCAACAATTCTGTTGATAAAACAAGTGCTACAAATATGTTAGAAAATGTTTCAGTTAGACCTCAGATAAATAATGAGATAGAATATGAAGAAATATCTCATCTAGATGATTTTGATGGCAATGAAACCAGTGGACTTGATATGCCGCAAATTTCAGTTAATGCCACAATTTTGAATCCATTTGGTTTTGTATATGATACAAAAATCTATCAGACAAGTAAAACACCTCAAACATATCTGGAAGCAATGACATGTTCAGAAAGTAGTAAATGGATTACTGCCATTCAATCCGAACTTGAAGCTATAAACCAACATAAAGGTTGGGAAATTGTGGAAAGAAAACAAGGTATGAAAAGTATTCTGTTGAAATGGGTATTTACAGTTAAGGACAATGGTGTGTGTAAAGCTCGTTTAGTTGTTGTAGGATGCAAAGATACTGAAAAGTATACTCCTGAGGAAACTGCATCTCCTACACCAGCTCTATCAGTTGTTAAATTATTATTTGCATTGTCAGTTTCTAGGAATTGGCATGTTGAACAGTTGGATATCAAAACAGCATTTCTTCATGGTGAAATTGATAGACCAAAATATGTAAGTGTTCCTGAAGGAATCAATCTTGATAAATCAAAGGTAATATTGAAGTTACGAAAAGCTCTTTATGGATTATCAATAGCACCGAAGTGTTGGTTTATGACACTTGATAATTTTCTGAAGGATTCTGGTTTTGAATCAAATTTACGAGAACCATGTTTATATAAGAAAAATGAAGATAGTAATATCATTTTGATTTTAGTATATGTTGATGATCTATTAATTACAGGTAGTTGTAGAAACCTTATTCAGGAAAATGTGAATATGTTGAAGTCACGTTTTAATGTAAAACAATTTGGCTTTCCTACTAAATTTCTTGGTTTGGAAATCACTAGATCAGAAAATCAGTTGTTTCTTCATCAAACACAGTTTGTGAATGAAATGTTGAAAGAATTTCAAATGGAAAACTCAAATTCAGTTCCTCAAGGAAGTCATAAAGTTCCAGAAGTAACGAATGAAGCAGATTTTCCGTATAAGAAAGCTATAGGTTCCCTGCTGTATTTAAGTATGTTCACAAGACCTGATATATCCTTTGCCATAGGTTATTTGGCTAGATTCCAAGCTAATCCACAACAGTATCATTGGACATTAGTTAAAAGAGTTTTCAGATATTTGAAAGGTACAAGTCAGTTAGGTCTAAAATTCACAGTAGGATCTCCAATTTTGTCATGTTATTGTGATGCAGATTTTTCAGGTGATAAGTGTGGTCAAAAGTCGACTACAGGTTTTGTGATTTTTGCATTTGGCAATCCTGTTGTATGGTGCTCAAAACTTCAATCAACAATAGCACAAAGTTCAGCAGAAGCGGAATTTATTGCACTTACTCATGCTACTAATGAAATTCTATTTTTAGCACAATTATTAGAAGAGACTGTGGGTCTCACAGCATTTCCAGTTAATATATATGAAGATAATGAAGCAGCGAGACGTAACTGTCTGGCTAGCACAAGTAAAAGCCGCTTGAAGTATGTGGAACGTAAATATTTATTGATTCGTCAACATGTAAGAGATAAGAAAATTAACATTGTTAAGATCAATACCAATGATCAGATTGCTGACATTCTCACAAAAGCATTGAATGCAGCAAAGCTCACTAAGTTTCGTGATCACCTTGTATTCTATGAGGTTTGATTTGAATGAAAATATACAAGCAAAAAAAAAAAAAAGGAAAATAAGATAACCAAGTAATAAGTCATAATGATTAAATATTATAGGAAGAAAATGAGAAAAGTCAACGACAAACTCAAAACATGTTCGGTTTGATCAAACATTTCATAATTAATATTATTTTTTTTTCAGTCATTATGTATGCCTTATCTGAGTAGTGTTATAAATGATCTTCGATCTCAAACATACTCTGATAATGAATTCTGTTGTTTATGTTAGTATCTTGAAAGGATCTTCGATCCCTTAGGTACTTTGGTAATATGTCTGTTGAGTATTTTATCTGTATATTGTGGAAAGGTTCTTCGTTCCTGGAAACATAATTTGATAATATGTACATACTCAAAATTTGTTGTATATTTGTTCAAGTTATATTAGAAGGGTCTTCGGTCCCTGGAGATATATACTTTATGAATATACATGTTGAAGTGTTCATTTGAGTCATGTAAGAAGGGTCTCCGGTCCCTGGATACATACTCTTACGAATACTAGTGTCTTGATTTGGAAGGGTCTCCGGTCCCTGGAAATGATAGATGCGCAATCCAAAATTCTGACCACATATGTGTGTAATGAATTTAACATGTTAGCCCGATATGATGGAACATACTATGTATGTGATCAGTCATGTCATTTATATGTTGATCTACTATGTGATATGTATGCATTATGGCATAAGTATCTGTTGATCAGTTTCAGTTGATATGATGGTATAATATCACTTGTGGGAAGGGTCTCCGGTCCCTGGACACAATGTATTGATACCATACCAAGTATTAAGGACAGTTGGTTCGCTATAAGGAACCCTATTCCATTGCCTCGCAGCAACAGCTCTATATGGTTCCACTGACAATCCAGTTGTAGGTTTAAGGCTTGATTTATATAAATTCAAATAAAATACAATCGACTATTGCATACTTTATATAGATTCTATATTTCTTAGTTTATCGAAGTCAGTTAAATGGAACATTCAGTTTTTATGTTGGTTAGTTGTCAGGTCCTCAGATTGGGAGGGGGTGTTGAAGTAAGAACTGCTGGCCAAAGTTGATTTGGGACCAGTCCACTTCTATAAAACAACCTGCTGACAACTAATATATGTTCGGCCTAATGCGCATGTTAGGTACACGTGCTACTAACGGTGTAGAACTGTAGAAGCCAGTTCTGTCGGGAATGCGAATAGATAAAGGCCATTCTCACTGTTAAGTAGCTTCAAGCAGCCATCAGCCATTTTCTGTTCAATACACCAGTGTCACCAGTACGTCGAAATATACTTTAATAAACTTTGTCAAAAACCGTTATTATTCGTTGTGCAAGTATCCACCCTCACAGAACATATTTCATTTACGAAACGGCTTGACAGTCACCAACCATAGATTCTCATGAACCAACCGAACTTGGTTGATATACGGACCATACGTATATATTCTGTGATTATGTGGCTGGACACAGGGGTATGAAACCACCATACAAATTTCGGCAACACAACATTTCTGTGGTCTGACCAACCTACCAAGATGGCGGCCTGTAAAACACAAACAAACACGTTGCCATGGAGATTTGTATTGTAAAAAGGCACCCTCTTGGTGATTGGACGGAAGAGCGGCTTTCCACCAACAAGGGTGTTATTACTTAAAGAAAAATAAAAGATGTTATTTAGAATTTCGAAGTTCTTTCTCCCGACGGAAGAAAGTGTGGGATCGGCCCAACGCACTTTGGTCGGGACTTAGTGTTTGAAATTATTTTCTAGGGAGAAAGAAGGTGAATGAAACCCTTTAGATTAAATTTAAGACGTATATTAAATCCAAATCAAACCAAACAAAGGACCCCCCACTTTTACTACGGGAAATGGCGTTCCGTCAAATTTTCTAAAATTTTGGTATAATGTAGTACTCGACACACTGATCAAAAGTGTCCATGGCCCCAACTCAATCCTATGACTAGTTTTTGAGATACAGGGCGTTGAAGTTGAGAATTACCCACTTTTACTACGCCCGTATCTCGGAACAGAATCGAATGAACTTCAATTTTTCACAAGAAACATTTCATCACATCCCCAAGGAGCAAGCATATAGAGGAATATGACCAAAAATCGTTTCGAATACAGGGTTATCCATAATTGAATGCATGCCCGATTTTGAAAGTATAAAATATGTCAATTCCAGAGCGAAAACGTTCGCAAAATGAACTATTACACTAGATATGTTGTTGTTACATCGAAAAAGTCTAAAATACCCAGAATTTATACTGGGTGATCCATTATTATAGAAACTATTCTCAAGGAAGGTTAAATGGACACCCTGTATTTATGGGTTGATTCAAGGTGTTCGTTCAATTTTTTTAGAACATATCGTCATGGACTTCAAAGAATACAGGGTGATTCAGTCATGAAATGAACTTTGAACCTCACGAAAATACCCAAAAACCACCTTTTTTTTTCATCACCCTCTATTTCAAGATTGAATCCGACGAGGTGGCAGTTTTCTTTCACCACTGTACTTTATATGAAAACATCAATACGGATGAGAGTTTTCATCCTCTTCCTATGACCAGATTTTCTGCTGGAATACGAATAGAATCACATAAATAAATAATTTTCATATTACATAAAAAAAAATCTGGTCATAAGAAGTGGATAAAAACTCTCAGCCGTATTGATGTTTTCATATCAAGTACAGTGGCGAAAAAAAACTCCCACCTCGTCGGATTCAATCTTGAAATAGAGGGTGATGAAAAAAAAAGGTGGTTTTTGGGTATTTTCGTGAGGTTCAAAGTTCAACTCATGACTGAATCACCACCCTGTATTCTTTGAAGTCCATGATGATATGTTCTAAAAAAATTAAACAAACACCTTGAATCAACCCATAAATACAGGGTGTCCATTTAACCTTCCTTGAGAATAGTTTCTATAATAATGGATCACCCAGTATAAATTCTGGGTATTTCAGACTTTTTCGATGTAACAACAACATATCTAGTGTAATAGTTCATTTTGCGAACGTTTTCGCTCTGGAATTGACATATTTTATACTTTCAAAATCGGGCATGCATTCAATTATGGATAACCCTGTATTCGTAACGATTTTCGGTCATATTCCTCTATATGCTTGCTCCTTGGGGATGTGATGAAATGTTTCTTGAGAAAAATTGAAGTTCATTCGATTCTGTTCCGAGATACGGGCGTAGTAAAAGTGGGTAATTCTCAACTTCAACGCCCTGTTTCTCAAAAACTAGTCATAGGATTGAGTTGGGGCCATGGACACTTTTGATCAGTATGTCGAGTACTACATTATACCAAAATTTTAGAAAATTTGACGGAACGCCATTCCCCATAGTAAAAGTGCGGGGTCCTTTACACTGGTTAGGTATATGTTTCTTAAATCAAGTAATTTAAAGTATCAAAATATTCGGATGCTTCTTAAATCGAAGGCAATTAATTCTATCAAGTAAAACTGTTACATTAACTTTAAATTACAAGAACAGATCTAATCATTGTAAATAAGCATCAGGGTGAATTCAAAATCATAAAAAAAAATGAATTCAAATTATCAACAAAACTGAAAAGGGTTTGTCAAAATAACCCCAGAAATAATAATCATGAATAATCTCGAAAGAATACACAATATGAGGTAAATTTTCTATACCCAAACGAGATGACGAAAAATAATCCTTCTTAAACTTTACATTCACAAGGGGAAAACTCAACAATAGTTTCCTCGTGATCTTTCAAATAAACATGAGTTTTCTCAACAGAAAACTCCACTTAGACCTTCAAATACTTAAGGGTGATTACAAAAATAATAATACGCTTTAAAGAGAATACGAAAAGTTATGACTTGTAGAAGATTTCAGGACTCTGGACTATAAATATAATTTGGGCGGGTATGCGGCTTTTCTACCAATTCTCAAAATAAGCTAAGCATAAACAATTTATCTGACCTTTTTCCTGTACCAATAATCCCAAGAATGATGAACCTAGGAGGACGATTCTTCGACGATGCTTCTTTCCTGAAACAGACAGATTAGACGCGAAACACGACACCCACACGTTTTCGCAAAATTGACCTTCACTCCCGTATATACCGACGATACGCAATCTAAATAATTTCAAGTAATTTTAGAGACTTTACTAACTTTGACTTAACACTTTTTATGTCCCTGTTTGAGACTGATTTTCCAAAACTTTTAAAAGAAACCAAGAACCTTATGAGTTACCCTAACGCCGTCTTCCGAATAACTGAACTTACTTTTGTCCGAAACTTCCCCGGCTACCTTATTCTTTGTTTCTTTTAAAAACCAATTAAATTAAAGGTTTTTCTTTCGTCAGTACTTCGAAACCAATCAAACCAATACTTCTTCCATCTTTGGTTTTTGTGAGCCAATCAGATCGGAGACCTTCCCACCACCATGTCGCGGATGGGTAGGGCCTCTACGGAGATAAGGTAGTTCTCACGCAATATTTTTGGAAAATGCAGCATCGTAAAATATTATGGTTCCCAGCAAACGCAGCATATACCAGCGCTGAGTTAGTGGAACCATAATTTCCTTATCTTCACTGTTACAGACGAAATTTGAACCGAAAATCAACAATTTCAATCGTTAACGTCTCGCCCGACATCCTATATGGGCCTTGATAACCGTCTCAATAATTTCTTGGCACAGGGGTATCAAGTTCCCGAAGTTTAAATCGATCAATTAAATTATTGGGCTTTCTCTCGGGAGATTTCCCGAGTAAAATAAAGGGTGTTGAAAATACCGGTGAATTATTACGGAAAAGAGAATGTTCAAGTCCTAATTTTCGAGAGGATGTTCATTTTTCTACTTCCAAGTTATTTCTCCTATTCAGTATCGCTTGCAGCAGGGTCGGTATGGTCAATCGGGTCTGTTCGGGAGATCGGGTATTTCCGTTTCTGAATTAAATGCGGCAGTAATGTTGTTGTGTTTTTTCTTGGTTAATGTTGATGATAAGTTATCTCGTAGTTTGATGTTTGATTATGCCCAAATCTTGTAAGTAAAGTTTATTCTATTATTGGTAATTGTTGTTTCTTCCAATTAATTCACGAAATTTTTAATTATGTTTCAGAAATTAGGAGCTTGAGTAAAACAAGTCAGGTAGGTATATCCGATATGGATGATGTGATATTGAAATATCCCGTTAAAGGTGAGGTACTAACATTTTTAATCAAATATCTTAGTTATTCCTGATATTTTTGTGATGAATCCAATATATGATATTTAGTCATTAATTGACAATTTCTGGTTTCAGTATGTCTAAAACTTCACCTGCATTTCATCAAACACTTACTTGCAAATTTCCTTCTTGCATAAGTAAACTCTATAGTAAAGTGGCCCCTGATTTTAAGAATAAACGGTTTTTCAAATTTCCAACAAATCCCGATCAGCGCAATTCTTGGAAGATCATATGTAACATAAATCCTAACAAAAAAGTTTCTCCTAGTTTCCGTTTGTGTGAAGATCACTTTCTTTTATCAGATTTCAATAATCCTAGAAATCCTGTACGTCTGAAACATACTGCTGTTCCTAAATCTCCCACTGATATTTCAATTGGAAACGACCATTTCCATGTGAAAAGTAATGAATCTCAAGTTTCAGTTTCTAATGAATCATCAATTAATTCTATAGCACCCTCTGTCGATATTGCGTTTGATTCCAGTTATTCCAAAAATCCTTCAGTAAGTTCTAAAGTCATTTCACAATCTGTCATTAAAAATGATCATTGCTATTCCAAATTTGTTGAGCCTCAGCATTCACTTCCTGAAGAACCATCCAATGATCCTGAGCTATTCTTTGATAATATCACTGTGTCACAATCATCTCCAAATGTTCACCCCCCAACTAGAATATCAGAAAATTCCCAAACTATCAATTTGGAAAACCCAGCACGGTGTTCTGAATTCAACACAAGTTTTTCATTCCCTCCAAACAAAAATAACGGTATCTTGAGTAGGGCTGGGCTCAGTAGGTAAATCTAGTTTGTCACCCGAACAAAGAATTATGTACATAGTACATAGAAATGTTCTTTCATAATTTAGCAAATTGAAATCTGAAATCAAACATAAGAAGGAATAAAATCAATTTCCTAATTGAATTATACAGGGTGGCCCACCCCAAACGCGGTTCTCATTTTGAGGCAGTAAATGAGGACATTTTGAAATTTTTTTTTTCGTGAAATGTGAAGGACAATCAGATCAGATGCACAATTTAAAATTGTTTTCACATATACAGGGTGTTCGATAACAAAGATATAGACCAAAGTTACACTTTTTCAAATGGAATACTCTATATATGAATTCAAAAATTGAATGGCAAGCTCAAATAATAATGGGTTTATAAGGACCATTTTATGCTTCAGAAGAAGCATTGTAGAGAAAATGGCAAAAAATCGAAAAAAAAGAGTATTTTTAATTTGCAATTAATGAATAAACCCTTCAAGCCAACAGGACAGACAATGTTTTTTCATGTAGACATATTGGCCACCCTTATGCAGAAGAAAAAAATTCAACTCTGGAATATACTGAGTCATCATAATAAATGTTCAAACATTAACTACAAATAATGGTCAAAAACTTTCTTATTTCAAATGGCACACCCAGTATTTCTGTACCTTGTTGAACGTAAAAATTAATATCGAAACTATCTTCATTGGGTTTCTCTATACCTAAAGCTAATAGTTTTCCAGTAATTTTCAATTCAACTAGTTAACCTACTATTATGATGAGCGAAATTCAAAGAAATACTTGGAAATATTTGTGGGGAAATGCTTACAATATTATTTGAAATCTGAAAAACTCATATGAAGATCTCAATAATGGTGTTTCAGTCACGCAAGATTTATTATTCCTTTATAAATGATTATCTACTGTTTTTCTGAATATCAATTCTTTTTTCAATTCTATTGCAATATTTCTATTTGCAAATTAATTCCGCCTAGAAGGTATTAAATGTCATTATCATTCAATCTTTTCCGGTACACGCCGAATTTTTCTTAATTCCGATCGTTTTGATTTGAAGTTAAGCCATACGTTCAAAGAATCATGTAAAAAACGATTAATTTAAAAAAATATTTGCTCAGGCGATGAAGTATGAACCTGTGCTCCAGTCCAAGTTCCCTATTCTTCACATCGACTGATCAATATTTTGAAGACTTTTCGAGATTTTCAAAAGAGAACTGTGATAGTGAACCTCTGGCCAGAGAGTGAGTTGAGTACCGAGTGGAACGAGTTTCATCAGCATAAGGACATTCAGTAGTAAGGTAGTATTTGAAGATATTTTGTGAACATCGTTGAATCTTTGAGTCTACTAATACTCAATCCAAAAATTGGAGATAACAAATATGAAGAATCAAAGGTTCATCGCGTGACCAAATATTTTTTTAAATGAATCGTAACATGATTCTTTGAACGTATGGCTTAACTTCAAAACGATAAGAATAAAGAAAAATTAAAGGGCATTTACTGGAAAAGATTGAATGATAATGACAATTAATACCTTCTAGGCGAAATTAATTTGAAAATAATCGAAAAAAAAATTGATATTTAGAAAAACAGTAGATGATCATTTATAAAGGAAAAATGAATCTTGCGTGACCGCAACACCATTATTGAGATCTTCAAATGAGTTTTTAAGATTTCAAATAATATTGTAAGCATTTCCCCACAAATTTTTCCAAGTATTTCTATGAATATCGCTAATTATAATAGTAGGTTAACTAGTTGAACAAAAAAAATCGAAAATTACTTGTAAAACTATCAGGTTCAGGTATAGGGAAACCCAATGAAGATAGTTTCGATATTAATTTTCACGTTCAACAAGGTACAGAAATACTGGGTGTGCCATTTGAAATAAGAAAGTTTTTGACCATTATTTGTTGTTATTGTTTGAACATTAATTATGATCACCCAGTATATTCCAGAGTTAAATTTTTTTTTTCTGCATAAGGGTAGCCAATATGTCTACACGAAAAAACATTGTCTGTCTCGTTGGCTTGAAGGGTTTATTCATTAGTTGCAAAATAAAAATACTCCTTTTTTTCGATTTTTCGCAATTTTCCCTACAAAGGTTCTTCTGAGGCATAAAATGGTTTCTATAAACTCATCATTATTTGAGCTTTCTATTTAATTTTTGAATTCATATATAGGGTATTCCATTTAAAAAAGTGTAACTATTGTCTATATCTTTGTTATCGAACACCCTGTATATGTGAAAACAATTTTAAAGTGTGCACCTGATTGTCCTTAACATTTCACGGAAAAAAAATTTTTCAAAATGTCTTCATTTACTGCCTCAAAATAAGAAACGCGTCTGGGGTGGGCCACCCTGTATAATGATGGACAATTCCAATTTATGGAAGAGAGTCTCAATGATTTCACAAGGGAGTTCATCAATTCACAACTCAAAAATCATATTAAGGCCCCGACAAGTCGGAGATGGACTTTAAGAAATGAAACATTTGCCTCATCTCTCTATAAAAGAAGCCCTCGGCTTTACAGATATATGAGAAATTATTTCCAACTTCCATCTCCGAGGACTCTTCAGTCACTCTGGTCTCATGTCCCCTTTCAGTGTGGTGTTTTAAAACCAGTTTTGGAACATCTAAAACTTCAAATTAAGAGACTGGACAAACAGGACCGGTTATGTTCACTTATTTTTTATGAAATGGCTCTGAGCAGGGGATTTTCTTATGAAAGTCATTCTCAAAGAATATCAGGTTTTGAAGATTTAGGTCCGTTAGGCCGAGCTAATCATGCACTTGTGTTTATGATTCGAGGTATTGCAAGAAACTTTCAAATGCCTGTAGCATATGTTTTTACTCATAATACCATCAAAACTGCAGATTTGAAACAGTTGATTGTAATAATAATCAAAGAATTGCAAGGGGTCGGGTTGAAAGTCTGTGCAACCATTTGTGATCAGGGCAGTACTAACAGAGCTGCACTTGCCAGTCTGGTTCAAGAATGTACTGATGGTCAAACTTCTTCTTATCATTTTGTTGTTGATGGAGAACCCATTGTAACTATATTTGATGTTCTTCATCTTTTGAAATGCACGCGGAATGCTCTTGTTAATAATAAAATACAGTATGAAGAAGGGAAATTTGCGAGTATGGACTTCATAAAGCAAGCTTTCATTATTGACAAATATCGAAAGAGTTTTAATTTACTCCACCAATTAAATGACAACCATTTCGATTTCAAGGACAGTTATGTGAAGATGAAGGTAGTTGTGGCAGCTCGGCAACTAAGTCAAAGAGTTGCAGCAACTATAGTTGAATGTTATTATGCTACTGGAGTTTTGCCATCTGAAGCTGTGCAAACAGCTGAATTCTGTCAACTGATAGATAATTTGTTCGATTCACTGAATAGTTCCCAATTTTTGAATTGTAAAGGGAAGAAATATCGAACTGCATTATCAGAGGAAGCCCCTCATTTGAAATTTTGGAAAGACCTGTTGCCTCAACTTGAAAATTGGAAAATAATTGATAATGAAGGGAGGATTAGGAACAATTTTAAATTTGTAGATGGCTGGTGTACAACAATAAATTCGGTAATATCTCTATGGGAAATGTTGGAAGTATATAAGTTGCAATTTTTAATCTTAAGGAATTTAAATCAGGACCTCATAGAGAAACTTTTTGGTCAAATACGGCAACTCGGATCCTGTAACACTAATCCTAATTGTTTTCAATTCGTTGCCGCACTCAAAACTCTTATTGTAAATAACTTGAGCACTTCTATTAACAAAACAAATTGCGAGGCCGATTTATGTGAAGTTTTAGGTAACTTTGAGGATTTATTAAAAAAATATGATAGTGCTACAGTTGAAACAGAAGATTCATCAGATTTTTCAAATGATTTTGACCCACTTAATGAAGATGATTTTTCCAGTGATTTCGATGACAATGCAGATGATTCTATGAAAAAAAAGTATGCTACTGCATATGTTGCAGGTTATGTCTTGAAAAAGATAGAATTTGCTGATTGCAATCAGTGTACAAAATAGTATATTGTATAATTAGTGGGAAAAGCATAATATTCCCAAACGACTGTGATAATTACCAGACGAGGAGCGTAGCGACGAGTCTGGTAACACAGGAGTTTGGGAATATGCTTTTCCCACGAATTATACATACTATTTTTTCTCCGATCGTCGATTTATATTTGAAAAAATTATTAAAAAATATTTAATTCAAGATGTAATCAAGTAAGTTTAAATAGGTTTCTCTATGTTCATATTTAAATATAGAAGTGGTAACTATGGAAATTACTTTGTTATGACAGAAGTAAAATAATTTTCAAGCCGATTTTGTTCGATTCGTTGTATTTTATAAGAAATTAAAAAAAACAGTAGTAAACATGGACACTGATGGTGATTATTCGTTACCTTGCACGCCTCCTGAATTTGTAGAAGCAGCGAACGCGGCTTCACTTGATTTACTTCCGGCGAAATCCAGAGAGAAGTATGAACTTGCGTACCAACGCTTCATGGATTTTTGCAGAAAAAACAACAGTGTATCCTTTTCTGAGAATGTACTGATGGCGTATGTTGCTGAATTGGCTAAAACAATGAAATCTTCGACGTTGTGGGCACATTATTCCATGCTTCGATCAACTTTGTCTATTAAAAATAATATTAATATTGCCCAGTACCATAAACTGAGAGCATTTTTGAAACGTCAAGCTATAGGATACAAACCGAAAAAATCTAAAATTTTAACCCAGGAACAAGTTCAGAAATTCATTTTAGAGGCCTCAGATGACATATTTTTATCGACGAAAGTAAGTAGATAAAGATTAAATAGTATTACTTAAATTAAATAAAATACGAAATATACAATGTTCGATTAATTTTTAGGTGGCTCTGATATTTGGAATAGCAGGAGCCTGTCGACGAGATGAGCTTGTCCGAATAAAAGTTCAGGATATAGAAGATTTCGGTTCAAAAATACTGGTAAAAATACCAGAAACAAAAACAAATAGACCTAGATCATTTATCATCAACGAAACCTATTTAAATGTTTATAGAAAGTACGTATCATTCAGGCCTAATGATTTTGAAAATCCTAGATTTTTTTTTAAATTCAACAAGGGAAAAGGATGGAAGACAGTCATTGGAATTAATCAATTTGGAAGAATGCCGCAAATTGTTGCAAGTTATTTACAGTTGCCAAATCCGACAGAATATACAGGACATTGTTTCCGAAGATCATCGGCAACACATTTGGTAGATGCTGGAGCTGACATTCTTTCTTTAAAGCGCCACGGAGGATGGAAGTCTTCCCATGTGGCGGAAGAATATATTGACGAATCACTTAATAATAAAGTAGAAGTGGCTAATAAAATATTCAACACCCCTGCCTCGACTTCAAATGAAAATGATCGAAACGAGATAAACCAAACAACTAGCCATGCAGCTTCAACGTCTATAAATTCTCGTTGCCCTCCAGTACAATTTACAAATTGTACAAACTGTACAATAAATGTAAATATTAACAACAATTAATTTGTGTTCAAGAATATCGTTATAAATTAGATGTTTCTTTTATTTATTTCATACCAAATTTATCAATATTAAAATGAAAACCATACTTTGTTTCATTTCATTGTAATAATCCATTTGTAACATTACCGCACGCTACAGCAGTGCGGTAATTATTACCGCACTGTTATTTTCTAATTGCTTAGCAACTGCCCACTGTTCTGGAATGTTGAGCTTTGCGCATAGAAATCAGGTCAAAATAGTGTCACTTTTCCCACGATCGGAGAAAAAATTTATTTCCTAATCAAATCACCAATAACCATTTATTTGTCAGATTGAAAGAAAATGATGGAAAAATCTGACTTAACTATGCAAGTGAAAAGTTGATCCAATTTATCGATATCATTCATAACAATTTGTATGAGTTTTCGGAGACCAATGGTTATCAGAATAATTTATTTGATCAGTTTCTTGCATTGTTTGAGGCTAACCATGAAAATTTAAAATTTTGTCATATTCATGATATATCTAAAGATATTATTGAAAAGAGTTTCAGACTTACACTATTCAAATATTTAAGGGAAAAAACATCAAATTATAACCTAAAACTGCTGGAAATTCAGAAAACTGAAAATATTTTATGATAGTCAACTACCCCCAGCTAAAAAAATGAAAATTTCTCAGATGATGATATCAATGAATGGATCGATTCTTCGTTAGGACGAAGTAGGGTCTATTGAAAGTGACATATGATCAGCCATGTGATGAGGATTAGTAACTTGTTTTTTATTTCTAGAAATATGTTTAGTTTTCCTCATCGGAAATTCAGTTTGTTGTTTTTTTTGTACTGATCCTCTGATCTGTAGGTTGTGATATTGTTCGAACATGTAAATAATTTATTTTTCTCTTTTTTCAACAGATGAATTAATTTATGTATTTTTTTTCATGTACCTACCTACCACAATTTTGAGGACAATGTGTGATATTGATCAGTAGCTCTTTGTTTTCGTTCTTCTTCTTCTGTGCGGCGCCTTTGGTCGGCAGAACGTAGGCCTTGTGGCCCATTGTTCATTCCGCATTTCTGTGATACTAGAGAGACTCAAACCCGAAGGCACGCTGACAAGAATGCCGCGAGCCGACAAGGAGGAGTCCCTCTCACCATAGAGATGGAAGGTGTAGGGTTCCCTAGGTGTGTTAACCTCAGTACAGAGAGATTGTCGCACGTGAACAGTATATGTTCCGCCGTTTCATCCGCGTTCCTGCACCAATGGCACAGGGAACACTCTGTTAGTCCCATTCTATTTGAATGATAAATGCTTCCTCTCGAGAATCAAGAGTTTTTTGACCTCCGGCTTAGAAGAAGGCCCCTTGATGAGGAGTCTCGACTGCCTGAGATCCATTCTCATGTTCCACTCAGAGGAGAACTACTCATCAATCCATCCTTGAAGAGGTTTTTGATATATGTGGAACAGATAGGAAGCGCGGGTTCCGGCCCAGTAGAAGTCGAGCGAGCCTCTTGTTTGGCTAAGTTATCTGCTTTTGTATTGCCAGAGATAGACGCATGCGCCGGGCACCAGATAACCTTGAGAGTGATATCTGAGCCTAGCGCGCGCAGAGCCTCTCTGCTTTCATAAACCAAGTTAGAGGTTACTTTTATTTCAGAGAGGGATTTAAGTGTACCCTAACTGTCGCAACATATGTGTATATGTGTTTCACAGAGTAACCTCTGCGAATACTCTCTACCGCACATACCAAGACAGCATATAGCTCTGCTTGTGCTATTGAGCAGTCTTTTCCGAGAGGAATGGACCACTTTGTCCTGGGTCCAACAATCCCAGCACCGGCACCCGTGTTACAAACCGAGCCGTCGGTGAACCAGGTGGGGCCCTCAGGTTTGAGTAACCTGTCTGGTTTACACCATTGATCTATGTCAGGGACAACTACTTTGTAGGGCTCGTCGAAGCAGAATCGGGCGCACGAACGGTCCCCTCTGCGGAGGAGGGACGGGTTAATGTCCTCCACCATCTTGAGAGCCATGGCGTGCCCCCTGAAACCCCCACGATCACGCCATTGTCCCTGTTCCCAGATTCTGAATGATGTTTCCATGGCCACCTCAGTGATGGTGGGGATGGTATGGAAGGGATGCCCAATATGCATTCCATTGATACTGTGGGAGTAGATCTTAGAGCGCCTGTTATACTAAGACAAGCTCTCCTCTAGCATCTATTAAGGATGTTTCGCTTGTTGGCCTTCTCCAAGGAAGTCCACCATACCACTGATGCATAGGTGAGGATAGGCCTCACTACCACAGTATATAGCCAGTGTATAATATGTGGTCTGAAGCCCCACCCCTTACGTGTAGACCAAAATATTATATTGGCCTTATCCGCTTGAGCTTCGATGTGTTTGTTCCACAAGAGTTTGCGGTCCAATATAACACCGAGATAACGAACCTGGTCAGATAAGGTGAGCCTCATTCCAAACAGACTGGGAAGTCTAATGTCGCTAGGCACCCTTTTCCTCGTAAAGAGAACCATTTCGGTTTTCTTAGGGTTTACTGAAAGATCGTATGTTATGCACCACCGCTCGATTATCCGCTAAGCATTTTGCATCAAATCGACGACAACGCTGAGTATCCTACCTCTTATCAGCAGGACAAGATCGTCCGCATAGGCTACTGCGACGTGGTCCGCATGCGCCAACTCAACCAGGAGCCCATCCAGGACGAGATCCCACAGTAGCGGTGAGAACACCGCCCTGCGGACAGCCCCTCCCGGCCCTCCCTGGTGTTCCCCCTCGAGAAGCGATCCAGTCCAGCGACAGAGTGTAGGCGAGATTCCGTGCCTTACAACAGCGCTGTTCATTGCACCGAATGCACTGTTGTTGAAAGCTCCTTATATATCTAAAAATATAGCTAAGGTATATTCTTTGTAGTGCAACCCGTCCTCAATGTAATTTATAACTGAGTGAAGAGCGGTTTCTACAGATTTACCAAGCACATAGGCATGTTGAGAGGGATGCAATGGCCGAGCCACTAGTGATGTATCTAATATGTCTTTCTACCAGTCTCTCCAAGGTCTTCACTAGGAAAGAGGAGAGACTTATTGGTCGAAAGTCCTTCGCGTTTGTGTGCGACGGCCTTCCGAGTTTGGGTAGAAATATAACTCGAAGCTTTCTCCAGGACATAGGTATATGTCCTAGAGCCAGACTTGCTCGAAATATATGAAGCAGTGAGGAAGAGAGCAGATCCAACCCTGTAATGAGGGGAGCCAGAAATATGCCGTCCTCCCCTGCCGCCTTATATGGCTCTAATCCCTTGATGGTCCAACGGATCCTAGAGTGAGTTACCTGAGACGTTGCCCTCCAATCTGCGCTTGATGTTTGTTTTCGTTAGGAATTATTGATCTTCCGTGATAATGTGCAATACTTTTCACTCTCTCTGTTTGTAGTTTTCACAACTGAAGATTTTTATTTATATAGCTTTAGTGACTGTTATGTCGTTTAATGTAAATATGTTTATGTCTTCCATATATTTATTCATTTATTTATTTATTTATTTAATCATTTACAAGGGTTGAGGACAACCTATAAACCCATAAAAAACAGAAAATTACAATTCTGAGAAAAAAAAAACACAAGACGACAACTTGGCTCAGACACCGAAGTCATCTTAGAATAGAGCTCCATACATCCAAGCCATTCTTGAAGATGTTCGTAGAACGAGCATCTACAACCACTGGTGGCAGCTGGTTCCACTGGTTGAATACCCTATTAGGGAGAAACATTTGGCGCTGCGAGGATTTGAATGCTTTCTTCTGTAGCTTGAGTCGATGTCCACGCAGATTGTTCGTATTCAGGGGAAAAACATTCGTAATCACCTCGCCAAAATGACCATTCAGGGCCCGAAATGTGAAGATGAGATCACCTCTTTTGCGACGTTCGGCAAAGGTGGGCAAATCGAAAATTAGGAGGCGATCTTCATAGGACGGACGTTGGTATGGATATGCCGGGTATGGAAGGCGAGTAGTCCAACGTTGAACAGATTCAAGAAGATTTTCGTCGAATCTGGTTGATGGCCACCAGACCTGTCCAGCATACTCCATTATGGGTCGTATATAAGTTCCATAAAGGAACTTCCACGTCGAGATGTCAGAGGTCTTGAAGGATTTTCTGAACAAGAATGCCATCTGTTTCGCCCTTCCCGCGACAGCTGCCACATGAGAAGACCAGGACAGGTCGGAATCAATGGTAACTCCCAGATCCATCTGGCGGGTCACCGACCTCAGCTCACAACCGTCGATCCAATAGGGCAATTTGGGGTTATTTTTACCGATGTGAAGCACACAGCACTTCTCCACGTTAAGCGGTAATATCCAGTCATGACACCATTTGGAGATGACTTGAAGGTCATTCTGGAGAACGTCATGTTGAAGGAGGGGAAGGCCGAAAATTTTAGTGTCGTCCGCAAATGAAGAGAGCGCAGATTGGATCAGTGGAGGAAGATCAGATATATACAAGAGAAAGAGGATGGGTCCCAACACAGAACCCTGCGGTACTCCTGATGTTACGGATCTCTCAACGGAAGAATAAGCATCACCGACTCTAACACGAAACTTGCGATCAGAGAGAAAGGATTTGATCCAACATAACAATTTTCCCCTTACTCCAGCTTGACAAGAAGACGCTTGTGAGGTACCCGATCGAATGCCCTCGAAAAGTCTAGATATATGACGTCCACAGGGAAACCGGAATCCAGCGCTTTAGTCCACTGAGCAACGCACGAAAGAAGGTTTGTCGTGGTAGAACGTTGCGGTAGGAATCCATGCTGTGATCTCGGGATAAGCTCGTTGTCCAAACAAAATCCCAGCAGATGATCACTCGCAATTCTTTCCAGAACTTTTGAGACCGACGAAAGGATACTTATGGGACGGTAGTTAGAGGGATCCAGTTTGTCACTTTTTTTGAAAATGGGGGTTATAGATGCAATGAGCCAATCAGATGGAACATTGGATGAGGCGATAGACTCGGAAAACAAAATATGCAGGGGAACGGCAAACGCTGCGGCACATTGTCTGAGCAGACGCGTAGTAACGCCGGGGGCTGTATCCACCTTCAAGTTCAAAAGATACTTTTCGATTGTTCGTTGGTTGATAGTGAGGTCTGGTATTTCCACAGCAATGCGACCCACACTCGGAACAGGAACAGTATTTGCAGGCTCCTCAGTAAAGTTTGTAGCGAAAACCTCCGAAAAAACATCAGCGGATTCGCCGCAACTGGTACATGTACTCCCTGATCGGCCCCTGACGCCAGGAATACCAACTTTAGAAGTCATCGAAGATCTCACGTACTTGTATAACTTCTTTTTGTTCTTAGAGATAACCAGTTTTTTTCATAAGAAGCTTTTGCGAGTTGGATGGTTGTCGAAAGGAAAAATATTCAAATTCTATACAGTGTTTTCTATTTCTTGTATATATTTGAATTGTATATAGTGTACATGAAAATTGTGACTGATCTTAACAGTAAAATTTGACTTAGTGCTTTTATAGTATCTATTCTTAAAATGAAGTTCATTATTTTATTGCATTACATCAATATTAGTCAAGTTTTGTACTAGTCACACCCCTGTTTTCTTTTGAACATGGTTTATGTTCTTTGAAGCAAATAACAATTATTTGTTTCCCTACTCTGAAAACCCACATAATACTATGTATGATAGAAACTTGCAGTCAACTTGCATCTTCTTTTTCCTGTTATTTTTATCATGTACAGAAAAGTATAAAGTTGTTCTATATTTTTTTTAAAGGTTTTTATTTATTTATTTTATTTATTGCTGACCCCTAAACAATATTTAATACCCAAAATAAATAATCATTGATATTGCCTTCTTTAACACAATAAATGTAAATGGAATTCAATATATTTACTGCTGGAAAATAACATACTTTCAATTTTCTCCTCATTTGTATAAGAAAGTTTATACAATTCCTGAAGTTTTGTTACCATGTTAAACAATCACATCAATTCCGATAGAATATTGATAATGAGGATTTATTTGACCATAATTTTTCAAGAATAAGTTTTCTTCTTCTTCATTCTTCAAATTAGGCATAGTTGCCTGTTTCTTCTTCGTTACCTAATCTGGTCTCAAGTTGTCACACCATCTTTTTCTCGGTCGTCCGATACTTCTGCGACCTGAGGGGGATTTATCTCGAGCAATTCTAACTATTCGTGTAGTCCATTCGATTGATGTGTTGGTTTCACTCGGCCTTTCTGTTCAGTACCCAATTGTTTATATCCTCGATCTTGCATGTTCTCCGGATGTCCTCGCTTCGCTCCCTATCCAGCAGTGTCTTTCCAGCGATCCTCCTGACAACCCTCATTTCTGCCGTTTCCAATAGCCTTCTTGTTTTTGATGTGTCCGGTCGCGTTTCGGCGGTATACAGGGTGGCCAAGAGATTGACGTCAAAAAGAAAAAAACAGGTCCCTCGTGTCATAGGCTATTCGAATCACCCCCATGTATATGTTATGCAATTTTTCACGGTTTTCGAGTTATGAATTTTTTTATGAACTTTGAGAATTTTCGACTTGACTTAAAAGGGATATTAAAAAAAAGGTACGAGACTTCTCTGTAAATTTTTTTTTGTAACTTAATCTCCATGAATTGTACTTTTATACATAAAATAACCAGATTCGTAACTTTGATAGAAATTATGGAAATGCTGGTCTCAAGTCGAAAAGTTACGTGAATTGGATTATGATCTGAATTTTTGATTCGAAATTAAAAATATAACAAGACGAATTGACGGTTTCTTAGTAGGTACCTATGCTTAAACACTGCGCTCAACAGTCAGCTTTTAGAATCATTGATAAAAAATGGTAATTAACACTCTACTTTTGCTAGAATTAGCCTTCAAAGTCATCGAGGTGGAAAAAATCAAAGAACTATACATTTACTACAGAATTATTTTTTGCAATTTAAGGTGGGCGTTCAATGTAGTGTGTTTTTATTTCAAGTTGCATTTGAGAATGGTTTCACTTTGAGAACTGAAATTTTGTGGGTGAACTCAGAAAGGATTGGAGTTCTTAATGAGATGATTGAGATTTATTTCATTTCAACAGTTCTTTTTTTTTCTCTCAAAAATAGAAGAAAATAAGTCAACTCATGCTTCTGTTTTATTTCAAACGAAAGACCCATGAAAATAGTTCAACTTCCGATTAAAAGTGAATCTACAGATAATTTCGTTCAGAAAAACAACTTGAAATGCGGAATTGGCAGAGAATGCCCAAATTCAAAATATGGCGGGAAAAAGTTCCTGTTTTACCCACATATTTACTATTTTCATAATTCAGCTATTGTCGGATAGAGAGCGCCATAGTACATTTCATTCATAATTAGAGAGATATTCATAGAACTTATAGAGATAATGTAAGTTCTATGGAGATATTCCATAAAATGCACGGTGGCGCCTCTATCGGTCGACTTGTCCTACGCGCATCAAACGGCGACCTTAACCAGATCAGATCTCGGTCGATCATTACAGATTTCGGTCGATCATTACAGATTTCGGTCGATCATTACAGATTTCTACTTCCGAGCGTAATAGTACGGCTGAAAACTAACAGATACCACTCATGTCGATACAGAGCGTTACAACGTGAAATTTAACTATGAAATTCGCAGGAAACGTAATTCAGAAACGTGACACATATATCGCGTTCGGCAATAACATCCGAGAGCGGACGGATTTTTTGGTCACGTGATCACAGATTTGTCAGATTTTTCTGTGATAAACGAACGGTACGGAGCGTTTTTTCTGTTTGCCAGATATTGAATTAGTGCTTAAAGGTCTATTCGACCGTAGAGGTAGTTTGGGTTCTATTTCAATTCTCTTGTTATGGCTCTCAACACTTCTACCCCTTGGTTGAGATGATTCAATATTTTGAATCATTATTCTTTTATCAAACGACATTTTTTATTCATTACCACACAACAAATAACATAAGACACGAAATTTTTACAGACTGTTCAAGAATATTCGAAGCAAGAAACTCATAAATGCAGATAAAATCCATTGAGAAAGGCAGAAAAGTAATTTCTGTTTCTGTTCTGTGGAAAATTGCTCCGTCGAAATACATCGATCAAAAAGATCTACATCCGATTGATCAGATTTTCTTGCCGAACGGTCAAGATGTGTACTCCCTTCAATCTGGATGTAATAAACGAACGGTCAGATGTCATTGCCGAACGCGCTCAGACTCGAAAATTAGATACAGATCCCTTCGAATGAAACGAAATCTGTAATCGAAAGAAATGAAATCTGTAATGGAAAGAAATGAAATCTGTAATCGAATGACCATATTCTCGGAATGAGAGATCTTGTGGTGACTTGTTTCGGCATGCTCACATGAAAATCATTGGAAATAGGTTAGGTTGGTGGTGTTAGAATAATGCCGCGGCATGTAATAGTCAAATTTTTAATAATTTATTTTTCATGTTGGTGTATCACCCCGATAGATGGCGATGAAAATGTTGCGAGTCCTGTAATTTTCGAGTCTATGGTTGGACCCAATCAACCATAGAGCCAGGTCAATCTAGCATACCTATCTTTAAAGTGCTCTAGTAATAGGCGCATTCGGTATTCCCTTTCCGGAGGTGAATCGGACACAGAACATCCAATAATTCGGATCTTTCTCTCTCTCTCTCTCTCTCTCTCTCTCTCTGAAAGAGAGGAGAGAGATCCGTATTTATTAGATGTTCTGTGTCCGTTTTCTCTCGTTGCACTCCCGGATTGGTAATAACGAACGCAGTAAATGAAATATACTATTGGATTTGGAATGAAAATTTGGACCATAACAGAAGCTTTCCATTTATTTTCTGTGAGGGTGGATACTTTCACAACGAACAATAACGGTTTTTTGACAAAGTTTATTAATGTATATTTCAACGTACTGGTGATACTGGTGTATTGAACAGAAAATGGCTGATGGCTGCTTGAAGCTACTTAACAGTGAGAATGGCCTTTATCTATTCGCATTCCCGACAGAACTGGCTTCTACACCGTTAGTAGCACGTGTACCTAACTTAGTTGCGCATGCGCATTAGGCCGAACATATATTAGTTGTCAGCAGGTTGTTTTATAGAAGTGGACTGGTCCCAAATCAACTTTGGCCAGCAGTTCTTACTTCAACACCCCCTCCCAAACTGAGGACCTGACAACTAACCAACATAAAAACTGAATGTTCCATTTAACTGACTTCGATAAACTAAGAAATATAGAATTTATATAAAGTGTGCAATAGTTGATTGTATTTTATTTGAATTTATATAAATCAAGCCTTAAACCTACAACTGGATTGTCAGTAGAACCATATAGAGCTGTTGCTGCGAGGCAATGGAATAGGGTTCCTTATAGCGAACCAACTGTCCTTAATACTTGGTATGGTATCAATACATTGTGTCCAGGGACCGGAGACCCTTCCCACAAGTGATATTATACAGGGTGCGGCACGGAGGATGGATGGTTTTAAAAAAATAATAAAAGCGTTAATTTTTACTCAAAAACACATTTATTGACGGAATCAGATTCTCAAGGAAATAGCATTTGAGACAGTCAAGTGTGGAAAATCACATCAGGCATGTGGTGGCCGAAATCGGTGATGCAGTGCTGAAGGCGCTGTGGGCTGTGCAGCGGTCTTTCGTGTAAGTGGTGCGGATTTTCATTAGCCCAATAACGGCAATTCTGCCGGTTAACCATGCCGTTGAGGTGAAAGTGGGCTTCGTCACTCATGAACAAAATGAGGTTCTCATTTTGATCGATCAGTGCTTCCATCTCACGTGCGAAGTTCATTCGTTGTGCATAATCTCCGGGGTGTAACTGTTGCACAATGGCCAATTTGTAGGGGTGAAAGCGAAGATCCATATGCAAAATTCGCCTCACCGAACGATCACTGAGGCGAAGTGCAGCAGCATGTTTCCGAGCAGATCGCGACGGACTGCGAAGAATGGCTTGTCGAACGCGTTCAACATTTTCAGGCGTTCGAACTGTTCGCACAGGTCCTCTTGGTCTTCTGTTGATCAATAACTAAATGCTAGGAACACACGAGTCTAACGGCACCTTCCCCACTCCTCTCGTCCTCAGTGGGGGAAAGTTATGCCCATCTGAAAAACGTCCGCCCTCCGTGCCGCACCTTGTACCATCATATCAACTGAAACTGATCAACAGATATATATGCCATAATGCATACATATCACATAGTGTCATAGTAGATCAACATATAAATGACATGACTGATCACATACATAGTATGTCCCATCATATCGGGCTAACATGTTAAATTCATTACACACATGTAGTGTGATGTAGTTTAATGTTTAATTGTTAACGGGACTTGATTTGTATGTCACAGAAATAAGGTTCTGACAGAACACAGAGTTGATAGCCAGTCGATCTGACAAGTAAATCAGACGAACAAGTGCGAACCCTCAATGTAATGTACTAGACGATTATAGTGATAGTAATTCAATAAATACCGTTACTGAACAACTTCTTTAATTCCAAAGAACTTTTGTGTAAAGAAAGAGGATGTAGTGTGATGTAGTTTAATGTTTAATTGTTAACGGGACTTGATTTGTATGTCACAGAAATAAGGTTCTGACAGATCACAGAGTTGATAGCCAGTCGATCTGACAAGTAAATCAGACGAACAAGTGCGAACCCTCAATGTAATGTACTAGACGATTATAGTGATAGTAATTCAATAAATACCGTTACTGAACAACTTCTTTAATTCCAAAGAACCTAATAACATTACAACACATATGTGGTCAGAATTTTGGATTTCGCATCTATCATTTCCAAGGACCGGAGACCCTTCCAAATCAAGACACTAGTATTCGTAAGAGTATGTATCCAGGGACCGGAGACCCTTCTTACATGACTCAAATGAACACTTCAACATGTATATTCATAAAAGTATATCTCCAGGGACCGAAGACCCTTCTAATACAGGGTGGGGCAGAAGAACCTATCCGATTTCAAATCCCTTTTTCTCAGAAGAGAGAGCAGGTAGAGTAGTGGGGTAAAAACCGTTAGAAAGCTGGTTTTATGCCATTTGTCAGTAGTCAACATGCCTTGGTCTGGTGAACATCGTGCTTTTGTTATTGAGCGGTTTATCGAATGCGGCGGTTCGATAATTGCTACACAACGTGCTTTTCGAATTCATTTCGGACTCGGGCGTCATGATCCTGTTCCACATCACGCTACGATTGAAGTGTGGGTGTCAAATTTTAGACAGACGAGTTCAGCATTGAAAAAGAAGTCGCCTGGACGTCCCAGGACAGCAACAGGACCTGAAAACGTGGCCAATGTGAGAGCCGCGATTGAACGTTCCCCGCGTCGTTCGGCGCGAAAACATTCGCTCGCTTTGGGGATTTCCAACCGCAGTATTCGGCGAATTTTGCACCGGGACCTCAAAATGCATCCCTACAAAATGGTTGTTGCACAGAAATTAAGTGAAAGGGATTTTGAAACCCGTACGAACCTGTGTCGCAATCTCCGAGAACTGCCAAACGACGATGTTGTGCTCTTCACGGACGAAGCCCATTTTCACCTTTGTGATGTGCTTTTCAAAACTTAAATTTAAAAATGGCATAAAATTTGCGATATGTTAATAAAAAAATTTTTTTGACAAGCTGAGTGGTTTTAATTTTATAACGTTTTGAAATCGGATAGGTTTTTCTGCCCCACCCTGTATAACTTGAACAAATATACAACAAATTTTGAGTATGTATTATCAAATTATGTTTCCAGGAACGAAGAACCTTTCCACAATATACAGATAAAATACTCAACAGACATATTACCAAAGTACCTAAGGGATCGAGATCCTTTCAAGATACTAACATAAACAACAGAATTCATTATCAGAGTATGTTTGAGATCGAAGATCATTTATAACACTACTCAGATAAGGCATACATAATGACTGAAAAAAAAAATAATATTAATTATGAAATGTTTGATCAAACAGAACATGTTTTGAGTTTGTCGTTGACTTTTCTCATTTTCTTCCTATAATATTTAATCATTATGACTTATTACTTGGTTATCATCTTATTTTCCTTTTTTTTTGCTTGTATATTTTCATTCAAATCAAACCTCATAGAATACAAGGTGATCACGAAAATTAGTGAGCTTTGCTACATTCAATGGTTTCGTGAGAATGTCAGCAATCTGATCATTGGTATTGATCTTAACAATATTAATTTTCTTATCTCTTACATGTTGACGAATCAATAAATATTTACGTTCCACATACTTCAAGCGGCTTTTACTTGTGCTAGCCAGACAGTTACGTCTCGCTGCTTCATTATCTTTATATATATTAACTGGAAATGCTCTGAGACCCACAGTCTCTTCTAATAATTGTGCTAAAAATAGAATTTCATTAGTAGCATGAGTAAGTGCAATAAATTCCGCTTCTGATGAACTTTGTGCTATTGTTGATTGAAGTTTTGAGCACCATACAACAGGATTACCAAATGCAAAAATCACAAAACCTGTAGTCGACTTTTGACCACACTTATCACCTGAAAAATCTGCATCACAATAACATGACAAAATTGGAGATCCTACAGTGAATTTTAGACCTAACTGACTTGTACCTTTCAAATATCTGAAAACTCTTTTAACTAATGTCCAATGATACTGTTGTGGATTAGCTTGGAATCTAGCCAAATAACCTATGGCAAAGGATATATCAGGTCTTGTGAACATACTTAAATACAGCAGGGAACCTATAGCTTTCTTATACGGAAAATCTGCTTCATTCGTTACTTCCGGAACTTTATGACTTCCTTGAGGAACTAAAGGAGTATCAACTGAATTTGAGTTTTCCATTCGAAATTCTTTCAACATTTCATTCACAAACTGTGTTTGATGAAGAAACAACTGATTTTCTGATCTAGTGATTTCCAAACCAAGAAATTTTGTAGGAAAGCCAAATTGTTTTATGTACATTAAAATGTGACTTCAACATATTCACATTTTCCTGAATAAGGTTTCTACAACTACCTGTAATTAATAGATCATCAACATATACTAAAATGATATTACTATCTTCCTTTTTCTTATATAAACATGGTTCTCGTAAATTTTATTCAAAACCAGAATCCTTCAGAAAATTATCAAGTGTCATAAACCAACATTTCGGTGCTATTGATAATCCATAAAGAGCTTTTCGTAACTTCAATATTACCTTTGATTTATCAAGATTGATGCCTTCAGGAACACTTACATATTTTGGTCTATCAATTTCACCATGAAGAAATGCTGTTTTGATATCCAACTGTTCAACATGCCAATTCCTAGAAACTGACAATGCAAATAATAATTTAACAACTGATAGAGCTGGTGTAGGAGATGCAGTTGCCTCAGGAGTATACTTTTCAGTATCTTTGCATCCTACAACAACTAAACGAGCTTTACACACACCATTGTCCTTAACTGTAAATACCCATTTCAACGGAATACTTTTCATGCCTTGTTTTCTTTCCACAATTTCCCAAACTTCATGTTGGTTTATAGCTTCAAGTTCGGATTGAATGGCAGTCACCCACTTACTACTTTCTGAACATGTCATTGCTTCCAGACATGTTTGAGGTGTTTTACTTGTCTGATAGATTTTTGTATCATAAGCCCGCTCCACACTCATGGCAAGAACGTCGGCCAATACCGCGAACGCGAGTGTGGATAACTTTCTTGTGTCACGTTCGCGCTTCGCGGCGTTCTCCGTTTCGTTGAGGTCTCCTGTCCCGCGACAAAGGCTTCGCGCCTAAGCACAAATGTTCCATCCACACTCACAGGCGTTCGCGTTACCAGCGCAGTAATGATTTAATGCTTGTTCACTGACTTTATTCGCTTTTGAAATGAATGGTTTTCTTTTAGCAATGAAGCGGAATCAGATTAGATTTAGAGGAGATAAGTGAAATGAGAATTTCTTGATTATTATCAGAATGAACCATTTTTATAGGGCAGAAAGTCTTCGCAGACAGCGAGGATACCGTGAACCAAAGTGCGAATATTTGTGTGAGTGTGGATAACTTATTTGGCCGCGAATTCTTGGCCAGGTTCACGGCAAGAATTCTTGGCAAGATTCGCGCCATGAGTGTGGAGCGGGCTATATACAAAACCAAATGGATTTAAAATTGTGGCATTAACTGAAATTTGCGGAATATCAAGTCCACTGGTTTCATTGCCATCAAAATCATCTAGCTGAGATATTTCTTCATATTCTATCTCATTATTTATCTGAGGGCTAACTGAAACATTTTCTAACATATTTGTAGCACTTGTTTTATCAACAGAATTGTTGGAGCTACTCTGTACTTGACTTGTAGTTCTTACAGAACCAGATACTTGTTCAACAGCCCGCTCCACACTCATGGCAAGAACCTCGGCCAATACCGCGAACGCGAGTGTGGATAACTTTCTTGTGTCACGTTCGCGCTTCGCGGCGTTCTCCGTTTCGTTGCGGTCTCCCGTCCCGCGATAAAGGCTTCGCGCCCAAGCACAAATGTTCCATCCACACTCACAGGCGTTCGCGGTACCAGCGCAGTAATGCTTGTTCACTGACTTTATTCGCTTTTGAAATGAACGGTTTTCTTGTAGCAATAAAGTGGAATTAGATTAGATTTAGAGGAGATAAGTGAAATGAGAATTTCTTGATTATTATCAGAATGAACCTTTTTTATGGGGCGGAAAGTCTTCGCAGACAGCGAGGATGTCGTGAACCAGAGTGCGAATATTTGTGTGAGTGTGGATGACTTATTTGGCCGCGAATTCTTGGCCAGGTTCACGGCAAGAATTCTTGGCAAGATTCGCGCCATGAGTGTGGAGCGGGCTAACTGATATGATTTCAACAGGATTGTTTGCAACTGATACAACAGAATTGCCAGCAGGTGGCACAACAGATATGTCCGTAATGGAATTGCCTACAGAGGGCGTAACAGAAACGTTCTTACTGAACTCAACAGATTCAGAAGAAACTGTTAATTCATCACTTGGGACTGATAACTTTGATTCATATGACTTGTAGGTCAAATTTTCGTTAATTAAAACATTACAAGATGTAACTGTCTTATGTGTTTTAGGATCATACAACAGATAGCCAGTATCGGTATACCCTACTAAATACATTGTACTAGATCTTGCGTTCAACTTTCTACCTTTTGGAACATTTTCATTTTTAACTTCTGCTTGTGAACCAAAAATTCTTATATATTTCAGATCGGTTTGTTTTCCATAAAGTTTTTCATATGGAGTGAGAAAGTCTACAGATGAATGAGGCGTACGATTGTATAGATAGCAAGCAGTCGAAAATGCAAAACCCCAGAAAGTATTGGAAAGCCTGATTCAAATAACAAGGCTCTAGTCCTTTCTTGTAGTGTTCTATTGAACCTTTCAGCAGTTCCATTATGTTCATGTTGATAAGGTTCTGCTAACTGAATTTGAATACCAAACTGATCGAGAACTTGTTGACAAGATTCGCTGATAAACTCTGTTCCATTATCAAAACGTAATTTTCTGAATTGACCAGGACATAATGACTGAAGATAGTTCAAAGCAGACTTCAAAAACTTAAAAGTTTCGGACTTTTGTTTCAACAGGAAAATTTGTGCATATCTTGAATAATCATCAAGAACAATTAAAACATACTTTTTCTTAGTGTAATGTGTTGGCGGATTGACAGTTAATAGATCTGAATGAAGAATTTCACAAGCTCTAGTGGCTCGATCTCTTTCTTTTGCACATGTTTTTCTGGTCATTTTTGCTTTCGAACAAATTGTACAATTACCAGTACTGAGATTATATGTGAGTTCTTTAACTCCTTGAACAACATTAGGTAATTTTCCTAAGTAAGAAGATGATATATGACCCATTCTACGATGCCACATACTACCTTCCTCAGCCAACATTTTCAACTGATTACGAGTGAATCTTGTACGTAATTTTCGTGTTTCTCTTCTACTATTATTGACTTTCTTATTGGTTTTGATAACTGAGAGTTTCATTTCAAAACAAGACTTATCTTTCAAACTAAACTGTTTATTTATACTTTCATTTTTATTTACATTTGTTTTGTTGATACTGCTTGTATCACCGGGATTGACTCTTGCTGAGATTCGATAAACGCCATCCGATACGAAGAGCAGGGTGATCTTTTTTCTCAATTTTCTAGATAAAATAAATCCATTATTAGCATTTAGCACAAGACTTGTCCCAAACTGAATATTAAATGCACGGACACTGAGAATATTATCCCTTACTTCGGGGACATACTGAACGTTAGCTAGATGTACAATGTGCGAACTTTTTCCAAACTGTACTAATAATGGAAGAGTTCCCTGACCCATTGACATAGTGCTTTCAGTTTCCGATGCCAAAACAACAGATATCGGCTCTTTATAAGCCTGATAGTTCAACAAAATATTCTGTACATTCACTACATGGTGAGATGCACCAGAATCAACTAGAAATGTTGCAAACATACTGAAATTATTCAAATCAAACAATGACTTACTAGATTTTTGATCTTTCAGTTTCCTGCAGTCCTTCTTTTCGTGCCCTTTCTTGTGGCAGAAATAGCAGAACCTTTCTGTGTTCACGCATGTGTTTGACTTGTGGAACATCAAACCACATTTCCTGCAACTTGCATCTCGCTTTTCAGCTGGTGTCATCTTTTTGATCTTCTCCAACTGATCCAGTGTGTAAGGACCCTTTTCTGCCCTTTTCTCTTTAAAATAAGGAGACCTCTTAGCTGGATACTTGTCTTTTTTTGAAGTATCCCTGTGTGTTCGATCAGACCTATTCTCTAAACAAAAATCACAACAATTATTATCATCTCTCTTACCACATTTGATGCAGAGTACTGAAACTGAATTAGGATTAGCAAAAGTACATTCTCCAATGGGATCGTCAATACAAAAAGAGCATACAGTGTACACTTCATCGATCTCAGTATTGAGATTCTCATGTGTAATACCAACACACTCGGAACAAATATCCAAACTATCATTCGATACATTCTTATACATACTGTTCTCTGTTTCCCTGAAGTATTGGCTGTTCGCCACCTCCAGAAAGGCATTCTTTACAAATTCGTAACTTCTCGTTTCCTCTGGTAGTATTGCCATCGTAGTGAAGAACGCCATGAAACCATTGGTATCCTTGATTTTATGCAGAAAATATCCCACGATGATCTTCGGGTCCAACGGAAAGCCCAGTTCCTTGAACTCTTGAACTCCCTTTTCAAACTGTGACACAAAGTTCACCGGGTTCATTTTCGGGTAGAATGTAGTTTTTCCAAAATTATCCAAAACTTCTACCATTTTTTGGACATCATTCTTGCCAAACATCTGGATTAGTTTTTTGAAGGCTTCAGCTGCCGATTCTTCGTTCTCTATTACTGCAGGGATGCTTCCAAGTACTGTAGTACTTGAGCATTGTACAGGTTCTTTTCTTCCAAGCTCATGCTACAATCTGGTCCACCCATGTCGTTAATTAAAAATTGGGATCTTCCTAGGGCTTTAATGTCTCGTTCGACTCTTTGCTTCCATGAACGGAAATTAGAATGACCCCTCAGCTTGTCGCTGTTTTCGAATTGCGGTATAATGAAGGTGGGTATATTGACCTTCTCCACAGATGATTCTGAGATTGTGCTTCTTGTTGACGCTGCCGGAGTATTCATGCTATTTATTTGCTCTGCCAACATCTTCACGAAATTGGTGTTCGTGAGCATCGCAAAAATATTTTCTGGTACTTCCATCCTTGACGTTCCACTTGCATCGGATTGTTCCATAGCTTCTTGATTGAACATGTTTATTTCTTCTTGAGGTTTTAGCACGTGGTCTTGTAGTTTAACACAAACACGTGGTCAATGTTTCTTCTGTTAATTAAAACGCACGCACATACACACAAGCGCTGCTACCATGTGAGGGTGGATACTTTCACAACGAACAATAACGGTTTTTTTGACAAAGTTTATTAATGTATATTTCAACGTACTGGTGACACTGGTGTATTGAACAGAAAATGGCTGATGGCTGCTTGAAGCTACTTAACAGTGAGAATGGCCTTTATCTATTCGCATTCCCGACAGAACTGGCTTCTACACCGTTAGTAGCACGTGTACCTAACTTAGTTGCTCATGCGCATTAGGCCGAACATATATTAGTTGTCAGCAGGTTGTTTTATAGAAGTGGACTGGTCCCAAATCAACTTTGGCCAGCAGTTCTTACTTCAACATTTTCCTTTCAAAGATTCTTCCCGTATTATTTCTTCTATTTTGGATTTTTTTCAGGCAAGAGCCGGAAGAGGAATCTTCTTGGAATGTGTTCAAGGATACCCCAAGAAAACCGGACACAGGATCCAGCAATGAGTCTGAGAAATACGAATTTATGGTGAAATCTCTGAAAATGGTAGTTTATATTTTTGTATTTCTCGTTGTCCTCTCAAGTGCTGTTATATCAAAAGGAACCCTATTGTTGATGACGTCACAAGTGAAAACGAATACAATTAGACCATTCTGTAATAAGAGCTTAGGTGAGATATATTTGAAGGTACAACTCCTTAAATTCAACATTCGAAGAATTTGTTTGATAGGAAATAGAAATAATTTTTGAGATACGAGTTTCAAGGTGAATACAGACTACTCTGACGTGACGTGGTTAGGTACATGTGGGCCTACGTCAAACTGCGCGTGATATAAAAATGCAACACATCGTTTTGTGCGTTTACGTTCATATTGAGCTGACGTGACGCGATATCACGTCAGATGATGCAATCTGACACAGCACGCCTCATGACGCGTGGGAAGAATATCTGAAATTTTATATTTTCGTCCGAAGTGGAAAAGCATCAGAAGCATCAATTGGTTTAATTTCCAGTGATTTTTCGAACATAGAGGATATGATTGACTACGTTCGGTAGAATCCGGTGCTGTATGATCCTACAAACCGTGAATATCACAACCAGCATTCCAGGAAAGAGGCTTGGGACGAAGTAGGAGAAAAACTTGGCATAGCTTAACGAAAGAGATATTTTTTTCATATGTTTCAATAGTTTACATATTGCTGGATCTATCAAACTCTACCGCTTCGAATGGAGTGCCATTGCTAATGATAATAGGTCCTGGTCTTTTGGAAGGAGTTACCTATTTATTGCTTTCAAATCTTTTTTCATCTCAGATCGCTCAAAACTTCCTCCGTCGCTACTTTTGCCGTAAGCTTTAACGTCAACATGCGTGAATTCGTAATTTTAATCTACTAAAGCCAATAAAAGAATGGAAGATGGGCCTTCAAAGTTATAGTACAATGAATCAGTACCAGCTGAACATCGGATTTGAACAAGCTTGCCGTCCAAAGCTCCTATGCAGTGTGGATAATTCCACTTCTCATCATCGTCTTTGGTGATCTCATTCCATTCGAATCTGCTCGGTTCTGGCATGTAATTATCCAAATTACCTCGCAACACTCTTTAACGGTTTCTCCAATAGTTGAAAATCTAATCCGGAAATAGAAACCCAATGTTCTGTAAGAATTTCCAGTTGTCAAATACCTATGATTAATGAAAAAAGCCTTTTTACTTTTTAAAATACTTAAAAGATGTCTTCATTTTAGGTAATGAAAATTGGATAAACTACGAAATGCGTCAGGCCAATGTGAGCACCGCTTCACGTTTGACGTGGACCCACGGTGCCTGACCGCCTGACGTGACGTGGAAACACTTCACGTCAGAATGGTCTGTATTCACATTTAAGGTGAATACAGACTATTCTGACTTATTTGATAATTGAAGGTTTTGTCACGGGATTGAGGACTCAAATTAAACAACAATCGAGGTATAGCCGACGTTTCGTCTGTATATTCAGACTTCCTTAGGGCTAAAATACATAAACATTTATGTGAAAAGAGCTCACCTCATCTCAGAGTCGTTTTTGAAAGTGAAACTTCAGCATATAGACAATATTAAAATATAATTGAATAAATAAGTGGCAGTCATAAATTTCGGTCATCAATCAAAATTATTCCTAACCTCACAATGATATACAAAAAATGACATGACACAATCATTAAACAAACAGCCTATTACAAATAATAACAATTGCATGTGAACTAAAATTCTAAACGCTCCACAAACAGAGAATGGCAACTATTATTTCGTTTTTAATGTAGGTAGGTACATTGAGTAGATTCGCGTACGAAGAACTGGTGGAAAACCCGCAAAGTTGAAATTTTTTTTCTTGTTTGCCAATTTGGAATGCATAATCTCAACGTACTCCATTCTCTGATATTTTCCGTGAGAAAATTTTTTTTGGGATTATACTTCATAATGATACCACGATTTTTTTATTTTTTCTGTAGATATAATAGCAATCAGGTTTTTTTTTTCGTATTCATAAATGATAACGGGTGTCGGGTAACTATTGTTCAAGAGTAAATACTTTTCGGATATAAATTCATTGGGATGAAGGAATAAGCAGATATATAGATTAGTGCGATATCGACTGTTTGATTTTAAATCAAATAAATAATTGCAATTAAAAAACACACTCAAGCACCATAAATTACTCTCCGTAAAACTGATGCTACCTGAAGTTGTATCTCATTGAAGGATTGCTGTTTTTGCTGGTCTCAAGAATTTATATGATTACCCCACTTCACAATAAACCAACACCTAAAACGAAACCTCACCTTCTGCTCCTGATGAAGGAATAAACATATTCCGAAAGCTCGAGCTCTAAGAAAAAAGACTGCCTTCCCAATAAACCTTAAACCTAATTAAGTAGATATATTTATAATAGATTTTATACTGAAGCAAAGTCGAAACCATTTCTCAAATGCAACCTACTCGGGATGTTTGGGTTCAACAAAAAATACAAATCTCGAAAGTATTTCATTGAAAAACAAACCACTTAACATATACAGGATTTAATTGGTAAATGAACATACGGTAACCTGAGCTAGAGCTACCCTAGGCGAGTACAAAAAACCGATATATGATAGATCTTATCAATTCCATAACCAAGCTTTATGTATTCACCAAAAATTTCAATTTCTCATAACTTTTGAACGAACTATGTAGTAGAGTCGGTTAATATTTGATACGTATGATTCACTCCCACTGTTCGATCGATTTATATTTGAATTTCCCGAAAATTCTAGGTCCGTACCTATTTGAAAAATATGGGACTTCTTCCATGCTGGGATTCGACACCCTGTATATTAAAATTTTGGGATTTGACTGGGAGATTTGGAAAGAGCAGAAAATTTTCAATAGGATTCAGTAGATTCCATTGTCCCGAACATCATTTTGCTCAAAGAAAGCTTCAGGGAAAGATCCAATATTTGGATTCCAATAAATTCTTAGAAAATTAGTTCGTTGCACTCAAATTGGAAATTTTTTTTAGCGAACTGATGAAATATTTGCATTTTCCAATATTCTAATAGATTTCCAAAAAATAATTAATTGAGAGAAATTTATTGCGTGTTCCGAATTCTGAGAGATGGGGTCTTCAATATGAGGAATTCCCGTGAATGATGGGCCGAAGAGAATCCGCATGCGGTCAGGCATTCGAAATCCCAATACAAATTTTCAAAAAACGTATGGTGCGGCGTTTAGTGATAATTGGGAATTTTCTGCCCGATTTCTTTTTGCAGTAAACTTTTCATTATTTGCTTTCCTTGCTTTCCCAGTACAGATAATAGGTCTGTAGTTCTTGACTATGCGATGATCATTGTTGGGTTTAGGTATGGCGATGATGATACCGTGTTTCCATTCGGGAGGAAAGTAGTGATGCTTTATGCAGTATTCGAATATTTTGATTATACAGGGTGGTCCAGATCGTAACCAAGAAACTTTAACCACGAATTCTACACCAAAAATAAGCCCTTGTTTGTCATATAAACAAATGTCGAGAAATGTTCCATACGGGGTGTTATAGGTAATCATAGAAAAATAATGTTTTTTATTGATAACTTTCACACTGCTTGAAATATTTTTATATTATTGTGAATAAGTTCATTAGTTATTAATTATTAGTGTTATAAGTAGTGTAAATAAATAGTTTAATTGAACCCGGACGTTTTAATAACGAAGAAAACGTTACATTATTATATTATATTTTTAACATAGGTTTTGGGCGTCAAGGAGCACTTTTTGCATAAAATCATTCCTTTTCTATTCTACCAGTGGCGTCCGTACTTCAGCGAGACTGAATATTTCCAGATAAAAAAATGATACGTCACTAGTTTTTCGGACAATAAGAATTACTATTTAAATTCTTATTCAACTTGAAGCAAATTCGGTTTCTTGACTTCTTGCTGCACGAGGCACCGTTTCCGGTTAAAAAAATAAAACACATTCTCATGCATGAAGAAATCAGTTGAATTTGGATAGTTTACGCATTTGAGTTGCATCTGAATTGGATCAACTCAATTTCGATTAATTGGAAAGTACTTCGAATCGATTGTCACAATTTTCGAGATTTTGTCGAAGTTTTAAATAAGTAGTCATGCTTGAAAGTGATAGGAAAAGGTTGGAAGAATAGTTGAGAATTTTAACGGGGAAAAAGGAGTTGTATTTTCATAGGGTACAAAACTTATATTATTAGAGTAAATACCTCAAGAACCCTAATAATTTGAAATATATGTTATTGAAATTACCCTTTATGAATGAATCAAGAAAAGAATACTATTCGGTTGTTGAAGAAATTGTGAATATTTGTTTGCAATTGGATTTGAATAATATTTTTGTTGAATGCTCTGAGGTGAGCAAACTAAATCATGTAGGGATGGAACTACATAATCAAAAATCAGAATGCCTGAAATAAATCTTCCTGTATTTTCTGAAAACATTCGTGATTGGGCGGTATTCTATGAATGTTGTGAGAGCACGATTTGCATTCTACTCAGAGAGCGTCCTCCAATCACTGGCGGATCCAGAAATTTTCTCAGCGGGGGGGGGGGGGGGTTGCGTGAATTGATAGACAATTTCTAACGTCATTATAGGAGTAGAAGACTTAAAATGAAATTTTTGAAAATATAACGGATCGATTGAACTTCTATAAAGGGATCATTATCAATTTAGTGGTCCAAAAGGGTCATTGACCCCAGCAACTTCCCCCCCCCCTGTATCCGCCAGTGCCACCAAAGATCATTCATATTCGTCAATCGGATTTTTAATCTTCGCAGACGTGGAAAGAAAATTCACAGTTGAACTACCAACAGAAGAAAGAGTTATTTGGATATGGATGCTAGTTTTTGCCTATTTCGTACCTCAAATTGCAACATTCTTCAGGTCATTACGAGTGTGTTTATTCAAAACTTGGAAAAAAGATAATCTTCTACAGATGTTCTTTCCTCTCTTCATCACGGAATCCTTACCAGCTATAGGAAGTGCCATTCTAGTTTTCTGTATTTTACCAGAATTGGATGTTCTCAAAGGAGCTATGCTGACCAATGCATTCTGTTTTGTACCAGCAGTTATCAGTAAGTATTAGCACAGAATACCTAACAACACAGAAGCATCACTTTATTTGATGACGCTTGTGCAATGCTAGGTAGTACATATTATGTCAACGTTAAATAAACTTCCCGTTGGACCGCTGTTGTTTGTTTTTACAAGCTTTTATTTACAAGCTTTTATTCAGTTTCACCTGTCCCGGTGTCTGTCTCTCGGTCTGTCTGTAATCAAATCTTGCAAGTTGAATATGACACACTTCTAATCGTCCGATTGATTTAAAATTTGGCAGGTGTACATAATTCTGGTGACAATGCATCATGAAATATTTTTTATAGAAAAAAAACAGAATGGCGGCTCCAAAATGGCGGATGAGGTTTGTAATTACCATCCGATTCCATTCAAAATTAGTATCTGGGGGTTTTTGAGTTCGACAATGATGATTCTTTCGTCAAAATTGAAAAATTCAAGATGGCGGCTACAATATGGCGGACGAGTTTTGTAATTATGATCCGATTCTATTCAAAATTGGTATCTGGGAGTTTTCTGGGTCGGAAATTACGATTTTTCAAAATTGAGGAATTCAAGATGGCGGCTTCAAAATGGCGGATGATTGTTGTTATCATAAAAGCTTGTCTTAAAAAATGATTTTTTCATTATAGCTTGTTTTTTGTTTGATTCTGCTTGTTGATAAATCAAAAGCTAAAAATCCTTTGTTATGTGAACCATTGACCATTCAAATCAAATTTGCCGCTCAAAAGTGACATATGTACTATCTAACAGAAAATGAAGGTCACGAAAATTTACCCCTTGAAGATCAAAGTGCCGACGCTTACTGACGCTTCTGTGTAGTTAGGTATTCTGTGGTATAAGTGGGTGAGAACTGTCAGTAGTGACTGTTCAAATATCGGTCCTTCATTAAAACTGCAGGTCTAGTACGCTGTGAATAAAGGTTCACAGATTTCTGCACCCTGCAGTGATCATATATTACCCGAGAATGAATTTGAATCTATCTTATTTCCTGAAATGCAGATTTAAAAGTTTATTCTTTATGAAATATGGATTAAATTTCATAGTCATATCTGTATGCATATGCAACGAGTCAAAACTTCAATTCTAATTAACTAAGTGTGGGTGAGCACTGATTATATTTTATTTTACCAGTTTTGGGAATGAGAAATAAGTTTTTTTCTCATGACAGTTGACGCAAATCATAACAGATTCGTGTTAGTTTTTCAAATATTTAAATTTATTTGGTGAACGTGTTGTGTTTAAGTAAGGCACTGTACTTCAACTCAAAGCTAGTTTTTGTTTCGAAGCTCAATGTCAATGATATAGATGATATTAATAATTGTTATAAAGATCAATTTTCCTCTAAAATGGTGAACATAAAATCAAGTAGTTTTCATATTTTTCTGTGTTCGCCTCTAAAAAATCGATTCACCATATTTTTCGAATTAAATCTAGTTTCAGAGATTAAATTCTATCGCACTAAATTCGGAGGTGCGTCAAGTTTGTGACACACCCCTCGAATTTTGGTATCAAATTGTTTTGGGAATTTTGTGCTAATTTTGTGCCAATTTGTGACGTATACTATGAATTTTGTGCCCGTTCCGTTCTCGAGATATGTCAAGTTTTTCAAGTGTGTCACCAACTTGACGCTGTGACACACTTGCGGAAATTTGAAAATTTTCTTCTTTCGATAAATTGTGCCCATTTTGTGCCGTATACTATGAATTTTGTGCCCGTTTCGTTTTCGAGATATTTCAAGTTTTTCAAGTGTGTCACCAACTTGACGCTGTGGCACACTTGTGGAAATTTGAAAATTTTCTTCTTTCGATAAATTGTGCCCATTATGTGCCGATTTGTGCCGTATGTTACGAATTTTGTGCCCGTTCATTGAGATATTTCGAGTTTTGTTTGTGGGGAGCGTCAAGTTGGTGACACACCCCTGGAATTTTGGTATCAAATTGTCTTGGGAATTTTGTGCCCATTTTGTGCTTATTCGTACCGTATATTATGAATCTTGTGCCCGGACCGTTTTAGAGATATTTCGAGTCACAACGTGAAGTTGGTGACTCACATGAGGAAAGCTGGAAATTCTTCTTTGGATAAATTGTGCCCATTTTGCGCCAATTCGTGCCGCATAGTATAGATTTCGCATGTCTGCAGTTTTAGAGATATTTGAAGTTATTCCTGTGAGATGAATAGATGTAGTAGAATTCAAAGACAAGCGTTAATTCCATGTCATAATATTATGTGATCATTTAAAAGTATGAGTTTTTGAACTGGCAGACATTCGGTGAAAACAACCAAATTTCAATGATTCGACGACCTTTTCACTGAATAATCAACTCAATATAATAATTGAGTTGATGAATTAATATATAGGTACAGGTTTATCGAATACGTTGACACATCCTCAGTTATAATTATACAGGGTGTTTCACCATAAACTGGACAAACATATATAGCCGTGTAGTTGACATTGAGAAAGTCATTTTTGCCTTATGACATATACCCCGTTTTCGACGCATAATCTAGATACAAGGTGCTTAATGTTAACTTTGAGCAATATTCTGTGAACTGTGGTAAGTTATGCGTGATATTTGAAATAACGGTTCCTGGTCACATCTTAGTATTTTTGAAGGCTCAATTGAATTGTGGTGTAGAATTTTGCAAAAAAAAATTCAAAATGGCGGAAAACCTGCAAAGTCGGAATTTTTTTTTCTCGGTTGCCAATTTGGAAAGCATAATCTCAACTTACTCAATTTTCTAAGATTTTCCGTGAAAATTTTTTTTCAAATTTCGAACTCAACTTTTTTTTTACACGTCTTCAGTGAAAAAAAAATTTCGCCCAAAATTTTTGGAATTTTCCATGGTTGAACTATCTTTAATTCTGAATACTTGGGTGAAAACAGAATGAAAAAATATCAATTGGTTTTCTTTTTGTAGCCTTCCGAAGATTACGCTCGGTGTACTTTCTTAATTTTTATTTGAGAAACTGGAGGCCGTACGAAAGTCAAAATTGTGCTGCTGGGCTGCCAGAACGACCCAGATAGAAATATTAAATTATAACAACAAAATAATTTTTTTTCGAAAAAATAAAAAAAAATTTGAAAAAAAAATTCTTTTTTATTTTTTCCAAAAAACTTTGGTAAGGTTCGAACTCTACACATTCGATTAACTAGTGTTGCTCTGGTAACGGAGATTTATAGGATTAAAATCAATCCAATTCATACTCTTAGAGTTCGATTCCTACCAAAATTTTTGGAAAAAAATTTTTTTGGTTTATAATTTCATATTTTTATCCGGATCATTCTGGCATCCCATCAGCACAATGTTGACCTCCGTACGGCCTCCAGTTTCTCAAATAAAAATTAAGAAAGTACACCGAGCGTAATCTTCGGAAGGCTACAAAAAGAAAACCAATTGATATTTTTTCATTCTTTTTCCACCCAAGTATTCAGAATTGAAGATAGTTCAACCATGGAAAATTCCAAAAATTTTGGGCGAAATTTTTTTTCACTGAAGACATGTAAAAAAAAAGTTGAGTTCGAATTTTGAAAAATTTTTTTTACGGAAAATCTTAGAAAATTGAGTACGTTGAGGTTATGCTTTCCAAATTAGCAACCGAGAAAAAGAAATTCCAACTTTTCAGGTTTTCCGCCATATTGAATTTTCTTCTCAAAATTCTACACCACAATTCAATTGACCCCCCAAAAATACTGAGATGTGACTAGAAATCGTTATTTCAAATATCACGCGTAACTCACAACAGTCATCAGAATATTGCTCAAAGTTGACATTGAACACCCTGTATCTCGCTTATGCGTCGAAAACGGGGTATATGTCATAGGGCAAAAATGACTTTCTCGATGTCATCTACACGGCTATATATATTTGTCCAGTTTATGGTGAAACACCCTGTATACAGGGTGTCCCACGGTCGAGTGCCTATAAGACGTTTCTGGAGAACTGGACATATTTGAAATCTGAAAATTGGGATTATGATTTTGTTCGAAATTCTCTACGGACCGAAAATATTTTTGGAGCTTGAGCATTTCCGGTTATACCAGGAGTGGAAATAAATTTATTTTTCAATATTTTCGTTTCTGATATGATTGAGTATTCAATGCTGAATACATTTCTGTTGAAACCATTGTATTCATTCGAATAGTTTTCGAAATATCGAAAAAAAACCTAAAAAAATGTTGATTGAAGAGGAAACTTCCAGCCATGAAAACTTTAGTATTAAACGGAAATATCTTGGAGTGGGGGTCTGAAGTCAAATACCTAGGAATAACACTAGATAGCAAACTTCTGTGGAATAAGCATGTTGATAATGCTACTGGCAGGGCTACAAGAGCTCTGATGGCTTGCAGGCGTCTATGCGGCAGGAACTGGGGCTGTAACCCAAAAATACTGCGATGGATGTACCTACGTCATGATTGTAAGACCTATAGTCACATATGGGGCAGTAGCCTGGTTTGCTAAGGCAAGTCAGACAAGTACGAGGAAAATGCTCGACAAAGTACAAAGGCTTGCCTGTGTGTGCATCACGGGAGCTATGAGAACGTGCCCAACCTGGGCACTTGAGATCATCACAGACCTCACACCTCTACATCTAGTGATTGATAGGGTAGCCCATGAGGCCATCCTCAGAGTATCTAAAGGAGGAGCAGGCAATGAGAGAGTCAGGTTTCAGAGAGCTTGGTCCTCTCTGAATGACTACACCTCATCTGCAAACCTTCCTAGTGATGTAATGATCAAGAAAGTAAGCACTGAGAAGAACTTCAGTACACTACTAAGTAAAAGAGAGGATTGGGAAAGGGAATACAACTACAATCTCAAAGAAAATACAATAAAATGGTATACAGATGGTTCTAAAACCGCTACAGGAGCTGGCGCTGGGATATACGGGACAAGTACCAAGTGTGCACTATAGTTAGGCTCCTGTACAAGCGTCCTTCAAACGGAAATACTTGCAATCGCAAGATGTCTAGATATGAATCTAGAAAGAAACTATCAGAAGTGCATGAAAAAAGCATCTATTGAGAATGGGTTTATCAGACACTGATGAGTGTAGATTCTGTGGGGAGGAGGAAGAAACTCCTATTCACCTGGTTACGGAATCCTATGCCATTGCAAGCCACAGGAAAGAGTGCTTTGGACAAGAAACTTGTAGAAGTGGGGAGTTATCCTCCTTGAAGCCGTCCCAGATTCTGGATTTCATCAGATCTCTGGAACTGGAGGGCGAGCTGTAGGAGGCGCGATGATAACAGCTCTGTCAGGGGGCACAATAGACCTTAGGTCGCAGTGAACTGTAACCCCTTTTTACTATAACTATATACAGGGTCTTTCACGAGGAACCTCACCCATATTTATACGGGAAACTACTGAACGTATTTTCATGAAATTCAGCACTTATAAGTATTTCACGATGCTGATGAAATCTAAAATATTTTCAAGGCATGAGCACCTCCGGTTTTTTCGGAAATGACGTCAACTTCCGTTTTTCAAATTAGAACACCATTTTTTCATTGCAGAAATAGATTCCTTAGAAAATTTCAAGTTATTTTGATGTAACATTTTTCTCTCTGAGCGGGAAAATTCGAAAAAAAAATCGAAAATAGAGCTCCGCTGAAACAAGAATAACTTCGAGGTTTTTCGATGGAAAATTTTTATTTTTGCGATTTTTCAAGATGTAAGATTGATGTATCCACTCTAAAAATCGAAATCGCGATTCATGATACAGGGGGTGAAAAAATCGCTTTCAAAGTTAGGGATGACAAAATCGTGAAATATCAATTTTTTCAAATTAGAATCCCATTTTTTTATGGCAGATATTGAATCTACGTTAAAAAATAATGTGAGTGTATGCATCACACCCTTGCCCTAAAATGGATATTTTCTGAGTTAATATCCACTTTAGGGCAAGGGTGTGATGCATACACTCACATTATTTTTTTAACGTAGATTCAATATCTGCCATAAAAAAATGGGGTTCTAATTTGAAAAAATTGATTTTTCACGATTTTGTCATCCCTAACTTTGAAAGCGATTTTTTCACCCCCTGTATCATGAATCGCGATTTCGATTTTTAAAGTGGATACATCAATCTTACATCTTGAAAAATCCCAAAAATGAAAATTTTCCATCCAAAAACCTCGAAGTTATTCTTGTTTCAGCGGAGCTCTATTTTCGATTTTATTTTCGAATTTTTCCGCTCAAAGAGAATTTTCCAACCAAAACTGAAAAATGTCACATCAAAATAACTTGAAATTTTTCAAGGAATCTATTTCTGCAATAAAAAAATGGTGTTCTAATTCGAAAAACGGAAGTTGACGTCATTTCCTGAAAAACCGGAGGTGCTCATGCCTTGACAATATTTAAGATTTCATCAGCATCGTGAAATAGTTATAAGTGCTGAATTTCATGAAAATACGTTCAGTAGTTTCCCGTATAAATATGGGTGAGGTTCCTCGTGAAAGACCCTGTATAGTCAAAACATATGCTGTACCAATTCCTTTACTCGATTCTCGCTCATCGTGGTTGATTTGCTTGTCCTCTCTCTAATCCGTGCATTTTTCTGCTTCATGGTGCAAAAATCAAGGAGCGAATAATTCATAATTCAGGACAATAGTACTCACCTACTGCTGAAAACAAGGGAATAAAACAACATATTAAGGAGAATCCTCACATGAAAAAAATTATATTTATATTTTTGTTCACGAAATAAACATACAGTGTACCGATATAGAATACCAATAAAATGAATAACTCATTCTCAACATAATAATTCTTTGGTACCTCTTTGGTTCCCTCGAAATTTCGTAAAATTTCAGGAAAGTTCTTTAATAATTCCGATGACAGTTGCGATAAGCGTTCATCCAAAATACCAATTGTTGATCAAAAAGAATTTTCTAATTCTATGAAACGTTCAATTATATGGAACGTCGAATTCCACTTTGTTGAGATATCTTTGATCAACTTCAACGGAATTTCCACATCAGAATAAGTTTGAAATTTCATCGATTTTGAATTGGACAGACTGCTATGACTGAAGTGGGAAACGATTGTTTTTATTTTGTTAATAATGGGTTGAACCAAATCCAGAGCGTCTTGAATTGAATGGGTAAAGCGACCGGGAGCTTTTTCTATATCAGCATTATCAGCGGCATTATCCTCAGGTTGGTGACACTCATGAAAAAAACCTGAAATATCTCAAAAAAAGAAGAATTTTCAAAACAATTTGATACCAAAATTCAAGGTGTGTCACCAACTTGACGCTCCTCACAAATAAAACACGAAATATCTCGAAAATAGAACGGGCACAAAATTCATAGTATATGGCACAAATTGGCACAAAATGGGCATTCAATTCCCAAAACAATTTGATACCAAAATTCGGGGTGTGTGTCACCAACTTGACGCTCCCCACAAACAAAACTCAAAATATCTCGAGAACTGAACGGGCACAAAATTCGTTACATACGGCACAAATTGGCACAAAATGGGCACAATTTATCGAAACAAGAAAATTTTCAAATTTCCACAAGTGTGTCACAGCGTCAAGTTGGTGACACACTTAAAAAACTTGATATATCTCGAGAACGGAACGGGCACAAAATTCATAACATACGGTACAAATTGGCACAAAATGGGCACAAAATCCCCAAAACAATTTGATACCAAAATTAGAGGGGTGTGTCCCCAACTTGACGCACCTTAAATTCGGGCAGCCTGTTCTCTGGTTTCTTATATAATTTTCAATCATTTACAGCTTTCTTATCTAGGAATACAGACGAAGTAAAAAAAATCGATGCTTCAACAGTGATGATCTTGGATACTCTTTGTATAGGGGCACAAATCACATCATTCTTCATGTGGCCTTGGATAGAACGAAATTTTACGTTGCTGCTGATACCAATCTCTGGAATTTTCATATCGTTTGGCTGGTGGCAAAATTATGTCGACGAAAATGCCAAAATTGGATTCCTACGGAAATTAGCTATAGAGAGAAGAGTTTTTGATAATAAGATCTACTTCCTTCACATCTTCACTTCCATGACAAATTGTCTCATCTTTTTTGCCACTACTGTAGTGATTTTCTGGATGGAGGACGGGGAATTCAATTTCCTGTTCGAACATTTCGAAGAAGCATTCTCCGATAGATTGATAAATGTAACAGAGGTAAGTTCCTTAGTTTTACCCGACTGCGCTTGGTGTTTATGTTTTTTGGGTGTTTCTATGTCTATTTATTTTTCACGCTCCACAGCCCAAACGGCTTGATAGATTTCAACATATAAAGTGTCATTACATTGCTACGAATAGTAGGAGGGACAAATACTATGTTTTATCTTCTGAAAAAACTTCATTCAGTTTCAATATCGAAGACAAATTATCAGGTAACTGGATATATTTGTAAGAATAATTTCAAATAATTGCTGACGTTTCGGGAACTACTTGTCCCTTCTTCGAGGCTAAAATATAAAATAATACATCAAAAACCTAGTGATATTATATGTTAGGTCATACACACCTGGTTAGTGTATATTCTCAAATATTTTATGTTGAGAAGAGAAAATTCGACCAATCATCCAGGAATCATGCGATTAACAAAACGTGTTCGAGTGTAACTCAACCTGAAAAAAGCTCTATATGACCACAGAAAAACTTCAAACACTTCTTCGATTCTTCTGATTTTTGTTGGGTATTAACCTGTCTTCAAGTAATCAAAACAGGAACATCAAAAACATCCTTCATGTTTCCAGATATAGTTCTATAGGGCAAACCATCTCTCCCCCAGTGACCCCCCACGTCTTTATACCATTTAAAGACTGTCAGTCACTAGGAGAGAAAGGGTCCACCTTTGACAACAAATGATCTTAAAGTACATACAATTCTATAAAACAACCGTTTCAAAGACGGCAACAATGTCACATTTCTTGTTGATTATACCGTGGCTATACAACATCAAAACAGTCACATTCGGCTGTTTGCTTATCCTAATAAAGTCACAAAACGTCAAAAAATCAATCAATGTTTACATATAATTATACTTGGTAAACCATCTCCCTTCCAGTGACCCCCTACGTCTATGTACCATTTGGAGTCTGTCGACTGTCAGTCACTAGGAGGGAAAGGGTGCCCCTTCGACGAAGAACAATATTACAACTAACAAAATCTCACAACACACATATAATGGTAACAATGTCATACTCCACACCAACTACACTTTTAACAACCATCTCTTCCTCTACCGTCCAATCAAGTTGTTGTACAAAATGCTGAGTGCCTACTGCCTGGACATCCTCTTCATTTCCTGTACCAATTAGCAATCAAGGTTCTCTCCTTCCTCATGACAAACAAATCTAAAAATGGCAATGAGTTGTCCTTTTCTACCTCTACTGTAAATTGAATTTTCCTATGAAACGAGTTAAAAACATCCAATGTATGTTGAACTTTGGTTCTTGGTACCAATAGCAGTGTATCATCAACGTATTTCTTCAATAATGGGGTGGCAAACTCCAGTCTACTTTCAGCATATTCAAACAAAGCATTCATTACTAGGCCTACAAACGTAGGGCTTGAGGGGGCAACCATGGCTGTACCATCTACTTGTTTGTAAAAACTGTCTTCAAATATAAAGTAACCACTTTTCAGTTTGTTTAAGCATTGCAAATAAAGTTTGTTAATGAATTTCAAATAAATGTGAAAACCGATTCAGATGGTAGTATAGGGTGGTCATTTTTATATCAGCGATCGAAATTGGTTTTCTGGGTACGGTACTGGAAACATCATACTCGGTATAAATAATCCAAAAGATGCTAAAAAGTGTTACGAAAAGAAATACGCTTGACTAAGTTTCACCATTTTTGATTAAAATATTCGTTGACACGCATGTTTATCCCATTTTCGAAACTGAATACACAAATACAGAGAGTTAACATTCACATAATTCAAGGGGCAAGTGGAAGAAGGGGTCAAGTGACATTTTCTGAAAATATTCGGGTATATCATGGAAGAAGGTGTTATCTGCATATGTAACTTGTACCGTAAGGATTTGCTTCTATTCTTCATATCTGAGCAGATACACAGTGGTAGAAGGGGCTATGTTACATTAAACATCAACGGCGCAATGGAAGAAGGTGTTATGGGCACATAGCTCCTTCTTCCATTGCGTCCTTGATGTTTTGTGTAACATAGCCCCTTCTGCCGCTGCAGAAAAATAAGTTTCAATGCCATATGTTGAGTGGTAGTGGGGTGTGCGGCTGCGTCTTAACGACTTTTTTACGTGTTATGTCGGTCCATTTCGTTGCGGTTTAAGATTGGTGAATGATTTTGCCGAGGTACAATCTATAATCGAAATAAAAATGTCGCGTGCACAAAAAATGGTACAAAAAGCGCTAGAGTCGTATAATGCAGAAAACAATGTTGAGCAGGAATCTGGTTTTACACCATCTACGGAATGTTTTGAAGACAACAACAATATGAGTAAGTTGATAATATTGGATTTTAATTGTGATTTTATAAATAATTTGATACGTTTGAAGATCAATTTGTAACTTTTACTAACCCTAGAACGTTTGCAGGGAAAGATGAACCTACTTATCATATCTTGTCTACGGTGCAAGATCATAATATGCAGGTCTTGTCAGGACCGAGTGGTGGTCCAGATTTTTCACTTCAGTACGATGATGTACAGAGTGGCGCAAGATCAAGTGAAGGTAAGCAATAACCCAAATTCGAATAAATACGATTCTTGTTTATTATTTCTGTTAGCGATCAGTTGAATCAATGGAAGTGACTTTTCTTCGTGTTTCATTTTATCATTTGCTGAACCACGAATTTGACGCATTTAAATTTCAGTATTTTCATGGACTAACGATGACTACCAGTCAAGTGGCAGCGACTTCCAACCAAGCCATTCAGAATCAGAGAATAATTCTGATGAAGATATCGATCAATCGAGTCACCTGAGTGAGAGTAAAAATGCACAGATGGAATCAGAAACTAAAGATAAACATAAAATGAAAACGCATCCTACTTTCGATATCGATAGTAAGGAAATACTGAACAATGAAAAGAGTATAACAACTAGGGGCACAAAGAGAATTAAAACATTTCCTATAAAGCAAAAAAATTCAAAAATTCGAACAAAAAACCCGGATTCTTGGAAAAGACGGGCTGCGAAACTCTGCAGAGACAAGGGGCAGAGTTACACTTCAAGTAAAGGGAATATCGTAGCCCCCAAAACCATTTGCTCTGGCTGTTTATGCACTGAGAAGTGCAGATTAAAATGCAGTACCAATTTCAGTGACGACAAGCGGAAATTAATACTAGATGATTTTTATAATCTTGATGTAAACACCAAAAATGCCTTATTAATCAGATGTATCACTCCTCAGAAGGTTGCCCGTGTACGTTAAAATGCTGTAAAGCATAAATCACATTCGTACAAATATTCACTGGTTTTGGACAATCAGCAAATTTACGTGTGTAAAAAAGCCTTTTGTGCTTTATACCAAATTAGCCGTAAAAAAGTAGACGTTATTAAGGCAAAACTAGAAACTGGACAATCAGCTCCATCCCCAGATAAACGTGGCCGACATATGAACAGACCCCACAAAATAAGTGATGCAGTAGAGCGAGCTATAATATCGCATATCAATAAATTTCCCACAGAAGAATCACATTATTCTCGTAACAGTAATCCACATAAACGATATCTGTCCCCAAATCTCAACATGTCACTCATGTATAGATTATATATTGAAGACTGTAAGAAACAAAACATGCCAAACACCTTTTTGATAAAAAAAATCAACATACTCACGAATTTTTTCCACTAAGTTTAATCTGTTGTTCAGTAGTCCCAAAAGTTGTTGGATTGAAAGCAATGAAACACTCTGTTCTAACGCTATTCAACGACTGATTTATTCATTTCTGGACATACAGGAAATACACACTTAATCTCTAGATGGCGTTTAAGAGTGGGGGGAGCGCGCCAATTTTAAATGTTCGTTACACAAATAATTCCAACATCCCCACTCAACGACAATTAAAATCAAACACATCTCAAAATGCCTATCTTTCTACAAAAATCAAGGTGTTTGATCTTACATAAACTCTTCGTCAATAAGTCAGCTGGCATTTCTGCTGTAGGCAAATACTTAAGCATTATCTTATCTGAAGCAACAACCTCCTTAATATAATGATATCTAATATCAATATGTTTGCTTCGTCTATTAATTATGGGGTTATTAGAGAGCTTTAGTGCTCCCATGTTGTCATTAAACAACACCACATGATTGTCATCTTCAGTCAGATGCTGCAGAACAGACTTCAGGTGTACGGCTTCTTTGGCTGCATCAGACATTGCCATATACTCGGCCTCTGTACTGGACAATGCAACTGTTGACTGTTTTCGGCTTTCCCAGGAAATAGGTCCATTTGACAGCTTGAAGAAGAAACCAGTGAAGGATCTTCTGTCCACGCTGTCGCTTCCCCAGTCCGAATCAACGAATCCAACCAAATTTTGATCATCCTGTGAAAAGACTATAGAATTCTCAATGGTACCCTTCAAATATCTCAAAATTCGTTTTGCACAATTCCAATGATTTTTATCATAATTGTTATTAAATTGACTCAGATAACTTATGCTAAAACTTATATCAGGCCTAGTCATTACTGATAAATACATCATACTGCCAATCAGTCTCTGATATGGATATTTTTCTTCGTTTTCTTTGGTAAGAACTACTTTCTCTAATTTTATCTTAGCTTCTAAAGGTGTATCAACAGTTTTTGAATCTTTCATATTGAACCTATTTAACAATTTTAAAATATAATCCCTTTGATTCAAAACAACAGTATTTTTAACTTTATCATGATCCACTGTCATACCTAAGCACTCTTTAATTTTACCTAAATCTGTAATTTTAAATTTTGATCTCAAGTTCGTCTTCAACGAATTAGTTTCACAAACATCATTCGAAAATAAGAAAAAATCATCAACAAATAATGCCAATACAGTAATGTTATCTTCAGACTTTTTTACATAAATGCAAGGTTCAAAAGGAGATTGTGAATACCCCAAATTACAAAGGAGATCATGAACCTTTTTATTCCAAGCTCGTGAAGACTGCTTAAGTCCATATATGGCTTTCTTTAATTTAAGAACTTTATTCGGATTTGCTTTCATACCCTCAGGTAATTTCATAAATAAATTTTCCTTCAAATCACCATTTAGAAAAGCCGTCTTCACGTCTAGATGTTGTATATCAAGTTTCAACTTAACAGTTAGGGCAAAGAGCATTCTCAAACTTGAGAATTTAATCACTGGGGCAAATGTTTCATCGTAATCTATCCCTTGTCGTTGCACAAAACTTTTCGCTACTAGCCGCGCACGATACCGCACTTTACCGTCACTATTTATTTTTCTTTTTAGCACCCACTTACACGGAACTATGGTTGATGGGTCCTGTGGTGCATCTACTAGGTCCCATGCTTCATTTTCTTCAAAACTCGCCAGCTCATCTCGTACGGCCTGCTTCCACATCTCAGCATCCGGTCTAGAGAAAGCGTCTGTCATGGTAATAGGGTCATCTTGCTTGTGACAATCGTGAGAAGCCATGTATGTCACAAAATCATCATATGTCTTGGGTCTTCTCTCTCTTGTAGATTTTCTCACATGCTCTGAGTTCGATATTTCTCCAGGTGGCAAATCTGTATCTTCTTCTTCCTCTGACGTGGACAACTTTTCTTCAGAATCAGATGTTTCTGACATATTCCCCACTGAATCCTGGTCTTCTGAAAGAACATTGTTACCTTCAAATATACAACTCAGCTCACCTGTGTCTTTCTCTTCCGTTTCTTGTGTTTCTTCCATAATAATGACATCTCGACTAACTTTTATTGCTTGCTTAGTTGGATCGAATAATCTATAACCCTTAGTGTACTCATCATATCCCACAAAAATCATTTCTTCAGATTTGTTATCCCATTTTTGCCTGAGATTTTTTGGGACATGGACCATGGCACGGCTCCCAAATATTCTTAAATTTTGAAGATCAGGTTTTCTATCATACCACATTTCAAATGGAGTTTTGTTGATACCAGATGCCAACGATCTATTCCTCAGGTACAATGCACAATGTATGGCTTCTGCCCAGAATTTGGTTTCCAAGTTTGCATCTATCAACATGCATCGAGCCTTCTCCACCAGCGTACGATTCAGCCTTTCTGACATCCCATTTTGCTCGGGTGTATAGCTGTTGGTGGTTTGATGAATTATTCCATTTGACTTTAAATATCTCTCAAACTCTTTTGAGCAAAATTCGCCTCCATTATCAGACCTTAAATACTTGATAGAGGTATTCTTGTGTTTCTCAGCCATCGATTTGAAATTCCTAAAACATTCAAATACTTGATCTTTTCTTTCAATAAAGTAAACAAAGACCATTCTACTGAAGTCATCTTCAAAGGTCAGGAAGTATCTTGATCCTCCAAGTGATCGTACTTGCATAGGACCACAGAGATCGGTATGGACGATCTCCAACAGAGAAGTTGCTCTTCTCCCAGTATTTCTGAATGGAAATCTGTATTGTTTACCTTTGCAGCATGAAACACAATTCTTCAAATTATATTGAGTTGGACCTTGACAGGATATTCCTTCAACTGCTCCATTTATCATCTTTCTAAGATCATTTGGATTTATATGCCCTAGTCTCCTATGCCATGTCTGGCCTGGTGCTGAATGCACTGCAGGTGCTGCAAAAAATGTTTTTTTTGCAAGTAGGTTCACTTTATACACACCTTCTTGTAGATCTGCTGTTGCTACCAGTTCATTATTTATTCCGAATATTTGACATGTATTTTTCTTAAATATTACATCATTCCCATTCTTTATTATCTGACTCACAGATAAAAGATTTGTACTTAAGCCAGGTACACACATCACATCTTTAATTGTGATTCTTCTACACTGCTTATCTCATATCTGCGACTGTGCTCAGTTCCAAGTCACCCATGCATGTAACTTCAAGTTTTTCTTTATTTGCAACTGTTATTTCTGACACATCAGGTTTCCTTTTGTTAACAATGAATTCTTCATTTGTCGTGTAATGACAACTGGCTCCGGAATCCACATACCAATCAGTTGGCTTGAATTTTCCAGTGTTGAACACCACACTAAACAAATACTTTTGTTCAGACTGATTATTGGCGGCACCATTATTCTTGAATTGTTTAAGCTTTGGGCATTGGTTGCGAAAATGTCCTTTTTCATTGCAATACCAGCAAATAATACCATTTGTTGTTGTTCTAACTTGGTTATTTCCATAGAAATACCAACTATAGAAATACCAACGAGAAGAACTCCAACTCCCCTGCTAAATGTCGTTGACACAGTTCTACCGCAGCGCTCCTAAATTATTTCACCGGCAGAAATCGGAACTAATGCACTAGTGGCGGGAAATTTAAATTTTATTCCTTCTTCGAACTTTGTCGTAAAATTACTTACGACTTTACGCGTTTATTGTAAATGGAAACATTTAATTAATTTTGTTTTTAGATTGAAAGTAATGAAAAACAAAACTAAATTAATGTTCTCATTCACAATAAAAGCATAAATACTATATCACTACTGATTAATCAAACAATAAAAATGAGAATAAAACAATCAATAGTAATTACTATTTTATTGACTTCAAAAAAGAGTAAATAACAATTATATTTTTCAATCCTTTGAGCCATTACAATGCATAGGATAACTCAATTAAAAAAGGAAATAACATTTTCATTCACAATGATACACTTGTCGTCCAGATGGCACACTGGAGAAATTTCAAATTCAGATGCTACATAAGATGGTGTATGCTCAAGGTTGCATCATTTCTCGATAATCAAGAAAACTAAATTTCTTGAATATTATGAGGGCTAATAATTTTTCATCCAACATTCACCTTCTCCCTTTAGGTTTTTTGTCGGAAACTCTTAGCTGTGCCTTGAAAAAAGTTGCAGCTGCTGGTGTGTCATTTGCTTCAGGAACTTATTTATTTCTGAACTGCTGCTTAAATCATCCAGAACAGCTTTACCTGTTTTTTATGCTTTTTACGCAACCTCTGGATTTCTCTTGCTCGTTTCTTCCAACACCTATGAAGAAACTGTTCACGTGGAGTAAGATGGGAAACTCTTGTTGCCTTCATTTCACGTAGAATAGATCTAGGCGCCAATTTCCGTTTAATAGAAGAAGTACAAAGTGGTTCAGAGAAATGTGTAGAAAACTATGCAGTATATCCACTTGTCGATGTCTGTTGAACAGGTTCTATTGATTCTGAAGCATAGTCAGGTGTGATCTCTGATGTCTATGAGGTTAAGTCTTCGTTACCTAGACAATCATCTATATCCTCAGGAAATGCATGCAAGTGTAGGTGGCGACCAGCATGTTCAGTAAAACAATCAGTTTTAAAATGAGCACTACAGATCACTCGACTGTTTTTGTGCAAGACTTCTAAGGCTGCCTTATCATCCCAGTTTTCATTAGGGTAAGCCCAAACAGCCCATTTTCGGGTCCTGGAAAAAAACAAACAATTATGTATGTGCAAATCGCATCCTGTTATAAAATTTTATAGATTCTGTGTGACTTGTGCTTTTCGATGGGAATAAGAAGGATTCGAAGCTTAGAAAGAATGTTTTCAATGTAAAACTTAAATAAGTACCTGACACCTGTCTATATTTAGTCATCAGGTTTTGGGAACCGATGAAAGGAACGATTGGAATTTTTGCTACTGTGTCCACATTTGGCACACTTACGCCTTTATTTAACACAGAGCATGGTTGCAATCACCTGCGAGGAGGAAGAATACAAAAAAATAATTGGTATTACCAGAGGTATTACCAAAAAATAATACACTTTCACTAGTTAGGTAAGGTTATACCGGGGTTGACAAACGCGCAAACGTCAAACGTGAAACTGCGATACTAGCGCTCCACTATTATTTCACCGGCAGAAGAGCGAACTAACACGGGTGCATTTCGAAGTAGGGAGTTGGAAGGGGTTGTTATTTCCGCCATGTTTGTTTTGGTTTTGTTTTGATTTCGGTCTGTCAAAACTGCGTGACGATTTCTTCCCTTGGACTGCCAGCGCCATCCCACCGCCATCGCTTGTACCTTCCGAATCAAGTAATTTCATCTTGATGAATTCTGTAGTTATCTCCTGACCACTGCTTTCCAACGCCATTACCATTGGTTGAAATCTGTCGGATAACCCAGCTAACATAATGGATGCCAAGAGCTCATCTTCTATCTCCAAACCGGCACTACACAATTTTCGTCCGATTTCTACAATTTTATTCACATATTCGTTCATGGAATCGCACTCCTCCAGTCTACTGGCCATTAATCTGCGTAATAAACCGATTTTACGCGTGTGTCCCGAGTCGCCGAAAAGATTTTTCAAAATGGTCCACAATTCCACCGTATTTGTCGCGTCCCGTATGTGTACGTACAACGAAGAATCTATAGTAAGGATAATTTTAGCTTTAGCTTTTTCGTCTTTGTCCGCTATTACTTCACTGATGCACTTTGATAAGTCCTCTAACACCAGAAGGTTCTCAACCGAAAATGACCATTCAGAATAATTCTCGCGGCCCTTTAGCTTCGGAACGTTAACGAGGAAATTCGATGCCATCTTCTAAACTTAACGTTAACTGAACAGTTCCCGATTACTCTCGATTAAGCAGAACAGCACGTTTTCTCAAAATGGCTGCCTGTTGGGCACATAACCTGTTGGATTGAAAGCAATGAAACACTCTGTTCTAACGCTATTCAACGACTGATTTATTCATTTCTGGACATACAGGAAATACACACTTAATCTCTAGATGGCGTTTAAGAGTGGGGGGAGCGCGCCAATTTTAAATGTTCGTTACACAAATAATTCCAACAAAAGTGACACCTGTAGTAGATGCGACTCTGGGCAATCAACTGAAGAACACAAAGAGAATGTGAAATTGGGCTTTGACTTAATGTCCAAGGACCGTGAAAGAGCGTTGATATACAAAAATGAATGCTACATCACGGTCGATTTGCAGCAGACCATGCCTTTACCCAAAATCACCACTTCAAAGGCTTTCTACCTACGACAAATCTGGACAATCTGGTTTTATAATTTGGGCATCCATTGCATCACTACTGAGGGCCACCAATCGGTGATGCAAACGTGGACCGAAGATGTAGCCAGTAGGGGTAGTGCAGAAGTTGTAAGCTGCTTATGGAATTTTGCGCAGACTTGCGAGAATGCGAAAACACGGAGAAAACTGAGAGTTTGGTCGGACTCCTGCTCTGGTCAAAACAAAAACTTCCACATGATTTGCTTACATCAGTTGTTTTTATTGAAAGGTATATTTGAAGTTATCGACCATAAATTTCCCGAAGTGGGCCACACTTATTTAGACTCAGACAGAGATTTTGGCAGGATTGAGAAAGTTCTCAGAAAACACAGTACCATACTCACCCCAGAACAGTACAGACGAATAATTAAATCTGCATGCACAAAACAGTCGCTTGTTAATGACATGCAGCAATACTTTCGTGATGTGGATAGTTTACCAAATAAAATGGGACTTATAAATAAAAAGAAAAACTTATTGAACGAAAAAGTTCCATTCAGGGATGGTATAAAATGGATACGTATTGAGGAGTTTGGCAGCTACCTCTACAAAGAATCATACGATGAGTATACTCCATTCAAAAAAGTTTCATTATTCAAAAATAACTATTCGCCGCGACCGGATATAGAATTCAATAGAATTCTCAATAAAACGGGAAACATATCTGAAAAAAAAATTGAAAATATTCGAGAGCAGTTACCCTTCATTCCAGAAGAGCATAGGGGATTCTATGAAAATATCATTGGTGAAGGAATCGAAACCTCCAAGAAACGAAAAAGGCGTGTGATTTCCATCATTCATTTATCCCTATATTGTTCAAGTTTTGAGAATTCTATATTTTGATGAGTTTATTTCTCAGAGAATGTATATTTATTTTGAAATAATATAGTTATTAAAGTACTTGACGCTTTCCTAACATTTTGTTCAATCTATAACCTTCATGTTATGAAATGGAAGAAGGGGTTATGTACTCATAAATCAAAATTTATATCGAAAGAAGATATGATAGCAAAATACTGTAAATCATAAAAAAACATCCAAAAACTAATCCTCACAATCGCACAAATCAAATTATTAAACTACTTTTCATCAAAAAATGCCAGCTCACTTCACATAAATCTATTTTTCTCGCAAACTCATATTTGTAACATAACTCCTTCTTCCACTTGCCCCTTCAATTATCAAGTGACACAATATTTTGAAATGTGGAAATTTAGTTGATCAACAAGATTCCCACCTATATCCGATTTTAACATGTATTATTTGATATTTATGTGAATGTGTAATTACTGTTTTTGTGTATTCAGTTTTGAAAACGGGGTAAAACCCGAAACATGCATGTCAACGAATATTTTGATTAAAAATAGTGAAACTTAGTCAAGTATTTTTTTTTCTTTCATTATGTAATAGTTATTTTCCTAACAAGTGCGGAAAGAGATATTTTTCCGAACGACGCGAAGCGGAGTTCGGGTAAGCAGTCGAGTGCGGGAAAGACACTTTCCGCACGAATTAGGAACAATATTTTTCTACAAGCGCTTATACGATATCAATTTGACTTCAACACAGTGATCAAATTCGATTTGATATATTCAAATAATTCTATATAGGTACCTAACGTATTTTACACTTTTCGGTCCAGACCATAGTAGGGGTGTGGCCTAAATTGTCAAAAAGTAGGTTCGAAGAAAGGGCCCCAGCTCGAAAAGAAGGCCACGGAAGAGGAAAGAGAAAGTAGAAGGACAGGTGTTTCTTTTGGGGTATGTTTCGTCTTTTTGCGTGATCAAGAAGAACGTTAATTTTCAGATCGAATATCGCGAATTCGGCAAAAATCGCGAAAAGGTACCACATATTTCATCGAAAGGCTTTTGTTCCAGACATCCTAGACGGGAGTTTTAGATACGAATCGAAAGAGGAAGAATCGGTCTGCCCCTGATTGGCTTTTCGATTCCTGACGTTGGGTAATATCTTTGGAAAATTAGATAGAAAATTCGACATTTTGTAAAGAAACCTTCGAACACAGAATATTTCGACATGAAGGATCAGCTGTTCGGTCGCCGCCATGTTTCGGCCATGTCCCATATTTGCATTCGGGTATAATGTTATTTCGAATTCATATAAGAATAATTTCAATCTGAGCTCGAATACTGAGCTTGAATGTTTAATATTTGGAGAATATTATGAGCATAAATTCACGATGGTACTTTTGGAACATACCCAAAATTCAGAAGATTGATATTATGACTAAATTAATAGGGGTATTCTAATAAAACACACTATAAAATTTTTACTCTATTGGCTATCGATTTCGGCGTTATGCCATCATCAGGCCAGCTGAAAATACAAAATCGTTCCCATATAGAACTGTTCTAATAAGACATCATTTTATTTTTATATATATAGGTATTGTTATGATTCTTTTTATTTGACTTTATATTCCGAATAAATTGAATTTTGAATCTAACAAATTAAATGAAATTTTAAATTTTGCTTTTTCCCGGTAATTCTCTATCCCAATTGAGGGTCCAAATCAAAATTGAAAAATTTAGATATAAATTAACATAAATATCTATTTCAAAATAACTTATGTAATACAAAAATATAAACACTTATTCTATCCCTTAATTAAAATTTAACTCACTTATTTCTATGCTAATTGTCCTTTCACTATATTTTTGGTTTATATTATTTCTTTCCAAATTTCTTTCTTGACTTCCTTTATTTTCCCCAACTTCTCTTCTGAGTTTTCCTTCCCATTTTTCCATTCATCTTCCTGGCTCCTCTTTCTGATTTCTCAAATTTACTTCTTGGCTTTTCTTTCTGATTTCTCAATTTTATTTCTTGGCTTTTCTTTCTGATTTCTCAATTTTAACTTCTTGGCTTTTCTTTCTGATTTCTCAATTTAACTTCTTGACTTTTCCCTCTGATGTTTCTTCTCCAATTTCTAATTTTTCGTCTCCCCGGTTTCCATACTTCAAAATAACTTCTCCCTCCTTGATTTCTTAATCTAATTCGAACTATCACAGAATCTATTTCTATGTACTAACTTTAAAACTTCAAAATAAATCTATATCTAGAGATCTTTCATTTTCAACTTTAATTTTGGCCTCAATAAATCTAAATTAATTTTGAATTTTGGAAAGATATTTTGAACCATAACAGTATGCACTGTTATAAACAGTTATACAGAGACGGTAAGCATACCTCTAACCTAACCTGAAAAAATATCCTCGTCTAGATCATAATTCAAACTTGTCCAATTTATGTTAGTGATGTCTTATTAGAACAGTTCTATATGGGAACGATTTTGTATTTTCAGCTGGCCTGATGATGGCATAACGCCGAAATCGATAGCCAATAGAGTAAAAATTTTATAGTGTGTTTTATTAGAATACCCCTATTGATTATGAAAACGAACACACTCATGGAGAAATTCAACGCTAAAAATGATATTATGACATTTCTAACCAATTCTATCTGACATTTGGAGTAATTTCTCGGGAAATTCTAATTATTTCACATTTTTATAAGAAAATTGAGTTGTAATAAATATGTGCCTTAATAAGTGACGTTTCAGAAAAGTCAATCACTTCGAAAAATTTTATCTTCATATTTAATATTTAATGAAAGTGAGGTTATATTGTCGAAACCAAATGGCAAAGACATTAGCTACAATTAATCTGATCGCAGCCAGCTCATTTTATCGATGTGATATACGAAATCTATAAATAATAATCAAGTGTATCTTATGTACACTGCAGTGACATCCGAAAAGAATCTGTATAGGATTTGAATATACAGGGTGTCTCAAGTTCGAGTGCCTTTTAGACGTTTCTGGAGAACTAGACATATTTGAAATCTGAAAATTGGGATTATGATATTGTTCGAAATTCTCTCGAGAGCAAAAATATTTTCGAAGTCCAAAAACTTCCGGTTATACAGGGAGTGAAAATAAATTCGACGAAAAATTTTTTTTTCCAGTTTTCCATTCCTGGTATGATCGAGTATTCAATAGTGAATACATTTCTGTTAAAACCATTGTATTAAATCGAATAGTTTTCAAAATATCCAAAAAAAACTGGAAAAAATGTCAAATATTCACAGTCAGTATTATGTTCATTATTCTCATTTTAAAAATCCTGAGCGTAAACCGTTTTTACAACATCGAAGAGGAAGGATGTGAAAAGGTCATGCATCTTTTGGATTTCAAAAATATCATCACAGGGTGTTTCAAATTTTTTGTTGAAAATTGTTATCTTAAATTGGCCATAACTTCTGTTTTTCAAATTAGAACCCTATTTTTTTTATAATTGTGTTGGATTCTGCGGTCGAAAATAATGATAGTTTTCTCACATGATTATGCTCCTAAATTCAATAATTTCTGAGTTATTTGAGATTTTCTTTCTGGATTTATGTAGTACGTAGAGTCAAATTGTTCGAATCTGATTCATAAGGATATTCTGTGAGCATAGAAGATAAATCATCCCATTCATAATTCACAAGTGTCAGACAGGTCTTATTGTTAGTCGTTATGAAATTTTTTTATTTCACAAAATGAATCGTTGCTATTCGAATAATGAGATTTTGGATTTATTTCTTATATTGTATTTTTTCAATTGTATACGAAATACACATTCAAATGCACTTAATGATATTGTTTATTTCAAATCCAAGGTGGATGACACAAAATGTTGAGTATCCAATGAGAAGTATCCCCATTTTTCTTACAATTTCTGAAAGGATGTTTCAAACTTTCCAAATTTTGAAATGTAAGAGCCCCTAAAGAATACAAAAAAAGGGCAGTTGATGAAATTAGTATTTCGACTTATTTCGAAGCGAATGAGAATTCATCTCTTCAATAGGAAACACATTAAATAGATTCGCTCTCTCAGTACACCGAATTATGATTATAAATAAATTATGATAATAAAAATACGTTTCAAAACTCAAATTAACAAAATAAATGATCAGGTAAGAGTTTCAATATGGTAACCATTTTGTTCCACACACTTTCGAATACGTCTTGAAACACCTCAGTTAGTCGCTCGCTCGATTTCCTCCTCCTTTAGTGAGTGGAAAGCATCCTCCACACGCCGTTTCAAATCTTCTTTGCTTTCAATAGGAGATTCATAGACTATGTTTTTTATTCTACCCCATAAATAAAAATCTAAGGGAGTAAGATCGGGAGATCGTGGGGGCCAAAACAGTAAAGAACGGCGTCCGATCCACCGATTACCAAACATTGCATTCAGTTCTTCAGACACCTCGTGCGAACTATGTGCCGGAGCCCCATCCAATTGATAATATGCGGTAGTCGACATTCTCAACGGCAGTTCATCCAAAAACTCAGAAACAAAATTTCTCAGGATTTCCAAAAATTTTTCTGTATTTAAATTTTCTTCATAAATGTAGTACGGCACTTTATTGTTCATCAAAAGAGCAAACACATTAAAACTGAATTTGTTCTGGGGGTTTCTCTGTCTTTTTCTATGAGGATTTTCACTTCTCCAAATGTGGAAATTCTTTCTATTAAATAGTCCTTCATTATTGAATTTTGCTTCGTCTGTCCAAATGATCTTTTTTAAAAAATTTTCATCATTTTCAAGTTTTTCTAATATTCCTCTACAAAAATTTAACCTTTTTGTGTAGTCACCTGGTTCTAATGTATGAACTTTCTCATATTTGTAGTCATGCATGTTGTGTTTTTTCAAAATTCGGTGCACTGAATTTCTGTCTAAATCGATTTCATGAGCTGCACTTCGAATAGATGCATTTTCATTCGCTTCGAAATAAGTCAAAACACTAATTTCATTTTCCTCATCATCAACTACCCTTCTTTCGTATTCTTTAGGGGCTCTTACACATCCAAAACTTTGAATGTTTGAAACATATTTTCTAAAGATCTTCTCCGTTATGGAAGGTAAATGGGGATACTTCTCGTTGAAGGCCCGGCAGGTTCTACTAATAATTCTGTCACATTCACCATGTATATCAAATAGATCCAGAATTTCGTAATTAGAATAACGGTTCATTTTGTTAAATCGAGAAATGAAGATAACGAAAAACAATAACACCTGACACTTATGAATTATTAACAGATAATTTATCTTCTATGGGTACAGAGTGTTCCCATGGTTTCGAAAGAATATTCATTGAATTTTTTTAGATGCAATCAATTTGACTCTACGTACACCATAAATCCAGAAAATCTCAAATAACTCAGAAATTATTGAATTTAGGAGCATAATCATGTGTGAAAACTATCATTATTTTCGACCGCAGAATCCAACACAATTATAAAAAAATAGGGTTCTAATTTGAAAAACAGAAGTTATGGCCAATTTAAGATCACAATTTTCAACACAAAATTTGAAACACCCTGTGATGATATTTTTGAAATCCAAAAGATGCATGACCTTTTCACATCCTTCCTCTTCGATGTTGTAAAAACGGTTTACGCTCAGGATATTTAAAATGAAAATAATGAACATAATACTGCCTGAGAATATTTGACATTTTTTCCAGTTTTTTTTGGATATTTTGAAAACTATTCGATTTAATACAATGGTTTTAACAGGAATGTATTCACTATTGAATACTAGATCATACCAGGAATGGAAAACTTGAAAAAAAAATTTTTTCGTCGAATTTATTTTCACTCCCTGTATAACCGGAAGTTTTTGGGCTTCGAAAATATTTTAGCTCTGTAGTTAATTTCGAACAATATCATAATCCCAATTTTCAGATTTCAAATATGTCTAGTGTAAGAATCCTTTTTCTTCGTATTTCGGAAAATAATGATCTCAGAGGAATCAAACTAACTTTATTCGGTTATCGACTACGTAATCAACTCCTAATATTTATATTATAATCTACACTTATTTCTCTTGGAATGCCCGTCGTAGACTGCCTCTCTTCCCCGTTGCCACCAAGGGCCAGGCGTCTGGTCGACCACTTGAGACACTTCAGCCCTGAGTCAGCTTTACGTACGTCTCAACCGTTCCTAAATTCCACTAAATTAATGCGTCTTACAGTCGGCCATAGCTACCAACTCCTCGTCCCGAGGACAGTTGTTGCTTTTCTGAAACAGAAAAACACATTATTTACATCAACCACACCATGGTAACAGATACTGAAAATGAGAACGTTTCACATTTACAGGTTGTTACCACTTATCTTTTCTTAGGTACAAGCTTTCGTAAGCTTCGCCTAAGCGTGATCGTTTCACGTGAATCTTGATCTCGAGCACGTTGCTCAGGACCAACAGCACGTTGCTGTTCAAGAGCACGTTGCTCACGGCCAACAGCACGTTGCTGTTCAAGAGCAAGTTGCTCACGGCCAACAGCACGTTGCTGTTCAAGAGCACGTTGCTCACGATCATCAGCACGTTGCCGGAGGTCAACAGCACGTTGCTGTTCGTTATCAGCACGTTGCTGATGAAGGGCACGTTGCCCATGACCAACAGTACGTTGCTGGAGGTCAACAGCACGTTGCTGTCCAAGAGCACGTTGCTCACGAACATCAGAACGTTGCTGGAGGTCACCAGCATGTTGCTGTTCAAGAGCACGTTGCTCACGATCATCAGCACGTTGCTGGAGGTCAACAGCACTTTGCTGTTCGTTATCAGCACGTTGCTGATGAAGGTCACGTTGCCCATGACCAACAGCACTTTGCTGGAGGTCAACAGCACGTTGCTGTCCAAGAGCACGTTGCTCACGAACATCAGAACGTTGCTGGAGGTCAACAGCACGTTGCTGTTCAAGAGCACGTTGCTCACGACCATCAGCACGTTACTGGAGGTCAACAGCACGTTGCTGTTCAAGAGCACGTTGCTCACGACCATCAGCACGTTGCTGGAGGTCAACAGCACGTTGCTGTTCAAGAGCACGTTGCTCACGACCATCAGCACGTTGCTGGTGGTCAACAGCATTTTGCTGTTCGTTATCAGCACGTAGCTGATGAAGGGCACGTTGCCCATGGCCAACAGCACTTTGCTGTTCGTTAACAGCACGTTGCTGTTTCGCTATTCCTTGTATTCCTATTGGTGAGTATTGTTCCTCATCGCTCGACTGGTCGAAACTGTCTCTCCTCGTTATGAATGGTTTCATTTTATCCACTGCACATACTCCTGTATAAAAATTTTTGGATCTATCAGCTCTTGGCATATCTTCTATGAGATATCTGTCGTGTTCCAATACAGCTTTCACAACAAATGGTCCACTATATTTCGGCAGAAGTTTTTTACTTTTTCCATCGTTGGAGCTGACAGTTCGCCTAATGAGCACTTGCTGTCCAACGGAATACTTGACAGGTTCCTTCCTTTTGGAATCGTACCTAGGTTTTTGTTTTTCCTGCAAAATTTCGATTTGGCGTTCTGCTTCCTTCCTATATTCTTGAATCCTTTCGTTAGATTCAGGAATCTGAATTTCGTTCGAGAGAAATGAATCACTCATACTTCTTGGAACATAACCGAACATGAGATCATGTGGTGTCTTTCCTGTGGACTTTTGGATTGAAGAATTAATTCCAAATTTGACCTTGTTTATGATTTCGTCCCATCTTTGTTCATCGTCAGTCATGGTTGCCAGGGCCGAAAGTATAGTCCGGTTATACCTCTCGACCTGTCCGTTTGCTCTTGGGGTTGCTGTTGCGTTATGGACTACCTTTATTCCTAATTGTTCGGTAAAGTTGTTGAAAGTTGCGCTTGTGAAGGCACTTCCCATGTCGCAGATTATACGTCGTGGAACTCCGAACGTTTCGAAGATTTCCTCTAGGAACTTGATAACTGGTGCTGCCTTAGTATTTTTAACGGCCTTAACGGAAACATACTTAGTGAATGCATCCACACATATAATAAGATAAGAATTTCCTATCTTGCTTTTGACAAAGGGCCCAAGGTGATCAAAATGGAGAGTGTCCATAGGTGCAGAAATTTTCTTTATAGGCTGCAGTTTCCCAGGCTTCTTACCGGTAGATTCCTTATTATAGCAGCAATTTAGGCAGCATCGTATGTATTTTGAAACGTATTTCTTCATATTCGGGAACCAATAATTTTGTTTTATGAGAGATAACGTTTTATCCAGGGAAAAATGTCCAGCTGAATCATGACAGTATCTGGTGACAGCATGTCTACCCGATTTAGGTACTACCCATTTTAGGCCATCAAACGTGAGTTTGTAAACTCTATTGTTTTTTAGTTTATATTCCTTGTGCACTATCTCCTCCTCCTTATCATTTGGTTTTTGTGATAACACTTGATGCAGATATTTACATCGCGGATCACGCAACTGAACAGCCAGCACCCAGTCGCTTTCGGTGATATCGATGGTCAGTATCTGAATATCTTGATACCCTTCTGGTTCATCTACAGGATTTCGACTCAATGCATCTACATGAGCCATTCGAGTCCCTGGCCTATATTCGACGTGGAATGTGAATTCTTGCGTTACCATCCACCAACGTCCTATTCTTGGTATCAAATCTCTTTTGGACAACGTGGTTCTGAGTGCATTACAATCAGTAACTACTTTGAACTCAATTCCCAGCAGATACACTCGAAACCTCTGCATCTAATTGACTACAGCCATTGTCTCCAGTTCATAAGAGTGGTATCGTTGTTCCTCTTTACTTGTTTGTCGACTGAAGTATAAAACCGGCTTCAAATTACCATTGATCCTAGTTTTTCCTTTTCATCAGCGATGATATTATTATCAAAAAAAAATCTTTCACCGTACCCTTCTCACTCATCGATAAGCGATAAAGCCTATACCATACGTGATGGGTTCATCGTCCTTGAGACGAATAATCATCTCCGATGATTTCACATTGCCCAATTCGTTCAAATTTTCAGCAAAACAAACTCGATATTTATTAATTGAAGTAAGAAGTTCATTTTTCTCATCGGTCAGATCGTAGTTACAATTGATATCAGATATTCTAAATAGTCGTGTTTGTGTAACACTGTAACAGATACTTTTGGAACACTCACCCCTTCGGAGACGTTCTCCTAACAAGTTTCATATCCATTGATACTGCAAGGTATGATGTAGGTTGTCTCATTTCCTGAGGGTAAGGTGCATTTCCTCACGTTCTTAGAAGAATGCATTGTTTACGGAATTAGCGTTCATTACGTGGTTCCGAGCAATTTCTACTAATGTGTCCCAATTGATTACAATTGAAACACTTTATTCCCTCTTTGTTTGGCACATTATTGGAATATTTTTGATTTTTTTCGAAAAATGGCAACCTATTGCGATCTTCGCGACGCACCTTAGCAAACTTTTTGCTATAGGTTTCGTTCATCTCGCACCGCAGACTTTCCACAGGTGCAAGAGAAGAAAGATATTCGCTATAAAGCGTCTCAGGATCACTGTATCTTCCAGCCTTAGCTCCATTTTGTATTGCGCTATCTCTTATTCCATCTATAATCATGGCCACTGCATTCTTTCCCTGTATTTCGCATGACCTGAGGAGTTCCATCTTATGAAGATTATATTTAGTCCATGTCTCCGATGATATTTTGCTCCTTGAAATTAGTTTTTTCAGTTGTGATGGAAAATCACGGTGATCAGGAAAAGCAGTTTCGATCATTTGTTTCCATTGCGTCCACGAATGCTTATAGTTTTCCAAACTATTCCACCAGGATTTAGCCATACCTGTTAAACGAGACTGCATATTGTAAATTTTCACAGAATCGTTCCAGCCATTTATCTGGCCAATCTGATCTATTTTGTCCAGCCATTTCTTCGAAGTCAGCTGCGATTTGCCGGGACAAAATTCAGGAATGCAATCGGCACGAACAATCAGTGATTGCGAAGTACGAGCAACATTTGTATTCTTGTCCAAAATTTCGGATAACATGCTTTCGAGTTGTTTTATTTTCTCGTTTTGTTCTCGCACTGTATCACTTTGATCACTCACGAGTTCGTTCGAGGCATTTCTAAGTGTAGAGTTTGAGTAATTCGTAGTCTGATCTCTTTCTTGAAACCGAATCGGGTTTGAAGTTTTCCGAGGTGGCGTTAGAGATGTGTCATCACGCGACAAAGAACGTTTCCTTGCCATTCTGCTTGAATGTCCACTTTTCCGACGATACCTTCCGTAATCGTTGTCAGAATTCCAGTCTGACGAGGAAGAATCGCGTCTTTTCGATTTACGTCCCATTATCAAAGGAGAACTAACCACCACACGAAAACTTTCCACCACACAATTCAATAACCACCGGTCACTTCGAATAGAGCGTTAATATCCCGCCGCTGCACTGTAAGAATCCTTTTTCTTCGTATTTCGGAAAATAATGATCTCAGAGGAATCAAACTAACTTTATTCGGTTATCGACTACGTAATCAACTCCTAATATTTATATTATAATCTACACTTATTTCTCTTGGAATGCCCGTCGTAGACTGCCTCTCTTCCCCGTTGCCACCAAGGGCCAGGCGTCTGGTCGACCACTTGAGACACTTCAGCCCTGAGTCAGCTTTACGTACGTCTCAACCGTTCCTAAATTCCACTAAATTAATGCGTCTTACACTAGTTCTCCAGAAACGTCTAATAGGCACTCGAACTTGAGACACCCTGTATGTTATTGGGTTGCTTGTGCACATTTTTCCAGATGAAATATATAGAATTGTGATTTATGAATTGTCAGTAGGGATTGCAAATTTACCGAATTCGAATTTACCGGTAATTCGGTAAATTATTTGAAAAATTACCGGTTTACTGGTATTTACCGGTTTTTTCCGAGACATAAAAGAATAAGTCACAAAATAAATAACCAGAGTTTAATTCTTATCAAATATTAACAACAGAAAAGTAAAACTCTAGGTAACTTGAAAAAAAAATGATATACCTTACTCAAAGACTAGTACGAGGCCCTAAAACATTCGAAATAGTAATTTAAATAAAAAAATATCTGTCGTTTCTAACTTTTTCAACGATTCGTCCGATTCCTTTAGGCCCTAAGAAAACAAAGCTTTATAAGCTTTGTTTTATCTGGGCCTTTTTCATTAAACTAAAGGAATCGAAAGAATGTGAATGTGTGAAAAAGAAATAGCAATATTTTTGGAAAAAGAGATTAAGGGAAAAACTTAGAAATTGCTTTCGCAGCACTTATGACACCCCGGCCTCCTAGTGTGGAGTCCAAAAAAGCCATAACTGCGACAGGAACAAAGATTAGGTAGCGGCTAAAGCTGGGTTCACCAACGATTTTAATCTCGCTTAAGGCAGTAATCGATAATTTTTTGTGGTTTTTCAGTCAAAAATCAATCTTTAATATCAGTTATCTCCAGATTAAAATTTTTGGTGAAACCCGGCCTTAGTGTTGAAAGTATTGATATATCAATACAATGAGATTATGTCTCCACACTAGTAGGCCGAGTTATCGTGAGTGCTGCGAAAGTCATTTCTAAGTATTTTCCTGAATTCCCTCTTTCCAAAATATTGCATTTCCTTCTCACACACTTACATACTTGAATATTTTACAATCCATCCCGTCCGCGCTGCCCGTGCATTACAGAAACAACGGATCAGCGATGGCATTTTTTTTACCGAAATTACCAGTAAAAGATGTCGGTTTCTCGGTCGGTAATTTGAAGAACATTAAGGGCGGTAAATCGGTAAACCGGTAAATCGTTAAACCGGTAATGCAATCCCTAATTGTCAGACAGAAATGTGATGAATAACTCGAATACAAGAATCTCTATAATATGAAAAAAGAGTTTATAGAATTGCTTTTGGTAGGTATTTCATATCTTGAAACAATTCATGCATGAAATATTGTTTTCTATAATATATTTTCAAAAGAAAACGAAAAATAATATTACGTTATTGTTGTATCGTTTACCCGGAGGTTACGATATGTATATAATATTGGTGAAATAATAAATTAACAACTTGAGGAAACTATTTTATTTTCCGTTTTCGTCAGCTCTATACCATATAATAATCCGTAACATAACTAACTGGCAATTCCAAATATATTCACATGTGTGTAACAATATGTACATAAAATAAGATCGCAGATCAACTGCGTTGCATACACTAGATCACCTTAGCATATGAAAAATATATACACTACACAACATCCCCCTTCTAAATCTATGATACTAATCTATCTTAATCTAAAATTTTCAATGTTCTATTTACAAATACAACTATAATTTTTCAATAATTAACTCCATTTTTATGTATATACAAGTCTATCAGGTTGCTTTCTATTTCTCTTCGGTCTATCAGTAACAATTTCTAATTCATCATTATTTTTATTTTCAACTGAATTATTAACATCCTTATTATTATTTTGTATAGGTAATGAAAATTGGAAAAACTTCTTCATCTGATCTATATGTCTCTTAACTTGAATTTTATTTTTTAACAATTCTACATTCCACATTCGTGAACCTATTCTTTGAATTATTCGAGCTTCTTCCCAGTTTTCCTTATTATTACTATATATCTTATTCAATACGTTTTCTCTCACTTGAAATAAATTTCTTCTATTACCTTTAAAATTATATTTCTGTTTATTCTGACTGCGCATCACCTGTTCCTTTAGGGTAAATGTGTATAAGAGTACGCATGTGTATAAGAGTACGCACCACTGTTATTTCAATAGACTGCCACATTTTGTTGATTTTGAAAAGCCTATTTCAATCCGAATGCTATCTAATGCTACTAACAAGATCGAAATCTGCAATTCTGAGCGTCGGTCGGAAGAAAAATGGGTTAGAAGTTTTCGTTGCCGCGCACTGTAATTCTTATCGTTCAAAGTTTTGTGTTAGTACAGGTAAGAACTGACGCTTTGGCCTTGTAGATATTGAATTATGTCACAATATGTTTCACTTCATTTCAATTCATATGAAAACGGTAGCAGAATTTGTTTTTGTCATAATTAAAGCCGAAAGTATCGAAATTCATGGATGTGTATAAGAGTACGCAAAATTCCCTGCATAAGAGTACGCAGTGCGTACTAGCACAAGAAAAGGAGGAGAGGGAAGAAAAAAAAAACAGCAAGGCCAGAAAAAAGAAAATTACATTCCCTATCTGAAACTGCAGAGAAAAAACAAAGAAAAATAAACAAGAAATCAGAAGATGAGGATGTCAGTTGTCCAAGGTGCAATGATTTATATTCGAAATCAGTAGAAGACTGGATTATGATGTGTTCCCATTGCGATTATTGCGAACAGTGGTGGCATGAGTCCTGCACAAATTATGTCATAGGAGAATTCATATGCTCCGACTACGAAGAGTAGTAGGTATTTTCTTTTATCAGATTTATTAATACTTTGTTGAGTAAAAATTAAGTGGAAAAAAGTTTTATTTTATTTCATTATTATGTTGTGATGTTATGTATGTAAGACAAAGTTTAATAAATGGAAATGTTTAGGTTCCTTTTGGACCGTTTTTCATTCAAAAATGAGTGTTATAAAGAATTATGGTAATATGCGTACTCTCAAGTATAAGCGTGCGTACTCTTATGCACAGCTGTGCATAAGAGTACGCACTGGAAGTAGTCCAGGAAAAGTTGAATAATTTATTTATCTGTGCCTTTCAGACGTAAAATGCCATTAAAACATAATCTTCAGTGTTTATAAAACAAAAAAAAAACATAAAAAACCACCCTTGTATTGAAAATCGAAAAGATATTGCACTTAAATCACTAAGTGCGTACTCTTATAGACACATTTACCCTATTTTATCTTTTGGGGGATGAAGAAGGCTAAAACGAGTACAAATTTTATGCCTGAACAATATCTCAGCAGGAGTAACACCGGTTGTTGAATGTATGGAATTGCGATAATCAAACAAATAATTTGCCAAGATAAAATCAATATCATCAGTTCGGTGACTAGTCATTAATTTTTTTAACGCATTTTTAATTATCTTCACACCAGCTTCAGCTTCTCCGTTCGATTGAGGGTGATATGCTGCGCCAGTTATATGTTCAATATTGTTATTTTTCATAAAACCATTAAATTCCCTTGATTCTAACTGCGTACCCTGATCAGAAACTAAAACAGATGGTAATCCAAATCGTGCGAAAATATCTCGGAGAACTCTGATAGTAGCCTTTGAAGTAATACTAAACATTTGATATACTTCCAACCATTTAGAATGAGCATCTATGAGAATAAAAAAGTATCGATTATGAATAGGTCCGCAGAAATCTATATGAACACGGGCCCAGGGATTTTCCGGCCATTTCCAAGGGGACAATGCTGCCTTTTCAGGACTCGGACTAGTCAATTGACAAACTTCACAATTTCTCGATAATTTTTCAATATCCGTGTCCATATTTGGCCACCAGAAATAAGACCTAGCGATGCCCTTCATTTTTGATATACCTAAATGCGTAGAGTGAAGATCTTTCAACAATTCATTTTTCAGCTTTTCGGGTATGAGAATTCGATTATTCCAAAATAAACATCCCGCTTCTACAGATAATTCGAAACGTTTTCGTATGAAAGGTTTATATTTATCTATACTGAAACAATATGTTGGCCACTTGTTCGTTTGAACAAATTGTCGGATGCTTTTCAAGAATTTATCTCTTTTCATAAACTCATAAACATGTTTAAATTTCATTCTCGTGTCTTCTGCGTTATTGAGGTAATTTATAAATTCGAAGTCGTCTTCGATTCCAGATGTTTCATCAAGATTGGAATCTTTTATCGGTAAACGTGAAAGACTATCGGCTAAATTATTTTCAGATTTGACGTATCGAATTTCATACGTGGAACTAGATAAAATTAACGCCCATCGGCGTAAACGATTGGCTGTGAATTGAGGTATACCTTTTATCTAATTTAGAATATGTTTTACCTCCACTCAATTTATTAAATAAATCTTCTGGTTTCGGTAATGGGTATTGATTTATTTCCAATTTAGGATTAATTGTGACTTTAAAATCACCGCACAATCGAACAGTACCATCTTTCTTAATTACAGGAACGACAGGTGTTGCCCAGTCAGAATATTCCACTGGAGATATGATTTCTAATTTTAATAAACGTTCTAATTCTACATCAACTTTTTCCTTGATAGCATGAGGAACTGAACGCGATTTACAGAAAATAGGCCTTGTATCGGCATCTTTCAAATTCAAACAAACAGTACCCTTACTGAAAGTTCTTAAACTTGAATCAAATAATGTTTTAAATCTGATTTTGAGATTTTTAATAATATTGTTCTCATTCATAAAATTACATTGAGAAATTTGAATAAATGCAAAATATCTCTTCCAACTAATGGAGGACCGCCTTTGTCTACCACAAATAATTTTAAGGTTTTTGTAACTTTACCTTTCAAACTTATTGGTACCTTGATAAAACCTATAGGTTGAAATATGTTACCTACATAAGTGAAGAAATTATCATTACATTTAAATAATTTATATTCTGATAAATTTTTATCATAAAATACCTTAGAGACAACTGAAATTCCTGCACCTGTGTCAATTTGAAATTCATAAGAAATATTATCGATTTCTACCGTTATCATAAAGGCTTCATAAGATTTTTCACTTTTTATATGATACATAGTATGTTCGGAATTAATAAAATTATTTTGAATTCTTTTATTTTTCCTTTGTTTAGATACCTGTTTTTGTTGTTTGCACATAGGCGCTAAATGACCTCGTACTTCACAAATATTACAAGTATAATCCTTGTAATGACAGCTCGACTCTTCATGATTCTTCCGTCCACAAATTTGACAGGGATTTCTCTCCTTGGTTGAGGATCCGCTAGATGTCCTTGGGGTCGCTGCATTACCTCCCATTTGTCGTCGTTTGACGTAATTTGAAGAGCTGCGCACAAAATGCAAATTTTCATTTTTGACATAAAATGGTGGAGTTACCTTTTCCTCTCTCCGAATGGCGGCTTCCTTGCTTCCGGCTATCCGCATGGCATCTTCTAAAGATACTGCATGATTTTCTTCGAAAAGTCTATCACGGACTGGTCCTTTTGGTAAGCCCATGATGAATCGGTCCCGCAGACAAACTTTCAGCTCTTCACCGAATTTGCAGTGAACTGCCAAACTTCTCAACCGGGCAGCCCATTCATTCACATTTTCTTCATTCCATTTCACAGCACTGTAGAATTGATATCTAGCCGCAAAAGTTGATTCTTGCTTGCCAAAATGCGCGTTGAATAATTCTATCAGTTCATCATATTTCTTAGATTCTGGTGATTCTGGTAGACATAAGCTGAATATCAGACGATATGAATTTTCTGATAATAAGTTCAAAAAAATTGCGCTTTTCTTGATTCATCGGTAATTTTGTTTGCTTCGAAGTAGTTAGCTAACCTTGGTTTGAAAATAGTCCAATCATTCGTGAGCGTGTCGAACTCTCTCAGATGGCCAACCATATTACTTTCTTCTTCGGACATTTTTTTGCGTGTTGGTTCAATTTCTTAATTTGAAGAAACTTTTAACTCGTCGCCACTGTTGTATCGTTTACCCGGAGGTTACGATATGTATATAATATTGGTGAAATAATAAATTAACCACTTGAGGAAACTATTTTATTTTCCGTTTTCGTCAGCTCTATACCATATAATAATCCGTAACATAACTAACTGGCAATTCCAAATATATTCACATGTGTGTAACAATATGTACATAAAATAAGATCGCAGATCAACTGCGTTGCATACACTAGATCACCTTAGCATATGAAAAATATATACACTACACAACAGTTATAATCATCAAGTTTACTCCATTCACTTTTATTTATTCACATAGGAGGTCTTGGTTTCGTTTTCAGGAGGTGGTGCACCTGATGAAAAGTCTGTGCGCGTACAGAAAATATCGTTAATGTCAAAACGACGTTGTCAGTTTCTTTGTTTACATCAAAGTAAAAGTATCAAAGATATTCCACATTTTGTAAGGTTTACAAATTGTTCGACAAAATGCCGAAAGTTCTCAACATAAATGAAAGGCGAAGTATGAGGAAGTGCTATTTTGCATCGAAATCTTCACAAGCATGCATATACAAATTATGTGAAAGCAATGCAATTTTCTTTCATGGCGAAAAATAATATATTTCAACAGTGATCTCGTGTACTTTTCATGCAAATAACTAGAAAAGGAATCCTTTCTATCAACACATAATTAATTATTTTCCATCACATCTTTTCCAATTCATTCATTTTCCGAATAAATTCACACTCTGAGAAATACGCTAAGAAAGTAGAAAGGGCAACATAGTGTTGACTTGGAACATAAAAATATTTTGAAAAAGGTTATAACTTCGATACAGAATGTGTAAAATTTCCAAGGCCAGAGTTGTGATTTTATAATTATGAATGGAGTATACTAATAATATAATAATAATATTTTATTCCAATTCAAAACATGATACAAAAAAATTACATTAAAATAATGTCTAATTACTGGAACAAACAAATTACCACAGAAACTTTAGCTAAGCTATTGCTTGTACGTGGTGTGTGAATGTTCAATCCTCGAAAATCAGAGCATACCATAACATACAAGACAACCGTCACCAAAATTACCAAAAAAAAATTTTTCCCTTCTTTCCTCTTTTCTTCACCTCTTTTTCTTTTCTTCTCCTCATCTCCCCTACTCCTCCCCCCTCTGCTTCCAACAGCAGAACATACATTCACCCCTCAAACCTCTCCAACCACACTAGAAATGATACTGCTTCACCAAGTTATGAAAAATTTCTCTTCCCGAACTTAAGATCCAAGTCTTGATCCTTTTCTTGAACAATCTGATACTATTCAGTTTTCTCATTTCTAAAGGTAACAAACCAAACAACCTTGGCGACAGGTAATCACATTGGCGCTGGCCTACGGTTTTCTTACAGCGAGGGACACAAAGTAATTTTTCCCTGTTTCGTGTACTATAACAATGTGTAAAAGGTGCAGAGTTGACTTTGCCTGCTCTCAGTTTTATAAGTATGGACATACAAAAAAGTTGCCTCACGTCAAGGAAACCAGACTCCCTATACAGGGTCTTTCACGAGGAACCTCACCCATATTTATACGGGAAACTACTGAACGTATTTTCATGAAATTCAGCACTTATAAGTATTTCACGATGCTGATGAAATCTAAAATATTTTCAAGGCATGAGCACCTCCGGTTTTTCCGGAAATGACGTCAACTTCCGTTTTTCAAATTAGAACACCATTTTTTTATTGCAGAAATAGATTCCTTAAAAAATTTCAAGTTATTTTGATGTAACATTTTTCAGTTTTGGTTGAAAAATTCTCTCTGAGCGGGAAAATTCGAAAATAAAATCGAAAATAGAGCTCCGCTGACACAATAAAATTAAAATTAAAAAATAATGTGAGTGTATGCATCACACCCTTGCCCTAAAATGGATATTTTCTGAGTTAATATCCACTTTAGGGCAAGGGTGTGATGCATACACTCACATTATTTTTTAACGTAGATTCAATATCCGCCATAAAAAAATGGGGTTCTGATTTGAAAAAATTGATTTTTCACGATTTTGTCATCCCCAACTTTGAAAGCGATTTTTTCACCCCCTGTATCATGAATCGCGATTTCGATTTTTAAAGTGGATACATCAATCTTACATCTTGAAAAATCCCAAAAATGAAAATTTTCCATCTAAAAACCTCGAAGTTATTCTTGTTTCAGCGGAGCTCTATTTTCGATTTTTTTTTCGAATTTTCCCGCTCAGAGAGAATTTTCCAACCAAAACTGAGAAATGTTACATCAAAATAACTTGAAATTTTCTAAGGAATCTATTTCTGCAATAAAAAAATGGTGTTCTAATTTGAAAAACGGAAGTTGACGTCATTTCCGGAAAAACCGGAGGTGCTCATGCCTTGAAAATATTTTAGATTTCATCAGCATTGTGAAATACTTATGAGTGCTGAATTCCATGAAAATACTTTCAGTAGTTTCCCGTATAAATATGGGTGAGGTTCCTCGTGAAAGACCCTGTAGAGCATATCATTTGAGTATCTTAAAGGTTTCCTGAATATTATTCTCAGCAACCATCGTGGACAACATTCAGATTTTCTAGATGGTTATCACATACACCACCCCAGCCAACTATCCCATACGATAACTGAGATTGAATGAGTGCATGATATAGTATTTTCAAGTGTTTTATATCAAGGTAGTCTCTGAGGCGTTTGAATCTAAATAGCATACTTCTCAACTTCCTCACAATGTTCTTCACCTGTAGATCCCACTTCAGATGTCGGTCAATGACGATCTCAAGATACCTCACAGATTCATCCTCGAAAATACATGAATGTCCGTCCAAAACAAGCGGTCCCATATCTGGTAGTCCACTAGAATAAGACGAAAAAGGCAGGTATTTTGTCTTCTCAAAATTCAGAGTGAGCTTATTGTATCTGAGCCATTTTCCTATATTCCCGAGATCAGTTTCTGCTTCAGACTTTAACAGTTGCCATGTATCCCCTTCATAAAATATTGCCATGTCGTCTGCAAAGCTGACAATTCTGCCCTTAGTTGTTGAATTCAATAAGTCATTCATATATAGGGTGAACAGAACCGGACCCAATAACGTTCCTCTTGTGGTACTCCGTAAGTGACACGCATGGGATCGCTCAGTACTCCACCAACACACACTCTGTGCTCACGATATAACAAATACTCTCCAGAAGCCTATAAACATTCCCTCTCATCAGGCACGTAGCGTGGGGGGGGGGGCGGGGGCCCGTGCCCCCCCGAAATATCAAAAAATGCCTATATATATCAAAAAATGCCTGTATATTTGACAAAATTTGCAATGTTTACTTATTGTGGGCCCCCCCCGAAATTGTGCCCCCCCAAAAGAAAATCCTGGCTGCAGATCCTGGCTACGTGCCTGCCTCTCATACCGTATCTATAAAGCTTCTCTAAAAGTTTGTCGTGGCACACCGTATCGAAAGCCTTCGAGAGGTCAACAAATACACAAAGAGATGGTCTACTTTTATCTAAGGCTTCATAAATATATTCCGTCAAATGATGAATTGCATCATCTGTAGATTTGCCCTCCTGGAACCCATACTGACGTTCCGATATCATGTCATGTGTTTTACAGAAGTTCACTATTCTTTGCTTAATTATCTTCTCCAGGATTTTCGAAATATTCGAAACCAGTGAAATTGGTCTATAATCGACCATTTCCAACTTATCTCCCGATTTAAAAATCGGCTTGACTACTCCAACCTTCAGACACCTGGGAAAGCACCCCTCATCAATACACCTGTTGACCAAATATGTAAGAGGAGCTTTAATTTCATTTGGGATATTTTTCAAATTTTCCGCACGTATATCATCACACCCAGGGGATTTATTGACTCTTCCAAAGTATTTGCCCTCTCCATGTAGTCATCAGGTTCGAGTATTCTTGCCGCATATTTTTCTCCCAATTTAGAATAATACTGGTTGATAGTATACAGGGTGTCCCACGGTCGAGTGCCTATTAGACGTTTCTGGAGAACTGGACATATTTGAAATCCGAAAATTGGGATTATGATATTGTTGCAAATTCCCTACAGACCTAAAATATTTTCGGAGCCTGAGCACTTCCGGTTATACCAGGAGTGGAAATAAATTTGTTAAAAAAAATTTTTTTTCAATATTTTCATTTCTGATATGATTGAGTATTCAATGCTGAATACATTTCTGTTGAAACCATTGTATTCATTCGAATAGTTTTCAAAATATCGAAAAAAAACCTGAAAAAATGTCAAATATTCATAGTCAGTGTTATGTCCATTATTCCTATTCTGAACATTCCGAGTTTAAACCGTTATCACAACGTCAAAGTAGAAGAATGTGAAAAGGTCATGCATCTTTTGAATTTCATAAATATCATCACAGGGTGTTTCAAATTTTGTGTCGAAAACTGTGATCGAAAATTGGCCATAACTTCTGTTTTTCAAATTAGAACCCTATTTTATTATGATTGCGTTGGATTCTGCGGAGAAAAATATTGATAGCACCTTCAGATGTTCTTGATCCTAAATTCAGTAATTGCCGAGATATTTGAGCTTTTCTGGATTTATGTTGTACGTAGAGTCAAATTCATCGAACCTGAAGAGATTCGATGAATATTCTTGTAAAACCATAGTAACAACTATGTCACCTGTGAATTATTAATGGGATCATTAATTTTCTATGGTCACAGAATATTCTCATGCCAACAGATTCGATGACTATTCTTATGAAACCATAGTAAAATCGAGAAGTAAGGTTAAGGCCTAAAATGAGAGCTGTCACTTGTGAATTATTAATGGGATAGTTTATCTTCTTTGGCCACAGAATATTCTCATGCGAAAGATAAGATGAATTTGACTCTACGTATAACATGAATTCAGAAAAGCTTAAATATCTCGGGAATTACTGAATTTAGGAGCAAGAGCATCTGAGAATGCTATCATTATTTTTCTTCGCAGAATCTAACGCAATCATAAAAAAATAGGGTTCTAATTTGAAAAACAGAAGTTATGGCCAATTTTCGATCACTGTTTTCGACACAGAATTTGAAACACCCTATGATGATATTTATGAAATTCAAAAGATGCATGTTATTTCCACATTCTTCTACTTTGACGTTGTGAGAACGGTTTACACTCGGGATTTTCAGAATAAGAATAATGATCATAACACTGACGATGAATATTTCACATTTTTTCAGGTTTTTTCTCGATATTTTGAAAACTGTTCAGATGAATACAATGGTTTCAACAGAAATGTATTCAGAATTGAATACTCAATCATATCAGAAACGAAAATATTGAAAAAAATATTTTTTGAACAAATTTATTTCCACTTCCGGTATAACCGGAAGCGCTCAAGCTCCAAAAATATTTTAGGTCTATAGAGAATTTCCAAAAATATCATAATACCAATTTTCGGATTTCAAATATGTTCAGTTCTCCAGAAACGTCTAATAGGCACTCGACCGTGGGACACCCTGTATTGGTCAATGAGCGGTAATGTAAGTCATAACACACGCAGATGAATGTTTGCACCGCGAGCCGTCAGGCGAGTGGTGTAATTCATCAAGTGTGTTATGACCATTACCGCGAATTGAATACTATGCTTTATCTTCGACTTCTTCAGTAAAATTCGAATTCATTTGCATTTTCAAAATTGAAAACAATTATCAAAAACACTGACATAATTTTCTGTGTTCACTGAATATTTTATGCAGTCATATATGCATCTAAGGATAGATGCATAGAATACCTGGTGTTGGAACTGATTAGATTTTGTTTAAGACTTTCTTGTCGATTGATCACGTGATACTTTGTGCGGCTTTTCATTTCTCCCGAAAGAGGTCGCGCTTTTCTTCCATAACCACAATCTTATGACATTCATCTAGGAGCTCCTAGCATGTTTTGATGGAATTTATGACATTTATTGTTTTGATGAGATTATTGTGGAATATTTGTTGATAGAAATATTTGTTGTATCTCCTTAGTCCTTTGTTAATTTAGTTGGTTGATATTAGTTGTGTTTGCAGTTTGATCGTTATATTCTTTTTCGTAAAAATGCGTTTTTGTATTGTCTGCGGATAGTCGAGAATCGATAATAAATCGATCCAATTATACCCGATACCAAAGGTGAGAGAATAATATACACACAACCAAACTTATATGGAATCACCCAGTATTAAGATGAAATATTATTTTGATATATTTTTCGTTAGAAGCAAATAAAAAGTGCATGTGTTTACTCACAAAAACAGTTAGGTTCATAAGCACTTGATAAGATTTGGCTTTGCAGTGTCGATTTTACCATTTCGTTCGAACGTCGCAGTGAATTTATATTTTGTTTTTTTGCGAAGTTTTAAAAAAAATGCCTCATGTGGGGTTATCGGAAGTCCAGAGATTTAGAATTATTACTATGGCAGAACAAGGTATGTCACAAAGACAGATTGCAAGAACGATGGGGGTTACACAAGGGGTTGTTTCAAAAACCTATGCAAGGTTTCTGGAGTTAGGAACCCTAAAGAAGAAGTCGTGGAAGAGTAACTACAGAAAGGCAGGATCGCTTTTTAGCCCAAACAGCAAGAAGAAATCCCGCAGTATCTCATTCAGAGCTTCAAAGGCAATTTTTGCAAGCTACAGGTGTTAGTGTTTCTGTCGAAACTATCAAAAAAAGAATTTTTCCAGATACTGGATTGAGGATAAATTCCTTAGAATATGAGGTAAACACCATCCACAAAAATTTTGATTAGTAATACCCACATTCTAACCAAAACTGTATTTTATAGATAAATTGATGATTGGTGGCTTTGTTAAATTTCATTATTGAAATTTTGAAGAAGCCTAAATAATGTTCTCTACAGAAAGTATGGTGTTTTATCAAAACTCTGTTCATACTATAAAAATGATCATATAGCAAAATCTCATGAGAACATATCAATAAAACCAAAACTTATATCAATTTATATTTTTTGTTGAATTTTTACAGTACTTAGATACCTTTTTAATCTACATGGATTTATGGAAGCAATGCTCTCCCCAAAAACTGTTTTTAACAGATTCCACATTTCATGGTTTGAGAGCAACCATCAGATGCACAATGGATTTGGCACAATATCTAAATTCTATAGGTTTTAAGTATTTGATGACATCCAGAATGAATCAAGATCATCTGGAGTTAATATATAACTTATGGAATTCAAAATTACATTTCAATATCATGGAGTAAATTGAATATAAATTTTTAGCACTTCTTTGGTATGATGAGAGCAGCTGGTGGATGCAATACCCATCCAGCGTCCATTCAGGTTGGCCAAATTTTCAGGCTAATGTCCCTATTTTCTTTGATAAAACCTCCCAGAGAATGTGACAGGTGGGGAAATGATGAAATCTCTCCTTCATTTTCGTGAGCTGAAAGAGAAAAAAAAAGTAATTTTCGACATAGAAATTGGAGAAGGTGCTGTGTCTGAGGTAGAAGAAAGGTTTACGGAACCAGATGAAGCCTTTGCAATTTCTGCGAAAGGATTTGTTTTAATCCTAATGATATATTTGAATTTAAGGCCAGTGGATTGATTATATAACAATGTAAGCAAAGTGCTAGTACTGGAAAAAACTGTTTTCAATAACTCTTCAAGGAATAGATATAATAATCTGTTTCACATTTTACAACAGGTTTGTAACCAAGTGCTATTTCTTCGGGAATGGATGAAAATTCAAATCCTCCATACAAAATTCTTGGTGGGGATATTTATTTTCCTATCCATTGATAAAAACATTAGAAAACAAGAATTTATAGCCTCTGATGAAGACCTTCGTGACATCTAATATTTTCAGGATACACTCATTAAGATTAAAGCTTTCACGTAAAAGTTGAATCATTGTGAAAAAAAGGGAAGTGATTTTCAGGTATTTTTAAACAGTTGACCAGCATGAAGGCACTCTTCTATTGAGATAAGATTATATATAATTTTCAAAAGAGGAAGAAGATATTTCATTTTAAGAAAACAATTTCCTTGTCAGCTTATTCTCTAAACAATTTCATACTAATGGTTCAATTCAATAATTATTTACATTTATGTCACAATAATTATCAATAAATTCCTTATCAAACCTATTATTATATTCAATTATTTCTCTAATTGTGATTAATAAATTGATTACTATCACTTTTTGTAACAATAACATTACCCACAGAAATCATATGATTACTAAAAAAGGTTTACTCACCATAGTAATATATCTTCACACTTGAGCCCATCCAAAGAAAAATTTAAGATATTTGAGCATATTATATTTATTCTGTTTTTCATGTCAATCATTTCTCCAAATCTGAAAACAGAAAAGTAATATTCTACAAGTTTTTGCGCATAAAAATAGAACTGTGTACCGAGGGGGTAATCACGAGTGGATATCCTTGTACAAATTTGTGGATATACCGTGGATATGCATGGATATACTATGGATATACGTGGATATACCGTGGATATACATGGATATACCGTGGATATCCATGGATATACCGTGGATATACATGGATATACAGTGGATATACCTGGATATACCGTGGATATACATGGATGTACCTCGATTCATATTCAAATGCGCATGCTCACTCCCTCGTGATTTAATAGGTTATGTTCAAGGTTATTTTTCATTATTTCTCTTAGTGTAACGGATGTTATTTAATATAATTCCGTAGTTATAGTGCTTTCGATTGTTGATAAACTGGATCATAAAAGTTCAATTTCATCTTAATTATTCCAAAGTGAATAATAATTCCATTATACAGGGTGTTTCACCATAAACTGGACAAACATATATAGCCGTGTGGGATGTAGATGACACCGAGGAAGTCATTTTTGCCTAATGACATACACATACACCCCGTTTTCGACGCATAAGCGAGATACAGGGTGTTAAATGTCAACTTTGAGCTATATTCTGAAAACTGTGGTGTGTTATGCGTGACATTTGGAATAACGGTTACTGGTCACATCTTAGTATTTTTTAGGGCTCAATTCAATTGTGTTGTAGAATTTGGAAAAATAAAATTCAAAAAGGCGGAAAACCTGCAAAGTTGGAATTTTTTTTCTCGGTTGCCAATTCAAAAAGCACTACCAGATTTTCTAAGATTTTCCGTGAAAAATTTTTTTCAAAATTCGAACTCAACTTTTTTTTACATGTCCTAAATGAAAATAAAATTTCTGCCGAAATTCTTGAAATTATTCATGGTTGAACTATCTTTCATTCCGAATTGAATACTGTGGTGAAAACAGAATGAAAAAATATCCATTGGTTTTATTTCTGTAGCCTTCCAAAGATTACGCCCGGAGAACTTTCATAATTTTTATTAAAAAAAAGGAAGCCGTACGAAGGCCAAAATTGTGCTAATGGGCTGCCAGAATGACCCGGACGGAAATATGAATTAATAAACCAAAAAATTTTTTTCGAAAAACTTTGGTAGGAAACGAACTCTCTACGAGTATGAATTGGGTTTATTTTAATCTTATAAATTTCCGTCACCAAAGCGACGCCAGTTAATCGAAAGTGGAGAGTTCGATTCCCACCAAAGTTTTTTGAAAAAAATTTTTTTGGTTTATAAATTCATATTTACGTCCGGGTCACTCTGCCAGCTGATTAGCCTAAATTTGACCTTCGTGCGGCCTCTAGTTTTTTGAATAAAAATCATGAAAGTTCTCTGAGCGTAATCTTTTGAAGGCTACAAAAAGAAAACCAATGAATATTATTTCATTATGTTTTCACTACAGTATTCAGAATGAAAGATAGTTCAACCATGAAAAATTTCAACAATTTCGGCCGAATTTTTTTTCACTGAGGACATGTAAAAAAAAAGTTGAGTTCGAATTTAAAAAAAAAATTTTCACGGAAAATCTTAGAAAATCTAGTACGTTGAAATAGTGCTTTTCAAATTGGCAACCGAGAAAAAAATTCCAACTTTGCAGGTGTTCCGCCATTTCGAATATTCTTTTTCAAAATTCTACACCACAATTAAATGGAGTCCTGAAAAATACTGAGAAGTGACAAGAAACCGTTATTTCGAATGTCACGCATAACTCAACACAGTTATCAGATTATTGCTCGAAGTTGACATTAAACACCCTGTATTTCGCTTATGCGTCGAAAACAGGGTATATGTCATAAGTCAAAAATGACTTCCCCGGTGTCGTCTACACGGTTACATATGTTTGTCCAGTTTATGGTGAAATACCCTGTACATTCAATTCAGATTTGCAATGGAAACAGTATTCGAAAAACTGATGGTGAATTTGCCAAAATATTCTCAAATATGCGGGTTACGCCCTATACTATACTAAAACTCGGTGGACCGGCCCGAGGAAATCTGTCGAATTCATATCAAGTGTTTGAATACTGACATTCTGGAATCAAATTCGTTATTAAATGAGCTATATTCTATAGCAGTCGTGGAGAAAAGTGTTTGTGACTATAGGATAGTTCGAAATGCATGGAAATACTGTGGATTTGCATGGATATGCCGTGGAAATACATGGATATACCTGGATATACTTGGATGTACGAGGATATACCTGGAAATACGTGGATATACCTGGATATATTTATATATTTGGATATATTGTACAAAATTTTGCTCCGTGATTACCCCCTCGCTGTGTACCTACTTATTCAATTAATCCATACAGGGAATAATAATCGAAATTTAATTTAGAAAATTCTGAAAATTTCCTCACTGTATGGCAGCTTCGCTGCGATTTTGAGATTCTTCTGGAACCACTTTTTAGACAGATTCCCTCAAGTTACCATTTTAGTATAGAATAGAACGATATCCTTTGAGAATACTGAATAATCACTATGAGAAGCAAACCTGTTCAAGAGTTAGATCAATTCCTTCCATTCCACTTCAAATAATAACCATATGACACAACAGTTTTTGTAGAAGATATATTATCTTCATAACTCACTAGAAATAGATTAAGAATTGTTATTTACGATTTGTTCTTTAGTACTTACCGTAACAAGAAATTGATGAAAAAGTTGTAAAGCTTACACAGTAGCACCCGTTCATTTAGCCTGGTGAACTTTAAACTGAGCGAAACTCGATTTTATTCAAAATAATATGTACTCCCTAAACACATCTGTCATCTTGTCATTTTTCTATAAAAACATAACATAACCTATATCATACTGATCATCGCGCCACGACCGATGAATATTGCGGATTATTCCGGAAGTAGCACAAAATTTCAATTGTTTTGATCTACAAATTTTGTTCACGATTTTTACTTAGGAGTCGTTTCACCAGGTGTTCTATGCATCTATATCTAAGGGCAGTCCAATGAACTGTCATCTGTCCATGCTTGGTTATTTTGAGTAGGTTTTCAGCATTTTACATTGTTTTTCTTGAATGAAAACAGGCCATTCTTTAGTTATGTTGTGAATTGTGGCAGTAGACAAGAACGAAGTAGGGTTGGGTTACTCAGAATATCGTCTATCGTCATTTTCCTACATATTTCTATTTGAATGAATAAGCCAGAATCAGACAATCGAAATTGATCACCTGTGTTGAGAGGGTTGTGTTAATACCTATACCCAACTGAGAAATTCTTGAAATTGCTTAAAACCCCCTCTTTTTGGTAAAATTATAATATTTTTGTTCATGTTGCATACCCTCCAGAATCATGATCAGCTGTTTTCTTTGACTTCCCTTTCAGTATAATATCTGTGAGTATAACAATAAATACAAGGACTTTAGTAATTAGGTACTAATTTTCTTTATTGATAACATAAACTGTAACATTTGAACAACCTTGAATCTGAATATTTGGGAATGAATTATGCAAGATTATTGTTTCTTCTTGTGTTTTTTGTATATGTGTTGTTGATGTACTAACTGGCTGGGGTGTTATAGAACTGTAAATTTTATTTGCAGTATCTTTCTTATTTTTTTCGGAATCATCAATGTACCCCTCAGCCACAGTAGTTGATCGCCAACCGCCATGGCGCTTTAGTGCCGTTATGTCTCCTCCAGAATCTACTAATAAAGTAGCCGACGAGCGGCGAAAACAATGCCCTGTTTATAGTCAGGTAATTTTAAAAAAGATGCAATGTCTTTCCCCATTGCTCCAAATTTATTGATGCCAATTCTTTGTGAGTGATACTTTCCATTTTGAAATTTAAAGAATAAAATATTGTGCGATATATTGGTAGGCCTCAGATTCAAATATTTCTTCACTATGGTATACAAATTTCCAGTAATAGCAAATTTTCTGGCAATTTTTGTTTTTGTATTTGGTACATTGACCATTAAAATAGATCCTTGGTCTTCTAAATCATTAATCTGCATAGAGTACAATTCTGCTGCACGACAAGCACCCATAATGCCCATTATTAAAGCAACCTGAAATAAATTATATATTTGACGAGATGATGAAAACGATTGAATTATTGTGAGATCTACTACCTTTGTTGCCAGATATTTATCATCAGAAGCTTCATTTAAGAATTTATCCACTTGTTCTGGCGTAAAAGTTTTTGCCTTTTTGGCAATATGTTTTTCTGATTTCCGTTTCAGAAATGCACGTAATTTTGAATAGTTTTCTATATTGACTCCCTGATTTATGTTAAGTGTGCTTCTTAGCATGGAGTAGAAAGTCCATAGGGATGACGCTCCTCAATTCACTAAAACATGCCAGAAGAACGTTCTCAGAAATCGATGACTTGATGTTCCTACTGTTACACCAATCCAAAAAATTTATGTATGCAGCTTTATACTTTTTTTCGGATTTTTCAGGCAATAAACTATGAATTGTAGTATTAGCTGCTTCCCGTATTTCTGTGGTGTACATAATAATTCATCATCACTATCTGAATTCTTCTCTTTCATCAAAATATCCACAATAATTAGATACCTATAGTCCATCCAAGAATGATTGACATCTCGGGGAGCTTTGGAAAATCGAAATTATGTTGGTAATGCCCATTCAGTAATATTTTGAGTTGCGGAATTCAGGTTGGTGTTGGAAATAACACTGACATTTTGTTCTGTCATTAATGTTATTATTATTATTAATAACACAATAAGAGTTGAGGTAAATACCTATAAACTCAAATTAGCTAACATTATAAAAAAAAACAATTCAATGTACACCTCCCCAAAATAAAGTGAATTAACATAAAAAAAAAGAATCCAAATATTTCAAGCATAGGTACAACATAGTAGAACAAATTCAGCAGCTACAACAGCCAACATTTCCTCATCATCAAAGTCGTCTTAGTCTGTCCACCCCATTCTTAAAGCTATTGGTGGTAGAGCTATTGACCACGGAACTGGGAAGACTATTCCAGGATTGGAACACTCTATTTGGAAGGAACAACTGCCTTGGAATGGTCCGGAAATTCTCCTTCCTCAATTTAAAATTATGCCCTCGGAGGTTATTAAAGTTTCTGCAGAAAATGGCCTCGACTTGAGGACCAAAAATTCCGTGCATACACTTGTATGTGAATATCAGGCACAGAAATATAGGTAATAAATACTAGAACGCCAATCAGTTCACAATTCCTGGCATCTCATAGGGAAAATTGACCTACTACAGAGTTTGCGCAATATGAGAACGTGTCATCAGGGTAGGACTTAAAATTTTTGACTTCGTGAATGTGGTAGAATAAGTTGTCGATATCAACATTTGCAATAATAATAAAATAGCTGTAGTATCTTACTTAAACTAAACTTACTTTCATAAAATGGGTTTCTCCTTTATTTGCGCAAAAAAGAACCATGCACTTCATTTTGTCTATAATTTGTCACAGCACTCGACTATCAAAATTAACTAGTAAAACTCAAGTACAGAACTAAACTAAAGGAGTATCAATACTACACAATGTTCAAGAAAACAACGAGGAATTACCGAAAACGGAGCAGAAAAGGCAAGCGAATTTATACGAATGAATAAACAGGAAAGCACACAACAAAGGGAATCAACAAATCCTGAAATACGACACTGCTCTTTTTCTGATGTGAAGATGTGTTTGTTTTCGTCGCGTAGCGGTGTTGCCGAATTCACTGGTTTCACAATAAGATTTATTCCGAACTTCATCTGAAACCATAATGCTTGGCAACGACGTGGCAAGAAAAGACGAGCTGCGCATGTACAAGTAGTAGGTGTTTATTCGCTATGTGGGGTCATTTTACTGAATCTCGGACGTACTTTTTTTTTTTTTTTTTTGTTCTAGAAGAGGTGAATCTTACATCAGACACCCAGTCTTTCTGGGTAGTGTCGGATTCTTACCGACTAAACACCTCTCCTGCGGTTGGTTCCGGGCATAAGCCTATAAACCTTCCATCATCTTATCTGTTATTTTCTCTTTCGCATTCTTTTATGCTGAGTGTTTGTGTACATCCTCCAATTGGATATCTCTTACTAAGTGTGGAGTTCTATATCTTCATTTTCGCAATTGGTCTCTAGGTCTTTTGCGGTAAATTCTAGCTGTTTTTTCATCTTCAGCGGGGTCAAAGTCAACTAACCTTCTAAGGTCGTCATTTGGATGTTCACTAGCTCTTTCATAGGCTTTTGCAGCTTTTCGTTTGATGAATGTAGTAATGGACTCCCATTTTATGTCTTTTTGTATCTGTTCATTCTTAACAAACCAGGGGGCGTCTAATGCCCATCTCAGAAATTTGTTTTCTGTACTTTGTATCCTCTTTATATGGGTTCTCGCTGCATATCCCCATGCTGTTGATCCATATGTTAGCTGCGGTCTGGCGACTGCTTTTATGATCCTCAATTTCGTGTTTCTGTTCATTTGGCTTCTTCTGCCTATAATCGGATATAGTCTTTTCATTGCTACATTCGTTTTATCCACTGCATACTTAATGTGTTGTTTCCACGTAAGTCCCTTGTCTAATATTACTCCTAGATATTTAGCTTCATTCTGCCATTCTATTTCATTATCGTCTATGGATATTTTCGATTCCATCTTCAGTTTTCTCTTTTGAAGGAGTATTGCTTGACTCTTTTCTCCATTGATTTTGATTTTCCATCTGTTACACCATTGACTGATATCGTCTGCAGCTTCTTGAAGTCTTTTGTGAATTATTTTTGTATTTCTGTGCCTAATTGCTATGCCCGTATCGTCCGCGTATAGAGCAAGCAGGCATCTTGGATTTCTTGGTATATCATGTATGTATATGTTATAGAGTAGCGGTCCTAGTATGGATCCTTGGGGAACTCCTGCTTCCAAATATCTGAGTGTGGAATGAACATCACCTATTTTCACACAAAAGTTCCTATCCCTCAAATAATTTCTTATTATTCTGCATAACTTGGGTGAATAACCTGCGGTTTTCATTTTATATGCTAGTCCTTCATGCCATACTCTATCAAAAGCTCTGGTTACATCTAGTAGTAGTAGTCCTGTGGCTTGTTTATTCTGAAATCCTTCTGTGATATACTCGGTTATTCTTAGGAGCTGTTGTTCAGTTGAATGTTGTTTTCGGAACCCAAATTGTTCACTCGGTATCGTCTGCAGGGCCTCTGTTTCTTCATTAAGTCGTCTGGCTAAGACTCTCTCCACAATTTTTCCTAGGGCTGGGAGCAGGCTTATCGGTCTATAGTTCTGTGGGAACTTTTTGTCTTTACCTGGTTTATTGAAAACAATCACTTCGGCAGATTTCCATCTTTTTGGAAAGTGCTCTGTTCTCATCACGCCATTTGCTATGCTAGTGAGAGCTGCCGTTCCTTTCTTTGACATTTTCTTCAGCATGAGATTTGTAATTTTATCTTTTCCAGGAGCCTTTCTTGTTTTCAAATTATTGATTATCTCTTTGATTTCTGCCGGAGATGTTGGGTGAGGGATTTTGTCATCCGGTGGTGATTCTTTCATTTCTTCTTCATTATCTTCTATTAATTCTTCTAGGTCCTCATCGTCTTCTTCACAATAGTTTATTCTTGACTCCCTTTCTATAGTATCGGCAAGAGCGTTAGCTTTATCGCTTTTTGAATATGCCATTCCATGCATTCCATGCATTCCATGCAGTGGTGGAATTTGAGTTTTTTTATTACGTAAATTTTTTTGCATTTTCCATGCAGAGTGGTCTTCTGTGTTGAGTTCACTGATTTTCTTATTCCATCTATCCGTTCTGAGCTCCCTTAGTGCATTTTTAAGTATTTGACTATGTCTGTTCAGTCTGATTTTATCATTATCTGTTTTATACATCCTGTAGTTCTTTCTTAGTCTTCGGTTGACTTTAATCAGTTCTTTCACCTCTTTTGGAGTATCGCCATAGGGATGTTTGAGAGTAGGTTTAGTTTTTCTAACCGTGCTCTCTCCATAGGATTTCATAATCGCACTCTCCAAAGCTATGACTGATTTATCTAGTTCATCAGGAGTGTTAATTTGTGGAATACTCGTGATATTTTCTTGGAGTTTATTCTTATATTCGTCCCAATCGGTATGTTCTCGTGTTTGAGTCACTTCATTTCTAGGTCCATGTCCTAAAATGAACTCTATCGGGTTGTGATCAGATGTTCCATCCTCTATCGTTTCAAGAGCAAAATCTTGTTTTATATTTTTCATTATAACTATGTCTAGCACATCAGGGGTTCCATTGCCACTAGGTAAATAAGTCGGTATTTCCGGTCCCATGATTATAGCATCTTCCTTTTCGGCATATTCTTTCAATTTCTTGCCATTTGGATTCTCTATTTTAGAATTCCATTGTTGAGATTTACAGTTGAGATCTCCAAGTATTATTCTTGGAAAATGACCCCCTAATAAAATCTTCATCTCTTCCTCTGGCAGATTTATTTGCGGTGGTTTATATACAGAGAATACCTTTATGCTTTCTCTTCTTATCTTTACTGTGATCGATAGTGCCTCTATAGTTGCGTCATTGTTCTCGTGATTTACAACCGCATTCAGGTAATGGTTCACGTTTCTTTTAACGAGAATAGCAACCCCTCCACCGTTTCTTTCATTTCTGTCTCTTCTGTATATTTCGTAGTTTACGAAGGATATTTTATCTTTAGGAGTTAATTTAGTTTCCTGAAGCGCCATAATATCAGGATGTCTTTCTTCTAACAATTGTTCAATATCTGATTTACGGGCTCTGATTCCGTTAATATTCCAGGAAACTATCTTCAGATTTTCTAGCTGTGATTGCATGTTCATAAATTATTTATTTCCAAATAAGTTTTGAAATTTCTTCTCGAATTCTTTTTCAAATTTCTGCATTATTCTGCTGAATATTTTCTCAGTGAGTTTGTCAAGTTCATCTTTAGGGTCTTCCCTTCTGGTTTCAATTGGTTTTGTGGACGAGTTCTTTGTTTTTAAAAGCTTTTATTTAGTTTCACCTGTCCCGGTGTCTGTCTGTCTGTCTGTCTGTCTGTCTGTCTGTAATCAAATCTTGCAAGTTGAATATGACACACTTCTAATCGTCCGATTGATTCGGAATTTGGCAGGTGTACATAATTCTGGTGACAATGCATCATGAAATATTTTTTATAGAAAAAAACAAAATGGCGGCTCCAAAATGGCGGATGAGTTTTGTAATTATCATCCGATTCCATTCAAAATTAGTATCTGGGGGTTTTTGGGTTCGACAATGATGATTCTTCCGTCAAAATTGAAAAATTCAAGATGGCGGCTACAATATGGCGGACGAGTTTTGTAATTATGATCCGATTCTATTCAAAATTGGTATCTGGGGGTTTTCTGGGTCGGAAATTACGATTTTTCAAAATTGAGGAATTCAAGATGGCGGCTTCAAAATGGCGGATGAGTATTGTTATTATAAAAGCTTGTCTTAAAAAATCATTTTTTTATTATAGCTTGTTTGTACCTGTGGTTTTTCAACAGTAACAACAGTCTCTATTTTTTCAGCGATTTTCTTGGGGGGGGCTTCTTTTTTTGTCGGTGTTTTCTTCTTCGTAAGATTTCTATATGCGCTGCAGCCTTTATAACTGGCCGGATGTCCACTCTGGTTACATAAAACGCATTCCGCGTTCCTTTCGCCTTCTTTTTGCGTCAATGCACACTCTTTTGTGCAATGCGCTCCTAAGCATTTCACGCATCTCCACGGAAATGTACATTTATTTTGTGCATGTCCATATCTCTGGCAGCGATGGCACTGTCCTGGACCTTCTGGCTTCTTTTTGGGCTCTATTTCGATACAAAGGCTGTAGATCTTTTTGATTTGAAATATTTCCTTGTGCTGCGTTTTTACAAGGTAAAGAGGAATTGCTTTTTTGGTTTTATTTGACGTCATTCTCGTCACTTCGGCATCTTTAATACCTTGAAGTCCTAAGTCGTTTTTAATAACTTCAATATCCGCGTCCAGTGGCAAGTACCTTATAACGGCGTATACTCTCCTTTCTTCTTCCAATTGGTAGGTAAAATATTCCTTACCTTGTTGATCAAGAAATTTAGTGAGTTTCCTGAAGTCTTCTGCAGACGAAGCAATAATTTTAATGCCGTCTTTTACTACCGTTGCCCGGTTATAATTTATTTTTTTGTTATAAAGCGCTTTAGACATTTCCGTCCAGTCTGAAGTCCCCATCATTGTTAATGGGGGAATTTTCTCTTTGATAGGTGACTGAGGTGTCACCGTTGATTTTTGTAGGTTTTCCTCTATTGAGGAAGAGCTCTCTTTCCGGGCACGCTTGGCCCGGGGTGCTCCTTGCGATTGGGGGGCTTTTTTGCTGTCCTCAATATTTGAGGCTGGCTTTTTGGGAGGGACAACTGGCGTAGCTTTGGAATTAGCTTGGTTCGTTACCGGTTCAGAAGTCAAAACCTGGGAATAACTTCTTACCTTGATGACAAAAAGATGGCGGAAGTGAGTGATGCTCAACTACAGTCAGAGCTCAATAAATGGAGAAAAGACGATCTGATTGAATATATTATTTATGGAAAAGTACCAAATAATGTTAAAGTTGGTGGTCAAGTGTTAGTGGCGCTGGCTAAAAGACACGAATCCGAAAAATCCACTGCAGAGATTCTACCAGAGGAACCGATCCGAAAGAGCAATGAAGAAGGGCCCGCGGTCAAGCAACCAGCGGAAGAATTGAACCTAAGTGAAAAATTAATATTTCATCTAGAGAAACGGGTAACTGATCAAGAACTGATTATAGAAATGCTAAAAAAGACAATTTCCAATAAAAGTGAGGTTAAAAACGATCTCAATGAAAAAATCCCTACGGAAAATAGGATAACAAATCCAGAGTTGCCAATGGTAAGAAAACACACTGGAAATAAACTAGCAGTACAGAAACCTGTACGTCAACGATCTACCTTTTCTGAAGTAGCAACAGAGTCACCTGGTGGAGGATCTGAGAAGCCACAATCTAAGGAAAGGAAACTAGAAGGCACTGAAAATGCAACTGCTACTGTGAACACAGAATCCCATAAAGAACTACAAAATACTAGAACTACCCAAAATAACCTGAAAATTCTAGGAACAAACATCAACACAAATGGAGCACTCAAATCAATGGATCATAAAGCCTGGCTTTATGTAGGGAAAGTTAACAACAGATGTACAAAGGAAAATGTCCTAGAGTTTCTTTCAGCGAGCTCTCCCAGAAATGAAATAATAGTGGAGGAAATATCGAACACTGCTAGTACAAGCAAAGCTTTCAAGGTTGGAATTGATTTCAAACTATTAGACGAAGTCAATAAACCGGAATTCTGGCCACAGGGTGTAATAATCAGGAGATTTCGGTTTTTTCGAAAAACTAGATAAGAAAACATTCAATATACTGAACATAAACATCAAATCCATAAAAAACAAAATAGAACAACTGGAGCAAGTCTTGGAGCAAGAGGAGGTAAACATGGCCGTCATTACAGAACATTGGCTACCAAAAATTAATGTAGAGCAATTGGCATTACAGAATTACAAGATTGCTTCAAATTATTCCAGAGAAAATGGCTATGGAGGAGTCCTTATCATTTATAGAGATGACTTGAAGGCTGAGAGACTTGCATGTGTCGAGAAATACTCTGAAGAAGACCATATAGAATTAGCGGCTGTATATGAGAGTACACAAAAAAAGATCATAATTGGGGTATATAGACAACCAAAAGGAATATTTGAAAAATTTTTGTGCCAATTAAGAGCATGCCTAGATGAGGTACATAAGATCAACATGGGCTCAAATGAAATTCTCATTGCAGGTGACTTCAATGTAGATGGGATGAAGGATACCAAAGGTAGTCGAGATCTGCAGGAGTTGATGGAAGATTATGGTTTGCATCCTACCTTCAATGAACCTTCAAGAGTGACTGCCACATCGAGGACACTAATTGACAATGTCTACTCAAACAGACACTCAAATTACAGTTCACAAACCTTAGAGTTGCATATCTCTGACCACAGGTGCCAGGTGCTGAGTTGCCCCAGGAACAATGTGAAACTCACGAAGGATGAAAGGAGACTAATCAGGCAGACTGGAGAAGTAAACATCAGGGACTTCAACAATGCTCTAAGGGAAGAATCATGGTACGGTATATTTTCCAAACAATCAGCAAACGAATGTTTTGACCAATTTTGGAGGAGATTTTTGGAATTATTTGAACTCACGTGTCCGGAGAAGATTATTACCATCAGAAAAACACAACGGAAATTCAAGTTAAGCAAGGAAATTCAGGAGATGAAAACCAAACTGGATGCGCTATCGGTCATACTGAGCAATAGGAAAGATGATGCTAGTAGAAGAGCATACAACATATATCGCAAAATGTACAGAAAAAAAATCACGGAAATTAAGAGGATAGAAAACTCAAGGAAAATTGAGAGAGCTGCAGATAAAAATAGAGCAGTGTGGGAGGTGATAAAATCAGGCACAACACAAAAGAATACAAACTGCGCACCAATGATAGACCCCGAGATGATAAGTGAGTATCTAGCCAAAGTTGGAACTGAAAATGGAAGTGATGGCACGTTGAATAATGCAAATCCTTTAGACTTACATAAGCAAGCAATGGGGGATATAGAAAATTCTTTTTTTCTGGCAGAGACCACACCAGAGGACATATTGAGGGTTGCAAAGAAACTCAAATCCAAGAAATGCAAAGACATCTATGGAATGTCTCCATCCATGCTCAAGAACATCATAGCGAGCATCGCAGAACCATTAGCAATGCTCATAACAAAATGCTTCAACGAGGGCTATTTTCCAAACGAATTAAAAAGAGCTAAAATAATTCCAATATTCAAGGGAGGTGAAAAGAAACCTGAAAATTATAGACCCATCTCAGTTCTCCCAAGCCTTTCAAAAGTCTTTGAAATGGTATTGAAGGATAGAATATCCTATTTCCTTGACAAATTCAATATAATCTGCAGGGAGCAGCATGGTTTTCAACATGCAAGGTCAACTAATTCAGCTGTGACCTCTATTCTGATACAGGCAGCAGAATCTTTCGATAAAAAGAAAAAGAGCAAACTGGTATCATGTGACCTGAGCAAAGCATTCGATACAGTTAAGCACGAAGTGTTAGTGCAGAAATTGGAACGCTATGGCATCAGGGGAGTTCCATTGCAGTTGCTGAGAAGTTACTTGAGTGATAGATATCAGAGAGTAGCTGTGGGAGATGGATATTCGGAGTGGAGAGGAGTTCAATATGGAGTGCCTCAAGGGTCCATACTTGGACCTATTTTGTTTCTGCTGTATGTGAATGATCTTCCACCAAATGTGCAATCAGATGCCACGGTGCTCTTTGTGGATGATGCCTCTTTCTTCATTACTGACGATGATGAGGCCAAGCTCCAGAGCAGAGAGACTGATATACTCAAACAGGCTGAAAAATGGTTCCATTCTAACAACTTGAAGATGAATAAAGGGAAAACACAATATCTTACATTCGACAGCAAAAAAAATGATACAAGCTTGAAATTCCTCGGCATCTACCTGCAGCCCAATCTGAGCTTCAGAGCACATGTAGATTATATCATAAAAAAACTATCAATTGGAACCTATACCATAAGAAGAACAAAACAAATCGCAGGGAAGCAAGCAGCTAGACAAGCCTACTTCGCATTCTTCCATAGTGTAATGAGCTACGGTCTACTGTTCTGGGGTGGTACAGGTGAAAGTAAAAAAATATTCATCAAACAGAAGAGAGCAATTCGGGTTATCTGTGACCTGAAGTACACAGAAAGCTGCAGAAACCACTTCAAACAGGAGGGAATCCTTACTCTCACATCATTATACATACTGGTATGCATATTATATGTCCATAACATCCAGGACACAATTGAGAAAAACGAAGCGAATCACGAGTACAAGACAAGAAGTGCCAACAAGTTTAGGACGCCCTATCACAGGATATCTGCAGCACAACTCAATGTGAATTATGTTGCCATAAATATTTACAATAGAATTCCTGAAAGATTTAAGAATATGAATTCCAAAAGACTGAAGAAAGAGATGAAAAAAATGTTGTGTGAAAAGGAGTACTACGAAATTGATGAATTCTGGAACGACCATCTTGTATAGTTTCTTTTATGTAGTTTGTCCTTGCATGTAATATGAAATTAACTGTTCTATACACTTTTATTATTGACTATACTAGACACCCCATGTAAAATGTTGATGGGTAAGAACTTTTTCACATTATTGTAATTTTAAATGTGAATAAAGGCATTTGATTTGATTTGATTTGATACCTGTGGATTTGGAGACTTCGTATTGGAGAGTTCTTCTCTCAAGAGTCTCAACTCGTTTGTCAGATTCGCCATGGAAGTTGTCAGAGCGGCTAAATTGGCTTTGAGCTCATCATTCTCCTGTCGCAGCCTGATGAGTTCCTTCAGTTCGTCACTTTCGTCCTCAGAGGTCGTGTATCTATCCTCCGTATCCATGAAGGATCCATCGTTATCCGAATTTTCATCCATGTTTAAATTCGGATAATAGTCACTACACTTACTTGTTCAACTTCACTAAAAAGTCCTGAAATCACTCACGCACGGAACCAACGATCCTTTCGGACCTGGACTCAACGAGCGAAAACACAAAACTTCTGACAAGCACTAACTTGCGTTTGAGCATTGCGTTTGAGCGCTAAACGTTGCGTTTGAGCACTAAACTGGTTTTCACACAAACTTAATCTCTCGGCACGTCCGAACTCGTCGTCGTCTCGCTTGTGACTGTCGGACGTACCTAATAGCATTCTAGTATTTATTATATTTCTGTGATATCAGGTCACCTCTAGTGCGCCTATCAGCAAATGTCGTCATGTTATTCAGACGGAGGCGGGTCTCATAATCTGGTCGGACGATTCCAAATGGGATTCTGGTATTCCACCTCTGGACAGACTCGAGTGAATTCATGTCACCAATAAGGGCAGTCCACCATACCGGGCCAGCGTATTCCATAACAGGGCGTATGAAAGACTCATAAATCAGCTTACAAACGGATCTATCAGAGCCACGGAAGGATCTCTAAACCAGGTAGGTCAGTTGACGGGCTTTGGCTGTAATTGAAGCAACATGGGTGGACCAGGTCAGATCGCTCGATATGGTCAAGCCCAAATCACATTGACTGGTGACAGAAAAAAGACAATGATCGTCAATTGTGTAGGAAAGTCGCGGATTATTTCTGCCTATGTGCAGTACACGACATTTGTCTAGATTTAGTGGAAGCAACCATTCTCGACACCAAGCGGACAGTCTATTAAGATCCTGTTGGAGAATTGTGGCATTGAGAAGTGGAAAATTATAGATCTTAGTATCGTCCGCATACATAGAACATGTCGACAAAAAACAACCAGGGAGATCAGAGGTATATAGAAGGAACAGAATGGGACCGAGGACCGATCCCTGAGGGACACCACTTCGAACATGCCATTCGGAAGATGAGTATACATCTCCAACCCTCACTCGAAAATTTCTGTTGGTCAAAAACGCACGAATCCACTCAAGAAGACCTCCCCTCAACCCCAGGTGGTCCAGCTTATGAAGAAGACGATTATGTGGGACACGATAAAATGCCCTAGAAAAATCTAGGTAGATCACATCGACTGGAACGTTCTCGTCCCATACTTTAGTCCAATCGTCGAGACAACAGATCAGGTGAGTGAGGGCTGAACGGTGAGGTAGGAATCCGTGTTGTTGGTTGGGAAAAATTCCTTGAGCTGAGCAGAAATCGATCACCCTGTCACAAACTATTCTCTCCAGGACTCTAGACAGGACCGATAGCAGACTTATAGGTCTATAATTGAGTGGGGACAGCTTATAACCCCTCTTATAAATGGTGGTTACAGAGGCGGATAACCAATCGGAGGGTAGAGTGCAGCTGAAGAGAGATTTCTTGAATATAAGGAAAACCGGAAGCGCCAAGACTCCAGAACAGTTCTTCAACAAACGCGGCGAAAAACCGTCTCTGCCAGGGGAACTATCCACCTTCACCTTAGAAAGATATTCCATCACTAAGTGCTCAGATAGACTTACAGTATCCATAAAATTACTCGTTCGAGCAGATGTTAGGGTAGGTAAGTTTCCCGCAGGCTCTGGGGTGAACACTTCGGCAAATGTACTAGCTAGAACGTCAGCTGTTTCACGTGGATTGCTGCAGACATCTCCAGACGGCTTCCTCACAACCGGTAGACTGACCTTTGAGTTCATCGTGGTTCTCAAGTACTTGAAAAACTGCTTTCTGTTGGATTTGGTCGCTAACTTTCTCTCGAAATTAGTTTTGGCTGAATGAATGGTAGAAGAAACAAAATTGGAGAAATCCCTGTGGGCCCTGTAGTCAGTAACATTCCGACTGCGTAGATATCTCTGCCAAAGGGACCTTTTGCGTTTCAGAAGTTTCATAATTTGGTCGTTTATCCATGGTTTTGTCGGAATGTAAGTAGATGCGACCTCCCTGGTACCAGCAGACATGGCTTTGTTCAACTCAGCCTCGAACAACTTCCACATCTCATCGATTGGCAGATCAGGTGATAAAAGAGAACTCCAGTCAACCGATCAGAGAGTCTCCAATATGCGGCTATAGTCGACAATCCTCCTGAACTTTACCTGTCGAGACTGTAATGAAGTAGGTAGCTGCATCTGGAGTTCTGTGAGTAAAACGTCATGATCCGACTTACCAATAGCTGGAAAGTGTTCAAGTGTTTCGAACAAATTTGGCAAAAAATTGAGCAAGTGAAATAAATATCTTTGAAATGAGGCTCTTGAAGAGTGTACAGCTAAAAAATGGAAAGCCTGCACAGAGCACGTAGAAAAAGAAATGAGAGAAGATTAGTCAAAATATAAGGAATGTTATGATATATTGCTGACAAAACCTTTCATTATGAACATGACTAGTTCTGCCCAGATGAGGAAAAAATAACATGTTGTGGTTGTTGAAACAGAATAATAGGACCTTCATTGTTCACAGATATTGAAAATTACGATGTCATGACAAAATTCTTCATATATTAAATTGATCCATTGGTTAAGTTTTGTTTCTGTTTTGATATCTATTACAAATTTCCCAATCCATTCACATTGCAGTAGCACGCTTCAAATTATCAACTAGATTTTTTCGGTTTAGCGAATATTCATATTGAACATTGAAAAGGACCGTGCTATTTAATCACCCACGATATTTTTCGTTATCATACCTGAATTTCCAGGTTGTATGCTCCTATAATTGATCGTAAGATCGAAAATGTATCAATACAAGATGAAAATAATATACTGCTGTTATACAGATTCACACGGTGGTAATCGTATGTGAAAATTGGGAACATTTTCATGTTCAAAGTTCCTTACTTCAAAAAAATATCGTTCAATTTTTAGTTTATTTCTATATCTATCATGAAAGCACAAAAAATTTTTAGTTACTTTTTTGTAACTAGAAATAAAGCTGCGACTGGACTTTCAAGGCCTGCTCTGATGTCAATCATTCTTGGATGGACTATATCACTTCAATTCAAATACAGTACATCAAAATTATTCAAGTGACATTTCTCGTACTCGCCTACTCTCGATATCAATAATGAATAGTTCCCGTTCGTTTAGAGGACGCCTACTCCCCTCGATGTCAATAATGAATTGTTCCCTTTCGTTCAACAAGCGCGATTTCTGTGGTCGAGAATTGAATCGCGTAATGAACGTCAAAAATTCACTTTTTCCAAATTCGATTTTTGAATATTCAGGCCAAAGGAAAGGTAGAAATGAATGGCGAGAACGTTGCCTTGGTATCTGAAATAGTGTTCCCGATCGATCCGACTTTTTTATTCATTTGGGAAGCTGTTTTTCCTATTTGTATTAGAGTGAGTTATAGGCGTGAGTTATTATTACCTCACACTATTGGTTTATAGAGGCTATTACAGATCAAATTCAGTTGAATAATGGATATATTATTCTATGGGAGTAGATAAAAGGTGCGTTTGAGTTGACGATCGGTGGAGCGAGTAGAATAGTGAACACAGTAGAAAGAGGAGATCCCGAGCACTTTTGTCAAATCGAACACGGTGGAGTCAACGAATGCTTACCTAACCTAACGGAAGAATTGTATTGTGACAGAAATTCGAATTTATTTTTGAGAAATAAAACTTTAAAGTAGACGTGGAGTGCGCTCGGAGCATTTCGACCGTCAACTCGAACGCCCCTCAAGTTGTCTGCAATATCCTCTTCAGTTTCAACAAGATCACCACTGACAGAATTAATTTTCTCTACTCTTATTTCCGCTTTGGACCGGTTACATAATATTTCATCTACACATTTCCATATTGCCTTAGATCGGTTAACATTGTCTGCTATCTGCTTCTGCGCAAACATTCGTTTCGAGAGTTTTATCAGCTTATTTAACTTGTTCTTATAAGAAATATAGTGTCTTTTGAGGTTTACATCATCTGGTGCTTCCAGCACATGCTTGTACATGAGTTCTCTTGTTAACCGATACTAAGAGTGCAGAGGTTATCCATCTTTTCCGCGGTCTTTCATTTTTCCTTATTCGCCTTATTGCTGTATTTCCTTCAATATACGCCTTGATCTTCTCAATAAAATACTCGGTCATCTCATCTATACTATCCGAAGAGTACAATCCGCTCCAACTCTCATTCTTCAGCTCTTCTCTGAGTGCAGCATAGCTAACAAATCTCTTAATCACACCCTCACCCATCTTTGCTCTCTCATAGGTATCCCGGCTCAAATTCATCGTGATCGCTGTGGGGTAATGGTCCGTAATATCAGTTTCGAATATGAAAGATCTGACATCCACAGTTGGGGGTGTTTTAACCAAAAAATGGTCGAGGCATGTCTTACTTTCCGGTCGTGTATACTTGTTGATGTATGATTCAAATCCGTAACAACTAAAAATGTTTTTATATTCCTCGGAGAAATCTGAATCAGATAGCAGGTCTATATTTATATCCCCCGTAATTATGTGGACGTCACCTCCCGCGGTATTCCGTAGATAATCATCAAAATCAACAATGAACTGTCTCGGACAGGAGCTGGGCGATCTATACACAGCAGAGAGTCTAATATCATTTTTTCCCACCGTGGCGCTAATTTCCAGTATCTTCACAGTTCCGATATTCTTTGTTTCATATGAGTAATTGACACTTTCCTTGATATATACTACCACACCATCGTTCCTGTTCAGTTCTCCCTCATTGTATAAAGTTCGATAACCATCAATTTTCAGACATTCCAAATCATGTACAATAAAAGTTTCAGAAAGAACTATTATCTCAAACTCAACCGAAAATCTATTGAGAAACAAAATCAGTTTGTCGAAATTCCTCACGATACTCCGTATATTAAGGTGTAAAATCCTCAAGGGTATCTGAATGGATGTGACAAAATCTCCCAACCCAGAAATAACTTGTTTCCCTTGTTTCACTTTCATATTCTCGAATGAACGGATCCATGCTTCCACGAAATCAGAAACAGATGAAGGGGAAAACCAACCCAAATATTGTGGGCACAAAAAAAAATTTAAAAAAATTAAAAAAAATCAACCCCCAACATACAGAAACAGAGCAAAAAATAATTGAAATTTCACAATAAAGAAAAAAAAACAATACTACGGATCTGAGCAATTGATCAGGGTTCCCGTTTTGAGTTCGAGCGCGTTTTGACAGGTCTAATCGGCTTCTGAGGTTTCCTCACTGCCTCTCCTTTTGCGCTTTTTGGAGGTATAACTTCCTGGTTTGGAAAGCAGTTGAGATCCGGAACGGAGGAACTCGCTTCAGGGGGTGCAGGTGTCACAGGTACAACTGCCTTCTGGGTTTTCCTCTCGACACCCGCCAACAAGATCTCTGATTCCCCTCTGGTGTTCCCTCTGTAATTTCAGTCCTCCCGTCTTGGCTGAAGTTCTTCCCTAGAATAGGGGTGGATGGTGCGCTATTTGACCTTCTGCTCGGTTGACCCTTCTCCAACTGTGATAACTGTGTTACAGAAAAATGGGTGCCATCGACAACAAGCCGATTTCCCCTGATGAAACAATTCTTTCCCTCCTCTCTCCAAAAACGCAAATAGTCCCTCAATATCTTCCGCTCCCCACGTTGAGCCTCAGTAAGATCATTTTCCATATATATGCCAGTTCCCTTCAGATTCCTTACGTTCCGAAATATTTCTCTTTTCTTGAGACAAGACAAAAATTTAACTTTCACTGGACAATTTTTCGATTTTCCCAAACAGACGATGTTATTCAGGTGGGATTTCTCGATATTTGTATCCAGCAATCCATTGAGCTTCTCAACAACGAATTCAGGAGTGATCTCCTCAGGTCCCCTGTCCAATCCAAACAACACTATATTAGCTTCTCTAGAATTCTTCTCCAATAATTCGACCTTATTTTTCAGATGTTCATTCTCCAACTCAAGAGCAACTATTTTGCTTTTCAGGCTCTCAATTTCCACCAGTAATCTCGTTTCACTAGCGAGTATTGTGTCTTTCAGTTCGTCCTTATTCTTCTGCATTTGTGTGAGAATTCTTTCGACCGTTGCGTCATTCATAGTCAGTGCGAAGAAAAAAACAGCTCTTCCACGTTATCAGACTATCGACCAACCAACCTGAGTGAAAACTTCCCTTTTTTGAAGGAAAATCTTCAGGATCCGAAATCATACAATGGACAATACTTCCTTCGATCGGGAGAGGGAACGACTGCTACACGATTGTGGGAACAAAGGGACAAGGGCCCATGTAAGAGACTATTCAAGACAAACACAGGTAGGCCGCGGTGAAAAAAGGTTGATAAACAAATGGTTAGACAAACGGAATTCCCGATGAGTTGACCGTCTGGCCCATATCTTGGAATCCCCGATAAGAATTATGTTATTATCTCTATCGATAAGTCATTCACCATATGAACGGTGCCAGATGTATCCCGATATGCAAGAGTTCAGAATTAGAAAAATGTATTCTCAAATATCGAATTTACGATTATTATTGAACCTGAACATGAATAGAAACTAGCTCACGGCAACCCTCGTACGTCAAATAACCTGGTGTAGGATATTCACGAAATCGGGTTCCAGAAAACTCGCGAAAATGACTCCCTTTCACCACAGACTCAAGACACTTCCTCCTGGCACACACACATGAACGCACATACATACATACAATACATACATACAACATACATAATATGTAGAATATGTTATCATGTACAGATAATGTATCAAACTGTATGTTACATACCTCTGTAAGTGTATATTGTATAGTTGGAGATTTCTAAAATCACCGCAAGTCACCGCTTTCATGATGTAGATTACCGATTCATACAAGTAAAGGCTATACTATGTAAATATACTATAATTCTTAGTTACGGTTCTGCAAGTTTCATTTTGCTTCATTCCAAAAATAGTTCTTAGACACCTCTTATGTATAAGAAAAATTCTTTCACCTTCTGGATCTTGCCCGGAAAATAATTCTTTACTTGTACTCTGGACTGGACGTAAGAGTGGTAAGCAGCCAGAACAGCACCCAGTCCTACCATCCTGATAGTTCTTAACACATAGCAGTATCATGCTATGCTCGGTGAGATCCTGTCGATATGTTCGGGCAGGTTTTCAGTAGATTTTTTTTTCAGGTTCATCATTGTGTTGTTAAGAACCACTCATTCAAATTTTTCAAATCATCCTTAAGACTCATCTTACACCTATTTTTGTCTTTTGCTTGACATTTTATTGAAGTCATATGCAAACATTATGACATCTTTGTCGGTATTGTGAACTAGATTGTCACGTAATATTCACTCAAAAAAAAAAAAATTCTTATTGACTGAATTCAGATTTGATACTTAGCGTACGGCAGCTGTTCGCCGGAGAGCATTTCTGGGCATAAGTTCACCATATTATTATTGTTGTTATTATTTTTTTTATTTAAATTTTCTGATTTTGATTTCCTTCAAAAATTTGGGCGCCAATTAGTTTAGACAAAAATGTAAAAGCACTATTCGTAAAAAAAACGAATGTGAATATAGGAAGATGGTGTACAGAATTCGATCAATGATTTCACTTTAGAGTACAAAAACACTTTATTCAGGGCACCTTTTTTATTTTACTTCAACAGTTACGTACTCACTGTTCAAAAAGGGTTAATCGCTAGGATGTTTCGGTGGGGATGGCCAGAGGGGTTGTCTCAGATTATACGGTGTCGATAATAGATGTGGATGTGGATAAATCAATATCAAACGATAATTCCTTTCACGGGAACGAGAAAATTCTATATACAGGGTGAGTCTTTGACTTGTACATATATTTTAACTGTAGATTCCTCTCATCAAACGAAACACTTTTTTCCCATGCCATTTTTCAAAATTCGGTTTGGTTTGGGAGATACAGGGTGTCAAAAATCCACGAAAAAAACACTTTGCTGTTCATATCTTCGGAACCGTTATTTCAAATGAACTGAATTTTGGTTGATTCTTTACTCTATTCATGGTGCATATTCCTCAATCGAAACTTATTCAATATCTCTCCTAGTTCGAAAGTTACAGGTTGGTCGACTCATAAATTCATGCAAAAACACTATCAAATCACTTGAAAAGGATAAACGGTTCATATTTTCGAAAGAATCAACCATTTTAGAGAATAAAAGTATTCCTATATTTTTTCAATAAAACGCGTCGTTTTCGAGTTATTCCTAAATGTGTACGAAGAAATTTGAGGAAAAAACCATGAATTTCATAAAAAATCTGAATGCTTCCCTGGACTAAATATCATCGAATATTGTTTCTTCTCTGGTCTCTTAACAAATTAACAATGTTGTCAATGTTTATCAACTGAATTCCGAGAAGCATGAAATTACACAGTTTATAAGCAAGTTTCTATTAAAAATTTATTGATACCAGTCCTTCAGGAAAATATCTATCTTCTTAACAATATCCTCTTGGAATTTTTAATCGACCCTACACGGTTTTCACATCACAAATCACAAGCATCACCTCACACCTGTTTGCTTTATTCTCTGCGAGTAAATAAATAAATGAATTGAATCCATGTAGAAAGGTTATCGCGTTTAAGCGTCGTTCATTTTATCACAGACTGGCTGGACTGTGATAGTGTGATGAGACACAGAATAACGGCTTGTCTTGCGTGGCGGCTACATCGCAGCCGGCAGCGCACCACGACTGAAATTTAGATCGGCGAGAATCAGAACTACTCGTTTGGCATTTCCAAAGAGCAATGCGTAGAAGCCTTTAGCGAAAAGTAAACAAAACTAGTTCTTCCGTTAACGATAGGGGACGTTCTGCTTTCTTGAGTTCGCCTATACCATTTTTTACTGAGAAAATCAACACAATCTGGCATCGTCTTCTCTAGAATTCTGTGATCACTATCACAGAGGAATGGATTAGGTTAGGTCATTGACCTCGAATCATATGACTTTGATTAATGGAGTTAGGATAGGTTAGTGAGAAACTAATTTTTATAAGATAGTTTCAGGGTATCGAGGCAAATATGAACAAATTATTAGTGTTTACAAACTAATCTTCAGGATAATCGAAGAAGGAACTTATTTTGGTGTGAGAAATATGGCATTTCAATTGCAGAAATGATGGAACAAAACTTAGCGTTTTTGTTAGGAAATATCGTGTTTGTAACATTCTTATTCAAATAAGGTTAGTGCTTGAGTATTTTCTAAATGTATCACCCAGAATATCTAATAATCACATCAATTTCAATTGAAAAATATGAACTTTGAGGTGTTTGCAGAGAATAATATCAGAGACGTAATTAGCCCAATTTTTTTTTTCAAATGGCTATATCTCTTTAACCGAGCCGAATTCGGAAAAATGGAAAATGAAAAAAAGGTTTCTTTAGGTCTCAAGAATCTACAGTTAAAATATATGTACAAGTCAAAGACTCACCCTGTATAGTGTCTGAATGAATCCCTGTAATTACATACGAATTATTAGCAATAACTCGAATGATTAGTTTGAACTCACCTTCTAGAAAGGGATTCTCGCTAAAAAAATATGAAATTCCGTTGATGGCACGATTATGCTGAATTTAACAAATCCCCTATCGAGATGAAATCGGCTTAGCATCGCCTTCGAACAATCTCAGAGTCGGAATGAATTCTCTCGCGACAAATACATCGTATGCGCGCGACACCTACTCAAGACATCACCACCGAACATTACATTACAGATATCTATCATCAAAGGTACATAACGTTCATGATATACAGAGTTTAACAATAGATGGTAGAATCGAATAATAATTTATAAATCTCCAATAGATCAAGCCTTTATATTTATTTATTTTCTCGCGGTATTCTCTGAACGTTACAAGATCATTAGCATATTAGATATATAGTAAGGGCCCCAAGATGGAACCCTGTAGCACTCCATTCGTTACATATTTGGAATCATATGTTATTATATTTCCTTCTTTTCCCTCAATTATCGTCCTTTGTGTTCTTTCATCTTCAATGCTTCTCCTCTTATTCAATATTTCTCCATCTTTGCTAGCAATTTCTCATGATTGACTCCATCAAAGGCTTTCTCCAGATCCAAACACAGAGCTGATTTAGGGACTTAATGATAGAATTTAATGCCTGATATTCACAGTGGATTTACCTTTCCTGAAGCCATATTGTTGTCTCACCAGTATATTATAAGTTATGTGGTCAAATAATCATACATTTTTTAAGTTAGACAGAATACATATACGTTCATAATTGTCAATATATTTTCCATATCTTTTTTTATGTGGATTTCACTAATGCTTCTCCCAATTTGTGAGGTTAGCATCTGGTTGATAATGTCAGATAATGGTTCAGTTATTATTGATGCACTCTTTTTCAAATGTTTTATATGTATTTCATCAACTCTAACAGAGCTTTTATTCTTTAATTGTAGTAGGTATATACTGTTTTATACCTTAATATAAAGATGCTATGTTTGAAAAGAATCATATGGTCGAATGACCCCATTGCAATAGGAGATAATTTCTATTCACAGCTTTTTTTGGTACCATACAAATTTCGGTATGTTGAATAACTGAAAGCCAACGGAATCAAGGCATATCACATCTATTGTTAATAATTGATAAAATAGCTTCGAATGCTTTGTTAATTTTTTTGTCAATTTCCAAACCTTCAGATGTTTAATTATTGTTCAGTGAAACCGTGAAATTTATTTTTGTATATTCGTTTTCTTGGAACTCATTTAAATATATCTATATACTATAGCAATTTGGACGATCAATGTGTAGAGGGTTTTCAGTTTTTCTATGATTTTCGCGACACCATTTCCAGAACTTTCTACAAGTCCTAAATGGAAGTTGAATAATACCTGCTATTCATTTTTTTGAAACATAGGTGATAACGTATTGACACAAACCCAGCGTTTTCAGTCATGTAGAGAGCTATAATATTACAATAGTTATATTAATGAGCTACCGGATACTATAGCTCTTCCAGCCAATAGTCTGTTACCTGCTATTCCTCTTTTTGAAACATAGGTGATAACGTATTGATACAAGTGATACAACCCAAGCGTTTTTAGTCATGTAGAGGGCTATAATATAACAATAGTTATATTAGTGAGCTACCGGCTACTAGAGGGAACTCTCCTCTCGCCAATAGTCTATACGCACGCGTAAAATCATTCAAAGCCAGCCAACAAATGTAACCGCATGGAATCTAGAAAGTATGTCATTGTCATCATTTCAGTTTTGTTGATGACAGCATTCTCTGACTTCTCTTTGAAATACATTCTCAATCTACTTCAGACCCATATTTCGAATTACCTGAAATGCGAATCCACTATCAACTATGAATTCGGATTTAATGGTCAGCATTATTGAACGAATTTTATCGACAACTGCTGTAATTTTTCTTCCAATTTTTATCTACAGCTGCCAATTTTTTTCCTATTCGGTATTTGAATTGAAAAATGATAATATACCTAAGAGATGAATCTATCTGCAAGGTTGATCTGCTGGCACATTACTTATACTCCATTCACTTTTATAAAGTATACCGGTTGGCCATGGAATTTTGACACATTTCACTCTGTATTTTTTGAAAATGTTAGGTTATAGTCATTTTTCTGTCAGATGATGGAGCAATGTTGCCCTTTCTTCATAAGAGTCGTAGTAATTACGTATTTATCGAAATGTTTATTTACTTTGGGAAAATAATGAATTTGAGAAAATATTATGTGAATTCAATAATTCCAGAGACCTGGCGAATGTTGAAGAAACTTTTTTCTCTGTTAATACTGGAAATATTTCACATATATTAACATGGTTGGAAGATTCAGTTATGCTATTTTCTCGTACGGAAGACAAGAATCGAGTGTTGAAATTTCACTGAAAAATAATGGCCAGAATAGTCCGTTACTTTGTGATAGTTTATTCAAAAAAAAAATCAAAGTACAATGGGATGAAATAAGATATAGTGTAATTCATAATGTAATTTCCTTACATAATTTCAATGGCATTACAGCTTAAGACATAATTTTTTTACAATATTCAATTAGTAATTTTTCAAGAGAATTGTTTATACTCTTATCCAATTAGAATAACTCCACTAATATAAATGAGATTGCACACATGGAAGAGTTCAGGTGAAAACTTCTGATGTAAGCAGTAATATTGAATTCAAAAAAGTCTACTCATGGAGGCTATGCATACAATCATTAATAAAGATTCTTTTTCAAACTGGCATATAATGATTGGATACAAAAACTTGAGAAAACGGTAACTGAATAAAGAAATTGGATTTGAATATATAAAACGTCCATAATTTTCAATCACCTAAAACATTATTTTCTAACATTGTTACATGTATATGTTTTTTTGAGAAAAAGCATTAGGTCATTTGATGTATCAAACATTATAGCATGTTCAAAGCAATTACAGTAATAGCAAAACAGATTCGAACAGGACACCATACATTTTTAACTATGATACAAGAGCACAAAGATAAAAACCTCTCTGAGTAAGTATAGAGGTTGTGCAATTTTTTCAAAGAATAGGCTGACATATTTATAATGGATGGAATCTTCTTCAGGAACAACATTTCATCTTTCTTTTGGATTGAGACTGACAAAATATCTTGAAATCATATCTGCAACAGAAAAGGAGATAGAAAATCATCAGGAAATAATAAATAATATAACCTACATTTGGTCCTTGACAACGAAGGTCTTCTGACCAGATCTGGCCCTCCAAGCAGGCCTACTTATATTGAGAAATTCTTTCCCAGATTCCTGATTGGTTATTTTTCTATCTAGGTGGTTTGCAGCAACTTCCTTTTCCATAGTACAAGCTTTTTGTCATTTTGTTTGATTCAGTTGAACCTCCTTGATCGTAGAAAATCTTCGATACAGTACTAGTTGAATAAGGAGGATATTCGACATTTTTGCAATACTAGAATATCCAAACGTTAGGTCTTTCACACTGCCGGATAAAGGGTTCTGTTGAACTTACACTAGTAATGTTCCTTTTGGAGTTTTTGAACCTCCATCCATTTTGAATTTCCCCATTTTAAGTGGAAGAGACGAGTTCTCAGAATTTCCTCTACATATTATTCCATATCCATTAGATCATTGTTTGAGTCAGAGTAACCCTCAGAAAATTCTGAATCTGAATCAGATTCTCCCAATGCAATAATGAATGGAGGAATATCTGCTATTGGAAGATTACCCATGTGTTTCGTCCAGTCCTCTGTGATAAGTCTTTCACAATGTAAATAAAAATTTTGCCACATATCTGATGTACATTTTGAAAGAGCCAGACTCCATAAATTCAACACTCTATCCGTTGTATAGGGATGCGAATTTATGTTTTTGTTATAGATTATATTTCAATAGGATTGTACTGACAATGGTATGGGGGTAATCTAAGAACCTCATGCTCCTTTAAAAAGGTCATCAACTACATATTGTCTCTGTCTGTCAGTTCGATGAGGTAATATCAAATTCCAAAGTTGTTTCTTGGTAAAATTTTGATTAAAATCAATCTTGTTTTTAATCAACCAATCCTGCATCTCGCTTTTTTTGCTGGAAAAGGTGGGTGGTTTTTGAATGAGCCGATTTCAATTCTTCCTAATAGTTTGTCTCTGCTTTTTCGTCACTACCTTCGGCATTTTTAGTTTCCTGGCGTGATGAATATATTTATATTTGTTAAAGTAAAATGTGATCAACGCTTACGGAACAGTTTTTATAGTTTTTTATTTCAGAAAGCGAAATATCTTTCAAGTGAATCAGACTTTTATTGTTTATTAATCAAACTTGACATTTCTCTTATCAGCACACTCATATTTTGAAGACTTCAAGATCACTTCAAGAATATTGAGAGGATAAATTAGCGAATTAACATTGGCAACGTTGTTTAATTTTCACGAGTGCCAACCTGCGTCTGTTCTAGGGGAAAAAACTTGATAAACCTAAAACTTGGCCAACCGGGATACTTTATAAATGTGAATGGAGTATACATACTAATGACAAATGTTGATTCACATGCCGTTTCCATAGCAACGCCGTCGGTGGAATTTGGTGCATAGAAACATATCATAATTATGTTTATTCCATAATTAAAGCGTGCGTGAAAAATCCCTGCTATTCCTTTCCAGCACGGAAAGTGTGCGGGCATGGAATAGCAGGGGTTTTTTCCGCACAGTTTGGCAATGGGAGTCTTCACGAATTGAAATGCGTGCGGGAAAAGGGTTGAAAGCGCATGCTTGTAAAAAAAATTATTCAATTCTGATTCCAGAAATATGGTCGAATTGAATTTCGGTCAGAATGAATAAGTCATCCTGTATATTGTGGAAAGGAGTGATTGGAGACATTCCTAAGAGGTCATTTCGTGATGCTGATGATAGACCCCAATATGGTAAGAAGAAACCATGTGTACATTCACAATGAGAAATCAGTACAAAAATAAGAGTTTCTGAATAACGAACTGATGGTGCTTCAGTGACAATTGAAACTAATGTAGGTACCGACTATTGACAATAAAACTTATTGTAGAGAAGGGGGCACTTACCTTCTGATCGAACGTTTAACCGTTGTCTCATTAAAAGCACAATACTGGGGGCCAACCCATGTTCTTCGAACCTTATTGCTCACAAAGAAAACGAAAAAACCCGAATGAGGTTGAGGAAACTAGATTGAAACTGCCTGAGGAACTAAACTTAACAAGAAAAGGAAGTGAAGAGGGGAAAAAATACGAAAAGAGAAACGGAAAACCGAGCAAAAAATTTTGGAAAATTCTTTGATTTTTGGGATACGGAAATTTGACAGGATCAGAGATTCGCTTCGTCTTGCTGATTGGTTGAATATGGACAATAACCGACTTCTGCACTCTGCCATTCTATTTTGGAAGATCATAAACACTGTTCCTATCGGATAAAATAAATCACAGTTCTAATGTTCAGTTTGAATGTTCAATTCAAAAGAATCCCTACCTCATCTGTTCAAACAACAGTGATATTTAGACGTTCTTGTTCTTACTATAGCCATATTTTCGCGTAACAATATTTTGAAACTATTTCGTTCGTTTTAAAAATTTGCTAGCAATTTCTCATGATTGACTCCATCAAAGGCTTTCTCCAGATCCAAACACAGAGCTGATTTAGGGACTTAATGATAGAATTTAATGCCTGATATTCACAGTGGATTTACCTTTCCTGAAGCCATATTGTTGTCTCACCAGTATATTATAAGTTATGTGGTCAAATAATCATACATTTTTTAAGTTAGACAGAATACATATACGTTCATAATTGTCAATATATTTTCCATATCTTTTTTTATGTGGATTTCACTAATGCTTCTCCCAATTTGTGAGGTTAGCATCTGGTTGATAATGTCAGATAATGGTTCAGTTATTATTGATGCACTCTTTTTCAAATGTTTTATATGTATTTCATCAACTCTAACAGAGCTTTTATTCTTTAATTGTAGTAGGTATATACTGTTTTATACCTTAATATAAAGATGCTATGTTTGAAAAGAATCATATGGTCGAATGACCCCATTGCAATAGGAGATAATTTCTATTCACAGCTTTTTTTGGTACCATACAAATTTCGGTATGTTGAATAACTGAAAGCCAACGGAATCAAGGCATATCACATCTATTGTTAATAATTGATAAAATAGCTTCGAATGCTTTGTTAATTTTTTTGTCAATTTCCAAACCTTCAGATGTTTAATTATTGTTCAGTGAAACCGTGAAATTTATTTTTGTATATTCGTTTTCTTGGAACTCATTTAAATATATCTATATACTATAGCAATTTGGACGATCAATGTGTAGAGGGTTTTCAGTTTTTCTATGATTTTCGCGACACCATTTCCAGAACTTTCTACAAGTCCTAAATGGAAGTTGAATAATACCTGCTATTCATTTTTTTGAAACATAGGTGATAACGTATTGACACAAACCCAGCGTTTTCAGTCATGTAGAGAGCTATAATATTACAATAGTTATATTAATGAGCTACCGGATACTATAGCTCTTCCAGCCAATAGTCTGTTACCTGCTATTCCTCTTTTTGAAACATAGGTGATAACGTATTGATACAAGTGATACAACCCAAGCGTTTTTAGTCATGTAGAGGGCTATAATATAACAATAGTTATATTAGTGAGCTACCGGCTACTAGAGGGAACTCTCCTCTCGCCAATAGTCTATACGCACGCGTAAAATCATTCAAAGCCAGCCAACAAATGTAACCGCATGGAATCTAGAAAGTATGTCATTGTCATCATTTCAGTTTTGTTGATGACAGCATTCTCTGACTTCTCTTTGAAATACATTCTCAATCTACTTCAGACCCATATTTCGAATTACCTGAAATGCGAATCCACTATCAACTATGAATTCGGATTTAATGGTCAGCATTATTGAACGAATTTTATCGACAACTGCTGTAATTTTTCTTCCAATTTTTATCTACAGCTGCCAATTTTTTTCCTATTCGGTATTTGAATTGAAAAATGATAATATACCTAAGAGATGAATCTATCTTGTTAAAGAAAAAGATTCCCTTAATCATATTTGGTTATTTTATTGTTTACTAGTTTTAAGTTGGTAGCATGTTTTCTCTGACAGTTGACAGAGCAGTAAGGATATATAGTTTAGTTTCTCTCTCTCAGTTAGATAGACGACAGCCGTTACTGTTATCAAGAATCTATTGTACCATTTTACTTTTCATTATACATTTTACAATAGAACCGCTTCTTAATCGATCCAGACAACCTCAACAGGTTATGGGCCCAGATCGACGTTAAAATTTCGAAGAGTTCTCAGAAAATTGTGATTGTACCGAAGTGAAAAGTAACAAAATGGCCGACGTCAGCATGGGAAGCGGTGTACAAATAAACAAATTTACTGGTGAAAACTACAGCCAGTGGAAATTTCAGATAAAATGTGCACTTCGCGCAAAAGGTTTGCTCAGCATAGCTACGGAAGCGACACCTAAACCAAATACTGACGCAGAAAAAATCGAAAAATGGAACAGGGACGACGCCACAGCCATGTGCCTGATAACGTCCGCTTTGGATCTAAAACAAATATGCCTCATTGAAAATTGTCAAACTGCAAAGGAGGTATTTGACAAATTAGACGCTATTTATGAACAAAAATCAGAAACCAATAAAATATTAGTCCATGAGAAGTTCTACGCTTATAAAATGGAACCCACTGACTCAGTAGCTCAGTTCATCTCAAAAGTAGAGAGTCTAGCTCAACAAATTAAAAACTCAGGGGATACAGTGAGCGAGACAGCCATCGTTACTAAAATACTCTCCTCATTGCCTTCGAAATTCATCACATTTCGACAAGCTTGGCTATCGATGAAAGCATCGAAACAAACATTGGCTAACCTCACTGCCAGGTTGATCGATGAAGAAGCCAGTCTGACGAGCAAAGAAACAGAAGAAAAAGCATTCTTAGCAAGAAGCAAGAATTCATTGAAGAAAAATCCTGCAGTCCGATGCTTCAACTGTAATAAAAATGGACATTTCGCTAGAGAATGTCGTGCTCCGAAGAAAACAAAACCCAAGTCAGAGCACAAGTCTGATCCCCATGGAAGTGCCTTCATTACAGAGAATAATCAAGAAGTAGAAGCATTAATAATGAACAGTGACACTACATGGATATTAGACAGCGGTGCATCACGACACATGACACCCAACAGAGAGTTCTTCGCAACATTCAAGGAAACAAATGGTGCAACGGTAAAGCTTGGAAACAACGAGACACTGCAAGTTGAAGGAGTTGGAACTATACATATTGACAAGTGGATCAACGGAAAATGGTACAGCAGTTCCTTAGAAGATGTATGGTACATCCCAGGTTTAAGAAGAAATTTGTTCTCCGAAGGTGCTGTAACAAAGAAAGGATTTTCTATCTACAAAAGTGACACCAAAGCAAAAATCACAAAAAACAATGAAATAGTGGGACTTGCCATCCGTGACGACAATAATCTGTATAAGTTACTGATCCGTGTGAAATCAGCTGACCAAGAAGTGAACTCAGTGACAACCGGTACGTTAAAAGAGTGGCATGAGAGACTTGGACATTTAAACATTAAATCATTAAGGGAGTTACTTTTGAAAAATTCTTTCGACGACGTAAAATTAACGAAAAATGAAGACTTTTTCTGTGAAGCATGCGTGTATGCCAAACAACACAAGTTGAAATTCGCGCCAATAACCCCTCGTGACGTGGAACCCGGCGAACTGATATACAGTGACGTATGTGGACCTATGAGCACAGAATCGATTAGCGGTTCATTGTACTTTGTTCTGTTCAAGGATCACAGAACTGGTTATTGCGAGGTTAGATTCATGAAGCATAAATCAGATGTTTACGATCGTTTTCGTGAATACATCAACATGTGTGAGAAGAAGTTTAATCATAAAATAAAGACAGTTCGAACGGATAATGGAACCGAATTCATTAATAAAAGGCTGATAGAATATTTTCACTCAAAAGGAATCATCACTGAACACACAGGTATTTATACACCCGAGCAGAATGGGAAGTGTGAAAGGGAAAACAGAACCATAGTTGAAAGCGCTAGGGCTCTTTTGTTCACAAGAGATCTACCAAAACAATTGTGGGCAGAAGCTGTAAACACAGCAGTTTATTTGAAAAATAGGACACCAAACAATGAAGGGACAACTCCATTTGAACTGTGGACTGGTAAGAAACCAACACTCAAACATCTAAGAGTTTTTGGTTCTGAAGCTTACTTGTTGATCGATGGTAACTCTAGAAGAAAATTAGACAAAAAAAGTGAGAAACTGGTTCTCATCGGTTATGAAGGAAACTCGACAAACTACAGACTTTACAATCCAGATACGAATAAAGTGAAAGTTTCACGTCATGTGATCTTCAATGAAAATGCTAATATACAGCTCAGAAAGAATTTTGTTCTGCAAAACATAGACAGTAATAATGATTCAATTGTAGATGTTCCAGACCAGGAAACAGAACAAGAACATCTCAACAATAACACAATCGTGGAAGTTGCAGACGAATACAATCCTGAAAATGAGGAAACACATGATGAAGTAAGGTATAACCTACGAAGAAGAGAAACAATCAAGAAGCCTGCGAAGCTAGGTGAATTCGTCGTAAATGAAGTGAATTACACAGAAGTCAACATACCCAACTCGTATGAAGAAGCGATGGAGAGCAACGAGAAAGAAAAGTGGAAAGCTGCAATTCAAGAAGAATTGGAAAGTTTGGAATCAAACAAAACATGGGAGTATGTGCACTTGCCGAATAACAGGAAAACTATTGGCTCCAAATGGGTTTTCAAGATCAAGCCTCCATCAAAGGAAAAACCAATGGTATTCAAGGCAAGACTATGTGCTAAAGGTTTTGCACAATTGAAAGGAATTGACTATAAAGAGACTTTCTCTCCGACAACAAGGTATGACAGCATAAGATTGTTATTGGCCCTCGCAGCAAGACACAAAATGGAAATATCACAATTTGACGTAAAGACTGCTTTTCTATATGGTGACTTAGAAGAGGAAATATACATGGATCCTCCAACAGGTGTAAACGCCAAAGGACTAGTGTGTAAACTAAACCGATCACTCTATGGACTGAAGCAATCTCCTCGGTGCTGGAACTCAAAGTTCAATGATTACCTTAAAGGAATTGGCCTTGAACAATGCGAATCTGACAGATGCATATACGTGGGAGAGATAGACAATGAGAGAATCATTCTTGTCCTTTATGTCGATGATGGACTTATTCTTTCCAAGAGCGAGTCTGTACTGATGAAAGTACTGAAAATACTGGAGTGCAGATTCAAGATAACATATAACAAGCCAGACATTTTTGTTGGACTAGAAATTGAAAGAGACAACAACTCTTCTATCTCAATAAATGTGAGTACTTTTATTCGTCATATTATTAAACGTTTTGGGCTTGCAGATGCAAATGGACTGAAGATCCCAGCAGACCCAAATGTATGCTTAACAGATCCCCAACACGAACCGAGTGAAGAAATAGTTCCTTACAGAGAATTAATTGGATCTCTTATCTTCATCTCCACTACTTGCCGACCAGATATTTCATATATTACCAATGTACTTAGTAGATATATGAATCAGTATGGAAAAATTCATTGGAACGCAGCTAAAAGGGTGGTCAGATACCTCAAGGAGACAGCCAACCTAGGTATCTTATACAACTCTTCCGAAATGACAATTATTACTGGATACTCAGACTCTGATTTTGCCAGTGATCTACAGAGTCGAAGATCCACAACTGGATATATATTTACCCTAAACGGAAGTGTTATCACATGGAAGTCTCAACGACAAAAGAACGTGACAACATCTACCACAGAAGCAGAGTATGTAGCTGCCTCAGAAGCCTGCAAAGAGGCTGTGTGGTTGAAACAGTTATAAGGTGAACTAAAAGAAAGTGTCGGTGAAATTGTCACGTTCAAAATTTCCTGCGCTGCATATCGCACTCCTGGCGCCATCTATCCGTGCCCCATCGATTCAGTAGAGGTTTACAGCGTTCGTCTTCCCGTAACGTACATCGATTTTTCCGTGATCTACCATCGATTTTGACGTCTGTGATCTGTCATCGATTTTTGGTTCTGTGACAACTACGTTTTTTTTCTGGTACGAAAGACACCATTTTGTGAAGCGATTCGAATGTTCTGGAATTTTTGGGAGTTTCTTGAAGAGAATTTTGTGTGCTATCTCGAAAGAGGATTATTTCTGCAAGAAAGTTTGCTGTATTTTGGAATCCAGTCGTCCTTCTGGTTGTCGATTGAATTTTGTTGGTGATTACCGATTTGGCAGCACCCAAAAGAGTGGAGCATTTTGAGAGTCGAAGATCGTAAGTTGTCATTCCTAATAATCAGATGTGTTTAGTTTTGAAGAATCTAATGGATCACGCTTTCCCTTTTTAGAGACTCTTTTTCCACCGGGAAATCTTTTTCCACCGGGGAAAACACCGGAAGAATTGATATTTCTGAGCCCCTAAGAATACCTGCCTTTTTACCTGCGTTCAACTGAACGAAACGAGGGGATTTAGCAGTGGATTGTCTTCGTGTTTGCTGTAATTCAGAGAGTGAAGGAGTTGGGAGAATCTTCGAGCAACCCATACGCTGGACATCGTTGTGTAGAGCTTACTATAGAACTACTTTTCCTGGTAACACTACGTGTTGGATGACAAGGTCAGATCCATTACCTTACTTTGTGTTTATGAGACAGACATCGCCACCAAATTTTATATAGAGCTCAAACTACTTGCCGTAGAAGCATCAACGAGAGAACTCGAGTAGTTCTTTTTAAAGAGAAAGAGATATCTTATTATATTCCTTACTGTTACTGTCTAGTTTCAATTTACGAATTATAGAATAGTGTAAAGCCTACGTAACGTTACTGCGGCCCACTGAATTGTTTGTTTCTATCATTACGTTTGATCTGTTTGAATACTATGTGTAGACGAATATACAATATTTGAAAATCTATAATATATCATAATAACTTCCCTTTCACCTTGATAGAGGTAACAATCCCTTTATTAAAGAGACAATCTAGAGATCAGTGTACGATTGTTTGGCGCCCTTTTCAACAACTTAAAAAAAAAATAAACCCACCCCTATTAGCTCCAACCGCTGAGGGGCCCTGATCTCCCTTTTCACCGTCTGGGCAAATCGACGTGCGACATTGGCGCCCAACGTGGGGCCACAACAGGTCACTTGTTCAAATTTTTGTATATTTTCGCTGTATTTGTTGAGAGTGAACAAGATTTGGTGGATGAGCTTTTCTCTTACTTATTTTTATGGTCGCCTACTTCGAATTTTTATTCAGATTAACGCTGTATTATTGAAATTATATTGCGATTTACAATAGCTTTACGTACCGCTGATTGTTTTCTTGTACGTGTAGCGTTTGAGAGCCTACACAGGGTGTCCCAGCCAATACCAATCCAGCACTGCGCATATAATTTTTGTATTTCGTTTGCGGTTGTTTGTTTTGGCTATCTTTTGTATCGGTCTGTTTGTTTTGGGAATATTTCTTTTGGGTACTGTAGCAGTTGTGGATCTTTTTTTTTATTATTTACGCGATCCTTTGTTTTGGAGGCTTAGTACCGGTGTTTGTGCCTTGCCCAAGGATGTCTTTGCGTTTCAGCTTGTACAATCTTAGGAAGGATGAGCTTCAACATGAGCTGCGCATTAGGGGTTTCGAGTCCACCCCGGAGCAAACGGTTAAGGACCTGCGGACGTGTCTGGGACAATTTATGAAGATGGAGAGTGGGAATAGATCGTTTTCGTATCCACAGGTTAAATTGGACAGCCAGGTGGAGTTGGACAGTTGTAGTGGGAAATATTTGGAGGTGATGGCTCTGCGGGGGAATCCTGGAGTTAGTTTTCAAACTCTTTATTCTCGCTTGACTCATCTGAGCGGTAGGTTGGCTAGGCTTTCTGTCGATGAAGTGGAGCAATCCAGACGCGAGGAGTTTTTGAAGTTGAGGACCTCGGTTGCGGCGGCCTTGGACGAGTTGAAGTCTGTGCCTGTTCCTGGTGAGTTGGCTGGTGCGTCGGTGGTTGCTGGCAATTCTGGCATTGAGTCGGACTCTGACGAATCTGTTGGTGTGCAGTCGCGTCCTAGGGGCACGATATTGAGGTCTAGCACTAGGAACTCTTTGGCGGTGGGTACTTCTGCATATAATCTCCAGAAGTGGAATCTGAAGTTTACTGGCGAGGCGAGAGGTTTAACGGTGCATAGTTTTCTTGAGTCTGTTGAAGACATGCGGAAGGCTAGAAACGTCCCTTACTCTGCTTTATTCGAGTCTGCTGTCGATCTTTTTGCTGGTAAAGCGTTGATGTGGTATAGATCTAATCGCGACCGATTTTGTGATTGGCAGGAGTTGGCTTCTCTTTTGACCAAACATTATGAGCCCCCAGATTATAGAGCTAGGTTGTTCAGGGACATTTTGAACCGTACTCAGGCACCTTCGGAGTCCATTGTGGACTATCTTACTTGCATGAACTCCATGTTCAGGCGTTATGGTTCCTTCGATGAGTCGGCTAGGTTGGATATTTTGATTAGGAACTTGGCCCCTTTCTACTCTACTCAGTTGCCCACGGTAACGACACTCCAGCAGCTAGAAGACGAATGCCTTAAGTTAGAGGTTAAGAAGTTTAGGTCTGATAACTACGCGCCTCCACCCAGGAGAAGACAGGACTATGCTGACCCCGATTTAGCTTTCGTGGGAGCCTTTGATGGTCCGGAATCCGCGGTTGAGGGTGAGGTCTCTGCAGTTAGGTCACCTGAGATGCCTTCTGTCTCGGAGAGTGCCCGGGTGATCTGTTGGAATTGCGGTAAGTCGGGCCATACTCGGCGTTCGTGTGGGGAGCCCCAGAGGATGCTGTGTTTCCGATGCGGGAAAGCGGACGTTACTGTTCGAACTTGTCCATCATGTTCTGGTTCGGGAAACGGACAAAGGAGGTCCTAGAGGGCCGTAAGGAAACCTCCTCACCGATTGGTACGGCCAATGCTGGCGTTCGAGATGAGAAGCAAGTACTCCTCGATTTCATTCTGTCACATGTGCCTGGAGATGGAAGACCTTATTTGGAGGTTGACGTATTCGGCTTTTCTATCACGGGTTTGCTTGATTCAGGGGCCGTGCGTACTATTGTGGGCCGTCCTGGTTTTGACCTTCTTTTGCAGTTGGGACTTAAGCTCGCCCCCCGGCAATCTTCTTGTACTGTCGCCAATGGAGAGATTTGTAGCAGCCCTGGTTATATTAAGACGCCCATCACTCTTAAGGGTAGAACTCGTTGGATTGATATATTGGTGGTTCCAAGTTTGCCTCATAGACTTATATTGGGCATTGACTTTTGGACGGGAATGGAGGTTGTTCCTAGGCTTAATGAGGGTGTTTGGCATTTTTCTGGAGCGCCGGTCGAGTCTGAGCAGGTGTGTAGCGTCACGGGCGAGTCTCACTTGACTCTTGCTCAGTCACAGTTGTTGCAGTTCCTAGTTGAGGAGAAGTTCCAGAGAATGGGTACGGGTATCGGTTGTGCGAATGTTCCGCCGCACGACATCGAGCTTTTACCTGGCGCAAAGCCTATCAAGCAGCGATGGTATCCGGTATCGCCGGCTAAACAGAAAATCATCGATCAACATCTGGAGGAGATGTTAGACAGTGGAATCATAGAGCCGTCTCAGAGTCCGTGGTCGTCGCCCGTCTGTCTCATTCCTAAGAAGGACAACACTTATCGATTCTGTGTCGATTATCGACAACTTAATGCAGTTACCAAAAAGGATGCATACCCTATCCCTTACATATCTTCGATTTTGGATCGATTGAGAAACGCTAGGTTTATATCTGGCCTCGATATCAAGAGTGCTTTCTTTCAGATCCCTATTGCCCGGGGTTCCCGAGAGTATACCGCTTTTACTGTGCCTGGAAGAGGCCTTTATCAGTTTTGTCGATTACCTTTTGGGCTGACAAACTCCCCTGCTCGTTGGCAGAGAATTATTGACACTGTTTTGGGTGCGGACTTACAGCCTTATGTTATGGTGTACCTCGACGATATCATTATTGTGTCACAGGATTTCGGCGAGCACTTAAGAATACTAGGTTTGGTCTTGGACCGTCTCTTGGCTGCTGGGCTGGTGGTCTCTCGTGAGAAGTGCAAATTTTGCATGCCGGAGCTCAAGTACTTGGGATACGTGGTGGATGCCAATGGTCTGCGCGCTGATCCTGGTAAGGTTGAGGCGATTCTGAATATTCCCCGTCCCACTGGTGTCACCGAAGTGAGACGTTTGGTTGGTACCGCGTCATGGTATAGGAGATTCGTGCCTAATTTTGCTACCCTTATGGCCCCTCTTACTAATCTGACAAGGAGAAATGTGGCTTGGTCTTGGTCCGACGAATGCGAGAAATCCTTCCAAACTTTGAAGGAGTGTCTGGCCACCGCTCCTATTCTTTCCTGTCCGGATTTTTCCAAGATGTTTACCGTGCAGACGGATGCTTCTGCATACGGAGTAGGTGCAGTGCTAACTCAGGAGGGTGACTCAGATGAGGAAAAGGTGATCGCTTACCTTTCGCGTTCGCTGACTCGTCAAGAACGTAATTATTCCACTACTGAACGTGAGTGTTTGGCGGTGATTTGGGCGGTGGAGAAATTGAGACAGTACCTGGAGGGTACCTTTTTCAGGGTGATTACGGACCACCATAGTTTGTTGTGGTTGCAGCGTCTGAAGGATCCGCAGGGTAGGTTGGCAAGGTGGAGCTTGCGACTTATGCCTTTCAATTTTGAGATAATCCATCGTAAGGGTAAAGACCATGTGGTACCTGACCTTTTGTCCCGTTCCGTCCCGCCTGCCTTGGACGTGGTCAACACGTTTGCGGAGTTCACTGTGACACAGGACCCTTGGTATAGGAGAATGCTGACGGATGTGGAGTCTTATCCCGAGAAGTTCCCTGCTTGGAGAAGCGAGGGTGGAGTGCTGTTTAAGTACGTGTCGAGCGCCGTACCTGCTATGTGTAGTGAATCGGAGTATTGGAAGATCGTGGTTCCGAGAGATCATCGTAAGAGGATCCTCGAGGATAATCACGACATCGAGACTGCAGGACATTTGGGGGTTTTCAAGACCTTTGGTAGGATTAGAAGGCGGTATTATTGGCCTAAGATGAAGTCTGACGTACTAAAGTATGTGGGTAAATGTTCAATCTGTTCTACTCGAAAACCTAGTAGGAGGGCACCTGCCGGAATGATGGGTACCAGGCCTGACATTGCGGAACCTTGGCAGATGGTTAGCCTCGACTTTATCGGACCACTCCCAAGATCCAATAAGGGTTTCAAATATCTATTGGTTATCACAGATTATTTCAGCAAATATGTGTTGTTGGTGCCTTTAAGATCGGCTACAGCATGTTCTCTTTGTTCGGTTGTCGAAGAACAACTGTTCCTTGTTTATGGTGTGCCCCAAACCCTCATTTGCGATAATGGTGTCCAGATGACGAGTAAATCGTTTAAGGAACTCTGTGCTAGATTCAAGGTTAAGATTTTCTATACCCCTTTATATTATCCCCGTGCCGACCCAACGGAACGCACTAACCAAACGATTGAGACCATGATCTCCTGCTATATTAGAGACAACCACAGAACTTGGGCTGATAATTTGGCGGCTGTCGGCTGTGCCATTCGGACGGCTAAGAGTGAGGTGACAGGTCATAGCCCCTACTACATCAACTTCGGTAGAGAACATCGCATATCCGGCGATGAATACGACCACCCTATGAAGTCTCACGACTCTCCCATGAACCTGGAGCAGAGGAGGTCAGGCTTCGCTGCTCTGTTCGAAGATGTTCGCAGACGCTTGTTGGCTGCGCAAGAGAAATACCGTGTTCGTTATAATTTGCGACGCCGTCCCGTGCAGTTTCGTGTTGGAGATTTGGTTTTGCGCAAGAATAAGGCCTTGTCGAGCGCGCCTGATGCCTTCTGTTCGAAGTTGGCTCCACGATATGTTGGTCCCTTCATTATCGCGAAAAAGTCTGGTTCCTTCACGTACGAGCTGAAAGACGATTTAGGCAGGCATAAAGGAGTGTGGCATGTACAGGATCTGAAGCCTGTATGTTACCCCGGTGACGGTGGGGAGTAATGTCGGAACCGTCATATGCTTGGGAACATGATCGTCGAACATCAGACGGGTCTTTTTTTTGTTTTGTGTTTGCCTCGTCTTACCTTACCTTTATTTGCCGAACCTTACTTTGATTGGGATTTCTTTTGCCCCGGTGACGGTGGGGCGTAGTTTTGGAACCGTCATAAGCTTGGGAACAGGACCGTCGAACCCCAGGCGTGTCTCGTCTGTATGTGGACGAATCTTTTCTTGGCGTACCTTACCTTACCTTGATTTTAGCCCCGGTGACGGTGGGGTGGATTATTGAGACCGTCATATGCTTGGGAGAAAGACCATCGAACGTCTGAAGTGTCTTTTGGGTATCTTTTCGTACCGTATTTTACCTGCGTATGTTACCCCGGTGACGGTGGGGTGGATTATTGAGACCGTCATATGCTCGGGAGAGTGACCATCGAACATCTGATGTGTCTTTGAGTATCGTTTCGTACCTTACCTTGTCTTCATTTGTGGACTTTGCCCCGGTGACGATGGGGATAGTTAATGGAATCGCCATATGCTAGGGATAGTGACCATCGAACATCTGTTGCGTCTTACGTGATTATTGCGTTTACCTTACCGACTGTGACTATTGAGTTTACCTTACCGATTTTGAGTACCTTACCTTATTTCGGTTGTTTTGTTGTGCATGTTTTTGCATTCCGGATTTGCTTTCATGACTATCGCTTGTTTGCGGATTTGTATTGTCGTGGCAAATCTACGAATTTTGGCTTACCTACGATTCTCTGTGAGGACTATCTCGATTGCGACTTTTGTTACTCCTTGATTTTGTGTATCGATAGGACTCCGTATTCTCGATTATGACTATTTTTGTTCGTTGTTGTCGTATGTTTTCCTGCTTTGACGTTCATTTTTTTTTTTATTTTCCCGAAACTCCCGACGAGTTTGTGTCCCCGGTTGGTCGTGTATTGAGCCGTTGCTTTTTACCCACGAGGACCACTGGTTGCTCTCGATCTTGTTTTATATTCCCGATATAGTCTACGTTACTGATTTCGACTTCTCGATAGCGACATCACTCCTGATGGTTGTGGTGGGAGTCGTTGAGGTTGCGACTTTGAGAATAAATGAAGTCCTCCTTGTCCAGCGCCTTTTTCGTAATCTTCAACTCGGATTACGATAAAGTTTCTCTTTTTCGTTAAAAATAAAATGTTTTATCCTTTTAAGTCGGCTCATTTTACGTTAATATCTTTAGTTGAGTTGGTTTTGTTTTCTTGCGTTTTTAGTTTTCCTTACTCTTAGCTGGACTTGTCGGTAGCTGGTCACCTTCAGTGACCAGATGTCTTTCACCTTTTTGTATTTCGTCTCTCTCTATAAGAGTTCGTTTCGGTATCCGGCTGCCTTCAGCGACCGGATGTCCTTTACTTTTGTTGTGGTGCGTTAGGTTTAATTCTCTTGGGAAATTTCGATGTCTGACACCTTCAGTGACAGGCCATCTTTTAGTTTGAGTTCTTTGGATTTCACGCAGATCGTCGGTGATCTACGCTCACCTCCTGAGGGATTTGAGGGGGAATGTCACGTTCAAAATTTCCTGCGCTGCATATCGCACTCCTGGCGCCATCTATCCGTGCCCCATCGATTCAGTAGAGGTTTACAGCGTTCGTCTTCCCGTAACGTACATCGATTTTTCCGTGATCTACCATCGATTTTGACGTCTGTGATCTGTCATCGATTTTTGGTTCTGTGACAACTACGTTTTTTTTCTGGTACGAAAGACACCATTTTGTGAAGCGATTCGAATGTTCTGGAATTTTTGGGAGTTTCTTGAAGAGAATTTTGTGTGCTATCTCGAAAGAGGATTATTTCTGCAAGAAAGTTTGCTGTATTTTGGAATCCAGTCGTCCTTCTGGTTGTCGATTGAATTTTGTTGGTGATTACCGATTTGGCAGCACCCAAAAGAGTGGAGCATTTTGAGAGTCGAAGATCGTAAGTTGTCATTCCTAATAATCAGATGTGTTTAGTTTTGAAGAATCTAATGGATCACGCTTTCCCTTTTTAGAGACTCTTTTTCCACCGGGAAATCTTTTTCCACCGGGGAAAACACCGGAAGAATTGATATTTCTGAGCCCCTAAGAATACCTGCCTTTTTACCTGCGTTCAACTGAACGAAACGAGGGGATTTAGCAGTGGATTGTCTTCGTGTTTGCTGTAATTCAGAGAGTGAAGGAGTTGGGAGAATCTTCGAGCAACCCATACGCTGGACATCGTTGTGTAGAGCTTACTATAGAACTACTTTTCCTGGTAACACTACGTGTTGGATGACAAGGTCAGATCCATTACCTTACTTTGTGTTTATGAGACAGACATCGCCACCAAATTTTATATAGAGCTCAAACTACTTGCCGTAGAAGCATCAACGAGAGAACTCGAGTAGTTCTTTTTAAAGAGAAAGAGATATCTTATTATATTCCTTACTGTTACTGTCTAGTTTCAATTTACGAATTATAGAATAGTGTAAAGCCTACGTAACGTTACTGCGGCCCACTGAATTGTTTGTTTCTATCATTACGTTTGATCTGTTTGAATACTATGTGTAGACGAATATACAATATTTGAAAATCTATAATATATCATAATAACTTCCCTTTCACCTTGATAGAGGTAACAATCCCTTTATTAAAGAGACAATCTAGAGATCAGTGTACGATTGTTTGGCGCCCTTTTCAACAACTTAAAAAAAAAATAAACCCACCCCTATTAGCTCCAACCGCTGAGGGGCCCTGATCTCCCTTTTCACCGTCTGGGCAAATCGACGTGCGACAAAATCAAGTTGTGCGTGGACAATCAGAGTGCAATAAAGCTAATTAAAAACCCAGTGTTTCATCATCGTACAAAACACGTAGACTTACGTTATCATTTCATACGTGAAAAATATGAGAGTGGAATGCTTGCAATTGATTATGTTCATAGCAAAATGCAACTAGCCGATATTTGTACAAAAGCTTTGCCTTTCTGTTCTTTCAAAAATTTAATTGAATCAATGAACTTGAAATTGATGAATCAGAAAATTTAGTAGTAAGTAAGGAAATCTTTCATGGGAGTGTTAAAGAAAAAGATTCCCTTAATCATATTTGGTTATTTTATTGTTTACTAGTTTTAAGTTGGTAGCATGTTTTCTCTGACAGTTGACAGAGCAGTAAGGATATATAGTTTAGTTTCTCTCTCTCAGTTAGATAGACGACAGCCGTTACTGTTATCAAGAATCTATTCAAGAATCTATTGTACCATTTTACTTTTCATTATACATTTTACAATAGAACCGCTTCTTAATCGATCCAGACAACCTCAACATATCTGCAAGGTTGATCTGCTGGCACATTACTTATACTCCATTCACTTTTATAAAGTATACCGGTTGGCCATGGAATTTTGACACATTTCACTCTGTATTTTTTGAAAATGTTAGGTTATAGTCATTTTTCTGTCAGATGATGGAGCAATGTTGCCCTTTCTTCATAAGAGTCGTAGTAATTACGTATTTATCGAAATGTTTATTTACTTTGGGAAAATAATGAATTTGAGAAAATATTATGTGAATTCAATAATTCCAGAGACCTGGCGAATGTTGAAGAAACTTTTTTCTCTGTTAATACTGGAAATATTTCACATATATTAACATGGTTGGAAGATTCAGTTATGCTATTTTCTCGTACGGAAGACAAGAATCGAGTGTTGAAATTTCACTGAAAAATAATGGCCAGAATAGTCCGTTACTTTGTGATAGTTTATTCAAAAAAAAAATCAAAGTACAATGGGATGAAATAAGATATAGTGTAATTCATAATGTAATTTCCTTACATAATTTCAATGGCATTACAGCTTAAGACATAATTTTTTTACAATATTCAATTAGTAATTTTTCAAGAGAATTGTTTATACTCTTATCCAATTAGAATAACTCCACTAATATAAATGAGATTGCACACATGGAAGAGTTCAGGTGAAAACTTCTGATGTAAGCAGTAATATTGAATTCAAAAAAGTCTACTCATGGAGGCTATGCATACAATCATTAATAAAGATTCTTTTTCAAACTGGCATATAATGATTGGATACAAAAACTTGAGAAAACGGTAACTGAATAAAGAAATTGGATTTGAATATATAAAACGTCCATAATTTTCAATCACCTAAAACATTATTTTCTAACATTGTTACATGTATATGTTTTTTTGAGAAAAAGCATTAGGTCATTTGATGTATCAAACATTATAGCATGTTCAAAGCAATTACAGTAATAGCAAAACAGATTCGAACAGGACACCATACATTTTTAACTATGATACAAGAGCACAAAGATAAAAACCTCTCTGAGTAAGTATAGAGGTTGTGCAATTTTTTCAAAGAATAGGCTGACATATTTATAATGGATGGAATCTTCTTCAGGAACAACATTTCATCTTTCTTTTGGATTGAGACTGACAAAATATCTTGAAATCATATCTGCAACAGAAAAGGAGATAGAAAATCATCAGGAAATAATAAATAATATAACCTACATTTGGTCCTTGACAACGAAGGTCTTCTGACCAGATCTGGCCCTCCAAGCAGGCCTACTTATATTGAGAAATTCTTTCCCAGATTCCTGATTGGTTATTTTTCTATCTAGGTGGTTTGCAGCAACTTCCTTTTCCATAGTACAAGCTTTTTGTCATTTTGTTTGATTCAGTTGAACCTCCTTGATCGTAGAAAATCTTCGATACAGTACTAGTTGAATAAGGAGGATATTCGACATTTTTGCAATACTAGAATATCCAAACGTTAGGTCTTTCACACTGCCGGATAAAGGGTTCTGTTGAACTTACACTAGTAATGTTCCTTTTGGAGTTTTTGAACCTCCATCCATTTTGAATTTCCCCATTTTAAGTGGAAGAGACGAGTTCTCAGAATTTCCTCTACATATTATTCCATATCCATTAGATCATTGTTTGAGTCAGAGTAACCCTCAGAAAATTCTGAATCTGAATCAGATTCTCCCAATGCAATAATGAATGGAGGAATATCTGCTATTGGAAGATTACCCATGTGTTTCGTCCAGTCCTCTGTGATAAGTCTTTCACAATGTAAATAAAAATTTTGCCACATATCTGATGTACATTTTGAAAGAGCCAGACTCCATAAATTCAACACTCTATCCGTTGTATAGGGATGCGAATTTATGTTTTTGTTATAGATTATATTTCAATAGGATTGTACTGACAATGGTATGGGGGTAATCTAAGAACCTCATGCTCCTTTAAAAAGGTCATCAACTACATATTGTCTCTGTCTGTCAGTTCGATGAGGTAATATCAAATTCCAAAGTTGTTTCTTGGTAAAATTTTGATTAAAATCAATCTTGTTTTTAATCAACCAATCCTGCATCTCGCTTTTTTTGCTGGAAAAGGTGGGTGGTTTTTGAATGAGCCGATTTCAATTCTTCCTAATAGTTTGTCTCTGCTTTTTCGTCACTACCTTCGGCATTTTTAGTTTCCTGGCGTGATGAATATATTTATATTTGTTAAAGTAAAATGTGATCAACGCTTACGGAACAGTTTTTATAGTTTTTTATTTCAGAAAGCGAAATATCTTTCAAGTGAATCAGACTTTTATTGTTTATTAATCAAACTTGACATTTCTCTTATCAGCACACTCATATTTTGAAGACTTCAAGATCACTTCAAGAATATTGAGAGGATAAATTAGCGAATTAACATTGGCAACGTTGTTTAATTTTCACGAGTGCCAACCTGCGTCTGTTCTAGGGGAAAAAACTTGATAAACCTAAAACTTGGCCAACCGGGATACTTTATAAATGTGAATGGAGTATACATACTAATGACAAATGTTGATTCACATGCCGTTTCCATAGCAACGCCGTCGGTGGAATTTGGTGCATAGAAACATATCATAATTATGTTTATTCCATAATTAAAGCGTGCGTGAAAAATCCCTGCTATTCCTTTCCAGCACGGAAAGTGTGCGGGCATGGAATAGCAGGGGTTTTTTCCGCACAGTTTGGCAATGGGAGTCTTCACGAATTGAAATGCGTGCGGGAAAAGGGTTGAAAGCGCATGCTTGTAAAAAAAATTATTCAATTCTGATTCCAGAAATATGGTCGAATTGAATTTCGGTCAGAATGAATAAGTCATCCTGTATATTGTGGAAAGGAGTGATTGGAGACATTCCTAAGAGGTCATTTCGTGATGCTGATGATAGACCCCAATATGGTAAGAAGAAACCATGTGTACATTCACAATGAGAAATCAGTACAAAAATAAGAGTTTCTGAATAACGAACTGATGGTGCTTCAGTGACAATTGAAACTAATGTAGGTACCGACTATTGACAATAAAACTTATTGTAGAGAAGGGGGCACTTACCTTCTGATCGAACGTTTAACCGTTGTCTCATTAAAAGCACAATACTGGGGGCCAACCCATGTTCTTCGAACCTTATTGCTCACAAAGAAAACGAAAAAACCCGAATGAGGTTGAGGAAACTAGATTGAAACTGCCTGAGGAACTAAACTTAACAAGAAAAGGAAGTGAAGAGGGGAAAAAATACGAAAAGAGAAACGGAAAACCGAGCAAAAAATTTTGGAAAATTCTTTGATTTTTGGGATACGGAAATTTGACAGGATCAGAGATTCGCTTCGTCTTGCTGATTGGTTGAATATGGACAATAACCGACTTCTGCACTCTGCCATTCTATTTTGGAAGATCATAAACACTGTTCCTATCGGATAAAATAAATCACAGTTCTAATGTTCAGTTTGAATGTTCAATTCAAAAGAATCCCTACCTCATCTGTTCAAACAACAGTGATATTTAGACGTTCTTGTTCTTACTATAGCCATATTTTCGCGTAACAATATTTTGAAACTATTTCGTTCGTTTTAAAAATGGTTTGAAAAAATTTGCAGCAGTTTGAAAGCAGGTAGTGGGGATAGTTTGAACTGAAGTTTGGAATCAGCTGATTGAAGAGTATTGGTTATCTGAAGTGAATGTCCTGATATCTGGGCGATCCACGATAGGTAAAAGAAAACACTATGCCAGATAAATTTACTTAGGTGATTTTTAATCTCTCAACATGTTTCGAGCTTGATTGGGCTCATCTTCAGGAGTAACCACGTAAGTGAAGCTGAAAACATTGAGAAAACATAAAAAAATCTCAAAAAACAAAATAAAGCACAAAAAACAATCAAAAAATGAAACAAAATGAACAAAAGTCGAAATGAATAAAAACAGGTTAAAGAATATAATTGGATGAAGATGGTCGATAAAAATAGTGAAAGTACTGAAACATAAAATCTTTGAAAGGTCATTAGCATCAAAAAGGTGAAGTAAGCAAAAACCAGAGGGTGCAAAAAGGGCGAATAGAACAGCAATGTGAAAAGGCAGAATGTCATGAAAATCTTCAAGCACAATTCACAGAAAATCGCTCAGAGTCGTGTAGATGATCCAGAATGATTCCTCTCGGAAATTCTTACTTAAAAGGAAACTCAAAGCGTGAACTCATATATTACAAATATGAAAAGAACAAAGTTACGAACAAACATGACGAAAACACAGAAAAAAGGGGGGGGTCTGAAACATCAAATATGATCTTATTCCAACTTCAATGTCATCTAGTTGACAGAGCATGAAACTAGTATGTAACAAAAACAAAGGGAACTGCAACAAACCAAACCAACAAACAACTAAAATCATTTGACTGCCACCAAAATTTCAGTGATATAAGATCTTCGAATTAATGGATCTATCAAAAGGGTGACATGTGTCTCTCAGATGTGCACCAAATGCTGAGCTGTCATTCAAGAAATTCGTTCTGCTCCTCAAATGTTCGGTTACTCTAGTGGAGAGAGCTCTACCCGTTCTTCCCACATACACCGATTTACAATCACTCGATCCGCATTCCAAGATATAAACTCCAGAACAATTCAGAGGATTGAGTTTATCTTTATTTTTCACTAGGTGAGATTTTATTATTCCGTCATATCATTTTGCTCGTTAAGTTACATTGTTTTTTCATTTTTTGATTGCTTTTTGTGGTTCATTTTGTTTTTTGAGCTTTATGTTTTCTCAATGTTTTCAGCTTCACTTACGTGATTACTCCTGAAGATGAGCTTTACCAAGTTCGAAACATGTTGGAGATAAAAAATCACCTAGCTAATTTATCTGGTATAGTGTTTTCTTCTACCTATAATATTGGTTATGTTTGTTGGATTTATTGTGTCTTTACCGTTTTTATTTTGAATATTATTCAAATACAGGGTGAGGCAAAAGAGACAGTGTAGTGTTGGAAGGCTATTAAAAGAAAACTACGCAAATTACAGAAATTATATTTATTTAATTTTCTCAGTAGATCATGCCGTTTTATGTATCAAGTTTTGAAAATGACATCAGAAAGATGATGGCCGCCAGCAGCGATACATTGATGAAGGCGATTTCTGAAGTTTTCGGCCGCATTTTGACATTTCTATTGGTATAGCACCAATTTCCTCCCGAATTCGTTCTTTCAGTTCCCCACTTTCATCTCTGTGGAGAAGTAAACAAGGAAAATTAAATAAATATAATTTCTGTAATTTACGTAGTTTTTTTTAATAGCACTGCACTGTCTCTTTTGCCTCACCCTGTACAACAGCATTGCTTTTAGAATGCTTGAAGGTGGCGAGTATCTTGCCGAAATAATGTATTGTAAACTGTGAAGGAATAAATCATTTCGAGTGGAGCAGACCTTTATTTGAGAATTCTGAAATATAATTTAGTTCTGAAACTGTATGTTCAAATTGATATTACTGGTTCTTCCTCTTGTTCGACCAATATGAATATATTGTATACAAGCAGCCCGTCCCAGCTTCGCCCGGATAGTAACATTTTGCGATGAACTTTAAGTAAATCAGGAGATTCATTCCGCCCATATTTTTTTTCTAAATAATTAATGAAGAGAAACGTGTTGAATAAAACAATTCAAATTTAGTTCCGAAAAGAACTTTTCAACTTATGCTATAAAAAGGAAAAAGGCTTCTGCATCCGCTTCTTAACAAATCGACGGGGTGTCTGGAAGTTGATCTACGCGGCTACTCTTATATAAATATGCATGTCCCGGTCCCCCTCTCACACTTCGGTGCCCTCTCCTACCCGCCTACCTAGGACGGAGACGCATTTATGTCCGGTGGTGCGGTTTCATCTTCATCACTTCCATAGACTATCACTTCAACCTGCCATAACTTCTGATGTACTCGTTGTAATTGTATGATGTAAAGGGCAATTTCGTTCTAAATTAAAAACTAAACTAAATATTGTATTAAGTTGGATGAGGATCAATACCCTATTCCAAAAACGCACTCCCAAATAGTGCATATGTATCCACATAAGTCTTACGGTTTTTGCAGCTCACGTGAAAATAGCTGATTATGGCTGATTTTTTGTTATTATTGAAGTTATAGTTGGTATCATTATTTCTTCGGGTGAAAAATATAGCCTGTCAGTCCTGTCACTCAGGGATAATGTGGCTTTCTAATGGTGAAAGAATTTCTGAAATCGGTCCTGTAGTTCTTGAGCCTATTCGTATCAAACAAATAATAATACAAATCTTTTCTCTTTATAATATAAGTATATATATATATATAGTCTGAGATAAGAGCCTTTTGAACTATAAATATATATGTTTCAGGGAATAGAGGCTCACTTTTGATAGGAAAAAATGTAGTACTCTTTTTTCTAAAACCAAGCTTTCGCAATACTTTATTGCTTCTTCAGGGTGTCTAAAATAAACAGATACAAAACATTAATACATTTACGTAAATTTAAAATCATCTCGTAAATTACCGAAATTGAGGTTATATAATGACAATAGAAACTGGTGTAACATTTTATGGAAAAATTTTTCTTTTTAAAATACAATTGGGTATGTTCATTCCATGAATTTTCAACTTAAACAGCACTGTAATATTCATTTCTTAACTTATATTTTCTGGGTCGTATTTCTTGAAGTAATGTCATCTGTCCTTCTGTCTAATCACCCATCGAGTGGGCCGTCATAGAATTCAGTTTTCAGTAATATATACAGCTATCTGTTAGAAAAAGAAACTGAATTCTATGACGGCCCACTCGATGGGTGATTAGACAGAAGGACAGATGACATTACTTCAAGAAATACGACCCAGAAAATATAAGTTAAGAAATGAATATTACAGTGCTGTTTAAGTTGAAAATTCATGGAATGAACATACCCAATTGTATTTTAAAAAGAAAAATTTTTCCATAAAATGTTACACCAGTTTCAATTGTCATTATATAACCTCAATTTCGGTAATTTACGAGATGATTTTAAATTTACGTAAATGTATTAATGTTTTGTATCTGTTTATTTTAGACACCCTGAAGAAGCAATAAAGTATTGCGAAAGCTTGGTTTTAGAAAAAAGAGTACTACATTTTTTCCTATCAAAAGTGAGCCTCTATTCCCTGAAACATATATATTTATATATATATATATATATATATATATATATATTTGTCCGGCAGACGTATCCGGTCCCGGTACGTTCTTAAGGCGACCTAAGACCCACATGATCCGTATGTTTTTCACGAGTATATATGCAAAAAATGGGCTCCCTTAAAATATAACTCTGTAAGCACATTGAGAGGGGAAAAATTTTTTTTCATTAAAAAAAGTTGTATATCTGATAGTCCTGTTCAGACCCGACACATTGCGCCAACTTTTCAATCCCACATATACTGCACCGGTCAATAGGATCAACGTTTTCGGTCCCAGCACTGTTGCCAGATTGTCGGGATCAGTCGCTACGATTTCGATGTATAAAAGGGATTGAAAGAGTAGGTGTTATGGCGCAGTACTGACCGAGACGTCGACTAGTGTACACGTACCGAGAGTTAAGCTTGTGTGTAAACCAGTTCAGTGCGCCGTACGCCACGTTGATGCGCATCATACAAGTTAGTGCTTGTAAAAGGTTTTTGTTTTCTCGCGCGTTGAGTCCAGGTCCGAAAGGATCGTTGGTTCCGTGCGTCAGTGATTTACGGACTTTTAGTGAAGTTAAAAAAGGAGTGAAGTGCCTATCACGAATTGAAACATGAGTGAATATTCGGATAACGATGAATCCTTCATGGAAATGGAGGATAGATACTCGTCCTCTGAAGAAGAGAGTGATGAATTGAAGGAACTCGTCAAGCTCCGAAAGGAGAATGACGAGCTCAAAGCCAATCTAGCGGCCCTGACAACCTGCATGGCAAATTTGACCAGCGAGATGAAACTCTTGAGAGAAGAACTCTCCAAAACGAAGTCCCCAAATCAACAGGTAAGAAGTTATTCGCAGGTTTTGACTTCTGAACCAGGAACATCGGCCCAAACCAATCCCAATACAGTTATCCCTCCCAAAAAGATAACCTCAATAATTGAGGATAGCAATAAAGTCCCCAAACCTCAAGGAGCTCCTCCAGCCAAGCGTGCCAGAAAAGAGAGTACGTCCTCAATTGAGAACAACTCAAAAAAGACAACGGTGACACCTCAGTCACCTGCTACAGAGAAAATTCCCCCAGTGACAATGATGGGAACGTCAGACTGGACGGAAATGTCCAAAGCTCTCTACAGCAAGAAAATAAATTATAACCGGGCAACGGTTGTTAAAGACGGCATCAAAATTATTGCCTCGTCTGCAGAAGATTTCAGGAAATTAACAAAATTCCTCGATCAACAAGGTAAGGAATATTTTACTTACCAAATGGAAGAAGAAAAGAGAGTATACGCCGTCATAAGGTACTTGCCACTTGACGCGGATATTGACGTGATTAAAAATGATCTAGGACTACAAGGCATCAAAGATGCTGAAGTAACGAGAATGACGTCGAACAAAACGAAAAAGGCAATGCCTCTCTACCTTGTGAAAACTCAACACAAGGAAATATTTCAAGTGAAAAAACTATATAGCCTCTGTATAGAAATTGAACCAAAAAAGAAGCCTGAAGGCCCAGGACAGTGCCATCGCTGTCAGAGATATGGACATGCACAAAATAAGTGCACATTTCCGTGGAGATGCGTAAAATGTTTAGGGGCACATTGCACAAAAGAATGTGCATTGACGCAAAAAGAAGGTGAAAGGAACGCGGCATGCGTTTTATGTAACCAAAGTGGACATCCCGCCAGTTATAAAGGCTGCAGCGCATATAAAAATCTTATGAAGAAGAAAACACCGACAAAAAAAGAAGCCCCCCCCAAGAAAATCGCTGAAAAAATAGAGACTGTTGTTACTGTTGAAAAACCACAGGTACAAAAAACAAAGAACTCGTCCACAAAACCAATTGAAACCAGAAGGGAAGACCCTAAAGATGAACTTGACAAACTCACTGAAAAAATATTCAGCAGAATAATGCAGAAATTTGAAAAAGAATTCGAGAAGAAATTTCAGAACTTATTTGGAAATAAATAATTTATGAACATGCAATCACAGCTAGAAAATCTGAAGATAGTTTCCTGGAATATTAACGGAATCAGAGCCCGTAAATCAGATATTGAACAATTGTTAGAAGAAAGACATCCTGATATTATGGCGCTTCAGGAAACTAAATTAACTCCTAAAGATAAAATATCCTTCGAAAACTACGAAATATACAGAAGAGACAGAAATGAAAGAAAAGGTGGAGGGGTTGCTATTCTCGTTAAAAGGGACGTGAACCATTACCTGAATGCGGTTGTAAATCACGAGAACAATGACGCAACTATAGAGGCACTATCGATCACAGTAAAGATAAGAAGAGAAAGCATTAAGGTATTCTCTGTATATAAACCACCGCAAATAAATCTGCCAGAGGAAGAGATGAAGATTTTATTAGGGGGTCATTTTCCAAGAATAATACTTGGAGATCTCAACTGTAAATCTCAACAATGGAATTCTAAAATAGAGAATGCAAATGGCAAGAAATTGGAAGAATATGCCGAAAAGGAAGATGCCATAATCATGGGACCGGAAATACCGACATATTTACCTAGTGGCAATGGAACCCCTGATGTGCTAGACATAGTTATAATGAAAAATATAAAACAAGATTTTGCTCTTGAAACGATAGAGGATGGAACATCTGATCACAACCCGATAGAGTTCATTTTAGGACATGGACCTAGAAATGAAGTGACTCAAACACGAGAACATACCGATTGGGACGAATATAAGAATAAACTCCAAGAAAATATCACGAGTATTCCACAAATTAACACTCCTGATGAACTAGATCAATCAGTCATTGCTTTGGAGAGTGCGATTATGAAATCCTATGAAGAGAGCACGGTTAGAAAAACTAAACCTACTCCCGAACATACCTATGGCGATACTCCAAAAGAGGTGAAAGAACTGATTAAAGTCAACCGAAGACTAAGAAAGAAGTACAGGATGTATAAAACAGATAATGATAAAAAAAGACTAAACAGACATAGTCAAATACTTAAAAATGCACTAAGGGAGCTCAGAACGAATAGATGGAATAAGAAAATAAGTGAACTCAACACAGAAGACCACTCTGCATGGAAAATGCAAAAAAATTTACGTAATGAAAAAACTCAAATTCCACCACTGCATGGAATGCATGGAATGGCATATTCAAAAAGCGATAAAGCTAACGCTCTTGCCGATACTATAGAAAGGGAGTCAAGAATAAACTATTGTGAAGAAGACGATGAGGACCTAGAAGAATTAATAGAAGATAATGAAGAAGAAATGAAAGAATCACCACCGGATGACAAAATCCCTCACCCAACATCTCCGGCAGAAATCAAAGAGATAATCAATAATTTGAAAACAAGAAAGGCTCCTGGAAAAGATAAAATTACAAATCTCATGCTGAAGAAAATGTCAAAGAAAGGAACGGCAGCTCTCACTAGCATATCAAATGGCGTGATGAGAACAGAGCACTTTCCGAAAAGATGGAAATCTGCCGAAGTGATTGTTTTCAATAAACCAGGTAAAGACAAAAAGTTCCCACAGAACTATAGACCGATAAGCCTGCTCCCAGCCCTAGGAAAAATTGTGGAGAGAGTCTTAGCCAGACGACTTAATGAAGAAACAGAGGCCCTGCTGACGATACCGAGTGAACAATTTGGGTTCCGAAAACAACATTCAACTGAACAACAGCTCCTAAGAATAACCGAGTATATCACAGAAGGATTTCAGAATAAACAAGCCACAGGACTACTACTACTAGATGTAACCAGAGCTTTTGATAGAGTATGGCATGAAGGACTAGCATATAAAATGAAAACCGCAGGTTATTCACCCAAGTTATGCAGAATAATAAGAAATTATTTGAGAGATAGGAACTTTTGTGTGAAAATAGGTGATGTTCATTCCACACTCAGATATTTGGAAGCAGGAGTTCCCCAAGGATCCATACTAGGACCGCTACTCTATAACATATACATACATGATATACCAAGAAATCCAAGATGCCTGCTTGCTCTATACGCGGACGATACGGGAATAGCAATTAGGCACAGAAATACAAAAATAATTCACAAAAGACTTCAAGAAGCTGCAGACGATATCAGTCAATGGTGTAACAGATGGAAAATCAAAATCAATGGAGAAAAGAGTCAAGCGATACTCCTTCAAAAGAGGAAACTGAAGATGGAATCGAAAATATCCATAGACGATAATGAAATAGAATGGCAGAATGAAGCTAAATATCTAGGAGTAATATTAGACAAGGGACTTACGTGGAAACAACACATTAAGTATGCAGTGGATAAAACGAATGTAGCAATGAAAAGACTATATCCGATTATAGGCAGAAGAAGCCAAATGAACAGAAACACGAAATTGAGGATCATAAAAGCAGTCGCCAGACCGCAGCTAACATATGGATCAACAGCATGGGGATATGCAGCGAGAACCCATATAAAGAGGATACAAAGTACAGAAAACAAATTTCTGAGATGGGCATTAGACGCCCCCTGGTTTGTTAGGAATATATATATATATTCTTTTGAAAGAGAGAATTACATACTATTTTCTTGAATCGAACAATACATGGCATATGGCACGTGCGTAGAAATGGCGACAAGGAACAGATTATATAAAAGAATATAATCTGTTTCCCGCTCCAAATCTAGGTGTTAGCAGAGGGAATGTAAACGGGGTACCATACAAGTCTGAGTATGATACACGAGAACAGATAAAAACCTCTGAAAAAACTCTGTCTCCCCGTGTATGTGTGGTGATACTGAATTTGTTCAAAAAAATATGCTGCTATCCATGTTACAGAGCTCCTTGTGCTTGAAAACATGCCTTTTCATTGAACTGGATGCAAATGTCTTGAAATTATATCTGTAACAGGAGAAAAAGAAGAAAAACGAGAAAGAAGCAGTAAAAAAATACTTCACCTGCTAAAAAACCTTTTCACAAAGTCCTAACTCTCTTATGGATCGGGAGGATCTTTCGATCAGGTCCGATCTTCCAAGTGATGATTCTTCTGTTCTTCTGGTGTTCGAGGAACGCTACAGGCCCCTTATGTTGGGGGATCATCTCCCATAGTTAGAGTGGTTGTTTTTAGCGAAAAATCAGCAAAAAAGACAGAGCAAATTCAAAAAACTTCTGACACTTCATTGTCATTTCTTTATAAATTTAGGAATGAACAGATACAAAAAGACATAAAATGGGAGTCCATTACTACATTCATCAAACGAAAAGCTGAAAAAGCCTATGAAAGAGCTAGTGAACATCCAAATGACGACCTTAGAAGGTTAGTTGACTATGACCCCGCTGAAGATGAAAAAACAGCTAGAATTTACCGCAAAAGACCTAGAGACCAATTGCGAAAATGAAGATATAGAACTTCACACTTAGTAAGAGATATCCAATTGAAGGATGTACACAAACACTCAGCATAAAAGAATGCGAAAGAGAAAAGAACAGATAAGATGATGGAAGGTTTATAGGCTTATGCCCGGAACCAACCGCAGGAGAGGTGTTTAGTCGGTAAGAATCCGACACTACCCAGAAAGACTGGGTGTCTGATGTAAGATTCACCTCTTCTAGCACAAAAAAAAAAAAAAAAAAAAAAAGTGTTATGGCAAGAATTTGTATATGTGTTGGTGAGTCGACGGGACGACTAAATATCTTCACGGAGTGAACGATTTTATTATCTGTGAAGATGAAATTCCTCATTCTCATTCGTTGAATAAATTTTTTATTTTCACTCACCTCATACCCACTAAACTCTTTAAAATTTGTTGCCTACTGAAAAATGTCTCACGTTATTTATGGACGCCCCCTAACTCATTCTTCATCTTGGATTTTTCGAAATATTAGTTTCAGAATTACGTCACATTAATTTTCGAGTTACGGTGGATTTCCATGCATCCGTCATCCGATGTCCGATTCGGAATTCGTATGCATTTTGTCGGACGGAGGAAACTGTCAATTTCAATTTCCATCTATCCGAATTCTCAGAACGTTGTCGTGAGAAAAATGGTAACATTTTGTTGAATTATAGTAACTTTGATGTCAAATACTAACTAGTGGTACATTTTTGTGAGTGTCCAACAATACTCAATGATTTGTTGAATGTGATATTGCTCATTCTCAAATAATTGAAATACTGCCCACTATCAGACAATCGCATTTCTTGCACCAAGTTGTTGAATATTCCTTGGGCCTTTCTGCTCCTAAAACCATCTTTCACCCATAATATCGGCAAACTTCGTTTTTTTTTCTTTCTTTCAAATAAAAGTATCGAAAGCGACAACAAATTCTTCATTGATACCTATTATTTATATTCTTCTCCAAAAGAAGAGAACGCCAAATATTCAAAAAGTTATGTCAAATCTGATACGATAACGGACAAAAGTTAAAAATTTTTCAACTTTTTCCGATAACGGAAGAGAGTTCTGGAACTTTCGGACGAATGTTTGCCGCTCTATCAATTTTGAATATTTCCACCAATCACAACACTTTCGGACGATCGTATCATCGGATGACGGATGCATGGAAATCCACCGTTACTCTCAACAAGCCCTCCCATTTGATACCCATATTGTGGGAGTAAATGAATATAACTATTTCGAAATCTTGGATGGTCCGCCATATTGGATTGAGGATATACCATCGCATTATTTTTCAAGTTAATTTCATCGAGCCCTTTCATTTGATATAACCTATATTAAGCACAGGCATTTTGAATAAGCATTAATCCATTTTGCCTCAATAGATTATTATGCTGTTCGTAATGACCTACGAATAGATCGTTTAATTCGTACGAATAAAATTTTGATGCTTATCATTATCTACAAACTACTTTTTTTTGACACTGCGTAAATGATTATCTCATTTTTCGAGATTTCCACTCATTGAAACTTTACGAATTTGATCTAACAAAAACTATTATTTTGAAATTCTCTTAGAAATACCTCATATTGAAAAAAATTAAACCTAAAATATGAAACATTTCATTGTTGTTTTCATGAATGAAATATTCAATTTTTCGTTTTAATATTTCTTTGCGGCTCGGCTTGAACGCATATATTATCACGTGATGTGAAACAGTCTGAATGCTGGTGTAGCTTGACCAGCCCGGTACACTGTAAGATAAATAAGAATCAATTCTGTAAGGGTGTCAGGTCAGGATTAAACGTTCATATATTTCAGGAGGTGATGATATCGAAACTAGAAGATATTTCCATATCTACTCATGTCCTTAGTGCATTCCACGGGTGCTTAAATGACCTCTAACCGTTAGTTGGTTAGTTCTGCACCAAAATTAAACGAATTTGAATAAAATTGACGGCATGGAGTTTTCTGGATGAACTTGATCGTTTGATTATGAAAGAACTAAATGATTCTCATCAGTAGCAGAGATAATAGGGGGTGTCTCGAAAAATCATTTTCAATTTTTGAGTTGATGATCTAATTGAAATTTCAGTCGAAGAAATGGGCTCCTAAAATATTTTCAAATGAAAAAGGTAATATTCATTGAAAGCGTTACGTAACCCCTATCTCGAGATAAAAGTATTTTTGTGTAATGAAATGCATTCAAATTCATTTTTTTTCTATAGGATGGGGCTCCGTAGCCGCCGTATACCTCTTTTGCTCAAAAATGTCTGAGGAGACAATTTCTTTGACTAACATAATCTCAAAAATTAGAAGTATTATTTTCCTACACTGTTGAGAATCGGTTATCAGACTATTCAGTTCATCCAGAAACCCCCATGTACTGAATTTCATTTAAATTCGACAAATGATGACAGAGTTATCGCAAATTAGTTGGACTTTTGAGGTTATGCCGAAGAGCCTCTAGCCCAGGTGTTGTGTGTTTTAGGGCCTAAGTTGATATAATCTAACTTCGAACTCCACTCTCCAGAATCACCCCCAGAAATATATGAATGTTGAACCCGGACACCCTGTATTCCTTCATAACGCCATTTTTATGGTTATGGAGAAGAAGGGCTTGATAATGCAACATAGTTCACCTAGAAAAATTTCACAACCACGATGGTCACCAGTTCGGAATGGTGGATTTAATTTATGTTTTAATCTTATAAATAAAATATAAGAGAAGGAATGCTTTCAAAAATGAGGAAATGAATAATCAAAACATAATAAAATATATTAAGTAACGAAAAGAACTGAGAACTTGTACTTTTTTCATTTTCAATCTCGGTGATGTATTAGGAGCGTAATACAGGATCTTTCACGAGGAACCTCACCCATATTTATACGGGAAACTACTGAACGTATTTTCATGAAATTCAGCACTTATAAGTATTTCACGATGCTGATGAAATCTAAAATATTTTCAAGGCATGAGCACCTCCGGTTTTTCCGGAAATGACGTCAACTTCCGTTTTTCAAATTAGAACACCATTTTTTTATTGCAGAAATAGATTCCTTAGAAAATTTCAAGTTATTTTGATGTAACATTTTTCAGTTTTGGTTGGAAAATTATCTCTGAGCGGGAAAATTCGGAAAAAATCGAAAATAGAGCTCCGCTGAAACAAGATTAACTTCGAGGTTTTTGGATGGAAAATTTTCATTTTTGGGATTTTTCAAGATGTAAGATTGATGTATCCACTTTAAAAATCTAAATCGCGATTCATGATACAGGGGGTGAAAAAATCGCTTTCAAAGTTAGGGATGACAAAATCGTGAAAAATCAATTTTTTCAAATTAGAACCCCATTTTTTTATGGCAGATATTGAATCTACGTTAAAAAATAATGTGAGTGTATGCATCACACCCTTGCCCTAAAATGGATATTTTCTGAGTTAATATCCACTTTAGGAGAACTTCAATAATCCAACTAAAAATTCCATGGCTTTTTTATAATGGAATATGAATTGAGATTTTCAAAACAGGTGTGAATATAACGGGATGAAATTGGGGAAATAATCATTTCCTCGAAATATCTATGGCACTGATCATGGGTTTCTCAAAGATTGTTGATTAGATGATTCGCAGAATAATTTAATGGATATGTCAAATCGACTGATATAATTCAAAATTCAAGTAGTCAATCAGGCCATCAACGTTTTTGAAACCCCCACGATGATAGAATAAAACAACTCCATGGGCTACTTCAACCATGATTCGTAGGTATACGTGTAATGCATAAAGATAGTCCACTAAAAAGAACGATATTTCAATAAAAAATCCATTAGAAAAGCACTTCTAAGAGTTGAGCTACAGGGTGTGGCGAAATGGGGTATAAACTCAACGGTTCATGAGTTATTGCGATTCTTCTGAAAAAAATGGTAATGACAGGGCCTCACTTTTTTTTGAATATTTCTTCAGGAGAAGTTTTTTCGAGAAAATCTTTTTCGATTTTGAATTGTCCAATTCGTAGTATAATAGACTGGTGGAGTTCACACCAAAAATGTACAGGGTGTTTACGAAAAGGCCATAAGCTTGGACAACTCAAATTCATCAAAACTCAAGATTTTCAAATTGCAACCCACATTTTTTATTCTTTCAGTCGATTCTACGTCTAAAAAGAGGAGGGGTTACTTGAGCAAACCCTATACCTAAAATGAGGACTTGGAGAGTTAATGACAAGCGCAATTTCTTAGTGGAAGTGGTCTGTGACTTTCAGGAAACATAGGAAGAAACTAAAATTCGATGTTTCGAAAACTAAATTTGACATTTCCCGATTTTTAATTAATTGTTCGTTGCGATTGTTGATTATTTTAAAACATCGTTCCTTCTTTTTTTTACCAGTATTTATAGACCGAAATAGAATATTTCCATTTATGTAGTTTTCATTGAAAATAGATACTTTTAATTGGGTTATGGATTCTCAACAATCCAATGAAAAAAGAATTAAAATTCATGGGATGTCGAATTAAGTTTTCGAAACATCGAATTTTAGTTTCTTTCTATGTTTCCCGAAAGTCACAGACTACTTCCACTAAGAAATTGCGGTTTTTCCTGATTTCAAGTTTTTCGTCGTTAACTCTCAAAGTTCTCATTTTGGGTATAGGGTTCGCTTAAGTAACCCCCCCTCTTTTTAGACGTAAAATCGACTGAAAGAACAAAAAATATGGGTTGCAATTTGAAAATCTTGAGTTTTGATGAATTTGAGTTGTCCAAGTTCATGACCTTCTCGTAAACACCCTGTACATTTTTGGTGTAAACTGCCATCAGTCTTATCATACTACGTATTGAAAAAATCAAAATTGAAAAAGATTTTCTCGAAAAAAACTTCTGAAGAAATATTCAAAAAGGAGTGAGGCCCTGTCGTTACCATTTTTTTCAGTAGAATCGCAATAACTCATGAACCGTTGAGTTTATACACAAGTTATGCACATTACTGAAATTGCCATCAAATGAGCTATCCGATGATGAAATAATATACTGGGTGTGCCATTTAAATTAGAAAAGTAGTAGTCTGTTTCCGGTATAACCGGAAGGGGTAGAGGTTTAAAAATATTTTGGGAAGGAAGACCAATGTCTCAAACCCCAATATGCGTCAAAATTCTGATTAGTTCTCCATAAACGTCTAATAGTCCATGCCGTGAATCACCCTTATATTGATCGTTACGCATAATACTGTCGATTCGGCACTGGTACACGCGGTATAATATCACGAATGAATTTTTAAAATTCATCAAGTCGAATTGTCTGGTACTCGACTAACGAATGATTGAAATAAAAATTCCATCAGAAATACCTCAAATGAACCATATTAATGACGTTGACCACCCTAATCGGGTTTGTATAAGCTTCCGTAAGGTTGTACGATCTGAAAACGAATTTGTGAGAATCTGAAATATCCATAGTATATTCATTGCTTATAAAGACGGTTTACTATACCGGGATCGTATAAGATCCTTAATAGATGATTTGAGGTCTGTATATTATGAAGCTCTCAACAAGCAGTGTTGCCATGTTTATGGACTGAACGCGTCGGTCAGCTATACGAATTATATACATCAGGTTCAAATCGGTAGAAGCGCCCTCGCACTGGCCAAACCCTGAAACTTTCTGTATATATTATCGTGTATGACCGACTTTTCACACCCAGCTGAAAATTCACCCCTAGCACCCCCTCACCTCCCTCATAATGATTCTATAGTCGAACGTTTTCAGACCCGGAGCCGGGTCTGACAACGTCACTTTTGGATCGTATAGTCGGTCGAGTATACCGATTTGGGTCTGTATGTGCGGTCGAACAAATCTATATATATATACAGGGTTGGGATAAAGTTTAGAACCAAATTAATATCTTTGAAACGAAACGAGCGATATTTTTGAAATTTGGCAGCTGAGTGTAATGGAGCACAATGCATCTGATGAGCATATTTTCATTAATGAGATACTTCCGGTTTAACCGGAAATGACAAAAAATTTTTTATTCAAACGGGGCACCCTGTATATTTCTGCAGATTCTGAAAGTGCACCTTGTTTCGGATCTGTCCATATCGGGTTTCATGTAAAAATTCTCTGTGAAAAGAAGAAATTCAGTCTTTTTATACATTTGAGAACAAATTCATTCAAATAAATAAATCGTTGTTATTTGTATCAATAGTGAGAAACAAAACGAAATACTTCGTAGTAGATAACTCTTTCTGCTTTTCATGACGTATTTTTTATGAAAATCTATAAAGAGAAGAAATACAGGGCTTTAACTAGTAGAAAAAATTTATTGACAATAATAAAAAAAAAATCATTTTAAATGTTCGAAGTGCTTGCCATGCCATTCACCTCCTGACAATATGCTATTAACAAATTCTTGAGTAACTTTTCTCGAGACTTCTCCATGTATTAATGCACATTCATCAAGAATCCGTTGTCTCAATTCCTGCAAGCATGCTGGTCGATTAACATAAACACGTGATTTTAGATAACCCCAAAGAAAAAAGTCTAATGGTCTGAGATCTGGAGAACGAGCAGGCCACTCTATGCGTCCTCTACGTCCAATCCATCGATTTGGAAAAGTAGCATCTAGAAAATTCCGAACCCGTCTATCATAGTGAGGAGGTGCGCCATCTTGTTGGAACAAACGTTCGGTGGTAACTACCCGTTCTGTTGGAGTGCAGAAATGATTTGATTATTTAGTAAATCTAGATACTTTTCTCCATTTGAGTTCCCGTTTATGAAAAATGGGCCTATTAGCCTATTTTGGACAATTCCCATCCAAACATTCAACTTTTCTGGTCGCTGGGTTTGTGCTTCATCAATCCAATGAGGATTCTCAGTTGACCAATATCTTGAGTTATGGCGGTTAACCGTTCCATTCAAACAAAAAGTTGCCTCATCAGAAAACACTACATTGAAAGCAAAACGTTCGTCGTCATTACAGATGCTCATTAGCCGTTCGCGAAATTCGAGCCGTCGATCAAAATCATCCTCTGACAATTCTTGGACTAATCGTACTTTATACGGATAAAAATTTTCCTTTTTTAATATTTTTCCTACGGAACGTCGACTTATGCCGTAGTTCCGCGCCAGAACTGTGGTAGAAGTTTGAGGTGATTCCTCTAAATCAATGGCGATATTTTGCCTCATCGCTTCGTTCGTTAGTCGTTACGTCCCGTGGTCTTCCAGATCTTGGCAAATCCTTGACCATTCCAGATGCATTAAAACGTTGTAAAGTTCAAGTAACTGTTGATCGTGATATTGGATTTTTTTCAGGATGCAAATCATTAAAAATATGACACACTTCTTCATGAGTTCTAGCACGATCACCATAACCGATCATCATTAATATTTCAATACGATCTTTTTCACTCAAATTGACTATTTTCAAACGTATTCACGATTTATTTTATCTATTACCATACGTATCCATATGGATACGAACAACATCAATTTATTTATCTGAACGACTTTTTCCTCAATTGGACAAAAAAACTGTATTTCTTCTTTTTACAAGGAACCTGGTATGGACAGATCCTAAACAAAGTGCTCTTTCAGAATCTGCAGAAATATACAGGGTGTCCCATTTAAATAATTTTTTTTTTGTCATTTCCGGTTAAACCGGAAGTATCTCATTAATGAAAATATGCTCATCAGATGCATTGTGGTCCATTACACTCAGCTGCCAAATTTCAAAAATATCGCCCGTTTCGTTTCAAAAATATTAATTTGGTGCCAAACTTTATCCCAACCCTGTACATAGATATTATACATATATGTATAATGTATTATACATATATGTATATTCTTCAAATAGCAACTCGTTGAGCAGGACGAGAACATTTGAGTCATAAATAAACATATCCATTTTGAATATACAGGATTTATTCTAAGGCAAAAAAATTATAACAATAAACACACACGAGAATTATAAACATTATTATAATTATGTGCGTGTATCGTGTTTCTAACTTATGAATTTAAAACTTGAAATGACATTTCTATCGTGACGTCACCGTTTTGAAATTGTGGCATTTGAGCGATGAATGAACTGAACGTTCAATTCAGAATGTTTTTGAGATAATTCTGAACCGTGATTGACGCGAAAAAATGGTTTATATCTCTTATTGCTTTAATAACTTGCCGCTGGATATCGGAGGTGTGAGAAAATTGAAACATTTTTGGGTCTTGTTGATCAATAAACTTTTGGATGAGCAGGCAGGTACTCTTTCGGCGTCGAGTGTGTGAATATTGAATTGAATCACACTAAGGGAATGACAGATGTAAAAAATTATCTGCTATTCTGTTGAAAGTCTAAGTGGAGCACATAGGGACTCTGCAAATTTCGTTATTTTTCGGGTATATCTTATGGTTGGATTGAACAGATAGATGTGCAGTTAATCCTGCCTTTTTCTATTGAAAATTTCTGATTTTTCATTTGTATATTCGATGCAAAAAATTAAGACCCTCATTATCATCCCTAGCAGTCATTTTTTTGAATCACGAGACTGAAGAAATGCACTGATTCAGAACTAATCGATAAATATTAAAAATTGATACTATCATCACCCCAATTTCATATTCATATAAAACTATAAAAAGAATAAGGCTCATTTCGAAAACTATAGGATTCCTGAAATGGTTATTACGCCCCTTTATGTCTTATGTTACCATGACATGATAACCATTATTGAGTTATAAATGCAGAATAATCTCATACAAGTTCATTTTCAGGTAAAGATGTACGTCGAAGAATTGTCCCCAGCAGGCTTAGATGACACGTTTACAACTATCAATCCAACAGTCGAAGCAAATTTGTGGACTCCATTTACTGTTTTCATCATCAATTTCCTTTCATCCTATTTATGCTATGCTTTCACAAAATTTGCAAGTAAAGTTTCTATCCAAGAATTCAGTTTTGCTTTCGCTATAAATCAAACAATGCCGGTACTCATTAGTATACTGATAGTAATGACGGGAAAATACCTTGAGGACGAATGTTCTCACACTGATCTGTTTCCTCCTTATCTTTTCTTCAACACTCCTCCTTTTTATGTTCTCAAAGATTTTCTGAAACAACAATATGCTTGGATTTGGCTGATGTGGCTGTTCTCTCAAATATGGGTTACTATACACATATGGAATCCCAAATGTGAAAAGCTTTCAAAAACCGAAAAATTATTTATGAAACCTATGTACGATCCATTCCTTATCGATCAATCAGTGTGTATGAATAGGAGAAGAAACGATAGTGCTTTACAGGCAGACAAACCGGAAGAAGGTGAGTATCTGATTTTCAGCAGATGAAATTAATTAGGATATGGCGAGTCGCCCTTCAGTTTAGAGGTTAGGATGCATTATGCCGGGTTTCCACCAAGCAGGCAGGCATAGGCGCCCGCAGAAATTTTTTTCAGGGGGGGGGGAATTTTTTCTCAGGGGGGGCAAAATAAAAATCATTGAAATATTGAGGGTGTTGTGCTGAAAAACGATAGGGCCATCAAAATCTCAGGGGGGGCCATGAACCCCCCTGCCCCCCCTGCGGGCGCCCATGCGGGCAGGTCAAAACAAAACACGAAAAGAAATTTCGAACAGTTTTGTTTTGAAAATGTTCCAAGACTGTTGGGTTCACAACGGTCTTTATGTTTACACCAGTCATGAACAGAAATCAATAAAAACTGTTCGTGTTTTGTTTTAGTTTCATTCAGTTGGCATAGGGACACCGCACGTGTAATTATGAAAATGTGGCTCGCTGCAAACTTGAAAAAACAATTATTAATGAGTTTTGATGATAGTATTGTAGCGGGTTGCTACGACAAGAGAAGCAGGTAAGTAAAACCAGGAGTTCACCTAACGTTTCGCCAACTTCATTTTGGCTTCATCAGAGGCTGAAAATTTGGAAAGTACAAATATGTAAAAATTGCTCAAACGTGTACCGCACCAGAATAAAGGTCATTATACCATACAATATTAAAATATAAGACAACAAAATTATTATAAAAAACAACACCTTCATCAGACACAATAGCATAACAAGGTTGTGATGGGAAACACTTACAGTCTCTTAATTATCACCTTTGTCAAAACTCTGAACATCGGAATCATATATCGAGCACACGGAGTTGGTTTTGTATCAATAAAAAGAATATTTAAATTCAGAATTGATAAGGATTTAAGTTTTCACAACAATGCAAACAGACCGCGTTCTACCTAATGAAATGTCATTCGATCGTTGTTAACAGTTATCTGTTGTCATATGATCAGTACACCATCGTTTCCACTTCCGTCCTCTGGATGTCGCTCCAGTACATTCTTTTCACCTTGCATAAATCCCATTTTTTAATCCTTCTTCTCCTTTATATGTTAATCCGTATGCCTCAGTCACACTCAGCCACTTCCAATGCTAATCGCGCTGCCAGAAATATTTCCCGGAATACTTCTGCGGCAATATGAAAAGGCAGTGAGTATTTACACTCAGCTCAAACATTTCTCTCGCGATCAAGTTTTGGCAATGGCGGACGACGAAATTGCAGCCTCAGCGCTCCGTCTCTTATTACATTTTCATTTAGGTATATGAATATGTGAGTGTCTTGAAAACATATAAAATCCAAAAGAAAGTTCTTCGTCGTAGAAGATGGTAGATGATATCAATACATGGTGCACTTTGTGCTTAAGTTCATGGTTTTTATCAGAAGAATCCCATATCACTTTTTCGATCTCAAGGAGTTCTAGAAATGATATTATTTTTTCGTTGCTCCACTCCCTCGACATTTTTCGCAACAATTAACAACGTACGCAACGTTCGCACGACAGTAACTGGGCAGAATGTGATCACTTCCTTCCACTTGCGCTGCCGGTCCTTTGACTGCCGCACGAAAAACCGGAAATGTAGGAAGTGACCGGCAGCGCGAGTGGCAGCAGATGTGAGGTGATTACATTCCCACCCTGCTCATTTCCCTGCTCACTTCCCTGCTCCCTGCCGTTGAAGTGGGCTGAGTGTAATTGACGGGTTACAATGTCAACTGATAAGGACTTTATACATTGTGTTCAACTTCGCAGTGTCTGTTTTGAAGTTGCAGCTGTTTTTGTCTTTAACCCTTCAATTACAATCAGCACACTTCCACGGCAGGGAGCAGGGAAGTGAGCAGGGTGAGATAATTACCTCACTTCTGCTGTCACTCGCGTTGCCACTCGCGCTGCCGGTCACTCCCTAAATTAGCGGTTTTTCGTGCGGCAGGCAGAAGACCGGCAGCGCAAGTGGCAGGGAGTGATCACATTCTGCCCAGTTACTGTCGTGAGAACGTTGAGTACGTTGTTAATTGTTGCGAAAAATGTCGACGGAGTGGAGCAACGAAAAAATAATATCATTTCTAGAACACCTTGAGATCGAAAGAGTGATATGGGATTCTTCTGATAAAAACCATAAACTTAAGCACAAAGTGCACGATGTATTGATATCATCCACCATCTTCTACGACGACGAACTTTCTTTTGGGGTTTATATGTTTTCAAGACACTCACATATTCATTTAAATGAAACAGACAGATCGCTGAGGCTGCAATTTCGTCGTCCGCCAATACCAAAATTTGATCGCGAGAGAAATATTTGAGCTGAGTGTAAATACTCACTGCCTTTTCATACTGCCGCAGAAGTATTCCGGGAAATATTTCTGGCAGCGCGAGTAGCAGTGGAAGTGGCTGAGTGTAATTGAGGCATATGAATTTCAAGTATTTCCAAGATTTCTCTCTTTTCTAGGACATGTTCCGTTGCCATTACCTTCACGTTCTCGAAATCAAATTCGTGTTCGAAGTCCTTATAGCACGAGAGATGACGACCAAAACCATGTTTCATAGCGGCCCGGCTAAAACCGTGTAAAATCGATAGATTAGATGACCCTAGAGCCGACTGGTAAGTAGTGATACTCGGAAGTGTAGCATCTTCGCGGGGGGCCATTTCTGCTGTGTAAAAAAAAATGGTCGACTGTCGTTTAACAGCCCGTCAGATATTGAAAATGTAAATAGATTTCGTTATTTTATCACTAAAATTTGTGTTTTCACACGTGCGTAGCGTTTGACCTGAGTGTATTTTCGAAAATGTCAAAATTCTGACCTGAGTGACTCTTAGCGGCTCGGTTCATTTTTGTTTTAAATCATTCGTATGGATGCCCAAATCACGAAAATACGGGTTTCAGAAATTTTGAGTGTCGCCTATAACGAAAAAATGTGCTGGAGTCGCCAAGCAAAAACTCCGGCTCTCTTACTTGGCTACACTAGTAAGAGAAAGACATATGCGATCTTAACGCAAAGAAAAGAGATGAACCAAGTGTGTGGTCAGCTTGTCAAAATCATATGGAAGATGTAAACAAATATTTATGTGACCACAGGCTTGCTTTGCCCACAAGCTCTGACCACAAGGAGTTGATGCGTTGAATATAATTCATGTTAGACTAATTTCTGAATTAAAGTCATAATTTTTTAAATATTTCATTCGGAATATATCTATTTGGTGTTAGTGACTATAATCAAAAGAATTTCTGTGAAGTATTTCGGAAATTCCTCAAATTATTTCACGGACTTGGATCAGGAATATATTAGAAATGATTTGAGATTGAATATCCCTCAGATTTTTGAGTTGAACGTTGAACTAATTCATAATATTCAAATAAATATAATGCATATATTTTTGCTGTATAATTGATGTTTTATTGGCCACAAACTACAAAAGTACGTATTATCATTTTATTCTTCCGAATTTTTAATTAGTACCTAAATTTGGTAGCTACCTCAATTTCATGTTCAGTGCTAGTATTTCTATAGGATTGCGGCTATTCAGCATTGATTTTTTGTGCTTGTGGAAAGAAACTTGAATTCAGATACGTTAGATAAATGTGTGATGAATATGTGTATGAAAAAATTGAACGATACCCCTGGGGTAAATTTACCTCACGTGTATGCAACCGGGCTAAGTACTGCGAATTGAAAGGTTATATGATTATTTACATGCTACATTCAATTTGTCTGATATAATTTTTTTCCACATTTGGGGAACGTATTCAATCATTGACGACGAAGTTCAGACAGATTGCTATGAGTCACTTAGGTCAGATTTCTTGACATTTTCGAAATGCTATAAAAATGTAAGGCGACATGTTTTGTGTCTGAAAATTGATCTTTCCACATCAATTGACACGACTTAACCTATAAAAATCATTTTCAGACGGGCCGCTGTAAGTTTTTTTTTTTCATTTTTTATTTCTTTTTATTGGTCTCCTGGGTACGCGCTACAATCTTGGTGTCTGAAAACTGTGTTATTGGTATCTCAGGGCCATTATCTTACTACATTCCGGAAATCAGACGGGCCGCTATGAGTCACTTATGTCGTTTTTTTGACATTTTTGAAAATGCGCTCAGATCACACGCTGCGCGCAAAATGTCTGAAAATCGCATTTCTGGGTACAGGGTCATATATTTTATCGATTCCGTGCGGTTTTAGCCGAGCCGCTATGAGTCAAAAATCTTGGTCGCCATCTCTCGTACTATTAGCGTGCTTTGCGAGCGCTGTGGTTTCTTTATTGTTTTTTATATCATTAGCATATTTTTTTGAACAAATTCAGTATCACCACACATACACGGGGAGACAGAGATTTTTCAGAGGTTTTTATCTGTTCTCGTGTAAAATACTCAGAATTGTATGGTACCCCGTTTACATTCCCTCTGCTAACACTTAGATTTGGAGCGGGAAACAGATTTTATTCATTTATATAATCTAGTCCTTGTAGCCATTTCTTCACACATGCCATATGCCATGTATTGTTTGATTTAAGAAAACAGTATGTAACTCTCTCTTTCAAGAGAATATATATATATACTAGCTGGCCCGGCGAACTTTGTTTCGCCTAAATGATACCTATACCATAGCCATCTTTATCTTAAGAAGGCCGTGCCTATACTTACTGTGGATTTCACAAATCGTGATCACCAGTGATCGGAAATCAACGGCTTGGTTAGATCTCTGAACTGTCGAATCGAGTTGATTCTAGATCAAGCTCCGATCACCGGTGATATACTTTGTGAAACCCCCGTTTAAGTTGTATAAACTTACTATTGCTATTTTTTCAAGCAGGAGATAAATTAGGCATAATAAAAGTTCTGTCAAATGTCATCTGTCAAAAGTCATCTGTCATCTGTCAAATGTCATCTGTCAAATATCATCTGTCAAATGTCATCTATCAAATGTCATCTGTCAAATGTCATCTGTCAAACGTCATCTATCAAACGCTATCTGTCAAATGTCATCTCTCAAATGTCATCTGTCAAATGTCATCTGTCAAATGTCATCTGTCAAATGTCATCTGTCATCTGTCAACTATCATCTTTTCCACGGATATGAGCTGTCACACAAAACAGAAATACAAAAATAATATGTCAATTACTAGTTATGGGCAATTTTGTCATTTCCGCAAATATATTTATTACCCAAACATAAATCAGAAAGATTTCAGAAATATAGAGAAAAGATGAAAATGGACAACTCACGATTGATGCTGATCGTCACATTTACTTTACATTTCGGTGAAAATTCACTGTTCCACCAACTTGAGATCTTTACCCGCTTTGGATCTGATAATAGCCTTCCATGTTATTATAAGTTCTATGCAAATTACACAATAATTGTATACATCGCCATTCATACTCTAGTAGTCTAGTCTATACCATTTCTGAATTTCCTACCCTTCAAGAAAATGAAATGCACCGTTGCCAGACTATTTCATGGCTTATATCTTCACAACGTTCTATTTTATTATTGCATTTCTATTGAATACCGTGAAACTTCGTTCTACTACTATTAATCCCCATGGAATATTCTTATACCGTTGGTAAGACCTACTGCACTTTTAACTATTCACTTGACATTCGATTCTGTGGAAGGAAAACTAACCTCCTTTGTCCAAATGTCAAAACCTATTTAAGTACTCTATGATTGCTCGATTGATGGAAACACATAATTCTATGGTGGTAAGAAAAAGGAACGCTTTTTTTTCTTTTCTGTAGGATATTTTTGGGAATATTTTGTTATATTAACCTTGCCCTAACAAAAATAAACACAACAAAAAAAGAATTGTCCAATTTGGTGCGATCGTTTGAACAATATGGCATTTCGAAGTTTTGAACCAACCATAGATCGCCTTTTATTAATATAGATATATATATATATATGAAAATTAGCTATCGACCGTAATTGTTAGAATTTGAAAGTTTATTAGGATCTCTCGGTCAAAGGATTAGTAATACACTTATATATTATCCAAGCTTTCGGTAATGTTTATTACCTTTCTCAAGGATCTGTAACAAATATACATGTAATAAAGGACTAAAGAGACAAAATTTATACATACATTATGGTGTGATTTTTATCCTAGTAGTTACAGAATTATTTCGTAATCTCACTCTCACTGAGATACAAAATTTTATGTTGCCTCTAATACATAAAATATGTGGAATTATGGTTAAGATCTTCCACGAATATTCAATTGATAATCACATTTGACAACTATTAGTCATTTCTAGAATTTAAAAAACAGATATCTATTTTTCTTATTCTTCATTAATGCTGTCTTGTATTGTCAAATCACGAAATGGTGCATGTGTTTTCTTCGATAGTTCAATTAAGTATGAATATATATTATTTAGATTGTTAGTGTCTTGCTTAGTGTTCATTGTATTTTCAGAAGTTGTTATGGCCAACATTTCTAGAAAAAGTCTCTTGGTATAATGGGGTTCTTTGAAAAGTAGTTTGACACCTGAATAGTTTATTACGTGGTCATGATTATTTGCATGTATAGCTAAGGCACAGTTTACTAGATTTCTTCTAATAGCGCTTTTATGAGCAGAGATTCTAGATTTAATCCAATGAGAAGTTTGCCCAATGTAAACTCTCTCACAATTTCCACAGGGTATACTGTAAACAACTCCAGATTCATATTCTTCTTTTTCGTTGTCCTTGAGTCTGTTAAACACAAGGTTGTGCTATGGGATCGAAGCTTAGTCCAATTTTAGCTAACTATGCAATGGACTATTTCCTTGATTTGGTTTTACCAAAACTAAATTACCAACCAACATTCATAAAAAAATTTGTTGATGACCTCATTATTTCAACTAAGACAGAAGAAGTGGAAAATCTCTTAACTATCTTTAACAGTGGAACAATAGATGACAACATAAAATTCACTATAGAAAGGGAAAACGGTGAAAATTGGGTACCATTTCTTGACACAAAAGTTATAAGGACAGAAAATCAGAGGATTCTACTGGACAAATACATAAAACCATCAGCATCTGAAAGGTACATCCATTATAGGTCAAATCATAAAATGAAAACAAAAATAAACATGATCAAAGAAGCTAAATCAAGAATCAAAAAAATATGTCACAACACACTATGGAAAAAAAATTTCAGTCATTTAGAAAAATCACTTCGGCAAAATGGATACCCTAGAACATTAATAAGACAGATACTACATCATACAGAAACTTCACATACAATAGAACAGACAAATGCAGCAGTAAACCAACAGGGTGTTGGTGAGGAAAGTAGAGAAAATATATTGTTCACATCACTACCCAATATAAAGTTTTTAACAACTAAACTAATCAGAGAATTAAAAGATCCACAAATAAAAATAACAACACGCAACATAAGAAAAGTATCGTCATTATTCACCAACAAAAAAGACAAAATCAACATATCAGACCTATCGAATGTAATTTACAAGATACCCTGTCAACAATGTGAAAAAGTATACGTGGGACAAACACAACAGAAAGTCAAAAATAGAATAGCTGGTCACAAAAGTGATATCAAAAACCACCCACAAAGATGTGCATTGGCATTACATGCTAATGAACAAGATCATAGACCAAACTTTGGTGACGCCACTGTCCTTGACATGGAACCCAAGTACAACAAACGACTATTCTTGGAGATGTGCTACATTAATAGGGAACAACACACAATAAATAAGAAGACGGATACCAACAAATTGAGCAGTATATACACATACTTAATTTCTGACGAATGGAAAATGAACAACAGAATATATTTGGGACCAGTAGATGGATGACATAATGCAATATACAAGAAGAAGAAAAATGACAACAACCTCAAAAACTCTCAGACGCTGACATTTCGAAATAATTTGGACGTAGATATATATCAAAATAAAGTAGATAATTAGTTTTTCCAAGTTTTTCGATTTTTCTGTGCAATTGATGAATGTTCAATTTTTAAAAACGTAAACCTCAATATTTTGTAAGTTTGTGTCCGTTTGTTTATGTTTATGTAAATTAAAATTGTTAATGTTTTTATAGTAAAGCCCTGAGGAAGGACCGAATTGGCCCGAAAGCTTGGCAGTAAAATAAAGAGTAGATGAAATAAAAGTCTCCTTTAATAAATAAATGAGTCGAAATAAATCCTTAAAGTTAGACCAAATTTTATCTATACAGGGTGTCCCACGGTCGAGTGCCTATTAGACGTTTCTGGAGAACTGGACATATTTGAAATCCGAAAATTGGTATTATGATATTGTTCGAAATTCTCTACAGACCGAAAATATTTTTGGAGCTTGAGCACTTCCGGTTATACCGGGAGTGGAAATAAATTTGTTCAAAAAATATTTTTTTCAATATTTTCGTTTCTGATATAATTGAGTATTCAATGCTGAATACATTTCTGTTAAAACCATTGTATTTATTCGAATAGTTTTCAAAATATCGAAAAAAAACCTGAAAAAATGTCGCATATTCATAGTCAGTGTTATGTTCATTATTCTTATTCTGAACATTCTCAGTGTAAACCGTTCTCACAACGTCAAAGTAGAAGAATGTGGAAAGGTCATGCATCTTTTGAATTTCATAAATATCATCACAGGGTGTTTCAAATTTTGTGTTGAAAACTGTGATCGAAAATTGGCCATAACTTCTGTTTTTCAAATTAGAACCCTATTTTTTTATGACTGCATTGGATTCTGCGGAAAAAAATAGTGATAGCATTCACAGATGTTCTTGTTCCTAAATTCAGTAATTGCCGAGATATTTGAGCTTTTCTGGATTCATGTTGTACGTAGAGTCAAATTCACCTTATCTTTCGCATGAGAATATTCTGTGATCATAGAGGATAAATTATCCCATTAATAATTCACAAGTGACAGCTCTTATTTTAGACCATAACCTTACTTCTCGATTTTACTTCAATGGTTACTATGGTTGCATAAGAATAGTCATCGAATCTGTTGGCATGAGAATATTCTGTGACCATAGAAGATAAATGATCCCATTAATAATTCACAGGTGACAGATCTAATTATTAGTTGTTACTATGGTTTCATAAAAATATTCATCGAATTTCTTCAGATTCGATGAATTTGACTCTACGTACAACATGAATCCAGAAAAGCTCAAATATCTCGGCAATTACTGAATTTAGGAATAAGAACATCTGAGAATGCTATCACTATTTTTCTTCGCAGAATCCAACGCAATCATAAAAAAATAGGGTTCTAATTTGAAAAACAGAAGTTATGGCCAATTTTCGATCACAGTTTTCAACACAAAATTTGAAACACCCTGTGATGATATTTATGAAATTCAAAAGATGCATGACCTTTCCACATTCTTCTACTTTGACGTTGTGAGAACGGTTTACACTCATAATGTTCAGAATAAGAATAATGAACATAACACTGACTATGAATATGCGACATTTTTTCAGGTTTTTTTTTCGATATTTTGAAAACTATTCGAATGAATACAATGGTTTTAACAGAAATGTATTCAGCATTGAATACTCAATTATATCAGAAACGAAAATATTGAAAAAAATATTTTTTGAACAAATTTATTTCCACTTCCGGTATAACCGGAAGTGCTCAAGCTCCAAAAATATTTTCGGTCTGTAGAGAATTTCGAACAATATCATAATACCAATTTTCGGATTTCAAATATGTCCAGTTCTCCAGAAACGTCTAATAGGCACTCGACCGTGGGACACCCTGTATATATATATATATTAGGATCGATAGCTAATTTTCATATATATATATATAACTATATGGGATAAGGGTATTATCGATAATACCCTTATCCCATATAGTTAATTGTACTACGATTCTGATTATTCTTCTATATATATATATATATATATATATATATATATATATATATATATAAACGAAGGTTTATTCGAGAATATATTTGATATATATATATATATATATAAACTGTAGAAATTCTCGACCATGAATTATTTAATCACATCACAAAGTTATCGGGTATGTGGTCAATTTTATCTCAAATCAAACAGCCAAAATGATTTGCGATTTTCTTTAATTCTCAATATTTCGTTGAACGTTGTCAACTTCTTCAGGAGAAACTGTAAAACATTAAATGTTGAACATGTGAAACAATACAATCGAAAACGGCATTACTTACAAGATGTACAAATCATTAGTTCTTTAAAATGCAGTTGAAATCATTATCAATAAATTTTTCGGAAATCAATACAGGCACACCATCAGACATCAACATTACGCCAAATTCAGGTGGAATAATTGAATAATTCTGCGCTGCACATACGTCGACCTCCCAGAAAACAAAAACAACGAAGCGCCTTCTACGGGTTAACAATTGAACTACTATAGAGTGTCTAAAATATTGCTGTAAACTACACTTAATTGGTCTGTATCTGATCTAAAGTTTACTGTATTTTGTTGTTTTTTAATTTGAACCATTTCAAGGAATAATCTATTTCTATAGTTTGAATTTTTCTGTAATATTTTCACCCTTTCAAACTCAAAGTCAAAACTGTGTCCCGTCTCCTGAAAATCGCAAATCATTTTGGCTGTTTGATTTGAGATAAAATTGACCACATACCTGATAACTTTGTGATTTGAGTATATACAGGGTGTCCCACTAGTGCCGCAGCGGACGATATACGCGTAACGGTCTGAGATTGGCAAAATTTTTTGATGCAGACTGGATATACTACAAGAAGAGCACAACCTAAAAATATTTTCGAATATATCGGGTGGCCCACAAAAGAGGAATAGCAGGTGACTTTGTTTTTTCAAATGGGACACCCTATATTCAATAGTGTTTTTCAATTCTCTGAAACTTCCTGAATGCTTTCGTATACTTTTCACATATTTTTATTCGACAGTTTTCGAAATATTGGCCATTTTGACAAGAAAATGATACTTGTAGAGGCTATGTTATACAATTATATTTCACGAACCCTTGCACATACCAATAACAGTTTTATATGGATTGAAAGACAAGACTTCAAAGTATCCTACCCAGCTATAATAAAGCATCTTCAGCATACAGAGTGTCCACAAAAAGACTATCAACATGACGAATTTCAAATCGATTTTTCTTCATTTTTTCAAATGCAATGCATATAATTTTTTTTCATCATTGTAATCTCCATTCATTTAACTTCATTTTTTGTCAAATACATGATATGCATATCTCTAACGGAATAGGATTTTTAAGCGCTTTTTCGAAATGTTTCCCTATAAAATTCACATATACCTTCGAATTCAAATAGCAGATTTGGCTTTTCTGTGGTTATTGAGAACTGTCAAATTATTCCACTCAGAATAAGCATCATTGAAGCTTCAATTCATATTATAGCGAAATGAGGAACTAGAAGGTTTTGATGTATCTACCCAAAAATGTGATGAAATCAGTTACTTAAGACAGAAACTTGCTTTCTGTACCCTTTTCTAAAAATAAATTTTTGATAAATTTCTATGTTTCTACTTGGAACTTAGAACGTCGAATCTTCCAAAAATTTCAAACAAGCTTTGAGCTTGCGAGCTTGAAGATCTGCGTGCGTGCCTGTGAAACTTATGAATATCATTTTTTCGAAGAAATTGTATAAGGATAAGAGCGGGCACTTTTTTGTGTCCTGAAGTTTTGAAACTCGTTTTTTTGAAGCATTCATAACTTGTACATTCAAACTAATTGGTATTTTTTGAATTTTTACATCATTGTGTGAGTATTCATCCAATCCGTAAAAACTATGATGATTTGAATTGAAGCTTCAATGATGTTAATTTTGAATAGACTAATTTGACAGTTCCCAATAACCACAGAAAAGCCAAATCTGCTTTTTGAATTCGAAAGTAAATGTGAATTTGGAGGAAAAACTCTAAAAAATCCTATTCTTTTAAAAATATGCATATCATGTATTTGACAAAAAATTAAGTAAAATGAATGGTGATTACAATGATGAAAAAAAATTATATGCATTGCATTTGAAAAAATGAAGAAAAATCGATTTGAAATTCGTCATGTTGATAGTCTTTTTGTGGACACTCTGTATGCTGAAGATGCTTTATTATAGCTGGGTAGGATACTTTGAAGTCTTGTCTTTCAATCCATATAAAACTGTTATTAGTATGTGCAAGGGTTCGTGAAATATAATTGTATAACATAGCCTCTACAAGTATCATTTTTTTGTCAAAATGGCCAATATTTCGAAAACTGTCGAATAAAAATATGTGAAAAGTATACGGAAGCATGCACGAAGTTTCAGAGAATTGAAAAACAGTATTGAATATAGGGTGTCCCATTTGAAAAAACAAAGTCACCCTGTATTCCTCTTTTGCGGGTCATCCTATATACTCGAAAATATTTTTAGGTTGTGCTCTTCTTGTAGTATATCAAGTCTGCATCAAAAAATTTTGCAAAACGCAGTCCGTTACGCGTATATCGTCCGCTGCGGCACTAGTGGGACACCCTGTATATATATATATTTTTTTTTTTTTTTTTTTTTCAAATAAGAGTCTATCAAGTATCAAATATCTGTGGTTTTAGGGTATATCGACTCAATTTTTGGAGTAAAGAAAAAACTCTTTTTTCTAAACCAAGCTTTCGCAATTTATTTTATTGCTTTATCAGGGTCACTAAAATAATGGAATAACATGAAACACATACATTACAATTTCATTGACAAAATTTCTTACCGAATTTGAATTTTTTCATTAAATATCTATCAAGAAACATCAACATTTACATCAGTTATCATGAATTTATTACAATTTTCAGTTTTAACATTAATCTTCTTAACCTATATAAACCCCCTCCCGCTTTCTCAATGCTTCAACTGTCACTATGTCACGTCTATGTCAGCTCTTCTCTCTCTTGTTCTTGATGGTGGTTCCACAGTCTGATCTCTGTGAGATGCGCCCTCTGCCGGCTTTGTCAGTAGGTAGCAGTATACATTACTAAGTTTATCCGTGTCTGATTTCTTATTGATAGGATTATCGTGTCTATTTATGTGAATCATCTCCTGTATTAATCTCTTATGATACTTTCTCTTAGTTTTCAGTACCTTTACTCCCTCAAAATCAATTCTTTGGTCCAAATTCTGTGCATGAGTTGCTAGTGCACATCTATTTCTGCCTTTCGTGATGTCAGACTTGTGAAGGGCCATTCTACTCTTCACCCACTGAGAGGTCTGTCCAATGTATTTCATATCACAATCCAGGCAGTTTAGCTCATATATCACACCAGTTTTTAGTTCTGTTGGTATAGGATCTTTCAGTACACTATATAATGTCTTTATAGTTTTCGTGTTGTATGTTGCTATCTGGACGTTTTCATTTTTGAAAACTTCTTTTATCTTTGATGTCAATTTCGGTATGTTTGGAAAAGACACATATTGGTTCATTTCCTGGCTTATATCATTATTTACAACATTCATTATCACTGTCTCACCTGTTGCATATAGTAACTTCTTCACCATGCTCCTTGGATAAGAGTTCTGAATCAGAATCTCATGGAAGTTTTCTAATCCCTCTTTTAAGTAGGTTTCATGGCATATCTTTGTTATTCTTTTTTTCATTTCTTTAATAAAATTGATCTTTATATTTATGTTATGATTAGAATAGTAATTTATGAACTTATTTGAGCTAGTGCTTTTTTTATACCATTTTAATTTGATTTTATTATTTTCTCTATGTACCATAGTATCTAGAAATGGAACACCTTGATCAGAGTTTTCCATCTCTACTGTAAACTGCAGATCAGGGCAGTATGAGTTTAGGCAGTTCAGTACATTTTCAATTTCAGTTTCAGGCAATGACACTATTATGTCGTCTACAAATTTTTTTATCAGTGGAATCTTAAATTTTAGTTTTCTAGAACAATCATCCAGTAAGTCATCCATGACATATTGGGCTAAGATAGGGCTCAATTTTGAACCCATAGCACATCCAAATATTTGTTTATAAAACTTTCCTCTAAATGTGCAGTAGTTGTTTTCTAAGACATATTCCATGATACTAAAGAACAGTTTATCATCTACAACAGTGTGTTGTTGAATTATGTGCCATTTACTTTTCAATATATTAATTATTTTGGTTTTTTCTAAATTTCCGAACAAGTTTATCACGTCAAAAGATGCTAGTCTGTGGTCTTCTGGTATACTGAAATTATTTGCCACTTCTGCAAAATGGAAAGTGTCACGTATATAATACTCATTTTCCGTATCATATGATGACTTCAATATGTCTGCTAAGTATTTTGATAAACTGTTCATGGGGCTGGCTATGCTTGATATGATGGGTCTTATAGGATAACCCAGTTTATGGACCTTAGGGTTTCCATAGATTCTTGGACTGATTGAATTGTATGTTTTCATCTCTTTCTCTTGTTCTTTCGTTATGTAGTTTTTCTCCCTTAGTCGTTGTATAAATTTGTTACATGCATTTTGGATGGTTGTAGTGGGATTTCTTGGCAGCAATTTGAAATCCTTAGAATCAAGTATGGTTTGGATCTTGCTTTCATAATCCGACTTTTCCATGATTACTGTGACAGATCCCTTGTCACTATTCAGCACTATAATGTCATCATTTTCTTTCAAAAACTTTTTTGTTTCCATGAACCATCTGTTTATGGGTGAGCCTACTGTGTTGTCTTGGTGTACAAAGTTGGTGATCATATTTGTTACTCTTGCTCTTTGAATCTCTTTTCTTTCTTCTGGGACATATCTTATAATATATTCCAAATCTGCTATAATATCCTCCAGTTTTATGTCTTTTTTTGTTGTAGGTAAGCTGAATTTTGACCCTAGCGATAGTACACACCTCACATTTTCAGGGATAGGTTTGTTTGATATATTTTTTATATATATATATAATATATGCTACATGCGACCGAAACAACACGCTAATGATATATATATTATATATATCATTAGCGTGTTGTTTCGGTCGCATGTAGCAATATTGGCTTGTGTTACCTGTGTATGTTATAGAGCATTGCTTACAGAATATTTTGTGAACTACATCTGATTTGTGCATGTTATCTATTTTAGATTTTAGTTTTGTATATATTTGATTGTAGTATTTCTTGTGGTTATATGAGCCTAGTTTTATTTTATGTCCTTTTAAAGCTGTTTGTATTTTCTTGTCAACTATACCCACTGCAGGAAATTTATAATATTTGACATCATAGTTTTTGTCTTTAATTCCTGCAGTAGGCATAGTTGACGAGAAAAAACAAACAGCTTTAAAAGGACATAAAATAGAGCTATGCTTATATAACCACAAGAACAACTGCAATAAAATATACACAAAACTAACACTACTCCAGCAAACAGATTGAAGACAAAAACGATGATGTCAAATATTATAAATTTCCTGCAGTGGGTATATTTGACAAGAAAATACAAACAGCTTCAAAAGGACATAAAATAAAACTAGGCTCATATAACCACAAGAACAATCACAATCAAATATACACAAAACTAAAATCTGAAACAGATAACATGCACAAATCAGATGTAGTTCACAAAATATCCTGTAAGCAATGCCCTATAACATACACAGGTAACACAAGCCAATATTGCTAAATGCGAGCGAAACAACACGCTAATGATATAAAAAACAATAAAGAAACCACAGCGCTCGCAAAGCACGCTAAGGACTTCGAACACGAATTTCATTTCGAAAACGTGAAGGTAATGGCAACGGAACATGTCCTAGAAAAGAGAGAAATCTTGGAAATACTTGAAATTCATGAAGACAAAAACAGCTGCAACTTAAAAACAGACACTGCGAAGTTAAACACAATGATAAAGTCCTTAAGAGTTGACATTGTAAGGATTTACATACAAGGGAGAAGAAGGATTAAAAAATGGGATTTATGAAAGGTGAAAAGAATGTACTGGAGCGACATCCAGAGGACGGAAGTCGAAACGATGGTGCACTGGTCATATGACAACAGATAACTGTTAACAACGATCGAATGACATTTCATTAGGTAGAACGCGGTCTGTTTGCATTGTTGTGAAAACTTGAATCCTTAAAATTCTGAATTTGAATAATCTTTTTATTGATACAAAATCCACTCCGTGTGCTCGATATACAGGTACAGAGTGTCCCACTAGTGCCGCAGCAGACGATATAAGCGTAACGATCTGAGTTTGTCAGAATTTTTTGATGCAAACTTGATATGCTCCAAGAAAAGCACAACCTAAAAAAATGTTCGAATATATCGGGTGTCTCACAAAAGAGGAATAAAGGGTGACTTTGATTTTTCAAATGGAACATCCTATATTTTTCCATTTATTTTCAATATGCTCTAACTCCTCTTTGATAGTGTGAAATTTCTGAGATATTTTTCCAGCGGTGCAGATCTTATTGAAAGAAAATTGTAAAAAGTTGAGGGCATAGTGTTGAAATATATATTAAATATTAATTTCAGTACATGTAACGCCATCTGTTAATGTTCACGTTAAACAAACATTACTAAGGACAGTTCTTCCTCTTTCTTTAGATCTGTCATTGTTCACAGAATGTATATTCCAATCTATGATCATTTTGTAGCATCTCATGTTGTCTCTCTCTATTAGTCGTACTAGCGCCATGTAAGTGTGTCCTTTTGAAATATAGCTTTATAAAAACGCTGAGTTTGTTGAACTGATTTAATTGATTCTACCTGGTTTTATTCATACTGAATAGACTCATTACAATAGGTTATGTACCCAGTGCGTGGATTTGTTTAAAAACTATCGGGATATCAAAAAACAGTTTTTCGCTCTAAAAGTGTTGTGCGCGTTTTGAACATGGCGTCAGCAAGTTTCATATTGGGAGTTCCAAAATTAACTGGACGGGACAACTACGACGAATGGAGTTTTGCAGTGGAGAATTTTTTAATTCTCGAAGGACTCAACAAGTGCCTAGATGGTTCGGAAAAGGACTCAATTTTGCAGAGTAAGGCACGTGCAAAATTAGTGCTCACCATCGACCCCTCTTTATATGTCCATATAAGAGAAACGAAGACGGCGACGACCTTGTGGGAAACCCTGAGGACGATGTATGCTGATACAGGCTTTACACGAAAAATTCATTTACTCCGAGCCCTAATATCACTTCGTTTAGAAAACAGTGAAAGCATGGAATCATATGTTACTCAAGTCGTTGAAACTGCACAAAAACTGAAGAAAACAGGTTTTTCCATTGATGAAGAATGGATTGGTTCATTACTGTTGGCAGGATTGACAGAGAAATATGCACCGATGATAATGGCAATTGAGCACGGTGGGATGATGATTACCACAGAAACTATCAAAACCAAGTTATTAGACATGGCACAGGAAGGTACCGAGAAATCAAGTGGTTCAGCATTCGCACTTAAAAAACGCCAAGAAAACAAAACTTTCAGGGGCCAACCAAGAAAAGACAAAGACAGTAGAAAAGACAATTTCAACATGTCAAACGTCAAATGCTATCGATGTAAATGTTTTGGTCATTTTATGAACAAATGTCCCAAGGGAAATAAGGGAACGAATGATAGTTCAAGATCAGACGAAAACAAGAAAGATGTAAGTGCGTTCAATGCAGTTTTCATAAATGGAGAATTTTCCAATCTCGATTGGTACATAGATTCCGGAGCAAGTCATCATATTACTTGTCGAAAAGAATGGATGAAAGATTTTCAAGAGATAAGGGAACCCAAATCCATCATGATAGCAGACCAGACTCGATTACCAGTCTTAGGCACAGGGAATATTGAAATCAAAAGTATCGTTGATGGAAAGGAGCATGATATAGTGGTGAGGAATGCTTTATATGTACCTGAAGTAACTACTAATTTATTATCGATTGGTCAAATGATCAGAACTGGAAACCGAATTGAATTCTCTAATAAAAATTGTAGGATTACCAATAATAAAGGTGAAGTAGTTGCTATTGCCAATTCTACCCAGAATGTTTACAAGTTAGTATGGAATTCACCATCACAGTGTGAAAATACTGTAGTACATTCATCACAAGCAAGTTTACACTTATCAGTATCGAATGAAATATGGCATCGAAGATTAGCACATTTGAATTTACAAGATCTTAAGGCAATGCAAAATCACAATTCAGTAGAAGGTTTACATATGAAACAAAGTAATTGTCCAGAAAAATTTTGCCAGATTTGTTGTGAAGGTAAACATGCAAAATTACCTTTTAAGCATGTGGGTCAGAGATCTAAATCTCTGTTGCAGGTAATACACACTGATCTGTGTGGACCAATGGAGCAAGTATCTATTGGAGGATCGAGATATTTCATTATATTCGAAGACGACTATAGTAGGTACACCCACGTCTACTTCTTAAAGACCAAAGACGAAGCATTTAAATATTTCAAAGAATACAAGCAACTTGTCGAAAATCAAACAAGCAGAAGAATAAAATGTTTGCGTTCTGATAATGGTGGTGAATTTTGTGGAAACGAATTTGAAGAATACCTTAAGAAAAAGGGTATCGTACACCAGAAAACCAATCCTCATACCCCAGAACAAAACGGTATGAGTGAAAGAATGAACAGAACCATTATTGAAAAAGCCAGGTGCTTGTTATTTGATGCTGAGCTCCCTAAAAGTTTCTGGGCCGAGGCTGTCAATACAGCCATATATCTTAGAAATAGATGTATAGCTAAAGGTCTAAATTACCAAACCCCGTTTGAACTCTGGTATGGTAAAAAGCCAGATATTAATCACCTCAGAATATTCGGCAGTGAGTGTATGGTTCATGTTCCTGAAGCTAATCGATTAAAATGGGATAAGAAATCCAAGAAAATGATACTAGTTGGATTTGGAGATAACGTTAAAGGATATAGATTATATGATCCTACTGTCAAAAGAATCATAACTAGCCGTAATGTGATTATACATGAAAAAGAAGGTAAAGAGATTTTGGTCGATCAAAACTTTGGATTGGACGAGAAGCAAGAAGATACCAATTCAGTGGGGGAAACAGACGATCAAGAAGATTCAGTGATTACCTTGAACTCTGATGATGAAGAATCAAATATCCCTCGTAGATCTGAAAGAGTCAGAATACCAAATAAGATGTACGAAGATTATGTCACCTATGTTTGCAAAGGTGAAACTGATATAGACGACATACCAATGAGCGTCAAAGAAGCCCTATCAAGACCAGATAAGCAGAGATGGAACCAAGCGATGATAGAAGAAATGCAGTCATTTGAAGAAAACGACACCTGGGAATTGGTGGATGTGCCCGAACATGGAACCATCGTTGAATGCAAGTGGGTTTTTAAAATTAAATGTTCAGAAAACAATTCAGTTTATCGTGCTAGGTTAGTAGCCAAAGGTTTTACGCAAAAACAAGGCATAGACTATGATGAAACATTTTCACCTGTTGTTAGACACAGTACTATCAGAATGCTTTTTGGATTATCTGTAAAAATTAATTTAAAAGTTTTTCACTTAGATGTCAGAACCGCCTTTTTGAATGGCTACCTTGAGGAAAATGTATATATGAGACAGCCAGATGGCTTTGTACTTAGAGGATTTGAGAACAAGGTATGCAAATTGAAAAAGGCTGTTTATGGACTCAAGCAAAGTAGTAGAGCTTGGAATAAAAGAGTGGATGAAGTATTGCTAGGATTGAACTATTCTAAATCGAAATTTGAACCTTGCATTTACATTAAAAGAACAGGAACCTTTTTGATTATTGTTGCATTATATGTTGACGATTTTTTTATTTTTAGTAATAACGAAGAAGAAACTATAAATTTGAAATCAAATCTCAATAATCACTTCAAAATTAAAGATTTAGGATTAGCCAAAAATATTTTAGGTGTAAGAATTAGGCAGGAATCTGGTCGAATAAGATTAGATCAGGAAAATTATATTGATCAAGTATTAAAAAGATTTAATATGACCGATTGCAAGGGAATCTCGACTCCCATTGAATGTAATATTAATGTTGAATCAAATTCTGAAGAACTTGAAAATGTTAACAGAGAGTTTCCGTATCAGAGGTTAATAGGCAGTTTAATGTATGTAAGTGTTTTAACAAGACCTGATATTTCTTATGCTATTAGTTTTTTGAGCCAGTTTAACAACTGTTATACAGAAACTCATTGGAAATATGCAAAGAGAATACTTAGGTATTTACAAGGCACAAAGAACAAATGTCTCACTTTTACAGAAAATGGCTGTAATCTAGAAGGCTATTCAGACGCAGATTGGGGATCCAATAAACTGGATCGGAAATCATTTACAGGTTTTGTATTTAAACTAGCGGGTGGAGCCATTTCCTGGAAAAGTTTCAAACAAAAGAGTACTGCACTTAGCAGCACTGAAGCCGAATATATGGCAATGAGTGAAGCTGCCAAAGAAGCTATATATTTGCGGAATTTGTATGAGGAATTGAATGAAGGTCTGGATTCATTTAAATTATTTGTTGATAATCAGTCTGCTCAAAAATTGGCATTGAATCCTGTTTTTCATTCACGTTCCAAGCATATAGATGTTAGATACCATTTCATCCGGGAAACAGTAGCTAATAAAATTATCAAACTAGAATACTTGGCATCATCTGATATGACGGCAGATATTTTAACGAAAAGTCTACCCACTGCCAAACATAAGATGTTTGTTGAAAAACTAGGTTTAGTTTGATTGTATAATTTGTGTTTTTTTTTTATATTGTTAAATTATATTTAATAAGTGGGGGTGTTGAAATATATATTAAATATTAATTTCAGTACATGTAACGCCATCTGTTAATGTTCACGTTAAACAAACATTACTAAGGACAGTTCTTCCTCTTTCTTTAGATCTGTCATTGTTCACAGAATGTATATTCCAATCTATGATCATTTTGTAGCATCTCATGTTGTCTCTCTCTATTAGTCGTACTAGCGCCATGTAAGTGTGTCCTTTTGAAATATAGCTTTATAAAAACGCTGAGTTTGTTGAACTGATTTAATTGATTCTACCTGGTTTTATTCATCCTGAATAGACTCATTACAATACATAGGCGTTCGCTAAAAGTCCTTAAACCCTTAGAAGAACCAGGAATTACTCCAATTCGATCATACGTTTTTTCAACTGAGATATTTGCTGAGTTTTCATGGCAAAATAATTATCCTACCTTCTACAAGGTGGCCGTTATCAACTGTGAAATATGGAGAATTTCAAATTGATGTTTCTCGATTTTTTCGAATACAGACTATTGAGTTCTTCATATTTTCACGACAGTAATATTGGGGCTTTTTTGACGTTTGCGCCTAGCAGACACGAAAAATGTCATCAAAACTGAAAATTTATAATTAACAAGAGTCGGAAAAATTGAACCAGTGATGAAAATCAGATGATCTTTCGAGCGTTACTTCATCATAAATATCTCTAATATACATGCTGGCTGGAATTTATTGCTGAATTAGTATTATTTCAAACGGATAATTCTTCGAATTCGCATCTTGTAATAATTTATTTTTTTGTAGCTGTCGTTGATCAAATCATGATTCAATATTGTAGTGATCGAGTGACATATTGAAAGACAAGATACAGAAATTTAGATGATCATTCCGGACGCGAATTTGCGTGAACCATGAAGATAATGATGTTAATATGCACCACATATATCATATTTATGAATCAAGTAATCGAAAAACTAATGACCATCTTCATTCAATGAACATATATGGATTTCAGATACATCGGTGTTCCATCGGTATCAGAATACCGATTGATTATCAGAATAATCAATTTTCAATAAAAACGATTGTTCTTTAGAGCTATAATTAAATGTTTGAAATACTACTAATTCAACAATAAATTCCAGCCAGGCTGCATATTAGAGATATTCATGACGCTGCACAAAATATTATCTGGATGATTTTTATCATTGGTTTCATTTTTTCGACTGTTTTAAGCTTGTTAATTATAAATTTTCATTTTTGATGCATTTTTCGTGTCTGCTGGCGCAAACGTGAAAATAGCTCCAATGTTACTTCCGCAAAAATTTGAAGAATTCAACAGTCTTTATTCCCATCAAAAAACATACAGAGTGTTGTATTTGAAAAAATCGAAAAACATCAATTTGAAATTCCTCATATTTGACAGTTAATAACGGCCACCCTGTAGAAGGTAGGATAATTATTTTGCTATGATAACCCAGCAAATATCTCAGTTGAAAAAACTCATGATCGATTTTGAGTTACTTCTGCTTCTTGTAAAAGATCAAGGACTTTTAGCGGACGGCTATGCCCTTAACTTTTTACAGTTTTCCTTCAATGAGATCCGCACCGCTGGAAAATTATCTCTAATATTCACACCATCAATGAGGAACTGAAACACATTAAAAATATAGGGTGTTCCATTTGAAAAATCAAAGTCAACCTCTGTTCCCCTTTTGTGGGACACCCGATATATTCGTAAATATTTTTAGGTTGTGCTATTCTTGGAGTATATCAAGTTTGCATCAAAAAATTTTGCCAAACACAGACCGCTACGCTTATATCGTCCGCTGCGGCACTAGTGGGACACCCTGTATGATTCCGATGTTGAGAGTTTTGACAAAGGTAATAATTAAGAGACTGTAAGTGTTTCCCATCACAACCTTGTTATGCTATTGTGTCTGATGAAGGTCTTGTTTTTTATAACAATTATTGTGTTGTCTTATATTTTAATATTGTATGGTATAATGACCTATATTTTGGTGTTTTACATGTTTGAGCAATTTTTACATATTTGTACTTTTCAAATTTTCAGCCTCTGATGAAGCCAAAATAAAGTTGGCGAAACGTTAGGTGAACTCCTGGTTTTACTTACCTGCTACGCTTGTTGTATCAACCCGCGACAATACTATCAACATAATATTTGTTTTTATATCGGAGGAAATCCATCAAATTATACCCAAACCATTTAGGACGAAAGGAAGAAGCTGCTCAAGACTTTTTATATTTTTTATAATCACGTCTCTCTCTTCGGTACTGCGAATTTATATTGAATAACTTTCGCTCAATTTTAGCGGTGGACACGTTACACATTTCTCCTAGTTCTATAAAAGCATCCTTTTTTAATTCTGTTTCTGTAGTCTGGGAGTTTGGCATCCCATAAGCATTAACAATTTCTGTAGCTTTCAATTAGGTTGGAGGTTTCTTCCGTATTTTAGAAGTATTTTAGAAGTGCATATACTGAAATAAATTACTTACATCATACATTAAGACTTGTTCTCTCCACGCACCAATACCAAATCAGACTACCACTAGATCGCAACAACGGAAATACACACAAACTGGGCGTTTACACCAAGCTGACAAACAGTCCTAGAACACGTGAATCCTCTGAAGTTACCGACATTAGATGGGACTCTGTTTGTGTTCGTAAAAACGCTCTCCAAGGACTTACAAGTTCGGAAAACTATCCACGAGTTCTAGAACAGTTCGCGGACTGACACAAACGGAAAGAGTTCGTGTTTTGTTTTTGTCCTGTCCTCTTGGTGGAAACTCGGCATTATATTGAGTATAATCCAAATGACGTGAGAATTTTTAGGTTTTTTAACCCATAATAGAAATAACATAAAGTTATGCCCTTATTAGAATTTTCGTGTTTTTGATGTGCTATTTGTGATTGTTCTTTGAAATAACAACCTTTCAGTTACATTATTTACAATTTCAGCCACCAATTCGAAGGTATATGTATGTGCTACAATGTGGCATGAAAACGAAGAAGAGATGCTGACCTTTTTGAAATCCATAATGAGACTAGATGAAGACAACTGTGCACACCATATAGCGAAATATCATATGCACACTGACGTACCAAGTTTTTACGAACTGGAATGTGAGTTTGAATTATTTAGTTGTCATCTCATTATCGGCAAAGGAGAGCGAAATCTTTCAGTAAATATCAACGTGTGTATGTCATTATAATCATATTGATTCAATCAATTATTTCACTCCCCTTCAATAAACTGTTAGGTAAGGGTCTTAGACTATATTGGGTATAGTCTGAGCATCCATTGACATCTGCGTCATGTCTAAATATACACTGTGTCCGTATGGAACAAATTCATTTTTAGCTAAACAGGTCATTTTAAGGAATAATCCTAAAACACGTCGATTTTTGATGTTAATTTACCGTATTTTAAAATTATAATCTAATATACAGGGTGAATTACGTTCGAGTTTTGACGTCACCGCCTTTTTTTTTAATGGAACACCCCCATTTTGTCTCAATTTTCGGATTACTCTAGCTGAGCTGATTCCAAAAATGTATCACATGTTGATTCCAATTGGAACAGGGTGGACAAAAATACAACAGTTTTGTGTGTGCTCATAAAGTATCGCGTAACATTCTTTATTAGATAAATTAACAATACTATCAAAAATACTTATTGTCTAGCGGCAATTGGTTTGAATGTAACACCCCGTTGTTTGCTACATGTTTAAAGTAATAAAAATCAGCTGTTTCCAAACATGTTACCTTATGAGCACACATAAAACTATTGTATTTTTGTCCACCCTGTACCAATTGGAATCAACATGTGATACATTTTTGTAATCAGTTCAGCTATAGAAATCCGAAAATTGAGACAAAATGGGGGTGTTCTATTTAAAAAAATGACGGTGACGTCATAACTCGAACGTAATTCACCCTGTATATTAGATTATTAATTTAAAATACGGTGAATTAACATCAAAAATCGACGTGTTTCAGGATTATTTCTTAAAATGACCTGTTTAGCTAAAAATGAATTTGTTCCATACTTTACGGACACAGTGTATGATGACCGTACATGTAACTAATTTATTCATTGTAACTGTCTGGTATCTGTACATTATAAATCATCTGTCGAAATTGAAATTGATCTCTCTGACGCGGAGCAATTTTACTGTGATATTCATGGAGTCTTCTGCAACTGTTATTGTTGTTTTCTATTATCCCATATGTGGTATTGTGAAATAATGATAATTTGATTTTTCCTCTGCCTGTATTGCAAGCCACCCATTTTGACACTGATTTGACAAACGTAAGTGAAAGTTACTCATCAAGTTATTGGTTGCCCTTAACGACAGGATGTAAGTCAACAAATTATTATGGGAATCTTCAATGTTTGATTTCATCCATATATTACAAAAATCCGGACAAAAATCCAGTAATAATAATTGAAATCCTGATTTAATTATCGATCAACCAATAGAATTGAGTTCAAACTCGCATCGGGTGAAAAGTCGAAAGTTTCGGTTGAAATTTCATTTATTGTTTCTTGGCCAAGCTTTCGGAAATCTTCATTTCCTTCTTTAGGGTGCTACAAATAGTGACAACATAATATAGATATGCGTATATCGTGTTAATCTCTCTTGAGTCCGTCATTATATTATTTCCATGACTTATAATCTCAACGCTTTCCAAAAATGTTCTCTTTTGTCTGTTGCTCTTCCATCTGATTACATATGCTATCGTGGAATTCATACTGTGGTTAGGCGCGTAAACATGTTGTGACAACCCTGTATTCTGTTTGATGAGAGTGCAATCTCCTTTAATCGTGTTTTCAAGCATCTCCCTGTTTGTCCTATGTAGGTCCTCTCACAATCAGCACATTTTATAGTATACCATATATCACTCCTGACTTATCACAATCCAATGCAATATCCTTGGTTTTCGAAAAAACTAATTCATTCACAGTGCACATTGCGTTTAGCAATTTTCAGTATATTTTGTTCGCCTGAAGATTCTTCAAAACGGTTATGATGGGTGTAGTTAATTCGGGAAACATTGGTAGGGAGTAGAATTTATATGCTACATCCCTTCCACGTGTTGATGAGTTAGTTACTTGGCTGTTGCTACTTCGAAAATAATGGACAGGGTGGACTCAGTTTCATTCGATGATAGTTGATCCAAGTACATATTAGATTCATGAATTTTAGTGAAAACAGAATCCTTATATCGCAAGCCAATTTCATGAAAACTCAGATTTAGTAAAATTTGAATTCACTTCGAAAATATTGGACCGAGTGGACTCAGCTTCATCCGATGATAGTTACCTCGAGTACATAAAAGATTCATGAATTTCATTTGAAATAGAATCCTTCTATCTCAAGCCAATTTCATGAAAACTCAGATTTGGTAAAATAAAAATTCACTTCGAAAATATTGGACAGGATGAGCTTCATCCGTTGATAGGTGATCCAAGCACATATAAGATTCATGAATTTTAGTGAAAACAGAATTCTTCTATCTCAAGCCAATTTCATGAAGATTCAGATTTGGTAAAATAAAAATTCGCTCCGAAAATATTGGACGGGGTGGACTCAGCTTCATCTGATGATATTTACTCCGAGTACATATAAGATTCATGAAGTTTAGTAAAAGCAGAATCCTTCTATCTCCAGCCAATTTCATGAAAACTCAGATTTGGGAAAATAAAAATTCGCTTCGAAAATATTGGACGGGGTGGCCTCAGCTTCATCTGATGATATTTACTCCGAGTACATAGAGTGGCGTAGCTAGAAAGTCAGGGGCCCTGGTGCCAAAATCGAAGAGTTTATACACCTGCCCAATGGGCTCCGTGGACTTGCGCCTCCCAAATCTTTCTAGTCCCTTGTACCTGAAAGTAACTGATATTCTTTGAAGGTTTATTGCAATTCGGGAATTTCCTTGACGGTGGAGAAAGTTAAGGGTCAAGTCCAAGAATGCCATTGTTAGAATGTGCAGGTATCTTCTGAATTATGGGGATGACAAACTTGGTTCGACACGTACACTGTGTCGAATCGCTTTTATCACCACATTATCATTTCTGCTCGGCTTCGCTCAGAATTTTTCATAACTATTTCTGATAATGCACGAATGGAATGAAGTTTAATTGCTGAAATTGTGTTGACCCTACTGCACAATCTAGGCGGATTCAGTTTTTTTTTCATTGAGGTATCTAATTCACCAGAGAATTTTGACAAAAAAATCAAACGTTTGATGCTATTTCCAAAAAAAAACATTTTTCAACAACTGTTTATAATAATGACAATTGTGGAATTTAGTTTTAGGGACTTATCGAAAATTCTCGTTCTCGTACAGGTAATATTGTGGGTTGGTAAATAATGAAGCACTATCACTACAGTCTAGATTTTTATTTCAAAAACACAGTTAAAATCTATTTCAATACCTATAGTACTTACTCGTTATGGAAAAGAGCTCATAGCTTCTTAGACTACATACTGAAGAGCAACCCCCTAATCTGTCCGTTTCCGCTCATTTTATACCTTTACCCTCACCCTTTTCTCCCTTTTTCAATCTATCAGTACCGCCGAGTCCTCGAAATCCCGAGATTCGCAAAGTTGCCGATAGGGGTGGCGTTGCCAGATTTAACATCCTCCCACACGAGAAAAGAGTGGGGATATCACAACTTTGCAGGATTCGGACATTAGGTATAAACATTAATTTAATTAAAAACACAAAAAAAACATACAATCAAAAAATCAATCTAAACAAAAACCGAGTAAGTACCAACGTTACCAAAATATCACAAGACATTACAAAAATAGCACAGGACAATACAAAAAAGATACATATCAACAACAAAATAAATAACCTTCAATATAAATTCACAAATTCAGTCTAGGTTCTTTCGAAATACGCCCGCTTCTAATCTGAACTTGCTTGTTCGCATTGTCGTTCTCTATTTTGACATTTCCCTAATTGGGTCTTACCTAAATAAAATGTCCACCACCTCTCCGATCAGATTCGGTTTTCCAACATCTACTAAGAGATGGACTACCTGCTGAAGCATTGAATATGGGCCTCGTCTTTGATTTACCTCCGCCGAAAAGCAAATGCACTATATCCAATTCATCAGCCAATTCGCTCAATACGTATGAGTTCTGAGACCCGGTGTCGATCAACGCACGATTCACGAACGACAACATCCTTGGCATCATTTCGCATTAGCACTCGCACCCTCAGAGTCTGCATAAAAGACGCGGGAATTTCGGCTGACGAAGCCAAAGCGCATTCCTTGGGAATGTTGCCGCACTTCCAGAACTTTCCGAATCGGATCGGGAACTAGGACGACTTTTTCTCTCCGAGCACATTATGTCCACGTGTCCTTTACTGCACTTTGAGCATTTAACATTCGATCTACAATGCCTCTTTAAATGTCCGCTTTTCAAGCAACAAAAACAAATCCGTTTTGTTTTTGCCAACCCTTGTTTCTCCAATAGCGCCATTTTTTCCGCTTTGAAGCACCGTTCACTTATGTGATTTGTTTTTTCACAAAAAACGCACTTTTCCTTCTTTACTTCCGAAACAAGCAGATTACGCGCACTCGGTATGTTCATTTCTGCTTCACGCTCGCGTTTCGGTTGACCATATATGTGGAATCCCTTCACGGCCATAGATATTCTCATCTCGTTTTGTACTTCGGAATCCAAAAGACGAATGAGTCCATCGAGTCGCGTTTTCGATACATCCGACGCTTTTCCCACGTAACCATTTTCAGCCGCATTATTAGAACGCTGCCACACACGTAATAAGTCCTCTGGTAACGCGGATTCAACCAACGGATAAAGCATCGCCGCACACTTATCCGTGGTAATGCCTAGAGTTTCTAACGCCAGTATGTATGACTCGATTCGGTCATAAAGCGAAGCGAGGATCACTTTTTTCTTCACGACGGCATTTTCTAACACCAACTGTAACAGTTCCCGCACATACACCTCGATTTGTAAGTCTTCGCGCCCGAAACGTTTCGACAGACCATCGATGGCCTTTTGGTAATTTTCGCCGACCGGAGGGTAACTATTCACTAGTTCTGCTGCTCTGGATCCAGGTACCATCGACTGCATCAGATACTGGAATTTATCCTCGTCACGTAGTCCAGCGTCCTCGTGAATCTTGCTGAAGAGACTCCAAAATTTCAGCCACTCCCGAATATCTCCGCTAAATTTGGCCAGGTCCACTTTCGGAAGATTGCACCCCGCCCTGCTGAGGATGCTTTGAGCCTTTTCTTCAGTCGAAGTTATCCTGTCTTCGTATTTACACTTCGCTGTCAAGAATTGGCTCTCATACCTTATATTTTCATCGGAGGTATTCTCTAGATCATCGTCATTAATGTCTTCAGCGGCGAACATTTCCTCCAATATTTTCGACGAAACTTCTTCCAGTTCCTGGTACCTCCTCGCCAGTCCTTCAAAGGCCGATTTGATCTCCACCGTACTCGAACTTTCTTGATCCATCAAGGTGTATAGAGATCTGAGCGCCTTCGTGAAGGAGATGCGTCTGGTCGTCCTCTTCCTCTGGTCAATTTTACGAATAATATTATTTTACCCAACTTAACACAAATTACCTAAGAATTGCGATACAAGGTCCTGTCACGGTCGCCAGATGTTGAATTTAGAATTAGAGACTTATCGAAATTCTCGTTCTCGTACAGGTTATATTGTGGGTTGGTAAATAATGAAGCACTATCACTAGAGTCTAGATTTATTTTTTATTTCAAAAACACAGTTAAAATCTATTTCAATATAGTATATATATATATATATAATCTTTTGAAAGAGGGAATTACAAACTGTTTTCTTAAATCAAACAATACATGGCATATGGCACGTTATGGAAAAGAGCTTATAGCTTAGACTACATAATGAACCCCTTTTTTTTTTTCAGAAGAGGTGAATCGAATCTTACATCAGACATAGTGTCGGATTCTTACCGACTAAACACCTCTCCTGCGGTTGGTTCCGGGCATAAGCCTATAAACCTTCCATCATCTTATCTGTTATTTTCTCTTTCGCATTCTTTTATGCTGAGTGTTTGTGTACATCCTTCAATTGGATATCGGATAGCGGGGTCATAGTCAACTAACCTTCTAAGGTCGTCATTTGGATGTTCACTAGCTCTTTCATAGGCTTTTGCAGCTTTTCGTTTGATGAATGTAGTAATGGACTCCCATTTTATGTCTTTTTGTATCTGTTCATTTCTAACAAAACAGGGGGCGTCTAATGCCCATCTCAAAAATTTGTTTTCTGTACTTTGTATCCTCTTTATAGGTGTTCTCGCTGCATATCCCCATGCTGTTGATCCATATGTTAGCTGCGGTCTGGCGACTCAATTTCGTGTTTCTGTTCATTTGGCTTCTTCTGCCTATAATCGGATATAGTCTTTTCATTGCTACATTCGATTTATCCACTGCATACTTAATGTGTTGTTTCCACGTAAGTCCCTTGTCTAATATTACTCCTAGATATTTAGCTTCATTCTGCCATTCTATTTCATTATCGTCTATGGATATTTTCGATTCCATCTTCAGTTTTCTCTTTTGAAGGAGTATTGCTTGACTCTTTTCTCCATTGATTTTGATTTTCCATCTGTTACACCATTGACTGATACCGTCTGCAGCTTCTTGAAGTCTTTTGTGAATTATTTTTGTATTTCTGTGCCTAATTGCTATGCCCGTATCGTCCGCGTATAGAGCAAGCAGGCATCTTGGATTTCTTGGTATATCATGTATGTATTTGTTATAGAGTAGCGGTCCTAGTATGGATCCTTGGGGAACTCCTGCTTCCAAATATCTGAGTGTGGAATGAACATCACCTATTTTCACACAAAAGTTCCTATCCCTCAAATAATTTCTTATTATTCTGCATAACTTGGGTGAATAACCTGCGGTTTTCATTTTATATGCTAGTCCTTCATGCCATACTCTATCAAAAGCTCTGGTTACATCTAGTAGTAGTAGTCCTGTGGCTTGTTTATTCTGAAATCCTTCTGTGATATAATCGGTTATTCTTAGGAGCTGTTATTCAGTTGAATGTTGTTTTCGGAACCCAAATTGTTCACTCGGTATCGTCTGCAGGGCCTCTGTTTCTTCATTAAGTCGTCTGGCTAAGACTCTCTCCACAATTTTTCCTAGGGCTGGGGGCAGGCTTATCGGTCTATAGTTCTGTGGGAACTTTTTGTCTTTACCTGGTTTATTGAAAACAATCACTTCGGCAGATTTCCATCTTTTTGGAAAGTGCTCTGTTCTCATCACGCCATTTGCTATGCTAGTGAGAGCTGCCGTTCCTTTCTTTGACATTTTCTTCAGCATGAGATTTGTAATTTTATCTTTTCCAGGAGCCTTTCTTGTTTTCAAATTATTGATTATCTCTTTGATTTCTGCCGGAGATGTTGGGTGAGGGATTTTGTCATCCGGTGGTGATTCTTTCATTTCTTCTTCATTATCTTCTAATAATTCTTCTAGGTCCTCATCGTCTTCTTCACAATAGTTTATTCTTGACTCCCGTTCTATAGTATCGGCAAGAGCGTTAGCTTTATCGCTTTTTGAATATGCCATTCCACGCATTCCATGCAGTGGTGGAATTTGAGTTTTTTCATTACGTAAATTTTTTGCATTTTCCATGCAGAGTGGTCTTCTGTGTTGAGTTCACTTATTTTCTTATTCCATCTATTCGTTCTGAGCTCCCTTAGTGCATTCTTAAGTATTTGACTATGTCTGTTTAGTCTGTTTTTATCATTATCTGTTTTATACATACTGTACTTCTTTCTTAGTTTTCGGTTGACTTTAATCAGTTCTTTCACCTCTTTTGGAGTATCGCCATAGGGATGTTTGGGAGTAGGTTTAGTTTTTCTAACCGTGCTCTCTTCATATGATTTCATAATCGCACTCTCCAAAGCTATGACTGATTGATCTAGTTCATCAGGAGTGTTAATTTGTGGAATACTCGTGATATTTTCTTGGAGTTTCTTCTTATATTCGTCCCAATCTGCATGTTCTCGTGTTTGAGTCACTTCATTTCTAGGTCCATGTCCTAAAATGAACTCTATCGGGTTGTGATCAGATGTTCCATCCTCTATCGTTTCAAGAGCAATATCTTGCTTTATATTTTTCATTATAACTATGTCTAGCACATCAGGGGTTCCATTGCCACTAGGTAAATATGTCGGTATTTCCGGTCCCATGATTATCGCATCTTCCTTTTCGGCATATTCTTTCAATTTCTTGCCATTTGCATTCTCTATTTTAGAATTCCATTGTTGAGATTTACAGTTGAGATCTCCAAGTATTATTCTTGGAAAATGACCCCCTAATAAAATCTTCATCTCTTCCTCTGGCAGATTTATTTGCGGTGGTTTATATACAGAGAATACCTTAATGCTTTCTCTTCTTATCTTTACTGTGATCGATAGTGCCTCTATAGTTGCGTCATTGTTCTCGTGATTTACAACCGCATTCAGGTAATGGTTCACGTCTCTTTTAACGAGAATAGCAACCCCTCCACCGTTTCTTTCATTTCTGTCTCTTCTGTATATTTCGTAGTTTTCGAAGGATATTTTATATTTAGGAGTTAATTTAGTTTCCTGAAGCGCCATAATATCAGGATGTCTTTCTTCTAACAGTTGTTCAATATCTGATTCACGGGCTCTGATTCCGTTAATATTTCAGGAAACTATCTTCAGATTTTCTAGCTGTGATTGCATGTTCATAAATTATTTATTTCCAAATAAGTTTTGAAATTTCTTCTCGAATTCTTTTTCAAATTTCTGCATTATTCTGCTGAATATTTTCTCAGTGAGTTTGTCAAGTTCATCTTTAGGGTCTTCCCTTCTGGTTTCAATTGGTTTTGTGGACGAGTTCTTTGTTTTTTGTACCTGTGGTTTTTCAACAGTAACAACAGTTGTTATGTAGCGTAATTTGTTGCCGTATTGTATACCGCGGTTATATTTTAACTACAAAATAATCACAATCAACGAGAGATTTTTAATATGTTTATTCACAAAAAAGGGGACAATGACTGTCCGTATATTTACAAGTGTCGAAGTATAATCGAAGAAAATGACGCGTGATCTTAGAAGCTTAAGATGGTCAAGACGGAGCGTAGATCAAGAAGGAAGGTTCTAACAGAAACATCCCTATTTATCCATGAATCCCCTCCAGAAGGGCGGTTTCTGTCGGTTGAGTATGGTGGGGCATCTTCGTCTTCTGTGGTTCCCGTTTGATGGCCTCAGTATTTTCTTCATCATTCTTTCGAGTGTTTAACATAGCGGCCTCCTTGAAAAGCACCAGCTTTTCAACAAGAAAGATTGGGATCCGAAGTTTCGATATTGGGTGTTGGTAATATGCAAAGTTTGCATGCTGGTCGTCGATAAATTCCGTTGACATTTTACGTCCACTGTGCGGACTGCGCCATCGGCTCCAGGAAACATCTTTACGACTCTTCCAATAAGCCATTTCGAGGGGGGTAGTCCATCTTCTTTCAGGAGTACAAGTGTGTCTTCCTTTAATAATTGTGGGTAGTTTGCCTTCCATTTGGATCGGACTTGCAAACCCAAAATATAGTCGTAGGTCCACCTGTACCTGAGATGCTGCATCGTCTTCTGTATTGTGTTGACTAAGTCGACCGATTGATGATAACCAGTTGTGATCAGAAACAGAATTCAATCTGTCTCTTATAAGGAAATGTGCAGGTGTTAAGGGTAAAGGATTGTTGGAGAAAGCGTATAGAGGTCTAATGTTGAGGCAATATTCTATTTGTACTGCTGAGATATCATTGAGGGAAGAACGCGTTGTGGATTTCGGTGTCGCTTTTGTATCTTTCAGAATATGATGATGAGTAAATTCATCTTTAGAAAAAATTATATTTAATGGAATGGTATGATGCTGAGCAATGTATACGTCCATACAACTGATATATTGATTTTTGACATCAATATTTTTTGACAGTTTGCGTTCCAATGCATATAATCGCCTTTCCGCGGTTTTAAGTGAATCGCCGAATTTGGTAGTGGGTTCTTTCATTGGAAGACTGACTATGAATCGATCGGATCTATCTCGCATGGTATTGTCTTTGAAGTGTTCTTCACGAAAGGCCTTTTTGGGTGATTGAAATTGTCGGGATGGCAATTCCTCAATTTTACAGAATTTTTTAATTTTGTCGTTAGGTTCGTTGTTTGTAATTCTTCCTATATTACAATGAGTTTGACGATAGGGTTCATCTAGATGTAAGGGACCCGAAATTATCCAACCGAAACGTGTTTTTTGTAATATAGGTAAACTAGGGCCTAATTTTATTCGTCCATTACACAACAAGTCGTAAAATAGTTCGCTCCCTATGAGCATGTCTATTGAATTACTTGTGTTAAATGTTGGATCTGCTAATTTAAGTTTATATGGAATTTTGAGTTGACTCGCATCGAATGATAATGAAGGAATATTTCCAGTTATCCGCGATATCACGAAACAAGGTAATGTAGTCCGAAATGAATTGAGCCTGGATTGGATTTCGATATTTGTTCGTTTGTCAAGAGAAGATGAGGCTTGGTTTAAACCAGTTATAATCATTTTGCATTTGTTAATTTTTAAGTTTAGTCTCTCGCATAGTTTCGTAGTTATGAAATTACTCTCGGAGCCGCTATCCAATAATGCTCTGCAACTGTGCGATTTTCCATTAAAGTCCAAGACGTTTATCATGACGGTTGAAAGAAGTGTATGCTTTCTGTTTTGCGTGGAACATGCGGAAAATGACGTTGGTGCTTCGCAATCTTCAGATGAGGAATCGTTGTTACTATCAATGCATGAATTTTCATCGTTTTTGGTTGAGGAAGAAGACCGTTCACGTTTATTGGTGAAATGTAATAATGTGTTATGTGACTTTCCGCATTTCCGGCATTTACTTGCTAAGCATTGTATTGATGAATGATTTTTTCTCAAGCAATTTAAACACAATTTCAAACGTTTTACTTCATCATACCTGGCGTTTGGATCTAACTCAAGGAATTTTTGACAATTATAATATAAATGATCTCTGGCGCAAATGACACATTTTACATTATTGGTTGATACGAATGTTTTAACGGATCTTGGAGGCGCTGCGGGTTTATCGATGTTTAATGTTTCCAACAAACGACATTTTTCCTTCAAGAAATTGAGAAAATATTCCAAAGTTGGTAATTCTGAGCTGGTATTCTTTGATTCCCATTCTCGCCTGGTGTTATAATCGAGTTTGGATGCGATCAAATGGATAATCAAAGAATCCCAATGTTCCACAGGTAATTTTAAAGATTTCAAAGCTCTCATATGTTGATACGTCCCATCAAGCAGTTGACGTAAGTGAATGTGCGATTCTTTGGTTATCGAGGGAAGATTAAAAAGAGCTTTTACATGGTTAGACACAAGGAGAGATTTATTTTCGTATCTTTCGAAAAGACAGGTCCACGCGATTTCATAATTGCCGTCGGATATTTCCAATGATTTAATCACGTTGGCGGCATCATCCTTCAAAGACAATCTCAAGTAATGGAATTTTTGAACTGGTGACAATGACGTATTATCATGTATAACAGATTTGAAAGTGTCTCTGTGTTCAAAATCGAGGTGTAGTGACTTTGGCTAATTACTGTTGTGGACTGTTACCAGATAATTGAGTTAGAGATGGAAGTGTAAAATATTTATTATACATTATTTACAAACATCATGAATAATATACTCGCATGAAGTTAACAATACAAGAGAGTTCATTATAAATATTAACAACATCTAAACAGAGATATAGTATTCACTAAAGAGTATGAATTCGTTCATGAGATGGTACAAGTTCATTTATGAATGAAGCATGAGTGATGAGTGTTCTAAGAGTTTACAGTCTAAATGAACAATGAAATGAATCATGAAATGGACTAAGTCTATCATTAAGCACAACGTTTACAGTGATTAATCCTTTAATAGAATTATTAAAAGACGAGTGATTCGATTTAACCAGAAAAACAGAAGGTTTGTATGATAAACTATAACGAGAAGTCTAGAGTTGTAATAAAGAGTAAAAATCAGAGTGTAATTGTAAAGTATGAATGTGTTCGTGAAATGTAAATATCTATCAACCAAATTAACATTTACAGTGACAGGGTGCTTAGGAAAATAAGCACGAGTAGTTCTATTCTATCAGAAAAATAGGAAACTCAATTGATAAACTTAGATATGTACCGAGTAGACTTGTATGAAAGAAATCTGAGTTAAACGGTGAGTGAAAAACAATGCCTGTTCTCGAGCGATTGAGTGAAAATACATGAACGAGTGAATGAATGAATATATGAGATTACAAGTTCTAATTGAAATCTTATACCAAACGAAGAGATGGCCTGTCCGGTTGAACCCATGGAGCGAGACAACTGGCTAGACGTGGCAACGAAGTTGAAACTGGAAAATTCTCCAACGAGAAGTCTGGAAATCCTACCACTTGGTCCAGTTGGCCCACTCCAGGGTCCTCCCTGGAGTTGAGAGGGCATAATTTATCTGAAACTCGAGAACAGTATTAGCACATGATCTTATTGAGGTTAACATTCACAAAGTGGGCTGAAAATTCATATTAATTACAGAAATATAGAGTGAATTAGAGATGAGACATATTAACAATCAGAATTATCAATTCAATTGTACAGAGAATGCTTGAGTGAGTTTAATCTTGGTAACACGAGGTGGTCCAATCTGCACAGACTATAGAATTCATTATATTAATAAAATATATGAAAATATATATCGTACACTATGCAGAGAAATGAGTGGAATTGATATGGGCAATTTATGAATTGAAAACTACGAGGATCACAATTGAACTTAAGGGTTTAATTTGATCACGAGGTAACGTGAATTGGTCTGTGATTAAATCACGTTAAGAATTGGTCAATAAGGCATTTAAATATTAATTATTACATACCTTGAGATGGGCACTGAATTTGGTTACCAAGATTAAACGAGCTGAACACAATTAATATAAAACTTTTATGGCGAGATGAACTTGAAATAAGAAGTGAGCAAAAGAGAAAAATGACAACTTATTCGTAGCAGAAGTAAGAAGCTATTGGTTTTCTGACGAAAATGCAGAAGGAAATTGCAGCGAATTTGACAGTAAGAGTGGGAGAGGTTAACTTTTTGTATATATTGTAACCTTGGTTGCATACCTTAATTATGCACTGGAGAGATGCAGCGGGGGCCATCTGATGATGGAGAGGTGAACTGGAGTGGACGTTGAATTTTCAACATTCCGCCCGCCATAGACAACAGCGTTGGCTATTGAGATGATTCTTGGAGATGTTCTTGAGTTGATTCGCTTGCAGAGGTGACTGGTAAGATGGCTAACTTCGAGATAGGTCTTTTGAAGATGGAAGTGGACGTTTTGACGGTGACGACTCTGACTAATCCGTCTACACCTGGATGTACAGCCATTACTCGCCCTAATGGCCATTTGCATGGAGGGAGTCGTTCATCTGTGAGTAGTACCAAGGATCCAACCTTGACTTCGTTGGATGGATGATGCCACTTGGAGATGGAGAGATGCCGTTGTAGAAATTGAGTGGACCAATTTGACCAAAATTGTTGAGTGCGTTCTTGGATGAATTGCCATCTTGACAATCGAGATGTGGAGATGCCTTGCAGAGATGGTTCTGGTATCATATTGAGTGGGCTGCCTATCAAGAAGTGGCCAGGAGTGAGTGCGGTGCAGTCTTCAGGATCATCGCTGAGTGGTTCTAGTGGTCTTGAATTGAGGATCGCTTCAATTTGAGTGAGAAGCGTCATTAATTCTTCCATTGTGAAGATGTGGTCTTTTGTTGTTCTTGCGAGATGGTACTTGAAGGACTTGACGGCTGCTTCCCATTTTCCACCCATATGGGGCGCTGCTGGAGGATTGAAGCACCAATTTGTACCTTCATTCATGAGTAGGTCTGCGATGATCCGATTTTCTGAAGTGGCCTGAGTGAAGAGATTCTTGAGATGCACATCTGCACCGATGAAGTTGGTACCGCAGTCTGAGTAGATCGTGTGACATATTCCTCGACGAGATGAGAATCGCCTGTAGGCAGCGATGAAAGATTCAGTGGAATAGTCACTTACTGCTTCGAGGTGGACTGCTGAGGTGGCGAAGCATACAAACACACAGACCCAACCTTTGTGTGTTTTGGCTCCTCTTCCTTTCCAAGTTTTGATTGTGAGTGGGCCAGCGTAGTCGATACCAGTATGTAGAAATGGTCGAGATGGCTTGAGTCGTGGCTCTGGAAGTTGGCCCATGAGTTGCTGAGCTCGTATACCACGGTGTCTTGCACATATCACACACTTCAGTATGTGGGACTTCACTGGGGCTCTTCCTCCAATGATCCAATACTGCTGACGAATGGTGGATAGTGTAAGCTGGGTACCTCCATGCAGAGTGCGGAGGTGAGCTGCCTTGATTACGAGTGAGGTGAACTGAGATGTACGAGGGAGTATTGCAGGATGAGTACTATCTGGGTCTAAATTGGCGTTGGTGATTCGTCCTCCTACACGAATAACACCATCGTGGTCGAGAAATGCTGTGAGTCTACTGAACGCATGAGATGAAGATAGAGGTGTGCGAGATTGAAGAGCCTTGAGTTCTTGAGGAAAGTATACCTCCTGAGAGGTCTTGATCCAAAAGAGACGTGCTTTCTCCAAGTCAGTTGATGAAAGAGGAGTGGACATGGTTAGGTCAGAGTGGTATCTAAGTCGGGCGAGGACTCTTAAGCAAATAGAAGTGATTCTGAGTAGTCTAGAAAGAGACGAATACCTGTATATGAGGTCCCATGGGTAATCTCGAGTTATGGCCACGAGAAGATTCTGATTGGGCTTTGCTTCAGATTCGAGGTCGACTGTCGAAGCCGGCTGACGTGTTGGCCAGGAATCTGCTGACTTGGAGAGCCATGGTGGTCCCGTCCACCACAGCGAGTTGTTCAGTAGTTGAGTTGAGAGTAACCCGCGAGTTGCACAATCGGCTGGATTTTCTTTGCCGGAGACATACCTCCATTTTGCAGTTGGAGTTAGTTGTTGAATGAGCTCTACCCTATTCCGGACAAAGTCTTTCCAGCGAGCGGGGTGAGAGTTGATCCACGAGAGTGATACTGTTGAATCCGTCCACAAAGTCGTTGAGTGCACGTGCATATCTAGAATATTGAGTGTATAATGAGTGAGTTTGGCCAATATGACAGAAGCAGTAAGTTCTAGTCTCGGGATTGTGAGTGGTTTCAGAGGCGTAACTTTGGTCTTAGAAGACAGTAGGGTGACTTTGGATCCTGTGGACGGTGAGTGGGCAACGAGGTACAATACAGCGGACATTGCCAGCTGAGATGCATCAGAGAAGCCATGAAGTTCTACGATTGAGTGTTCTAGAGTTCCAACCCAGCGCGGTACTCTAACATTGGCCAATGCTTTGAGATCTTCTCTGATGTTACACCATTTCTGTGAAAGATGAGATGGCAGAGGTTCGTCCCATGAAAGTTTCTGGAGCCAAAGTTCCTGCAACAACATTTTGGCCCTGATCGTGACAGGGGAAACAAAACCAAGTGGATCAAAGAGTTGTGCGATATTAGAAAGAATAATACGTTTAGATATTACCGACCCAGTAGATTCAGAGTTGATCTTGAAGGAGAAGTGGTCATCTTGTGAATGCCAGAGTAGGCCCAAGATTTTTGTTGAAGTAGGACAGTCGTCGAAGTTGAGTGGAGATGGTATCATTTCTTCCTCAGTAACCATCTTGAGTGCATCAGGAGTGTTTGATTGCCATTTTGCTAAGGGCAGGCCGCCCGCCATGCAGAGATGTTTCAAATCCTGTGCGATTTCTGTGAGTTCGTCTTGAGTATCAGCTCCGCCATATATGTCGTCAACATAACGGCCTTTGGTGAGTGGTCGAATGGCGAGTGGATACTTGTGACCTTCATCTTCAATGAGTTGGAGTAGAACACGAATTGCGAGAAATGGAGCTGGCTTGGTTCCGTAAGTAACTGTTGTGAGATGGTACGTCGAAATCTTGTCTTCAGAGTCTAACCAGAGGATACTTTGAAGATCCCAATCGTCAGGATGGACCTGGATTTGCCTGTACATCTTCGTGATGTCTGTGGAAAACACAAATTTAAATCGACGTACCCAATGTAAGACGTCGATGACGTCCAACTGTAATTTGGCACCAGTGTGCATGATGTCGTTCAATGAGTGGCCTGATGAAGATGAGTCGTCCAATGGCGAGAGAGTCTGTTTACGCCTCTGGATTTCCGTAGAGATGGAGGAGAAGAGTCGTGCCTCCTTGGAGAACGACCCCTTAGTGAAGTAAGAGTGGTCTTCCAGAGCTGCTGGGCAGGATGTTTCGAGTTGGGCATGTATTTTTTGGAATTGTCGATGAAAATCGTAAAGAGTTTCTCGAAACGCTTCCAAAGAGTTCAATGACCAATCTTCGGTCGTGGCGAGTTCGTTCTTCATGGACTCCAGGAAATCCAACCTCTCAAGTTGAGTGGACAAACGAAGGCGGATCAGGACCGAGCCTTTCGAGCGAGTGGTCGGTGGAAGTGGATCGAGCTGATCATCTGTCTGAGGTAGAGTGGGCTGCTGGGCAGGAATTGCGGGATCCTGCACAGTTGAAGGTGAGCTCGATCTGGAGCCGGAACTCTTCCCAGGAGTGGGCGCAACTAGAGTGTTCTTCGAGTCTTGCATAGTGAGATGACTTGAGATGATGATGAGTAAATAATGATGAAATTCCAACTCAACTATCCGGCCCGAAGGACCAAATGTTCAAAATCGAGGTGTAGTGACTTTGGCTAATTACTGTTGTGGACTGTTACCAGATAATTGAGTTAGAGATGGAAGTGTAAAATATTTATTATACATTATTTACAAACATCATGAATAATATACTCGCATGAAGTTAACAATACAAGAGAGTTCATTATAAATATTAACAACATCTAAACAGAGATATAGTATTCACTAAAGAGTATGAATTCGTTCATGAGATGGTACAAGTTCATTTATGAATGAAGCATGAGTGATGAGTGTTCTAAGAGTTTACAGTCTAAATGAACAATGAAATGAATCATGAAATGGACTAAGTCTATCATTAAGCACAACGTTTACAGTGATTAATGATAGACTTAGTCCATTTCATGATTCACGAGCACGAGTAGTTCTATTCTATCAGAAAAATAGGAAACTCAATTGATAAACTTAGATATGTACCGAGTAGACTTGTATGAAAGAAATCTGAGTTAAACGGTGAGTGAAAAACAATGCCTGTTCTCGAGCGATTGAGTGAAAATACATGAACGAGTGAATGAATGAATATATGAGATTACAAGTTCTAATTGAAATCTTATACCAAACGAAGAGATGGCCTGTCCGGTTGAACCCATGGAGCGAGACAACTGGCTAGACGTGGCAACGAAGTTGAAACTGGAAAATTCTCCAACGAGAAGTCTGGAAATCCTACCACTTGGTCCAGTTGGCCCACTCCAGGGTCCTCCCTGGAGTTGAGAGGGCATAATTTATCTGAAACTCGAGAACAGTATTAGCACATGATCTTATTGAGGTTAACATTCACAAAGTGGGCTGAAAATTCATATTAATTACAGAAATATAGAGTGAATTAGAGATGAGACATATTAACAATCAGAATTATCAATTCAATTGTACAGAGAATGCTTGAGTGAGTTTAATCTTGGTAACACGAGGTGGTCCAATCTGCACAGACTATAGAATTCATTATATTAATAAAATATATGAAAATATATATCGTACACTATGCAGAGAAATGAGTGGAATTGATATGGGCAATTTATGAATTGAAAACTACGAGGATCACAATTGAACTTAAGGGTTTAATTTGATCACGAGGTAACGTGAATTGGTCTGTGATTAAATCACGTTAAGAATTGGTCAATAAGGCATTTAAATATTAATTATTACATACCTTGAGATGGGCACTGAATTTGGTTACCAAGATTAAACGAGCTGAACACAATTAATATAAAACTTTTATGGCGAGATGAACTTGAAATAAGAAGTGAGCAAAAGAGAAAAATGACAACTTATTCGTAGCAGAAGTAAGAAGCTATTGGTTTTCTGACGAAAATGCAGAAGGAAATTGCAGCGAATTTGACAGTAAGAGTGGGAGAGGTTAACTTTTTGTATATATTGTAACCTTGGTTGCATACCTTAATTATGCACTGGAGAGATGCAGCGGGGGCCATCTGATGATGGAGAGGTGAACTGGAGTGGACGTTGAATTTTCAACACTCTGAAAAATAACCACTCATTGTATTGGCCGTTAAAAATTGGCAGATTTAGTACCGGCAACTTTATATTGAGATCTGGAGAGGTTTGACGCGAAACTGAGTTATTACCTGACAGCGTTTTAGAATTTTCCGTAATGTAATCTTCTGCGAAACAGGTCAACTCATAAAATTTATTTTCAAACGACTCAGTTTCTACCTGTACAGCCTTTAGGGTTTCCGGATCATCTGACGAGATGAGTTCCAGTTCATATTGAATTTCGAGAAAACGGGTCAATAGCGGCTCTACATCTTTTAGCCTTTTTTGTACCTGGGTTGTGTTCAAGGTTGATTCATCGATGGTTTTTTTGGTTATGAATGTTTCAAACCGACTAAGCTGGGCTTTAAGCGTGGCGCGTTTTCGGATTAATTGTTCCATTGCTATGTTGTAACTTGATTAGGTGTCAGAATGAAATTGCAAAAAGGGATATCAATGTGTTTCACTAGACTTTACGAATTGAAAGTTAAATTATTGTAATTTCCAAAAGAATAAACAAATATGTAGTGAATATATGTACGAGAATGTGCAAACTGGATTGCTATCAATAGAGCAAAACAATTTACAACGAAATACAATATTTGTCTCTGAAACTATTCGATAAACACACGAAAGTTTCCAACTAGATTATAAGAAACACAAAGTTTTATATAAAATCTTGCCACAAATATATAGAAATGGAAAAACGGAACGAGTTTTTAAGGAATAAAAAGGAATGATCACCTGGTATTGTGCAGTCCAATGTCTGGGTTTCCTAGCACAGACTTGATTGCTTGTATTGTAGGTGGCTTCTTGGTACGTCCCTGGAATGTTTCTGCTTCGACGATGTTGACTGGATTTATTTTGAGTTCACTGATTCAAATTTGGAACGAAGGACCATGTTATGTAGCGTAATTTGTTGCCGTATTGTATACCGCGGTTATATTTTAACTACAAAATAATCACAATCAACGAGAGATTTTTAATATGTTTATTCACAAAAAAGGGGACAATGACTGTCCGTATATTTACAAGTGTCGAAGTATAATCGAAGAAAATGACGCGTGATCTTAGAAGCTTAAGATGGTCAAGACGGAGCGTAGATCAAGAAGGAAGGTTCTAACAGAAACATCCCTATCTATCCATGAATCCCCTCCAGAAGGGCGGTTTCTGTCGGTTGAGTATGGTGGGGCATCTTCGTCTTCTGTGGTTCCCGTTTGATGGCCTCAGTATTTTCTTCATCATTCTTTCGAGTGTTTAACAACAGTCTCTATTTTTTCAGCGATTTTCTTGGGGGGGACTTCTTTTTTTGTCGGTGTTTTCTTCTTCGTAAGATTTTTATATGCGCTGCAGCCTTTATAACTGGCCGGATGTCCACTCTGGTTACATAAAACGCAGGCCGCGTTCCTTTCGCCTTCCTTTTGCGTCAATGCACACTCTTTTGTGCAATGCGCTCCTAAGCATCTCACGCATCTCCACGGAAATGTACATTTATTTTGAGCATGTCCATATCTCTGGCAGCGATGGCACTGCCCTGGACCTTCTGGCTTCTTTTTGGGCTCTATTTCGATACAAAGGCTGTAGATCTTTTTGATTTGAAATATTTCCTTGTGCTGCGTTTTTACAAGGTAAAGAGGAATTGCTTTTTTGGTTTTATTTGACGTCATTCACGTCACTTCGGCATCTTTAATACCTTGAAGTCCTAAGTCGTTTTTAATAACTTCAATATCCGCGTCCAGTGGCAAGTACCTTATAACGGCGTATACTCTCCTTTCTTCTTCCAATTGATAGGTAAAATATTCCTTACCTTGTTGATCAAGAAATTTAGTGAGTTTCCTGAAGTCTTCTGCAGACGAAGCAATAATTTTAATGCCGTCTTTTACTACCGTTGCCCGGTTATAATTTATTTTTTTGTTATAAAGCGCTTTAGACATTTCCGTCCAGTCTGAAGTCCCCATCATTGTTAATGGGGGAATTTTCTCTTTGATAGGTGACTGAGGTGTCACCGTTGATTTTTGTAAGTTTTCCTCTATTGAGGAAGAGCTCTCTTTCCGGGCACGCTTGGCCCGGGGTGCTCCTTGCGATTGGGGGGCTTTTTTACTGTCCTCGATAATTGAGGCTGGCTTTTTGGGAGGGACAACTGGCGTAGCTTTGGAATTAGCTTGGTTCGTTACCGGTTCAGAAGTCAAAACCTGGGAATAACTTCTTGCCTGTGGATTTGGAGACTTCGTATTGGAGAGTTCTTCTCTCAAGAATCTCAACTCGTTTGTCAGATTCGCCATGGAAGTTGGCAGAGGGGCTAAATTGGCTTTGAGCTCATCATTCTCCTGTCGCAGCCTGATGAGTTCCTTCAGTTCGTCACTTTCGTCCTCAGAGGTCGTGTATCTATCCTCCGTATCCATGAAGGATCCATCGTTATCCGAATTTTCATCCATGTTTAAATTCGGATAATAGTCACTTCACTTACTTGTTCAACTTCACTGAAAAGTCCTGTAATCACTCACGCAAGGAACCAACGATCCTTTGGGACCTGGACTCAACGAGCGAAAACACAAAACTTCTAACAAGCACTAACTTGGATGCGCACATCAACGTTGCGTTTGAGCACTAAACTGGTTTTCACACAAACTTAATCTCTCGGCACGTCCGAACTCGTCGTCGTCTCACTTGTTACTGAGAGCAACCCCCTAATCTGAGGATACATTAAAAGTGGAGAACCGTGCCGTAATTCGACCAATAAGAAGCAGGCATCTGTGTTTCGTTTGATTCTTCTCTACGTCATACGACAACTGAGTCGACGTGTAGGAAATCGATAAAATTAATCCAGCTTAGGTTAGGATGTTGACGTTTGTGTCAAAGACGAGTCTTTGTTTATGTTGTGTTGGATGATTGCCAAATAAGAATAAACTTTTGAAAAGTTATCAATAATATCAATTCGGTGATTTGGTCAATTTGATGATTGCATATAGTTATAGTGAAAAGGGGTTACAGTCAAGATAATTGCATACCTAGATGAATTTATTGTAATTAGTAGTTGTTTGGGTAGACTGAATGCGAATTGTTATATTCCATACAGAGTTATGGAACGGATCATTCAATATTTTTTAATTTGGGTAAGTAGGGTTTTGTATTCAGGCTTTTACTTTTATTGGTGATTATTATTTATTTTCAGCCAAACTTGAAATGGGTATATATTATTGATGTTCTCAATAGTGAAGAAATCACTTGATAGGGAGCAAGTTATCAAATGTAAACTTCTGAATAATTCCAAGAGGATGTTATAGGAATGTTCATAAGATGTCATATTTGCTGAAATATCCTTTTATTATTGACCGTTTTCACGTGTCGTGAGTTTATACAGAGGAATAACGTAACATAAACATAATATGTTAACTTCGTAGAAACAATTTCAGTTTTTAACGTTTGATTTGAGAATGTTCAACGACTTGACATGAATGTGAGCTCATCATTGAATTATACCTTATTCTCAATTTATGTTATATAAACTCATAACGATATCTAAATAGTTATGAAAGTTAGTGTGATTTTTATTTTGTGTGCACATATTAAATAGAGATTGTTGAAGAAATATACATCCTAATTGTTTCCATACCTATCCATTAAGACTAGAACCAAATTTCAAAAAACAAAAATGTTTTGTTCCGTAAGTAGATACTTGTGTAAGATATGAACAAGTTTATTTTTGATTCTAATTGCTTGACAAATCAGAGAATAAATCCAGTTCATCTTGAAGGGCAAATACTAGATATTTCAATAGAAGCGCCTTCAATATTGATGTTCAACATTTGCCAATCCTGAAAACATTTGGGCAATGAAATAAAATTTAAGATACTGTTGGTAACACGTGATCTAATCTGCATTTTCATAATTATAATACATCATTTGACTCGTACAATCCATGGGTTTGTTCGTTGCGTCTAGCTACACCAAGTGCAAAATTGTGTACTGGTGTTTATCGTGTAACAATGATTTCTTGTTTACAGTACACTCATTTGATCTGTGATCACACTCAACGACAGCGTCAATTTCAAAAATGTAGAGTTCACAAAGAATTTCATCTTCATGCAGACACAATGAACGGACCTTATATTTTCCTTACGGCTTACACCAAGCCTTGAATTCTTCTTTTCGTTTGGAATATGAATTTTTTAAATGGTCATGAGATCCAAAGGGTATTTTTACCTCTTCAGGGAAAGGGCAATGTAGGTATATGAACATCATGTCTGAATTTTTTTCGTTATGTTTATGGTGAAGATTTTAACGGCAAATTTTTTGTTGACACGCTGGAATATTTCTTGTGGTAGACGTGACAAATGAGATTATCGCTGAAAATCAAAATTGCCAATAAAACTTGATATATTGAATCAAAACCCTTACTTTTACGAATGTAACTTGTTTGGATTCACAATACCTGAAGAAAATGTTAACCTAGGTTGAAGCAATTAAAATTGTTTTTCTTGGAATCACTTTAGAATTTATTCAACAAATAATTTTCTCCAGTCAGCAAAATTCTCAAACTAATCCAATCTGAGTTCAGAATTTAAACTATAAACAAAGAAATTGGTTAAGTTGAAGGGGCACAAGAGAGTCAACCTATCTCCTATCTCTGTCATCAGTTTGTCATAATACGCGCTTGCCCTGATTGGTCCAATTTTCGGCATGGTTCTCCACTTTTAATGTATCCTCCTAATCTGTCCGCTTCCGCTCATTTTATACCTTTACCCTCACCATTTTCTCCCTTTCTCAATCTATCAGTACCGCCGAATCCTCGAAATCCCGAGATTCGCAAAGTTGCCGATAGGGGTGGCGTTGCCAGATTCAACAACAATGTTATTCATCATAGAAAAAAAATATAAAAGTATAAATATTTTCAACAAGTTCAAACGCGATTTGATAGTCAGCGCTTGGGGGCCCTGGTGCACTGCACACTCTTGCACCTACGTAGCTACGCCGCTGAGTACATATAAGATTCATTAATTTTAGTAAAAACAGAATCCTTCTATCTGAAGCCAATTTCATGAAAATCCAGATTTGGTAAAATTAAAATTCACTTCGAAAATATTGGACGGAGTGGAATCAGCTTCATCTGATGATATTAACTCCGAATAAATATAAGATTCATGAATTTCACTAAAAACAGAATCCTCCTATCTCAAGCCCATTTTATGAAAACTCAGATTTGGTAAAATAGAAATTCGCTTCGAAAATATTGGACAGGATGGACTCAGCTTTATCCGATGATAGTTGATCCAAGTACATTAAGATTCATGAATTTCAGTGTAAACAGAATTTTTCTATCTCAAGCCAATTTCATGAAAACTCTTCTTCTTCTTCTTTTCAGCCTGACTTCATCCACTCCTGTATGTAGGCCTCTTCCATGCTTTTCCATCTCGACCTGTTTGCAGCAGCCCTCATCCAGTTTTATCCAGCAACTGACTGGATGTCGTCCCGCCATCTCTTTTGTGGTCTGCCAACGCTTCTTCTTTACTCTCTCGGTCGCCATGCTGTGACTCTGTACGTCCACCTTTCTGTGCTCTGTCTCTCGATGTGGCCAGCCCATCCCCATTTTTGCTGTGCTATTCTCTCTCTTATATCCATTATTTTAGTTCTTCTCCTGATCTCCTCATTTCTAATCTTCTGTCGCAAACTGACACCCAGCATTGCTCTTTCCATTGCACGTTGAGTGATTTGAAGCTTGTTCAACGTTTTGTATGTTAAAGGGATAGTTTCGAGAACATAAGTGAGGACCGACAGAATACACGACTCGAAGACCTTTCTTTTGAGGTTCATGGGAAAATCTCTAGATTTGAGGATGTGTCTGAGCTTCCAGAAAGCTGCCCAGCCAAGACTCACTCTTCGAGAAATTTCAGCTGTTTGGTTTTCTTTGCCTAATTTTATTTTGTGTCCCAGATATATTAATATATATATATATATATATGGAAGGACGCGATGGACGGAGGAAGAGAATATCCTCATGATGCGTGTCCACTTCGTAGCACAGGATCTTCAACCAACGACCGGAAGAACTTACAGAGACCTCCTAACAAGCACCTGGAATGAAATAAACCCAGCCAAACTCTCCTATCCTAATCTACTCGCAAACAGGGTCAGATGGATTTTACAAAACGAGAAGTTTTCAAGTGTCGAACTCGAGACTATCAAACGGAGCATAAGACCTTTCGCTCCACCTCCAACGAATGAACCACTCAACGCAAATGAATTACACTCTGAACCACAAGTCCAAATAACACCTGACTTGGAAAATACGGAGCGGATCTTCAAGAAAAATATACAGATGTATACGAGAGTCTCCCCGCAAGACCGGCCGAAAATCCCGAAACTGAAAGGATCACGGAAAGTCCTTGATAGTGTTGAAAAAGTCAACATGCTAATAGGATCGAGCATAAACAGCAACTCTACCCTCGAAGAAATTGTAGATTATGTGTATATCGGAGCGATAACTGTATGTGAAGAAAACGGAATTCGGTTAACCCACAATCAGCCAAGACCAGGAGAAGTTAGAACACCACCGTGGAAAATGCGCCTGGAAAGGAAAATAACAAATATAAGAAAAAAAATCGGAAAACTACATACTTACCTGAATGCAGAATCACCAAGCAGGAAAACAACCAAAAACATCTCACGTATAGCATCGGAATTCCGCATCAAGAGCACGAACGAACATCTAGAAGAAAAACTCACTGTAGTATATGACGTCCTGAAACAAAAAGTCAAAGCGTTAGGAAACCGTATAAGACGATACAACGAAAGAGTCACACGCTACAGGAACAATCAATTATACTACAAGAATCAGAAACAATTCTACCGACAACTTGAAGGGTCAATTACAACCGAGGAAGAGTTTCCAACACCTGAAAATATGCACGCAACATGGAAAGAAATTTGGAGTCATGCTGGGGATCATGACGATGAAGCTTCCTGGATACGAGAGGCAGAAATAGAATCAGGAAAATACACCATGGAACAGGTCAACATCACCGATGACAACATAAAAGCCGTACTGAGAAAAGCAAACAATTGGTCAGCGCCGGGACCTGATGGAGTCCACAACTACTGGTGGAAATATTTCAACTCTACGCATAAAACACTAGCGAAATTATTCGAGAAGGCTCTGACAAACCCATCCCAAATACCCGAGTTTTGTACACTTGGCACCACCCATATGCTCCCAAAAGGAACAAAAAACGGAAATCCCAAAAACTACAGGCCCATCACATGCCTACCATCAATCTATAAAATACTCACCGGAATACTAACGCAACAAATCTGGAAACATGTTGCAGAACACAACATATTAGCCCGAGAACAGAATGGCTGCCGGAGGGATGCAAAAGGATGCAAAGAATTGCTTGTTGTAGATTCATTAATAACGAAGCAGGCAAAAAAAAGACTTCGAAACCTTTCCATGGCGTGGATTGACTATAAAAAAGCCTTCGACTCCATACCACACTCATGGCTGCTAAAAACCTTGCAGCTTTATGGAGTATCGGAGGCCATAGTCAATTTGCTGAAACATCTAATGGGAACATGGAGAACAAAACTACAGGTCAACACCAACAAAGGCAACTATACTACAACAGAAATTAACATCAAAAGAGGCCTCTTCCAGGGCGACAAGTTAAGCACACTCTGGTTCTGTCTGGCGATAAATTTCCTAAGCAATTTACTCAACAAATCAAGCTACGGATACATAATAAAAAAAGTAAATAACACCAAGATCAACCATCAACTATACATCGATGATCTGAAACTGTACGCCGCGAACGAGGAACAACTTTTGAGACAGCTTAGAATTGTTGCATCCTTTACTGAATCAGTAAAAATGGACATGGGACTTGACAAGTGTGCAGTACTACATATGAAAAGGGGAAAACTGATAACTGGAGAAGCGATGCTGGTGCAAGACAAGCTGGAGATCCAGAGACTGGGCCCAGAAGAAACCTACAGATACCTGGGAATCCAACAAGGCTTAGAGATAAAAACAGCCAATGTCAAAGCAAATTTTAAAGACAAATTCTTCAGCAGATTAAAGAAAATTCTCCAGAGCAAGCTAAATGCAAAGTCGACCTTCACATCCATAAGCACTTGGGCTATTGCCCAAAGTCATCCACAGACCTCAAAGCCATCGACACTCAAATCCGAGTGCTTCTAACTAAATATGGCATGCACCACCCCAACGCTTCCAAAAATCGACTATACATACCGAGGAAGGACGGTGGAAGAGGACTACAGAGCATAGAAACAACGCATATATTCGTCTTCCCCAAATTCATTTTGAGTCCCACCCTAGCTGATGCTTCACGCAGTTCTTCTAACATATGTTTGAGCTCCTGCAATGAGTGACTGAAGAGAACAATATCATCGGCAAATCTGAAATGGTTGAGTCGTGTTCCATCTATATGTATTCCCTTGTCTTGCCAGTCCAAGCCTTTGAATATTTCCTCCAGTACCAAGGTAAACAGCTTTGGAGAGATCGTATCTTCCTGGCGCACTCCTCTCTTCATAGGGATCTTAGGCGTTTTTGTATCTTCGTCAACTGTAATCTGCATGTATGCATTGTCGTATATATGTTTGATTAGTGCTGAGTATCTTGAGTCAATTCTAGCACCATCTAACGCCTTGAGTATCGCCCATGATTCAATAGAATCGAACGCCTTCTGATAGTCAACGAAGGCCAAATGCAAGGGAACGTTATACTCTGCGTTTTTTTCAATGAGGGTTCGAACTGTATGAAGGTGGTCTATTTTGCTGAAACCCCTTGCGGAATCCAGCCTGCTCCGGGGGTGGGTAAGCGTCCATTTTATCCATCAGTCTATTGGTTATTATTTTTGTGAAAAGCTTGTATAAGTGAGACAGCAAGCTGATTGGCCGGTAATTCTCTATGTTGTTTCTATCCCCCTTTTTGTAGAGCAAAATAATTTTTGCGTTTTCCCATGTTTGAGGAATTTTTCCCTGCGTCAAGCACTTGTTCAGTAACATTCTTAATCTGTCCCTCAGTTCTTCGCCTCCTGCTTTCAACATTTCAACAGTTATCCGATCCTCGCCAGGGCTTTTGTTATTTTTCATTTGTCTGAGTGCTAGAGTTAGTTCACCGTTATCTATTTCGGGTATCTCCTCCGAACCGATATTCCTTACGACCTTCCTTTCGGAAGCTGGAAGCTGGACTCTTGGACTATATAATTCCGTATAAAATCTCTGGATTACTGCTATGATTTCCTCACGGGGATAACTAATTCGCCCTGATTTCTTTTGAGCCCGGAAATCCTTGTTTTTCCCCTGGCCAATTGAGATCTTAGGACCTTCATAGATTTGTTAGACTCTATCGTGTCTTCAATAAGTTTTGTGTTATGTTTTCTTAGATCTTTCCTTATGTTCCTGTTTATCTCCTTATTTATTTCTCTGTAGTTTCCAGATTCTCGGTTCAGATCTCTCCGCTTTTCTATAAAGTTCCTGGTATTTACACTTATTCTGCTTTTTCGCTCTCTATTTCCAAAACACATGTCTTTGGTCGCCACTTGTATGCTCTCCTTTATATGTTCTGTTAATTCACCTATCTCCATCCGTTCTTGATCTTCCCTGTTTTCAAGTTTTCTGCTCATCATATTTTGGAATTTGTCGATGTTCCCTTGTATAATTTCGTTTGTTGGTATAGGTTGCTTCCTCATTAGTACATTTCTTTCCATCTTGATGTTTATAATTATTGTAGCCCTGACGAGGCGGAGATCACTGCCGGTGTCAAACTTGTTCAGAACACTGACATTTCCGCATATGGCTTTTCTGTTAGTAAGGATAAAGTCCATTTCATTCTTTGTTATACCATCTGGGCTTCTCCAGGTGCACCTTCTTTCGAAGGTTTCTTGAAAGAGGAGTTCAGAAGGAGTTCATGCAGTACAAGTTCTCGCTCCTGCAGTAATTAATCAACATATCTCCTCTAGGGTTTCGCTGACCCAGACCAAAACGACCTATATTTGGAATATTTTCAGTATAGTCTTCTTCTAGACCAACCTTCGCGTTGAAGTCACCCATCACCACCAAAAATTTGGCGTTTTCCCTCATTTTAGCTGTTGTAATGTCTTCGTACACCTGTTCTGCTTCTGAATCTTCCGATGAACTTGTTGGAGCATATACCTGTATTATCTGTAGGCTATACCTCTTGTTGATCTGTAGCAGTATGTAAATAACCCTGTCCGATATTGCTTGTCTCTTCGTTACTCGATGTTTAAGACGTTTGTTGACTAATATTGCAACTCCTCCCTCGTAATGTCTAGTTAGACTATTGTTCTGGTACAATAAAAGTCCCGATTTCAATGAGCTGGTTACCTCACTTTCAAGCCTGGTTTCACTCAGTCCGAGAACGTCCCATTTGATATGCTGTAATTCATCTTCTAATCTCTGCAAGTGGTTCTCTTGTCTAAGTGTTCTTATATTATATGTGGCAATATAGAGTCTTCTCATATTTGGTAAAATTAAAATCCATGTCGAAAATATCGGACAGTGTGGACTCAGCTTCATCCGATGATAGTTGATCCAAGTACATATAAGATTCATGAATTTTAGTGAAGACAGAATCCTTCTATCTCAAGCCAGTTTTTCATAAAAACTCAGATTTGGTAGAATAAAAAATCGATCTGAAATTATTGGACGGAATGGACTCAGCTTCACCCGATGATATTTACTTCGAGTATACTCCATTCACTGTTATAAAGTATCGCGGTTTGCCATGAAATTCTGACACATTTCACCGTGTATGTTTTGAAAATGTTGGGTTGTCAGTTGTACGAGCAACGTTGCCGTTTCTGCTAAAAAATCGCAGTAATTATTTTTTATCAAAATGTTCCTTTACTTTGGGAAATTAATGAATTTGAGAAAATACTATGTGAATTCAGAAGACATTTAAATACATTTTTGCACAACTTGAAATACTCCAGTATGAAAATGTAGTAGTACTACGAAACCAGTGTCACAGTTAAACCAGAAGAACTAACTCCATTTATAAAGTTGAAAAAGAGTAAATAGAAAGTAAATAGGGCATTCTGTACTATTCAGGCAGCGAAGAGAATGACACTCAGCACAGAAATGGAGTTAGTATACTCATAAGACCAGAGCTGGAAAAATACATAAAACAGGTCATGCCCATAAATGACCGCATAATAATACTCCAACTGAATGCCAGACCATTTAACAACAATATAAAGGTGCGTATTCACTTGCAACAGAACACCCCGAACGAACCAAACACGCCGCGCACGCTGAACCGATTGCAACAAATATTATTCGCGAAAATTCGAGCTGTTTGGAGAGTTTGCGATATTCGCTGCGTTCCCACCCGTATGTCAGTGTTGTTTGTGTGTTCTTCGACAATAGATGCAGACCATTATACAAATATATGTACCTACGGCGGAGAAAAAATACGACCATGCAACCGAGACTTTCTACCAACAACTAGGGGTCGATCGCCTGAAACAAAATGAAGTGAATCTCATTATGGGAGATTTCAACGCCAAAATAGGCAAGGGTCGTCGATCTGATCTAGTGGGTGAATACGGATTGGTTGAGAGTAACGAGCGCGGCGACAGACTGTAGGAATTCGCTCAAGAAAATGACATGGTTATAACACGAACACATGGTACAAACTACACAAAAGAAGACTATATATATGGACCGCCCCAGGCGATAATACCGTGCGCATAATAAGAAACCAGATAGATTACATCCTGATAGCCAAAAGGTTCAGAAACTGTGTAACAAAGGTCACCACCTATCCGGGTGCAGACATAGGATCGAAACATAACCCACTAGTCGCCAACATGAAAATTAACCTTAAGAAACTAAACAACAACAGCAAAAAACTTAAGTTTTCCGTAAACGAACATTAATAAGTTGAAAATTGAGCTGAACGACAGCCTCGACACGATAACCGGGATTGATGGCAGTACGGTGGACGAAACGTGGAAAATATTGCGAGAGCACATTACTAAGATAATGAAAGAGAACACAACAAAAATTACCAAACCAAAAAAAACAACGATGAATGACTGAAGAGATCCTAAGACTCATGGAAGATAGACGAAAATGAAAAAACAACATAGCGGAATATAAGAACAAACAAAAGGAAATAAAGAACAAGATCAGGAATGCAAAAGAAAAGTGGATGACGGATAGATGCAGGGAAATGAAAGAACTAGAAAAGAGACATGACACCTTTAACATGTACAAAAAGGTCCGAGAGATAGCTGGCCTGTTCAACAGAAGAGCCCCTAGTACCTCAGTAGACAACGAAGGCAAGACCAATATAGATGAAGAAGAAGTTCTTGATGGAAAAAGTTCCTTGATTTCAAGTTTTAATGGAATGTTAAATATTTTATGTTATTTTGGTATTTTTTGTTATTTTGGGACCCAAACACCGAAAGGTATCATTGGGAAATAGATTATATACAGGGTGACTGGTGACGTAAGGGACAACGGCTAAGTGGAGATAGAGGACCTCAAACTGAATGAGAATTTGGGTTTCAAATGTCCCATAAGGGTATTCGTTTCGGAGATATAGGGTGATTTATGAAAAAATGCTAAATCTATGAACTCCCATTTCTTCCTTAATATGATATGTTTTTCGCTGATACTTTACATGTTTGTTCATACAGGCTGTTAATTCCGGTAGCTCAATTTTAATTTGAGAGAAAAGCGACCTGTATCTTAGCGTTCTGAAGCTGGAGCGATGGCGAAATGTTGAAAAAACAGTCAATGATCATGAAAATATCGGTCAACAATGATGACTTACCTAACCGTCAGCTTTCAAAGACGTAGGGCAGCTCTGCCCCAAATCCAAGCTCTTCTCAGGGACCCTTGGCTGCTGAAAATCAGCTCCAATCTTCAGATTTCTGGATGCGTTGTTGAAACCACAAATTTTTCGAAATCAACAATATCAAAGCGACGCTCAATGCGAACGTTTTCAAAAGCGGTTTATATCAAAATTAGCGAAAATATCAAAAGGGTAATCAGCGTGCGAGAAATAACTTTTCACGAGGAAAATTAGCAATCAATTGTTCCACGAAGAAGAACAATATGCGTTTTCGTTGCGGAGTGAGATGAGGCCACCAATGTTGACTTCGTTTACGCGTAAGTTAATGACATTTAGCCATCGCTCAAGCAACATTTATATCATGACGCAACACAGGCATTCTCTGTCAGCATATGTCAGCATAAGAAGAAAAAATTTGAAAAATTGCTGGCCCGCACTCAAAAATTTCAATTTACATGTCAAGTGAGAAATATCACACGGTATATGAGATTAAATAAAATAAAATAGAAATTTGGAAGGAAGGAAAAAAACCGATGAAATATCTGTTTTTTGTTTAAATGGCACAAATTTTCTTTCGTTTCTATGATATGTTGAAGTAAGAATATTACAATATTTTTATATTCAAATCATGAAAATTAGGCTCTCATTTCGAACATTTGCTTACTTGATTTTTTTATGAATTAAATTTGCGACTTTTTCTATTCTTGTGTTTGAGTATCCAACCCTTTCATCACCCCATCTACAACAAATTTTATTTTGAAATTTTATATGGCATCGAAATATTAATTGATAAAAATAGATTTCAAGATTTGAAGGAATATTTTAATGCCAGGCTCATTCTATTGCCTCGAATTCAAGGTTTTTTCTATCAGTACTAATTTTCATGATTTGAATATAAAAATATTGTAATATTCTTACTTCAACATATCATAGAAACGAAAGAAAATTTGTGCCATTCAAACAAAAAACAGATATTTCATCGGTTTTTTTCCCTCTTTCCAAATTTCTATTTGATTTTATTTTATCTCATATACCGTGTGATATTTCTCACTTGACATGTAAATTGAAATTTCTGAGTACGGGCCAGCAATTTTTAAAATTTTTTTTCTTATGCTGACAGAGAATGCCTGTATAAACAAACTAAAATATCATATTAACGAAGATATAGAAGTTCATAGATATAGCATTTTTTCATAAATCACCCGAAACGAATACCCTTATGGGACATTTGAAACCCAAATTCTCATTCAGTTTGAGGTCCTCTATCTCCACTTAGCCGTTGTCCCTTAAGTCACCAGTCACCCTGTATATATTTAGAAGTTCTTGATGCATGAAGCCAATACATAGAGGAGCTATTCAAGGACAATAGACCGACCGCGATAGCTGATATAGACGAAGACGAAGGACCGGGAATCTTAAAATCTGAAGTCTCTCTAAAATAAAATCCGCAAAAACAAAAAAAGCAACGGGACCTGATGACATTCCGGTGGAGGTCCTAAAGATTACATTGATATCTTAGTTACACTTTTCAATGATATATACAACACAGGCGAAATACCAGAAGAATGGCTGAAATCTGTATTTGTAACAATCCCCAAAAAACAACAAGCCAGAAGGTGCAACGATCACAGACTGATAAGCCTGATGAGCCATACACTAAAAGTGTTCCTTAACATCATACACGCTCGAATATGAAACAAATGTGAAAATTACTTAGACGAGACGCAGTTCGGTTATAGAAATGCTCTTGGAACCAGGGAAACAATGTTCGCCCTGAATGTTCTTCTCCAAAAATGTCGAGACCAACGAATAGTTGTGTTTTATTGATTATGAAAAAGCATTCGACAGAGAGCAACACGAAAAACTCATAAATATATTGAGGGACACTGGTGCGAACGGAAAGGACTTACGTATAATTAGGAACTTGTACTGGCGACAGAGAGCAGTCGTTCGGGTCGATGGAAGATTTACAGATGAACGTCAAATCCAAAGAGGCGTTCGACAGGGATGTGTCCTGTCTCTACTGCTGTTCAACCTATATTTTGACAATGTCTTTAAAGAGGATTTGTGTGAAAAAGAGTTTTTTGTGCTGTTTAGTGCGATGATCTCCAGGGTCTCCAAAATCTCATAAATTCTGTTGATGCAGAGGGACAGGAGATGGGATTGAATATAAATGTTGCTAAGACGAAGTTTATGGTCTCGACCCGGATAAGGAAATTAGGTGCAGAATTGAGTCAGCCCGTTCAACGTTCCAGAAGATGAGATCACTGTTTGGTAATGACAGTATAAACCTAAAGCTGAGACAAAGAATGATTGAATGTTAAATTTGGTCTGTGCTGTTGTACGAGGCTGAGGTCTGGACAATGAAAGCGGCTACAATCAACCGTCTGGAAGCATTTGAAATGTGGTTATATACACGAATGCTAAGAATTCCATGGGTGGCTATGCAGACCAACAAAGCGGTTTTAGAAAGGGCTAGTGCAGTTCGTGAACTTTTGACAACAGTTAAATGCCGAAAACTAGCATACCTCGGCCACGTTCTCAGAGGAAATCGCACCGGATCCTATAACTTATAATGAAAGGCAAAATAGAGGGCCGCAGGGGCGTAGGAAGAAAGCAAATCTCCTGGTTAAGGAACATCCGGTAATGGACGGGCATACACAGCGTCGAACAATTGTTTAGAATGGCTGAAAGCAGAGATCAACCCGCCATGGTGATCGCCAACGTCAGGGGGACCTGACAGGGCACAATCAGAAGAAGAAGGAATAGAAAATAGACTTGGCAATGTCGTTTGATTTTCACGATACCATCCGCGTCCGTTTTAAGTGAAAGAGCTTGATAAACCTAAATCATGGCTAACCGCGATACTTTATAAAAGTGAATGGAGTATAAGATTCATGAATTTCAGTGAAAACAGAATCCTTCTATCTCCATGTATCCATGTTAATCAGTCTGCTGGGGTGAGAGTTTCTGAGGAGTAGGTCACAAAGCCTTCTCAGGTTTGCCTGTAAGAGAGATGGGCTTACTTACCGTTCAATTCGATTCTTCAATCCTATGAGTTAGTTCACTTTTTGTTTGTATTCATGGGACGATTTGTAGTTTAAATAGCGTCTCGATGCCGTGGGTTTTAGATGCCAGTCTGTGATCACCAAGTCCTCTCCATCGCGTCTCAACAATAAATCCAAATGTGGAAGGCCCGCTTCCTTTTCAAGTTCGTAAGTGAATTTGATGTCTTCATTAAGTGAGTTCAGAACCGTTAGAGTACTCTGTAAATCTTTTTCAGGTAGCAAACAGAATAATATATCGTCCACATATTTTTCGATCATTGGGATGTGGTATGTGGTGTGATTTCCGACCAGTGCAGCTCGATGCTCTCCGAAACTTTCACCATTGTGATATTAGTGAAGAGTGATATCATATTAAAACTGGCCATAATATGGCCTTTTGGGATCTTAACATTCCTCATAAGAGCGGCAAACTCAAAAGAGTGACCTATATAATAGTGATTATTTCAACATCGATTAATCAGATCCATCGCGTTCATTGATATCTGATTAATCGATGTTAATATATTTAATATATTATAATTCCTTTTCGAATGACTGCGTTTCTGGTAGTCATTATATCTGTTGTATGGTATTGTTACAATATTTGTAATAAATGTTTGGTGATTGGAATCTCGACTACCAATTGTAATATATATTTACGGATGATCGGTTTTGTAGTCAAAAGTACGTTCTTGACTACAAAACCGATCATCCGTAAATATATATTTGTAATAAATATTGACAACTTTGAATTTGGCGTATCAATACAGGAAATAATCGGTCTAAGTCAGGTTTCTGTACCTTTGGTAATGAGTGAAATTTAGGTGCTACTTCCCTGTACGTTGTTAATTTCTTCTTTATCGATCTTATTTTTTCTAAATTTCAGTATAAAAGGATTAATTCTATTCTGATACAATTCCATTGGATCAGAACCCAGAAGTAAACTGTAATGTTTCTTGAGTGCTTGGATTGACGTCTTGATAATAACAATAAGGCTTTATGATTTTTAATATTTTATTATAAAATATTCACAAAGTTCTTGACTAATTTAATAGACTATGACTATGACTGACCGTTGCGCTGTGACCATGTAATGTTTCTTGACTACGATTTTTGATATACTGACCTAAGTAATTTACAAAGCCTAAAAATCTTTGTAGTTCTTTAACATTCGTTGGGGGCACATATCTTTTATTGCCTTCACTTTTGACTCTTGCGGACGTAACCCTTGTGTACTTATTATTTGTCCCATGAATTTGACTGAATCTTGAAAAAATTGTGTTTTGTCTTTATTTAGTTTTAGACCAATAGTTTTTATTCTTTCCAAAAATATCATAACAACTTTATCATGTTCTTCCTTTGTTTTAGCATGTATCAAAATGTCATCAATGTGAACTACCAAATTAGGAATGTCTAATAAAAAATTCTGAAGAGCATGTTGAAACTCTTCTGATGCAGTTGATATTCCATATGGCATTCTTAGAAAGCGATAAATTCCTAACTCAGTGTTGAAAGCTGTCAATTTTGAACTTTCTTTATCTAATTTTAATGACCAAAATCCATTGCTTGCATCAAATACTGAAAAATATTTAGAGCCATTTAACTCTGACGTTAGTGATTCTAATGTGGGTATATTTCGCTTGGGTCTGATAATGTATTTATTTATGTATCTGGGATCTAGGCAAATTCTCAAATTTTTATTTGGTTTCTCTACACAAACAATTGAACTGATAAACTTGCAAGGTTCTTCTACTTTTTCAATAATTCCATTTTTAATCATGAAATCAAGTTCTGACTCAAATCTTTCTTTTAATTTAAAAGGTATTTTTCTAGTTGGATCAATATGTCCTTCTACATTTTGCTCAATATTTATTTTGTATTCACCTGGTAACGAGCCAATTCCTTCAAAAACTTCTTTGTATTTGACTAAAATGTTATCGTTAATGTTAAATAACTTCTTCATTAAGCCTAATTCTTCGCTTGTTTTGAGACCCAATATTGTTTTTTGATTCAATTCCGTTACTAGAAAATCAATTTCATGTATTTTACCTAACGGTACCTGACAACTTATTCTGACTTTCCCTGTGACTGGTATTTTGTTACCACAATATGACATTAGTTGTGCGTTTGACTGTTGAATTTTTGATGAAGGTAATTTTAAGACGTTAAGACAAATGTCTTTAGACATGATGTTGACCTGAGAACCAGTATCTATCTGACAATTTAAATTGTAATTATTGACCAAAATCACGATATCCCATGAATTAAAATTTTGATTGTTTGAAATTTTACCAACAAAAAGAGTACTTTCATCTTGATTTTCAGAATACTCAATATTTTTTACATTGTTCTGTCTTGAAAAATGGTTACCTTTATTGTTTTGTGAAGCTGATCTACACATTATTGCATAACGATTAGGTTTACCACATTTCTTGCATACTTGACCTGCTGCTGGACATTTGTGGTGATGTATTTGTCCACATCGTGAGCATTTGTTCCTCTGTTGCTCTGCTGAAACCCTGTTGTTTGGCCAACCATGATTGTTTCTTCGTTTTTGATTCACATCCATTGTCAGTGTTTTCTTGGACTGTGACCTGACATGTAGAATGCTCTGTGACTCCAACTCTTGTAGATGTTGTCGACTCATCTCCAGATTCTGTGCCGTTTCTATAGTTTTCTGCAGCATCATATCTCCCAATTCTAGTAGTCTTTCCTTGATGAATGAGTATCTTGAGTGTAAGTTGCAAATGAGTATGTCTCTAATTATGTTTTCTGCCTCTTTGAATTCACAGGTTCTTGCCAAATTGCGAAGTTGCATAATGAGATCGTTAATTGACTGATTTTCTGCTTGTTTGCAGTTGAAAAATTTATGTCTTTCCATGGTGACATTTTTTCTTGGAGAAAAATGATTGTCGAATTTCAGCAATAAGTCTTTATAATTGATTTTCTCTATTTCAATACCAAAGGACATGAATACGGGTATTGAATTAGGTCCCATGTGATGTAGGAGTAAGGACACTATACACTAACATGCTTTCTTCCGTTTCATCAAGTGCTGATGCTTTTAGAAAAATGGAAAAATGCAGTTTCTATTTTTTCCATTCATTGTCCATGTTGGTCGACGAGAAATTCAGGGTTGGTAAAGTTGAGCTATACATTGGATTATTCTGGATTTCTTTGGGTGTGGACTGAGACGACGTTGTGGCCATTTTGTTCTGCTTCCTTCAATTATGTTATTCAGTTTTCACACCTGACACCATGTAATGTTTCTTGAGTGCTTGGATTGACGTCTTGATAATAACAATAAGGCTTTATGATTTTTAATATTTTATTATAAAATATTTACAAAGTTCTTGACTAATTTAATAGACTATGACTATGACTGACCGTTGCGCTATGTCTAACTCGACTGTCCTACAGCGCCGGTCACATCGGCTACCCTTGCCTACACGATGTTGCCGGTCACTGAACTTCACCGTGTTCTTGTTCTTTATTGTCACTATCACATAAACAAGAGTCAGTGTCTGAAAGTAAATTCAAAAACTTGTCCACATATACCTGCCTTGACAAAAAAACGCTAACATTACCCTTGTCTGATCTAGTGAGTATCAGATCAGCATGATCTCTGAGAAACCGCTGCGAAATTCTTACACTCTTCAACAGTAATGAGTTTTCGCTAATCTGGTTGTGTCAGATATAGTTCGTCATGATATTTGTGCATTGAGCAGTAACAATGTTCACCGTTCTGGAGTCGAACCCCTGGATAATACAATCTACATCTGCCATATAAGCCTTCATGTCATCTAATATCGTTAAAACAAAACTTGGGTCCTAGAGCAAAAATACGCTCAACATCACCTGGTATTACAACATCAGTAAGGTTCTTCAACCACTTCTCTTCAAAAGGTTCTTCATATTCTGCTTTATACAAGCTCAAGATATTCTCAAATTTTCTAACCTGTCTCAACTTAACCGACCTAAAATGTAAAATAATTTTAACCGAAACTTTTGACTTTTCACCCGATACAAGTTTGAACAAAATTAATTGAAATGAATATTAATGGTTCAATCTTCAATCTTTCACATTATTAATAAAATTTGGAAACACGTTTTCTCGTTTCTTCTCGATGAGTATTAAATTTTCTGACTCCACAGATCCTTTATTTCTAACCCATCATTCTGTCACTAATGAAGCAGTGCAAGAGACTTCTGGCTGAGTCTTATTGTATAGAATTTTATTTGCTACTTCCTTTTTATTGTTGAGGCTTTCAGCTACGTAACTTTCCGCGATATCAGCGGATTTCCATCCACCATGTCGCTTTATAGCTAACTAGCGACCCGCCCCAGCTTCGCACGGATGCAATGCTGATACTAAACAATATACCTACCTACTACAGAATGTCCTTATAAACAACGGTAGTGCCGGCGCCGCACCGCTATGTTTCTGCATTTTTAATCAGTAAAATCTTCGAAAATATTCATTTAAATTACATGCTGTAAGGGGCCATATTGATCTATATTGAATGGACAATGTATTAACGGTACTTAATTGGATAAGGATTAATTCTGTATTGCTTAACATAATTTCCTAAATAAGCCATTTTTACTCGTAAAATGTAAAGAATAAAAAAGGGTTATTGTGGGTTATCCTTAAGAGATAAACATATACCATGGCGGACTAGTTTGTTGACCTTTTTCAGGATAGTACTCCTGAGAGAGTAGACTGAGTACATTATTTTGATTCATTTCGTGGGGTTCAGTCAGCGTTTGCAATGTAAGCGCAAAAAATGTGTTTATTTACGACATCACATTAGAAACCTGTAAATTCATCAGTGTTTCTCTACAATATCATGCATGTATCAGACATATGAACCTTCCTCTTGAATCACTCTATATATTAAAAAAAGCGTTCCAAAATCCGTTGCGTAGTTTTGAAGATTTAAGCATACATAGGGACAGACAGCGATAGCAACTTTGTTTCATACTATGTAATGATAGGGGAAATACGTACAAAATGACATATATGGACAAAATGACATAGGCATCATAACTTGAGTTCGAGGGTATCAAATGCGGAACTGCCTACCACATTACACGACCCGAGTGGCTTCAATTAACCTCTGAAAATAAGCAAGAGCTACTCTGTTTCATTCGGTCGTTATGAGTAATAACAGAAATCAATAGGTCACGAGTTTTTTTCATTGCGCCAAATTTTAAGAAGAAATGGCCGATTTTCACCATTTTTTTTTCATTTAAATTGCTTTCAATTGAAACTTTACTTATTTGTCATTGTATTCACGGAGATTTTTGTATGTTGAATATAATTTTTTATTAATTCGATAAATTTCTCGTTTTATAACGACAAAATGGACATATACAGTGAACGGACAAAATAACATAGGTATTTCAGCTGAATTAACCGTACCTATCTACCGGACAAAACCAAGACAATCCATCTCAGGCTCCATCAGCAAACAAAGAATCAGGACTTGTCTTAACATATTTATAACAAAATCTTCATCTGCGGCTAATAAAGGCAATGCATCTTTACCTACTCTTGCTGATCCTATGAGGAGGTTTCTCCAATCCCTAAAGGACGATTTATAAGTGAACAAGGCAAACGTGAGCCGAGGACTCGACAAACGTACTTAGTTTCAACTTCTACACCTAATAAGATTGCAATCAAATCAAAAAAGAGCCCATACCTCCTCCAAAAACAAGGAGACAAGTCCCTAGGGCATTATTTAAAGAAGACAATGAAAAAGAAAATGTTCCTAACAACTTTCGAGATCATGAAGACGACTGTACAGTGTCCGTCTATCTATTGTTATGAGACCTTTTTTCCCGATTAAGATCTTCTCCAGGATTAGCCCTGAAGAAGACTGGTTACGGTGCATGCATTGCTTGCATTAGGCTCACGCATCTGGTGCTGATGTTCCTAGAAGAACCAAGCGTTTCATTTGTGAACTTTGTCAGTAGTTTTGTAACTATATGTAGAAAAATACAGTGGCCTATTGCCGGTATGTCATTTTGTCCATAGCATGCGAACAAAATGAATTTCGTTTATCCCAATTTATCTGAGAATATTTTATTTTTTGGTACTTTCATTTCATAAAGGTTGATTAGATTTTATACAGAGAGGACCAAAGATCAGAGGTGTCGAATATGACATTACTGTGATTCACTACTAACAAGTTATGCCTCTGAAATAAAACTCTTTGTCATTTTGTACGTACTTCCCCTACACCAAATCCAGTATTTGCTCATGAAGTTGCTGACGTTCTTCTAAAAGAGTAAGCGCGTTCGGCAATAGCATCCGAGAGCGGACGGATTTTTTAGTCACGTGATCATAGATTGTACAGATTTGTCAGATTTTTCTGTAATAAACGAACGCTACGGAGCAATTTTTCTGTTTTAATCCTTTACTTATAGCTCTCAACACTTCTACCGCTTGGTTGAGATGATTCAATATTTTGAATCATTATTTTTTTATCAAACGACATTTTTTATTTATTACTACACATCAAATAACATGAGATACGAAATTTTAATAGACTATTCGAGAATATTCGAAGCGCGAAACTCATAAATGCAGATAAAATCCATTGACAAAGGCAGAAAAGTAATTTCTATTTCTGTTCTGTGTAAAAAATCCGTTTGCTCCGTCGAAATACATCGAGCAAAAAGATCTACATCCGATTGATCAGATTTTCTTGCCGAACGGTCCAGATGTGTACTCCCCTGAATCTGGATGTAATAAACGAACGGTTCAGATCAATCCGACCAGTCAGATGCCATTGCCGAACGCGCTCAGTGTCCAGTATATACATTCTGGAGTTCTCAACTTTAGAAATTTCTCAATTTCACTTGGAAATGACGAAAACGTATTTTTTCTTCAATCATCGAAAAATGTTGACATTTTTGTACTATTTTCTGGTGCAAAAGCCATCAATTCCCTTACCGTACAAAAATTTGCTCGTTGCATGGCAACACTTTTAATCCTAGGATTAAAAACGCTACTTTTAATCCTAGGACTAAAAGTAATTGCATTTGAGCTCTCTAATTGACATTTGAAGTCTACTGACGTCTACTTGACAATCAATATTTACCAACAATACCAGATATTTGACTTGGTTGGAGAAAAGCACGCTAGGGAATTTTGACATTCCTAACAAAATTTGTCATAGAAAAAGTCAAGATTTCCCAACTGTTAAGAAATATTCATTTCCTTACTGTAAGGAAATGATATTTCCTTACAGTTGTCAGTGTTCTACATAAGCATAATCGTACTTGTCCCTAGATTTATTTGTCAATAATTCTCATGAAGCACCTCTCATGAACTGCCTCGAACACACTCTGGACGAGTCCCCGAAAAAGGAAATTCATCATCACTCATCAATTCAAACTGTTTTGTCTTCGAAAAGACCAGCAATTAAATTAATGTCAATCAAGTTTTACAATTCAACAATAATACGTGTCCATAGTAACGCAACCAATTCCATTCCGGATTTCAAAGCTCCATTTATTTATGAATCGAATAATTCGCGATTTTCTTCGAAGTTCATTGAAATCTGTCGAATTTCAAACGATTTGCGGAAAAATAGTGTGTTTACCTCGTAGGAAAAGCCACATTCCTGGACTTACGCCTCGACTTAGCAATCTTGACGATCATCCAGGAATGTGAGGCTTTTCCTACCCGGTAAACAATTCACTATTTCCGACAGGCTCGTTTAAGCACTTTCATTTTGATATCGCATAAAGGAGCGCCGATTATTGATTAATAGTCGTCATGTGTGGGATCTTATATCAATGTACTTTTGAATTATTTTGTAATGACAAATCTGAGTTTCTCAATTTTTGTCACTGTGAATGTACAGGGTGGGCAAAATTGGTGCTACATGAACTAAAACTTTTTAACCCGAGAGGAGATAGAGAAAAATGAATGCCACCTTATAGTCCTATTTTTTCGAGAAACTGATAATGCCATCAACTGCATTCCTCTGTCTTCTTTTGTTTCCGAGGCAGGATCGCCATGTGATGTACCCAGCTAGGGTAGGTTCGACCAATCGTTATGCAGTTAAGGATGGTGAAGAATAATACCAGGCAGACTCATCAAAGGGATTTAATTCACTGAACTTACATTGAATACAATATGTTTACTACAGATTCTCGCTGTTGACTAACAAGCGGTCAAACGTATACACTTCTGAATCAATCACTGAATCAATTCTGAATGACTCTCCCTCGCCAATTGTTATATATATATTTCATAAATGTTTACTTGTTTTAATAACATTATATTTGATAACATAACTGGCAATGATGAGACCTAGAGCTCTGGCTTCACGTGCCGCTGTAGGTCTTGAAGGGAGGTCGCACTAATCTTATTATATCACGTACGAAATATACAGTGTGTTCAACATACTACAATAGGCCAAAATTGAAATTTGCGCGATTTCAACTTTGGTCATTATCTCCGTTTCTGTTTAGGCTAGGATGTTGAAATAAAAACATTATACAGGCACTTTTCTGATAGCAATCCAGTGGCGTACTCTGAGTTTTTCTAAGAGGTTCATTTGCTGAGTTATAACATAAAGTTTTGTTTTTTCTTATGGAAACAGTAGTTCGAAATGACTTAGAAAGAATCGCCATTTTTTTCCCGTTTCAGAAATGTATCATATGTTAAACATCTCCCTCAGATTCGTTAAGACATTATGAAAAATATGGTTTGTACCTATATGGAATTCAAATTTTTGAGTATCAAGTAGGCTGAATCATAGAATTATGTATCTCTACGCATGGTGTAATTATTATTTCACGATTGAATACTTGACGGTGCGATCTCTGTTTGAAACAACTGTCAGTAATTAAAATTTGAAGTCATCGTTGGCGGCATTATGGAGATATTCCAAAATTACGAAAAATATGATATGTTGAAATGTTTAATTTTAGCGAATGAAAATAGTGGGGCAGCAAGTGATTCAAATGTGAAATAATAATTACACCATGCGTAGACACATAATTCTATGATTCAACCTACTCAATACTCAATAATTTGAATTCCATATACAAACCATATTTTTCATAATATCTTAACGAATCTGAGGGCGATGTATGACACATAATACATTCATAATTACATTCTAAGTCATTTCAAACTACTGTTTCCATAAGAAAAAACACAACTTTATGTTATAACTCAGCAAATGAACCTCTTAGAAAAAATCAGAGTACGCCACTGGATTGCTATCAGAAAAGTGCCTGTATAATGTTTTTATTTCAACATCCTAGCATAAACAGAAACGGAGATAAAGACCAAAGTTGGAATCGCCCAAATTTCAATTTTGGCCTATAACTCGGAAACAAAAGAAGATAGAGGAATGCAGTTGATGGCATTATCAGTTTCTCGAGAAAAGAGGACTATAACGTGCCATTCATTTTTCTCTATCTCCTCGGGTTAAAAAGTTTTAGTTCATGTAGCACCAATTTTGCCCACCCTGTACGTAACTTCCATTTTTGTAGTCAGGAATGGTCACAATTATAACTTCTTGACTTATTTTAACTTTGTCCATTTTCATTTCATAGAGTTCATTACAACGGCCCGCCCCAGAAACTCCCATTACCATTACGACCTTCATCAATTAGTATACAGGGTGTTTCATTGGTAAATGAACATACGGTAATATGAACTAGAGCAACCCTAGGCGAGTCCTACAAACCGATATATGATAGGTCAATTCCATAACCGAGATACAGGGTGCTTTATGTATTCACCAAAAATTTCAATTTCTTATAACTTATGAACGAACCAGTTTAGTCGGTTGATATTTGAAACGTATGATTCACTTCCACTGTTCGATCGATATATATTTAAATTTCCAAAAAATCCCAGGTCCGTATTAGAAAGATATGGGACTTCTTCCATGCTGAGATTCGACACCCTGTTTATCATAATTTTGGGATTTGATTGCGAGATTTGGAAAGAGCAGAAAATTTTCAATAGGGTTCAGTAGATTCCATTGACCCGAACATCATTTTGATCAAAGAAAGCTTCAGGGAAAGATCCAATTGAATATTTGGATTCCAATAAATTCTTAGAAAATTAGTTCATTGCACCCAAATTGGAATTTTAACATTGGAAATGTTTATGTTCGTATATTGCAGGTAAATTACGAGTTTTTGTTCAAGGTCAAAAGACAAAAGTGTCGCCAGTAGACCAAAAAAGCATTCGAAAGTTATCGCGTGATTCATTAACGTAGGTGTGTTGGGCCAGCATATGCCAGCATACGAGAATCGGCGAACTGCGCCGAGGTGGGACTCGGATGGGAGGTCCGCCAAATTCGCCGCAACGTTGCCGGATTGGGCACTTAGTCCGGTATTTGAAGGATAGATCATTGTTTTATTTCCTTCATTAGAACTTCGAGTGTTTATATTGTTGTTTAATCAAGTGAGATCTGGGCCGCGGTGAGCGGCCCGTCAAATTCGCCGCAACGTTGCCAGATTGGGCAATTATTTCGTTATTTGATCCACTGAAGAAACGGATTTGCACAGTCTGGCAACAAAATCCGCTTATGACACTGTTCGCCCATGCTCAAATCGTCTCTAACGCCCGTTTGCACCGCTTACCCTTAAAAGTTCCTCGTTGCTAGGTACCACTTAGACTTAAGTTCCACTCAAAAATATTTCCATTTGCACCGGTACCACTTAACAGAAATTTAGCTAAGGATCACTGCCATTTGGCAACGCTGTAAGATTATTCAAATATTGATACATTCGACCTACTTGAGAATTGAAAAGAAGAAATTCTATGCCGGTTTCTATGATCTATGACTAACCTATAACATAACAAATAACCATTGATATAGAATCCGTAGATGGAGGATAGGGAGAAATCATTGGTCCCCACATAAGAGAGAGATGAAACGGTTAGTTTCGTCATCATTGCCATATGATTGACATCAATGCTGCCGCTTCTTCCAATATTGAGAAATGAAAGAGCCTACCAGTCGACCAGCCTACCAGTCGAAATCGGCTGATTTGAAGATATTTCCGTTACAACGGCAACACTGACGACTTCCAATGATGACCTTGCCTACCAAAGCCTACCAAAGCATATTCTCCTCTCACTTTAATCTATGTCCCTCTCTCTCTTATGTAGGGACCGAAGCTTCAATGCTGAAATATTGGGATACCCAGTCTTGCATTAAGTCAATGCAAATAACAGACAACGTACAAACATCGTACAGATAATTTGTGTTTTTCGGTTTTTCCTTGTGAAGTGTGAATTCAAAATGGATAGTGTTGAAAAGAAATCAACAAGAGCTCCAAATTTCTCTTCTAATGAGAAAAATAAACTTTTAAATTTGGTGAATAGTTTCAAGGGCACCATTGAAAATAAAAAACGAATGCAGTTACTTGGCGTGAAAAGACGGAAGCGTGGCAAGAAATTACGAATTTATTCAATTCACAATCCCCTGATGGACATCATAGGGGCAAAGAATCTCTAAAAAAATTTTATGAGAATATAAAAAAGGACACGAGGAAGCACATCGCGGCAGAAAGAAGAGAGGTATATCTGACCGGTGGTGGAACAGCTCAGGTGCCCCCTCAAGACCCAAATCTGGATCTTGCTCTGTGGCTTATGAATAAAAAAGGCGTTGAAGGATTTAAGAACATATTCGATTCTGACAGCATGGTATTTGAAAACCCCTCAGCATCTCGAACGATGAATGAAGAAGAGGTATGTGCTACAATTACATCCCATGAAAAGGAATCTTTAAAGGGAGTGAAGATCACTGAAGAAGTGGATACGCCTGCTGTAAGCATTAATTATTTTGTGATTGCTGTTTATTCCAATTTAAACTTCATTAATTTCATTTTGTGTTATTTATAGATAAGAATAATCGAGGCAACTCCTCAATGTACTGGAAATTCCTCATTCTTATCAAGAAGGCGACCAGCCATGACAAAAACTTCTGGTCAACTTTCAGAGGAATACTTAAAAGTAGCTCAAATAAAATTAGAGTATTTTGAGGAGGAAAAAAAATTCCAAATAGCCCGGAATGAAAATGCTGCTATTGAAAAGGACATTCTGAATGTACAGAAGCAAATTGCAGATGAGGAACTGCGAAACCTAAAGGAAAAAAATGAGAGAGGAAAACAAAGGGAATTGGAAGAAGATACTTTCAGAAGAGCAAAAAATAATGCAGAATTGGAATTGCTAAAAATCAAATTGTTGCATGCTAAAAACGAATTAATTGTAGTGAAATCATAATAGTTGCATTAAATATTTATTCTGAAATAGGTTGATTTTATTCACACAGCCTTTTGAACAATTTTTAAATGTTAATTTCAAATATGAATATGTATATAAAATAAAATACAGTGGGATATAATAAAGCTCAACAAAAAAGAAATATTCTTATACCTATAAAGTAATTGTTATATGAGTTCAAACTAATGACAACAAATACTTTCATAAATTTAAAATTATTGAATTATTATTTCCTTTTTGTTCTAAAGCAGGGAGATATTTACTTTATATTTCATTAGAATCAGTACTCAATTCCCCAAGAGCATAGTACTGATTTGCAATAAATTCATTATGTCAAATGTTATTGATACATTGTTCTTATGAAATGAGACAAAAATTGTAGAAATTTTTAACATTGGAAATGTTTATGTTCGTATACCTATTACAGGCAAATTACGAGTTTTCGTTCAAGGTCAAAAGACAAAGGTGTCGCTAGTAGACCAAAAAAGCATTCGAAAGTTATCGCGTGATATAGGTGACATAGGGTGTATTGGGCCAGCATACGAGAAGCGAGCATACATTAATTCTCTCGAATGCCTAACCAATCAGATTCACTCGATCCGAGTGCTTCCGAATGCACCCGCGTGTAAGATCGTGAGAAGAAGCCGTTTCCCGTTTCAGATCGCGCGTTTCGTCTTTTGTCGTTCTTCATAAACGAATCTGATAGTGAAAAGTGAAATAGTTGAAAACGGTTGGAACTTCGAACAGTTTGATTTTTTTTTATTGAATAGAATATCTAGCAAAACCTATTACAATTTCTCATTACGGACGTTTCAAATAAATGCTCGACTTTATTGCAGAGTGCTGAGTGAATCCACTTATTTGCATTTGCGGCATATGTGGAAAAGAGTTTACCAGCGTATCTGTTAGAAACAGGCATCTCCGGACAATCCATAATTATGATTCCGCTAAAGTGGTGAAGAAGCAATATATTTTGTGTTTTCTTTGTTCTACTGATGAAAACCAGGAAACGTTTTCTACATATACTCCATTCACTTTTATAAAGTATCGCGGTTTGCCATGAAATTTTGACACATTTCACCGTATATATTTTGAAAATGTTAGGTTATGGTCATTGCACTGTCAGATACGCCCACAACGTTGCCGTTTCTGCTAAAAAATCGTAGTAATTACGTATTTATGTTCCTTTGGGAAATTAATGAATTTGAGAAAATATTATGTTAATTCAGAAGACATTTAACTACATTTTTGCACAACCTGAAATACTCCAGTATGAAAATGTAGTAGTTCTACGAAACCTGCGCCACAGTTAAATCTTCGAAGAACTAACTCCATTTACAAAGTTGAAAAAGAGTAAATAGAAAGTAGACCTGGCAATGTCGCTAAATTTTCACGATTGCCAAACTGCGTCTGTTCTAGGGGAAAAAACTTGATAAACCTAAATCATGGCCAACCGCGATACTTTATAAAAGTGAATGGAGTATAGATATGATCATTTGAGAATAATTCATGGTGTTCTGTATGATTGATATTTCTTACATTTCCCCCATCCAAGAAAAATATGATACAACACACAGTTATATTGTCATATTTCAAAATACATATGCTAAATTACCTACTCAAATTCTCACTTTTGAGGTTTTTGTAAGCGCATATGTGCTTTTTATTACAAGCTTTTATTTAGTTTCACCTGTCCCAGTGTCTGTCTGTCTGTAATCAAATCTTGCAAGTTAAATATGACACACTTCTAATCGTCCGATTGATTTGAAATTTGGCAGGTGTACATAATTCTGGTGACAATGCATCATGAAATATTTTTTATAGAAAAAAACAAAATGGCTGCTCCAAAATGGCGGATGAGTTTCGTAATTATCATCCGATTTCATTCAAAATTAGTATCTAGGGGTTTTTGGGTTCGACAATGATGATTCTTTTGTCAAAATTAAAAAATTCAAGATGGCGGCTAGAATAGGGCGGACGAGTTTCGTAATTATGATCCGATTCTATTCAAAATTGGTATCTAGGGGTGTTCTGGGTCGGAAATTACGATTCTTCAAAATTGAGGAATTCAAGATGGCGGCTTCAAAATGGCGGATGAGGGTTGTTTTTATAAAAGATTGTTTTAAAAAATGATTTTTTTATTATAGCTTGTTCTAAATGCAAGGGCGGATATAGCTTTTTTTCAGGGGGGGGGGGGGTGGTAATAACGATTGAAAATCAGGTTCACAATTTATGAAATTTTTTTATGTGCACCACATTGCGTAACTTCTTCTAGGGACTTTGATACTCATGGGGGGGTAATTACCATAATATAAATCAAACTGTTCGAAGTTCCAAGTTCCAACCGTTTTCAACTATTTCACTATCAGATTCGTTTATGAAGAACGACAAAAGACAAAACGCGCGATCTGAATAACGGGCAACGGCATCTTCTCACGATCGTCCTCTCGGGTGCATTCGGAAGCACTCGAAATCGAGTGAATCTGATTGGTTAGGAATTCGTGAGAATTAGTGTATGCTCGAGAATCGGCGACGGCCACCAGTGAGCCACGGTGGGAGGTACGTCAAATTCGCCGCAACGTTGCCAGATTGGGCAATTATTCCTGTATTTGAAGGATAGATCATTGTTTTATTTCATTCATTAGCACTTCGAGTGTTTATATTGTTGTTTCATCAAGTGAGATCTGGGCCGCGGTGAGTGGTCCGTCAAATTCGCCGCAACGTTGCCAGATTGGGAAAATATTTCGGTATTTGAAGAATAGGTCAATATAGTTGATCCTAGTACATATAAGATTCATGAATTTTAGTAGAAACAGAATCCTTCTATCTGAAGCCAATTTCATGAATACCCAGATTTGCTAAAATCAAAATTCACTTCGAAAATATTGGACGGAGTGGACTCAGCTTCATTTGATTTCCTCCGAGTAGGGGAGGACGGGGGAATTCCGCGCACGGGGGAATTCTGCGCATTGATATTCTGCAACTCAGTTCAGTTATTTCAAAATTTAGATACAGCCACAGAAATATAACAAACATATAAATAAATAAATATTTTATTATATTTCTGTGGATACAGCGCACCATCTCGTATTTGCCTTGCCAACATCCTCCCGTAATTTAAAGATATTCGTGTTTTTATTTTAGACCAGGGAGCCGATTGTTCGTTTCACGACGCTCTGATCTAATTTTCGAGAGAAATTGGAATCGTGGAAAGTACTTCTATTATTAATTTCTAATGAATCTATTGCATGACTATTTTCCTTCATATGTGTAGATTATTTAATGCAAAAGAACAATTACATAATTGTATTTCGTCATCTACTGTCAGTGATTAGTTAGGTTAGGTGACTCACACTGGGAGAATAACGCGCAGCTGTAGCGGGGTAATTCTTCAATAATATTTTTTGTACCTATTCATGGAAATTTGTTTAATTTACATTGTACTTGGTTATTACCTAAATAATGAAATATTTTTTCGAGTTTTTCAGCTGTTCAATATATGCGCATAATTATACCATCGCATGCGCGGTATTACCCAGTACGTGGGGGAAGACCGCGAAAAGACAGTTTTCAGAATTTTTTTTTTCTCAATTGGTATAGGTAGTTGAACCTTTTCCTTGTGATGAAAAAGTTCCAAATGGGTTCATGATTCAGCAGTTAAATTATGAAAGTTTGTGTGTACATAGGAAGGTTTTTGTGAGCATTTTCCCTTAGGTGCGTGGAATTCCCCCGTCCTCCCCTACATATAAGATTCATGAATTTTGGTAAAAACATAATCCTTCTATCTCAAGCCAATTTCGAGAATACTCAGATTTGGTAAAATAAAAATTCTCTTCGAAAATATTGGACGGGGTGGACTCAGCTTCTTCTGATGATGTTTACTCCGAGTACATATAAGATTCCTGAATTTTAGTAAAAACAGAATCTTTCTATCTCAAACCAATTTCATGAAAACCCAGATTTGGTAAAATAAAAATTCGCTTCGAAAATATTGGACGGGATGTTATGAGCTCCATCCAATGATAGTTGATCCGAGTACATAGGATTCATGAATTTTAGTAAAAACTGAATCCTTCTATCTAAAGCCAATTTCATGAAAACCCAGATTTGCGAAAATTAAAATTCACTTCGAAAATATTGCACCGGAATGACAGGATGGACCCAGCTTCATCCAATTATTTATATCTTCATTTTTTTTATTATTATATCTTGAGAATACTTACTTTAGAAAGAACATTTTTGTTTTAAAATACGGTGACAAGTTTCCTCTTACATGTTTATGTTAGGAATTAGGAATGTTGATTGTTTCTTGCAATTATTATTGTTTATTATTATTATTATTGAAAATACTATTTTATTTTAAGTTCAAATGCAAATAAATGTTGGTAATATTCACATGTGGTGATATCATTTCCAATGTCTCTGATGGTTGCAAGGATTGCGAAATCTGTAAATTTTTTTTTACCGAACTGATTAAATATTTGCATTCTTCAATATTCTAACAGATTTCCAAAAAAGAATTAATTGAGAGAAATTTATTGCGTGTTCCGAATTCTGAAAGATGGGTTCTTCAATATGAGGAATTCCCGTGAATGATGGGCCGAAGAGAATCCGCATGCGGTCAGGCATTCGAAATCCCAATACAAATTTTCAAGAAACGTATGGTACGGCGTTTTCAAAAATCGATTGATTTACCAAGACGTCTTACGGGTGATTTGTAATTAGATTTCCTCCAAAATCATCTTCCTGTTTTACTCGAAGGTACGGACGGACATTGAAATGCATTTTCAGAAAGATGAAGCTCCACCCCATTTTAGAGTGATGGTCAGACATTTGTCAGATCATAGCTTTCCAAATATGTGGATAGATAGAGGTGGGCCGCATGGCTGGGGCGCTAGATCACCAGATTTCAATTCTGTTGATTATTTCATGTGGGGTTATTTGGAATGTTCAGTATATTCATCTGAAATAGAAAGTGAGGAGATCCTCATGCAACGTATCGAAGTCGCCTGCAATAAAATACGTAATAATCCAGACATGATGAAAACAAATATCAGACATATTCTGAAGAGGGCAAGAATGTGAATTGAGCAGAATGGTGGTACTTTCGAGCACCTTCTGTAATTCACGTTAACTTTTCATGTTTCTTTATTTATTCACCGTTGTTGACTTCGAATACATTGTTATCAGTCAATAATTTTTCTTCCGGAAATAACATGAAATTTTTTTTTATTAAGGAAAAAGTCGCATCCACCCTATTAGCGACGTTACAGTAAACAACTAATTAAAATGTTTCACAAAACTCTTCACAGTTTGAGAATCAGTATCAAAATTCGAACAATTCATATTTCTATGTGGGTTAGGGGCTGTGTACTCAAATAATTTAATGAAGTTTGAAGTCAATTCAAAAGGAAAGATGTATAATTTCGAGTATATTTATTGTAGAGCTGGTAGAGCGCTTTCGGCTAGTTAGCCATCATCAGTACCGCTAAAAATAAGAAATTGTGTTGTCAACAAATTGCAAAAGACAACTACAAAAAACTTACTTGTCCTAAAATAAACATAAGGTGCCTACAGAGTGCAACGTCATAAATACAATGGGTCTGGGAAATATAATAACATTATGAAAGTGAAAGTCTAAAACGACCTAGTCACCCACACATATAAACAATTATTAACAAGACATCATGCAGTGACGTACATATTTATAACCTCATTTTTCGGTTAACCATAGAATGAAAATAAATTTTTTTTTCCTAATAATGAATTCTCTTGAACAGTGAAGTGTAACTACGGTTCAAACTGATATTTGTTTGTATATTGAGGCAATTCATATTGTTGGAGATTTCGTTCTCAATGAAAATGTTCTCCAAAAAATCCAATCGGGTGAAGTTTTTCGTACTCGTCTGCAATAAGATTTTTCTTGGGGGCTGAAGGAGTGCTTGTTGAATGATTGGTGGTGACCAAAAACAGATTTGTCCACGTTTTTTAGATGTTCCTGTATTCTCGTTCTGAGGGGTCTGCATGTTCTTCCGATATAAGAGGCGTCACAATCTTTGCAGGTAAGTTTGTATACTCCACTTTTGTCCAGTGTGCAAGTTTTCTCCTTGTTATTAATTAGAATCTGCCCAAGAGTGTTAATGGGTTTTGTTGATATTTCTCTATTAGGAAGATGTTGTTTCAAGGTTTTTATTGATTTTTCAACGAGTTTTTTGTCGAAGTGGGGGATTGAAAGGTATTTTTTATCTCTGTCTTCAGGAATTCTCGGGTATGCACGTTCTGTGGTTTGTTTTATCCGTTTTTTCTTTATTAATGAATCAACCATATCAGGTTCATATCCGTTGTTGACAGCTATTTGTTTTATTCTATTTAGTTCCAATTTGTAGTTTTTCGGGGGTAACGGGATTGAAAGCAGCCTGTTTGTGTAAGAGTGGAAAGCTGCCAATTTTTGATGTCTAGAATGGTTGGAGGCAGCGTGTATGACATGATCTGTTTGTGTGGTAAATATTAAAAACAAATCCAACGTCTTCCCTCACAACTGTGACATCCAAGAAATTTATTCGTTTGTTCTCCTCTAATTCAATGGTGAACTCAATGTTGGGGTGGAGTTTGTTTATGTCCGTGATGTTCACTAATTTATTAAATAAAACACTTTTATAATTCGACACTTATATTATTAACAGTCTCCAGCTCCTTTCTCGTACACACACCGTGACTCAATGAATATTCAATATATTGGTTCCTCTCGCCTCGACATTCAGTTACATAAACATGACTTATCAATATCTGAATCATCATCACCATTCTTCGCCCAGATCGATACATCACATCTCTTCCTTTGTTTTAAACCTAAATTACGAATAACTAGACTAAATCAAAATAATTAACAAACATCATATGTTCGACAGCAGTAATAACTATGCATTGAAAACTTAAGATCTAACCTAACCTAACTAATAATATTCAATAATAAATTTCCCAATGGTAAATAGATACATATGAAAACCTAATTCTATACATGATTTTATTATGCTTCATTATGCTTTATTATCTTCCATCAACTGTTAGAAGAGGTAAGTATTGTCTTGTCCTTGTGAATCTGAAAAGAAATAGCTTTATTTTAAATGCTATTTCAATTGTTAGTTAACTTTATTGTTATCCCCACTTTGTACTTGCCATTGACCCTCTATCTTTTTAAGGTGAACAATATTTCGCCTTAGTTCCTGACCTGTTTCAGAATTTTGGATTAATGTGTCCCCGCCCCTTTTCTCTATTATTGTGTGTGGGGTAGGATCATAATCTGGAGTAACTTTGTTTGGCTTGATTAAATTTTTTTGATAAACTTTATCGCCAATATTTATGTCAATTTCATCTGTTGCTTTTCGTTTTCTGTCTTAATTTTTCCTACCTATTTCTTTTTGTATTCGGTCTTTATCGATTGTTTCATCGTCAAGAACGTTATGTTGGGTATCTGTTGCGCAAGGAATTTTGTCCCTAAATTGGCGTCGAAAAAATAATTCACTTGGAGTTTTTCCAGTAGTTCCGTGTGGTGTACTGTTGTACATCATAAGATAATTCACAAGCTCTTCATGCCAATTGGTTTTAAGGCCTTGGCTTATCTTTAAGCGTTTGAGGATATCCCTATTCTGTCGTTCTACTTCTCCGTTCATCTGAGGCCAGTATGGAATCGAGTGGTATATTTTTATGCCCTTTTCTCTGAAAAATGATTTTATTTCTTCGCTTGTGAATTGTCTGCCATTGTCGCAGGTGATCGACACTGGAAACCCCAGCCTCGAGAAAATTTCTTTAAGTACATTAATGGTAGTGAAAGATGTTATCGTTTTCATAATTTTTATTTCTTTATACCTACTAAAGTAATCTACAATAACCAAAAGATATTCCCCTTTAGGTAGGGGACCCATAAAATCTATGGCCACGTCTACCCAGGGTGCCGTTGGGATTTGTCTCCTTTTCATTGGATATGGAGAGTTGGAGGCCGATATTAATGTGCAACCTTTGCAGGCTTTGACTATTTTTTCGGCCTGTTCGTCAATTCTAGGCCACCAAACTTTAGTCCTTAGCCTACTTTTCATGGCAACAATACCAGGATGACCCTCATGAGCAGAGTCCAAAACCCGTTTTCTAAGTTTCTCTGGGATAACTATTCTTGTGCCTCTTAACAGAATCCCATCACTAAAACAGAATTCCTCTTTAAATACCTGACAATGTTTAATCGTATCACTCCACGTATCGTGGTCAATGCCTGCTTTTAATTGTTGAATTTCTTGATCGGATTCTGTGTTCTCTTTGATTTCTTTAATCGTGACAGCGACAGGGCAAGAATGTTCTACGATTTGATGGACAAAGTCGTGACTCTCGAATGGTGAGTGTATTCGCAACTCACAAAGACGCGATAAGGGGTCTGCAATATTGGTTTTTCCTGGCCGATATACTATCTTAAAGTTGAATGACTGAAGCCTTAAAACCCAACGTTCTATCCGCGCGCAGGGACGCGATCTAGGACCGAAAATTGTTTCAAGTGGCTTATGGTCTGTTATAAGTTCAAACTGGTCCAAGTACATTTTAAAATGTTCAACTGCCCAAACTAAAGCAAGGGCCTCTTTTTCAGTTTGGCAATATCGCTTCTCAACATCAGTTAGACTCTTGTTTCCATAAGCAATGATTCTAGGTCCGCTATCGTCAAACTGAATGAGAACAGACCCTAACCCTACTGGGCTTGCATCTGCGACGACCTGGGTTCTATCATTTGGATCATAATAACCTAGTGTCTTTATTTGAGATAAGCAGATTTTAAGTTTATTGAAAGCTACAACTTGTTTTTCAGTCCAGAATGTTGAAATGTCCGTATTCTTAGATAGCTTAAGTTTCAAAATCGCTCTTAAGGGCTCTGTCAAAGTAGCCAAGTTTGGTAACCATTTGCCAATAAAGTTAACCAATCCCAAGAAACTATGTAACTCGTCTAAAGTTTTGGGAGCTCTAAATGACTTAACCACTCCTACATAATTATCTAAGGGTCGTATTCCTAAGGGTGATAAAAGATGCCCCAGAAATTTTACCTCTGATATTTTGAATACACATTTTTCTTTATTTAAAGCAACATTATTCTCTTTCAATACTTTCAAAGTGAAAGCTACCCTAGTATCATGTTCTTGTTCCGATACGCCATATATCAAGATATCATCTATGAAGTTAACAGTTCCCTTGCATGGAAGAAGCATCCTTTCCAGGATTTTTTGGAATATTTCCGGGGCAGCATTTATCCCAAATAAAAGTCGCTTATATCTATATAATCCCCTGCTAGATATGAAAGTTGTTACATCTCTCGATGTAGGCGCGATTTCAATTTGATGAAATGCGTTTTTTATATCTAATCTTGAGAAAAATTTTGCCTTACGAAATTTTGTTAGGAGTGAATCAATTGTAGGTAGAGGGTAGTTTTCCCTTTGTATTGCTGTGTTAGCTCTACGCATGTCAATACATATTCTGACATCTCCGTTTTCTTTCAAAACAGGCACCATGGGGGATACCCATTCCGATGGACCATTGACTTCCTCAATTATATCGAGTTTAAGTAGTTCATTTAGTTTCGAATTTATTTTGGTCTCCAGCGGAATGGGCACCCGCCTATAAGGTTGGCTTATTGGTTTAATGGTTCTGTCTATCGGAATATGTATCAATACATCTTTAAATTTGGGGAATGGTTCTACATCTGTTACGTTACTTATATTTAAGCCTATTTTGAGAACTCCTAATGAAATCGCTGTAGACTTGCCTAACAAGTTCCTCTTTCCATTCTTTATTACATAAAAAGTTGCATTTCCTTGGTTTATGCCAAGCTTAATTTTAGCGTCAAAAGACCCTAGAATGCTCAGAGGTTTTTTTGCGCCATATGCAAAGAGAATCTTGCTAGGGTTTTTTATTTGTTTAGAAACTATGATTCCCGATTTCTTCAAGAATTCCCAAGTTTTTTCAGCTATTATGTTAGACTTACTTCCCGAATCAATAAGTACGTCCATCGTGACACCCCCAACTTCGCAGGTGACTGTGTCTTCGTCGTCGTCAAGGTGGAATACGTATTCAGTGTCGTCGATTGTGTCGGAGATATTATAAATGTCGTCATCATTTCGTCTGGATTTGGATTTCTTAGATGGTGGTCCCGTTGCAAGTGGCACGTTGCTAGGACGAAATATCCTCGTTGATCTGCAGTATCTCTCAAAATGGCCCTTGAATTTACATTTATTGCAGATGACGTTTAATGCCGGGCAGATTCTATGGTTGAAATCCCTAGATCCACATCTGGAGCAGGGCTTTGTATTGAAGTCTCTTCTGTTTCCCTTCGGTTTGTGCTTGTCTGACACTTCATTTATAGTGGGTAGTGATAATGAGCTGCTGGGTTGTTTTTCTCCAAACTCACAAAGTTGTCTCTCAATAGTCTCTAGTGAATTTGCTTCCATAGCTATTTGTGTCAAAGTAACAGAGTCACCCATAGTCAGGATTTTTTTCCTAAGCTCTATTGATGCACATTTTTCTGTGATCTGGTCAATGAGCTGTTCTTCTAGGTTTGGAAACTGACAATTTTCGGCTTGTTTTCTCAACCTCACGAGAAACTTTTCAAATTTCTCTTCTGTTTCCTGTTTAATAAGACGGAACAGGTGTCTTTCATATACCCTGCTTTGTTTGGGTGAGGAGTATTCATCTAGCTTTTCTACTGCTATTTTGAAAATGTCCAGCTCTTTGTTAGTGGGGTCATCTTCTACATCTGCACCAGGGAGGTTGTAAAAGATTTCTTGCATTCCCAGTCCACCGAAGTGTAAAAGAGTTGCTTTCTTTTTTTTCGGATCGGTTATACTTGTGGCATCTAGGTATATACCTAATGCCCGTTTCCATTTTTTCCATCCTAATCCCACAGAACTAGCATTTCCATCACAATCAAAACTATCAAGAGTAGGAATGCTGGCCATTTTCTGCAACAACCAAAATGAAAATACAGCGTACGGATACGAAATGAGTTATACTGATGTATTCAATCTCAAGTCAGCAATAGCTGGCAATAGAAAAATATCAACAACCACCCTGCACTTATATTCCATTCCGTTACCTCTTTCTGATTTCCTTTCTTTACATATTCCGTCCTGCATTTCTCGATACAGTCTTTTTCTCGGATAGGTATTTCTGCATACCTGTCTTTACTTCATTCTGTATTTCTTGATACAGTTCATTCTCAGATTGGTATTTCTGTATACCTGTCTTTACTTCATTCTGTATTTCTTGATACAGTCTCTTTGTCAGATAGGTATTTCTTTATACCTGTCTGTTATACATCCTGTATTTCTTGATACTGTTTTTCTTAACGAAATGGACAAAAGTGCAAGGTAGTTAGTATAAGTGATAGCTTGATGTTCGAATGCTGATACAATTTCCCGTGATCTTTCCCTTCTCATTCTTTTCCTTTTTTTTTTGTATCATTCAAAGCAAATTGTCGTACTATTTATATAGAATTTCTTCCTTGTACTTACTGCTGATTTCTGTTAATTTAGTTAATCCTCGTCGCCAATTGTGATGTTCACTAAATTATTAAATAAAACACTTTTATAATTCGACACTTATATTATTAACAGTCTCCAGCTCCTTTCTCGTACACACACCGTGACTCAATGAATATTCAATATATTGGTTCCTCTCGCCTCGACATTCAGTTACATAAACATGACTTATCAATATCTGAATCATCATCACCATTCTTCGCCCAGATCGATACATCACAGGAGGTCTTGAGGTGTTCTTTGTCCATTCTTTAAAATTACGAAAACGTCGTCTACATATCTTCTCCAAAGCAGGATCTGTCCTCTGTGTTTATCCATTATCTGTTGTTCTAAAAAATTCATAAAGACGTCTGACAGAAACTGAGATAAAGGATTTCCCATAGCCAATCCGTCTTCCTGCTCGTAAAAGTTACCGTTAAAAATGAAATAATTTTGAGAAAGACAAAAGTTCAATAGCGTCAGAAGATTTATTCTTGTGTGTTCTGGTATGTTTCGAACTCTCAGAAGTTCGGTGATTAATTTTACGGTCTCATTCCTTGGTGTGCATGTATATAGATTTTTCACGTCATAAGAAGCCATCGTGAAGTCATGGTCAAATCTTGTGTTCTTCAGTATTTCTACCAATTCAAGGGAGTTTTTTACTGTGTACTCGGGTGCGAAGTTGCATAAGTCCCTCATTACGTTCAAAACGAATTTTGACAGAGAATATGATGGTGTGTTTATGAAACTGACTACTGGTCTGATGGGAATATCAGTTTTGTGGATTTTTGGTAATCCATATAATTTTGGCAGATTTGGGTTGCTGGACAACAAGTTTTTTGGTGCTTGAAATTCATCCAAAAATTCCCGACAAGCTCTCTGATATGTTTTAAACTTTCTAATGTAAGAAGATTGAGGACAGCCATTCAGTTTCCTGAAGTTATTTTCGATTAGGAACTTTTCAGTCTTGTCAACGTATACATTTCTGTCTAATATAACTAGGCAGTTTCCCTTGTCTGCCTTGGAAACTACCAATTGATTTTCCTGAATTTTTCTTCTTATTGATTTGATGGACCTGGAAAATTCTTCTCTCTTCTCCATGTCCCGGTCATGTCCACATCTGTTGCTCCTAGACTGTTGTCCCAAAGAATTTCCGTGTAGATATTTGAGAAGATCGGTTCTTATTATGTTTTTCTTTGAGTCGTCATTGCACAACCACTCAATGATTATGTCAAGTTCAACAGCAAACTCCTTCAGTTGGAATTTGTAATCCAATGAGGTGGAATAGTTCTGCATAGAAAACTTCAATCCCTGTTTCAAAAACTCAAGTTCGTGTTCATCGAAATGGATTGCGGACAAGTTTTTTACTCTTTCGTGAAACCTGAAATCAGAATAGTTTTTTCTAGGTGATCTTTGTATTGAATTTTTATTCTTGATGAGTACATCCAGTTTCTTGTTTACTTTGCTGAATTTCAGATTTTTTTCATCTTGTACGCTCATGGTGATGTCATTCAATATCTCCTGTAGTTCATTGTACTCCAATATCGTGTTCAAGTTGTCGTAGGTGATCTTTATAAGGCAGTTTATTCCATTCAATCTTCCATAGTGTTTCCGAATGTTATCTTTGATTATTTTTAGTTCGAGGTTCTTTATGTCCCTCAATGGAACGTTTTTTGAGGCTTTTACTCTTGCGAAAGTGGGGGTGACCCTGTTTAATAGACATCTCTGCAGGAACCAGATGTCGATGTTGATTTTGGCTCTTCTTATGGAGAGTCTTTCGTATTTTTCAGCCAAGTGCACCATATCGTGTGGGAAAACTATGTGGGTTAGGGGCTGTGTACTCAAATAATTTAATGAAGTTTGAAGTCAATTCAAAAGGAAAGATGTATAATTTCGAGTATATTTATTGTAGAGCTGGTAGAGCGCTTTCGGCTAGTTAGCCATCATCAGTACCGCTAAAAATAAGAAATTGTGTTGTCAACAAATTGCAAAAGACAACTACAAAAAACTTACTTGTCCTAAAATAAACACAAGGTGCCTACAGAGTGCAACGTCAATTCATATTTCATTGAAAAGATTAATATCCTTTAAGTAATTTTTGAGGTTGAAAAAATCACATCATTTTTCTAATAATGACTTAAGGTCCTGAGGTAATTTGTATTGATTTCGAAATGATGCACATTTTACACAGTCTATGAGAAAATGTTGCACTGTAAGTTTCACATCACAGAAATCATATTTCGGAGCTTCGGTTCGTTTTAACAGATATTCGTGAGTTATCTCTGTGTGGCCAAGTCGAAGTCTAGTTAGAATTACTTGGGAATGACGGTCTCTTGGTAAATGCTTCCATGGACGGGTGTCATCTTTCACTTCACACAGTTTGGATCTTGTATTGAACCATTGAATATGCCAGTTTTATAGTAATTTGCATTTGAACCATGATTTAAGATCTGACGCTGCACATTCCGCGTACTCGTGGCTTCTACCATCGGTCGCTGCACTTCTCGCGTTCCTGTCAGCTTCTTCATTACCATGGATTCCAACATGTGAAGGTATCCAGATGAAGTGAACAATGTTCGAAGATTCCTCTAGGCGACACAGTTCAGCTTTAATTAGTTTTGGATGTTTTGGATATAGTCTCCGCAGAGATGAGATAGAGCTTAGTGAATCTGTTAGAATAATGGATTTCCCGATGTTGCAATTGTTCAAGTGTTTTAATGCCCTAAATATTGCATAAATTTCCACTGTGTGGATGCTACTGAAAGGAGAGTGTTTACATTTCTCAATTTCATTTTCTGTAACTACTGCACATCCAGTTACTTCTGAGGATTTTGAGGCATCAGTGAAGACTTTTTGAAAGTCTGTGTAGTTGTTGGAGATAATTTCCAGTGAAGATTGTTTGATGAGATCTGTATTTGTGCTGGATTTGTCATATCGGGTGAGGGTGTCAATACATGTTGGAATTTCAATAGTCCATGGTGGTGGGTGCTGGATGTTGTCAGAAAGGACGTTTGGGAAAGTCATATTTAGGTCTGCTGTGAATGTATGAATCCGTGCGTAGAAAGGTATCTTAGATAGAGGTTTATCAGTGAAGTTCATATCATCATTATATCAAGAGGTGAAGGTAGTATGGTATGACGATTTCGTCCTGTTCGCAGCAGTTGAGGCAGCATTAGACAGACTCAGATATTTTGAGGGGTGGTTCGCCAGCTCCGCAATATAAACTTTGGATTGGAGTAGTTCTATAGGCTCCTAAGATTATTTTGAGGACATTGTTAGCAACTGTGTTTAAGGGTTTTAATGTAGATTTGCTTGCTGAAGTATAGACAATGGATCCAAAATCTATTTTCGACCGAATTAATGTTTTAAAGATAGTAAGAAGTGTGTGCTGATCAGCTCCCCATTTTTTGGTGACTAGAGTTTTAAGGAGGTTTAATTTTTTGTTACAAGCTAGCAGTAGTTCGGAAATGTGTTCCTTCCAATTCAGATTCCGATCGAAAATCATTCCCAGAAATCTGACAGAAGATCTAGGCTCAATATTCTGTTGATATAGCTGCACATTTGTTTGAGTAGTGATGTCCGTTGGGCTAAAAATTATACTGTGAGTCTTAGCAACAGAGAAAAGAAAACCTGTTTCATGTGACCAGCATTCCAAGGTATCGAGAAATTTTTGAAGCATTCTTTCCATAATAGCGAGATTTTTCCCTTCACGGAGACAACCATATCGTCAGCATACAATCTTGCTTTTGGGGGTTTCATCAAGCCTTTCAGAGCAGAATTGATGGCTACGAGGAACAGAGTTGGACTAAGCACAGATCCCTGTGGTATTCCATTTTTTTGAGGATATTTGCTTGATGAGATAACTTGATGATAACTTGGAATGATTCCTCAGAATATTAAGAAATACGGTTGTGCAACTAGTGGGTAAAAAAAATTCAATTTGATCACAATTTACGATTTTTCTTAATTTAGTGGCATTCCAATAGTCAATTGGATCTTTCCCTGAAGCTTTATTTGAGCAAAATGACGTACGGGACAATGAAATCTACCGAATTCCATTGAAAATTTTCGGCTTCTTTCAAATATTTAAATCAAATCCCGAATTCTGTATATACAGGGTGTTGAATCTCAGCTTGGAAGAAGTCCCATAATTTTCAAATACGGACCTGGAATTATTTGGAAATTTAAATATAATTCGATCGGCGCACAGTGGGGCAGAAACCATCTAAATGTGATATTAATTCCAAAAATCATACTACCCATGAAATGTCAGTTGTTATCCTACAATTGACTTTAAACATCAGTCCACTGAATTCACGTACCGAAAGAGTTCTAACGTATTTTATTCTTTTCTAATTTTGAATTGAAATTCGTTTTCAATTTATGTGTTGAAAGTTTTTTCAACTGACGCAAAATAACATATTATTGTTGTTGACCTTAATTTCTGCTGTGATCTTAAAATTCAAATGCACGCTATGGGGGATTAATATGAACCTATGTACTTCGTTTTTGTTTATATATTTTCAATATAATATTTTGTTTAAAGTCTGATAATTTGCGTTGAAAGTTGTCCTGTTCGGATTTTTTTTTGTTGCCGTTGAAAGATGAAATAAGGATGCGAAAGTAACTTTCCAAGAGCTTCCAAATACCTTTTTTTTTTCAATAACGATTCTCTTGAGTGTCTAGTAGAAGATCAGCTCCCTAACAGCTGCCCCTTTTTGCCCCTTCTTGAATTATTAGCTATGAAATTGATACCTGTAGTCCAAAGGGATGGTAGTAATTTTTTTAAATTGTGTCAGTGTTGAATACTCGGAAGAATGATGAAGAAAATACTGAGGCCATCAAACGGGAACCACAGAAGACGAAGATGCCCCACCATACTCAACTGAGAGAAACCGCCCTTCTGGAGGGGATTCATGCATAAATAGGGATGTTTCTGTTATAATCTTACTTCTTGATCTACGCTCCGTCTTGACCATCTTAAGCTTCTAAGATCACGCGTCATTTTCTTCGATTATACTTCGACACTTGTAAATATACGGACAGTCATTGTCCCCTTTTTTGTGAATAAACATATTAAAAATCTCTCGTTGATTGTGATTATTTTGTAGTTAAAATATAACCGCGGTATATACAGTACGGCAACAAATTACGCTACATAACATGGTCCTTCGTTCTAAATTTGAATCAGTGAACTCAAAATAAATCCAGTCAACATCGTCGAAGCAGCAACATTCCAGGGACGTACCAAGAAGCCACCTACAATACAAGCAATCAAGTCTGTGCTAGGAAACCCAGACATTGGACTGCACAATACCAGTGAGCATACCACTCAATTCGACAGAATTTCATGAATAAAGCCAGGTTTGTCCCATTAGTCAAATTCAGTGGTATGCTCGTCTATATCAAAGTAGGCTATGTTAGGAATTGTTATTCTCACTTATTTTTATTGATCAAGCACTATGCAAAACAAGCAATAGGTACACTAGAATGATATAACAAAAGTCTGTTCTTCATTTGCGGCTAATGTGACAAATAAACAGAGCAGATAATGAATGATGACTAAATAAAGAAATTTTAGTTTAAAACTGACATATTATTACTATTGACATAGCCTACTTAAAAATTATCTTGATAAACCTGATGTTCAGTCAGACGAAGAAACCTGGCTTTAGTCGTGAAATTCGAATTTTATTCGATAACGGCGAAACTACTCATTTTAAAGACATGAAATGTTTGGCACACTCTAACTAGTTTTTGACGAGCAATCGATCGGAATTATAAAATTATATGGTTCCCATTTGAAAAACATGAGATTTCGTAGTTTTAATGAGGCTCACTTTGAAGCCCTGTTTCAGGCACCCTGTATAATATTTCCTCATAATTTATACAATAAGCAGTATCAGCGTACTTTCTTCTGTTTCACTGTTTCAAAAAAACTTTCTTACAATGAGGGGTTTTGAAGATATAAACACTAATTTGTGACAATCTTTCTGTCAAAAAATTTGAGAATCAGGCAATAACTCAACAATCGCTTGATGTGGTTGCGCATATCATACATCAAATCATTGCAGAATTAAACGAAGAATTCAAATATGTATAAATATATAGGGTGTTCCATTTGAAATAACGAAGTTCACATCCGTTTCCGGTAGAACCGGAAGTAGATTCCGCTTGAAAATATTTCACAAATTGAGTTCATGTACTCTAAAACAAAAATACAAAATTTTGAATTTGTATCGCAATTCCTTCCTCGAAAACTTCTAATGAAACACTTAAAAAAATCACCCTGTATACATGACAGTGATAGTAAATTATTCGCAATAAAAGTTGGTCTGCAAGATGTACGAAAACTAAGGTTGAAAATTCGACGGATGATACGCTTCTGAGCTATGAAGGCTCTGTTGAAGTCAGTGCAGTCACCCCAGAGCAAGATGTTGTAGGAGAGAAAACTGTAAACAATGCTATAATAGACCTGAAGCAACGAGCTGAGTGGCAGCATATCCCTCACTCTGCTGATGGCAAAAAATGAGCTGTTGAGTTTTTTACAGAGCATATCAATATGCGTGGACCAGTTCAGGTTTCTATCAATGTATATGCCCAGGAATTTACTATTTACAGCAGAAGTTATCAAAAGGTCTGAATGATAAATTTCCAAAGTGTCAACAGGATTACTTTTGAATCCAAAGTGAATGCAAACTGTTTTATCAACATTCACTACTACTCTGTTCGACTGACACCAACCAACAAACTGGCTTATAATTGCCTCGCACGCGTAACGAAGCTCCTCGCAACTCCGCGCCGAGACCACAATGGAAGTGTCATCGGCAAAGAGAACCAGCAAAAATGTGGCCAAGTTAATAGGTAAATCGTTTATAAATAATAAGAATAATAGTGGTCCCAGCACGGAACCTTGAGGAACCCCACAATCGACATGAAATTTAGTTGAATAGGTGGAACCAACCTTTACGTTGATTATTTCTGGTTTGAAATCGTGTAAGTTTGTGAATATGTTATCTATGCATTTTTTTTAAGTTGGTGTTATGCTGGTGTAATCCAAAATGGATTGTCTTAGGTTATATGAGCCCAACAGCGAAAGCAGTTGAAGTGATTCTTTGCTTTGACTACCAAAATCAACATTGAAATCGCCCACCACAAGCATCGTTCTGTTTTCTTTTGAGATTTTGTCCACCACTCTTTCAAGTATCTGCAGAAATATACAGAAATCTGTACCTGGTACCCAATACAAGGAAACTACCAAGTATTTTTGCTTCCTGAGCTTGAATTGTATACCTGCCACTTCAGCTATAAAGGGCACTGATAGACTCACAAGGTCGCTTCCTCCAGTTGCTATTATATCTTCTCTACAATATATTGCTACTCCTCCATGTTGATCTTCACCTCGACAGTATGATGATGTTAGGTTGTATCCTTCTAGATTATACAATGGCAGTTGAGTAGTCGCTTTTCAATGTTCCGTTGCACATAGACACAAACAATTTTCATTTTCCTTTAATAAGACATGTAGTTGAACCAAACAGTTTCCGATTGACTGCAAGTTATAGTGAATTATGCTTGATTGCTGTAATTGTTGTCTTGGTTCTTTTTCTTTTCCATTTTTGAAAGATGATATAAAAAATAACTGATGTTTGCTCCGTCTGGCCAGAGGTTCGGGTTTTTTATTTCATCCAGTTGGGTTTTTGGTACTGTGATGATATAATATGATTTGTATTTGTCCGGATATTTTGAATTTCCCAATTTTAAATCGAAGTCCTTGAAGTTGTTTTCTCTCATGTGCTCTGTAACAGATTCAATGGAACTATCCACATCTATTCTGCTGATATACCGAAACCATTTTCGGCACTGCTTTCAGGAGTGAATTTGAGTTTTTTCCTATCAGTTCAGGTCTTCGTTTACTTTCTTGAATTCTTCTTCTACGTTTTTGTCCTCATGAATTTCTCGTCCTTTAGTAGTGGTTGAACTTCCTTCAATGCTTTCCGTTTTATATTCCATAACATGTTTTTACATTTTCCATTTGGGGGTTATGTTTGATGCTTTGACTTCGACGTTGATGGTTGATTTTGAAATCTGTGTTGTGCACCTAAACTATTGGTTAATTCTAGTTCTATCTCTTGTTTCTCTTTACGATTTTCTTTTGATTCTTGGAGATAAATTATTTTTTCCATGAGTAATTCGTTATTTTGAATCAATACGGTATTCTTACTTCTGACTTCCAGTAATAGGGCATTTAGGTATTCACATTGAATTTTTAGGATCTGATTTTCTGTTTTCAAATCATAATTTGTCTCCTCATTGGAAAAATCAGTTTCCTTCAAAGGAAGTTTTGGCTCGTGTAGACACAATGTGGAGCCCTTTGCTGTATCACGAACAAGGCACGAAGGATGGAAAAGATCCAAGCACTTCATACACTGAACATCACCAGTCACTTTTTTATTGCATGCTCTACAATATTTCTCAAGTTGCTCCTTTGGATTTCGAGAATCAGCGGAGCGGTCGTCCGACACAACGTTATCGGCCACCATGTTGCGCAATGTTGTATCAACCATTACAGATATGTACTACCTGTGTACAAGATATGTGGCTCATATCCAGATGTTTTGAATTTTTGGGATATGAGAGTTTGAGCACAAACATAAAAATTTTTAAGTAGTTGTTAGTTTGTTACACTTTTTGAATGTTTGATAAGTTCAAATATGTATAAATAGTTTTTTCTTTATGTGTCATCAATATAAAGATCTTCTGATAATGCCGTATCTTCATTCATATAACCACGAATGTCGTCTCAATTTGAAAATTGATTATTCCCAATTTGAATGTGTTTATTCCCAATTTGAATGTGTTTATTCCCAATCGGATTTTGATTATTTCCAATTTGAATATTTTAATTCCCAATTTGATTTCGATAGATCCCAATTTGAAGTTGAAAAGGTATAGATGAATTGCCACTTTTGGGAGTTGACCCAGAGTCGGTCCAGAGTACTGTGAAGGTCCATATGGTAAGGTATGCTGACGATATTTCTTTTGTTGCCAGTGGCAGGGGCGATGTCTGTTCGGAAATAATGAAGTAGGTACACATTGAATTGGTGTATGAGAAATAAATTGTATCTCAACCCGTAAAAGACTCTAATTGTAGAATTTTACAATAGACAGAAGCCAGTTCGCCGCTCGAGGTTTGAATGAACGATCATGATTAGTCGTTGCTTCAGGCTGCTTCTTCTGAATTTTCGGGAATGATTTTGGATGACACCCTTTGCTGGAGAGATCATTGTGAGTCTCTCTTAATGAAATTGAATTCGCAGTGTTTTCTCTTCCGTAATTTGAAAATTGTGTAAGTTCCAGCTCAGCTGGCATAATGCTACCATGCTCAGGTTCGAGACATGGCCTACTTTTTTGGGGCAATTCATCTTTGGCTGCGAGTCTGTTTATCGCACAGAAGAAGATAGAATGCTGGTGTCTCCCCACTCGTTTCCTGTAGATCACTTTTTATCAAATATAGAATTCTACCTCTTGCATTTCACGGTCGTGGTGCTATTGCGGCAATGGAAAATAGCGCAACCCCTTTCGAGAGAAATCAGAAGTAAGACCCCTTCTCAGATTCTCAATCGACAAGAAGATCTCGAACAAAATCTAATCAGTGCCAAACCATGTATGCATCTATCGTAACACGTAATAACTATTCACAGAACATGGATATTCGTTTTCTTTTAATATTCATCGATAGAGAAGTGAGCTTCCGAGGACAAAAATTGATTAAGTTTGGAATGACATATTTTTCTGTGATGTTTTTTTAAAAGCTTAAAGTAGTTAAAAAGGAGTCACAGTTCACTGCGACCTTAAGGTCTATTGTGCCCAAGCTTATTGTAAAGCCCCAGACTGAATGATCTTGGACACATTTTGGTATTGAGTGAGTCTGAAAGGCGGTATGAGAAGATGACCACACCTAGTATTATAGATAGTCAGCTGTTCACGCTTCGCGAAAAATTAGATATTTCTCCTAATGAAAATAACACTTTTTTGAAAAATTACCTCTTTACTACCGTTTGCATGATTTCCAGTCATCTGAGTTCCAGTCATGTGATTGGATCTTGTTGGTTTTCTTGAATATTTTGAAGATGGCTGAACCAACTTCAAAATGAACCATTAAGAATGCTTGCCTCGGGCTCATGCTCAAGGGGCGTCAATAGCAAGTGAAAACTTTGGAACAAAAACAAATATTTATTTTTTATTTATCCTTCTGGATCATAAAAATTATCATTCTTTTAGGGATATCATTTATTCTTTATTATATAGAACGGAGCCCGAAGGATGCCAACCTTCATTCTTTTGTTATAATTTTCATATTCAATGGCTTCAATATTCTTTTTGACATTGTAAAAGGAACACTTTTTGAGCGCTCGTTCCACTTAACGAGGGATATATCTCGATTTCTGTATTTCTCGAATTCGGAGCTTAGAATAAGAATGGTTTCAATTGACTAGGTTTGACTCACTGATCTCGAATCTGTTATTGAATACAATTCTGTCCGGCCGTAAAGAGGATAACTTTCGAACGGATAAACCTAGCCTCCTAGGGAGTTGAAATTTTCAGTATAGGTCTGGATCTCGAATGCCCCGGTTGAGTTCGTTAATGGACAAAATGCGAACATTCCGTTAATACGAAATTTTCTTTTCCTGATCATTTCAAAACTATAAGTTCGATCGTGATGAAATGTTGCATCCAGATGGAGAATTCAAGCTACATGCGATATTTGTCGAGATCGCGTAATCAGTATAAAATGCTGGCGAATCATTGGCAAAACAAATTTCCAATATGTTTGTTATTACATATCATGAATGATTTCTTCGACAGTTGTCAGAATTTCGTGAATATGGCCGTTTGAAATTTTGTTTTCCTGATGAATTCAGAAATACAGATCCGATCGAGATGAAATTTCGCGCTTGGATGGAGAATGTCGTATTCGAGGCCTATCCAAAATTTTGTTCAGATCGCGTTACCAGAACCATATGAAATTTCAGCGAATTATGGAACAAACTTCCAATATTTCTTAAACATCAAATTGGAGATTTATTCGACAGCTCCTGTCAAATTTCTCTTGAGAGATGTCAAAAATTTTTATTCTCGAATTCCTGAATGCGATTTTTTTAAAAATTATTAATAAAATCTACAGGGTGTTTCATTAGAAGTATTCGAGGAAGGAATTTTGATACGAATTCGAGACTTTGTATTTTTGTTTGAGAGTACATGAACTTGAATTGTTAAATATTTTCAAGCGGAATCTACTTCCGGTTCTACCGGAAACGAATGTGAATTTCGTTATTTCAAATGCAACACCCTGTATGTTTAATCATTTTTTAATTCTTCGTTTAATTCTGTACTGATTTGATGTATGATATGCGCAACCACTACAAGCGATTGTTGAGTTATAGCCTTATTGTAAAATTTTTTCAAAGAAAGAGTGTCACAATATCTCCGAAATTCCACATTTTGAGAAATTTTTTTCGCTACAGTGGAACAAGAGGAAGAAGCTGATACTGCTTCTTGTATAAATTATGAGGAAATATTATACAGGGTGTCTGAAACAGGGCTTCAAGGTGGGCCTCAATTAAACTATGAAATCTCATTTTTTTCAAATGGGAACCATATAATTTTTCAATTCCTATCGACTGCTCGTCAAAAACTAGTTAGAGTCTTTTGCCGTTATTGAATAAAATTCGAATTTCACGACTTAAGCCAGGTTTTTTTGTCTGAACATCAGGTTTATTAAGATTATTTTCAAGTAGGCTATGTCAATAGTGAAAATATGTTATTTTTTTATTCAGTCATCATTCATTATCTGCCTTGTTTATTTGTCACATTCGCCGCAAATAAAGAACAGACATAAGTAAGAATGATAACTCCTGCTTTGAAATAGACGAGCATACCACTGACTTCGACTGAATTTCACGACTAAAGCAAGGTCTGGCACAATCAAATTCAGTGGTATGCTCGTCTATTTCAAAGTAGGATATGTTAGGAATCGTCATTCTCATCTTATTTTTATTAATCAAGCACTATGCAGAACAAGCAATTATGAAAAGGTACACTGGAATAATATATCAAAAGTCTGTTCTCTATTTGCGGCGAATGTGACAAATAAACAAAGCAGATGACGACTAAATAAAAAAATCTTTGTTTAAAACTGACATATTTTTACTATTGACATAGCCACCTTGAAAATTATCCTTATAAACCTGATGTTCAGACAAAGAAACCTGGCTTTAGTCGTGAAATTCGAATTTTATTCAATAAAGGCAAAACTACTGATTTTAAATACATGAAATGTTTGGAACACCCTGTTTGAAGCCTCGTTTTAGACACCCTGTATAACATTTGCTCATGATTTGAACAAGAAGCAGTATCAGCGTACTTTCTCTCGTTCCACTGTGGCGAAAAATTTTTCCCAATGAGGGATTTTGGAGATATTAACACTGATTTGTGACACTTTTTCTTTCAAAAAATTTGACAATCAGGCTATAACTCAACAATCGTTGTAGTGATTGCGCATATCATACATCAAATCAGTACAGAATTAAACGTAGAATTCAAATATGTTTACATATACAGGGTGTTGCATTTGAAATAACGAAGTTTCGTGTAGAACCGGAAGTAGATTACCCTTGAAAATATTCTACAATTCAAGTTCATGTACTTCAAAACGAAAATACAGAATCTTGCATTCGTATCAAAATTCCTTCCACGAATACGTCTAATGAAACACACTCTGTATATAAATATGTAGTTAAAGGGTTTTCCGATAAGAGGTGTTATTTTGAATAGCCGGCTATTTCGGTATATGTCACTTTTGAAGCTGCCATTTTTTGACATTCGCAGAGACTACGCCATTAATAAAAATGGAACGATACACGCTTCAACAAAGCATTGAAATGAATAAAATTCACTATGAAAATGGTGAAAATTTGGCAGAGACGGTTCGTAAAACTCGAAGATTTTTAGGTAGTCGGAAAGCACCTTGTCGAACCGCAACACAGAAATTCGTGAAAAAATTCGAGCTGGTGGAACATGTTAGTGATGTGAAGAATGAAACACGTGAACGTCGCTCAGGAACAGACGAGATTATTGCTGCTGTAGCCGAAAGTGTTGAAAAAACCCAGGTTTGTCCATTCCTCGTCGTTCTTCAGAATTTGGCATTTCACAAATGCACTGCATTTCGCATAAAGATTCGGGTCTCATTGCTTATAAAGTTCAGTTAACACAAGAACTCAAGTCGGCCGATCATCAAAAACGTCGTGTCTTTGATGACTGGGTCCTTGAAATGCATGAAAATGATCCGGAATTCGATCGAAAAATCATCTTGAGTGATGAGGCCCATTTCGGAGGCTTCGTCAACAAGCAAAATTGTCGCACCTGGGGCTCGGTAAACCCAAGAGTCATTGTTGAAAAGCCTCTCCTCCTTTCTTTGGAAAGCGATGGAGAAGATAATTGATCAGGATATCAGAGCGGGACTACTGTCTAAGTACCCTCTGCATAAAGATCAATATGCATACCAGGCAGGAAAATCAACAATCTCTGCTCTCCATAGCCTCACCAGGAAACTGGAGAAGACCTTGGAATACAAAGAGATTGCCTTATGTGCTTTTATTGATATTGAAGGCGCGTTCTCGAATACGCCACGACAGTCCATTCACCATGCGCTGGTCAGAAGGGGTGTGGAGCCGGCAACGGTGACTTGGATTATGGCATCGCTGAGCAGCCGGATAATCAATATGCAACTTGGCGCGACGTCCCTAACTGCGACACCCGGAGACGGGTGCCCACAGGGGGGTTGTTTATCACCACTATTGTGGTCACTGGTCGTCGACGACCTCTTAAAAATACTTTCGGAAGCGGGTTTCGAGATCTGTGGGATGCCGATGATCTTGTGATAGTGGTTCGGGGTAAGCATGATAACACGGTCAGTGATCGGATGCAAGCCGCTCTAACCCTAACTCACGAGTGGTGTATCCGAGAAGGTCTCAATATAAATCCCAAAAAGACAATACTAGTGCCATTTACCAGGAGAAAGAAATTTTCTCTCAAGGCATTAATAATGAACGGGACTGCCCTAACCCCAACGAACCAGACCAAATATCTAGGTGTTATATTCGATCAAAGACTCTCTTGGAGTCCACACCTCGAGGCTGTGATCAGTAAGGGCCAGCAAGCTCTCTTCACATGCCAGAGAATGGTCGGAAAAACGTGGGGGCTTAAACCAGAACTGACCAACTGGATCTACAAATCCATCGTTCGGCCAATCATTAGCTATGCAGCTCTCATTTGGTGGCCGAGAGCAAAACTAGTTTCAGGGCAATTAGCCCTGGAAAAACTACAACGAACAGCGTGCCTATCTATCATAGGAGCAACACGCTCTTGTCCAACTGCTGCCATGCAGGTCATCTTGGACCTGCCTCCCCTAGATATCTTTCTGGAAGGTGAGGCGGCCAGGTGGGCTCTCAGGATGGCAAAAGAACAAGAACTGAAAACTGGCGACTACTCAGGACACCTTCGTATTCTTAATGAGTGCAAGGGGCTCCAAGATGTGGTCACAGATAACCTACCACTGAAACTCGAGTTTCAGAAAAACTTCAACACGACATTTCCAAGTCGTGAACAATGGGCTAATAATGAAGTGGTTTTCCCCAAAGGGTCTGCGGTATTCTATACCGATGGCTCGAAAACCGAAGATGGACGAGTGGGAGCCGGTGTACACGGTCCCTTGATCCAATTAGCCATACCTATGGGTTCTTGCCCTTCGGTATTTCAAGCAGAAACATTTGCCATTAGGGAATGCGTTGCGCTGTGTACAAGACGCAACTACCGGAGGGCAAGAATATACATAATATCGGATAGCAAAGCAGCCCTGCTAGCGCTTGACTCTCCAATAGTTAGGTCAAAGTTAGTCTGGGAATGTAAAACGTCCCTCAACACACTCGGAGAAAGAAACCAGGTCAACCTTATTTGGGTACCTGGCCACTCCGGGATAGATGGCAATGAAGCGGCAGACCGACTTGCCAGGGAAGGGGGGTCTATTCCCTTCACCGGTCCAGAGCCATTCTGTGGCTTCCCAGCCAGCCATCAAGCGATGGCAGTTAAGAAATGGGAACAAAAGAGAAAGCTTACGTTCTGGCAAACGATCAATGGCCAAAGACAGGCCAAGTCATTTCTCTCCTACTCGACGAGCTGGACTAAAAAAGTTCTCTCACTCAGTAAACAGGAACTGAGGAAACTAACAGGCGCACTCACGGGACACTGTCCCGTGAGGTATCACCTGAAGAACATAGGTAAGTCGCTGGAAGACACATGTCGCTTCTGCCAAGAAGCCACTGAGACAGCCAAGCACTTGTTATGCGAATGTGAAGCTGTTCATCGGAAAAGACTACAACACCTTGACTTCTGGTTTCTAAAGCCGGAACAAGTGATGGATGTAGCCCCCAGAAAGGTGATAAAGTTCATGGAGACACTATTGCCTGACTGGTAAACAGCGCGGGGATGCACAATAGATCTTTAGGTCAAGGTGCTTGCGAGTTCATATGATCTTCCGCCCCTCCTCTAATCTAATCTAATCTAATCTGAAAAGCCTCTCTTTTCTGAACGTGTGACTGTTTGGTGCGGTTTATGGTCCGAAGGAGTCATTGAACCTTTCTTTTTTGAGAATGGAGCAACAGTTACGGTGAATGGATTGCGCTATCGAGAGATGATTTATGATTTTTTATGGCCGGAATTGGATGGTATTGATCTGGACAACGTTTACTTCAACAATACGTACCACACAAGCAACGAAAACATATCTTTCTCGGGAAAAGTTTCCGGAGCATGTTATCTCTCGAAGAGGTGATCACAAATGGCCACGGAGATCTTGTGTTTTAACACCTTGCGACTTCTTCTTTTATGGTCATGTGAAAGAGGAGGTCTACGCCAAGAGTCCAGCGTCGATTCAAGTCATCATAGACGAAATTCGTGAGGCTATCAAGGTTTAGTTATGGAACATTTCATGGGAAGGATATGATCCAATAGTCGTGGTGGTCTTTTCACATCTAAGTGATGTTATTTTCCATTATTAACGGCATACCTTTATCTTTATAATGAAATACATATGCGATCATTTATCTGAATATATATGGCATTTTTCTTCAAATGTCAAAATAATTACTCCTATTGGAAAACCCTTCAGCTTGAACTTGAAAAGATCATATCATAGTATGAATTGGCCTTAATTCATTTTCTATTTTTCAGGTAACATATTCTTCGACGATGCTTTCATTCGGAAGAAAATGAAAGATGAGAAGAAAATTGATAATGATCCTATGTTGAACACTTACGTATTGACGTTATTTTCTCAACTAACTAAAGCAGCTTCCGACGTTCATGGTGTTGACATGGAATTAAGACCACCAAAAATTTATTCAACCCCTTATGGAGGTAGAATTGTTTGGACCCTCCCTGGTAGAACAAAACTGATTGCTCATTTGAAAGATAAGGCCAAAATTAGGGCCAAGAAGCGGTGGTCCCAAGTGATGTACATGTATTATCTATTAGGATATAGGTATGTGCATAATAATGTTCTTCAAAAATGTCATAACGTCGGTCCCATGCCAAAACCATGAATGTGCAAAATTACAGTTTTGAGATAATCGCATTTGAAGTTTGTAATTAGTGGGAAAAACAGGGTTTTTGTGTGACTTTAAATATTCTCTGCAAGAAGTAGAAGTCGTATTGACGAATTTATGTTGTCTAAATAAATAATATGGGTCATTTTAAGACTTAGGATGCACTTAGGTCAAAACGGTCAATTTTGCACATTCATGGTTTTGGTACGGGACCGACGACAAGTTCTTCGTTTCTATGAGAACGTTCCCAAAGGACTTTTATATACTCTGCATTCACTGGTATCTTTAGTGGTTTTTCAAAACTTTACGTATTGTTTATTAATTTTTCTCAATAGAACAGCTTTATATTTTCGTATATTTCATTAGAGATTCCAATTACCATTCCAAAAACATACTTTACATAAACTTTTCCTTAAGTCATATTTGAAAGGTAGGGAATTCAAGATTTCACAGTATATTGAGGAAGAAGATCAGCCAAAAGAAAAATTACCTTGGGTGTGCCACAGGGCTCAGTGCTGGGACCCATCTTGTTTTTAATTTACAATGACGACTTGATGTATAACGTTGTCGTGGATGATCAAATTTGCCGATGAAACAACATTTCTTGAAAAAGCTGCAACTTATACTTCGTTAGATGACAACATCACGAAGACAATAAATGAAGCAGTGACATGGTTTGAAGCGAATGTAATGAAGGTTAATGCCGGGAAGACACAAGAGCTAGTTATCACCACAAAACGGCACAATATGGGCAATATCTCCTCACTTGGAGTATAAATAAAGCAACACAAGTCGGAAAAAGTACGAATATAAACAAAGTATGCCTAATCCATCAGAACGTTCAGTCAATCCGTAATGCAATAGATCGTTTAGAAGCAGGAATTACAGGAATCCGAAACTGTAAAATAATCTGTGTAACTGAACACTGGCAAACAGAGGAACAACTAGAAAACCTTGCTATTAAAAATTTCAAACTTGCGGACAGATATTGTAGGCCAAATGGATTCGGAGGTGCAGCCATTTATGTAAATAAAAAAATAAAAACGAAGAAAAGGACAAAAATCAATCGCTCATCAATACAGGGAAACTTTGAATGTGCTGCAGTTGAATGCTTGATTGGAGAACAACAAGTGGTGATTGTTGTGATATACAGACCACCAAATGGTGCGTTGGAGGTTTTCTTGGACAGAGTGGAGGAATTGTTAGTTAATATCTTCGAAGAAAATAAATCAATCATACTAGCAGGTGACTTCAATATTGAAATGAAGGAAGAGAACACAACTAGAACACGATTTATCAGCCTACTGAGTTCTTTCAATTTGGTCCAGACCATTAATGATCATACAAGAATAACCAATCAATCAAGATCATGTATTGACAACATCTTTACAAATATTGACAATTGGGAAGCAGAAACTCTCGACCTACATATTTCAGACCACAATGCCCAAAAAATATCCATTGACAATACCAGTCCACAAAAAGCAAATATTAGACAGTGTCGATCATTCAGTGAAGAAGCAAAGATGGAATTCATGGAAAAACTACGAAGTCAAGATTGGACATCAGTATACGAGTTTCATGGTACTAATAATGAAGTAAACAGCAAATGGATGTCATTTTTAACAACTTTCAAGTCTATTTTCGATGGATGTTTTCCAATAAGGCATCTTATGGATAGAGGTTGCAGAAATATCCCATTCAGTATTGATCTCCAGATGTGTAAGAAGCGGCTGGACATCTTGCTGGTCATGAGTACACACAATTCAACATATAAAGGATTGTATAATGAAACTAAAAAGGAATATGACAGATTACTCAGGGAAGCCAAGTCTCAAATTTTTGGAAGCCGTATAGAAAATTCTGATAACAAAAACAAGATAATGTGGAAAATTTGTGGAGAAATAAGAGGACAACAAAATAATGAAGAAGACTGTTCAATAGAAGGAAGCCCTGAAAATATAGCTGAGAAATTCAACCATCTTTTCAATAATATCCTTCCAGAAGATCCAAAGGAAATACCTAATTATAAAATGAAACACAGTAACAAATCTATGTTTCTAAAACCAACCACACCTAATGAAATTTTAGAACTGGGAAAACGATTGAAAAATAAGTACACAAGCGGTGAAGATGAAATATCAGCAAATATTGTAAAACTTTCTCTACCTACTATCAATTCCATCTTGTCCTACCTGATTAACGCATCATTTAAAGAAGGTATATTCCCAGAACAATTAAAAACAGCAATAATAAAACCAATATTCAATAAAGGAGATCCAAAAGTAATTCAAAACTACAGGCCTATCAGCATATTGCCAAGCTTCTCAAAAATCTTTGAGCTTGCAATGGGGACCAGAATTGTTTCATTCCTAAATGAGTCCAACTTCTTCTCAAGCATACAGCATGGATATTTACAGGGCAGGTCAGTGCAGACAGCTATATTCGAATTCACGAAAACAATATTGGAGTTATTGGAGGGGAACAGTTTGGCACTTGCGGTCTTTCTAGATCTATCAAAAGCTTATGATTCAGTTAATCAAGAACATCTATTGAAAAAACTACAAGCTCATGGAATATAAGGACCAGCCTTAAATTAGATTGAATCATACTTGAGCCGAAGGAAACAAAAAGTAAAAATAATGAAAGATGGTAAAATTGGCATATTAGAAATTTTGATAAATGAGAGAGGAATTGCACAAGGTAGTGTGTTGGGGCCTACATTGTTTCTAGTCTACCTTAATGATCTGGAGGAAATTGTGGAGAAGGATAATGAATGGTTGGTGAACTTCGTGGATGACACTAACTTACCAGTGGGAGCAAAAGAAGAAAGAAGTTTGGTACAGGCGGGAAAAGGTTTATTTGATAGAGCCAAAAAATGGTTCGACTCAAATCAATTACTGTTGAACACAGATAAAACAAACCTGGCAATCTTCAGTACAACAAAAAGCAACAAAGTGAAACCAGAAAACATCAGCTTAAATGACAACAATTTGGCAATAACAGATAGCACAAAGTTCCTGGGTATTCATATCGACTCCTTTTTGAATTTCAAAAAACATACCGAATATCTTAGTAATAAATTAAATAGGGCTAACTTTGCAATCAGAACTTCAAAGAAATACCTTAATGTGAAATCATTGAGAGTGCTGTATCATGCCAATTTCGAGTCTATATTGAGATTTGGAATAATTTTTTGGGGTAATAGACAAAATTTAGAAGAAATGTTCATACTACAAAAAAGAACATTCAGAATAATATTTGATTTGAAATTTAGGGAGTCTTGTAGAGGTTTTTTTTAGGCAAAAAGGCGCTTTAACAGTATACGGTTTGTACCTATTTGAATGTTTGGTATTTCTTCACAAAAACAGGGAAAAATTCACCAAAAATAATGTTTCGTTCGAATATAACACTAGAACTTTGAATATAAATTTTCCAATTCACAGATTAACAATAAGCGAAAAACACCCAGGTTACAATTAATTAGGCATAAATAAAGTTCTGTTAAATGTCATCTGTCAAATGTCATCTGTCAAATGTAATCTGTCGAATGATCTGTCAAACTTCATCTGTCAAATGTCATCTGTCAAATGTCAGCTGTCAAATGTTATCTGTCAAATTTCATCAGTCAACTGTCATCTGCCAACTGTCATCTTTTCCATGGATATGAGCTGTCACACAAAACAGAAATACAAAAATAATATGTCAATTACTAATCATGGGCAATTTTGAATTCAGTTATTTCCGCAAATTCATTACCCAAACATAAATCAAAAACATTTCAGAAATATAGAGTAAAGATGAAAATGGACAACTCACGATTGATGCTGATCGTCACAATCCGATTTACTTGACATCCCGGTAAAAATTCACTGTTCCACCAACTTGAGATCTTTACATGCTTTTTGATCTGATAATAGCCTTCCATGTTATTATAGGTTCTATGCAAATTACACAATAATTGTATACATCGCCATCTAGTGGCGATGATATCAAATATAGTACCTTCACGACTACGCTACAGTGTCTAGATAAGATCCATTAACCGTAGCGACACCTAGTGGCCTTATTCAAAAGGAAGAGAAGTATTTCCTACATAAGCAAACCGTAGCGACACCTAGTGTCCTCATTCAAAAGGAGGAAAAGCATTTCCTACATAAGCAAATTTTTTCATCGAATTTTTCAGAGTTTCAATGTTTTTTATAATAACCAGGTCTTAGACAAATACATAAATGAAGTTTCATAACAAACAGTCCATCCGATCTCGAGTTATAAATGGCGTAACCAACAACTCTGTTTTTAAAAGCTTTTATTTAACTTGCATTGTGTGTATGTTATGTGTATGCAGATATCTTCGACCGATTAAGCTGAAATTTTGTATACACGTTCAGTTTGGATGACAATACACGATAAGCTTAGTGACGTCATTCTATATCCAATATGGCGGACCATACAAGATGGCGGAATAGTTTTTTGTGATGCATTCCTATAATATGGGTATCAAATGAAAGAGCTTGTTGAGAGTAATTCGAAAAATGATGTGACGTCGTTCTATACCCAATATGGCGGACCATCCAAGATGGCGGAATAGTTTTTTGTGATGCATTTCTATAAAATGGGTATCAAATGAAAGAGCTTGTTGAGAGTAATTCGAAAAATACGGTGACGTCGTTTCAAATCCAATATGGCGGAACATCCAAGATGGTGAAATAGTTTTTTGTGATGCATTTCTATAATATGGGTATCAAATGGAAGGGCTTGTTGAGAGTGATTCGAAAAATACTGTGATGTCGTTCTAAATCCACTATGGCGTAACATCCAAGATGGCGGAATAGTTTTTTGTGATGCATTTCTATAATATGGGTATCAAATGCTTGTGGAGAGTAATTCGAAAAATAATGTTGACGTCATTCTGAATGCTATATGGCAGAACATCCAACATGGCGAAATAGCGATAACTAAAAAGTAAAAAATAAATTAAAATAAAAAAAACCTTTTTAAAAAAGCTTTTATTTAAATGCTCTGAAAACAAAAAGATAAAATTTTCCTTTTAAATTTTAACTATCAACTTATAACTTCATTATACACAATTTATATGATCATAAAAGCTTGTCGCGAGGTTTGCGTTTGTACCTAAAAGTATTTAATTAAACTGAAAAAAAATTGAGTTTAGCAGATTAAGATACTCAATTGAATAGGAACTAGTTTATTTGCACAAGTTAATCGCGCGACAAGCTTTTATGATTATATTAATTGTGTATAATGAAGTTATAAGTTGATAGTTAAAATTCAAAAAGAAAATTTAATTTTTTTGTTTTTAGAGACTTTAAATAAAAGCTTTTCAAAAAGGTTTTTTTTATTTTAATTTATATACATAAAGATTTTAAAAATGTTTCTGCTGTTATTGAATTCTGAGATGTCGTTAAGCATGGTGAGACAGCCGACATATTTGCTGAGGTCTTCGCATCATCCTACACCATCGAACCCCCTGGTACTATTCCTGCTCCAGAGGTCCAGCGTGTTGAGGCGGAGCTGTCTGAGGTAGTATTCGATGAACAAGTCATTAAAGAATACCTCTCGGAGCTTAAGATTGATGCGGCTCCGGGAATCGATGGGGTTACTGCACGCCTACTAAACACTTGTTCTGGAGCATTTGCGACCCCTCTACAAATGATATTCTCAGAGTCACTGAAGTCATCATCCATCCCAAGTGACTGGCTTTCGGCATCGATAACTCCAATATTCAAGAAGGGAGACAAACTTGACCCCCAAAATTATCGACCTATAAGCATCCTCTCCTCAGTTCCCAAGATACTTGAAAGAATCATAAGCGACCACGTTATTAACTTCTGCTCTGAAAAAAATATCATTCCTGAGTCCCAACATGGTTTCCTTCCCCGTCGTTCGACAACTACAAACCTTCTGTCGTGCCTTGCTGAGTGGACCAGAGCGCTCGACTCTGGAAATCCCGTCGATGTAATTTACTTGGACTTCGCGAGGGCATTTGACCGAGTTCCTCACAGACGACTCCTCTCGAAGCTGGAACATCTCGGACTGAGAGGCAAATTGTTGAAGTGGCTCGAGGCTTTCCTATCGAACCGAAAGTTCCGAGTACGAGTGGGTAAAATATACTCAACTGCAGAAAGGGCTGTGTCATCTGGTGTACCGCAGGGCTCTGTTTTGGGCCCAGTTCTCTTCCTGTTATATATTTCAGATCTACCGGCCTGCCTCAGATCGCGCTGTTCCATGTTTGCAGACGATGCCAAACTTTTCAACTCGCCACTTCTATCCTCTCACACTCTTCAAGCCGATTTGGATATACTTTCACGATGGTGTCACGACTGGTTGTTGCCTCTCGAAAGGGAAAAGTGTTGCGTCCTCCATATTGGCAAAAACAATCCACGCATATCCTACAATATCGACGGATACCAACTGCAATCGGTAACTAGCCACCTAGACCTTGGAATAACTGTGACTTCAGATCTCACCTGGTCGGATCACATTTCAACTGTGGTTGGGAGGGCAAGCAAATAACTTTCCTCCTCGGAAAGTCCTTCAGGGGTTCTGATTGTAGAGTCTATAGTTTCCTCTATAAAACCTACATCCGCCCGATAATCGTATACGCTAGACAAGTCTGGTGGCCATCGACCAGATTTGATGAGAATGCCCTTGAATCAGTTCAGCGTCGGGCCACTCGTTTACCCTACACTTACCCCAGACCATCCTATGAAGAACGATTGGGCATTTTTGGGCTAGACAGCTTTGCCGGGCGTCGTGATCGGGGAGACCTCATTTTTGCATACCAAGCCGGTCATCTTGGTGAGGATTTCAGGGACATGTTTCGGTTAAACTCCAACAATCTGAGAGGCCACCGTTTGAAGCTTCTGAAGGAACCATTCAAAACAACAACACGCCAGAAATTCCTCTCCAATAGGATTTTCAACCTCTGGAATGGGTTAACATCCACAGTTGTAGAAGCCCCTACGGTCAATACCTTCAAGAACAGATACGATGCGTGGAGAGCCCAACATCGCTAGTTTCTCACCTGTTCGCATTACTTTGTTTGATATCAGAATTCTATTTTTTTTTGTGTGTTTTCTAGTTTCTTTGTTCACATTCCAGTGTATTCAAATTTCCTGGGTTTATAGGTTCAACCTCAACCCTTCTCCATATTTAAATAAATAAATAAATAAATAAATATATTGACTGTTCCTGTTTCTAGTTATTTCATATCGTTCTAGCACAGTTAACCTCCAATAAATACCGTCTTTATGTAGTATTTCCAAGTTGTCTAGTGAAGTTTTGTGGTCATTCTCTATTAGATCGTTTCCTAGTGCCAGATTTGGTCTATTTTTCTCATGTTCTGTGAATCTCTTCTTCATTGTTCTCATTGTCATCCCAATAAAAGGAAGGCCAATCCGAACATGTTATCAGTAGTAATATCACAAGAGATTGAATTTCCGTGATGAGTCTATCATTTATTTTCAAACGAAAATGAATTGCTTGGAAACATCACGAGTCCGTAGGACGAGTGATGTTTCCACAAAGAGACTCATTTGAGTTTGGAAATAAAAGATAGACTCATGAGGTAAATTTAATCTAGTGTGATATTTCATAAGACTATTTCACGAACAAAATGAAAGGTCAGAAACTTCAATTCGAGAAAAGCAATGATAAACATGTAATGTTGACGTCTATAATTAATATTTATTAGTTGTTAAACCCTTAGTATCCATAGTTCAATCACAGATTAGTCTGTGGTTCAATCGCTGAAGAAACCGAAGTTGTCAGACCAATCATAATTCAGAGACATTCGGTATTATCGCGATAATACGAGCTGTCTTAGGACTGAGATTGGTCAGTTTTTGAAATGAGTGAAATAGTCAGTAGTAATATCACAAGAGATTGAATTTCCGTGATAAGTCTATCGATTTATTTTCAAAGGAAAATGAGTTGCTTGGAAACATCAGTGTCCGTAGGACGAGTGGTGTTTCCACAAATCAACTCATTTGAGTTTGGAAATAAAAATAGACTTATGAGGTAAATTCAATCTCGAGTGATATTTTACTATTTGACAAACAAAATGAAAGGTCAGAAACTTCATATTCGAGAAAAGCAATGAAACACATGAGATGTTGACGTCTACAATTAATATTTATTAGTGGTCAAACCCTTAATGGTATCCATAGTTCAATCACAGATTAGTCTGTGGTTCAATCGCTGAAAACACCGAAGTTGTCAGACCAATCATAATTCAGAGACAGTTGGTATTATCGCGATAATACGAGCTGTCTTTGGACTGTGATTGGTCAGTTTTTGAAATGAGTGAAATAGTCTTATACAGGGTGTTTTACCATAAACTGGACAAACATATATAGACGTGTAGATGACACCGAGGAAGTCATTTTTGCCACATGACAAATACCCCGTTTTCGACGCATAAGCGAGATACAGGGTGTTTAATGTCAACTTTGAGCAATATTCTGCGAAATGTGGTGAGTTATTCGTGATATTTGAAATTACAGTTCCTAGTCTCATCTCAGTATTTTTTAGGGCTCAATTGAATTCTGCTGTTGTATTTTGAAAAATAAAACTCAAAATGGTGGAAAACCTGCAAAGTTGGAACTTTTTTTTCTCGGTTGCCAATTTGGAAAGCATCATCTCAACGTACTCGATATTCTAAGATTTTCCGTAAAATTTTTTTCTCAAAATTCGAACTCAACTTTTTTTTTACATGTCTTCAGTGAAAGAAAAATTCCGTCCAAAATTTTTAGAATTTTTCATGGTTGAACTATCTTTCATTCTGAATACTAGTGTGGAAACCGAATGAAAGAATATCAATTGATTCCTTTTTCGTAGCCTTCTGAAGATTACGCTCGGAGTATTCATAATTTTTATTTGGAAAGAGAAGAAGGAAGAAGAAGCCGTACGAAGGCCATAATTAGGCTAATGGATAGATAGAAATATGAATTCATAAACCGAAAAAATTCGTTTCAAAAAACATTGGTAGGATTCGAACTGTCTACGAGTATGAATTGGATTAATTTTGAACCTATAAAGCTCCGTGACCAAGGCAACGCTAGTTAATCGAAAGTGCGGAGTTCGATTCCCACCAAAGTTTTTTGAAAAATTTTTTTTTCGGTTTATAAATGGGCGTTTCCATTGATTTTCAGAAAAAATTATTTCGGTAATATTTGACCCTCAGAATCTCGTATCAATTTTTTTTTTTTTTGTTGTCTATTTTTCGGAAAAAAAATTATTGAAAATACCAAAACGAACGTCAAATTCAAACGAGTATAAATGTATAAATCATAATTTGATTGGTTGGAACAGTACAGCGTTGCCAGGTTGCCATCCTCCTAACTATCCGTTATTCTCTATCACAGAAGATTCGTTCTTATCATGGTTCTAATTCTGTGATCACAGTTCACTTAAGCGGCTGACAAGCTGACATTGACTTTGACATGAGTGCAGGATAGGTGTTTGTTAAATTTTTATTCTGTGGTTTTATTTCTTTTATTTCAGACGACAAAATAGAATTAGCGGCAACTACGCCTTCTTGATAGCTTTCATCACAAATTAGATTGGTCATGGATGTGTACGTCATCACGGCAGTGTCCAATGAGGTTCCTAGGATAGCTACGTGATCATGGCGCTAATTCAAATTTCAATATTTTATTAATCTTAATAATAGAAAAAATGCGCAAAATTGAAAGTGAAAAATTGGTTAGGATTATGTTTTGGACTACTCTTAATATATTTATGTAAAAAAAAAATGGATTTTTTAATGTACTGGAAACGCCCATTCATATTTCTATCCGGGTCATTCTGGCAGCCCATTAGCCTAATTAGGTCCCTCAAAAATAATGAGTTGTGACCAGTAACCGTTATTTCAAATGTCACGCATAACTCACCACAGTTATCAGAATATTGCTCAAAGTTGACATTAAACACCCTGTATCTCGCTTATGTGTCGAAAACGGGTATATGTCATAAGGCAAAAATGACTTTCTCGGTGTCATCAACACGGCTATACAGGGTCTTTCACGAGGAACCCATATTTATACGGGAAACTACTGAACGTATTTTCATGAAATTCAGCACTTATAAGTATTTCACGATGCTGATGAAATCTAAAATATTTTCAAGGCATGAGCACCTCTGGTTTTTCCGGAAATGACGTCAACTTCCGTTTTTCAAATTAGAACACCATTTTTTTATTGCAGAAATAGATTCCTTATAAAATTTTAAGTTATTTTGATGTAACATTTTTCAGTTTTGGTTGGAAAATTCTCTCTGAGCGGGAAAATTCGAAAATAGAGCTCCGCTGAAACAAGAATAACTTCGAGGTTTTTGGATGGAAAATTTTCATTTTTGGGATTTTTCAAAATGTAAGATTGATGTATCCACTTTAAAAATCGAAATCGCGATTCATGATACAGGGGGTGAAAAAATCGCTTTCAAAGTTAGGGATGACAAAATCGTGAAAAATCAATTTTTTCAGATTAGAACCCCATTTTTTATGGCAGATATTGAATCTACGTTGAAAAATAATGTGAGTGTATGCATCACACCCTTGCCCTAAAGTGGATATCAACTCAGAAAATATCCATTTTAGGGCGAGGGTGTGATGCATACACTCACATTATTTTTTAACGTAGATTCAATATCTGCCATAAAAAATGGGGTTCTTATTTGAAAAAATTGATTTTCCACGATATTGTCATCCCTAACTTTGAAAGCGATTTTTTCACCTCCTGTATGAATCGCGATTTCGATTTTTAAAGTGGATACATCAATCTTACATCTTGAGAAATCCCAAAAATGAAAATTTTCCATCCAAAAACCTCGAAGTTATTCTTGTTTCAGCGGGACTCTATTTTCGATTTTTTTTTTCGAATTTTCCCGCTCAGAGAGAATTTTCCAACCAAAACTGAAAAATGTTACATCAAAATAACTTTAAATTTTATAAGGAATCTATTTCTGCAATAAAAAATGGTGTTCTAATTTGAAAAACGGAAGTTGACGTCATTTCCGGAAAACCCGGAGGTGCTCATGCCTTGAAAATATTTTAGATTTCATCAGCATCGTGAAATACTTATAAGTGCTGAATTTCATGAAAATACGTTCAGTAGTTTCCCGTATAAATATGGGTGAGGTTCCTCGTGAAAGACCCTGTATATGTTTGTCCAGTTTATGGTGAAACACCCTGTATATACCACTGTGCTGGAATTTATCGATAATTGATTTGTTGTTAATCAAAATATTTTTCAGAGTTCTGTGTCGCTTGTTCACTATGTTGTAGTCATATTCATCCAGAGTTGGGATGATTTTCCTATTCAACCTGTGATAAAATGGAATAGAAATAATATGCTTTTGAGTCGAGCGGTGAGGATATATTTTATCGATGATTATTTTTCTTCTTATTGAGGTTGGAACCTTATCTATGAGAAATCTTGGATATTGACTATTGCTACTTTCTGCTGATTGACTATTGCTACCGATTTGGTAAATTATTTTCAGTTCCTTCTTGTAATTTTCTTCAGAGAGTGGGACATGGGCGTCCCCAGAGGGGTACAGGGGGCAGCTTACCCCCCTAGAGCTCAAAAATCCCTTAAAAACTCATGAAATAATAGCATAACAAACGAAAATCAGTTGATTATTTCTATTCTGATTTTTCTGGCCCCCCTAGCTCAAAGGCTGGGGGAGCCCTTGGAGTGGGATGCTGAGAAGTCTATGGAACAGGAATCTGAACATTGTCCTTTTCATAGAGAGAGCAGGGTATGAATGGTATGGGATGACTGAGTCTGTCTGTGTGGGTTTCCTGTAGATATTGTAGGAGAAAATGTTGTCATCGTTCAATGTGACATTCAGGTCCAAAATATTGATCGAATTATTGATGGTCTTCTCTAAGGTGAACTTTATCTCAAATCTTGAATTCATGCTGACAAAAAAAACTACTTGTTCCACATTGGTTCCTGACCAACTGCAAAAGATGTCATCTACATACCTTCTCCACATGATGATCTTATCGCTATTGGGTATATTCATTATCTGCTTTTCCACATGATCAACGTAGATATCTGCTAGCAAACCACTAGATGGAGACCCCATTGCCAGACCATCCTTCATATAGTAGGTATATCAAGTTGACAAATTCAAAGAAATTTTTTTTTGTGATCATTGTGCAAAGGTTCATTATGTTTATGTTGTCTATATCTCCATTCAGTCATAATTATTATTGGAGTTACGTCGTTCAACGATATGGTCTTTGAGTAGGGACAGGGATTCTATAATAGGGAAATTGGTGTACAGATTAACGATATCAAATGAGATCAGATTGTACTTTTGGTGAGGGTTTAAGTTGAATGAACCAATATCTTCAATAAGTTCCAATGAATTCTCAATTGAGAATTTCGACCTGTATGTAAGCTTATTGATGAAAAGATCACTTATAAACCTAGAAATCTTATGGCTGGGGGAACCGGCTGCGGAAGCAATGTTCACGCCTAAAGTGAACGCTTTGAATAATTATTCTGAATTTTCGAAATTCTTATTCCTTTTGAATTAATTTCTCCATACTGGGAATTCCCATATGGATAGTCATTGTTCAGGTGCGAAAAGAATTCGCGTCAGCTGTAGAGCACATACATATGTCGTATGTTTGTTTCATTTTCATATTTTTCATTCAGTTGACTGATTGATTTAATCGTGAATAATTCTGCTTTCGATAATTGGTAATTCTGCTTCCTTTCGTGAATTCGGAAAATTTTAGTTTTCCTGTGATTCGCAATTTTCAGTGATTTCGATTCAATCGAATTACATTCATTTAAAACTTTCATTTGTGCGAATTATTTCGAACAAAAAACTGTTACCAGTGGCGTGGTTATTTTAAAATACCACAAGGATAAGTGTTGGGTCTTCTCGTAAGTTTGAGGCTGAAGCGATCGCTAAGTGTTAGAGGTTCGCGCATAAACCAAGTCAACACTGGTGACTTCTTTGTCGTGGAAAACATCGCTGGTTTTCCATCATTCATTATGATTGACACTTCTTCGCTGTGAATAGTGCTTTTGATACTTCTTCGAAGTTTTGATTGATCTTGAATACGCTACGCTTTAATTTGTCTTGGATAATATCACGCTTTTGATCACAACCGCATATATTTCTTGAATATTTTCGCTTTTTGATTGTGTTTTCAACACCGCAATTTGATTGTGTTCGTAACACCGCTATTGGAACGAAAAGGAACTGGAGCTGATCCCGCAGCAAAGGGTCCCTGAGAAGAGCTGGGATTTGGAGCAGAGACGCTAAGATTTTGCTATTTCGGTAAGTCATCATTGTTGACCGCAATATTTTCAGGATTTCTTGTATTTCTGTATATCTCGCTTTCGCTCCAGCTTCAACCTTACACATAAAAAATCAGTCCACATATCTCCACAAATTACCTGAGCTACCGGAACAAACATTGGTCCTTCGGGCCGGATATTGAATTTTCGCATAAATTGTTGTAATTTGTCTAATTAATCAGTGAGTTTTTACATTGTTTAATAGAATTTTTTGCTCCGCACGGCTCGTGACGTAATCCACCAGTCCCGCTATCTTATCACAGCATATTTTCGCTTATCGATTTGATCGAATTGAAATTACCTCGTTTACGCACACGTTTGTGATATCGTTCCATACTTTTGAAATCATGGCTGATATCAAACTGAAACGCGCGGAACATCTCAGAACTTCATGTATCAACGAAATTGCGTCACTTCTAGATCTCGCAAAGAAATCCATTACGGATTCAAAAAACAAAACATTGTTTAAAATTCGTTTCACCGAAATTGATGATGTTCGCGAGGAATTTAATAAACATCATCAAACAGTGACTATTATCATGTTGCAAAGTGAAGAAAGTACTGATTTAGGATCAGAGGAGAAGTTGAGACAGAAATTTCAAGATGATTATTTTGAAATTAAAAGCATCTACACCCAATTATTCGATCCAAATGGAGATTCGCTCAATGTTTCATTATCTCGCAAACAGAGTGTTTCTTCCTTTCCTCAGAAAACTTGTAACGTTCGCCTTCCAAAAATAGAAATTCAGAAATTCAAAGGTGATTATACGAATTTCGTAAGTTATATTGATGTATTCGATGCTTTGGTTCATGACAACTCGTCGCTCACAGAAATCGAAAAATTCAATTATTTGATTTCTTCCTTAGAAGGTCCACCCCTATCTCTTGTCAGGACTTTACCTATGACCGCTGATAATTACCAGATCGCATATGATTCACTTGTGACTCGTTTTTCCAATGAAAGATTAAGAGCTCAAGCTCATTGGAACGCTATAGAAAGTACCAGTAAAATTAATTGTGGTGTTCGATCTGCCCTTCGTAACTTGCTCAATACGTTCAGTGAAAATTTGGCTGCACTTAAAAACATGAATCTTCCTGTAGAATCATGGGATTTTATAATGTTCATGATGTTGATAAAACGCTTAGATACCGCAACTGTTGCCCGCTTCGAATTAGAAAACCCATCTTCCTCAATTCCAGATTACAAATCGCTTATTGAGTTTCTAGACAAGTATTGCATTGCAATGGATACAATAGGGACGCCGCAAAACTCCACTAATACTAAATCCTCTAACGCTAGAAAATTTGAAAAATCACGCATTGATACCTTCTTTTCTAATGATACCAAAAATTCCCGCTCAAAAACATCTCCTATATGTGTAGTATGCAAGCAGTATCATATGTTACATTCTTGTCCCCAATTTTTAGAAAAAACTCCGCAAGAACGTCATTCCTTTGCGAAGCAGAAACATCTCTGTTTCAATTGTTTGAGTAGCATTCATGATCTACGATCTTGCAAATCTCTAAACACTTGTCGAAAATGTCACCTACGCCATCATACTCTATTACATCTCGCTCAGTCTTCCAATGATACCCCTGTTGTCACACAGGAACCTTCGACTTCCACGGATAAGTCCGTTTTGTCCGCATCTATTGGTGTCTCTAATCGGTCATCTGCAGTTCTTTTGTCCACTGCTTTGATCGAGGTCCGAGATAACTTTGGCGACTTTCATTTACTTCGTTGCCTTATTGATAGTGGATCAATGTCCTCGTTCATAAGTCGAAAGGCCGCAAATTTGTTGGGTGTTCCTCGCCGGAAAATTGATGTTGAGGTAAAGGGTCTGAATCTAATGAAGACAAACACAACACATGGTTGTTTGACTTTAATGTTTCGCCCATTCAAATTAGGTAACCCAATTTTGATAACAGACGCAATAATTTTGGATAAAATTTGTGATGAGTTACCTGCTTATAAGATCCCTGAATCTTGTTGGTCCCATTTGAAACATTTAAATTTAGCTGATGAAAACTTCCATTCACCTGGTAAAATAGACATTTTATTGGGTGCTGATATATTTTCAAAAATTCTATTGCCTGAACAGATAGTTGGACAACCCGGTCAAATTGATGCTGTTAACACCAGTCTGGGGTATATTTTGATGGGAAGGTTTGGCTGCCAGGCAGCCCCGCAAATATCATCATTTTTCGTGTCAAATTCCGAATTTTTGATTGACAGATCTTTGCAAAAATTTTGGGAACTTGATAATGTACCCTCAGTAGATCCATTATCTCCTGATGATAAATTGTGTGAAAAATTATTGGCTGATCAACATTTTCGTGACAAAAAAGGCCGATATGTTGTTTCTCTTCCATTCCGAAATTGCCTTCCCCAGTTTACTGGAATGCGAGATCTGGCATTGCAACGATTCATGTCGCTGGAACGTAGGCTCGCGAAGAAACCAAATCTTTATAAGCTTTATGCTGATTTCATGCGCGATTATTTAGAATCCAATCATATGGAATTGGTTCCCCGTCATCTCATCAACAAAAATTCCTTTTATCTTCCTCATCATTGTATAGTGAAAACTCAAAATAATCAACCTAAAATCCGAGTCGTATTCAATGCCTCCGCCAAATCACCATTTCAGGAGGAAGGTTCACTAAACGATCATCTCCTAACTGGTAGAAAACTTCAAAAAGACATCATTTCTATTTTATTAAAATTCCGCTTGCATGAATATTGTTTATGCGCTGATATCAGACAAATGTATCGCATGATTCGCATAGATCCCGAACATGCCGATTATCAACGGATCATTTGGAGATTTTCAGTCGATGAAGATCCGCAAGATTATAGATTGCTCACAGTCACTTATGGTGTTAATAGTGCTCCATATCTCGCTCTACGCACCCTCGTTCAATTGGCTAGGGATGAGGGGGTAGATTTTCCCTTGGCTTCAAAGGCCTTACATGAAGACACATATGTCGACGATATTGTCACTGGAAGTTCCACATTGGACGGCGCTAAATGTCTTCTAAATGAATTGATAGGTCTGTTGAAAAGAGGTCAATTCGAACTTAGAAAATTTTCTGCTAATTGTCCTTCCATTTTGTCAGGACTACCGCCTTCTCACCTCTCAATTGATCCTCTATCCTTTGACAGAAACGATGAACCTTCTTCTCTCAAAGTTTTAGGTTTACAATGGCACCCATCTAAAGATTGCTTTAGTTTTAGCGTGGAATACTCGGAGGCATCTTCTACCAAACGCCACTTGCTATCACAAATAGCTCGTATGTACGACCCCATTGGCTTCTTAGCGCCAACGACTTTCCTTTTAAAACACCTTATGCAAAAGGTTTGGTCCTCAGGTACTGGTTGGGATGATGAACTTCCACCTGAAGTCGCTAGAGTATGGGAAGCCTTCAAGGCGGAAATCTCACTCTTATCTTCTATCTCTATTCCACGCAAACTAATCTCACCCAATGCGAAATCCTATCAGCTTCTGGGATTTTGTGACGCTTCTGAACGGGGCTATTGTGCCGTTGTATATATACGCATCATCGATCAACAGGATCTAGAATATAATAAATTTGTTTGTTCCAAAACCAAAGTTGCTCCCCTCAAACGAATCACTATTCCTCGCCTTGAGCTTTGCGGTGCTGTTCTATTATCTTATCTGCTCGCATTTTGCTTAGACACTTTTGCTGAAGCCCTCAATTTCACTAAAGTGCTCGCCTTTTCAGACTCTCAGATAGCTTTAGATTGGATAAAGGGATCTCCACACCGATGGCCCACATTCGTGTCAAATCGGGTTGCTCATATACAAGACCAAATACCTAGTGCTTCATGGCATCATATCGATTCGCAAAACAACCCTGCAGATTGTGGATCTCGCGGGTCATTGCCTTCAGAATTTGTCTCTCAGTCGATGTGGTTTGATGGACCCAAAGAACTTCCCTTATTGCTTAGCTCACCCCCTTCGAATGTTAAGTTAAATTGTCAGATTGAGGTGGATAATTTTTCTGCAGCAATTGCAGATGAATCGCATTTTTCCATTTATATTTACCTACTAGACAAGTTCTCCTCACTATCTAAAATTCAGAGAATTCTGTCCTATATTCTTCGTTTCGGCAATAATAGTAAAAAGGGAACTGAAAAACGCTTTGAAAACTTGACACTAAAAGAGCTCAATGAAGCTCTACTTCATTTGGTTAAAGCTACGCAACAACATGCCTTTTCTTCCGAACTCAGTAAGAAAACTCCTTCAAAACATTTCCGGAAATTACAAGTTTTCAAGGATGAACAGGGTATATTAAGAGTCGGTGGTAGGCTCAATTCCTCTTCGCTATCTTTTGAATCTAAACATCCAATGCTTCTACCACAGAAAGGTCGCCTAACGTCTCTTGTAATTGATATGTACCACAAAAAATATTTGCATGCAGGACTGCGTACGCTTCGATTTCTTATTGCCCAGAGATTTTGGATTCTCAGTGGTAAGAAAGCCATATCTTCAGCGCTCAGTAAATGTCTGACATGCTTCAAAATTCGACCCAAATCATTTCAACCCCCTATGGGTGCACTACCCGCTTCTCGCGTCTCCCAGGTTAAACCTTTCAGTAACAGCGGTGTAGATTACGCCGGTCCTTATTTTATTACAATGGGTCGTCATAGAGGAGCAAAAAAGACCAAGGCTTACGTCTGTTTATTTGTGTGCTTTGCCACAAAAGCACTCCATTTAGAATTGGCCACCGATCTTTCGACAGAAACCTTTTTGTCTTCACTTCAACGCTTCATCGCGCGTCGAGGCAGAGTAAGTCATTTGCACTCCGACTGTGGCACCAATTTCGTTGGCGCCAATCGCGAATTAAACAAAATGATGAAGTCCGCCTCTGAACGAGAAAACATTCAATGGCATTTTAACCCCCCTTCTGCTCCGCACATGGGAGGTTTGTGGGAGGCAGGTGTCAAATCTGTTAAAACGCATCTCACTAGAGTATTAGGCTCTCAAATCCTCACTTATGAGGAATTCCAAACAGTTTTGTGCCTTATCGAAGCCATTCTTAACTCTCGGCCGCTGGAAGCCTTAACTTCAGACCCAGAGGACGTATCAGCGCTTTCACCAGGGCATTTCCTCACTACTGAGCCACTCAATGCTCTTCCATATCCAGATACTGACCACATTCCGTTGAATCGTCTCAGTCGTTGGCAATGTCTGCAACGTATTCAGCAAGATTTTTGGAAGCGTTGGCATAGGGAATACCTAAACACGTTGCAACAACGCTCGAAATGGTTTTCTCCCGATGAAAACCCTCCTAAGATAGGAGATTTAGTCATCATCAAAGATGAGAGACTCCCTCCTTGTCAGTGGGCCCTTGGGCGTATTGTCTCGCTATCCAACGCCGCAGACTTAAAATCACGCGTTGCGTCCGTCAAAACCCAGACTGGGTCTTTGAAGAGGCCTGTCGTCAAATTATGTCCCTTACCCATTTGAAAACTTTTACGCATATTTCATTTTGATTTCTCTAAATTACGTAAGATTTAATAATTATTTGTTGTAATAATTTTTTTGTATTTAGTGTGTGACAAGTCACTCACTCGCACTCAACATAGAAATCGCTGAAGGCCATTCCTTTTTTCAAACGCTCGGTTAATTTGTTTTGCCATTTTTCGCGGCCCGGAGAATGTTGGGTCTTCTCGTAAGTTTGAGGCTGAAGCGATCGCTAAGTGTTAGAGGTTCGCGCATAAACCAAGTCAACACTGGTGACTTCTTTGTCGTGGAAAACATCGCTGGTTTTCCATCATTCATTATGATTGACACTTCTTCGCTGTGAATAGTGCTTTTGATACTTCTTCGAAGTTTTGATTGATCTTGAATACGCTACGCTTTAATTTGTCTTGGATAATATCACGCTTTTGATCACAACCGCATATATTTCTTGAATATTTTCGCTTTTTGATTGTGTTTTCAACACCGCAATTTGATTGTGTTCGTAACACCGCTATTGGAACGAAAAGGAACTGGAGCTGATCCCGCAGCAAAGGGTCCCTGAGAAGAGCTGGGATTTGGAGCAGAGACGCTAAGATTTTGCTATTTCGGTAAGTCATCATTGTTGACCGCAATATTTTCAGGATTTCTTGTATTTCTGTATATCTCGCTTTCGCTCCAGCTTCAACCTTACACATAAAAAATCAGTCCACATATCTCCACAAATTACCTGAGCTACCGGAACAATTTGACATTTTTAGCAACGGATTTTCACGTCAGCTTCATTCCATATTCGTTTGTCGAGCTCGAGCAGTCTTATATCGGAATAGGAGTCATCGACAGTATCCTGCTGATATATAGGTAACTATATTATTCTGTTATTTTTGAGCGCATTTATCCTTTCATTTGTGTTGGGTTTCAATTAATTTCATATATATCATACAGTCCACTAGCTCTATCTTTTTCTCACTCAGAAAATTATATTTCGAAAAATAAACTTAAATAATTGAACCACACTTCAGTTGGTTAACTGAAACTCGCCCCAACACGTATTGGTCCTTCGAGCAGGATATTAAGCTCAATTTCAAGCTCATTTTCTTAAAATTCGAGAGTTCGAGTCAAAAATTCAAAAATCTTCGTTTCATAGCGGCCATTAAATATTCAAATATACGACGATCATCACAATCTGGCAATATCGCTTCCACAGCTGACAGGTCTCATACATCTGTTTCCATCGAGATATTCAGTTTCATCACTTTTTAATCTGCTTTTTACTGTTTGTCTCTGTTTCTTATTCGATTTCTTCATAATAATGCCACCGAAGACAGATACAGGCATTAAAGCATTAGATAAGTTGATCGAAAAAAGGGCCACCATATTTTCAACTGTCACCGGAATTTGGCACAGAGTAAAAGACTACGATGTAACACAATTGTTTGAATTACAAGCATACCGAGAAAGAATTTCTGGGTATGAGGCTAAATTTGAAGCTATACAGGAGGAAATAGTTGAGTTCAATTGCGAATTATCAACCGAAGATCGTATAGATACGGCGAAGTCGGAATTGGCGTTTGCCGAAATAACAGCTCGAATAACGGGACTGTTTTTATCTTTAAAACGACAAGAAACATTGTCAACGCCTGCATCAAATTCGCGAACTTCGAGTTCAAATTTTGAATCCCTTTTGCTTCCAGAAATAAATATTCGCCCCTTTCCTGGCGAAAGCGCTGAATGGCCTGAATTCTTTCAGTTGTTTAATTCTTTGGTCCATGAAAATAACAGTTTGGCCCCCATACAAAAATTCCAACTTTTAAATGTCTGAGAAATGATGCTCTTTCGGTCGTATCGGGGTTACAATTGTCAAATGACAACTATGATTTGGCATATCAGGCTTTAAAATCTCGTTTTCAGAATCCTCGCATGTTAGCAACAATGTACCTGAACGAAATTCTGAATTTCAAAGCTGCAAGTAATAATTCGGTTTCGCATCTCAAAGAATTTTTGAAATGCCACCAAAATTCTGTAAATGCAATAAAAGCCCTGAATATAAAGGACTTATCAGATTTTCTTCTATTTTCGATAACATTGCGTAATATTGACCCGTATACGAGAAAAGCGTTTGCAGGTCAACTTAATTCATCTGAGATTCCCGAATATAGTGCCTTGCTTGAGTTTGTAACGCAGCAGTTAAAGGCTCAGGAATTTTGCGAGCAAAGTTCTCCCAAATCTGCAACTAAATCAGCACCATTTCATTCAAATAATTATGATAAAAATAAAACAAAAAAATGTTTTGCTCGCAAATTCTGCATCCACCCCTCAAAGCTATAGTGATTCACGTAGATTTCCGAATTCCAGAACGTTTCGTTGTCCGAAATGCTCTGATTCGCATCCATTATTCGCCTGTGCCTCCTATTTAAATTTGTGCAGACAAGACAAATTTGAATTTTTGAAAAATTCCAAGCGCTGTTTTAACTGCCTTAGTCTTCACAATTTCAAAGATTGCGTTTCCAAAAATTCCTGTAGATTGTGTAGGTCAAATCGTCATCACACCAGCCTCCATCCCGATAACGAATCTTTTTCCAGTAACGAATCTGCCAATCAATCTAGTGGACCATATCAAATTCCAAGTAAAACAAATCACGTTGAAAATCAGCCTTCAGCATCCCATTCCACTCCTTCAAATGATGTTATTAATTCTTATCACATCAATAGAAAATCGGTCTCCGTAAACCAAGTACTTCTTGGCACTGTTCAGGTAAGAATAGAATCCGCTGACGGTTCAATGATATGTGTGAGGGCTGTTTTAGACCCTGGATCCCAGATTTCGGCCATAAGTCAACCCCTAGTCGAAAGATAAGACTTGAAACTGGATCCTGTCAATATGTCTATTTCTGGTATTGGTCAATCAAGTGCAAATCCGTTAGGTTTAGTGAAATGCAGATTGTATCCTAGAGTGGGATCAAAGTTCTTACCGGTGGATGTATTGCCGGAAATAACAAATGATATTCCTTCTGCTCCCTTATCACAGGAGGTGTTCAAGCATTTTCAGCATTCGAATTTGGCTGATGAAGCTTTTCACCTTTCTCGACCAATAGATATGCTGTTAGGCGCTGATATGTATTCGCTGATTTTCGATCGCGACGGCCGAATTTCATCTTCTGGATATCCTACAGCCGTTAACACATTTTTCGGTTGGACTATCATAAGTCCTATAAAGGAATTCTATTCGTCATGCAAATCGGTTCCTTTCACTCAATCTGTTCTTCATGATCAGTTACAGAAATCTTGTTCATTGGAAGAGGTTCGAGATACCTTTGTTATAGATCGTATAGATGAACATGAAAAAAAACATTTCCTATCCATTCACTCTCGTGATGGAAATGGTGAGTATACTGTTTGATCACCTTTGAAGTTGGAGGATACGCCTCCAGATCATTCTCATAATTCCAATTGGCCACCACCTTTCACCGATCATGATCTTAGTTCAGATCCGTTAAAAGTTTTAAAAACTAATGTCAATGTTGCAGGTGCAAACGAGCTTCCAGTAAATTCACGTTTAATGTTTATAGAAAAATTTTCAAATTTAAATACATGAAAAAGAGTTTTCGCCTTTCTCAAAAGGATTATTTTCAACTGCCACCGCGAATGTAATTCAACGACAAAATTGTCTGGCCCAATTTCTCGGCATGAGTTGGAGAAAGCTCTCCAATCCATAGTGTTAATCACACAACATTATTATTTCAATCAAGTGCGGCAGAATTTATTACAAAAAAAAAACAATCGAAAAACAAGCTATAATAAAAAAATCATTTTTTAAGACAAGCTTTTATAATAACAACACTCCGCCATTTTGAAGCCGCCATCTTGAATTCCTCAATTTTGAAAAATCGTAATTTCCGACCCAGAAAACCCCCAGATACCAATTTTGAATAGAATCGGATCATAATTACAAAACTCGTCCGCCATATTGTAGCCGCCATCTTGAATTTTTCAAGTTTGACGGAAGAATCATCATTGTCGAACCCAAAAACCCCCAGATACTAATTTTGAATGGAATCGGATGATAATTACAAAACTCATCCGCCATTTTGGAGCCGCCATTTTGTTTTTTTCTATAAAAAATATTTCATGATGCATTGTCACCAGAATTATGTACACCTGCCAAATTTCAAATCAATCGGACGATTAGAAGTGTGTCATATTCAACTTGCAAGATTTGATTACAGACAGACAGACAGACAGACAGACAGACACCGGGACAGGTGAAACTAAATAAAAGCTTTTAATAATTTTCAACATCAAATCCTTATAGCGATTCTGCATTGTTGATCAGGTTGGGAGGTAGACAACAATTCTCTTCTTTACCACCGAATGCGAAGCATCCAATTTTGCTTCCGAAAAAATTAGCGTTGTCGCGTTTAATATGTCCCCATTTTCATTCTCGCTTCATTCCGGTCCTAACACGACTTTGTCTTTCATTATTGGATTTCATCATTGGATTTTGTCTGTACGAAATCTATTACGGGAGTGCATTAGAAAATGCATCGCATTCACGAAATTTCAACCCTTCCCATAGAGTCAATATTTCACGTCCTTTTAGTAAGGTGGATGTGGATTTTTCAGGCCCCTTTACCTATCGGTCAAGTAGTGCCCGAAAACCAACGAGAATGAAAGCATTTCTTGTGCTCCTCATTTCTTTCGTCATTAAGTCAGTTCATTTGGAACTAGTATTTTTCCTCACCGTGGAGGTTTCCTTATCGACTCTGGAGCGATTTATCGTTGGACGAGGCCTACCCCAAGAAATTTGGTCTGATAACAAAGGCAATTTCATCGGATCCTCGCGCTATTTTGATAGGGATTCTGAGTTCTTGAAGTCGAATAATTTCGATATATGCGATGGTTTGTCTGATAGATCCATCAAATAGAAGTTTATTCCTCCATACGCGCCCCATTTCGGAAGTTCAGCCAAGTGTCTGCTCCTCGAATCTCTAAATTCTGCTGCTTGTACATTCGAGAAACTTGCAGCGATTTTCACTCGTGTTGAAGCGGTTTTGAATAGAAGCCCATTTTGCCTTTGTCCTCTGATCCCTCCGAGTCCGCGGACTTTTTGACACAAGGACACTTCCTGATAGGCTCCCCATTGTTGTCTATTCCCGAATTGATGCTTGATGATGTTCAAACGCCCATCAAACGTTGGGAACAACATGAAAAATTGTTTCAACAATTCTGGAAACAATGGTCACGCGAGTAACTCCACACATTGATTCAGCGTCATAAATGGGAAACACAAAACGGTTGTCCATCTATTGGAGATTTAGTTTTGATAAAGGGCATAGATTCCAAACCCGCCACTTGGCCTATCGGACGTATAGTCGAGTTGCATCCGGGACCCGATGGTACGATTCGAGTTGCGTCTATAAAGACCGCAGCCGGTCAATATACGAGAGCACTAACAAGATTGGTGCCTCTGTTCTGTTTTCTGTGAGATCTCTTCAAATTTTCTCAATTTTAATTCATTGAATTGAACTCTACTATTTCCAAAGTTCTGTAAAATTCACACAATTTTACGGCGGCCTGTTTTGTTCACGCCAAAAGTGAACGCTTCAAATAATTATTCTGAATTTTCGAAATTCTTATTCCTTTTGAATTAATTTCTCCATACTGGGAATTCCCATATGGATAGTCATTGTTTAGGTGCGAAAAGAATTCGCGTCAGCTGTGGAGCACATACATATGTCGTATATTTGTTTCATTTTCATATTTTTCATTCAGTTCATTGATTGACTTAATCGTGAATAATTCTGCTTCCGATAATTGTTAATTCTGCTTCCTTTCGTGAATTCGGAAAATTTTAGTTTTCCTGTGATTCGCAATTTTTAGTGATTTCGATTCAATCGGATTACATTCATTTGAAACTTTCATTTGTGCGAATTATTTCGAACAAAAAACTGTTACCAGTGGCGTGGTTATTTTAAAATACCACAAGGATAAGTGTGCCCAATTTGACATTTTTAGCAACGGATTTTCACGTCAGCTTCATTCCATATTCGTTTGTCGAGCTCGAGCAATCTTATATCGGAATAGGAGTCATCGACAGGATCCTGTTTGCTGATATATAGGTAACTATATTTTTCTGTTATTTTTGAGCGCATTTATCCTTTCATTTGTGTTGGGTTTCAATTAATTTCATATATATTATACAGTCCACTAGCTCTATCTTTTTCTCACTCAGAAAATTATATTTCGAAAAATAAACTTAAATAGTTGAACCACACTTCAGTTGGTTAACTGAAACTCGCCCCAACACTTATGCTTTTGTCCGATTTATGTAATTTGACAAGACTATACAGCTCTGGCATCTGTGGATTTTTCTCCTTCATAGTATAATGGGATTCATTGAATTTCTGTAAGTTTGGGTTCGAATTCCTTGAGGTATTGGTGACCTAACTAACAAATTTAGAAAAAGGATTTTTGTTACATTTTATTAAGTTATTTTCTGCCAAATGCTGCTTATGCCTTCCCTTTTCGTTCGTGCAAAACTGTAAGCGACATTTTCAATTTTCAAATCATTTTTCTAACATGGGCTGATTTTAGGCATCGAAATACGTTCATATAAAACTACTTATTGAAAATATACTACGGCATGAAACCTCGAATGTCTTTGTTGTTAATGAAACAAAAGATAGAAAACTATATATTTTTGGAAAGGAGAATGATTCGAATGAGATCAAAAATTATAGGGTGTTCCATTTGAATTTGACCAACATTAGTAAAACATCCTGTGTTGATGAGATGAATTGCCAGCCAAGCCTAAAAAAATCTCTTTGATGAACTAGTGAAAACCCCATCTCTTTGGAGCAATGAATAAGCTGTTTCAAATCAGTCACTCTTATTTGGGACACCCTCAGTGGCGTAGCGGAGGCCCCCGCAGACACCGCGGTGCAGGAGGGCCCCGGTACTGGAGGGGCCCCCGAGCCAAACAACTCTGATCTATACAGGGGGCCCCAACTGAAGTTTTCGCGTTTTCGTTTTTGCGCTACGCCACTGGACACCCTGTATATTCATACTCTTGGGGACTGGTGCGAACTTGTGTCCTATGTTTAGTGTTTTCATTTCGTCATTGGTAAACTCGACTCCAGAAAGGTTAGTGAACCGATTGTGGAATGTATGTCCTGTGGTCGATGGATCATCTGGTGAGTGTGCTCCATGTACTTATGCTCATGTTCACCACTGTCAATTTGTTCTTCTTTTCTTTGTCATCGATCAATCTTTTTAGTTTCAATCTTCTCATCCGGTCTGATTCAAAATATGAGTAGAAAATGTCTTCCTCTAGACTTTCGATCAATGTCTGGTATTCTATTGTGTAGAGGTATAAGAGTAGATAGTGATGAAGAAACTTCAGCTTTGTATCAACTATGCCAGAAGTCCGGAATTATTGTCGAACACCATTATCTCACACTTATGCAGAAAGTCTATATGTTGTCTCACTTGATGTCTTTTGTGCATTGTAAATCTTAGGTGTATGAGAACCTTGGATAGCTCCAATCCTTTAATATAAGTGATGAATTTCTCCATAGGTATGTTCGTGTTCATATAAGTGAGGGGATATAATAAAACACACTATCTTTCATAAAATTCTATTGGCGATCGATTTCGGCGTGTATTGCCATCTTCGGGCCAGCTGAAAATACAACCAATCTGTTATCTATAGACTACAACGAATATAAAATTAAATTATGATTACTTATTCTTAGATCTATCTTTAGTGAGGTTATGTGTTCTCCTGTTCTCTTACCGTCTTTGTAGATCACAATTTCATGGATGTTATAGCAGAAATTACTTCCACTTTTTTGAAAGGGATATTAGAATTGAGAAGAAAAGTTTCCTAAACATGTGACCTGGATTATGCAATCCTTTCACATGCGTATCATCAGTTGACCGATGAAACAAACACAAGCGTTGGTTCGGCCCGCTGCGTATGCGGTTCGTGGGTCCGAGTTGGGGAATAGGGACAAAGGAGGTTTTCACATGCGTGCGGACCATCCTTAGGCTATAGCCGTGAAATATTGTGGAGTATTCCAGAAGTAGGAACCGATCGGCAATCTAGAGTGCCGTTTTGATCTAGAATTTTTGGTCGCTACATTAATTAGGAGTTGTTACACCAGGGTTTCTATGCATTTTGATAGGAATTAAATGACAGTTATTCTATTTTCACTTTAACTAATTTAAATAACCGTCATTTCGCTACTCAGTAGCTTCTTCAGATTTTATATTTTTGAATAACTTCAATTCAGAAATAGCTGATTCAAAAATGTGAAATCTGAAAAAGCTACTCTGCTACTATGTGGCGAAACATTTGTTATTTGAATAATTCAAATTGAAAATAGAATAACTTGTAATTTAATTGCTATTTAAATGAATTTCCATCAAGTGGTGATCGAGTCAATCCAATATTTCAAATCTAGTTGTAATTTTGCCATTGAATTATTAAGAATATTGTGATTTTCATTATATAAAAAACTCAGTTCATTCACAGAATATAAATGTTCAAAAATATTTATATACTAATCTTGCCTGATAGTCATCCCAACAAACTAGAATTTTTGGACAATCAAGACCTCAATCTTTGCAAAGAGTGGTTATGTAACAACCAACTGACAACAAATGTAGCAAAGACTGACCACATTGTTACAAAATAACAAACAATCCTGATTGTGATATGCGCTTCCTTATCTACAGTTTCTACAAGTTCTTTCCAAATACCCGATATTCGAATTTATGTTTAAACCATGGATGATACTGAATCTCTACTATAAAAATAAAGATTTGTGATTTCAATATTGGGAGGATATGGCTCAGATCTGTTTGATGCAAGAAGATTTCAAGAATCTTTTTCAATGACAACAGTAAGTTTATTCCATTCACTTCAATAAAGTATCCCGGTTGTTCATGATTTAGGTTTATCAAGTTCTTCTACTTAAATCTTGGCACTCGTGAAAGTCAAATGGTTCTGAGAGATGTTGCCACTGCCATTTTCTGTTTTCACTTTTTTAATGAACTTTGTAAATGGAGTTAGTTCTATCAAAGTGATAAAGGTTTCGTAGTACAACTACATTTTTATACTGGTGTATTTCAAGTGGTGCAAAAAGGTATTTAAATATCTTCTATACTTCTATAGGCTTATTTCTTGAGGATTTCGAAAAGTTTCTCTGTCGGGTTATTCGAGTACTTTTATTCTTTTTTCGAATAAACTTTCACAAAGTAACGAACTATGCTGCCCATTATTTTTCAGTGAAATTTCAATACTCGATTCTTGATTTTCGTACAAGAAAAACGCATATCTGAATCTTTTAACCATATTCATATGAGAACGTGAATATTTTCAGTATAATCAGAGAAAAAATTTTCTTTGACGTTCGTCAGGTCTTTGGAATGATTGAATTCACATAATATTTTCTCAAATTCATCATTTTCCCAAAGTAAACGAACATTTTGATAAATACGTAATCACTACGATCTCTATGTGGAAACGACAACGTTGCGTATGTGTATGTATCTGACAGGAAAATGACTATTACATAACATTGTCAAAATATACACGGTGAAATATGTCAGAATATCATGGCCAACCGGGATACTTGATGAAAGTGAATGGAGTATGAGTTCGCTTATTCAACAGATTGATGGCCGATAATAACCTTCCCCCTCAAATTGGTTTTTGATATACAGGATGATAGAGTGAAATTTGAAAGTTCAATAAAACTCAAACCAATCAACGAGCAGATTTCCCGTAATCTTTTCCAAACAAAGAATTCACACAATAATAATTCCAATTTATATGAATTTAGAAATACGGAAAGAGTTTTCACTTCTTGCGGGAATCGGATGGTTCTTGTACAAAGCAACAACAGTGTCACGCTCCAAATCCATAGCGGCAAATGGTCTTTGATAGCGGCGACTGACGATATACGCATCCATGTGAAAACAAATGCAGTCGACTGACATTGAGTTCGACCGACCATCTTGATGGTCCCATGTGAAACGGCTCTTAGTATTTTTTGTGCTCAATTCAATCAAAATGGCGGAAAACCTGCAAGGTGTGATTTTTTTATTTTCGATTGCAACAATGTATAGATTGCATTATTTCAATTCGATGCTCTCAGATTTTCTGTGGAAAAGTTTTCTGAAATTCGAACTCAATTTTATTTTCCACATGTAGTAGTAGTAAGTAGCAGTAAAAAAATTCACCCAAAACTGTTGGAATCTTTCAAGGTTGAACCATCTTTCATATTATTACTGAAATATCCATTAATTTTCTTTTCGTAACTTCTCGAAAATTCAGCTGTAAGTAAGTACGTACAAATTTATTTTTCATAGAACAGGTGGCCTTAAGAAGGCCAAAATTGCTAATGACTGCCAGAATAAGCCGAAAATAAATATTTTTTTTCAGTGCCTGTGAATCCAGCTCTCCCCACGTTCGGACAATACCATTGCTTGGTAACGGTTAATAAAATTAGAATAAATCCAATTCATGAGCTGAAGGTCAATGGCTCATTGTCTGCTTTCAGTCAATAAAGAATAATCTCTTTCTCTCTCTCCAATTCATGCTTGGGAGGTAAGGTGACTCTACTGTTGGCAAATGAAGAGAATTCGATTACTGCCAAAATTATTTGATCATTTTTTTATTAGTGTATGAATTCAAACTTCTAGCCGGGTCATTCTGGCAGCCCATTAGCACACTTTTGGCCTTCGTTAGGTGAAAATTTGGAAAGTACTCCTAGCGAAATCTTCGAAGGGCTACAAAAAAAACCGATGGATATTTTCGAATTCTGTGTTCATATCAGAATTCAGAATGAAAGATGGTTTAACTTTGGAAGATTCCAACAATTATGGGTGAATTTCTTTCCACTGTAGACTTGTAAAAAAAAGTTGAGTTCGAATAGCGGGAATTTTTATTCACGGAAAATCTCAAAAACTTTGATACATTGAGAGAATGATATCTAATTTGTCAATCGAAAATGAAAAATTTAAATTTTTCTTTTCCAGTTTTCTACACCACATTTGAAGTGAGCTTGAAAAAAATTTAGAAGTGATCTGAAACCGTTATTTCAAATGTCACGCATAACCTACCGAAGTTATCAGAATATTGCTCAGAGTTGCCAACACCCTGTATCTCGCGGTGAAATATTTGAAAAATATAATTATTATCTACCAGAAGGTATGGTTTTGAAAAAAATATGGAATATCCACATGTACGAAAAACACCCTATAAGTCTGGACAATTGAATTTATTGATATGCAATTTTCGCCTTTGAATTTGCCATAAAAATTGACCTTCAGAGACCTAGATTGAAAATAGAGCGTTCCTATAAAAGCTGTCCAATTTTGAAAATTGTTCAATCCATAGTTGAAAATGCTGTCGAGAGCCTGATTCCAAACTTTCTATAGCTCTCAGTTTCTGTTATACAGGGTGTTTCACCATAAACGGGACAAACATATGACACCGAGAAAGTCATATACCCCGTTTTCGACGCATAAGCAAGATACAGGGTGTTTAATGTAAACTTTGAGCAATATTCTGTGAACTGCGATGAGGTATGCTTGATATTTGAAATAACGGTTTCTGGTCACATCTCAGTATTTTTGAGGGCTCAATTGAATTGAGTTGTAAAATTCTACAAAAAAAATTGAAAATGGCGGAAAAAGTTGGCATTTTTTTCTCGGTTGCCAATTTCGAAAGCATAATCTCAACGTACTCCATTTTATGAGGTTTTCTGTGAACAATTTTTTTTCAAAATTTGAACTCAACTTTTTTTTACATGTCATCGGTGAAAAAAAAAATTCGCCCAAAATTTTTGGAATTTTTTATGATTGAACTATCTCTCGTTCTGAATACTCGGGTGGAAATAGAATGAAAAAATATCAATTGGTTTTTTTTTGTAGCCTTCCAAAGATAACGCTCGGAGTACTTTCATAATTTTTATTTGAAAAACTGGAGGCGGTACGAAGGCCAAAATTGTGCTGCTGGGCTGCCAGAATAACTCAGACAGAAATACGAATTTATAAACCCAAAACAGTTCTTTCACATGTAAAAAAAAGTTGAGTTCGAATTTTGACAATTTTTTTCACAGAAAATCTTAGAAAATCGAGTACGTTGAGATAATGCTTACCAAATTGGCAACCAAAAAATAGAAATTCCAACACTGCTGCCGGTTTTCCGCCATTTTGAATTTTTTTTGCAAAATTCTACACCCCAATTCAATTAAGCCCCCAAAAATACTGAGATGTGACTAGAAACCGTTATATCAAATATTGCTCAAAGTGAACATTAAACACCCTGTATCTAGCTTATGAGTCGAAAACGGGGTATATGTCATAAGGCAAAAATGACTTTCTCGGTGTCATCTACATTCTACACGACTATACAGGGTGTCTCAAGTTCGAGTGCCTATTAGACGTTTCTGGAGAACTAGACATATTTGAAATCTGAAAATTGGGATTATGATATTGTTCGAAATTCTCTACAGAGCTAAAATATTTTCGAAGCCCGAAGACTTCCAGTTATACAGGGAGTGAAAATAAATTCGACGAAAAAATTTTTTTTTCAAGTTTTCCATTCCTGGTATGATCGAGTATTCAATAGTGAATACATTTCTGTTAAAACCATTGTATTGAATCGAATAGTTTTCAAAATATCAAAAAAAAAACTGGAAAAAAAGTCAATATGTTCAATCAGTAATTTGTTTATTATTCTTATTTTAAATATCCTGAGCGTAAACCGTTTTTACAACATCGAAGAGGAAGGATGTGGAAAGGTCATGCATCTTTTGGATTTCAAAAATATCATCACAGGGTGTTTAGAATTTTGTGTTGAAAATTGTGATCTTAAATGGGTCATAACTTCTGTTTTTCGAATTAGAACCCTATTTTTTTATAATTGTGTTGGATTCTGCGGTCAAAAATAATGATAGCTCACATGATTATGCTCCTAAATTCAATAATTTCTGAGTTATTTGAGATTTTCTGGATTTATGGTGTACGTAGAGTCAAATTGATTGCATCTAAAAAAATTCAATGAATATTCTTTCGAAACCATGGGAACACTCTGTACCCTAGAAGATAAATTATCTGTTAATAATTCACAAGTGTCAGGTGTTATTGTTATTCGTTATCTCCATTTCTCGATTTAACAAAATGAACCGTTATTCTAATTACGAAATTCTGGATCTATTTTTTATGGTGAATGTGACAGAATTATTAGTAGAACCTGCCGGGCCTTCAACGAGAAGTATCCCCATTTACCTTCCATAACGGAGAAGATCTTTAGAAAATATGTTTCAAAGAATACAAAAGAAGAGTAGTTGATGATGAGGAAAATGAAATTAGTGTTTTGACTTATTTCGAAGCGAATGAAAATGCTTCTATTCGAAGTGCAGCTCATGAAATCGATTTAGACAGAAATTCAGTGCACCGAATTTTGGAAAAACACAACATGCATGACTACAAATATGAGAAAGTTCATACATTAGAACCAGGTGACTACATAAAAAGGTTAAATTTTTGTAAAGGAATATTAGAAAAACTTGAAAATGATGAAAATTTTTTGAAAAAGATCATCTGGACAGACGAAGCAAAATTCAATAATGAAGGACTATTTAATAAAAAGAATTGTCACATTTGGAGAAGTGAAAATCCTCATAGAAAAAGACAAAGAAACCCCCAGAACAAATTTAGTTTTAATGTGTTCGCTCTTCTGATGAACAATAAAGTGCGGTACTACATTTATGAAGAAAATTTAAATACAGAAAAATTTTTGGAAATCCTAAGAAATTTTGTTTCTGAGTTTTTGGATAAACTGCCGTTGAGAATGTCGACTACCGCATATTATCAATTGGATGGGGCTCCGGCACATAGTTCGCACGAGGTGTCTGAAGAACTGAATGCAATGTTTGGTAATCGGTGGATCGGACGCCGTTCTTCACTGTTTTGGCCCCCACGATCTCCCAATCTCACTCCCTTAGATTTTTATTTATGGGGTAGAATAAAAAACATAGTCTATGAATCTCCTATTGAAAGCAAAGAAGATTTGAAACGGCGTGTGGAGGATGCTTTCCACTCACTAAAGGGGGCGGAAATTGAGCGAGCGACTAACCGAGGTGTTTCAAGACGTATTCGAAAGTGTGTGGAACAAAATGGTAACCATATTGAAACTCTTACCTGGTCATTCATTTTATTAATTTGTGTTTTGAAACGTATTTTTATTTTTATTATCATAATTTATTTATAATCATAATTCGGTGTACTGAGAGAGCGAATCTATTTAATGTGTTTCCTATTGAAGAGATGAATTCTCATTCGCTTCGAAATAAGTCGAAATACTAATTTCATCAACTGCCCTTTTTTTGTATTCTTTAGGGGCTCTTACATTCCAAAATTTGGAAAGTTTGAAACATCTTTTCAGAAATTGTAAGAAAATGGGGATACTCAACATTTTGTGTCATCCACCATGGATTTGAAATAAACAATATCATTAAGTGCATTTGAATGTGTATTGCGTATACAATTGAAAAAATAGAATATAAGAAATAAATCCAAAATCTCATTATTAGAATAGCAACGATTCATTTTGTGAAATCAAAAAATTCCATAACGACTAACAATAAGACCTGTCTGACACTTGTGAATTATGGCATATGGCACGTGTGAAGAAATGGCGACAAGGAACAGATTATATAAAAGAATAAAATCTGTTTCCCGCTCCAAATCTGAGTGTTAGCAGAGGAAATGTAAACGGGGTACCATACAATTCTGAGTATGATACACGAGAACAGATAAAAACCTCTGAAAAAACTCTGTCTCCCCGTGTAGGTGTGGTGATACTGAATTTGTTCAAAAAATATGCTGCTATCATAGACTTAGGATAATAAGTCTATGGCTGCTATCCATGTTACAGAGCTCCTTGTGCTTGAAAACAAGCCTTTTCATTGAACTGGATGCAAATATCTTGAAATTATATCTGTAACAGGAAAAAAAAAGAAAAACGAGAAAAAAGCAGTAAAAAAATACTTCACCTGCTAAAAAACCTTTTCACAAAGTCCTAACTCTCTTATGGATCGGGAGGATCTTTCGATCAGGTCCGATCTTCCAAGTGATGATTCTTCTGTTCTTCAGGTGTTCGAGGAACGCTACAGGCCCCTTATGTTGGGGGATCATCTCCCATAGATTAGAGTGGTTGTTTTTAGCGAAAAATCAGCAAAAAAGCAGGTGCAAATTCAAAAAACTTCTGACTATAGCGTGTTGCTATAGATTGTGTATAGGGATGGGGATGAAGTTTCGTGTCAGCTCTGCTCATAGGCAGAGTCTGTTAATGGTTGTTGAAGTTACCCTGCTTGAAGCGAACGAGGGTACCGGGCTGAAAGACGCGACTCGTTTTTAAGCCTATCGGACCGTGGTACTCCGGTTCGCTTTGGACTGAGATTTATTTGCAAATTAATTTATTCAAAATTTTTCAATTTGCTGAAAGTTTTCTTCGAAACAAGACACTTCGTCGAATAAGTTAACAAAATATCCATTTCATCATAGTTAAGCTGAATATATTGAAAACGAAGAAATTTGAGATTTCGTTAAGAACATTTTTCGGCAGGTTGCTTCCTGAAATGAAACGTGGTAGGGCATCTTCAGACAATACATACATCCTTGCGCTAGATGGAGATATCGATTTCAAACCAGAAGCTATGCATCTTTTGATAGAATACATGAGAAAAAATAGGAAATTGGGCGCAGCTTGTGGAAGAATTCATCCAGTTGGAAGTGGAGCCATCGCCTGGTACCAAGTTTTTGAATATGCTGTAGGTCATTGGTTACAAAAGGCTACAGAGCATGTTGTTGGTTGCGTTCTTTGCAGTCCAGGTTGCTTTTCCCTCTTCAGAGCAGAGGTTTTGATGCAAGATCGAGTAATGAAGAAATATACCTCCATAGCAAACCTGGCTAGGCATAGGGTGCAATATGATCAAGGTAAATATAAAACACAGCCGCTATTGACAACAAGAATACAGCTTAGCGAGTTGTAGTTGTAGGTTTTCTTTTCTAAGGGAATTTTTCTGCAACCTATTTAGATTGTGCAACTACCCCAGGAACTACTAAGTTATGAATATTATCAATCTACAATTTTCTGATTACCTATAGCTATATAGCTTAAATGTTCCCAAGCCAACTGCTTATTTCCCCAACTCCTACATATTTTTGTCTAAACGGTCCATGTGCCGACATTTTTCCTACTGTTCGCTCCTCTCGACTCTTCAGTCCGGAAGGCATGTTAAGGTCGCCGTTTGAAGCGCGTAGGATAAATCAACCGATAGAGGCGCCACCGTGCATTTTATGGAATATCTCCATAGAACTTACATTATCTCTATGAGTTCTATGAATATCTCTCTAATCATGAATGGAATGTACAATGGCGCTGTCTATCCGAAACTCGCTGAACTACTAAATTAGTGAAAATGTGGGTAAAGCAGGAACTTTTTCCCGCTAAAATTTGAATTTGGCCATTATCTGCCAATTCCGTATTTCAAGTTGTTTTTCTGAATGAAATTATCTGTAAATTCACTTTTTATCGGAAGTTGAACTATTTTCATGGGTCTTTCGTTTGAAATAAAACAGAAGCATGAGTTGGTTTTTTTTCTTCTATTTTTGAAAGAAAAAAAATGAACTGTTGAAATGCAATTAATCCCAATTATCTCATTAAGAAGTCCAATCCTTTCTGAGTTTACCAACAAAATTTCAGTTCTCAAAGTGAAATCATTTTCAAATGCAACTTGAAATGAAAACACACTACATTGAACGCCCACCTTAAGCCGTGAACTCAACGCGCTGCCCTGTATCTTACATTTTGAAGACTATGAAGTATGTATACATATATGATGAGATTTTTTGATTTTATACATTAACTGTTGGGGAAGCTACCTGTTTTCACATGATGCGCGGAACAATGGTATCAGGGATCTGACCCTTCTTCTCCCCCCTTCTTGTCTAATGAAAGAAATCAACCAAGGAAAGATCAATGATTGATCTGAACCGCTCGTCGCCATTTTTGCCCTATTGCAATTACGATCATTTTCCCCATTTTTTGCTGTTCGCAGTAATTGTGAATGTTATATTCAATTGTGAAGTGTACACCGGACTTATCATCAATGGGATGCAGTTAATCCACCAATCCTTCATGAAAGGTAAGGTTTCTAATGCCAAACGTATAACTTGATTGAATAGAGTTTCGCCAACATTATTTGTCATCAGGATCAATCATTGTTATTATTGATTTTGATGACAGTAGGTACATCACAACTTTGCGTAGTATTAGTTTCAAAATTTTGTATTATCATCTATATACCTAATTAATTATCTATTTTTCATCAGATTTATATGGGAGTGGAGAAGCGTTCACGACAGCGAAAGTTAATTCATTACTACATACTCATGTAGTAAAGGCATTGCATGACTTCGAACTATCATATTAGTTCATACTAGGAACTAGGCATCACAGATAAAATAAGGAAACCGTAGGTTATTACATTCTTAATTTGGCGCATTCGGTATCACCTATCCGGGAGGCATAATCATATGTTACCGACACAAACACACAATCGGTTTTCCGAGCGATGGCGAACACGTAATAATAAGTTGCCGACGTAATTCTTAGTTTGTCTGTAACTTAACTATTATGCGAGTAGTGGTTTTATCAAACAAGTGCATTCAGTTATCGCAATATTGCATACTTTTAATACTGCTTATTTCATTACCAAAATGAACCTAGTAACTTTAATGAAAACTTTTCAGGAATTTGGACAATACTTTATTTTCTCAAATATTATTCAATGTGCCGACGTTTCGGAGGCGAGTTCCTCCTTCTTCAGGGCTAAAAGACAAACGAACACTTAACAAAACAATAACAAAGACAGTCTCCAAAAACCAACCTTAAGAACGTCAAGTTTTTCGAGAAAATAATAAAAAGAAATAATCTCTCATAAATACAGACTATAAAACATTCACAAATATGTATATTATATCGTCGTTGGAAATAAAACAGAAGTGTCGAAATAAACAGAAAAAAGGGGGGGGATTGAACTGTCAAGCATCACAATCACAGAAATAAATAGATACATCTCATTTTTCTTTACTTTTCGCTAAGCTACATTCCGCGTGTTCCTCCCTGCACCCAATCACGTCGTGTCCAATAAAACATCATAAAAATAGCTGAGGTTATTGACGTCCTCTCTGAAATTCACGGTGTTGTTGCCCCTAATGGAAATCATCTCACTGATGTTTCTTTTGTAACCATTACTCTCCACATCCAGTATTTCCACATCCTCGTAATTGAAATTGTGGCCCTCGCCGAATACATGATATGTTAGGGCAGTCTTATCCTTGTTGTTTACGTTCCTTGCATCATATTTGTGCTGTTTTATTCTATCTTTCAAATACTGTCGAGTTTGTCCAATGTAACTACTGTCACAATCCAGGCATGGAATCTTATAAACTACAGATGACATTTATTCTTTTTTGGTGGCTTCCTTCAATCTTGAGAAGAATCTGTTGGTGGTAGAGATGTTATAGAAGGCACATATTGAAGAAGACACATATTGAATAATATTTGAGAAAATAAAGTATTGTCCAAATTCCTGAAAAGTTTTCATTAAAATAACAATCATGGACGAAAACCAAACTGAACCTAGTAACTTTAGAGAATTCACCAAAACTTTACCAATATTCTACTTAGGGTAATCTGAACTGATATTATAAAGAGGAAAGATTTGCATTTTTGTGTGTTTGATACGATTTGGCTCAGAAAGTACTGGACCGGTTTCAGAAATTCTTTCACGCTTAGAAAGCTACATTATCCCTTAGTGACATAGGCTATACTTTTCACACGAAAAAATTAAGCATACCAACTATAACTATAACGATTATACAAGTGTGGTTTCATCCAGTGAACTCTTAGGCTGGAAACATATATTTTGTTCAGACTAATAATCAACCATCCTCGCTAATATATCAAGTTTTTTTTCCGATGGTAACTTATATGAAATCATTCGGCTTCTCGCGGTGCTTGGTTGTGTCGGTAACATATGAATATGCATCCGGGAGAGGAGCGAGAGAAAACGGACACAGAAATATATTAATTCGGATCTCTCTCTCTCTCTCTCTCTCTCTCTGGCTGAAAGAGGGAAAGTGAGAAAGATCCGTATTTATTATATTTCTGTGTCCGTTTTCTCTCGCTTCTCTCCCGGATTGGTAATAACGAACGCAGTATCAGAGGCATTATTGTTCTGAATGTAGTGACTTTCACATTGTCCTCTTCGTCGTTATTCAATGAAGCTTATTTAAAATAACCTTTTCGTTTCTTCAAACTTTTTCTTCGACATGAATAGCGAGAAAAAGTGTTTGTTTCATCGATTAATTGGGTATATTGGTTCAAAATTTGACCTAGCCATGCATCTGAGTTTCATAAAATTAGCTGAAAAGTGTCCCCTTCAAATATCGGTAATTCGAACATGTATACACACTTTCTGGTGAAATGAAATCTTACACATAGGCTCAATAGGTACAGGGTAAAGTTCAAACAGACAAAGAGTTAAAATCTGATGATGATGATGATGATGTGTATTGATCTCTATTTCAGGAGAGGATAGGTGGTTGTGCACTCTCATTTTACAAGCAGGCTATCGTGTTGAATATTCAGCAGCATCGGATTCATATACGCATTGTCCCGAAGGTTTTAATGAATTCTACAATCAGAGGAGACGCTGGATTCCTTCTACAATGGCTAATATTATCGATGTACTGAGTGACTATAAGCATATTGTTGAAATAAATGATGACATCAGCATGATATACGTATTTTATCAGGTTGGTACTCTGAAACGATCTTTCATAGTAGATTTGGGCTTTTAAGAAACAGTGACGGCTCTTCAGGGTATGCAGGGTCAGCTGGACCGACCCAAAAAGAATCGAGAAATAAAAAATTATTTATTTCCAAACGCATGATAACAACGTCATTTACTGACAGAATCATCGAAAAGTTCGATTTATCCACCTAAGAGGAAGAATAGTTGTTATGCCAACTTGACTTACTTTTCCATCCGGGCGGCGGCAGTAAAAGTGTTGCTATGCAAAAGATGAATTTTGCAAGACAACTGTAATTAGGCAAATGTCCACTGGATTATAACAATCGTAAATGTCAATCCAAAAGTAGATATTCAGATTTTTATTTTTTCGAAACATTTGGAAATAAATAACACTTTATTGTATTTATTTTGTCAGGTAGTTCTGTTGATTGGTACCGTAATAGGACCTGGAACTATTTTCATGATGTTGGTAGGAGCCGCCGTAACAGTTTTCCAAATGGATCAATGGACCAGCTTCTTGGTGAACCTTATACCGATACTGATATTCATTTTCACATGTGCCTTATTCAATGATAAAGTCCAGGTTCGTATTATGGATACCTGTTTGAAAGAATATAGTTCAATATAAAAATATTGCAGCTCATGATCGCTGGTATTCTGAGTAGCATATATGGATTAATAATGATGGCCGTGATGATAGGAGTTCTACTACAAATACATGATGATGGTGTATTGGCACCTAGTTCACTTTTCTTCTTCTTTATGATAACTGAATTCGTTGTAGCTGCTATAATTCATCCAAAGGAATTCTATTGTCTCAAATATGGAATTATTTACTATGTTACTGTTCCAAGTATGTATATGCTGTTGATGATATTTTCAGTTTTCAATATGAACAACGTGAGTTGGGGCACCAGGGATATAACAACAGTTGCTGAAGAGGTAAGTAAGGAAGTGGTTATGACTATTGATAATTCAGATAGTGTACACAAAAATTGGAATAAAAAGAACACCCTGTTCACTGAATTCTTATTTATATTTTTGGTCTATTGTTTTCGGCCTAAGGTCATCACCCAATTATATTGTGTATTAGATATTCTGCTGCCAAAACCGGTAGTCAAAGAATTTTTTTTCAAAGTGAGTGTGTTCCTTTATTCTTCCTAATCTTGAATAAGTCAGAACTCTCATGCAGAATTATATATACAAATGTGGAATTTAGATGGTGTATTTGACTCTCTTCGATCAAATTTGATAATAGATTCTAATCCACACCCAATTGCATGCATTTATAATATGACTCATATAGTTTTAATTTTAAAGTTTGGTAATTGGATTACATTCCTCAGCGACCTCAAGGTCAATTGTGCCCTCCATCAAAGCTGTTTTTGCAAGTGCTCTGATGAGTTGAGTCATAACAGAGTCGCTTGTTTTACAAATGAAAGTAAGGGGTGGTAGATCAGAAAGGCGGGGTAGCGGTAGATCTCATCATACTTTTCTTAGCGAAGTTCAAATCATGCACAAACTGGTTCAAATGATTCTCGAGCTTCAGGCTAGCATGTTTAATGTGAATATTTACATTATTGCTTGCGAAAGCAGCAAAATTACAGTGACTATATTATCACAGTGACGAAAACTCGTGCTAGGAGCATAGAATAACTGGAGAGAAGGCTCCGCTACAAAAATAAACTACCAAAAACGTCCGAAATTGTCAGTTCGCCGCAAGGTCACGAGATGGCGCCAACGTCGTTCGTAGCTCCAGCATGGCTATCCTATGAAATTATCTTCAATGATTATTAGTTGTTATTACTTATTGGGTACGATTTGTTACTATATAATAATATATATTCTTTCGAAAGAGAGCACTACATAGTTTTTTTCGTAAATCCGACAATATAATGCATAGAAAGAAAGAAAAAGAAGCCTGCATCGTACTGGGTCTAGGACCAAAACACGGCATCATCCCTAAAAAAGTCCCAGTGTTAGAGCTCATGAAGGATGTGGAATGTTTTATGCAAGCATCAATTTTGAAGGAGGATGAGAAGAATAGAATAAGAACAAGATGTACAAGCATTATTCAAAATTTTATGGAAAGTCACCCCACAACTCAAGATCCTTTAAAAAAATATCATCAAATCACGTCCAATTTCCTGAAAAACAACCCTGATCTCCTGGTGGGAAGGTCAGATAAAGGAAACACAACAGTAGTAATGTATAGGGAAGAATATATACGAGAGGCTAACATACTACAGGGTGGGGCAGAAGAACCTATCCGATTTCAAATCCCTTTTTCTCAGAAGAGAGAGCAGGTAGAGTAGTGGGGTAAAAACCGTTAGAAAGCTGGTTTTATGCCATTTGTCAGTAGTCAACATGCCTTGGTCTGGTGAACATCGTGCTTTTGTTATTGAGCGGTTTATCGAATGCGGCGGTTCGATAATTGCTACACAACGTGCTTTTCGAATTCATTTCGGACTCGGGCGTCATGATCCTGTTCCACATCACGCTACGATTAAAGTGTGGGTGTCAAATTTTAGACAGACGAGTTCAGCATTGAAAAAGAAGTCGCCTGGACGTCCCAGGACAGCAACAGGACCTGAAAACGTGGCCAATGTGAGAGCCGCGATTGAACGTTCCCCGCGTCGTTCGGCGCGAAAACATTCGCTCGCTTTGGGGATTTCCAACCGCAGTATTCGGCGAATTTTGCACCGGGACCTCAAAATGCATCCCTACAAAATGGTTGTTGCACAGAAATTAAGTGAAAGGGATTTTGAAACCCGTACGAACCTGTGTCGCGATCTCCGAGAACTGCCAAACGACGATGTTGTGCTCTTCACGGACGAAGCCCATTTTCACCTTTGTGGCGCCGTAAACAGGCAGAATTTTCGATATTGGAGTGACGAAAATCCTCGGGAAATCCATCAGGAACCCCTCCATAGCCCAAAAGTGACTGTGTGGTGTGCTCTTTCCCGCCTAGGCGTCTGGGGGCCCTACTTTTTTGAAGAAAATGGGCAAACCGTAACGGTCAACAGCGAGCGCTATTGTTTCATGCTGGAAAATTTTCTAAGACCCAAAATGGAAGAAAATGGCGTGGAAAATGTGTGGTTTCAACAGGATGGTGCAACCGCCCACACATCGCGACGATCAATGGACATTCTCAGGGAACTGTTTCCCGGTCGCCTCATTTCTCTGAGAGGTGATGTTGGCTGGCCGCCGCGCTCACCGGATCTCACTCCATGTGACTTCTTCCTTTGGGGTTACCTCAAATCGAAGGTTTACCAGCATCGACCAAGGACCCTTCTTGCTTTACGAAGGGAAATTGCTCGGGCAATTGAAGAAATTCCTGTGGAAATGACGGTGAAAGTCATGGAAAGCTACCGCGAGCGCCTAAATAAGTGTATCCGCTCCCAAGGACGACATTTGAGTGATGTGCTTTTCAAAACTTAAATTTAAAAATGGCATAAAATTTGCGATATGTTAATAAAAAAAAATTTTTGACAAGCTGAGTGGTTTTAATTTTATAACGTTTTGAAATCGGATAGGTTTTTCTGTCCACCCTGTACTTAGTGACACAAACACATACCAAGTTTTGAATAGAGATCTCACAAAGAAAACACAAGACGAAATAAACAAGTTCCTTAAGACACTGAGAAGAAGAATCACAATGTAAAAATTTAACTAGACATAATAGTATCCCTCCTAAGTTTTACTGCTTGAGAAAAACTCATAAACAAGATATATGCTTCAGATCTATCGTTAGTTGTATAGATTCGCCTACCTATAACATTGGCAAGTTTTTGCACGTCGTTCTGAGTGGAGTGCTCTCTTCATCAAGATTCATTACGAAGAATTCATTTAGGGGAGGACGGGGGAATTCCGCGCACGGGGGAATTCTGCGCATTGATATTCTGCAACTCAGTGTAGTTATTTCAAAATTTAAATATAGCGTGCCATCTCGTATTTGCCTTGCCAACATCCTCCCGTAATTGAAAGGTATTCGTGTTTTTAGTTTAGATCAGGGAGCCGATGGTTTGTTTCACGACGCTCTGATCTAATTTTCGAGAGAAATTGGAATCGTTGGAGTACTTCTATTATTAATTTCTAATGAATCTATTGCATGACCATTTTCCTTCATATGTGTAGATCATTCACTGCAAAAGAACAACTAATTATATTTCGTCATCTACTTACAGTGATTAGTTAGGATGGGTGACTCACACCGGGGGAATAACGCGCAGCTGCACCGGGGTAATTCTTCAATAATATTTTTTGTACCTATTCATGGAAATTTGTTTAATTTACGTTGTAGTTGGTTATTACCTAAATGATGAAAATATTTTTCGAGTTTCTCAGCTGTTCAATACATGCGCATAATTACCCAATTGCATGCGCGGTATTACCCCGTACGTCGGGGAATACCGCGAAAAGACAGTTTTCAGAATTATTTAAGTAATTTAAGTAGGTAATTGAACCTTTTCCTTGTGATGAAAAAGTTCCAGATGGGTTCATGATTCAGCAGTTAAATTATGAAAGTTTGTGTGTACCTACATAGGAAGGTTTTTGTGAGCACTTTCCCTTAGGTGCGTGGAATTCCCCCGTTCTCCCCTACTCTCGTTGGTTATTTAAAAAAAAATCTCCGTTCCAGATGATTACGAGCTGATATCTATGGATGTTGTATCATTATTCACGAAGATCCCTAAAGCATTGGTTATAGAAATTATCATTAAGAGATTTACTTTACTGAGTTGAGCAAAGATGATTTTCTTAGACTGGTAAACATAACATTCGACAACAGTTATTTCACTTTCAACAATGTAACTCCAACCAGCCAATCATTCGCTAATTTGGTGATGCTCGAGTTGTTTGAATACGCTGCCGATAAACTTGAATTCGACATTCCTCTGATGAAACTGTACGTGGACGATTCATTATTGTTGGTACCGGAAGACCAAATAGAGACAACGATCGGCTTTTTTAATTCCTTTCACGAGAAGGTGAAGTTCACTATAGAAAGAGAAACGAACAACAGTATCCCATTTTTAGATATACTAGTAATACGAAATGGTAATACATTAATTACAGATTGGTTCACGAAGCCAACAAATTCTGGTCGATGTATCAATTTTCTCTCCAACCACAGCGCACAGCAGAAGAAAAACATTGCTACCAACATACTTCATAGAGCTCTCTCACTTTGCCACCCACAATTTGAGAAGAAAAACGTTGAACGAGTCTACGACATACCAAAAACTTACAACTGCCCAAAATTTTACATCGGAAAAATAGTGAACAATTATAAACAAAAACATCAACAAACACCCGATAATCCTACCCCCAATACAGACACAACTAACATCTCACAATATAGTACATCCACACGAGGCGAGAGTCCACAGCACAGATATTCGAAACACACGTAGAAGGACATAAATTCGATTTCCGTAATACCACCTTCTTAGATAAAGAACCCCATTATTCCAGACGCTTACTGAGTGAAATGATTCATATCCGGAAATATGATACGGTCAACTATAGAGAAGACAAGCTTGATCTCTAGGATAAATTTACCCCATCGATAGGAAGAGTTTTCTAGAAAAAAGTGCACGTTAATCATTTATTCCATTAGCAATTTATGTTTTGTTATAACTTGGTTTGGGTTTATTGGGAAGGCAGTCAAAAAAACAAGGAGGACTCTTTTTCCTTTGGCTGGAGCTTTCGGAATATGTTTATTCCTTCATCAGGAGCAGCTACAATATAATAAAAATATGCTTATGTTCGTGGTACTTATAAGGAAAAATACATATTCTACCAAACTTACGAGTTGAGGTTTCGTTTTAGGTGTAATTTAGAGTTGGGAGAAATCGTACAACCTCTTGAATCGGGTAAAATCCTATCTTCTGTGGGTCCTTCGATGACTGAAAAGGCCTATTCGTGAGGTTATAACTCTGCCGCATTCAGGACACTCGAAACTTCCCTGAGCTGATGGGTTTCGACGTCTGCTCGAGTCAGCGTTGTAGCTGTTCACAACATGTCTCCATTCCGATCTGATCTCCGTCAGAGCAACCCATTCAAAAGGCCTGGCGGGAGGCCCATCGTCGCAGACCTTCTGTGCCATGGATACACCAAGCGTCATGGCTGTAGCCAAAGCTGGGAGAAGAGCGTGCTACTTTCGGCTATACACACACGCAGCTGCTACATAAGATGGATTGTTTTAGTAGAACAGAAATATCCGGAGTTAAAATACCCTCCCATTCGGATCTCCGGGGGAGGGTGTCTACTCGAACAGACCATCGATCTAAGAAGAACTCTTTCCACTTCGGATCACGCCGAACGGAGAACCGCCACGATTAGTCATGAGCTCAACCGTCTCAATGTGGATATTGCGGCTCTCAGCGAAACCAGATTCCTAGATGAAGGCAGTCTCACGGATGGTGAATATACCTTTTTCTGGAAGGGTCTGCCTGTTGGCTCTAGAAAGATTCATGGTGTGGGCTTTGCCATTAAGAACGACCTTGTCCCAAAACTTCATGGGTTGCCACAGGGAATCTCAGAACGCTTGATGACGCTCAAGTACCAACTACCTGACAGTACTTATGTTACCGTTATCAGCGCCTACGCACCAACCTTGACTTCAAATCAAGAAGCCAAAGACGCCTTTTACGAACAGCTCGAGACCACTCTGACCCAGGTCCCAAAACATCATCGACTAATACTACTAGGGGATTTCAATGCAAGAGTAGGTAAGCAAAATGAGCTATGGCCTGGCATCATAGGCAAAAATGGTCTAGGCAGTGTAAACTCGAATGGTGAGCTGCTTCAGACAGAAAAACAACAAATTGAGCAAGGGTGGAAAAGTCATCAGAGGGTAACTGCCCTTCGAACAACTAGCGAAATGATTCTTTAGGTTGCGCAAAGCCATGGAAAGCAGAAAGTAGTCCGCCAGATCTGATATGGGCAACGGATTAATGGCATTTAGGCATTCTGATGCGTTGTGACGAATTGCTTCAATTGTGGCAATAGGGTGGAGTGAAAAAAAAAAAATTTTTATTTCCATAATGTAATAGTAACAAAAAGTTGTGTTAAGAATCGCATATTAACCATACCAATTTTTATTGTTATCGCTTTGATTATTCAGGGTCCGCCAGACCCATTAATCTTGATGAAAAGCTAAAAATTTGAACTTTTTGAAATTTTTATATGCCTTGAATTTCTTTTCAATTGCATAATGTAATAGTTACTAAAAGATGTGTTAGGAATCGCATATTAACTATACCAATTTTTATTGCAATCGCTTTAATTCTACAGGGTCCGCCAGACCCTGATTAATATTGATGAAAAGCTGAAAATTTCAACTTTTTTAAATTTCTATATGCCTGCATTCTTTCCGTCTTAATTTTTATAATAGCAATGAATTTTATACTATGGTTACTCGTTTCAACCCTACTACTAAAATTGATAACCTTGTTTGATTCCATTCAATCGAGGCTCACATCTTAGTCCGTTCCTGTCCTAAGTGAAAGAGTGGGAGTAAATAGACGCTATCGCGGGACCCTGTCTTCTTCTTATTCTTCCTCTTTCAATAGGACCTGGTCCTGTTCAATTCTGTACGTTTGGCCAAAGTGTAAATATCTACTCTTTGGTTTGGCCCCCTTCCTGGATCTTCCTGAGAAGCTGAACTCCAGCTCTCGTACCATCTCTTTGGTGGTCTGCCTACAGGTCTGCGTGTGTTCGGTCTCTGAGTTTTAGCCCACTTCGCCCATCTGTCTTCTGGCATTCTTTCGACGTGGTCCCTCCAGAATCTTTTTCGTGCCCTGATCCATCTCACCACGTCCACATCCTGCACGCCCAGTTCTTCTATTATGTCATCACTCCTTATTTGATCCCTGAGGGTGACTCCCTTGATGGTTCGCAGTATTTTCAAGGTTCTCATTATTCTTATTGTCGTTGATGTCTCTGGTTTCTAGGACATAATGTGAGAATATGTCTCACACACGTTTTATAGATTCTGGTCTTTCTCAGTGAACTCATCGCTTTATTCCTTCCTCCACACTATATCTCTCAGACTGCCGCTGACTCTTGATGCTTTCATCGCTTGTGTTCGTGCCTTCTCTGTCAGGTTTCTTTCGCTAGATATATTCACTCCCAGGTAATTGAATCTTGATACCTGCTGTATTGTTGCATTATCGACTACCAATTTGCATCTGACAGGATCCCTTGATATTACCATTGATTGTCTTGTTGACTGCAAGGGACCCTGTCTTGTCTTTTATTTTCATTAGTACCGATTAGCTTTCCGTGTTGTGAAGATCTCGTATGTTTCATCTTCTGCTGTTTACGTACTTGAGGTGTATTGATTGTTGCCAAAAATTAGAGACATTTCAAAGTGAAAATGGCTGGTGCGGTAAAAACTCGAACCAAAATTTTGTGTCCTATCTTTGGACCAGGCAAAGACTTTGATGAACGCGTTTTGCCCACATATTTCGATGTTATGAAGTGCTAAATCAAAGCCAAACTGAAGTCCCAAATTTTAATGCCAACTTTTGAAACCAAAAGAGAATATAAATTTTAAGGGGACATGTAAAATAGCTATTTTCATGAATATTGTTACTTTTGGCGGACCCTGTGGATGTTAATGTTTCTTTAAAACTCTAATTTTGCTATGTAGCGATGTTCATTTTCTATGGGTTTTCTACTATTAAAAAACAAAAATAAGTAAAAACATGTTTCTTTCGTCTGAAAAGAAATAACCTTTTTTTCTCAAAATATGATTTTTCAAACCGCTGGCGGACCCTCAAAAAATTTTTATTTTTTTTATTTTCAAATCTTGTTTTTAAGACCATACAACGAAGCAACTTTTTATAACTATTAGAAATCAGAAACAAAAAAATATTTTTTTTCGGCCGTTTTCGCTCCACCCTATTGTGGCAAAGAGGACACAGACGCTGGCCGAGATTCCAATATCTGGTTAACATAAAGATCTGCCAGACGACGGAGGTTTTCGCAACAGGAGTGAAGGGCCTTATAGGCCAGAGGATAATTGGCTGAATTCATTTCGAAGCCAGAGATGACAGAAGCTGCTTCACCAGAGAGAGCAGACGTAAGGAGATGAAACTTCTGCACAGGCGCCAAAGAATTGTTTTGGTGCCCGAAAAACAGAGCGATGAATCTAGGCCATTCCTTGATTTTTTCCTCGAATCAGGGCAACTCAACCCGAGGAATAGGAAGATCAACCGATGGAGAGGAAGGCGTCGCAGAAGACGAAGATGCAGCTACATGGCTATGGGCGGCACGAACATGCAGGAAAATTTCGAAGAATGCCGCGAATTTTGAAGGTAAACCGTCTCGCTGCGACCCATCCAACTGAGAGTTATGCTTAATGGCGCGTTTACATTAGTCAAGTGAGTTGATCAAGTCAGTTGAATTCAAGTGACTTGCATTCAATTCCCTGTTTACATTACAAATTCTAATTGAATACATGCCAGTTGATTTAAAATGGCGAAACGAGTGGAAAAGAAAGCTATATTGCTAACAGTTTTGAATTTAACCAAGGAATTAGCAGAAAAGATGAAGAGAAAAAAGCAAAGGAAGAAGAGAATATGGATTATAGAGAGTGGATTACTCGAAGAGGAATGAAAGCCGAAAGGTGCCTCAAATAACCTTCTACGTGAACTTAAATTGGAAGAATCGAGGGATTAAAAAAACTTTTTACGGCTCAAAGACCAGCAATTCGAATATTTATTGGAAAAAGTTACACCCAAAATCAGTAAAATGCTAATGCGTACGGCTATGCGTGAAGATCTTTCGCCCCGGATAAAGCTGGAAATAGTTTTGCGGTATCTCGCATCAGGCGATTCATTTAAAAGTTTAGAATATCTTTACAGAGTACCCAAGTCCACAATTTCATCGTTTTTGATCCACTTGAATCCACAAAGTTGACCGTGCTTCAACTGAGAAGCCGTTCAATTCAGCCGATCGAGTGAAACGAATTGGGGGGTTTACACATTCAATTCGCTTTCAAGTCACTTGAATTCAACTGACTTGATCAACTCACTTGACTAATGTAAACGCGGTGTAACAATCGAAACATCAGCTTCCTTGAAAGTCTTCTCCACCCTGATCAACTCAGCCAGGCACATATTGGCAATCAACCGCAGTGGTCAACCCCCTAAGTTGAGCAGTGTAGAAGCAGCGAAGAATGCATTTTCGCGCCTGACGACCGACTCGACGATAGAGGCCTTCAATTTTTCCATCGACGGAATCTCAACCCGGTATTCACGAATAATGAATGTATTCACGAAAATCGAGAGAAAAATGATTAACTTCTCGAAAAGCCCCGGTGTATGAAGGGAATAAACTTATTCACGAGGACGTCGAAAGAAACGAACAGACGAAATGGAATTGTTGTGATTTATTATTCAAAATCCCGGTTATTTTTGATTTATTTTCATTCTGAAAATAAACAATGCAGGCGATTATCGCGTGCAGTGAAAACAGATGCGCGATAGGAACGACTGTTTGAAAACTCGACAATTAGGTAATTATTTATTCCAGGGGAATTGAATAATTAATGCACAAATAGTTATTAGATGAATATAGGAGAGAGGATAGACTGAATTTGAATAGTTCAATATTGATCTAAAGGTACCTATCTAATGGTTTTCAGCACCAATAATTGATTGCATATGATTATTGTCATCAATTTCAGATGATTATTGATATTGAACAATCCAATAAATAACGATGCACTTACCCTAATGTGATGATCCGGCAACGGTGACTTGGATTATGGCTTCGCTGAGCAACCGGATATCAATATACAACTTGGCGCGACGTCCCTAACTGCGACACCCGGAGACGGGTGCCCACAGGGGGGTTGTTTATCACCACTATTGTGGTCACTGGTCGTCGACGGCCTCTTAAAAATACTTTCGAAAGCGGGTTTCGAGATTTGTGGTTATGCCGATGACCTTGTTATGGTGGTTCGGGGCAAGCATGATAACACGGTCAGTGATCGGATACAAGCTGCTCTAACCCTAACTCACGAGTGGTGTATCCGAGAAGGTCTCAACATAAATCCCAAAAAGACAATACTAGTGACAGTAACCAGGAGAAAGAAATTTTCTCTCAAGGCATTAATATAAACGGGACTGCCCTAACCCCAACGAACCAGACCAAATATCTAGGTATTATATTCGATCAAACACTCTCTTGGAGTCCACACCTCGAGGCTGTGATCAGTAGGGGCCAGCGAGCTCTCTTCACATGCCAGAGAATGGTCGGAAAAACGTGGGGGCTTAAACAGGAACTGACCAACTGGAACTACAAATCCATCGTTCAGCCAATCATTAGCTATGCAGCTCTCATTTGGTGGCCGAGAGCAAAACTAGTGTCAGGGCAATCAGCCCTGGAAAAACTACAACGAACAGCGTGTTTATCTATCATAGGAGCAACACGTTCTTGTCCAACTGCTGCCATGCAGGTCATCTTGGACCTGCCTCCCCTAGATATCTTTCTGGAAAGTGGGGCGGCCAGGTGGGCTCTCAGGATGGCAAAAGAACAAGAACTGAAAACTGGCGACTACTCAGGACACCTTCGCATTCTAAATGAGTGCAAGGGGCTCCAGGATGTGGTCACAGATAACCTACAGTGAAGACTCGAGTTTCAGAAAAACTTCAACACGACGTTTCCAAGTCGTGAACAATGGGCTAATAATGAAGTGGTTTTCCCTAAGTTCTCTCACTCAGCAAACAGGAACTGAGGAAACTAACAAGCGCACTTACGGGACACTGTCCCGTGAGGTATCACCTGAAGAACATAGGTAAGTCGCTGGAAGACACATGTCGTTTCTGCCAAGAAGCCACTGAGACAGCCAAGCACTTGTTATGCGAATGTGAAGCTGTTCATCGGAAAAGACTACAACACCTTGGCTTCTTGTTTCTAAAGCCGGAACAAGTGATGGATGTAGCCCCCAAATAGGTGATAAAGTTTATGGAGACACTATTGCCTGACTGGTAAACAGCGCGGGGATGCACAATAGATCTTTAGGTCAAGGTGCATGCGAGTTCAGATGATCTTCAGCCCCTCCTCTAATGTGATGATGAATTCTGAATTCAGAAGGCTCTCACACAGAAGTCGGGTTTTTTAAGGATAGGAATATAAAGGATACCTTCTTTCTGAGCCTAGTTGATAGAAATTAGGCGGCAATTTACTCGAAAATTGTTCAGTATCACACTTGTTTGCTTTTTCACTAATAAACAGATGAAAAATGGTGCAAATCTAGACGCGATTTACTATACGAAATCAGAAGATCATTCAAATTTTCAGGAGTTTTATAATTCGTTATATCAACGCATGGCGAAAAGTGGTTGTGATAATTATCTGTCACGTGTTTATGTTAGTCAGAGGTTCCTCGCACCAGTGGCGGTGACAATGATACCGAATATGGTTCACGATGTAACAGCCATATAGATCCTTTCTGCGGTAGCAGGAGTATCTCCCATATTTATTGTATTATAACATGGAATTGACCAGCCCTCGTAGATATGCATTGTCGACGAGTAATTGTCTCAACAGCTCAAAATTCTTCTGGTGGAATTCTGTATGTGAGGTCTTCATGATTATATTCTTCAGTTCTAGTATCATATTTCAATTTCTCTTGAACGGTTGATATGAGAATGAGTGGAAATTCATATATCTACCTGAATGGCAAGGTTTTCTGTACCAGTCCGTGATAAGTTTTGGGTTTTTTCTTATTACCAATAAATGCAAGAAGGGTACCTACTGCGTTGTCATGTTCCTCCTCCACTGTAAACTGAATATTCTCCGAATAGTTATTGAACACATTGAGAATTTCAGTGGCTTCACCCTGAGGTATGACACACAATAGATATACCTACGTATAGATATCAACAATGACAAATGATAAAAATGAGACTCGAAAAGGACCAAATTATAAAAAAGGAGCAGAACTATTTCTTCATTATAATTTGTGTTTTTCCTTATCCTAAATAGGATCATTAATTCGCCGATTCCATTCACCAATGTAACTACCGTTAAACTGGAGAGATATGCAGGGGAAATTATAGTAGGTACATTCAGAAACCATTCAGTCAAATTTTCACCATGAACTGGACAAACATATATAGCCGTGTAGTTGACACCGAGAAAGTCATTTTTGCCTTATGACATATACCCCGTTTTCGACGCATAATCGAGATACAGGGTGCTTAATGTCAACTTTGAGCAATATTCTGTGAACTGTGGTAAGTTATGCGTGATATTTGAAATAACGGTTCCTGATCACATCTTAGTATTTTTTAGAGCTCAATTGAATTGTGGTGTAGAATTTTGCAAAAAAACAATTCAAAATGGCGGAAAACCTGCAAATTCGGAATTTTTTTTTCTCGGTTGCCAATTTGGAAAGCATAATCTCAACGTACTCGATTTTCTAAGATTTTCCGTGAAAAAATTTTTTCAAATTTCGAACTCAACTTTTTTTTTACATGTCCTCAGTGAAAAAAAAATTTCGCCCAAAATTTTTGGAATTTTTCATGGTTGAACTATCTTTAATTCTGAATACTTGGGTGGAAACAGAATGAAAAAATATCAATTGGTTTTCTTCTTGCAGCCTTCCGAAGATTACGCTAGGTGTACTTTCTTAATTTTTATTTGAGAAACTGGAGGCCGTACGTGGGTAAAAATTGTGCTGCTGGGCTGCCAGAATGACTCAGATAGAAATTTGAAATTATAACAAAAAAAAAATTTTTTCGAAAAAATAAAAAAAAATTGAAAAAAAAATAATTTTTTTTTTTTTTTTCCAAAAAACTTTGGTAAGGTTCGAACTCGTCACTCTCGATTAACTAGTGTTGCTTTGGTAACGGAGATTTATAGGATTAGAATTAATCCAATTCATACTCTTAGAGTTGGATTCCTACCAAAAATTTTTGAAAAAAAATTTTTTTGGTTTATAATTTCATATTTTTATCCAGGTCATACTGGCAGCCCATCAGCACAATTTTGACCTCCCTACGGCCTCCAGTTTCTCAAATAAAAATTAAGAAAGTACACCAAGCGTAATCTTCGGAAGGCTACAAAAAGAAAACCAATTGATATTTTTTCATTCTGTTTTCACCCAAGTATTCAGAATTGAAGAAAGTTCAACCATGAAAAATTCCAAAAATTTTGGCCGAAATTTTTTTTTCACTGAAGACATGTAAAAAAAAAGTTGAGTTCGAATTTTGAAAAAATTTTTTTACGGAAAATCTTAGAAAATCGAGTACGTTGAGATTATGCTCTCCAAATTAGCGACCGAGAAAAAAAAATTCCAACTTTGCAGGTTTTTCGCCATATTGAATTTTTTTTCGCAAAATTCTATACCACAATTCAATTGAGCCTTCAAAAATACTAAGATTTGACTAGAAACTGTTATTTAAAATATCTCGCGTAACTCACAACCGTTATCAGAATATTGCTCGAAAATGGGGTATATGTCATAAGGCAAAAACGACTTCCCCGATGTCGTCTACACGGCTATATATGTTTGTCCTGTTTATGGTGAAACACCCTGTATGTACTAGCGACCCGCCCTGGCCTCGCACGGATGCAATGCTGATACTAAATAATATATACTCCATTCACAATTATAAAATCACAACTCTGGCCTTAGAAATTTGACACATTCCACTCTGTATCGAAGTTATGACGTTTTTTGAAATATTTTTATGTTCCAAGTCCTTACTATGTTGCCCTTTCTACATTCTTAGCGTATTTCTCAGAATGTATAATTTATTTTGGAGAACACAACAGAAAATTGTGAACAATATTCTACATTATAAGGGAGTTTTTGGATTTATGATTGTAAAGATTTATTGATGTGCTTTGTTTTCATCATGATATTGTATGTGATATGATTGTGAGGGTGCATAACATTTCTATTCCTAATATTTCTTTATTTCAGATAAATAATATTCATTCATTACAAAGAAAATAAACATAATAACAAAATTAACGAATTTGTTTACAGAGAAACTAATAATTTCAATGCAATAGTAACTGAGTTCTGGTTATGAATTAATAAGCAAGAATTTCAATTCCTGAAAGCTTTATAGATATACATTTCATTCATTTGATCTTATGAACAAATTTCAGATTTTACAGGAGGGATCGTGTAGCTCGTGTTGGTGGAGGTGTAGGTTTCTATATAAGAAAATCTATTACATCTGATGTAGTTTTAAATGAGTTTATCGCACCGGAAGGAGTAGAGGATTTATGGGTTGTTTTGAAGTTTAAAAGTGGAAATATTCTTGTGGGATCAATATATCGCACGACTGCCTGTAGCTTATCAAATTTTATTCGTTACTTAGATGATGTCCTATCGTTTTTTTCACCACAGTACGATCACATAGTTCTTACAGGTGATGTGAATATTAATCAATTAATAGAGAATTTGTTTACTAGTTGCGTTGGTTCTTATGGCTTTGAACAGTTAATATCTGAGCCTACACGTATTGCAGGTTCATCGCAGACGCTTCTTGATATTGTTTGTACTAATAGAACTGATATGATTGTGAGCTCTGGGGTGGTTGATCATTCTATGTCGGATCACCGTGGCGTTTATTGCGAGGTCAATGTCGAAGGGGAGATGAGGGCCCCAAAGTTCGTCATATATAGGGACTATCGTGACTTTTCTCTTGCGAATTTCAGAGCTGACCTATCGGAGATCTCGTTTCAAGAAATTTTGTATGAGAATGACATAGACTCCAAGATTTCCATTTTCAATCAAAAGTTAATAAATGTTTTCGATAAACATGCTCCTTTTATTGAGTCTAGGATCACTAAACCATTCGCTCCGTGGATAACTCCTACCGTGCGAGATATGATGAGGTTGAGGGACAGGGCACTAGCTAGATATAAACGAACCAGGGAAACCACTGATTTTGGGTATTACGCGGGGCTTCGGAGCACTGTAAGGGCTGCGGTGAGGAGAGAGAAAGCTGCTTTCTTGGGTCGGGCAGAGTCTCAAGGCTCCAAGCGTTTTGGGAGGGCCTTTAGATCCATAAACCAGCAGTGTGACTCAGATATCCCTGATCGCTTCAAGAATCTGGATGAGTTCAATAGTTATTTTGCGTCTGTATTCGGTCAGCCTAACTCTTGTCCTGGATCGGCGGATTATTATAGTTCTAACACCTTTGATTCTAATGCTCACTTCGAGTTTGAACTCGCTTCTCCTGAGGAGGTCAAGATGGTTGTTCTTGGTATTGGGTCGAATGCTGTTGGATGTGATGGTGTCTCTGCGAAGATGTTGCAGCAATCTATTGATGTAACATTGCCTCACGTCACGCATATTATAAATGTTTGCATCGAAACTGGTTACTTCCCCACAGTTTGGAAATGTTCCATTGTTAGGCCCCTAGCCAAAATAAAAAATCCGGAAGAACTGAGCGATTTCAGACCGATAAGTATTCTTCCTTGTATGTCAAAGGTCCTTGAGAAAATATTAAGCGAGCAAATATATAAATACATTACTGAAGCTAACATTATAACAGCTAGTCAATCAGGTTTCAGAAAAGGTTACGGTACGACTACAACACTCCTGATGAATGTGGCTGATGACGTATTCAGGGCGTTGGATGAAGGACAATCCACGATACTGACATTATTGGATTTTGCTAAGGCTTTTGACACCCTCGACCACGAGCTCTTATGTGCCAAGTTGTCTTTTTACGGGTTCGGTGTGAATGCCTTAAGATTCTTCAGACATTATCTCGTTGGCAGATTTCAGAAAGTTCGAGTGGGGGATATGTTTTCTGACATTGCACGGGTGACCTCTGGTGTTCCGCAGGGTTCAATTATGGGACCTTTATTGTTCTTGATTTATACAGCGGATATGTATAGAGTGGTTATGGATGCAATAATATATTTTTATGCAGATGATGCGCAAATGCGACTTTCTTTCCATCCCTCTGATTTTGATGTTGCGGTCACGAAGATTAATGCTGAATTGTCCAGATTGGTAGAATATTCTAATGCCAACAATCTCAAGCTGAATATCCGTGAGTGTGTCGCACTGCATTTTACTCGAGGATCCCTGGTTGTTCCGGAGCGGATAACGATTAGGGTTGGGTGAGTCGATTCCTTTCGCTAAGAGCTGTAGGAATCTTGGTATCATTTTCGACTGCAAGCTGAGATTTGCCGAGCATGTTGCGCTGCTCGTAAGAAAGTCGTTTCTCGCTCTGAGGCATTTGTATAGGACTAGACGTATTCTGAGTTTCAGGTCGCGTACCTCTGCGAGTCCCTTGTGCTGTCGATTTTGAACTATGGCTTAACACTGTTCTATCCTTGCTTGGACTCCATCACTAAGTACAGAATGCAGAAAGTTCAAAATGCATGTTGTAGATTTATATTCGGTTTGCGCAAGTTTTCCAGAATCTCGAATAAAATAAAGGAACTCAAATGGTTGAAACTCGATGGCCTGTTCAGATTGCAGCTTGCAGTTCTGGTCCAGAGGATTTTGACTTCGTCAAGCCCTCCATATCTGCGTGAGAAATTGGTGTTTAGAGGTGACGCACATGATTTGTCTCTGAGTCATAGAAATAGGCTTATGTTGCCTAAGTTCAGATCGGCCATGTTTCGGCGATCCTTCACATTTAATGCTGTTAGTATTTCAATAGAGTATCAGCTTGCTTTCTTGTCATTTTTTTTTGTTCTATATTGTTTCAGAATTTTTCTGTACTCCATTTTTTCAGTATTTATATTTCATTTGTTAGTTCTAGGAGGTTAAGTAGAATAGCGTGAGCTAAACTTCGCCTCATGATTGTACTTCATAGAATGCAAAATAAAGGCCCTTTATTATTATTATTATGATCGTGGACTTATTCACTATCTCGGCACCCGGCCGGACAAATTTACCTTCCCCAGATATAATAATCAAAGGGAATAGGCTCGACCACGATACACTTGACAAAAATTCACGAACAATTCTACACGTATTAAGAATAACAGCTTTTTGCATTTCAATGTAGCTGTTTACATTTAATTCTAATTTGTTCAGACTATTGTGGGAGCTCTTAGGTACCAATCCAGTCGACGAGATGATCACTGGAACGATATCAACCTTCTCTAGGTGCCACATTTCCTTGATCTCGAAAGCCAGGTCTGTGTACTTGCATATCTTCTCCTGGTACTTATTCAACATGTTGTTGTTGTTGGGCACAGCTACGTCCACCAAAATTGCCTTTCTAACCCTCTTGTCGTAAACCACTATATCCGGCCTGTTATTCGTCACCGTTCTGTCAGTGATAATAGGCCTATCGTAGTATAGTCTAAAAGAGTCATTTTCCAACACAGGCAGCGGCTGATACTTATAATACGGCTTGTAGAAGTTGAGGAGTCCGAACTTGAGCGCCAATTTCTGGTGTATGATGTTGCACACTTGGTTATGTCGGTGGAGGTAATCAGTGTTGGCCAGTTGTTCGCAGCCAGAAGTTACATGCTGAATTGTTTCAGATTTTTGATGACACTTCCTACACATATCAGTTGGCACTGTACGGTCCTTCATGATGTATTTCTTGTAGTTGTTGGTGGAGATGACTTGATCTTGTATAGCCATCATAAAACCTTCCGTCTCAGGAAACAGTTCACCCTTCGACAACCATTTGTTGGATGATGTTTTGTCAATATGTGGCTGATTTAACTCATGGTGATGCCGTCCATGGAGTTCTTTTCTTGACCATTGTTCTAGCTTGTCAGTTTCAGAAAGGGATGGCAGATCCAGAAATTCATCTGCAGTAGCCAGAGTTAAAGGTGTGAACTTCTTATCAACCAAAGTAACAACTTTGTGTAGACTGGAATTATTCGCCTTCTCAAAGAAGAATTCCCTGAGGTTTTTAATCTGACGAGAGTGAAGGTTGACAATATCCGCAAGTCCTCGTCCTCCTTCTTTCCGTGGTAAAGTGGTTCTTAATACTGACGACCTTGGGTGATGACCTCTCTGTTTCGTCAGCATCGTTCTAGTTTGCCTTTGATAGTTCTCCAGATCTGTCTTGGTCCACTTGATAACTCCAAATGAATAAACCAGCACTGGGATTGCGTAGCTGTTGATGGCTTTGATGAGATTTCCAGAATTCAACAGTGACTTCATCACCGTTCTCAGTCGGCCAGTATACTCCTCCCGGATTTTTGCCTTCGACTGCTTTTGCTCCAAACATCTAGCCTGTTGGTATCCCAGATATTTATAAGTTTCTTCATCCCTCATGGCTTGAAGTATATCTCCATTCGGTAGTTGTGATTCACCGTCCACGACTTTTCCTCTATGGATGTTCAGGGTTCTACATTTTTCAATGCCGAATTCCATTCGAACATCACTTGAAAAAGAACTGACGGTTTTCAGAAGCTCATCCAATTGCTTCTTGTTTGCAGCATATAGTTTGATGTCGTCCATGTAGAGTAGGTGTGAAATAGTATGTTCTGCCCGAGCTGTCTTGATCTCAAATCCACATTCCGTTCCTTGGAGCATCGATGATAAAGGGTTCATTGCCAAACAGAACCATAATGGGCTCAAGGAGTCTCCTTGAAAGATCCCACGACGGATGGGGATTTCTTCGAGCTTAATCGTCTTGTTGTTCATAGTGACTTGTATTGATGTTCGCCACTGAGACATTGTTGTCCGCAAGAATTCCACCAAAACAGGATTGATTCCATAAATGTGCAGCACCTCGATGAGCCACGAATGAGCGGTGCTATCAAATGCCTTCTGATAATCGAGGAAGGCTGAGTGCAAGTTGCGTCCTCTCTCATGGGCCTGTTTCATGATCACTGAGTCGATGATGAGTTGTTCCTTGCACGCTTGGTGTTTTCTTCTGCATCCTTTCTGTTCTTCTGCCATAATGTTGTTTTCATCCAAATGTTGATATATTCGGTTGGATAAACATGAGGTGAGTATTTTGTACAGTGTTGGAAGACAAGTGATAGGTCTGTACTGCGACGGGTCTTGTGTCCTATCGCTTTTTGGAAGCATATAGGTTACTCCTTCGGTTAAGAATGTAGGAGCTTCTTGAGGATGTTGAAGTATATGCGTGAACTGTCTCGCTATGGCCTCATGCAGACGGCTAAATTTCTTGTACCAGAAGTTATGGACATTGTCGACTCCTGGAGCCTTCCAATTGCTTGCTTCCTTCAGTGCTGTCACCGCTTCATCCACTGATATTTCTTCGAAGTTCACTTGTGGGATGTTCGTTCGATTTTTCTCCCTCCTGATCAGCATTCTCATTATGTTCCTTAGGCACCGACCACAGAGAAGCCCAATAATTTTTTAATGATTGGGCTTCTGGCATAGCTCTGGTAACTTTGTTTGAGCTTTTGGTGATGTGTTTGTAGAAGTTTGCCTCGTTGTTGTGGAACAATTGGTTATGCTGTTTCCGTTGAGTGCATTTCAAATATCTGGATAGTCTTTTCGCCTTCGCTTGAAGTTTCTGTTTCAAAGTGTCCACATATATGATGATGTGATGTTGGCTCTCAGATTTGTTCATGGTGTTACCATTCTTCTTCAGAATTTTTCTAACAAACGATTTCAGGCGTCATGACGGGGATTCATTCCGCAGGAACTCAGTGAGTCGGCCTATCTCCGTTCTGATTTTGTCGATGTCTTTCTCCAATCGGGTTTGCCATGGTGGTTTCTTCATGGTTCTTTCCCGTGTGTGAAATTCGGGGGTGTGGACTTGTTGTTTGTGTAGTCGAAGGGTTGCTACTGCCCCACAATACACTAGAGTATGTATTCCTTCCAGACTGTTGAAGTCCTCAACGTGGTCATCGAATGCTGCATTTACACTGGCCAGAATAATATTGGTGCTCTTGTTAGTTTTCAATTTAGGAAGCTTCGGGCGTTTTGTTGGATTGGCTCCCTGGAACTCAACCATGGCTATGTTGAGGAGTGATCTTGCAGAGTGCGCATATTCCCCTAGTCCACTTGAATCAGCCGGTACTTCCTCATTATCATTAGATTCCATATTCTGGATCTCATTCTGGTTTTGTTCTGGATTTGTTTCGATGTTAGATACAGTGTCGTTTCTCAGTTCCATGAGGACTTCATCTCGTATACTTCTCAATGTGTCCGTAGAGAGTAGGTTGTTTTTCACAATAGTTCTTCGTTGATCTGATATCCTTTGTTCAGAAATATGGTGTAGTTCTGGATATCTTTCTATGAATTCTTGATGCCATCCATATCGGTATGCTGTCATGTTCGATTCCAAGTGTGTGATCTTGTAGTAGGAGCGCATAATGAAGGAATTCATTTCTTGGGTCCACTTCATGCGTCTCCTAGGGAGTCCAGCTCTCGTGGTCGCGGGCATAGTGACTTGCGTCGCCGTTGAAGCATCAAGAGTGGGTTGAGGACTGTGGATAGCAGTTTCCTCTTGGTGGGGTGTTGCAGTAGCCCTACTCGGTATCACGCTGCTTCCGTCGTTATCCGAGGGAGACTGTGACTCATTTTTCGAACAAGACCCTCTTCCTAAATCTTGAACGCGACAGGAGGTTCTGGTGGTACAATGCCGATTCACCCGTTTGCTTCGTAAATTGTACATTCCATTGCTAGTGCATTTTATACCTACTGCCAGGTAGCTAGAGTACCTCGGGTGTGCTAAGCCCGTACTCCAGAAAACCATCCGGAGCCCCTGAGGTTTTAATATTATTATTATTATTATGCTAGTTGGCCCGGCGAACTTTGTTTGTTTCGCCTAAATGATACTTAATTGGATTTCACAAGTTATTAGCCATTAACCGTAGCGACACCTAGTGGCCTTATTCAAAAGGAGGAAAAGCATTTTCTACATAAGCAAATTTTTCATTGAGTTTTTCAGAGTTTTAATGTATTTTATAATAACCAGGCCGTAGACCAATCCATAAATGAATTTTCATAACAAACAGTCCATTCGATCTCGAGTTATAAATGGTGTAACCAACAACTTTGTTTTATATATATAGATTCTCTGTACGCGCACAGACTTTTCATCAGGTGCACCAACTCCTGAAAACGGAACCATGACCTCCTATGTGATTAGATAAAAGTGAATGGAGTATACCTACTACAGAATGTACACGGTGGCCAGATTTCGATGAACACTCCTGAACTATAAGAGATAGAGAAAAAGTAATATACATGTCATGTTCTCTTTTTTCGAGAAACCGAAATTGCTGAAAACCCGAAATTGCTGAAAACCCGAAGTTGCTACGGCGTCTAGTTTCCGAGCTACAGGGCGATTTTGGTATTTGGCCAATTATTATAATTGACTATAACTTCCGTATTACAGAATCTACGCTCTCGAAATTAACACATCTTAAGGGCACTTTTTTTACTGCTTTTCAGCGGTGCTATTGGATTTTTTGTATCTACTCAAATTTCGGAGCTATAACAAAAAAATTTTTTTTTTCAAATGGAAACCATAATGGGAAATGATATTTCCGAATAGATCTTTCTTCAACGATTCCAAAAATATATATCATGTTATACTTCCGAGTTCACTATATATCGAAAATTTCGAAAAAACACTTCTCGTTCAACAAAATCCAAGCAGGCTTTGATTCACTTCCTTCAAAACTGGGACGGTCATAGAATTTCATGTCTTATTTATTTTCACTTGCCAAATTCAATTCATTTTCATCATTGTATCGTCTGGCGCTTCTTAAGTTCGTATTTATATCACATCATGCTATTTATGTATTTCCTCCAATGGCTCGCTCCAATGGACAACGATTTGAACATTTGTTGTGAATATACTTTTTTACAAATAAATCTATATTTTTTAGCTCGGAAACTAGACGCCGCGCCGTAGCAACTTCGGGTTTTCAGCAATTTCGGTTTCTCGAAAAAAGAGAACATGACATGTATATTACTTTTTCTCTATCTCTTATAGTTTAGGAGTTGTAGTACTAAATCATCGAAATCTGGCCACCCTGTACTTATAGACAAGGTTTACAGCTTTTTTGTCAATAGACAATACAAACAAATTCAGTTTAGAAGTTACTCTTGAAAGAGCGACATATAATTGATCATGAGAAAAACACTTAACGCTCAAATCTAAGCCCGCAACGTTGAAAGTTTGACTCTGCGATTTATTAATGGTCATTGCAAATAAGATAGACATATACCATCGCGGACTTCTTTGTTGAACTTTTTAGGTGTACAATGCCCAGTAGGTACATTATTTTGATTTATCTCGTCGGGTTCAGTCAGCGTTTGCAATGTAAACGTAAACTGTAAACTCATGAGTGTTTCTCTACAATATTATGCATGTTTCGTACATATAAACCTTCCTCTTTATCACTTCATCTATTAAAAAAAAACGTTGCGTAGTTTTGAAGATTTAAGTATACATAGGGACAGACAGACAGCGATAGCGACTTTGTTTTATACTATGTTTTAATGTGCCTGAGAGGCAGATGTCCTGTCTAAACAGACTTGCAAAATTGATTTTCCAATCTTGAATCAAGGATGTGGCGTTTTTTGATTAAAAATCGCAATTATGTGAATTTAATTGATTCATTAACCACTTCGATATTTAGATATATCAAAAATTTAGTTTGAGGAAAGTATGTGTTTCACCAAACTGGACAAACATATTTAGCCACGTAGATGATATCGAGAAAAGCATTTGTGTTTCATGACTACACCCCGTTCTCGAAGCGTAAGCGATATACAGGGTGTTTAATGTCAACTTTGAGCGATATTCTGATAACTGTGTTGAGTTATGCTTGACCTTTGAAATAACGATTTCACATCTCAGTATTTTTCATTGATCATTTCAAAAATTCCACAAAAAATTATTGGAATCTCTCGAAGTTGAACTATCTTTCATTCCAAGTACCTACTGATGTAAAACCAGAATAGAAAATATCGATTGTTCTTCTCTATGTAGTCTTCCAAAGATTCCGCTCAGAGTACTCTCATAATTTAAACAATTGGTGGCCTCACGAAGGCCAGAATTGTGCTTATTCCCGGATGACCCAGATAGAAATATGAATTTATAAACAAACAAGAATGTTTTCAAAAAACTTCGATGGAAAACGATCTTTTTCCACTTTCGATTAACTACCGTTGCGTGGTAACGGACATCAATGGGATCAGAATAAATCCAACATATTGGTACTCGTCCATACTATCTGAAAGTTTAGAGAGTTCGATTTTCAACAGTTTTCTGAAAAAAAAAGACACAAATCAATTGCCATTAATAAATCTTGACAAATAAAATGTGAATACTAACTAGGTCTACCCTACTGCTCACCCTACCAGATCGAATGGTCCAGCGTCAACAGAGAATCGCACCGACTTCAGTTTTGTCCTTTTAGGACTCATCAGGGTGGAATGACTCAAAGCTGACGCTGGAAGGAAAATCTTTTCGGGAAGATATGGATATCAGTCGCGCACTAATCTAAATGAATTCGGTCTGCTAGGGTGAGCAGTCTGGGAGACCTAGTATGTATTCACATTTCATTTGTCAAATTCATTTCTATAAAGTGCATGACAGATATCCATATCTTGAGGAAAAGATTTTTCCATCCAGCGCCAACTTTGGGATATTCCACCCTGATGAGTCCTAATGGGACAAAACTGCAGTCGGTGCGATTCTCTGTTGACCTTGGACCATTCGGTCTGGTAGGGTGAGCAGTATGGGAGATCTAGATCGTATTCGATTTCATTTGTCAATATTTATTACTGGCAAATGATATTTGTCTTATTTTATTCCAATTATTCAGGTAGCTAGCTGCCTTCATAGCTTATTTTCATGTATTTCTGAAAAAAATTTTGTTTTGTTAATAAATTCATACATATTTTTATCCGAGTCATTCTGACAACCTATTAGCGGCATTAGCGCCTATCAGCACCAGCTTTCTGAATAAAAATTATGTAAGTACCGTGAGCGGAATCTTTGGAAGGCTACAATAAGAAAACCGATGAATATTTTCTCATTCTGATTTCATATGAGTATTCAGAATGAAAGATAGTAAATTCCTTTCTAACTGTAGATTAGTAAAGAAGAAGTTGAGTTCGAATTTTGGAAATAAAAAATTCACCAAAAATCTTGGAATATTGAAATGAAGCCATAAATTAAAAAATTGAACTCTGTAGGTTTTTTGCCATTTTGAAATATTATTTCAAGAATTATTGGATACACCACAATTAAATTGAGCATTGAAAATTACTTTGATGTGATCAGAGACCGTTAGGACTCAACACTGTTATCAGAACATTGCTCGAAGTAAACATGAAACACCCTGTATCTCGCTTGTGCTTCGAAAAAAGAGGATATGTCATAAGATAGATGCATAGAATACCTGGTGTTGGCACTGATTAGATTTAACCGAGGACTTTCTTGTCCATTGAAAATCTGAGGGGTCCTACTCTTCAGTCGCCCCGAAAGGGGTCGCGCTATTTTCCATTGCCGCAATAGTGTCACGACCGTGTAAAATTGCTGATTTTTCCGGAAGTAGGACCACAGAATACCTAACTACACAGAAGCGTCACTCTATGGGATGACGCTTCTGCCATGCTAGGTAGTACATATGTCAAAATTAAATTTAAACTTCCCGATGGACCGCTGAAGTTTGTTTTTTTTTGTATGATTCTGATTGTTGATAAATCGAAAACTAAAAATCCTTTGTTATGTGAACCATTGACCATTCAAATCAAATTTGCCGCTCAAAAGTGACATATGTACTACCTAACAGAGAATGAAGGTCACGAAAATTTGCCCCTTGAAGATCAAAGTGCCGACGCTTACTGACGCTTCTGTGTAGTTAGGTATTCTGTGGTAGGACCCGATTTACAATCAAGAGTGCCTTTTCTGTTAGGAGTCGTTACACCAGGGTTTCTACGCATTTTTGTCATAAGGCAAAAATGATTTTCTCAATGTCATCTGAACGGATATACAGTTCTCAGAAGTCGCGCACCTCATTGAGGGGATCGAAAGTGAAAAATATTCTTAGCCCAAATATCCATGTTTGAAATTTTTTGATGAAGTAGTTTATTAGTTATTAATTCATGAAAGTGACCAATCAGGAGCGGGCTACAGAAGAACTAGTAGGCAGTTGGGGACGCGAGAGTGAGACGCCAGAGCTGCTGCCGGCTTTTCACGTTCACTGTTCTGTAGCGCGCTGCTCTTGATTGGTCACTCTCATCAATTAATTACTGATTAACTACGTTATCAAAATAATTCGAACATTGATTTTTGGACTTAGAATATTTTTCTCTTTCGATCCCCTCAATTGGGTGCGCGACTTCTGGAACACCCTTTATATGTTTGATTCATTGATTAATTCACATCTTACACCATCTGTGGGTGGAATGTTTGAATCGTATCTGTAAAAGCTCGTATCCGTAAGTTATGATTATCTCATAAAATTCTCGTCTCGATATTAATAGGTACCATCAGAAGAAAAAAAACAGCCGGTCGAGGCGAAGAAGGGAGGAGGATTCTTCGCATTTCTTGAAGATCAAAAAGATAAAATTAAAGAGGAAGGATCATTGGGTATTTCATGCTCAGGATTATTCAATTGTTTTTTCTGTACTCACCCTAGTGAAGAATACGAAAAACTGTTAGCCATCAGAGAAACCTTGGAAGAAATAAATAAGAAGTTAGGAATCATCGAGCACACGAGAATCTTCAAGGAAGAAATCGTTAAGCAAGAAGCTCCTAAAGAAAAGGAACCTTCTGATGATTTCGTAATGAGCAATAGTTGGTTTTACCACAAGGAGATATTACATGGACAAGTGGAGTGGTTAGAAGATAGGGAAGAGAAATTTTGGGTTTCACTCATAAAGGAATACCTAACTCCTCTAGACGAAACGAGTAAACAGGTTTGTATAATTCTTTCTCTATTTCAATATCGTAATGAGTTCATTACAGTACTAAATACAGTGCTGTAATGAACTCATTACAGCACTGATTTCTATTCTATTCTATTCTAGTTATATTATTCGTTTAGTGGTTGTCAACAATGACTTTCAATCCTATCAATTTCCCCGTCAATTTGGAAATGTCAATTTCGTAACAGTCACCAACTGCCAAGATACAACAAAAAAGTCACTAGGATGTATAATCTGAATTTTTCATTGAATGTCAACAGTGTTTCACGCAATTTGACTGAAATAGAGAAAATATCGTCTAATAGTCGTTGCAGAATGCAATTCCAACACTCATGCGTTCGAAAACTCGCTTCTTCGTCGCTCGTTTTCGAATTTCGCATTCGTATTGGAATAGGAGCCCATTCTGCAACAAGTTTTAGAATATATTATTAAAATTTGGGGATATTTTATGATCTGATTATTATCGTTACTTCATGTAAGTTCAGAAAGCACAAATTGGTAGAATTATCCAAAAACATTACTGGACCATATCAGCGATTTCTGAAAATCTCCAGATAACTTCCTCTTTTAGCCACAAGTAAAATTCTAAAATATAAGGTTCGTGGAGACCAGTGGGACAATAGTTGGGTGGACATCCGTGCGCATTGGAAAATTTATAAGCGCCTCAGGACTCTTGATACAGGGTGAAATCTGAGCAGATTCGCAACAATTTCAAAAGGCTTTAACTTGGCAGAATTCAACTGACTCGAATGATTTTACGTTTGGTTGGACGACAATAGATACTGATTCGAATTTGTCAAAAGAATGTCGAGAGAATAGGATAAATCTATCGGTCAACAACCAAATTCCTCACTGTAAATACGGAATCTGGTAGTTGAAGCAAGGATCAACTGTCGGTTACCGCATAACCGACAATCTTTCAATTCCGCGAACTATTCAGAGTGAGAAAGAGTTATGTAAAAAAATTCATTTCTTCTATATTCATTATTTTGTAGGAAAATACTCGAAGATATAAATTTTTAATTTCAATGACGCAACCTCTCATGTTTAATTGAGGAGATTGTCATGCGCCCTCTACGAGGGGTGTAGGCTAGTGGAGTTCATTAAATGACAACCTTAACTTTTTGTGCTAGAAATGGAAAGACGTCTTGTTACAGTTAGTTTAAAATAACGGTTCCGAAGATATGGTAAGAAAAGTGTTTTTTCAAGGAATTTCAACACTCTGTACTTATTTGTCAAACGAAGCCGAATTCGCTAAAATGTATAAGTCAAAAACTCATCCTGAATGTAATTTTTTCTCTTATAATACTCAAATTGATATACCCACTGTAGAATACCGAAGGAAGAAATCCTGCAATTTTGAACCGTTGCTCGTATGTCGTATGACTTCCACGACGAATTCTTCGTCGGTGACCGCGTTGAAGGGGCCCCTTCGAAGCCTAGGATGCCGTTGTTACAGTGTACAGGGTAAACTCTCCGAAGAGTCCAAAACTGAGCTAACACTAAACTTACTACATATCTAAAACTACAAAAGTCAAAAGTCTTGATCAGGGAGACATTTGTCTCTAAAAATTGCGACGGTGGCACTTGATCGAAAAAAAGATGCGACGGATGAAGTAATATTTCCAATTCACTGGTGTTCTCAGATCAATCAAAAACTGAATTAAAAACGTATCGATTCTAGAGTAGAAAGTGTCATCTGAGCCATGTACCCAACGTCTTCGTGCCTCGTGGTATTCTGGGCAAATATGCGGGTCTTCCGAAAAATAGTGGAACCACATACGCGAATACAGAACACCTACTATCATGTTTGGTCTGAGAAGATCAGGAGCATAGACATTCTCTGCTCTTTCTCCATATATCTGGTATCCTTGTCCCATTCAACCTTGGTCGATAAATATTACTTCTCATTGCGTTAATATGGTGAATAATGGCGACTTCCTTGGTAAGTGCTAAAAATTTGATCTAACATATTTTTCTGTTCCAGAAAGCAATAGCACAAGATCTCAAGAACCTTCGCGACAAAATGGTATACACCTTCTTTATGATAAATGCACTCTTCGTTCTGGTGATATTTCTTCTTACTTTGAAGAAAGATATCATACACTTAAACTGGCCTTACAATCCCAAAGTGAATTTCACATATGTTGACAATGAAAATGAGGTGAGTAACTTGAACGTAGGATCAAGTAATATTTCATGATTAATTTTCCAATTGCTCTACAGGTACGAGTAATGAAGGACTACCTTCATCTTGAACCAATTGGATTCGTATTTCTCATTGGTTTCGGTGGATTACTGATCACTCAAAGTATCGGAATGTTCGTTCATAGATTTTCAACCTTTTCGCAAATATTATCAAACACAGTTATTGAGTGGAATATACTGAAGAAAGACGTGAGTATCCAGTATGATTGTAAATGCACAAAGAGATAATTGTTACATTTGTGGATATACTATGGGGAAATACCATGTATGCCATTCAAATGACAGTGGAAGAAAGCTGAGCTTTTGATCTCTTCATTGATGAATGTTGCTTCCACCACGGATAATTCCAAATACCATGTATGCCATGTATGTAAATCAATGAAAAAGATGAGCTACTTTGTTTCTTGCTGAAAACATTTTTTGGATATGTGTTTTGCTAAGTTGATATCAAGTTAGTGTTGTTTCTCGAAATCTTTCTTAATTTTGCGTAGGCCCTTGTGTGCCATTTTGAGCCTTGGAATCTGATTATCGTCCAGCTTCGCATTGGCGGCACATGTTTCGATCAAGACTAGCTGGGTTATGGCGATTTGTCTGAGAGCATCGGCTCTCGCGATTTTCTCTTCTATCGTAAGAGGCATGTTTTGAAATGATCAAGTGAATGAATTAAATAAAAAAAAGGGCGCAAGTACAGACGCTTATCGAAGCTGACAACTGATGGCCCAACTACCTAAAGACTTGAAGAAATGTTCAAACGGAACCGTTATGAGTTAATTCTCAGTCGATGAATGCGTGAGTAAAACGTATACAAGGCAGGTATATGAAGAAAAAAAATCGAATTGGCAAACGCAGAATGTGGAACTAAGCTCAATGTTGCAATATCTCAGGATTGTAATCCCCAAAGAAACTATCCTCGCTCAACTCTCAAGTTAAAAAACGAATATGAATTCGTGGCAAATTCAAGTATCTGGCCTGAAGGACCAATGTTTGATCTCGGGTTAATTCCCTGATGAGTGGACTGTAATTTTGTATAAGGTTCGCACCGGTTCTTGAGAGCTTTGACGATTTCTCTGGAGGACACAATGAAGAGATTTTGTACAAGGAACACAAAGGCAAAGTATGTTCTGACTCACCTGTGGTATGCTGCGTGCTGGATATATCATAGGACCTCAGTTGGCCGCAGTAGATTTTTTTCGAACTTTCACTTGTTTCGGCAATTGTACCAGGTTGCTGCGCGCGCGTAATTTTAAGGGCCTTACTTGACCGTAGTAGTTGGTTGATCGTAACTGAACTGAACTCGTTATGTCTAGGTTGAGACTGGTTATGGTTTTCGTTAGTCTGTGTCTCTCTGAGGTTAAGTACCTGTTCGAGTCACAGAGTTTTCCAACCCCGTGGTGCATTTGACTGTCATGCTTCAGAAAAAGCCAAAACATAGAGTTGCATCATGCTGCCTTGAGTTGCATGGCGTAAAAGGAACAAAGCAGACAAAATGCAAAGCCAATTCGATATTTAGATTATTTTTTACATATACAGGGTCTTTCACGAGGAACCTCACCTATATTTATACGGGAAACTACTGAACGTATTTTCATGAAATTCAACACAAGTATTTCACGATGCTGATGAAATCTAAAATATTTTCAAGGCATGAGCACCTCCGGTTTTTCCGGAAATGACGTCAACTTCCGTTTTTCAAATTAGAACACCATTTTTTTATTGCAGAAATAGATTCCTTAGAAAATTTCAAGTTATTTTGATGTAACGTTTTTCAGTTTTGATTGGAAAATTCTCTCTGAGCGGGAAAATTCGAAAAAAAAAATCGAAAATAGAGCTCCGCTGAAACAAGAATAACTTCGAGGTTTTTGGATGGAAAATTTTCATTTTTGGGATTTTTCAAGATGTAAGATTGATGTATCCACTTTAAAAATCTAAATCGCGATTCATGATACAGGGGGTGAAAAAATCGCTTTCAAAGTTAGGGATGACAAAATCGTGAAAAATCAATTTTTTCAAATTAGAACCCCATTTTTTTATGGCAGATATTGAATCTTCGTTAAAAAATAATGTGAGTGTATGCATCACACCCTAAAGTGGATATTAACTCAGAAAATATCCATAAGGAAAGTTGACGTCATTTCCGGAAAAACCGGAGGTGCTCATGCCTTGAAAATATTCTAGATTTCATCAGCATCGTGAAATACTTATAAGTGCTGAATTTCATGAAAATACGTTCAGTAGTTTCCCGTATAAATATGGGTGAGGTTCCTCGTGAAAGACCCTGTATACAAGTATATAAAGGAAATATGTACAATTATTTGAATGGGGACCGAACAAATGGAGTATTGAATAAATGTGTTAATTCAGTTTCAATTGGAAAATATCCACTTCGGGGCCTTTGCATTCATACAAGAGAATCGAATCAGGGACGTTCTCAGCCAATTTTTTTTCAAATGACTATATCTTCTCAATAAAGCCGGATTCGAAAAAATGGATAATGAAAAGAAGATTTCTTTCGGCCTCATTAAAATACAGTGTTTCACCATGAACTGGAAAATCATATATAGCCGTGTAGATGACATCGAGAAGTTAATTTCTGCTTCATGACATATACCCCGTTTCTCGAAGCATAAGCGAAATACAGGGTGTTTGATGTCAACTTTGGGCAATATTCCGATTATTGTGACGAGTTACGGGTGACCTTGGAGATGACGGTTTCTGATAACATCTGAGTATTTTCGGTACTCAATTCAATTATGTTTTGGAATTCTAAAAATATATTCAAAATAGCGAAAAACCTGCAAAGTTGGAATATTTTTCTCGGTTGCCAATTTGGAAAGCATTATTTTACTCGATTTTCTAAGATTTCTCGTGATAATATTTCTACGAAATTCGACAAAAATGGTTGGAATCTCTCAAGTTTGAATGTTTTTTTATTCCTAATGATTATGTGAAAACAGAATGAAAATATATCCATTATTGGTTTACTTTTTGTAGCCTCTCAAAAATTCCGCTCGAAGTACATAATTTTTCTTAAAAAAACTGTTGACCTCACGAAAACCAAAATTGTGCTTAAAGGCTGCCAGGAAGACCCGGAAAAGAATATTAATTTATAACCTAAAAATTTTTTTTTCAAAAAACTTCGATGGGATCCAAATTCTCCACTTTCGATCAACTAGCGTTGCTAGGTAATTAATGGGATTAAAATAATTCCAATTTATACTCCATAGGTATGAAAACCATTTTTTCAGAATTTGGGGAGAGTTCGATTTCAACTCAAGTTTTTTGGAAGAATTTTTTTCGGTTCATAAATTCATATATAAGATGGCGGGCAATGATGACGGATCCTTGGACGGCTCCCGAAAATTGCACTTTAAATGTTGTGAAACAAAGACTGTGAGTGATTACTTTTGCATGAATTGTGGAAGTGTTTATCATACATCTTGCATGGAGAAAAGTTTCCCTCATATAAGGTTGATAGGGGACGTGTGATGTGTTGTGAGAAACCTAGTGAAAATAAAAGTACGGAAAGCGTAATCCCGGAAATTAAGACTTTCGCCAAACATGACTATAAAAAGGTGAATTTGGAAAATTACTATCTGAAACAACTGCTCAAGGAATGCCAAGGTAAAGATGAATCACTATATGAAAACAACGAATTATTGGTGCAGAGGTTACAAGAACTGGGACAAAAAATATATCGAAAAAATCATATGCGGAAGCGATAACAGAAGTTAACGACAAACCAAATATATATATATATATATATATATATATATATATAACATCGGTTTCATAGCGTCCTACGCCTTCCGATACCATGTCTCCATCCCCTTCGGTCCTCCCAGTCGCCTAGCAGTAAATTATATTCAGACATTGCTTTTTCGATTCCTTGCATCCAAGTCGTTTTCGGCTTACCTCTCCTTGTCCTTTCCATTGGCACCTATTTCATAATTTGCCTGGGTATTCTTTCTTCTTTCATGCGCTCGACGTGTCCGTACCATCTTAGCTGTCGCTTCTCAATTTTTCTTCTATAATGTTCATCGGTACTTTCATCATCTCCCTGATTCGATCATTTCTGATGTGTTCGAGTCTTGATATTCCAGCAGATCTTCGCCAGTAATCCATTTCCAGGGCCAATAGTCGACGCTCCAGGACTTTACTCAGCTGCCATGTTTCGCATCCATATAGTGTTATGCTCAGGAATATTGTGTTATACAGGAGATGTTTCCTTTCGAGGGATATACTCCTGGACCAAAGGACGGAGTTCAGACAGCCAATTACTTGTCTCCCTTTCGTCATTCGACGTTCAATTTCTCCTTCTGTTCGTCCTGTAACATCTATCCTTGTCCCCAGATAGGTATATTCATTGCAGGGATTTATGGTCTCTTGTTCATCAATTTCTAGGACCTGCATCTCCTCTCCGCCAACTCGAAGATATTGGGTTTTGATTTTATTTACTGATAATCCCCATTCGATGTAATGTTGGAACAGTCTTCGAGTCATGAATTCAAGATCTTCCTTATCCTGAGCAATAACCACCTGATCATCTGCGAAATGGAGGGTATACAGGGTTCTATCATCATCTAGTTGTATGCCCATTCCGCTACACGATCTCCGCCAGTTCCTCAATAATTCATTCAAATAGATCTTAAATAGGGTGGGAGAAAGGCTGCAACCCTGTCTCAGACCCTTCGTAACTTTGAAGCTTTCTGACAGAGTGTTACCCATCTTAACTCTTGATGTTGAGTGTTCATACAGTTGTTGAATTGCTTTAATTGCAGTATTGTTTATAGGCGATTTTTCGAGTACTTCCCAGAGTTTATTTATTGGAACTGTATCATAAGCCTTCGTCAAGTCCACAAACAGAAAGTGCACTTCACGGTTCCTTGCTGCCATTTTCTCATTGAGCTGCATCATCGTGAAGATATGGTCGATACACGATCTGCCCGCGCGAAATCCTGCCTGTTCTTCGATCTCTAAGGACCCATACTCTTCCTCAATTATATGCCTCAGTATTCTTCCATACAGACGGCTCATCGTGCCTGTAACGGATATGCATCTGTAGTTTCCACATTCATCTCTCCGACCTTTTTTATGAATTGGTGTTATCCAGGCTACTTTCCAGCTATTCGGTATTTTTCCCCATTGATGTATCTACTAAACAATTCCCTCAGATATGAGGTAAAGTTAGTTGTTCCATTTTTTAGTAGCTCAGCTGGTACTCCCTCTGGTCCTGGGGCTTTTTTATTCTTCAAAGATTGTATGGCTTTGTTTATCCTGGATTCTTCAAGGTCTATAGGTTGTCCATGTACACGATATCTTATAGGTGATTTATTTATGTATTTTGCTCTATCTTCAGTGAGTTCTCGCGAGTAATATTTCTGCCAGTCCTCCAACTGAATAGGATGAATATTGACCCTGTTAGTGGTGTTCGTTCTGAGGGACTTAATCAACTTCCACGCTTCTGATGACTTTTTACCGCCCATATGTGAGTCTACTTCTCTCAGCTTCTCTTCCCATGTCTCGTCTTTATTTTCACTTATCATTTTTTTGAATTTTGACTGTTCTCTCCTATACAGTTCTTTATCATGTTCTCTTTTACTCGTAATCCACTGCTTATATGCTTGTTGCTTCTTATTTCTCTGTTCTTCAAGTGATCGGGTCCATGTTATATTATTGTTTTTTATTCGAGTTGGTTTACTTATTTCTCCAAGAGCCTCATTTGCTGCAGAATGAATTGAACGGACTATATGTTTGTAAAGATCCTCAGATTCACGATTAAGATGTTCAGTCTTCAATTTGATGTCCAGTCTGCTCTGATATAGTCCTTTGATACTATCTTCATACAATCCGTTCAAGTTATATTTCAGTTGGTTCGTTTTGATATTTTCTTCCTCTACTTTGCTTGTAATTGTTGACTTATATGGAATATGGATTTTTGTTGCTAGAAGGTAGTGGTCTGAACCGCAGTCAAGTCCCCTGTACACTCTTGTGTCTTCCACCTTCCAATTGGTGACCTGTTTGATCACTACATAGTCGATGATAGATTTTAGACCTCTGGTTTCTTGGCGCCAAGTGTACTTGTGTATATTTTCATGTTCGTAATAACCATTGAGTATTTTCAGGTCTTGCTGGACGCAGAACTCTATCAGTCTTTTGCCATTATTGTTAACAACTCTCTCGCCGTATTTGCCGACCACAGGATCATTGTCCTTTCTCCCTGTGCGTGCATTGAAGTCCCCCATCAAAATAAGTTCCCGCTGTTTTCCGATACTGTTTATTGTATCGTTTAGTTCGCCGAAGAATTGGTCTTTTTCTTGCTCACTTAGGTCTTCGTTTGGATCGTATACCGCTATAATCGTCACCCTATGTCCCCGAATATTAAGGTTTACCGTGGCTAATCTTTCGTTGATTGCGTTCCAGTTATTGAGGCATTTTTGATATTTTTTCCGTACCAGTATTGAGACACCTTTGCATGCTCTTTGTGACTTTGGTACGCCGCTTTATATGTGTATGTAGTCTCCGGCATCTTCAGATCCATTTCCTTTCTTCTTCGTTTCCCTCAGAACCACTATATCGGCCCTCATTTCTTGTAGTGCTTTTCTTCCATCTTTCCTGTCCATCCTCGAACATTCCAAGTTGTCAGTATCATTTCCCCATTCCTGTGCCAGTTTCGTCTCCGTTCATATCCGTCCGTTTTCCGAGGCTCTGTAGCATGGTTTTTAGCTGTATATTGTTTTTACGAGTAATGAGTAGCTAACCCGTTGCCAAAACCCCCATCCTGGAGGGCCAGAATTCGTTGTCGAGGTTTTTTCCTCTAGCCTTTGATGTTCCAACATCTTGACTACAAGGCAGCAGCTATTCGCTAGTTTTGGTCCGCCCCGGCTATTTGATTTCAACGGAACCACCCATATCTGAGAGGCATTCCCCTATCCGCCACCTGGGGAGGCGCTTGATGGAGGACTAGCAACCTCGCACAAGCGATTTCAAAAAATAAATACAAGGCCGGTGGTAATATTCTATTCGATAGAAATATTGCTTTGCACGAAGAACCTGGTGTTGAATAGATAATTAATCTCATTATTCTTTTTTGTGCAACGAAAGCTCTCGAAACAGAAACGCTGTTGCCCCAGGGTAGGATATTATATACAAGATGGCTGTAAACTAGACCATAATGGGCCTACCACACGCTCAAGCTTCACCACAGTTTGGCTTGCGCAGGCATCTCGTACGTAAAGCTTGAACACAACAGTTGCTACCACACAGCACAGTTAAGTACGTGCAAGCCTCTTTATTTACGAAGTCGTCGACACGATAACAATGCGTCCGAATGAAGAACTTTTGCGCAAGCCGTGCTTGCACAGGCAAAATTTCAAGCAGGTCGAAAGTTACACAAGCCAAGCCGTGGGGTTTGCGCGGTATACAGTTTTCCCAACCACACGCTCAGTGTTCAGTGTTCAAGCCGGTTTGCGTAAGCCAAACTGTGGTGAAGCTTGAGCGTGTGGTAGGCCTATTAGAGATATCAATTAGAGAACTACGAGGCATAGAATGTTTAAGCGCGCTCATTTATTGCGAAGTAGGTAAGCACTATTAATTTTTTTACATAGAATATCAATATGGGATGACAAGCTTAGATTTCTGTCGACATGAATTTCAAGAAATTTTGTACAATCAACAGTTGTTATCATAGTATCTGAAAAAGTCATAATTTAGAGGTTCATTCTCATAATTACTCAGGCCAAAATGCAAACAAACAGTTTTTTTATATTAACCATCGAGTTATTCAGGTGACACCACCTGAAATATTCTGCCATCAAACAATCGCAAGCTTGCTGGAGCTCCCCACGACTCCCTGCCGAAACAACCACCGATGTGTCGTCATATTTGGCCAGTATAACAATTCTTTAGCCCGAGACTGAGTTTTAGTAATGCCAAGCAGGAGCTGTAATATTTGCCCCCTCAATGAAGTAGGCATTATAATTGTATCATTCAAGAACAGAATGCCATTATCGAGTACAATTTCATTTTTATATTTGAAATAAAATTGTACCTCTTGTCTAATCTTTGATTTACCTATGCTATGTTGAGGCCAACCATTTTTAGAGCCGTTTCACATGCGACTGATGGTCGGTCGAACTGATCATCAGTCGACGGTATTTGTTTCGACATGGATACGTATCGTCAGTCACCGCTATCAAAGACCATTTACCGCTATGGATTTGGAACGTGACACTGTTGTCGGTTTGTGCGAGAACTGTCCGATTCCCGCACGAAGTATTCCGTATTCCGAAATTCATATATTGGGAATTCTTATTATTATGAGAATTATTTGTTTGGAAAGTTATTTGGGAAATCTGCTCAATGATTAGTTTAAGTTTTATTGAATTTTTAAATTCCATTCCATCATACTGTATTTCAAAACCCAAGGACCTCAGACGAAAATATGAGGAGCGACGACATTATCGACGATCAATCTGTTGATGAATATGCAAACATACTTGCTTCTTGCTGTTGTCATTGAAAAAGATTCTTGAAATCTTCCTGCAATACACAGATCTGAGCCGCATCCTTCCAATATTCAAATCTATATTGTAAGAAATGAAAACACTAATAGTGCAGTTTTATCATTTAATGACGACAATAACGTAATTATCAATTATTCTCAAATATTAGAAATATCTTGAGCGGCTGGTTAACCCGAGCACGGAGAAATCTTGAATAATCATCACATCATCGAAGCCCGAGATTGTCGGCTGTCGTTTTGATGACTCTGTGATATTTTCCCCAGGACCGGCAGCGGCTCGCCGTACTTCATTTCATATTTCTAACACGGCCTTCCTGACAAGGGTGACGCTCTCGGCACCCTCTTCAGCTGCCATTTCATCTGAAACATTACAAAAACCTATCCTTCTTGATAGCACCAAAATACTTCAACCTACTGCACCGGTAGGTACTGCAATAACTTGCCAACATATGACTCATCAATTGCAATGTTCTTCAATAGAACGAATATAATCGTCATCGAATCAAATTTTTCTTTCAGTTTCACCTTTAACAGGTACTAGAGATAGGTCAAAATTAGGTAATGACCTCAGTTATCACATGGTTCTGTCGCTCATGGAGCAGAGACCAATCAAAATTTTGAATTGCATCTAAATGACCTCAGCCATCACTCAGCTCTGTCACGCATGGAGCAGAGGCCAATTAAAATGTGAATTGTACCTGTAATGACCTCAGCCATCACTCAGCTCTGTCACGCATGGAGCAGAGACCAATTGAAATGCAAATTCTACTTGTAATGACCTCAGCCAATACCCAGCTCTGTCACGCATGGAGCAGAGACCAATTGAAATGCAAATTCTACTTGTAATGACCTCAGCCATTACCCAGCTCTGTCACGCATGGAGCAGAGACCAATTGAAATGCAAATTCTACTTGTAATGACCTCAGCCATTACCCAGCTCTGTCACGCATGGAGCAGAGACCAATTGAAATGCAAATTCTACTTGTAATGACCTCAGCCATTACCCAGCTCTGTCACGCATGGAGCAGATACCAATTGAAAATGTAAATTCTACCTGTAATGACCTCAGCCATTACTCTGCTCTGTCACGCATGGAGCAGAGACCAATTAAAAATGTTAATACAGCAAAGCTGTACACTAACCTTCATTTCCCACAGACTCTTCGGCCTCGAGAAAATTCAATACATTATTTATGTCAACATTCAAAGCCCATTGCACAGGCCATCGTCTGAGCTGTTCTTTGGCAACTTTGGTAATGATATTTGTGCCAACCTTCTTAATTTCATAGCGTCCATTGCTCAGGCAACTCACGACCTCGTATGGACCAAGAAATTCATAATCGCTCTTGCTGATATGCATCTGAGAATCACGATGCATCAGCACAAAGTCACCAGGCGAGTACTGAGTGTTGTCTCTTCTCTTCTTGTTGACATTATCGAGATTGCACGTTAGAGACAGTTTTTCTGCTACCCGTTGTCTATCTAAATCTCGGTTTCTTATTGGATTCAGATCTTTCGACACATTTTTCAATAACGCCTGTATTAATGGTGTCGAACCTTGGATTCCCAAGAGCAATTGCAGTGGGGTCGAATTGGTCGATTTCTGCACAGTCGTGTTTAGAACAAGCTGGATTTTCCATAAGCCACTCGGCCATTCTGCTTTAACACGAGTTTCAATCCTCAATAAGTTCCGAATGGTTCTCATATAGCGTTCCACCTGTCCATTTCCTCTGTGTATGTCAGGTGTAACATAATGATGTTCAATATTCCATTGCTCTAGGTACTTCGGAAAAGTTGTGTTTTTAAACGACGTAGCGGCATCCATTATAACTCGCTTAGGAGTTCCAAACAATGCTAATACATTCTCCAATTTTTCATGAGTTTCTGCGGTGGTAACAGTTTTCATCGGCGTCAAAATGCAATATTTTGTGAAAGCATCGACCATAACCAAAATATGCTTGTAACCGTCGGATGACATAGGTAATGGCCCCAAGCAATCCAAATGTAAGGTGTGAAACGGTTCTTTCGGGATATCTACTGGATTAACGTAACCTTGTAAGGGTCCAGTTCTGGTTTTCTTTACTGCACATATTACGCAGTGCTTGACGTAACAGTTAATGAAGTTTCTCATTCTAGGAAACCAAAAGTGTTCGGCGATCGACTGGTAAGTTTTGTCATTGCCGACATGACACTGCTCATCATGAAAAATGCGTAATAACCCTAAACGGCTTTGTCTTGGTGTGACAATAATTTTGGCGGATGCATCCTCAATTCCACTTGTTCATCCTGAGTTGACGAATATAGATTGTTAACAATACATCATTTTTTTTATAATTTAAAACATCATATGCATTATTGATTAAGGATTCATTCTTATGGTAGCAACGTTAGCGAATGTTACAAGCGAAACTATTATTGAATTTAATATTTCAATCGGCGATACAGGCTGGATTATTGTTTCACCTTGTTGATAATTTTCGAGTTTCTTCAATTTGGATTTGGTATTTTTGGGAAGAAAATCCGAAATTTCCGTTAAGACGGGATCAACTTGCTCGTTCAACCATATTCTTTCAAGCCACCCAACAACTAAGGTAAATGAAGGAATTAATCAATTTTATTGTATTGCAATCATTGATTTTAACTTTGTAGGCTTTTAACTTTTGACTTCGAATTGATCTGTAACAACTGCAGTCAACACAAAACACTAGGGTCCTGTTTCGATTCATTTGGACCACGGGAGAATTCCTTCATTAGGGGCTTCCTGCCTCAAGTTACCCACCAACAACATCCTGGTGAAATCTACCCTCTGCGAACCCTTGATGAGTACAAACACTTGCTTTTCTTTTATCAATTATATTTGCTGATTTATTGATTTATTTTGTGAATGAATGCCGGCAGTCATGATTTAACCCTTCAGGTTTGTTAAACAAGAAAAATTTAATCAAATCACACATTTTATCAAGGTAATTCCCAAACACATAGTAGTGTATTTTAATCGTGATTAAAGTGCTTTTATTCTTCCTCGATATTTGAGTTCGATCTCCTAGCAGATAAAATTTTGGTGGTTAGGTCTGAAGTTTTCAAGGGTTAAAGTAATTATCAAACCACCTGGCGCCCCTTATTTAATTGTTATCAAAAATACATAATATTTTTTGGTACCCACACCCTTCACCACTGCAGTTAAGCCGCGAGCTGCACCCTTGAAAACCTATTTGTATGTTACCATAAATCTCGGGAGTTGGAATTGAATTGAGAACGTAACATTGGAACAAACCACTGCAGATTCATCGTTCCGTCCGGATTGAGCTTTTTGTGGTCAAACATTCCATCTTTTTCTGTGTACTGATTCGAATCGAGATCTCCACACTTCAGCTGTTCCAACAAGTTTTGAACTTCTTCGTTCCCTTTCTGTTCGATGTAAGCCCAGTTATTATGTGAAATTCGACGAATTGTGTTCACCGGATTTCGACTTAGATAATCCCCATGTGGAAGATTGGATCCTTTGCGATATTTTATCTCAAAATCAAAATCTTGGAGATAGACCCACCAACGAGCTATTCGAGGAATAAGATCCTTTTTAGTAGCGGTTGCTTTAACTGAATTGCAATCAGTGACTATCGTGAATTTTATCCCAAGCAGATAAGTTCGGAAGTGCTTGAGTGCTTGAACTATGGCTAGGGTTTCAAGCTCGTATGAGTGGTACTTTGCCTCACTATCTGTTGTCCGTTTACTGAAATATGCGACAACCCTTGGCTGGTTTTCGCGTTTCTGTATGAGAATAGCACCATATCCAATACTGCTAGCATCAGTGTGCAACTCTGTTGGTGCTTCCGGATCATACACAACGAGTAGTGGTCTTGACGTTAAATGATCAACGACATATCTTCTTGCTTGCTCCTGCTCTTTTCCCCAATGAAAAGGTACTCCTTGTTTTGTCAGACGAGTTATGCATGCTGTTCTACTAGCGAACTCGGGGACGAATTTTCTGAAATATCCTGCAAGACCCATAAATTGACGAACTTGCTTGACATTTTCAGGAATTGGTGACTTAATCAGCGCTTCTATCTTGGCTTTTCCTGGTCTTACACCGTCAGCCGATATTTCTCTCCCTAAGTATTCCAAGCTTGGTTGAAGGAAATGACACTTTTTATGTTCAGGGAAAAACCTGCCGAACTAAGTGCTTCTAGTACCCGTCTCAGGCGAATGAGACCTTCTTCAGGGGTGACACTAGGAATTAGAATGTCGTTCAGGTAAACCAAGGCAATATGATCTTTCAAATTTCCAAGAGCTAGATTGACGGCTCTCTGGAACACAGCTGGTGCATTGGCAAGACCAAAGGGCATTCTTAGGTATTCAAAGTGGCCATCGGGTGTCACAAATGCAGTCTTTGGAATGGATTCCTCATGTATCGGTATTTGATGGAATCCGGATGCCATATCCAAAGACGTGAAATAGCGGCCTTTTCCTAGCCTATCTAATTGATCTTCGATTAATGGTAATGGAAATCGGTCTTTGACTGTAATTCGATTAAGTTCGCGATAGTCAACACACATCCTGAATGATGTATCCTTTTTTCTCACCAATAGTACAGGACTAGCGAAAGGTGATTCACTAGGTCGTATGATGTTGTTCGCCATCAAATCCTTTGTGATTTCACGAACAGCTTCTCTTTCGGTGATAGATAAGCGATAAGGATTACGGACGACCACAGTGTCCCTTGTTAATCTTATCTGAAGACTTACATTTTTGACCGCACCTACTTTATTCCCAGTTGTTATCATGCCGCTAAAATCTCGAAGAAGTATCTGAAGATCATTTCGATAATCTGCGGGTACATCGACCTCAGTAATTTCAGAACTAAAACCTTCAGCAACCCGGTTGATTCCAGGCAGTTCACGGCGTACGATGCGTGATCCTTGATGATCAGTTATGGTTACAAGACTCTGGTCTTCATAAATATTACGTCCAATCAAAACATCGTAATCAATACTGTTATCAGAAATAAAAGCATAGGTAATTGGAATGTCCACATCAGATATGCTTGTGGAACCAACAAATTTTTTTGTTGCTTCAATCGTAACATTCGTAAGCCTTTTCAAAATGATGTTACATGGGGTTACCTTATTTTCGAATAAATGTAAAAATTTGTCAGAAATTAGAGATAGGTCAGCGCCAGTATCAATTAGTGCCCAAAATTGATGGCCATCGATGAAAATCTTTGTTGAACCAACAGGATTTCCTGTTGAGCAGAGGTTAATACTTCGGCGTTTTTCGATAGCCGCTTTTGTTAAGCAATTTGTGACGTTGTGACCTCTTCTTGCACAAAAAGTGCAGCTCTCCGTATTTCGAGAGGTACTGGGAATATCGTGTTCGCTAACAGGCAAATTCTTGTTCTCTGATTGGGGCCTGATGTTTTTAGCACGACAATTTGCTCGAACATGTCCCATTAAACCACACTGGAAACACTTCTTAGAAATTTTTGAACTGCTCGGTTTCTTGTCGGAAAATGGGAATTTCCGCTTGAGAGGGGTCTCATGTCCAATAATTCGTTGCTGACCATCGTTATATCGTGGAATTTTGGTGAATGATGACAAGAAAACTAACAAATCGGAAATATTGCGACAGTTAGCATTCATTGCAGCGTTACGTACGTCTAGCTCCGAAATTCCATGAACAATCAATTCTACTCGATCGGCTTCACTCCAGTTAGCGCGTAAATTGTTCAACAAAGCCGACTTTTCATGCACATATGATTCATAAGTGTTTACACAAGCACTTGAAAACTTTGTGGCCTCTTCTAACATGCGACCAAGATTCCTTTTCGGAGGAAATGCCTCGACGAAATCGATACGGAAAGTATTCCAATCTCTCTGATCTGGATTCCAACGTTCAAACCATTTTTTCGCTTCGTTTAACAAAAAACGGCCAATCCTTGATAAGGTTTGAACATCAGACCATCCTACTTCATGCTTAATAGTCTCAACGTAACTCACCCATTTATGTGATTCATTAATTTCGGGTTTGAAATACGGTAAATCTACCTGTTCACCAGATCTCTGAGACTGTAACACTTTGACTAACTCCGCCAGTAAGCTTTGAGTTGCATCACCATCCGATGAAGCCATGTTTTTCTCACACCCTTATTGTAAGCACAATCCTGAATAAAAGTTCTGTTTTCGATACCTGCCGGTATTGCTCCAAAAACAGTCTTGTGAATGATTTTCTTTGTGGATCACACGAGCACAAAATTACACTGTGAACAATAGGCACTATCCCACTTCTGATGTAAGAAATGAAAACACTAATAGTGCAGTTTTATCATTTAATGACGACAATAACGTAATTATCAATTATTCTCAAATATTAGAAATATCTTGAGCGGCTGGTTAACCCGAGCACGGAGAAATCTTGAATAATCATCACATCATCGAAGCCCGAGATTGTCGGCTGTCGTTTTGATGACTCTGTGATATTTTCCCCAGGACCGGCAGCGGCTCGCCGTACTTCATTTCATATTTCTAACAATATTTTCATAATTTTCTGAGGATGTATCCCAGAATTTCGCTTTTTTCATGACACTAATCAGCATTTCAGTTTCTGAATTATATTTTTCCTACCCATTCGTAAAGAGTAAAGACGTAAAAAATCCTCAGAATATTCATTAACATGCGCAACACCGCAATCTCATACGGACTGATGGTGCGCATACATGTGAAAGCCTCCTTTGTCGGCTCGAGCCGACGACACGCAAACGCAGCGGGCTGGACCGATGCTCGTGCTTGTTCCCACAGAACACAAATATTAAGAAATGCAAACTCCCTACTAAATGTTGGCTACAAAATTGGCCGCCATGTTAGGTGGCTAAGTAGAGGGGGTAAGGCGGGAATATTCAAATAGGATTTGAATCTCTTCTGTTTGTTTACACTTGAATAAAAGGGCCGCGTGAAGTTAGCGAAAAGTTGGTGGAACAAATTCTGAAACCAAGCTCAATATTTAGTACCTGAATTTGTTCTAATTTGTTCTGTATGAATCATCCCCAGCACCCTTATGGTTTTCGAGTTATTGGCATGTCTTTGATTTAGTGCTGACTTCACGCTCAGCACCAACATGTTCGAATTTGGAAAAAATTTTTATGCCAATAATTAGTCCCGAATTTGTTCCAATTTGTTCTGAAGAAAATTCTCCGATATCATTTTTCGTTAGGGAGTTATTCACATTCTTAACATTCGGTGGTGACGTCACACCCAGCTCCAAAGCTTTTTGTTCTCCAAGAAATTCGAAAAAATTTTGATGCAAATATTTAGTACCCAATTTGTTCCAATCAGTAAAAGTTGTTTTGTTGAAATACCATTGTTAGTTTTCGAGTTATTAGCAATTGTTTTAAGCGAGCGTGAAGTTAGCGATAAAGTTTCAAATTATCACTTTTTTTTTCAACATATATTAGTACTCAATTTGTTCCAATTTGTTCTGAAAAGAACGAATCAGTTTCATTATTAGTTTTCCAGATATTAAGGATTTACGAAGATTTGATGACGTCACAATAGGTGTAGCGTGGAATCTCCATTCGAGACCATATCACTGTCGGCAGTTTTGGCTCATACAAACCCATCTGTAATTGGTCATAAATCAAACATGAAAAGAGCCGTTGTCTCTTTGATCATGCGCCGCACGCAGCCGCTCTTATCACGTTTGAATGCAGATTTGGATTCAGGACCAATTCGTTTCTTATTCTCGCTTATTAAATTGTTAGGAAATAATTATTTATATCAACAACTTCTAAATTCGTAATTTCCGTTATTTGGACTCATTGAAATCCTCTTTATACGGAGACAATTTTTCAGATTGAAGCAAATTATTCAGTTAGATGAATCGTTTGTTATACAGGGCGAGTCTTCGACCTGAACATAAAAATTGCCTGGTTTTTTTCAAGAATAAATAAAATATAGATGGCGCATAGAATTCGTCTGGGTATTTTGGCATTCAAGAAGTGTGATTTATGACATTTATAAAAATGGCTTCGTACATTATACAACAACGTGTTGAAATGGTTGAATTATTTTATGAAAATAAGCGTTCTGTGAAATGGTGTTAAGTACCATCGGATGATATTGATGATAATCGAATTTATGTGGCCTGAATTAATGAATATTGATCTAGAGAATATTTGGTTTCAACAGGATGGCGCTACACCTCACTTTGCAAATGACACAATTGTTTTTTAGACAAAATTTCCTGGACGAATTATCTCCAGAAACGGTATGAGTTGCCAGTTGATCCGAATTTGATGTTTCAAATTGCGTGTTTTCTGTTTAAGAATGAATAAAATATAGATGGCGCACTGGGTACGTCTGGGTTACAGTGACTGTATAACCACAGTGACGACAACTGGCTATAAAACTGTCAAAAGTCCGCCATGTTTTGTCGAGATGTTTTGGCGGTATTTTTGAATTTTACATCGGAAACTTACGGCAATATTTCATAATTCATATTATAGGTCTCAATTTCATTAGGAAGTAACATTATGTTCCATGAATTCGATCTAATGCAAATGAACTGAATCTTGCTAACTATTTTCCCGAAGATACTTATCGAAAATACTGGTTATCTTTAACTTCTAACTTAAATTATTATTCAGAAAAAACTGAAGAGCTACATACACAAGTGAAGATTATTATTTGCCAATAGTAAATTCATCTTGATTGATCAGTAATTGGCTTAATGGCCATAACTCTCGAAAGAAAATAAACAATAACAATCATAGATGGGTTAGAAAATCTGCGCACTGTCATTTCGACAAAACATGGCGGCCGACCAATATGGCCATTAAGCCAATGACTGATCAATCAAGATGAATTTACTATTGGCAAATAATAATCTTCACTTGTGTATGTAGCTCTTCAGTTTTTTCTGAATAATAATTTAAGTTAGAAGTTAAAGATAACCAGTATTTTCGATCTGTATCTTCGGTAAAATAGATAGCACGATTCAGTTCATTTGCAACGTCATATCTTAGATCGAATTCATGGAACATAATGTTACTTCCTAATGAAATTGAGACCTATAATATAATATTGCCGAAGTTACCGATGTAAAATTCAAAAATACCGCCAAAACATCTCGACAAAAAATGGCGGACTTTTGACAGTTTTATAGCCAGTTGTCGTCACTGTGGTTATACAGTCACTGTAGTAATAGCTACAGTGAACTTTCTCAATAGTCTATCCATAGCACATTGTATTTAATTTACCCTATTGTTAATTCTTGAAAAAAATTTTTTTTTCCTTTGTGTCAATGACCATAGCAGTCGAGACATCTTTTTTAATAAAAAAAAAAAAAATTATTTCCTAACAATTTAATAAGCGAGAATAAGAAACGAATTGGTCCTGAATCCATATCTGCATTCAAACGTGATGAGAGCGGCTGCCGCAGTGGTATGGTCTCGAATTGACTCGAATGGAGATTCCACGCTACACCTATTGTGACGTCATCAAATCTTCGTAAATCCTTAATATCTGGAAAGCTAATAATGAAATTGATTCGTTCTTTTCAGAACAAATTGAAACAAATTGAGTACTATTATATGTTGAAAAAAAAAGTGATAATTCAAAACTTTATCGCTAACTTCACGCTCGCTTAAAACGTTAATAACTCGAAAACTAACAATGGTATTTCATCAAAACAACTTTTACTGATTGGAACAAATTGGTTACTAAATATTTGCATCAAAATTCCTTCGAGTTTCTTAGAGAACAAAAAGCTTTGGAGCTGGGTGTGACGTCACCACCGAATGTTACGAATGTGAATAACTCGTTAACGAAAAATGATATCCGAGAATTTTCTTCAGAACAAATTGGAACAAATTCGGGACTAATTATTGGCATAAAATTTTTTTCCAAATTCGAACATGTTGGTGCTGAGCGTGAAGTCAGCACCAAATCAAAGACATGCAAATAACTCGAAAACCATAAAGGTGCTGGGGATGATTCATACAGAACAAATTAGATCAAATTCAGTACTAAATATTGAGCTCGGTTTCAGAATTTGTTCCACCAACTTTTCGCTAACTTCACGCGGCCGAATAAAAGCGGTAAATTATGAAAACAAGAATGTTGATAAATCAATTTATTGAATGAATGTTATTTTCAACATGAGTAATAAACATCTACATAAAATTATTATTACAATACTAGTGAAAAGCTTTAAATTATTACAATTATTTCATTTAATAACTTGTCGACATGCGAACTATTTGATGAATCAAATGAATTATCAATTAAGTGACAAAACTCAACAGTATGTAAAGCAGTTGTCTCAAAATATCCTGATGCAAAGAATTGTTGTAATTTCTAGGAAATATGGTTTGGAAATGAATAAAACTTGTAGAACTTCTGATGTCGTATATTCAACAACTTTTTAATGACGTTACATTAATTCAAAATACTGTCAATCAAATACGATCATAGGTAACTAGCTATGTCATAGAAAGACATAGCATACTTTAAATACTATTTCAAATTAAAACTAACACCCTCCCTATTTGGAATAAGTCCTTGACTTCTAACAAAGTTCTGAAACTTCACCTTGTCTAAGGGTTTCGTAAGATAGTCCGCAAGCATGGACTGGGAAGGTATATATTCCAGAGTTAACAGTCCTTCTTGAATTTTTTCCTTCAAGAAATGATGGCGAACATCAATATGCTTGGTGCGTGCTTGATATCCACCATTAGTTGCTAACTTCTGTGCACCTTGGTTATCCACATATAGTAATGTTGGACCATCATAAGAATTTAATTCATATGATAAACCTCTTAGCCATAGAGCTTCTTGTGCTGCAGACGACATAGCCATATATTCTGCCTCAGTGGTAGACAGTGCAACTGTTGGTTGCCTTTTAGTGTTCCAAGTTATTGGACCTCCATTTTTTATAAAAACATACCCTGTGACAGATTTCCTATCTATCAAATCATTCGCCCAATCTGCATCACAATATCCTATTATATCTGTGGTCGAACTCTTTCTTCCATTGAATTCTAGTCTGTAACTTGTCGTTCCTTTCAGGTATCTGAAAATTCTTTTCACAGCATTCCAATGAATGTGGCTCGGTCTGTTATTGAATCTGCTAACACAATTAACCGCATAGGATATATCCGGCCTAGAGATCTGTGCAGCAAACAATAAACTTCCAACTGCCTCTTGATAGGGAATGTTGGTCATATCCTTATTGTCTTTTTCATTAACCATCAATTTTTCCCCTACCACCATGGGTGTGTCCACTGGTCTGCAGTTGTCCATGTTGAATTTCTTAAGAATTTCTTCTATATAAGCCTGCTGACTAATCCAAATTTTCTTATTGGATCGGTCTCTAATAATCTCAAATCCTAGAATATGCTTAGCTTCACCAATATCTTTCATTTTAAAATTCCTCATCAGTTCATCCTTCAGATTCTTCTTAGCTCCCTCATCGTTTGATAAAAGAAGCATATCGTCTACATAAATAGCTAAAACTAATTTTATTTTATCAGTAATTTTAAAGTACATACAAGAATCAGTGAGATTGTTTCAACCCAAATTCTTTGAAAAATGAATCCAGTTTCTGATTCCAAACACGACTGGCCTGTTTGAGCCCATACAATGACTTCTTCAAACGGCATACTTTATTTGGATCATCATAGAAATATTCTGGAGGAATCATGTATATTTCCTCTTTAAGGTCACTTTGTAAGAAAGCTGATACAGCATCTAGTTGATCAATTTCAAGATCGTGTTCTGCGGCATAGGCAAGTAAATATCTAATTGAACTATACCTTACGACTGGGGAATAAGTTTCATTAAAGTCTATTTCTTTTTTCTGAGAACAACCTTTGATCACTAGTCGTGCTTTGAACTGAGGTATGTTGCTGTCTTTTCTTTTGGTTTTGAAGACCCATCTACATGGTATAGGTTTCTTACCTGGAGGTAAATTTACTATATCCCACGTTTCATTCTGAATGAGTGCATCATGTTCATTCTTCATAGCCTGAATCCAATTGTCTCTTTCTGGTCGTTTAAGTGCTTCTCTCACAGTCTGGGGATCAATGAGATCAATTGTGGTTGCATAGCTCAAATCAAAATCTTGGAGATTCTTTGGAAGTCGTCTCTCTCGTTCTCCTCTTCTGGGATTTTCAGCTAAATCTTCTTCAACCGGGTCTGGCACAAAATCTGGATCTGATCTTGTATCAGAGTTGTTTCCATCATTCTCCCCTTGTTGATTGATTTCATTGGTGTCTTCATTTCCATTTGTACCTGGTGCCTGATTCATTTCATCCGGGAACATAAAAAAATGATTATCTGCATTTCTCTTGTTCTGAGTTAATAAAGTACAACCCTTTACATTTTCGAAAAATGTTACATCTCTGGATAGAAATACCTTACTTGTACTGGGATCAAATAATCTGTAGCCTTTACTCTCAAGACTATATCCTACCATAATACTGGGAATAGTTTTTTTATCAAGTTTTTTTCTAATTTCTCTTGGTCTAAAAGCATGAGCTTTGCATCCGAACAACCGTAATCCTTCTAACTTTGGCTTTACACCCGACCAAGCTTCTTCTCTTGGTCTAAAAGCATGAGCTTTGCATCCGAACAACCGTAATCCTTCTAACTTTGGCTTTACACCCGACCAAGCTTCTTCTGGTGTTTTGTCTTTGAGACATTTTGTTGGTGATCGATTTTGTAAAAACACAGCTGTGTAAGCAGCTTCAGCCCAAAAACTGTTAGGTAACTCTGAATTAATCAACAAACATCTTACTTTCTCAATTATTGTTCTATTCAAGCGTTCAGCTTTACCATTTTGCTCAGCTGTATGTGGAACAGTCAGCTGATGAACAATACCAGATTCCGCTAGATAATTCTTAAATACATTGCTGATATATTCTCCCCCATTGTCTGTGCGAAGGATTTTTATTGATTTTCCTGTCTGATTTTCTACTAATTTTTTGAAAATTTTGAAACACGCAAATGTTTCATCTTTTGACTTCAGAAAATACACAAAAATCTTATGTGTGAAATCGTCTAAGAATGTAAGCATATAACGTGATCCTGCAAAACTTTTGACCTCAATTGGTCCACATAAATCTGAGTGTATCAACTCGAGAACATTTTCAGTATGTGTTTCGCTATTTTTGAATGGAAGTCTGTGGCATTTGCCTACAACACAAATTTCACACTTGCAGTTATTGGAATCATTAAAATTCAAGCATAATGCCATTCCATTTTTCAATTTATTCAAGTCACTGAAATTTATGTGACCTAGCCTTCTGTGCCATAGCACAGAGTCTGCATGACATGCTAAGTGCTCGGATTTCAAATTCAGCTTGAATAAATCTCTTTCCAACGAACCTGTGGCTACAACTTTTCCTTTAGAATCAGTAATCTGGCAACCTTTATTTGTAAATAAAACTGAATAGTTTTGCTTACCTATTCGACTCACCGACAGAAGATTGACTGATAGTTCTGGGACATATAAAATGTTCTTTATTTCAGCATTAACTTCATCTGATACAGGAAGATGAACACTGCCTGTTTTGTTGGCTGACATTTTCTGACCATTAGCTGTACTTACTGAGCAAGATGTTGTGTCGTTAACATTGCATAGGATATCTAGATTATTTGTCATATGAACTGTGGCTGCTGAATCCAGAAACCATGAAGTTCCGTCAATTACACTTGATCCTACTGATAAGGCTGAAAACATGGAAATATTACTACTAGCTTTGTTACTATTGTCTTTGTCCTTGTAATTTTTCCTTGGTTTAGTACAGTCTTTGGCATAATGTCCAAATTTGTTGCATTGAAAGCAGCGAACTTTACTTTTTCCTTCGAAATGTCCTTTAGTGTTATTGCTACGATTCTGATTTCTTGAGTTTTTCTTGCCATACATTGCAATTCTATCCTTCGACAACTTTACGTCCTGAATCAGCTTCATTTTTATGGAATCACCAGTTATCGCAACTCCTGAACTCTCAATACCCATTATCATTGGCTCATATTCTGCTGGTAAACCTGCCAATAATATGGTTCCAACCCATTCATCACTCACTTTGAGACCAATACTAGAAAGCTTGTGTGCGGTGCCAACTATCTTGTTGACATAATCCTCAACAGATTCACTATCTTCTAGTCTAGTTGTTATGAGTGTTCGTAGAAGTCCTACTCTTCGGGTAAGTCCTCTATCATCGAATGCTTGCTGAAGAGCTGTCCATACATCTTTAGCATCTTTTGCATTCTGAATATGCACATAATTTACTGGTTCTACTAGTAAAATAATCTTACTTCTGGCTTTCGTAACCTTCTTGGAATCAATCTCTGTTCCCAACACACATTCCCATAATTCTTCGTGTTCCAGATAAGTTTGAACTGCAAATTTCCAACTGTCGAAATTTTCGCGTCCACGTAGTTTTTCAATAGATGGAAGACCGGTCGACATTTTTATTTATTTATTTTTTGAAAGAAAAGAGTCGAGGTAAAACCTATAAGACTCAGCATACAATAATGAAAATGAACACAAAATTTCTATGAGTACCCACAAAAGTAAAATAAGTAAAAAATAACCAGTATTAAATTTAAATTGAAATATAGCAAAACAAAGATCCTAGCATACTAATCCAACTTGTCCGAGAAGATCCAACCTATTCTTGAACACATTGACGCTGGGAGAGTTCACAACATCACTAGTCAATGCATTCCAACCCTGGAAAACTCGATTGCTGAGGAAATGCTGCCTGGGTGTTGTCTTGAACTTTTCCTTGAGAAGCTTCAAATTATGTCCTCTCAAATTATTGCAGTTGAGAGAGTACAGCTGAGACAGGTCCAGTCCAAGATCTCGGTGTAAAACCCTATACGTGAAAATTAAATCACCTCTATTCCTGCGGTCGGCAAATTTAGGAATGTTCATGATCCTCAGGCGATCCTCATAGACTGGTCTTATTCGTCCATAAGGGATACGGGTTGCCCAACGCTGAACCGACTCTAACAACTCGGCATCACCCTTGAGAACAGGACACCAGACCGGCCCGGCGAACTCCAAGATAGGGCGAACATAGGTCTTGTAAATGTTGCCGCAGACTTCAGGGTCGCAATAGCGAAAAGATTTTGATATGAGGTAGAGGGTTTTGCGGGCCTTAGCACAAATACTCTGGACGTGCCCCGACCAACTCAAGTCACCGGAAACAACAACACCAAGATCACTGTGAGAGGAAGTCTGATCCAACAAGCTGCCAGCCAGCGCATAACGAGTGCGGGGATTTTTCTTACCAATGTGGAGAACAACACATTTATCGAAATTCAAAGGTAGCAGCCAATCGTCACACCACCCTTGCAAAGTATGCAAATCGTCCTGTAATATAGTGTGATCTGAGGCAGGAGCAAATAGCTTGGTGTCATCCGCAAACATCGAACAATCAACTCTCAGAGAACAAGGCAGATCGGACGTGTAAAGGAGAAACAACAGTGGTCCCAAAACGGATCCCTGTGGCACCCCACTAGTGACAGGTCTGGAAGCAGAAACTGATCCAGAAACTTTAACAAAAAATTCTCTTTCACTAAGAAATGCTCGGATCCAATCCAAAAGTGCACCTCTCACTCCGAATCCTCCCAACTTCACAATTAGTCTCCTAAGTGGCACCCTGTCAAACGCCCTCGAGAAGTCCAGGTAGACAACATCAACAGGGACACCCGCATCATCACTCCTTGTCCAGTTATCAAGGCACTCCAGAAGGTTGGTGGTGACCGATCTACCAGGCAGAAATCCATGCTGGCAGTCAGGAATAATGTTGTTAGCGAGAGAGAATTCCATCATTCTATTGACAATTATCCGTTCCATAGTCTTACACGCAAGCGAAGTCAAACTGATTGGTCGATAGTTCTGTGGGGAAAATTTATCACCCTTTTTGAACACTGGGGTGACCGAAGCCGTCAGCCAAGAGGATGGCAAGGTGTGGCACCGGAAGGATTTCGCAAAAATAACCGACAGTGGTTCCGACAATGAGCTAGCAGCAGATCTCAAAAGTTGCGCCGTCACGCCGTCATGACCCGGTGCTGAAGAGGTATCCAGGCTCTCAAGCTGCCTCCGAACAGTCTCCTGGTCGAATTCAACCTCACACAAGGAATGGCATACGTAAGGAGAATTTATTTCCGGTAGAGGACCATCAGGCTCGTCGGAAAAAGAAGCCGAGAAGACATCCGCCAAAACTTCAGAGGTTTCCTGGAGGCTCCCACACATCAAACCAGAAGTATTCTTCACGAGTGGTGTCGAAACCTTAGAGTTGAGGAATGATCGCACATACTTGAAAAACCTTTTGCGGTCGCTGCCCAAACCAATCTTGGACTCATATTGTCTTTTTGCTCTCCTTATTTCTTGGTCCAGATCATTAGAGTAAGAGCGATGAATACGGTAGTCACTATCGAGCCCACTCCGCAGAAATCGCTGCCAAAAAGCCTTTTTTTGACGGATCTTCTTCATTAGGCCTGAAGCAATCCAAGGCTTATGGATATTGGAGACAATCTCCCTGCTTGAAGTGTTTGCGGAAACGGCATCCCTCACAATCCTCAAAAATCTGCCCCACATTGATTCCACATCCAAGTCGCCCAACTCAGTCCCCCAGTCAACATCCGACAGGTACAGGGACACAGACCCATAATCCACCAACTCGATCACTCTCCTGACAACCCGGGCCCCACCAGATGTGAAAAACTGGATTCTAGACTCAAGTGTTGAATGATCCGACTTTCCAAAACGTGGCAAGTAGTTGATGTCCGAAACAAGATCCTCATCATTGACCAATATTAAATCCAACAGAGACGGAGTCTGATTTGCACGGAATCTAGTAGGACGAGTCACCAGCTGAACAAGACTCGAATTAAGAACCATCTCCGCATAAAAGGATGAAGGCGATCGGGCAGACGGGCAACCACCAAGAGGCCAACTGATATCAGGAAGGTTGAAATCCCCCGACACAAGCAGATTTTTTCTCTCATTAGATAGTGAGGCCAGATAGGCAGAAAACATACTGTCGTATTGATTGGCTCTTGGACGATAAACACAGCCTACAGTTAACTGGAAATCACCAAATGTGATGTCAATGAAGATGTTATCAATCCCAGGAGCATCGACGCCGTGGACCGAGGTAGTAGAAGAAAACAATATGTCGTGTCTTAAATAAATACAAACACCTCCATGGCCCACGGTGGTGGGGCTGTCAGCTCTATAAAGCTGGTAATACGGAATATTAACGACGGAGTCCGTTATAGAGGGCTGGAGCCAAGACTCAGAAACAAAAATAAAAGACGGTTCGTTAGACTTCACGAAGACCAATAATTCAGAAAACTTCGAAATGAGAGATTGTGCATTGGTGTATATGAATTTCCACTCATTCACTGTCTCGGCTAGTTTTTTGGCATAGCATTCGAAGTATTCACGATAGATGGAACTCCTCTTATGTACTTTATGGTTATGCCCGATTCACCATTCGCCTCCCTCGCTTTGAGCTCCCTACGCAGGCGCTGTAACTCTGAAAGCTGAGCAGGTGTCCTATCATCCGTGATCGAAACATTTTTGTATGTTTCACTATTCAGCAATTTTCTCTTATTCCTTAGTACAGACAACACATCCTCAGAACTCCGGAGGGTGACCCTCAAAAGACGTGGACGCGAATTCGATGTTTTACCAAGCCTTTTCGTCCTAACCGTCTCAACGGATAAATCCTCCCCAATCAGACGTAAAATATTGCATGCCTCCCGACTATCGCCCCCCACCGATGAAGATTCCGGAACATTATTTAAAATCAAATTGAACGACCTCCTCACTCGCTCAAGAATCTCATCAGAAGAGAGAACAGATTGCTGCCCCCTACAAGGATCCGAGGAAGAAGCTGAGTCCCTCAAATCGTCAATCTCTCGTTGAACTTTCGCAATATGACCACTAAGACCCGATTGCTGCCCCTCTAGTGTAGTTATCTTAGCATGACACACATCAATCTCCCCTTGATGAGCAGTAAGGACAGCAGAATGGTTCTCCAGTGGAGTACGACACTTTGCGAGTTCCTCAGTCATCATAGCTTGGCTATTTTTTATGGACTTGACATCATCAGCAATTGTCGTTATTTGTTGCATAAGGAGAGTGAAATGCTCCACAGTGATCGGTTGTTCTCCCTGGGACTTACTGCGAAGAGTTCGTTTACGCGAATCACAAGTGGGACACTGCCATTTAGTATTAGATTCTCTCATATAATCAACCTCAGTTCCCGACAAATTGACGCATTTCAAATGAAAAAATTTTTTACATACAGAGCACTAATGCGGTGATCCAGTACCATCAATAGTTTTAGAACAAACAGAACAATTCTGAGGCATATTGACAATTTACTGAATATCCAAAAGAAAATAATATGGGTATAAGGGAAACAGGTATAGACTCTTCACTTCCTTGGGCCAGTAAGGAAGACTTAACAGATAGGAAGGCCACGGAAAAAAAAAAGGAAACAGGATTACGGAAAGAAAGATCGAAGGAAATTCGCGATTCCAGTAACCTAAGCAAAAGCAGACCGTCCCACGCACGACTAGGCGGGGACTGAGAACCGAGGAATCCAAATTCAAAATCAAGGATTGATAACCGCCAAAGATGTTGATTTAGCTGGTGGGAGGCCGACGCACGATCAGTCGCAATGGAATGCGCACAATATGTAATATCTGAATACAAACAATGCCCCCAAAAGAAATCCAAGAAATTATAATGAATCCTTGAACCTCAACGTGCCCAGGGGTCCCTCAAAATACTAAATAGATAGTATCAATTATTTGTTCTTACTCTCCGCAACTTTTATGGAACAGAATCACTATCACGAATTAGAAAATAGAATATACTAAGAGCACTCGAAAGATACGTGTTACTCGTACGTGTTCACAACGTTATCGTTGTTCAGAAAATGACGAAAGACTAAAACTGTTTGCAATTCTTGACCTTATTGAACATTCACTGTTTCTGGGTGTCTGGGCCCATAACCTGTTGTAATTTCTAGGAAATATGGTTTGGAAATGAATAAAACTTGTAGAACTTCTGATGTCGTATATTCAACAACTTTTTAATGACGTTACATTAATTCAAAATACTGTCAATCAAATACGATCATAGGTAACTAGCTATGTCATAGAAAGACATAGCATACTTTAAATACTATTTCAAATTAAAACTAACAAGAATGTCTCCATTGCTGCTGCTACAGACAAGGGCGGTCCTAGGCTGATTTCCTGGGGGGGGTAATAATTGAATGAACAATTGAAAAGAATAGAAAATTTTTTTTTGTTAGTGTTTTCATAAATAAAATCGAATTGGTTGTAGTGCTCTGGGGGGGGGGTAATTACCCCCTTTACCCCCCCCCGTAGGACCGCCCTTGGCTACAGAGTGACTTAATTGTCGGGCTGCCACATTCACCTTCATGTAGGAATCTAAAAAATTAAAATTATTTCCTGTCAATTTATTGCAGCATCTATATGTTCTCTTAGAATTATCGAAAAGAAATGCTTGCTTTATATGGCCCATACAAGCAAACTTCCCTTTCTCAAACTCTAATTTTCCATCAAAAATGGAGTTACGGGTACACTTTCAAAGATGAGGAACATCAAATATTCTGAAAGCTCTCTGTCCATTTACTACAAAGTGGAAAGAAGAAGGTTTTTCATCGGTTGTAACTGAAACTAAGGAATTGAAGGCAGTTTTATTCGTACTGCCTTCGTCACAAACTGTTGCTATAATGTTCAATCCTAGTGCTTGTAATTCCTCAATTATTTCTTGTATTAGAAGTTTTAAATTACAGGATTTTACACTATCTTTGGAGAAATAATAAAGGAACCCAAATCTTCAAATCCTGATATCTGATGATAATTGTCCACCTGGTGCATTATGTAGATTGGGTAGAATTCACAATGAAAGATTCGTTTGGAATTTTGAATGTTACTGATTCTTTGAATGAAATATTGGCATTTGAATTTGGAGAATTAGAAGTGGGAATTTGATGATAAGGTGGATTTATAGGAGGTTTAGGAATTGAGAGATGTTTAAGATACATTGATTCCCTATGATTATTGAAATTTGAAGATCTGAAATGATCCTGACATATTCTGAAATCAGAAACGTTGACTCTGGAATCTAAGCCACAAATTTTCATCCAAGTTTCTCTTCTTGAGGGATCTCTGGGAAAATTTTTCCTCTGAAGGCACTATTGCAGGACGGATATTAACAAGAATAAGAAATCTTACGAGCAGATGACGACTTCACTGCACTTCCAGACATATTTGAGGAATCATAAGCATAGAACTGAGAAAAGAGTCAACTAGTTTAGGAACATTGACTTAGAATCAATGGCTTGGAACGATACTTTTACCAATAATATTAACTATGTATAAATAAATACTTACCTGACTAATTACCTGCATATATCGAGAAAAGGCTAACTCCATGCATACACTCTTTCAATTAAATTTCGGAGGATATCAATTTTCAATCCTCGATCACAAAGGGGGCTCAAGAGATCTGAAATACATAATTTGTTTAATTTTTTTTTCGAATAAACTTTATCATGTCAATCAGAAGAAACTTACGTCGAATCTTATATCTAGGTTCTTGAACCAATAATATATTATAATAAATGATTTCACTTTAGATATATTCAAACTTTGGAGACAATCACGTAATCACCTGGCAAAAGTAAACAAGAACTGACTGACAGTTGACAGTGTCAACTTGACACCGGCCACCGGCAAGTTACGCGCATGCTTGGCGGCCATGCTAGGTGGCAACCAATCAAAAACTGCTTCCTAAATTTGTACTAGAGTTTCATACCCCTGCTTGTTCCCTCGGTCGACTGATGATACGCATGCATGTGAAAGGATTGCAAAATTCAGTTCAAACGCCGGCCCCGACTGACCATCAGGACCGATCATCAGTCGCATGTGAAACGGCTCTTGAAGGCTTTTATTTAACTTGCCTTGTATGTATGTATGTTTGTTCGGGTGGAATCTTGCTACTCAATTTTGAAGCAAATATCTTTAACCGATCAAGCTGAAATTTTGTATACACGTTTAGTTTAGATGACAATACACGATAAGCTTTGTGACGTCATTCTATATCCAATATGGTGGACTTCCAAGATGGCGGAATAGTTTTTTGTGATGCATTTCTATAATATGGGTATCAAATGAAAGAGCTTGTTGAGAGTAATTCGAAAAATACTGTGACGTCGTTCTAAATCCAATATGGCGGAACATCCAAGATGAATAGTGTTTTGTGATGCATTTCTATAATATGGGTATCAAATGAAAAGGCTCGTTGAGAATAACTCGAAAAATAATGTTGACGTCATTCTGAATGCAATATGGCGAAAAATCCAAGATGGCGGAATAGCGATAACTAAAAAGTAAAGAATAAATTAAAATAAAAAAAAACTTTTTAAAAAAAAGCTTTCATCCAAATGCTCTGAAAGGAGAAAAATAAAAATCAATAGAAATCACCTTATTTTTATGTCTTCAGTAAAAAAAAGCGTCTGAAATTGTTGAAATTTTTCATGGTTGAACTATCTTTCATTCTGAGTACTGAGGTGAAAACATAATGAAATAATATCCATCGGTTTTCCTTTTGTAGCCTTCCAAAGATTACGCTGGGAGAACTTTCATAATTTTTATTCAAAAAACTGGAGGCTGTACGAAGGCCAAATTATGACTATTGAGCTGCCAGAGTGACCCGGACGGAAATATGAATTTATAAACCAAAAAATTTTTTTTCAAAAAACTTTGGTGGGTATCAAACTCTCCACTCGATTAACTAGCGTCGCTTCGGTAACGGAAATTTATAAGATTGAAATGAACCCAATTCATACTCGTAGAGAGTTCGAATCCTACCAAAGTTTTTTGAAAAAAAATTATCGGTTTATGAACTCAGAATGACCCGAACAGAAGTTCGGGTCATTCTGGCAGCCTTTTAGCTTCGTACGGCATCCAGTTTTTTTAATAAAAATTATGAAAGTTCTCCGAACGTAATTTTTGGAAGGCTACAAAAAAAAACCAATGGATATTATTTCATTCTGTTTTCACCCCAATATTCAGAATTGAAGACAGTTCAACCATGAAAAATTTCAACAATTTCGGCCTAATTTTTTTTTTCACTGAAGATGTAGAAAAAAAGTTGAGTTCGAATTTTGAGAAAATTTTTTTTCATTACACCGCACAGAAAACCCTATCATAACATGTAGATTTAGAACATCGAAAATGACTCTTTTCCTTGCGGCCGCACCGCAAAAAGTTTTACGGTGCGCTGAGGCATAGATGCATCCTATGAATCCTATCCTGAGACACAGAGCAACGATTGCGTGACAGTAGATGTCAGTGTTTTGAATAATTATTGTTTCACAATATCGAAATGCTTTCTGCTGAAAATTTTTCCCGTGTTATTGTTTTCAGAGAGGTGTAATGAAAGCCATCGTTCATTACACGTCCAGAAAGGCTTTTTCCGTGCTTGCACGAGTTCCCGTGTTCGGCTCCGCCTCACACGGGAACACATCGCGCGCGCACGGAAAAAGCTTACTTTCTGGACTAGTAATGGAATATACTATTTCGGAAAATCTCAGAAAATGTAGTACGTTGCATAAGTGCTTTCCAAATTGGCGACTGAGAAAAAAAATTCAAACTTTTCAGGCTTTCCGCCATTTTGAATTTTTTTTTTCCAGAATTCTACACCATAATTGAATTGAGCCCTAAAAAATACTAAGATCTGACCAGAAATCGTTATTTTAAATGTCACGCATAACTCACCAAAGGGGTATATGTCATAAGGCAAAATGACTTCCCCGGTGTCATCTACACTGCTATATATGTTTGTCCAGTTTATGGCGAAACACCCTGTATGTCCAGTTTATGGTAAAACACCCTGTATATGTACAAGTCGTAGACTCATGCTGTTTTTCCTTTATAGATCGGAACTAATCCTGATGCGATCAAAAAGGGTGTAAACAAAGAGAACGCTGTCAGAATCGCCAGAAAGTTGCAGAGATTATATGAGGTGAATAAAAGTAAGGACGAAATAGAAAATGAGAAATTACCGGCTGGAAAAAGGAAATCAGTCGTTATGACCGCGTTGCCGAACAAACAGAAACCACGAATATTCGATCTCGTAACATCCTACAAAGCCCAAATGAAGATGTATGATGATGAAGGTAAGTTTTCATATTTCGATTTCTTTCATTTTATCGATGCAGCATCATCATTTGATGAATTCTTGAGTTTTATGATTGGCTACCCAACTCTCATATCAGTAAGATGTACGGGGTGCCGCAACTAGTTCTCCCACATTTGAAAGTTCTGTTAAAAAATACGAAAAGATATATTGGAGCTTTTATTTCCCAACGTTCGATAACAACGTCATTTCTCGACTGACAGGATCACAGAGAAGTTCTATTTCTCCGCCTAAGCGGAGAAATAGTTGCTATGGCTTACTTTTCCCTCCGGCCGGCGCCGGCGGCAGGAAAAGTGTTGTTATGCAAGGGACTAAATTTTGCAAGACAACCGTAACTATACAAATGTTACATTTTTCACTCAATTATAACGATCGTAAAAGTCAATCCAACAGAGGATATTCAGATTTACAGGAATTTCAAAATGTTTGAAAATAAAATAACATATTTCATTCGAAGGAGAAGTGACTTTTCATGGCTCGCCTTCAATTACCCACCTCACTATGCTCGGCGGGCAAACTAAAGCTTGCCATGAAAAGTGGCACTTCTCCTCCTTATGAAATAATATACTATTTTCTTTTGAAAGCCTACATGATTAAGTTTTTTTTTTAATTTATGTCTTGAAAATGATATCATCCAAATAACAGCCTCGGCGAGCGACGCATATGTGGAGACTTTCTCGGAAGTTTTCCATTACTTTACTCTCTTCAGCAAAGCGGTTTCAATTTGGATGATTTCCTCCTTGTTTGCCTCTTCCAAATCATCAAGGGTCCTAGGGCGATGTTTGAAGACCTTATTCTTGAAAGAGGCAATCAAGGGGTAAATCATCCAAATTGAAATGCTATGCATAAGAGAGTAATCGAGAACTTCCGCGAAAGACTCCACATGTGCGTCGCTCGCCGAGGCCGTAATTTGGATGATATTATGTTCAAGACATGAATAAAAAATTGATTATGTAGGCTTTCAAAATACATTTTTTCAACAGCTCCTTCAAATGTGGGAGAACTAGTTGCCGCACCCTGTATTTAGAAATATGAATCGGACCAACCGATTTTATCAAGTTGGAATATTGGAAAATTAATGAAAAAATGTAATCAGTAGATGTGAGTTTCTCAGGATAGGACTTAACAGGGTGGGCAAATTTTGACACTTTTGAATGGAAAGTATTTTCTTTTTTTATGTATGTATGACATCATGACGCGCGGATGAGGTATAATTTGCTCTCAACGTAATGCTGAAGTTGATAGGTTTAATGATACCATCAACTGTATTAAGTGTGATAATAGTTATCATATAAAGGGTGTGAAATTAACTCTAGAAGATTCCAATTAATGGCATTTCCAGTCATTTTCAGAAAAAATATATTTCGACATATTGGATTCCCACGTAATTCGTGATTTTTTTTTTAATTTTTTTCTTCATCAATTTTTCCCCTCAAAAAAATATTGAAAACTTCGAAATAATCTACAGAATTCAAACGATCAGAATAAGCGGGAAATCGTGACGTCAGTGGCTAGAGAGATTTTTGATTGGTTATTGGTTGAACTCGCCATGGCGTGCTGCTGATATAAAAATGACAACATTGCCAAATCACAAAAAAAGAATTAGCCTGAATAAGCCCTTGCTTTCACTTTCCTAATAATATCATAATATAATGTTGATTTTGGATGTTTTTCTTTATCATCATGACATTTTCATTTGTACTCCATAGACCATAAAGATTCATAATATCATTCAATTTACGACCTCCTAATTGAAGATAAAGAGGGTTCAAGTAAGCAGATAGGTGATAAAAATAATTATCCCTAGTCTACACAGGTAAGAATTGGTATATATAGGCCGGTCTTCTAATTAAGGAAGCATTAATAATTATTTTCATTTTGAGAAGTGCAGATTAGTGGTAAAAATTATTATGGATTTGGCAACTGTGTATAGTCGTCAGTCGTTGACGTAACCTAGGAGTATAGAATATAGAGTTTATAGAATACTCGTAGACTTAATAGTAAGAAACGCCATTCTATGGTACGCAGAGAATTAAGACGTCGAAATTTCGAATAATGACCTATAAGAAGGTTATGTTTTCATTCATAATTTGTGGGCGTGGTCGTCACATCATTATTTGCGTTTTCAGAGAATGAGTATCATATCAAATTTAATGAAAATGAAGTTGTTCTATGACGATCTTTCAAAAACACTATAGTGATCACATCAAATATAGCACGATAACTTAATACATTTATGATTAAATTCAAAGATTTTGCAAAGACCTGACAACAGCGGCGTGTCTTCCAGTTACTCTGGGCTTTGTCCCCTTCATCACGAACTTCAACTTGAGCCACTGACGTCACGACAGAGAGACTTTTGAATTCACGCGTGTTGAAATCGCTTTTTCAATAGGTATGGAATAATCAATCAGTTCTTCAAAATTCAAAGTAAATAAATGGTTACAAATGTGTTATAAACTGACCTTCATTAAGTCATGGGAAGAAAAGTGCATATTTTGAGTTACTGGAAATCCCCATTGCGTGAGTATACCTCCTAAAAGAGGATTTGTAATGGCTGCCTACAATCCGATGTTGCTGATGCTAATGCTGTTGCATCACCTCTTGAAGGAGTCCGCATTACGATGGTAGATTTGCTCAATATTGTTATATTGTCCAGTCTGTATATGCAAATATGTTGGGATATTGCATTTCGGTGTTGACATATGTTCATTATCTGTATTCTTTTTATGGTTGAATAAATCAGTATTAAGTTGGATTCCGAATAGTTAATTGCTACTCCCTCGAATTATCACAGTGGCGACGAGGATTAAAAATCGAAATCAAAATTAAATAAATTGGGATATCAAATCATGTCTTTCGGTAAAATCGAAGAATTTAAACCTTCCGAGAAGAACTGGAATACGTACATTACCCGTATCAAACAGTACTTCAAAGCCAATAAAACGGAAGCGGCACCCCAAACAGCTATCCTGATCACCGTCATGGGGGATGAAGCATTCGAGTTACTTACTGACCTTTGTGCTCCAGACTCACCAGAAGATAAGTCATTCGAAGAGTTGGTAAGAATTTTGCAAGAACATTTAGAACCGAAACCATCTGAAATTGCAGAAAGATACAAATTCCGACAAAGGAAACAACATATCCAGGAGACAATTCCAGATTACATTGCAAGTTTGAAAAAACTGGCAAAGTTTTGCAATTTCGGAAATTCATTGGAAACAAATCTTAGAGATCAGTTAGTCTTCGGTCTCAGAAGTGAAATAATTCGTCAACGGCTTTTCACTGAAACCAATCTCACGTATAAATCAGCGAGCAGAATAGCAGTGAGCATGGAAACTGCGGAGAAAAACTCTGGCCTCATAGAGGGGGACAACATAAATAAAATTGAGAAGAAAAATTTCCACGGTCCCCATCAGCAGGAGCCGCCATATTGTTTTTCACAACGGCAGTCACATCCGAAATCGAATAATTGCAGCCATTGTGGAAAAACGAATCATCTCTTTGTAAAACAAAAAATGTGCGCAGTAGGTGGCGCTAAAGTTCCCAAAAAGTGTTTTTTCAATTTTTCGTCCAGAAATTTTAATTTTTCAGTTACGATTCAAATGGAAAAATTTTTCCTTTCAATTTTTTAAACAACTTTTATTTTAAAACTTTTTTCGTACCACTTACCGTTTCAGAGCTGCAGCTTGTTGAAGTGAAAATTTGACTATTACGCTTTCACAAAGTATGAAGATAGCTAAGTATGTAGCTCTATGATTCGGCCCTTTTGTTAATACTATGCCACTATAACTTTGAAACGGTAAGTCGTACGAAAAAAGTTTTAAAATAAAAGTTGTTTAAAAAATTGAAAGGAACAATTTTTTCATTTGAATCGTAACTGAAAAATGAAAATTTCTGGACGAAAAATTGAAAAAACACTTTTTTGGGAACTTTAGCGCCACCTACTGCGCACATTTTTTGTTTTACAACATAGCACCAATGACATTAATTGTAGATAAAGATGTCCTCTACATTTTTTGTTCAATAAATTTTTCTGTGAAATGCATAGTTCGAGAAAAATGCATTTCAAAATATTTTTGAGTTTTTTTTGAATCCCCGAATAGGTGGCCCTGGCCAGTCACAGGTAAGCTTCCTTTCATTAGTCTCTAACGACTTACCAAGTTTCATCCACTTGGAAATTATTAGCCCATTTTTATATTTTTTTCGACAGATTGACTGTACTATGACGACTCTTCTGAATGTTTATTCAATATAAGTAAACGATAAATTTCGTAATAATCCTTTCTTATTGGATGTATTGATAAATTCTAAAAATATTCAGATGGAAATTGATACAGGGTCTGCCGTATCAACCATTTCAGAAAAATTTTATAATTCTGAATTTCATATGTATAAATTGTTATCTACTTCTCTTAAATTTAAGTCATACAATGGTTCAGAAATAAATTCTCTCGGTTATGTTAAAGTTAAAGTAGAAATTAATGGGCGAAGTGAATCAAATTTGAAATTGTTCGTTATTCCGGGTGGCGGTCCTCCATTACTAGGACGTGACTGGTTGAAATATTTGAGTGTACCGATCGAGAAAGTCTTGAACATCAATAAAATTAATGAAAATTTCAAAATTATTGATACAGCAAAATTTTTAGAAAGCAAATTTCCCGAAGTTTTTGATGGTCAATTGGGACTTTTTACCGGGGCTAAAGTGAAGCTTTATTTAAAACCTGATGTAAAACCTGTTTACTGTAAACCAAGGTCCTTGCCTTTTGCACTGAAAGCCAAAGTTGAAGATGAATTGAATTCTTTAATCGAACAAGGCGTTTTACGAAGGGTAGAATTCAGTGATTGGGCTACCCCTATTGTACCTGTTATTAAGAAAAACGGGGATATCCGAATTTGTGGCGATTTTAAAGTGTCACTCAATCCAAATTTACAGGTTGAAAAGTATCCTATACCAAAAATAGAGGACTTGTTAGCCTCACTCAAATATCATAAATATTTTAGTAAATTGGATTTTGCTCAGGCTTATGCTCAGTTTGAATTGGACGAGGATTCAAAAGAATTAGTTACAATCAATACTCATATAGGGTTATTTCAATACACTCGCTTACCGTATGGTATTTCCTCTAGTCCAGGTATTTTTCAAAAACGAGTTGAAAGTCTTTTCAGAGGTATTGAGGGTGTTTATATCTTTTTGGATGATTTTTTGATAGTTTCTCAGACGAAAAAACATCATTTAGAGTTACTTACATTAGTTTTCTCGAAATTAAAGGAGTTTGGATTGAGGATAAGAATGGAGAAATGTAGTTTCTTCCAAGAGAGAATTGAATATTTAGGATATGTCATTGACAATGAGGGAATTCACACTTCACCTAAGAAAATTGAAGCTATTCTTGAAGTTAGAAATCCAAATAATAAAACAGAATTGAAGTCATTTTTGGGTCTAGTCAATTATTATGCCAGATTCATTCCAAATATCGCACATAAACTAAACCCTTTGTATAAATTATTAAAAAAGGACCAACAATTTGTATGGCGAAGGGATCAGCAATCAGCTTTCAATAGAGTAAAAGAAGAATTGGTTTCATCACGTGTTTTAATTCATTATAATTCGGAATTACCTTTAATATTAGCCACAGATGCCAGTTCTTATGGCATAGGGGCTGTGCTATCGCACACTTTACCGAATGGTGAAACTAAACCTATTACGTTCGCTTCAAGAACATTGTCTTTACCGGAAAGTAAATACAGTCAAATTGACAAAGAGGCACTATCAATTATTTTTGGAATAAAAAAATTTCACCAATACCTTTATGGTCGTCATTTCACGTTACTCACCGATCATAAACCTCTCATTTCAATTTTTGGCGATAAAAAGGGTATTCCAATTTTTGCAGCGAGTAGACTGCAGCGGTGGAGTGTTATTTTGTCGGCCTATGATTATAAAATCAAATTCATTAATACGAAAAATAATTCGATTGCCGATGCTCTTTCCCGGTTACCGGTAAAAATAAACATTGAAAGTAAAAGAGAAAGTGAAATGGGTTATTTGTACTATATTCAAGAAAATCTACCGATAAATTCTAATGAAATTGCCAAGAAAACCAAGTCAGATCCAATCCTCAATAGAGTGTTCGGTTTTTGTTTACATGGATGGCCTAATATTGTTAATGATACCAAATTACTATTACTACCCTTCTGGCATAAAAGAGATCAATTACACATTGAAAATGGGTGTATTCTTTGGGGATATCGGGTGGTTATTCCGGAAAGTTTACGTAAAGAAATTCTGGGCGAAATTCACACTACACATTTGGGGGTCAATAAATGCAAATCTTTAGCTAGATCGTATGTTTACTGGCCTAATATCGACGCAGATATTGTTAACTTATGTGCGGAATGCAAGATTTGTAGCAAATTCAGGGAAAGTCCTAACAAATCCATTTTGTTTCCATGGCAAAATACAAGGAAACCTTGGTCTCGGTTGCATGTCGATTTTTTGGGTCCAATAAAAAATAAGAAATTTTTCATAGTTACTGATTCCTATAGTAAATGGTTGGAAGTTTTTGAAATGACTTCAACCACTGCTCATAAAACTATAAATGTATTGCGAGATCTTTTTTCACGTTTTGGTTTGCCAGATGTGATTGTTTCAGATAATGGCCCACCTTTTGATTCATATGAATTCAAGACTTTCACGAAAAATAATGGCATAAGACATCTATTTTCACCACCTTATCATCCATCAAGTAATGGAGCGGCTGAAAATTCGGTGAAAACTTTCAAAAGAGCATTAATTAAGGCATATTCTGAAGATTTGGATTTAAATGTGTTCATTTCACGTTTCTTGTTTGATTACCGAAACTCAGAACATTGTACAACTGGTTCCAGCCCTTCTCAATTAATGTTTGGTCGTAAACTCAAAAGTAGACTTGATTTATTGTTGCCAAATAGAGATGAACAATATGATGCTAAAAAGTTCACACAAGTAGAGCAATACGGTGGTAGAAGTAGGGACTTTGTTCTGGGAGAGAAAGTGAATTTCAGGAATTACTCGATACCTAATAAGCCTACTTGGAGTGAAGGTCAAATTGTCCAAAAAGAAGGAAATGTTATGTATGAAGTTAAATGTTCGGATAATCGGATGGAAGATCTGTCAAGCGACACTCAGATCAAATTCATCGTAGATCGTCATTGAATTCTCATCAGACATGCCCCTCTGGTGAAGTTGATCCATCAAATAAAGAGATCAATGGCGAAGCTACTGTAACTTCAATCGGACAGTTTGATGAAAATTTTCCGACATCGGATGATGTGGTAGAAAGTATGAATAATGAGGAGCATTTAAGTCCTGAGGTCAAAAGATATAATTTAAGATCTAGGAAGGCTATGAATAGAGAATAGAAAAGATTGTTATCATAAATATATTTCCGAAAAGCACATTGTGAATTCATTTATGTTGATATAATTAATTGTACTTCTTTTTAAATTTTGGATAATGTTATTAGCAGATAAGAACGAGAGTGTTATATTGTCCAGTCTGTATATGCAAATATGTTGGGGTATTGCATTTCGGTGTTGACATATGTTCATTATCTGTATTCTTTTTATGGTTGAATAAATCAGTATTAAGTTGGATTCCGAATAGTTAATTGCTACTCCCTCGAATTATCACAAATATAAAGAATGAAATTGTGGCGACATAAATCCACCGGCGTGCAGAAGTCTGCTAACCGCGCTTCACACGCCGCCCGCGCCTGAACACGTGCTCGGCAGGGGGCACGTGATCGGGTATGTGGAATTAACAGCTCAAGTTTCGTCCCCACATATACGATGTCTGGACAACCTTTGAGGCAACTTCTCAGGTCTCCAGGCATCGTCCACTCTATCATGACCAGTTGTCCTGTTCACTGGGGGAGAGTCATGTGGCGACATAAATCCACCGGCGTGCAGAAGTCTGCTAACCGCGCTTCACACGCCGCCCGCGCCTGAGCACGTGCTCGGCAGGGGGCACCTCTCCCTAGGCGGGCAGGTTACTTCTTCTTCTTCTTCTTTATAGACCGACCACGTCTACTACCCAGTACCCTCGGCTGGCCTCGAGCAGGGCAGCTGTATCATCTACGTCATTGGCAGGTCTCGCTTACATTAGTCAATCTGATGAGTCCATCGTAAGCGAGGCTGGGACGAAACGTAGCCCCATCCCGATTCACAATTGGTAGCAACACGCTATAAAATTGGAACGAGATATCTTCAACATTTCCTGAAGAAATCAATAATTTGAAATTGTCTCAAAATAAACAGATCAGTGACCCCAATAAGGATATATGTCGTCTTGCTAAATGATATAAAAAACCTAAATTCATAGTGCAATCAGCTGGAACAGTTCTCAAAGCAAAAAAATTTGGAGATACAGGATGTCCCTGAGAAAGCTACGGAGAATTTGTTCGCTGTTGCTGAAGGCATTGGTGACTACTTTGGCTTTCCTATTTCTAAGTACAATATTGGTTTCATCTCTGAGTTCCAACTCGGAATGAAAATAAGCCTAAAGATATTGTTATTGGATTCATATCCAAACATAGTGGAGATGGGTTTCTGACTGCGGTTCGAGCTGAGCGGGTTGCCAATGGTTATGGACCAGCCTTTAGAATAGATAATATCGGCGACAAGATCTACATTAACGAACACCTGACCCATTTCAACAAGGGACTTCTTAAAATGGCTCGAGAGAAAGCTAGGAAGAAAAATTACAAATTCGTATGGGTGCAGCATGGGAACATACTGGTGAGAAGATCCGAAAACTCAAAAATAATGCAGATGTCCTCGCCTGAAGACTTTGCCAGGATATAGGTATTGTTCGATTGATTTCATTGTATTATCGCTATCTTATATCTTTGTATTGTGTGTTCCAGAATGTTCGGGGGATGAAAAGTAAACTGTTAGAAATTAAGAATAATATTTTGGTTAATGATTTTGACATAATATGCTGTCTCACAGAGACCAGGTCAAATCCAGGCGTACGATCAAGTTGTTTATAACGAATATTACAATATTTTTAGACGTGACAAATATTCTTCTTCAAGATCTGAAACCGAGGGGGAAGGGTTCTTGTTGCGGTGCGAAGGTCATTAAGAGTCGAAGTATTGTAATATCTTTTCAGTGATTCCGAGGATCTTTGGATCTCGGTGGAGTATGAATGTGCCTCGTTGATTATTTGCTGCGTTTATCTCCCTCCTAATGATGAATTTGCTCTTACAAATTTTATTTCCAAGCTAACATCCAATATGGAATCATTAGGTGACAAGAACATTATTGTCAGTGGTGATTTTAATTGTAGCTCGGTAAAATGGATGTCAGCTGAATCCGGCGGCCCGGCGCCCAACTTAAGCCTTACAATATAGAAAATAGGTTCACTGCAACAATTGATACTCTATCGGTTTGTGAGCTGATGCAATTTAATTATGTGTGCAATTCGAACGGTAGAATACTTGATTCAATAAGAAGCAATAAAAATGTTATATCTGATTTATTCTGCTCCAGTGTGCCTCTTAAGACACCCCCACCACTCTGTTATTCAGTTCACTGTCAAGATAAAAAAATATCGCTTTATGACTGTCAAGGATGAGTTATTTCCCAATTTTTACAAGGCACCATACAGTGATATCAATACGCAGTTGAATTCTACAGATTTGAATTTGTCAATAACAGAACGCGATAATGTCGATGTTAACGTTGATAAATTTTACAGTGTGCTAAAATTGCTGATTTCTGAGAAGGCACCTTTGAAAAGATCTCAGAGGCAATTTTCAATATTCTTTGCTGGGCGGACAATGAGGGTAGTCTTGGAAAAGAACAAGCTTCATGGGTTCTGGAAGGAAAGTGGTAACATTGCGTACTATAATGCCTTTTCTGAACTTGGGGAATTATCGAAAACACTAATTCACGGGGATTTTATGAGATATCTAAACAACTTGGAGGAAGGAAATATAATAACATTTGATTCCAAATAAGTAACGAATGGAATGCGACAAGGGGCCCCTACTCTATATATTATATGCTAATGATCTATACTCCATTCACAATTATAAAATCACAACTCTGGCCATGGTTTCGTTTTCAGGAATTGGTGCACCTGATGAAAAATCTGTGCGCGTACATAGAATATCGTTTATGACAAAACGACGATGCCAGTTTTTCTGTTTACATCAAAGTAAAAGTATCAAAGATTTTCCACATTTTGTTAGTTCGTATCGATCGGCGATTTTGGGGAGAAATATCGATAGGAAATCGCCTATTTTTCCGTTCTTCGGCGTCCAGAAGAAGTTTCGTGCAAGTGTCATTTTTTCCTTTCACGAGTTTTGGCGTGAGTACGAACGGCAAATTTGAATTGGACCAAAAATCGATTTATAAGCATAAATAAAGCGAAAGTAAGTACTAATCGACCTTTTTACACTTGATAACGAAGTGTTTTTAGGTATCTGGCCGTTTTGAAAGATTTCAAACGAAATTCCGGTCCCCCAGAAGTTTGGTTAGTTTCGGTATCGATTTTGGTGCTCAAAATTTGTTTGGAATGTGTAAATGGACAAGAAAGGCTTCCTTATACGATCTTCTAACGGAAGCGACCGGAAAATATGGTTCAGGTAGAATTGAAATGTGTCACTGGAGCTTTCATTCCTTTGCCGAAAGTAGAAAAAGGCTATATTGAACCAGAATACATCGGTTTTTTTCCATATTCCGGAGTTTGTGTCTTATTTTAGAACAGGTGAATGATAAATGTGGAGCATATGTTTAAGCTATTCCATTTCATTTGTACAAACCTACTTTGGTAGTAATGTATGAATATTTTTTAATCCAATAAATTACTATACAATCAGAATATTTTACTCCTTGTTCATAAGATCAAATAAATAAAATGTCGTCAAGTCTTGAACTTTCAGTTCAAGAGGATAATAAACATTAAATCTTCACAAGCATGCATATGAAAATTATGTGAAAGCAATGCAATTTTTTTCCATGGCGAAAAATAATATATTTCAACAGTGATCTCTTGTACTTTTCATGCAAATAACTAGAAAAGGACTCCTTTCTATCAATTCATATAAACGTTAATTATTTTCGTCCATCACATCTTTTCCAATTCATTCACATTCTGAGAAATACGCTAAGAATGTAGAAAGGGCAACATAGTGTTGACTTGGAACATAAAAATATTTTGAAAAACGTCATAACTTCGATACAGAGTGGAATGTGTCAAATTTCCAAGGCCAGAGCTGTGATTTTATAATTGTGAATGGAGTATAGTTCACAATACCAACAATTATGTCATAATGTTTGCAAATGATATGTCAAGCAGATGACAAAAATGAGTGTGAGATGAGTCTTGAGAATGATTTGAAAAATTTGAATGAGTGGTTCATAACAACTTAATGATGAACCTGAAAAAAAAATCTACTGAAAACCTGTCCGGGCATATTGACAGGATCTCGCCGAACATAGTACGATACTGCTATGCATTAAGAAATATCAGGATGGTAGGACTGGGTGCTGCTCTGGGCCTCTGGCTGCTTACCATTCTTACATCTAGTCCAGACTAAAGTAGAAAATCATTTTCTGGGCAAAATCTAGTAGGTGATAGAATTTTTCTTCTACATCAGAGGTGCCTAAGAAATATTTTTGGAATGAAGCAAAATGAAACTTGCAGAACCGTAATTTAGAATTATGGTATATTGACATAGTATAGCCTATACTTGTGTATGAATCGGTAATCTATATCATGAATAACTGCGGTGATTTCAGAAATCTCCAACTACCGCATTCCTATTCATAGCACCAGAAGAAAAAATTGTCTACAGGAGAATAAAACTAAACCAAATTATACATACTTACAGAGGTATGTAACATACAGTTTGATACATTATCTGAACATGTGACAACATATTTTATGTCTGTTCAGTACTTGATGATAATAACAGAATATTATTTCTCGTTTCGTTTTGAAAATATATTATAGAGAACATTGTTGCACTAAGCTTTCAGAAGGAAAAATCCTGACCCTGTCAATATTTCATGCACTGAAGTGTTTCAAGATATGAGATACCTACCAAAAGCAATTACTATAAACTCTTCTTTCATATTAAGTATAGAGGATTCATGTATTCGACTTATTCATCACATTTCCTTAATTTTGTTACAATTCTTATGGGATGCTGATTAATACTGCCTTCTTTCGAAATTGTCTGACTATTCATAATCTTCAGGAATTCAAAAATCATAATTCTATACATTTCATCTGGAAATATGTGCATAAGCAACCCAATAAAATATATCCAAATCCTTTACAGATGCTATTCAGAAGTTTCTGAAGTGTTCATAAGACACACTCGATTATTATTTATAGATTTCGTACATCATATCGATAAAATGAGCAGGCTGCGATCAGATTAATTGTAGCTATTGTCTTTGCCATTTGATTTCGACAATCTTACCTCACTTTCATTAAATATCAAATATAAAGATATTATTTTTCGAAGTGATTGACTTCACTGAAACGTCAATTATAAAGGCATTACAACTCAATTTTCTTATAGGAATGTGAAATGATTAGAATTTTCCAAGAAATTACTCCGAATGTCAGATATAATTTGTTAGAAATGTCGATTGGAAATGTCATAACATCAATCTTCTGGATTTTGGGTATGTTCCGAAAGTACAATCGTGAATTTATGCTTATAATATTCTCCGAATATTACGTCAAGATCATTATTGAAGCCTAGATTGAAAACATAATTATATGAATTTCAAATTATGCATAAGAACTTGGCTTGACTTCGAAATAACAATATGTCGAAATTTCTATCTTATTTTCCGAAAAAATTGCCCAACGTCAGGAATCGAAAAGCCAATCGGAGGCAGACTGATTCTTCCTCTTTCGATTCGTATCTAAAACTCCCGTCTAGGATGTCTGGAACAGAAGCCTTCCGATGAAATATGTGGTACTTTTTTTTCGCAATTTTTGACGAATTCGCGATATTCGATCTGAAAATTAACGTAGTTCCCGACGAAACATAACTCAAAAGAAGCACCGGTCCTTTTAATATATCGGTTTTCCTCTCTCGTGGCCGCTTTTCCGACCTAGGGCCCTTTTTTCGGACCTACTTTTCGTTATGATTATATGGGGGAAAGGTTTGTGTCCTTTACTATTATTGAATCCAATATTTAACAGAAATATATTATAATGACTAAACTCAAAATTGAATTTCGATACTGACATTCAACTCCTGTTACTGACTCAAAGAGTACTATTTCATGTTAATAATACATTCATAACAGTCCTCGATTTGAAATATTTTTTTTCAATCAGCAAAGAAATAAAATATGATAATCGTTAGACTAAGATTACTACAACATTCATGAAATACATATCTTATGTCTTATAAAGGTAAAAATATCCTTTCCCAAAGATTTGGTGAGTATATCTGCCAAATTTTTATCTGTTGAAACATATTCAACATCTATCTCTTCTTTAGAGACAAAGTCTTTCAAATAATGATTTTTAATGTCTATGTGTTTTGCCCTTTTTAAATTTTCATAGCTTTTAAACGTCAATATTGAACTCTTATTGTCACAATAAAGAATCGTTTCATTGTTGCATTCAAGATCATTTAAAATTCCCTTCAAATTAATTAAATTTTGTGCGCAAGCAGCCGTTGCCACAAATTCAGCTCCTACTGTGGATAGTGCAACACACTTGTTTTTTAGAAAACCATGATATTTGATTTTCCCCGTATATTATCATGCACCCACTCACACTCTTGCGGTCTCGTTTATCTGTTCCCCAATCTGCATTTGTATATCCTTCCAATTTCAGATTCTCATTTTTATTTTTATGGTAGGTTAGTCCCATTTCTTTGGTTCCTTGTAGATATCGCAGTATTCTTTTTCCTGCATTCCAAGTTTCGATTGTTGGTTTGTCCAAAAATCTACTCAGATATGAAACTGCGAATGTTATGTCTGGTCTTGTTGTAATTGACAAGTACATCAGTCCTCCTATCAACTGACGATATGGAATACTACTAATTATTTCACTCCCTTCTTTATTGGAATCCCTTTTCCATGGGACTTCTCTTTGGATTACATTGCTCCATGTTGAAAGTGATCAATAATTTGTCAATATATTTTGTTTGATTGATCCGAATCGTACTTTCTGTACGTTCTATATTCATTCCCAAATAGTTCCTTACTTCTTCTAAGTTTTTCGCTTGAAAGTATTTTTTCAATAGCTTGACTGTCTCTTCAACATGGGGTTCTTTTTCTATCACTAAGATATCATCAACATATAGTACAGTACAATCCATATATTCTTACTAAGGTATAAGCAACAGTCATGTCTTGATCTTTCGAATTTATTTCTTGTTGCGAAGTCATTAAAGGTGTCGTTCCAAACTCTAGGTGACTCTTTTAGACCATATAATGCTTTATTTAATCTCAATGTATATGACGCCAGATGGTGAATAAATATTGTATACAGGCTGAAGGACCCAAGGTCGATGGCCATTTGCTCTGCAATAAATGACAGTTATCTATCTATCTATTGTATACTTCACTTTCTAATTTACCATTCAAAAAGGCTGTTGGAATATCTAGTTGCCTTATATTCAATTCTTTTTCTAGTGCTATTGACAATGGTAATCGTATTGTGGATATTCTTGAAACTGGTGAATAAACTGATTGAAAAGGATTCTCCTCCTTCATCTGAAATCCCTTTGCTACGAGTCTTGTCTTTTCAGTTCCATCTTCCTTCTTTCTGAAAACCCATCTTGTTTTGAATTGCTGTTTTTCCTTCTGGTAAATTGGCTTCAGTCCATGTATTTAATTTTCTGAGTGAATTTAATTCTTTTTCTATAGCTTGCTTTCATTCAGTGACTTTAAATGCTTCTTAATATTTTGAAGAATCACTGTTACTTGATGTGATCAGACGATAAGCTGAATAAACTTCATATTCATTCAAGGATTTTGTTGGTTTAATTTTTCTTCCTCTCTTTGTCTCTGATAAACAATCATCTGAACTTTCTAAATCATCTTGTCTGCTTTCATCTAATTAATTTTCGTCTACTTCGACATCATTCATGTCTTCATTTGATACCTCTTGGATTTGTATTGTTTGTCTGTTATTTTCATCTTTAATTGCTCTTAATATTTCATCATAATTGGTTTGCCTCTCATTAAATCTCACATCTCTTGAACATATCATTCCATTTTTATTATAATTCCATAATCTATATCCTGAACCAGTGTATCCTACCATTATACACGGTTGTACATGTTTTTCTAATTTACTCTGCCTTGGCAAAACTACTGCCCAAGCTTGACTTCCGAACACTCTTAACACTGATAGATCGTTTTTCCTATACCATCTCTGAGCTGGAGCTTCTCCACCATTAGCTTCTGTTGGCGACCTGTTCAATTCATGGGCTGAGCAAAGAACTGCTTCTCCGCTTAGTTCTCTTGGCAAATTTGTTTCAGCAAATTTTGTTCGCACTTTATCAAGAAGGCTTCTATTCATTCTTCCAGCTACGCCATTTTCTTGTGGCGAATATGGTGACGTATATTCAAGCTTAGAATCCTTTGTTCCTACAGAAACTTTTGAAAAAATATGACACAAACTCCCCACCATTATCTACTCGAATTCTTTTTGTTTTCAATCCATGCTGAGTTTGATAAAATCAATAATAGCTTCACTTTTTTGTTTTAGTAGTTTAAACATCATAAAGTGAGAAAAATAATCAATCAACGCTTGAAAGTATTTATAACCTTCAACAGTTGGAGTCACTATAGGACCTGCTATATCAGAATGAATCAATTCACCAATTTTTGAAGTTCTCTTTTCACATCTGTGAAAAGGTTTTCTTTTACATTTTCCTTCAATACAAGTATCACAGTTATCTTTACTGAAAGGTTATCCCAGTTGTTTCAAACTGTATCGGTTTACATGCCCTAATCGTCTATGCCATAGATTTTCATCAGTACTTTCATTTACTATATGACTGAAATCATTTACATCTGTATTACTAACATTAACATTATTCTTAGTAGAAATGACTTCTCTTTTCTTAAAATTTACATTAAGATAAAATAAATCATTATCAGAATTACAATAAAAGGTTACATCATCTTTGGACAAAATTGCTCGTTTTTTGCCAAACTTATCATTTTCGAAAATTACTTTGAAATTATTTTTCAGCAACTTCAAGACAGAAATTAAATTGTTGTTACATACCTTTAACTATCAATGCTTGTATTTTTATTTCTTTTCCTTGACAAATACCTCTGATTGTACCTTGTTTCCTAGCATGTAAAATTTCATTGTCTTTTGCTGTACGAATTTTCACTTCTGACTTCAATTCTTCAATTTTTGAAATATGTTCCTCTAGTTACTCCATTACCATGTGCTGTGTACATCCGGAGTCCAAAATAAACTTCTTATTTTCTTTGCTTGATCCTGTTGAACTGCTTAGTGCTATAAATGCGATCTCATTCGCCATGTTTGCTTGAGTGCTTGATTGGTTTTGAGTTGAGCCTTGGCTTCTATGACTTTGTTGGCCTCTATTATATCCTCTTCGTCCTCTGAAGTTTCCGCGATTTATTTTCTGACGACAATCTGCAATTCTATGCCCCTTTTTTTCCACATCTATAACAAACATATGGACCTACTGTGAATGACATTTCAGAATGGCCACCATTCGATCCAGTTTTCGATTAAATTTTCAGCTCTTCATCAAGAAGTCTTGACTTTGCGAAGTCCATCGCTACTGTACTTGAACACATTGTTTCAATTGCCGTTATGACTGATTGAAATTCTTCATTCAATGAAAGTAAAAGGTGACATACTTTATCTTCTTCCTCTAGTTTGGATCCTGCAGTCTCTAGGTCTCTTATTAATGTGTCGAAAACTAGGAAATGATCTTCCAGTTTTTCATTCCTTTTGAGTTTTAAGGTCAGTAATTTCTTTTCGAGTGTTGGTTTTGTAAAAACATTTTTTCTTTCGAAAACGTCCTGTAGAGACTTTATCATTTCTTTACAGGTTTTTGCATCCTCCACTAAATCCAGATGTTTATCTGTAAGGCCTTGCACAATCACGCTTTTTGCTTTCGAATCTTTTATTGTGATTTCACTCTTCGACTTCTCGTCTGTGTAGTCTTCTACTGCCTTTTCCAGGGTCTCCGAAATCTGCCTTTCTTCCAATATCATTTTCACTCGGAATTTCCAATTATGGAAATTGCTCGCCGATGATAGCTGCGGTAGGTGTATTACTGTAGATGCCATAATTTGTTCTCTGGGCCCATAACCTGTTACGAATATATAGGGGGAAAGGTTTGTGTCCTTTACTATTATTAATGATAAATCCAATATTCAACAGAAATATATTATAATGACTGAACTCAAAATTACATTTCGATACTGACGTTCAACTTCTGTCACTTACTGATAGAGTACCATTTTTAATAAATAATACATTCATAACACTTCTTGACAATTTAGGCCACGCTCTCAACTATGGTCTGGACCGAAAAGTGTAAATACGTTTAGTATATAAAACTAGAGAATTCTCAGAAATGATTCACATAAAGCAAAACCCAATTTCCATCAACGATAGAACAGACATAATGGGACTAAACAAAGTTAACTCATCACTACTACAGAATACAACGGGAAAAAGAAGAGAACACAGAGTAACATTAAGTATGACAACTGACTAGCTAACCTCAAAATAATAATATGACGAAGCGTGGAAAGGGAATAAGGAGAGATTCAAATTGAAGAATTGAAGATTAAAGGATTAAATACTGAACACCAAGGGTAACAGGCCTCTATCTAAAATAAATTTTGTACTGTATTGAATGTTTTTACTTCCAGATTGGGGCACGAACCCGTGACGTTTTAAAATTTTCGTCACAATAGATGAATAAATTCGATTTGAAATTCCAGAAAATATCGAACCAATAATAGAACCAGTGGAATAAATAAAACAACTGTACAATGTACATGTGACAACATACTTTATATCTGTTCAGTACTTCACTTAGACCATAGAAAGAAGAGACACAGCATCTCATTCATAAATTCGGGAATTGATGAAGCCAAAATTCAGTCAGTATTCAATGAGTGGGACAAAGATAGCATAAAGGATAGCAATATCATTTAACCTTTATGTGGCAACATCGCAGAATCTAACTTTGAAAAATCCAGTGGCGTGGAGTTATTGATTTTGAAGAATGGAAATAAAATTACGAGTGGATAATCTTTTTAAGGCGAATTCTTAAAATATTGGTACGGGGACGGTTTAAAGAAATGTGGAATAATTTTGTACTATAAATATATTTGAAGATTGATGCGAATGATTTATTGAAAATATAAAAATGCGTAACTTTTTCATATTACTCGAAATTACTGAAAATAAGTATGAAGAATTATTGAAAAACGAATGATTCTTCAGGAAGTCAATTGAGGTATTTAAAATAAACTACACGATTCCTTCAATGCTGAAACTGACAACAAAAATGTGTAAATTCATATGAAGTAATCAGATTTTTCTCTTCACGAGATTTTATAATAAATTGTCACGTTATCACAAATATGTAATAAGTTATGACCGCAAAAGCATCAAACTTAGTTATCAATATTTGGGATGAAAATCTACGGGGCGCCTAATTGCCGAGCGTACTTTATATAGGTACCTATGAACGGCGTTCAGTATGAAGAAATAGTCAATAATTTATGACTTTATTCACAAAATTAAGCATAATTCTTTAAACAAAATAAACCTTATCTATAAATCAACATCAAAAAGAAGAATATAATAACTATAATAATACAATCATGAACCCATAGTTAATCTACTGAATAAGGTATCATAATTAACATTGAAATTGAAAACAGGTGCATTTGTTTTTCCCAAAGCCCTATCCATTAGAATTAGATAGTCATAGTTCTAGTTTTTAGGCAGAATCTGATGGAAAATAACTAGTTTTCTTTTTCTAGAAGACATTCCTAACATTTTTTATACTTATACTCATTCGAGGTTTTCAATAGGAATTCACAATCTTCTTCGCAAGTTATAATGTGAAATGGGGAAGGCTGTTGTGAAATGTTTCTCCCACAAAATTGTATCCCTTGGGAGAATAATAGGCCAATGTTAAGGCAAAGGCTCCCAATGTTGGGTTGTACTTCTGTTTGCTTGGACCTTTCAACATTCTTTCGAATAAATCACTTGCAGCTCCTGAATTAACTGATGCCTGAAAAGAATAAAAGACTCTTTGATCTGATCATGACTCAGTTCTTTCATTTCTGATAATAGACGAAAATACAACATACTAGTATAGTTGCTTCTGACACAAGAGATTTTCCTTTTAGATAGTCTTTCAATGTTTTCATGGATGATATTTTATGTCTCATAAAGACTATTGTAGTGAACGTATCTTTCTTTTCTGATTGTCAACTTTTGTCCTGATGACCTTCACATTATTTTTCCTCTTTTCAGTAGTAGAAAAATCATTTGTATGAATATGGTCAACATGAACTCTCTTTCTGTGAAAATACAGTTGTCATTGAAGAGATTTGAGATGAAATATTCATCTTATTCTTCTAATTTTAAAAGAAGATAGTGCCTCAGTAAAACGGGAAGCTGAATCCATTTTCTCCACTGGCTCAATTTTTTCAACCCTGCAAAACAGATTAAACCAGATATAATTAATCACTAATGCAACAAAAATTATAACCATTTTACCTGCCACTAGGAGAACAGGTACTGAAAGGAGATTCCATTCTTTCGTCAACTTCTGCTTTGAGAGAAGAATCTTGAAGGCTGCAAATATTTCATATAAAATAAAAAATATATTCACACAAGGAATACTTCATTGAATAAATAAGCTTTTCACAAATGGAGTGTTTCACTGGGAGTTGAGCTTGAGCTGTGGAAAAATATAACTTTTCAATTTATCGAATTAAATACTTCATATGTGAAATGCTTTAATCTGATCCATCCCTCTGTTGAGTTTTCAGAGTACCGGCACAATAATGATTTTTTGGTGAAATACTAATACATATTTGATTTCAATATTCTGGTTCTTTCTCTGGGAATTCCCAGAAACCTACCTTGAGGACGAAAGTTCGAAGATTGGTTTCGCAAGGGTAATCGGCATCATTTTTGAGGTATCTGGTACCGACCATTCACTCCAATAACGAAATCTTCGAGATCAAAGTGTTTGAAACATATAAACAGATCCGGAGAAAGATCATGAGAGTCACTCAGATTCAGAATTGAGAACCAGATGTTCCTCTTCTCAATATCAGAAGGGAATCTGAAAAGTGAAATTCTTAAAATCTACGCCTCTGATACTTAGTATGAAAAGATTAGAACATACCTTTGGAAACTCAAGTTATGATTCAAATAGTTCAATTTACCACACACAAGACACCTACGAACTATTTTCTTATCGTATTTAGCTGGAAATATTCGAAAATGAATCCGAATAACGCTTTCAACATACAATGAAGCTCAAACTCTAGTTGACAACACTGTTCAAATTGTCAGAAATTTCATAGAATGAAGATGACGGCACGTAATTGATGAATGAACTGAACATAGATTCAAAAAACCGTATTGCCAAACGTTCCCATACATTAATCTGAGGCAAAAAGATCGATCCGTTTCGAGAACATTTACAGATACATAATAAGTCTATGGAATGTGAAGAGGGCACAATATTTGAAAAAACAAATTCTCATTTCTGACATTCACGCACAATTGAGTAAATGTATTTCAATCTAAAGTACTTTTCATTTTGATTGAGAGTTTGTTTATTTGAAAATTCAAAGAAAGTCACAACGTGGCAAAAATTTTTACTACATTTTGATTCCATAGTAGTATAGTTACCCAGTTTAGTTCTGATGATTTTGAAATTTGGCTTCACTATTTATTATTGAAAGGTGTGTCTCCTCTTTCTATGGTCTAAGGTACTTCATGATAATATCGGAATATTATTTTTCGTTTTGTTTTGAAAATATATTATAGAAAAAGAAAACATTGTTGCACTAAGCTTACAGAGTGAAAATTTCTGACCCTGTCAATATTTCATGCACTGAATTGTTTCAGAATATGAGATAGCTACCAAAATCAAATACTATAAACTCCTCTTTAATTTCAGTTCCGGTGCGCATTTTATGAAAAAAATTATATCGCCCGAAAGGTTTACCTACAGTACAGAGGTAACTGCTCTATTCATCTAATGGTATTTGATCAAGAGCTTGGCTGGCATCTAGAAAATATTTTGGCACCTTTCAAGTTGGCAGCGATTTCGTCAGAAGTTTACTATGATGCTCACGCTTAATATCTTTATTTAAATGAAGAGGCTCAAGACATATGCGCAAAGAATAATCAGGTTTACGAACTACCAGCCACTAGGACCATCAACTTCCTCCATAATTCACAATTCTTCTACTCTATCCAGAGTTTTGTGAATTCAGTGAATCATGTAGGTAATCCTAGATGTACTCATGTAAAAGGTGATATTTCAGGTTTAATGCTTGGATCAACTTTTAATCGATATGGAGGTTCCATGCAGCCAATTCCTGAGAAAATCGACGTATATTCAGACAACAATGATTAATGACTCTTAGTGACATGCAATGAACTTATCTCAGTTTTTGAGAAATGAAATAGCAAAATTCCGAAATTAATCGCCGGAAAGTGCTACCACCGTAGGAGGATAATGGCAGACCGGTTTCGGGCTTGTCATCAGTGCCACATAACACAATCTACGATAGCAACCAAATAAATCGGCAGAAAATATATTACGCCCTAGCACGAACACTTGGGTAATGGGTTCAATGTGATTGTACAGTGTCCCACCTAGCGAGTAAATGTCTACGACTCATCCCAGAAGTTCTTTAAAAATATATATCTCTAAGTACATTCTTTTTTCTCATACCGAATTTCGCAACAACTCACTTTGGAGTTTTGTGCATTTTACCGAGGGCAGTCGAATGAGCCCGTTCATAAGTAATAATAATCCAGCAAGTAATAATAATCCAGCAAGTAATAATAATCAAACATGAGTATAACGTCCTCAAGTTAGGACCAACTAAATAAATGTAAGAAATGGATTAGCAGAAATCTAAGTCCGGAGCAAATCGCCGAAACGTGCTGCCACTGCAGGAGGATATCACGACACAGGCTGGCGAAATGATTACATTTTTTACACTCGTCGCACATTCTTTTGAATTGAATGAATGAGAGCTGTAATATGCACCCAAATTCTCAGTTTGACCGCGCAAGAATATCAAGAAGCTTCATCGAACCACCAGATTGCGCAACGTTTGAATGTTCCACGGACTTCCGAAAAGCGCATATGCAGCAGCCCTCTTCCTGGAAACCGGCAGCGTTGCCCGGAGAACGGTACCTTGTCAACCCAGAGTAACATCTTCAAGGGAAGACCATGATATCGCAAATTTTACTCGGAGCAATCGAATGGTAACTGTAACAGCCCTTCGAAGTTAGTTTTTGAGGACCTAAAGACAAGTCGTCTCAACCAGTACCATAAGGAGATGGTTGCATTATTCAAATTTAAGGCCAAGAAGACCTTCAAGATTACCTTGGCCTTCACCTGGACATAGAGCTACCCGTCGGCAATATGCACCAAGACTGGCTTTTACCACAATGGGGCAACGAACATTTTTCGGAAGAGGCACGATTTAGTTTACGAAGTGATAGTCGGCGAGGAATGGTTTCGAGAGGTCCAGACTGACTAGAGCGACTCAATTTCTCTCAGGAAGTTGTGCCCTTTCGAGGAGGATCGATAATGTGCTGTAGGGGTATAATTTCCGGTCGCCGTACCCCTATTGTTATCGTCAAACCATAACGATTTACTAATTGGATGGTTATTACTACAACGTTTACAATTATTAATGACCCTTGACATAATCAATGGTAGCGGGTAGATACTCACCTATGATCCCGATAGGTGAGAGATCTACTTCAGGTATGCGCACCTGCCTACGCGAGCCTTGGTTTATCTCTCAATACCATACGGAAGAAACCATTGCCCTAATCCTGATTCCTACCCAAACCAAACATTTCCTCCAGAATATCCTTGAGGGCACCCTTTTGCCCCGAGGTCAATAATTTGGCCTCGAAGGCGGATGAATCGATAGAATGGTCAACGGCATAAGGATACAGAAGGCAACGGGAAATCACTGTATTAAAAATCTTCGAGATTCCCCAGGAAAATCACCATGACATTGACACCTAAATTAAAAAATGTTACTGATCATGGAAATCGGATGCCAAGATCCGGCAGGAGAGGAGAAACACATTTATACCATGGGGCCTCTCAGGTCGTCAACATGCGAAAACCTCATGGGAGAAATCGACAGAGAAGAGGATCAGATTTGAAGATAGGAACATGGAATGTTCGGACGCTTTATGAAGCGGGAAGACTGAACAACTTATTGTTGGAGATGCAGAGAGTGGACATACAGATACTGGGAGTGTGTGAGACAAGATGGCCGGACGCAACCCTTTTTGACTCGGGAGAGTACACAGTTTACACATCGGGGACGAGAGATGCATCACACAGGAAAGGAGTGGCTATAATACTGAACAAACCCCTCAGTAGGTCAGTACGAGACTTTGTACCCTTGTCAGACAGAGTGATGCTGATGAAGCTGGAGATGAAACCTATAAATGTGAACATTATTCAGGTCTATGCCCCTACTACAGATCATGATGACGATGAGGTCGAAGAGTTCTATCAACAAATTAAGGACATCATTAAGGCGACAAGAAAGCATGAAATCACCATAATAATGGGAGATTGGAATGCAAAAGTGGGCAGAGAAGCGACAGAGGACGTCACCGGACAGTACGGTCTGGGGGTGCGCAACGACCGAGGAAAACGACTTGTACAGTTCTGCCAGGAAGAAGAATTTATTATTACAAATACTTTGTACGATCTTCCATACAGAAGGCTGTACACATGGACGTCCCCCCAACATAAACAGAACAACATCGTAAGAAATCAGATCGACTTCATATTAATGAAGCGACGATTCCGTAATTGTAATAAGTCAACGAAAACATATCCTGGAGCGAACTTGCATTCTGAACATAACCTGTTATGTTCAATACTAAACGTTAAACTCAAGAAGATGAGACAACCGATGAAAACCTCAAAAATGCAACAACATATACTGAGGGACCCTGAAACCATTAAAAAACTAACCCAGGAAATAAATGAAAATGTACATGCAACCGTGTCGCTTCCTCTTGATAATAAAAAGTGTCGAAGAAAATTGGCGAGATGTCAAAACTTCGTTTGGAAATGAAAGAGTTCAACAACTGGTGAAGCCAAAAGTGAAAAAGGGAAAGAAAGAATGGATGACACAAGACATATTGAATCTCATGGAGGAGAGACGTAAACACAAAAACAACAATCAGAGTGAATACAAGAGAATACATCGTTTGATACGCAAGAAAATCAAAGAAGCAAAGGAAATATGTCTCAGAGAATCCTGCAAAGAAATTGAACATCTTCAGAGCTTATACGATCACTTTAACTTACACAAAAAGTTGAAGGAACACCCTGGCATATACAAGAGAAAAACCACGACAGTACTCCATGACGAAAATGGAAAAAAATTTATTTCGTCTGTAATCTCGTCTGTTTCGTTTTCAAATGGCCATCCTGTATATACCAAATGTGAACACAATATCGGTAAGGAACAATTCGGATTCCGTAGCGGACTGGGCAGACGCGAAGCCCTTTTCTGCATGAGGACAATAATACAAAAGAGCTGTGAGTTCCGAAAGAATATACAAGGTGCGGCACGGAGGGCGGACGTTTTTCAGATGGGCATAACTTTCCCCCACTGAGGACGAGAGAAGTGGGGAAGGTGCCGTTAGACTCGTGTGTTCCTAGCATTTATTTATTGATCAACAGAAGACCAAGAGGACCTGTGCGAACAGTTCGAACGCCTGAAAATGTTGAACGCGTTCGACAAGCCATTCTTCGCAGTCCGTCGCGATCTGCTCGGAAACATGCTGCTGCACTTCGCCTCAGTGATCGTTCGGTGAGGCGAATTTTGCATATGGATCTTCGCTTTCACCCCTACAAATTGGCCATTGTGCAACAGTTACACCCCGGAGATTATGCACAACGAATGAACTTCGCACGTGAGATGGAAGCACTGATCGATCAAAATGAGAACCTCATTTTGTTCATGAGTGACGAAGCCCACTTTCACCTCAACGGCATGGTTAACCGGCAGAATTGCCGTTATTGGGCTAATGAAAATCCGCAACACTTACACGAAAGACCGCTGCACAGCCCACAGCGCCTCCAGCACTGCATCACCGATTTCGGCCACCACATGCCGGATGTGATTTTCCACACTTGACTGTCTCAAATGCTATTTCCTTGAGAATCTGATTCCGTCAATAAATGTGTTTTTGAGTAAAAATTAACGCTTTTATTATTTTTTTAAAACCATCCATCCTCCGTGCCGCACCCTGTATATACAGGGTGATTTTTTTAAGTGTTTCATTAGAAGTTTTCGAGGAAGGAATTGCGATACAAATTCAAAATTTTGTATTTTTGTTTTAGAGTACATGAACTCAATTTGTAAAATATTTTCAAGCGGAATCTACTTCCGGTTCTACCGGAAACGGATGTGAACTTCGTTATTTCAAATGGAACACCCTATATATTTATACATATTTGAATTCTTCGTTTAATTCTGCAATGATTTGATGTATGATATGCGCAACCACATCAAGCGATTGTTGAGTTATTGCCTGATTCTCAAATTTTTTGACAGAAAGATTGTCACAAATTAGTGTTCATATCTTCAAAATCCCTCATTGTAAGAATTTTTTTTTTTAACAGTGAGACAAATGAAAGTACGCTGATACGGCTTCTTGTATAAATTATGAGGAAATTTCATACGGGGTGCCTGAAACAGGGCTTCAAAGTGAGCCTCAATAAAACTACGGAATCTCATTTTTTTCAAATGGGAACCATATAATTTTATAATTCCGATCGATTGCTCGCCAAAAACTAGTTAGAGTGTGCCAAACATTTCATGTCTTAAAAATGGGTAGTTTCGCCGTTATCGTATAAAATTCGGATTTCACGACTAAAGCCAGGTTTCTTTGTCTGAATATCAGGTTTATCAAGATAATTTTCAAGTAGGCTATGTCAATAGTAATAATATGTCAGTTTTGAACTAAAATTTCTGTTTATTTGTCACATTCGCAGCAAATACAGAAGAGACTTTTGATATATCATTCTAGTGTACCTTATTATTGTTAGATATTGCTTGTTTTGCATAGTGCTTGATCAATAAAAATAAGTAAGAATGACTATTCCTAACATAGCCTACTTTCAAATAGACGAGCATACCACTCAATTCGACAGAATTTCATGAATAAAGCCAGGGTTGTCCCATCAGTCAAATTCAGTGGAATGCTCGTCTATTTCAAAGTAGGCTATGTAAGGAATAGTCATTCTTACTTATTTTTATTGATCAAGCACTATGCAAAACAAGCAATAACAATAATAATGAAGAGAATGATATATCAAAAGTCTCTTCTGTATTTGCTGCGAATGTGACAAATAAACAGAGCAGATAATGAACGATGACTAAATAAAGAAATTTTAGTTTAAAACTGGCATATTATTACTATTGACATAGCTTACTTGAAAATTATCTTGATAAACCTGATATTCAGACAAATAAACCTGGCTTTAGTCGTGAAATCCGAATTTTATTCGATAACGGCGAAACTACTCATTTTAAAGACATGAAATGTTTGGCACACTCTAACTAGTTTTTGGCGAGCAATCGATCGGAATTATAAAATTATATGGTTCCCATTTGAAAAATAAGAGATTTCGTAGTTTTATTGAGGCTCACTTTGAAGCCCTGTTTCAGGCACCCTGTATAAAATTTCCTCATAATTTTTACAAGAAGCCGTATCAGCGTACTTTCATTTGTCTCACTGCTCCAAAAAAAATTTCTTACAATGAGGGATTTTGAAGATATAAACCTAATTTGTGACAATCTTTTTGTCAAAAAATTTGAGAATCAGGCAATAACTCAACAATCGCTTGATGTGGTTGCGCATATCATACATCAAATCATTGCAGAATTAAACGAAGAATTCAAATATGTATAAATATATAGGGTGTTCCATTTGAAATAACGAAGTTCACATCCGTTTCCGGTAGAACCGGAAGTAGATTCCGCTTGAAAATATTTTACAAATTGAGTTCATGTACTCTAAAACAAAAATACAAAATTTTGAATTTGTATCGCAATTCCTTCCTCGAAAACTTCTAATGAAACACTTAAAAAAATCACCCTGTATATGCTTTATTGACTTCGAAAAGGCATTCGACAAAGTCAAACATACAAAACTCTTCCGATGTCTAAGATCATATAAAGTAGATTTTTTTGATATGCGACTTTTGGTGAACTTATATCATAGTCAAACAGCTGTAGTTAGGCTGGGTGATGGCGTTACAGGTGAAATACCGATCAAAAGCGGCTTCAGACAAGGATGTGTTCTGTCGCCCCTGCTGTTCAACCTATATTCAGAGAACATATTTCAGGAATGATGATTTAATCTTGAGAATTGGTGACCTTACAATAATCATACGTGAATGGGATGGTGGTGAAAAGGTCTGTTTTACAGGAATTAAACCTCCAACTTAGCCAACGTTTCGGAAATTATATTTCCATCATCAGGGCACTATAACAAAAGTAATGGCATTGGTAAAACCACGAAAATACTCGTACAGAACAGAGATACAAAATAACATTGATGGAAATTGCTGATGGTGACTTTCTTCTTTAAAAGCATTCCTTTTTTTATAAAAATGATTAACGACAATAATGAATGTGACTTACAAAATAAACGTAAGGGCTAAATAAGAATGGAAACATCACGATGGGCAATTTAAAGTTGCACACCGTTTTACATTAAATGAAGGCAAGGGCAGGAAAACAAACATACCTTTAAAAAAACATAATCGTGGCAAAATCGCCAAAATACACAATTGAAATAATTGAAGTGCGACAAACCGATACTTACAAGGTGAAATCGCTTTTCCCACGGTCATTAAAAACACTAACAAAATATAAAATTCCATCCAGTTCCACAACAATGAGATCGTTCATCAATCGAGATAAGTAGAATGACAAATCTAGGAGCAGAGAACAGGTGTCAAACGTAGGCGTATGGAACCGTAAAAACCATAGACGTATCGATGTGTGGGATTTGTGGGTACTAGGACGATATTATCTGGTGTTAACACAAAACTACAGTTTTCCTGACGTTTCGCTCTTTATTAGAGCTTCTTCAGAGGCTACAATATAAATTAAGACATTACAAATTACAAAAATATATCACCAGTTCACATGTATTTTGTTCAGATATTAAGCTACTTACTTGCTGAAAATTGTCACCATTGTCAAGTTCATGTAGCAAACCATCAAGAAGGCGATTCTGGTAATAGATAATATTTTTTTTGTTGTTGACTGAAGTGAACTGGCGAGAATAAAATATATATAATGTATATCATAAAATATCAAAACACACTAATCGACGTATCGGTTAATCGGGTGTTATTTCTTAAGTTTTTCTTTCTTCAATAAATTGTAGTAAGCTCGGGAAAGGTATTGAATGTCTGTTCTGGAATTTACGGAATTGTGAATTTTGATCTGTATCATTTCGTGCAACAAGCGTTTATTAAGTTGGAGATGTCTGCCTAGGATGTCGACATCATCAAAATTGAAGCGATGGCCAGTGGATTCGCTGTGGTGAGCGAGGGCAGTTTTAGGGTTAGTGATGGGCAGACGAACCGAACGTTTATGCTCTTCAATTCTAGTTTTAAGGTATCTACATGTCTGTCGAACATAGACCTGTGAGCAATCACTGCATCTAATCATGTAAACAATGTCCGATTGGAAAGACGTTGGAGTTGTATCTTTAATGTGGGTGAAAAAGTTGGAACCCGCTGTGTTTTGATTCTTGAACGCTACATGATAATCGTTTGTTCTCAGTATCTGTGCTAGTCTCTCTGAGAGGGACCTTACGTAAACGAGTCCATAGAATCTTCTGATTTTGTCCTCCATGTTATCTATGCTGTGAGAGGGAACAGGGGCGCTGGGGGAGTCTTCGTTAAGTACGCGGTTCACGATGGACATAGGATAGCTATTTTTGACAAGGATTGTTCTAATATAATCTATGTTTTTCCTCCAGTGTATTTCGTCAGAGAGATGTAATGCTCTATATTTCAGATTCCGGATGATATTTATCTTATGCACGAGTGGGTTGTGTGAGAAAAAGTGTATATACCGTTCCGAAAAAGTGGATTTGTGGAACCAATCAACAGTTAAAACATTAGCTTCGTCTCGTTCAATCTTGAGGTCCAAAAAACTCAAGTGAACATTGCTCTCATTTTCCAAAGAAAATTGTAAGCGGGGGTGGAAACTGTTGAAAGCACGAAGGACCGTGTCGTCGCTATCGGCGGGTATTGAGATGAGTAGATCGTCTACGTATCTACGAAAAATCGGTATTTCGAAAGGTAGTTTTGCGATGCAGGTATTTTGCAACTGGGACATGACTATATCGGCGCATACAGAGGACATACAGCCACCCATACCGAAGCCAAAGATTTGTTCGTAAATAGTGTTATCGAAAGAGAAGTAGCTGCTTTCCACAATGAAGTTATAAATAGTTTTGAAAGTGAGAAAATCGAAAGATTCATTTTGTATGAGATGCCATTTCTCTTCTATTATACTCAATGCCAGATCTGTGGGTATATTCGTGAAGAGGGAAATAAAGTCCAAAGAAACTAATTTGTAACCTGGTGGTAACTGGTATTTGTTAATGGAGTTGAAAAGTTCAAAAGAGTTTCTTACATATGCCTCATCCTTAACGAAAACTGGACCAAGAGTCAGAGAAATGAACTTGCTGAGAGAATAAATCGGTGAGCCCACAAAGCTTAAAATTGGCCTGAGTGGTATGAATTCTTTATGGATTTTCGGTAGGAAATACATTTTTGGTATAACTCCGTTGTTAGTTATTGAATTTCTAGCTTCTGCCTCTGTGATTATTTCTTTCGCCAACAACACTTTTACTAGTCTATTATTTTTATTCTGTATTTTACTGGTTGGGTCCGATGCTAACTTACTGTATGTAGTCTCGTCATTGAGCAAGGTCGTTGCCTTGTTAATATATTCGTCCCTATCCATGAGGACAGTGATGTTACCCTTGTCCGCTTTGACAACAACAATTTGTTCTTTGTAATCAGACAAAAACAATCTAGTGTCTCCAATCGACCGAGACAGCCAAAGATCACAAGATCTCTCCCTGTCGTGCGAACTCACGAAATTTGTGATAACATTAACGACCCTGTTCCTCAATATATCCCTGTCCTCTTCATTACGCTTCTTTATGATTGTTTCACAGTCGGCAATGATATCTTCGATAGGGAGCGAGCCCGTGTATGGTAAATTGAAACGGTCGCCCATGCTAAGTAAAAACAAAACATTGTTAGGGATGTTTTCAACCGAGGAGAGGTTTTTCACCCACCTTTCATTCACACTGAATAGATCGAGGGGTCTCTGCGATCTCAACAAGTTATCGAACTTTCTCAGTTGCTTGTTACGAACAGAACGTAAACGGTCATTATAAAAATTAACTTGACTACGGGAAAAGGATTCAAAAATATCATCCGCGACCGTGTGCCTTGCCTTCAATTTCACAACATCAAGTTCGGATTTTAATTCATTATATTTCCAATGACTAAAGCTAATTTCGATATTAAGAACATTTTTTTGGAATTATTTTAAAGCGTTGACGCATTGATTGGTAAAAGGACTTCTTGATAGTGTCAAACTAGTGATGCATCTTGAATATTGTACGATGTGAGAAGGTAGAATGTTCTCCTTTCTACAGTGTAGGAGAAATTTTATGTGGTTGGCCATGTTTGCTAGCTTCCTCACAAGCTTTGACCAGTTCTTGAAGACTTTAACTGTGTCAGGACCATACGTTACCTCGATGTCATGCATAAAACTCATTGTTAGATAGTGAATTTCGTCGTTGAATGAACCAAAAATGATGATTTAATCTTGAGAATTGGTGACCTTACAATAATCATACGTGAATGGGATGGTGGTGAAAAGGTCTGTTTTACAGGAATTAAACCTCCAACTTAGCCAACGTTTCGGAAATTATATTTCCATCATCAGGGCACTATAACAAAAGTAAAACAGACCTTTTCACCACCATCCCATTCACATATTTCAGGAAGCTTTGTGTGACAGGACGGAGAGAGTAAAGATGAGATTATAAACAACGTGAGATACGCAGATGACACTGCCATCATTGCAGAAAGCATGAAAGACTTGCAGATACTACTGGATAGAGTGCATGAGGCTGGTCGAAGATGGGGCATAGATATAAACATCAAGAAGACGAAGTGGATGATCGTGGGTAAAATAAACGTGGAATCAATCCCGATTGCAATCAACGGACGGAGCATTGAGCTGGTACCACATTTCAAATATTTGGGTAGCTGGCTAAACAATGAGATAACATGCGACGAAGAGGTAAAAGCGAGAATTGAAACGTAGGACATTTGGCAAGTGGAGACCAACTCTCACTGACAGAAATCTCAAAGTTCAGACGCGGCTGAGAACACTCCGCTGTTACGTGTGGAGCATTCTCTTGTACGGATGTGAGACATGGACGCTGAAAGTTGGCGCCATGAATAAAATAGAAGCGTTCGAGATGTGGTGCTACCGGAGAGTCTGCACATACGAGTAATGAAGAGGTACTCGGACGGCTGAACAAGAATCGAGAACTTCTGAACACCATAAAAATAAGATAAGTCAGCTATTTCGGGCACATAATACGAGGCTCAAAATATCACATTCCTCGCCTGATTATACAAGGAAAGGTTGAGGGCAAGAGATGGATAGGTCGCAAGAAGATTTCATGGTTGCGGAACTTCAGAAATTGGACTGGACTGGGAGTAGAACAGCTATCCCGAGCAGCTAAAGATAGAGACCAATTCAATCAAGTTGTCATGGAGATAGCCCACGCCTGAAACAGGTACGGCACCGAAATAAGAAGAAGACACAATCAAAGGGATTACTTATTTCCCTTCCTGCTGGAGTCCGGGAACGTGACCTCTGATTCCCGAAGCGGCCAGGCCTTCTGCGTGCCTCGAAAACTCGATCCACGAAGTTGCTTGAGCTATCCATGTTCATTGCTTGCGATTTTGATTCTTCGACTATCGACCACAATTTCATGACCTTTCCTTAATCTGCGTCGGCATCTTTTTGGAGTAGCCTTCGTCGAATTTCATTAATGTTTGTTTCACAGATCAACATCAACTTATTATAAGTTCGTCTGACAGGGCGTCGATTTTGCAACCTTTTGCTGAATTTCTCAGGTGGGTATAAATTGTTTCAAGGACAAATCATCTGTTTGTTTCGACGTGAAAAACTTGTAGCTGAGGAAAGTCAGGTTCTGGCTGTTGTGAAATGTTGATTTATTTTATCGATCACTATTTGAAGTTTCTCCTTTTAATCTTCTCAGAAGGTGAATGTTTTAAATATTTTCTGCAATTCCGGTCCAGCGAAATGTAGCAATTGTGCTATCTGGATTCTTTCTTCCTTCTTCTCTCTTGGTATCCTCAGGAAAAATTGAAAACTCCTTAACCACTCGGACCATTGTTCGGCAGGATTGCCTTGATTTAAAGTTAATTTTGGGAGTTCACTACCTTTCACCACATTATTATCATATTATATTATTGGTTATTTACTTTTTCAATTGAATGATTGCGAAATTGTTTGCAGCGCCCTGTTGTGTTTTCTATATCTCTTTATTGAATAACTCATCTACATCGATCTACAGCACATAGATCTAGCGGTCATACCGCATGCATAACATCCCCATTTTTGAACTAATCATCCGCCTAAATGAAAGGTGAATACGAACTGAGACGACAGACGCCCATAGTATTCACTCTATCAGATCGAATGGTCCTATGTTCACTGGGCATCGCACCCTTGAGGGATAGAACTGGGCGATCGAAATATTGAATGCTATGAGCGATATGATATCATACAGGGTGTTTCAGGATGAGAGACCGTAAATTCGAGATCTTAAAACTCAGATGATTTTATGATATGAAGTTCCAATGGACTATGAGTCCCTGACGCACTGTTTCTGAGATACGGGGTGTTGAAATTAAAAAAAAATGGTTTTATGAAATTATTTTTCACACCGTACACGAGTTTCTTTTGAGTTTTGGTAGGTTATGAGTAAGCATTAAGACACGATTTTCCCATACAAAATGATGTTCAATTTTCACCAGTGGCATCTGTACAGACTTCTATCCGAATGAATTCGGTGAAAAAATTGGTACGCCAATAATTTTTCTCGAATTTTAAATTATATTCTTAATTATCACATAATTTACAATAAGAATGGTTTCCTGAGTTTTTTACCTGCGACGAATACTTTCTGAGTAAAAAAATATAATGCAATTTCATCATGTGTTTTATTGCTTACTCAATACTCATATCCTACCAAAATCGTGTACGGTGCCGAAAATAATTTCGAAAAACTTTTTTTTTTCATTTTCAACACCCTGTATCTCAGAAACAATGCGTCAGAGAGCCATAGTCCATAGGAATTTTATATGATGAAATTATCTGAAGATCAAGACCCCGAATTCACGGAAACTTCTCATGAAAATGAGTATACTCCATTCACTTTCATAAAGTATCGCGGTTTGCCATGAAATTTTGACACATTTCACCGCGTATATTTTGAAAATGTTAGGTTATGGTCATTGCACTGTCAGATACGCCCACAACGTTGTCCTTTCAGCTAAAAAATCGTAGTAATTACGTATTTATCGAAAAGTTCATTTACTTTGGGAAATTAATGAATTTGAGAAAATATTATGTGGATTCAGAAGACATTTGAATACATTTTTGCACAACCTGAAATACTCCAGCATGAAAATGTAGTAGTTCTACGAAACCTGCGCCAAAGTTAAATCTAAATCCATTTACAAAGTTGAAAAAGAGTAAATAGAAAGTAGACTTGGCAATGTCGCTTGATTTTCACGAGTGCCAATCTGCGTCTGTTTTATGTAAAAAAACTTGATAAACCTAAATCATGGCCAACCGCGATACTTTATGAAAGTGAATTGAGTATACCTACACATTTGAACACATGATGAAATTGCATTTTATTGTTTTTTCTCAGAAAGTATTCGTCTCAGGTAAAAAACTCAAGAAACCATTCTTATTGTAAATCATGTGGTAATTACGAAAATAATTGAAAATTCGAGAAAAATCATTGGCGTAGGGGAGAGTGGGGGAATTTCGACCGTCGCGTCGCTTGAAATCGACCAGATTCAAAGCTCACAAATTTGGCGCATACGTGAGAATTGTGCTTATCGACCGAAAGAGGGATTTGTATATGTTCACTTCAAACGGCCAGTTCGTCGCCATAACTTGTTTTATACGCGTACGCTGCATCTTCCCGATTTGTCAAGATAACCTAAAAAAATTTCGCTGCTTTCACTAAGAGGTAGGAAAAATTTAAAATTTTCTAATTATATGGGAAGTTGATATTCGAGATACACCAGATATATGTATTCAATTTCGATGTAGTTTGATGCATTTCCAATCTTCACGTTTTGTGAAATATATTTTTAGGTTAAGCGTACCGGATCGGGTAAAACCGACCATACTGGTCGATATCACCCTCCAATGATCGATAGTACCCGCCGGTAGTCGATATTAAACGCTAGAGTATCTAAATGCATAGTTATGAATATTGCATATCATTATGTTTACAGGGTTTCCCAGAAGTCGCGCACCCCATTGAGGGGTTCGAAAGTGAAAAATATTCTAAGCCCAAAAATCCATGTTTGAGATTTTTTGATAACGTAGTTAATCAGTAATTAATTGATGAGAGTGACCGATTAGGAGCGCCCAACAGAAGAATAAGAAGGCAGTGGGGACGCGAGAGAGAGACGCCAGAGCTGCTGACGGCTTTTCACGCTGTAAACCGAGACTGGCGTCTAACTCTCGCGTGCCCACTGCCTACTTATTCTTCTCTTGGTCACTCCTCATTGGTCACTTCCATTTATTAATTACCTACTAATTAACTACGTCATCAAAAAATTTCAAACATGGATTTTCGGGTTTAGAATATTTCTCACTTTCGTTCCCTTCAATGGGGTGCGCGACTTCTGGGATACCCTGTATATAGGTACTCATTAAATTACAGATGGAACGAAATTACGTCAGAAAAACTGCACGTTCTTCATGGACCGAGGATTCCATGAAGAGGGCTTTCAAGGCCGTAAAAGAACAGAAAATCTCTATTAGAGGTGCGTCTTCGATGTTCCAGGTTCCATATGGTAAATTACAAGATCAAAAGTAAATATCATTCCAAAAAACTACCGTTAGGAAGAAAACCTATCTTTTCCGAAGATCAGGAGAAGGAGATTGTTGATACGGTGTTAAAATAATCGAAACTTTTTCATGGACTGACCGCCCAAAGCATACGAACATGGTATTCAAATATGCACAACAGAATATGATAACACATCCCTTCAATGCTGATAAAGGCATGAGTGGCAAAGACTGGCTTTACTCCTTCATGCGACGTCATCCGCAACTGAGTTTTCGCAAACCAGAAGCCACTAGCCTCAACAGGATAACAGCTTTCTACAAAACGGAAATATAGTCCATCCAAGAATGATTGACATCAGAGCAGGCCTTGAAAGTCCAGTCGCAGCTTTATTTCTAGTTACAAAAAAGGAACTAAAAATTTTCTGTGCTTTCATCATAGATATAGAAATAACCTAAAAATTGAACGATATTTTTTTAAAGTAAGGAACTTTGAACATGAAAATGTTCCCAATTTTCACATACGATTACCAGCGTGTGAATCTGTATTCTGTATACCAGCAGTATATTATTTTCATCTTGTATTGATACATTTCCGATCTTACGATCAATTATAGGAGCATACAGCCTGGAAATTCTGGTTTGATAACGAAAAATATCGTGGGTGATTAAATAGCACTGTCCTTTTCAATGTTCACTATGAATATTCTCTAAACCGAGAAAATCTAGTTGATAATTTGAAGCGTGTTACTTACTGCAGTGTGAATAGATTGTGAAATTTGTAATATGTAAATATCAAGCCAGAAACAAAACTTAACCAATGGATCTATTTAATATAATAGCAAAAAAAGGGGAAAAGTGAATAAGCGAAATAACAAGCGGCGAGAGAGAACAGAATATAACAGTATTATGCTGTTTCAGTGCATCAGGACAATACATACCACCCATGTTTATCTTTAAACGGATGGGAATGAAGGATGGTTTAGAAAAAAATGGTCCTGCAGGCGCAAAATAAGAATGTTCGAAAACAGGATAGATCACAGAGGAATTATTCACAGATTGGTTGCAACATTTTGCGAAATTTGCCAATTGTAGTCTAGAACAACCCACACTTCTCATATTAGATAACCATTCCACACATTCCTTTTTGGCCTCGTATAATTTCTGTCGCAGCTGTGGTATTCATCTTCTATCAATTCCACCTCACACTTCACATAGAATACAGCCTCTTGATGTAACTTTCTATGAACCGTTGAAAACTGCCTACCACCAAGAGTGTGACAAATTCATGAAGAGTGGGAATTATGAAAAAGATGAGGAAGATTTCGTTGCTGTTGATGAAGATACTGCAGGTGACTAGAGTACAACGATTTCAGAAAACTGCATATTGACGGAACAAAGAAACCAAGATATACGCCATCAGACCAGAAAAAAATAAAATTTTTGCTTTTCAGAACCTGTGGAACGAACAGAAAGGACCCGCTCTCCAAAACCTGGACCAAGTGGAGCTCCAAAAAGACTAACAAACCTGAGAAGACAATCTTCATCAGACTCATCCGAGATCAGTCTGGAAGAAGTTGATGAAAATCTAACAGATGATGAAGACAAATCTTTGAAACCCAAAGACAAAAATGCAAATACTTTCTTCAAAGATTTGTGCAAATCTCATATTTTTCAACAGAGAATCTCAAAGCGTAAAAAGCAATACTCTCAAATATTAACATCCACCCCAGTGAAGAATGAGCTAGAAATCAAGTCTTTCAGAAAACAAAAGAAAAAGGAGAATCTCAAAAAAAAAACATTCCAGTTGAAGTTAATATAAATAAGGAGAATGAAATATGTCCTATATGTGAGGAATTCGGATTCGATAACATATGGTGGCGGTGTCGTTCTTGTGCAACTTGGGCCCACAGTGAATGTACTAGTGCTAAGAAAGCTTCAATGTATATTTGCGATCAATGCAAGATGCAATAATGAAATATTGAAATGACGATCAACTCAAATACTCTTTGGTCGATTTTACCCTCCACCTAGGTCGATATTATCCTATCGGTCGAAATTATCTGACTTTTCCTTCACATTCAAAAACGTTTGCAACAAATGAAAAAACCTAGGTTTTTCACTAAACAGAATAAAAATCATCAACCCATCATGTCACCTAGACATTTCATAGTTTTGAGTATGTTGTAGTGAAGAATAATACTTGAAATATCCAACACGGCTTAAGTGATCGATATTTGCCCACCCAGATGTGGGACGAAATGCTCCGGTCTTTACGTGGCTTCAAACAGTCACATAATATGCGATCAAATCAGACTCGCTGGATCATGTATCTAACTAAACCAATAATTAGCAATGATTTTCAAAAGAAAAGGAATATTGTGCATTCAAAATGATAATGTCCACCGAAATGTTTCAAATTTGTATTTCATCCTAAGTTGATGACGTTATATTTTTTTCGCAGATTTTCAAGGACCAGTGGATAGGAAAACGGTTCAATATATCAAAAAGAGACATACGCAACTTCTACGACAATCCAGGATCAACTTTCAAGAACCTTCAACTTCTGGAGACCATTCAACCACTATATGAGCAGCTGTCAACAGCAGAGGAACTTCTAAGTTCTGATATATAATTTTTGATACAAACAATTTGATATGGCCAAGTAAAATATTTAATAATTAATGTTTGTATTTATTGAATAGCTTATACGCATAGAATAAGAAGATGAAATGTTATGGCTGTAGGGCCACGGCCACTATAAGGATCGGATTTGGATGCACTGAATCAACGCGCAACACCAAAGGGTGTGACTACCGGTACGGCCTCACCTTTCAAGACCCTCACCCTCACTGGCAGCAGGGAGCACTATCCAATCTCTACTAGTACAGCAGGCTAGGCCCCTTAGTTATTAATCACAACACATTTTTTTTTTACGCATCTCTCGCGAAAAAACTGAGCTTGTTTGATCTCGGGTTAATTCCCTGATGAGTGGACTGTAATTTATCTAAGGTTCGCACCGGTTCTTGAGAGCCTTGACAATTCCTCTGGAGAACACAATGAAGAGATTTCGTACAAGGGACACAAAGGCAAAGTATGTTCTGACTCACCTGTGGTATGCTGCGTGCTGGATATGATAAGGCCTCAATTGGCTGAAGTAGGTTTTCTGGCTGCACTATAGGTTTAGCGGCGCGCGGGTTACGTTAAGGGCCTTACTTGACCGTACTAGGTAAGTGTCGCGGTGTTCGTAGTTGAACTCGTTATTGTGTCTAGGTTGAGACTCGTTATATTTGTCTGTGTCTGTCCTGAGGTTGAGTACCTGTTCGAGCTACAGAGTTTTCTAACCCCGTGGTGGGGGGCATTTGACTGTTCTGCTTCAGAATAAGCCAAAACATAGATTTGCATCATGCCGCCTTGAGTTGCATTGCGTACAAGGAACAAAGCAGACATAATGCAAAGCCAATTCGATATTTACATTCTATTTACATATATAGGTACAACAATATATAGGGAATATGTACAGTTATTTGAGTGGGGACCGAACATCCTCCCCCCCATTGAAGAAAATGTGAATTTTCTTCAATATGTTCTGGAAGGGGACAAAGCTTAATTAGAGCTCTGCGTAGCACCCCTATCGCGGTTTTGGCAAGAGCTACGCGAGCAATTTCGTCTTTTCCCGGGATGATCTCCGCAATCCTTTTGCGCGTCCACGCGAGTGGTGGTTCGATTTCGGCCTTGATTGAAACTATGTCGCCAAGAGAAGTTACATAGGCGTTCTGAACGGGTCATTTTGGGCGCTGAGTTAGAGTATGCCGGCGGTCGTTTATCCACCCTTGAGAGCATAGCGATTATATCAGTTTTTTCAGAACCTTTTTCCGGAACACCTTCCGAGAAATGCAAGAAAGAATGATGCTGTTTTTGACATGATTTGCAGCGGTTTTTGGAATTACATTTTGATACGGTATGGGATCTTGATAAGCAGTTGACGCAGGCCCTCTTGTTTTTTATGCACTCAAGACAGTCTGGGATGCTTTTAGCGTGAAATTCCGTACAACTGTATATAGTATGTTCACCGGCGCACATTAAACAATTTGTCCTTAGATGACCTTTTGGAGAATATCCGGTTTTTAAGAAAAATGAAGCACTATGGTTTTTTGAGGTGATGAATTTTGACTTAGAACCGTCAGCGTAATTAGGTGCACATAGGAAATAAGTCACCTAGAGGTGTTTTACGATCTGCAAATTCTCCATTACCTTGGACAAAATGAGTGGTAAAGATATTGGACGATAATTTTGAGGCATGCACTTTTTCCCCTTTTTTGGTATTGACTGAACTTTAGCGACCTTCCATATGTTTGGAAATGCTTTCTGCTCGTAGGACAGCTTAAACAGCCGACACAATAGAGGTGCGAGCTCAGGTGCGCACTTTTTCAGAACAATAGCTGGTATTCCATCGGGTCCTATTGACTTTTTGCTGTTCAGCTGTTTCAGGATTCTAAAGATGCTCCTTGAACGAAATTTATTTTCTGGCATCGAAGTCTGGACCTTGGGAAAATTGGGAGGTTCTTTTTGGCCTGCTTCTATGGTAGAATTTTTGGCAAATATAGCTGCAAAGAGGTCCGCCTTTTCTTTGGAGCTAGTTGCCAGAACACCGTCGTCTTTAAGAAGTGGTGGAAAAGTCGAATGGCAATAATTATTGCTAATCACCTCAGCGAGTGACCAAAAGGGACGCGAACCACTTGGGCAATCTAAAAGCTTTCTCGTTACTGGGTTGTTAAATGCTTGTTTTGCGACTTGAAGAGTTAGATTACAGTTGTTCCTATCAAGTTTATACGCTGCCCTATTTCCGTCTGTCGGATTTGAGCACCATTCACGGAAGGCTTTATTTTTTTGGACGCCACGGCCCGTGGCGACGTATCGATTTAGAACTAGATCGCGACCGCTACCTCCACCGCGCTCATCCTTGCATCTCCGGCATGTACGTACCCTTAGAATCTTTGTTGAACCATGGCTTTGCAGATGGGGGTTTCTCGATGTTGTGTGGGATGTACAGTTCAATACCTAAAAGAATTACCTCAGTGATAGCCTCTGCACACTGACTGACATCTTCAATATTGAAGCAGGTAGCGTGCCATGGATACTCCGCGTAAAACTCTCTAAGTTCATCCCACTTGGCCTTGTTGTAGTGCTAAACTAGGCGACGATTTTTTGGCTGCACGATTTTTTCGGAAGTCAATGGACATGAGATGGATATTAGAATGTGGTCTGAGTTACCGAGAGGGCCGTCGGAATTGACAATATAGCTGTCAGGAGCTGAAGTCAGGTACAAGTCAAGCGTATTTCTGAATTCCATAGGATTAGTGGGAACTCTTGTAGGGCAATCTACAAGCTGCGTTAAATTGCAGCTGATTGCGAACGCCGAAGCTTGTCTCTCAGCTTCGTCAGTTTTGTTAGAGTGAGCTAGCCAATTTGAATTATGGGCATTAAAATCGCCAAGTAATACGATCTCTGAAGATGGATAGTTGACTTGGAACCAGTCGACCTTATTTGATAAGTACTGAAACAATTGGCTGGGACGTTCATTATTTGGTGAGCGATATAGGGCGCATATGAATCTAGTTTTGTTGTGGATTATGGTCTTAAGCCACATTGCATCCAACTCTTCTATTTCCAAAGATTCTTCACGTTGACAAGCAATGTCTGCTCGAACGTATACACAAACTCCTCCCTTGAACCTAAACTTGGAATGTAAATCATACCCAGGACATAGAAGGTATGTGGAGTCGGATTTTGGATTGATTTGAGTTTCAGATAATGCAAGAATATGGGGTTTGATTGATTGCAAGTGTTGATGGACGCAGTTATCATTAATATTAGTATGTCCTATTCCCCTTATATTGCAAAACTCTATAAGTAGTTGCCTGGTGGTGTTGTCTTCATTGGTGTTGTCACAATAGGTGTTGGAGGCCTGTGAAGCCTGTGAAGCTTGAATCTCTATGCTTTAGTCGCCCCCGGAGATCCGACTGGGAGACGAGTTTACCTCCGGAATATTTTACCTCAGAAGACGACATCATAATTTTTTATTTGTATCTGAATAGGCACCTATTTCTCTCTTATAAAAAGGTCGTCTTTTCCTACTCTTGAAAACCGTCCCACCAGTTTAGCTCGGAAACATGCACTGTTAATGGCATTATTGAGGAGCTAATACGACTGATGTGGTGGTATTTCACCGGGCGACGGAAGTAGGAACCTGCCTTCCACCTAATGGTTTGCCACCATCTACTCTTGGTGGCCCAGGTAACTCGGGCCGTGGGGACGTCATCCCCCATGTGGCATGGCAGAAACCACACCACACCCGTGCGGTGTAGACATGCTCGACTAGCTTAGCATGCAGGATTACAACTACTGGCACCACGGAGAATCTATCCACCACCCATTATCACAACAGAAGTAAATTTTTCAACCGAAGTTATCGGCCTGTATCACATCTTATCCCAAGGGGAATAAACCAATCACCCTCTACTAAGATTCCAAGAAATGAATTCCCCGATAAGTCTAATAAATTCAAAGATGCTCCTCGTTTTGAAAGGAGCGCCATTGTGAAATGTTCAGCACTTTTGAATTTGCCTCCATCTTCGATAAAGCGAGTAAATCCATCGCACACATGCTTGCTCCTTACCATTCACCCGAGAATCACAATTCGTTATTCCATATACGACTTGACAAGGCTTCGATGAATGCTACTTTTTCCTCATTTGACCGACCTTCTAACTCTTATGGTTTAAAACTTACTAATAATAATAATATTATTATTACACGACAGATCAATGCTGTTTTAAACCAGACATACTTCTTCTGGACAAGGAGCTGAAGGAGTTATTTGTCGTGGAATTCTCCTCCCCTGCTGAAAATAATGTTGTAATGAAAGAAGAACAGAAGAGGCAAAAGTACAAAGATCTTATGTTCGAGCTTGGAACTTTATACCCAGGTCATAAAGTTAGGATGGTCGTACTAATCATAGGATGTCTCGGTGGAATGAGAGCCAACTACGTGGATGAATTGAAGATTATTCCGGCCTGTAGATCACTGGCCGAGGTATTGGCGCACAGAATGCAGAAAGCAGTGTTGCTCGGGTCACTTCATATCATCAGGTCCCATGAACTCTAGAAGCCACTTGCAGCTCATCTCTTTTGTTAAGGGACGCTACGAGGGCAGGATGAAGAACTCCTCCATTTAAGTGTGAGGGGTTTTTAGTGAGTAACCAAACAAGATCATGGATTCTCACACTACTGAGAGTGCGGACCCTATCGGTGCCCATAAAGGGTTATCCCCTCACACGGACGTAAAAAAAAAATAATAATAACAACCCCCCGCACGGGGGTACTTCTTTGTAGTATACGGGTGTGACAATTCCGCGGACCCCGGTCACTCTCAACCGATGTCGGACACATATACGCTAAGCCTCGGAAAACAGTCGCTGCCTGGGGATCGTCAGGGCGCGTCTGGAGTTGGTGCTGGACGTGGCAGCATGCGGGACACCAACGGCAGGATGCTGAGAAGGCAGGCAGGCGCCTGCCATCCAAGAAGCTATGCCTTCAGACGAGGAGGACATCGACGAGGAGAGAGTTCAGGTTGTCGGTCGCATAGGGATTCAACGTTCGAAAGAGCAGCCCGTAGTCGGAACCGGCAGCCGAAACAGGACGGCACAAAGGGGACGCCACAAGTGGACGCCCGAGCAGCATAGCCTGCTGTCTGCGCTATACCGAAGATCAAGACCCGAAAGACGAGGATACATGAATAGGCTGCATGATCTGTGGTGCGAAAATTATCCAGACCTTGACTTCATGACGCAGCAAAACCTTAGAGATCAGATCAGTCATCTCAAAAGAAGAGGAATCATATGGCGGTCTCAAGAGCAAGAAAGGACGGATCAACAAGCTGAGGAGCAGGTGACAGATGCTTCGAGCCAACATCAGCAACTGACGATTGACACAACTGAAGAACAAGCTGTAGCCCTGGTGAGAAATATCGCGGGCCGAACTGGGACTGGTATACGCTCCAACAGGCCAATAAGAGAACATGTGAGAGATGTTCCCGAAATTGAAAACGGTGGAGAGCAGGTGACAGATGCTTCAAACCAACAACATCGAGCAATAGCCCTGGGGACAAGGCCAAGAACGGAACAAGTGAGAGATGTTCCAGAAATAGAACACGGTGGAGAGCAGGTGACAGATGCCCCAAACCAACAACACCAAGAAATAGCCCTGGAGACAAGGCCAAGAGCAGAACATGTGAGAGATGCTTCAGAAATAGAACACGGTAAAGAGCAGGTGACAGATGCTCCAAACCAACAACATCGAGCAATAACCCCGGGAGCAAGGCCAAGAGCGGGACAAGTGAGAGATGTTCCAGAAATAGAACACGGTGAAGAGCCAAGGAATACACCAAGGAATAGCCCTGAGACAAAGGCCAAGAGCGGAACGAGTGAGAGATGTTCAAGAAATAGAACAATCTGAAGAGCAGGTGCCAGATGCTCCAGACCAACAGCAACAAATGCCAAGAACGGTGACAGATGTTCCGAAGTTGATCGTCAATACAAGGGAAGCATTCGAGGCTGCCGTTAGAAACCCACTCGTCAAGGCCACCCGAATAAAAACAAGACATAAGGCTGAAGATCTAGCCGTATTGGATAAAATAATTCGAGATCATCTCAACGAGACCTATTCACTAGAAGATGTGGTGGCTGCAGTGAGAGCGGCCTCTTCACTTCTATGTCCACCGAAAAGTACAGCTACGAATAATGATAAGCATAGGTTAAGACTCAGTCGGCTCGACATCAAAATAAAATCAATGAGGCAGCAGGCATCTTGGTACCAATGTATCATAGATGTTCTGAAAGGCAAAATTAAATCAAGCAAGAAAATGAAGGACATGATCCAGGAGATTCGTTCCATACATCGTACCGTAGACTTGCCCACAGTCCATCTACTGAAGCAGAAAGCTGTAGATGGAATAAGATCACTTGCTGCAGCGCGAAAGAATCTGATAAAAAAGGAAAAATGGATTGAAGATAACAACACCTTCACCGCAGAACCATCGAAATTATTTCAGTCCCCACAACAAAAGGCACAGAACCCACCATCACCTCAAGAGGTCGAAGAATTTTGGAAAAGCCTGTATGAGCAACAAGCAGCAATCAGGGATACTCCAGCAGTCCTCAGATTCCAGCAAATGTGTGATCAAAACCAACAGCAGAACGATGAACCTTCTGAAATATCAACCGAAGTTATGAGACAAGCCCTCAAGAAAAAATGCTTAAAGTGTACCCTAACATCATCCACGCGATAGAAAACATCATAGCGCTGTGGAAAACGAAGTTTGCCATCCGAGCAGAGGGACGAACCGTTTATACGGGATGGGTGAGATACAGAAGAGGAGTTTTCCAGGGAGATTCGCTGAGCCCTATTCTGCATAACTCTGATAACACTAACAATTGAGTTAAGGGGGAGCAAGATAGGATACAAGGCCGGACCACCAGGCAGAAGGAACCACCTGATCTCGCATCTCTTGTACATGGACGACTTGGAGCTCTACGCTCCCTCCGAGTCCGCACTACGGCAACTGCTGAATATCGTTTCAGACTACACCTCAGCAATGGGAATGTCGTTCGGTTTGGACAAGTGTGCTGTTTTTCATCTGCGCAGGGTAAAAGCTGAAGACGCAGGAGAAGATATTCGACTGGGAGATGGAATGACTTTTCGACACCTCGAAGACGGAGAAACTTACAAGTTTCTTGGGATGAAACAGAGGGGTGTACTGGAGACAACCCAGATAAAGGATGCCTCAACAGCCAGCTACAAGAAAAAGCTGAGGGACATTTGGAAATCGCAGCTGTCGGGAAAGAACCAAGTATCTGCTGCAAAGATGCTAGCCATCCCGATTCTCACCTACTCTTTCGGCGTGGTGAACTGGACGGTGAACGAACTCCTAGATCTTGATAGGTCAACAAGGAAAACGATGAACATGAATCGTAGCCTTCATCCCAACAGTTCAATACAGAGGATATACCTTCCCAGAAGCCAGGGGGTAGAGGATTGCAATGTTTGGAATATCAACACTATCAACAAACATTGAAAATGGCAGTGAGGATTTTAAGAAGTGAAGATCCGCTCCTGAAATTTTTTGCTCAGCATGAAATTGCGAACCATGGAGCCTTCCTTTTCCGAGCTGCACAAAGGGCGGTGGAGAAGCTCAGCATAACCGGCGTATCGATCAATCCCGAGCTCGCTGGAACACCGATCACTCAGGCGGAACAAAGAAGCCTAGCGAGACTGATCTTCGAAAGTCTCAGGCGGATAAATTACTCGAACATCATATGAGTTAGAACTTGCCCTCCATATATTTCAGGAGTTTAAAACACCAGGACCTGTCTGAGGAATTGTCTTTCGCCTTTCTGAAGTCCGCTAGCCTCAAGTCAGAGACGGAGGGATTTGTGATGGCGTGTCAGGATGGAGTACTAAATACGAGATAGTATAAAAAGAACATCATGAAAATGGATACCCCAACAACTTGCAAAACTTTCCATAGGCAACAGGAAACGATTATGCACATCCTTTCCGCCTGCAGAGTCCATGCTCCATCAGGATATGTAGAGAGACACAACGCGGCTCTCCGAATTCTATACTTCCATCTGAGAGCTGCGTATGAGATAGACAAGGAACCGGTGCTACCATATGTGCCTCTGGAGATTGAAGCGGTGGTCCAGAACGAAAGAGCTCGCATATGCTGGAACTATCCTGTCTCAACAACACGACAGATCAATGCTGTTAAACCAGACATACTTCTTCTGGACAAGGAGCTGAAGGAGTTATTTGTCTTGGAATACTCCTCCCCTGCTGAAAATAATGTTGTGATGAAAGAAGAACAGAAGAGGCGAAAGTACAAAGACCTTGTGGTCGAGCTTGAAACTTTATAATAATAATAATAATAACCCCGCACGGGGGTACTACTGTGTAGTATACGGGTGTGACAATCCCGCGGACCCCGGTCACTCTCAACCGATGTCGGACAAATCGACGAGGAGAGAGTTCAGGTTGTCGGTCGCATTGGGATTCAACGTTCGAAAGAGCAGCCCGTAGTCGGAACCGGCAGCCGAAACAGGACAGCACAAAGGGGACGCCACAAGTGGACGCCCGAGCAGCATGACCTGCTGTCTGCGCTATACAGAAGATCAAGACCCGAAAGACGAGGATACATGAATAGGCTGCATGGTCTGTGGTGCGAAAATTATCCAGACCTTGACTACATGACGCAGCAAAACCTTAGAGATCAGATCAGTCATCTCAAAAGAAAAGGAATCTTATGGCGCTCTCAAGAGCAGGAAAGGACGGAACAACAAGATGGGGAGCAGGTGACAGATGCTTCGAACCAACATCAGCTATTGACGATTGACACAGCTGAAGAACAAGCTGTAGCCATGGTGAGAAATGTCGCGGGCCAAACCACCGGGACTGGTACACGCTCCAACAGGCCAATAACAGAACATGTGAGAGATGTTCCAAGAAAAGAACAAGGTGGAGAGCATGTGACAGATGCTCCAAAACAACAACACCAAGCAAAAGCCTCAGGGGCGAGGCCAAGAACGGAACAGATCAGTCGTATCATAAGAAGAGGAATCTTATGGCGGTCTCAAGAGCAAGAACGGACAGAACAACAAGCTGAGGAGCAGGTGACAGATGCTTCGAACCAACATCAGCAATTGACGATTGACACAGCCGAAGAACAAGCTGTAGCCCTTGTGAGACATATCGCGGGCCAAACTGGGTCTATTACACGCTTCAACAGGCCAATAACAGAACATGTGAGAGATGTTCCAAAAATAGAACTCGGTGAAGAGCAGGTGACAAATGCTCAAAACCAGCAACATCAAGCAATAGCCCTGGGGCCGAGGCCAAGAACGGAACAGGTGAGAGATGTTCCGGTAATAGAACTAGCTGGAGAGCAGGTGACAGATGCTCCAGACCAACGACACCAAGCAATAGCCCTAGGGCCAAGGCCAAGAACGGAACAGGTGAGAGATGTTCCGGTGATAGGACTAGCTGAAGAGCAGGTGACAGATGCTCCAGACCAACAGCAACAAAAACCAGGAACGGTGAGAGATGTTCCTAAGTTAATCGTCAATACCAGGGAAGCATTTGAGGCGGCCGTTAGAAACCCACTGGTCAAGATCTTCCGAATGAAAACAAGACATGAGGCTGAAGACCTAGCCGTATTGGACAACATCATTCAAGATCACCTTAACGAGACCTGTTCACTAGAAGATGTTGTGGCTGCAGTGAGAGCAGCCGCTTCCCTTCTATGCCCACCAAAAATTACAGCTACGAAGGAGGATAAGCATAAGCTAAGACTTAGGCGGCTTGACACCAAAATAAAATCAATGAGGCAGCAGGCATCTTGGTACCAATGTATCATAGATGTTCTGAAAGGCAAGATTGGGTCAAGCAAGAAAATGGAGGATATGATTGAGGAGCTTCGTTCCATACATCATAGAGTAGACTTGCCCACAGTCCATTTACTGAAGCAGAAAGCTGTAGATAAAATAAGATCACTTACAGCAGCGCGAAAGAAACTGATAAAAAGGCAAAAATGGATTGAAGATAACAATACCTTCAACGCAGAACCATCGAAATTATTTCAGTCTCAACAACAAATGACACAGAAACCACCGTCACCTCCAGAGGTCGAAGAATTTTGGAAGAGCATATATAACAAAGACCAGAAACCAGGGATACTCCAGCACTTCTCAGATTCCAGCAGATGTGTGACCAAAACCAACAGCAAAACGATGAACTTTCTGAAATATCAACCGAAGATATAAAACAGGCCCTTAAGAACAAGCGTGATTTCACAGCACCTGGACTGGACGGTATTCAAAACTACTGGTGGAAGAGATTTCCAGCTACACATCAACACCTGGCAAGATTATTCAGCGGGATGCTGACTCGCCGTGAGCCCATTCCGTCATGGTTGGTAGAGGGTAGAACAGTACTGATACCAAAATCAGGTGATTTAGGGCAACCCAAGAACTACCGCCCAATCACTTGCCTCAATACACTGTATAAGATCCTCACAAGTGTAATTCAACATCAAATTCTGAGGGTTATTGGACCAGTGTGGGACAGTATATACGAACAGAGGGGAGCAAAGAAAGGAGTGCAAGGATGCAAAGATAACTTGCTCATAGACAAGAGCGTATGTCTAGACGCCAGATTCTACAAGCGCGACCTACACACATCATGGTTAGACTACGCGAAAGCATATGACACCTCGCCGCACGAACTGATAATACGGCTATTGAAAATGCTGAAAGTTCACCCTAACATCATCCACGCGATAGAAAACATCATAGCGCTGTGGAAAACGAAGTTTGCCATCCGAACAGAGGGTCGAACCGTGTATACGGGATGGGTGAGATACAGGAGAGGAGTGTTTCAGGGAGATTCACTAAGTCCGTTGTTATTCTGCATAACACTCATACCACTAACAATTGAGTTGAGGGAGAGCAAGATAGGATACAAGGCCGGACCACCAGGCAGAAGGAACTACCTGATCTCGCATCTCTTGTACATGGACGACTTGAAGCTCTACGCTCCCTCCGAGTCCGCACTACGGCAACTACTGAATATCGTTTCAGACTACACCTCAGCAATGGGAATGTCGTTCGGTTTGGACAAGTGTGCTGTTTTTCATCTGCGCAGGGGAAAAGCTGAAGACGCAGGAGAAGATATTCGACTGGAAGATGGAATGATTATTCGACACCTCGAAGACGGAGAAACGTATAAGTTTCTTGGGATGAAACAGAGGGGTGTACTGGAGACAACCCGGATAAAAGATGCCTTAACAGCCAGCTACAAAAAGAAGCTTAGAGACATTTGGAAATCGCAGCTGTCGGGAAAGAACAAAGTTTCTGCTACAAATATGCTAGCCATCCCGATTCTCACCTACTCTTTCGGGGTGGTGAACTGGACGGTAAACGAACTCCTCGATCTTGATAGGTCAACAAGGAAAACGATGAACATGAATCGGAGCCTACATCCCAACAGTTCAATACAGAGGATATACCTTCCCCGAAGCCAGGGGGGTAGAGGATTACAATGTTTGGAATATCAACACTACCAACAAACATTGGAAATGGCAGTAAGGGTTCTAAGAAGTGAAGATCCGCTTCTGAAATTTGTCGCTCAGCATGAAATTGCGAACCATGGAGCCTTCCTATTCCGAGCTGCACAAAGGGCCCTGGAGAAGCTCAGCATAACCGGCGTATCGATCAATCCTGAGCTCGCTGGAGCACCGATCACTCAAGCGGACCAAAGAAGCCTAGCAAGACTGATCCGAAAGTCTCAGTCAGATACATTACTCGAACATCATATGAGTAAGACCTTGCACTCCATATATTTCAGGAGCTTAAAAGACCAGGACCTGTCTGAAGAATTGTCTTTCGCCTTTCTGAAGTCAGCTAGCCTTAAGTCAGAGACGGAAGGATTTGTGATGGCGTGTCAGGATGGAGTGCTGAATACGAGATGGTATAAAAAGAATATCATGAAAATGGACACCCCAACAACTTGCAGAGCTTGCCACAGGCAACAGGAAACGATTATGCACATCCTTTCCGCCTGCAGCGTCCATGCTCCATCAGGGTATGTAGAGAGGCACAACGCGGCACTCCGAATTCTATACTTCCATCTAAGAGCCGCGTATGGGATAGACAAAGAACCGGTGCTACCATATGTGCCTCTGGAAATTGAAGCGGTGGTCCAGAACGAAAGAGCTCGCATATGCTGGAACTATCCTGTCTCAACAACACGACAGATCAATGCTGTTAAACCAGACATACTTCTTCTGGACAAGGAGCTGAAGGAATTATTTGTCGTGGAATTCTCCTCCCCTGCTGAAAATAATGTTGTGATGAAAGAAGAACAGAAGAGGCAAAAGTACAAAGATCTTATGTTCGAGCTTGGAACTTTATACCCAGGTCATAAAGTTAGGATGGTCGTACTAATCATAGGATGTCTCGGTGGAATGAGAGCCAACTACGTGGATGAATTGAAGATTATTCCGGCCTGTAGATCACTGGCCGAGGTATTGGCGCACAGAATGCAGAAAGCAGTGTTGCTCGGGTCACTTCATATCATCAGGTCCCATGAACTCTAGAAGCCACTTGCAGCTCATCTCTTTTGTTAAGGGACGCTACGAGGGCAGGATGAAGAACTCCTCCATTTAAGTGTGAGGGGTTTTTAGTGAGTAACCAAACAAGATCATGGATTCTCACACTACCGAGAGTGCGGACCCTCTCGGTGCCCATAAAGGGTTTTCCCCTCACACGGACGAAAAAAAAAAAAAAAAAAAAAAAAAAAAATAATAATAATAATAATTTATTGATCCTTTCAGATATAAAATGTATAGGACAAGTCAGTTAAAATTACAATAAATTATAAAAGAGAGTTGTCTTCCAAGAACTCTCTCACACTATAGTATGCTTTAGCAAGCATCATACACTTAATTGTTTGTTTGAACTTTCCTATATCCATGCGTTTAACTACATCAGGTAAATGATTGAAAAGTTTCATGGCTTGATATGTTGGAGACGCTTCAAATTTGCTAGTTCTGTGTTTAGGCAAAGATAATGTTTCCGAACCTCTTGTACAATAGTTATGAAAACTTGTCAATTTTACAAAAAGTGACTCGTTCTCCCTGACATACTGTACAGATTTATACAGGTAAACACAAGGAACAGTCAATATACCCCGGCTAATGAATATAGGTTTACAGTGTTCTCGAGAGCCAACTCCAAACATCATCCTTATTATTCGTTTTTGTGCCAGGAAAACTCTATTAAACTCAATAGAATTTCCCCATACCAAGATATTATAGGCAAAATGACTATAGCACAGGCTATAATAAACATTCAGTAGTGAGTCAATGGGGAGCGAGTCTCTGATACGTCTGATCGCGAAGTAAGCTGAGCTCATCTTCCCACTAACATGATTTATACTCCATTCACATTTATAAAGTATCCCGGTTGGCCAGGTTTTAGGTTTATCAAGTTTTTTCCCCTAGAACAGACGCAGGTTGGCACTCGTGAAAATTAAACAACGTTGCCAATGTTAATTCGCTAATTTATCCCCTCAATATTCTTGAAGTGATCTTGAAGTCTTGATGTCAAGTTTGATTAATAAACAATAAAAGTCTGATTCACTTGAAAGATATTTCACTTTCTGAAATAAAAAACTATAAAAACTGTTCGGTAAGGGTTGATCACATTTACTTTAACAAATATAAATATATTCATCACGCCAGGAAACTAAAAATGCCGAAAGTAGTGACGAAAAAGCAGAGACAAACTATGAGGAAGAATTGAAATCGGCTCATTCAAAAAGTATCAATTTGGAATCAACACTTTATCATACCAGCTATCCAACATTTTTAACGTAATGTGTGTAAAAACCAAGGTATTATATTTTATGAGAATAGATATTTATTTTTTAGCTGCACATAAACACAAACAGGAGGATTTTAAGTGAAAGAGACGACAAAGAATTTCCTTCTATTGGTGCACCAAAAAAGACATTGACTGAAGACTTCATTTTGAAAAAAGATCTGCAACGACAAATTTGGAATTATGATTCGAAACATGGCCACGTTTTCAGGTCCTGTTGCTGTCCTGGGACGTCCAGGCGACTTCTTTTTCAATGCTGAACTCGTCTGTCTAAAATTTGACACCCACAACTTTAATCGTAGCGTGATGTGGAACAGGATCATGACGCCCGAGTCCGAAATGAATTCGAAAAGCACGTTGTGTAGCAATTATCGAACCGCCGCATTCGATAAACCGCTCAATAACAAAAGCACGATGTTCACCAGACCAAGGCATGTTGACTACTGACAAATGGCATAAAACCAGCTTTCTAACGGTTTTTACCCCACTACTCTACCTGCTCTCTCTTCTGAGAAAAAGGGATTTGAAATCGGATAGGTTCTTCTACCCCACCCTGTACATGAAACTTGGATTTACCAAAACGATACTTCAGTTCGTCGCTGGACACATGAATCGGATATGATGAGTTATCCATCCAAAATTGAATCAGAAGGAAAACGTTTCACAGTTCTACACGCAGGAAGTAATTTCGGGTTTTTAGAAGGTTCTGATTTCATTTTAGATTAAAAAACAATGACCGTGACTATCACAAGACAATGACCAGTGAAATTTTTCAGAATTTGGTTATTAATCAACTGATTCCATCTTTAGCTAAGATTCCTGTGAAATGTGTGGTGGTAATGGACAATGCACCATATCATTCGGTTCAATTGGATAAACCACCCACCTTTTCCAGCAAAAAAAGCGAGATGCAGGATTGGTTGATTAAAAACAAGATTGATTTTAATCAAAATTTTACCAAGAAACAACTTTGGAATTTGATATTACCTCATCGAACTGACAGACAGAGACGATATGTGTTGATGACCTTTTGAAGGAGCATGAGGTTCTTAGATAACCCCCATACCATTGTCAGTACAATCCTATTGAAATGGCATGGACGTTTTGTAAGAACTTCTATAACAAAAACATAAATTCGCATCCCTATACAACGGATATAGTGTTGAATTTATGGAGTCTGGCTCTTTCAAAATGTACATCAGATATGTGGCAAAATTTTTATTTACATTGTGAAAGAGTCAAAAACTTATCACAGAGGACTGGACGAAACACATGGGTAATCTTCCAATGGCAGATATTCCTCCATTCGTTATTTCATTGGGAGAATCTGATTCAGATTCAGAATTTTCTGAGGGTTACTCTGACTCAAACAATGATCTAATGGATATGGAATAATATGTAGAGGAAATTCTGAGAACTCGTCTCTTCCAATTAAAATGGGGAGTTCAAAATGGATGGAGGTTCAAAAACTCCAAAAGGAACATTACTAGTGTAAGTTGAACAGAACCCTTTATCCGGCAGTGTGAAAGACCTAACGTTTGGATATTCTAGTAGTGCAATAATGTCGAATACCCTCCTTATTCAACTAGTACTGTATCGAAGATTTTCTACGATCAAGGAGGTTCAACTGAATCAAACAAAATGACAAAAAGCCTATACTATGGAAAAGGAAGTTGCTGCAAACCACCTAGATAGAAAAATAACCAATCAGGAATCTGGGAAAGAATTGCTTGGAGGGCCAGATCTGGTCAGAAGACCTTCGTTGTCAAGGACCAAATGTAGGTTATATTATTTATTATTTCCTGATGATTTTCTATCTCCTTTTTTGTTGCAGATATGATTTCAAGATATTTTGTCAGTCTCAATCCAAAAGAAAGATAAAATGTTATTCCTGAAGAAGATTCCATCCATTATAAATATGTCAGCCTATTCTTTGAAAAAATTCCAAAACCTCTATACTTACTCAGAGAGGTTTTTATCTTTGTGCTCTTGTATCATAGTTAAAAATGTATGGTGTCCTGTTCGAATCTGTTTTGCTATTACTGTAATTGCTTTGAACATGCTATAATGTTTGATACATCAAATAACCTAACCTTTCTTTTCTCAAAGAAACATATACATGTAACAATGTTAGAAAATAATGTTTTGTGATTGAAAATTATGGACGTTTTATATATTCAAATCCAATTTCTTTATTGAGTTACCGTTTTCTCAAGTTTTTGTATCCAATCATTATATGCCAGTTTGAAAAAGAATCTTTATTAATGATTGTATTCATAGCCTCCATGAGTAGACTTTTTTGAATTCAATATTAGGTACTGCTTACATCAGAAGTTTTCACCTGAACTCTTCCATGTGTGCAATTCTCTTGAAAAATTACTAATTGAATATTGTTAAAAAATTATGTCTTAAGCTGTAATGCCATTGAAATTATGTATGGAAATTACATTATGAATTATACTGTATATATCTTATTTCATCCCATTGTACTTTGATTTTTTTTTTCGAATAAACTATCACAAAGTAACGGACTATTCTGGCCATTATTTTTCAGTGAAATTTCAACACTCGATTCTTGTCTTCCATACAAGTAAATAGCATAACTGAATCTTCCAACCATGTTAATATATGTGAAATATTTCCAGTATTAACAGAGAAAAAAGTTTCTTCAACATTCGCCAGGTCTCTGGAATTATTGAATTCACATAATATTTTCTCAAATTCATTATTTTCCCAAAGTAAATAAACATTTCGATAAATACGTAATTACTACGACTCTTATGAAGAAAGGGCAACATTGCTCAATCATCTGACAGAAAAATGACTATAACCTAACATTTTCAAAAAATACACGGTGAAATCTGTCAGAATGTCATGGCCAACCGGTATACTTTATAAATGTGAATGGAGTATACATGCTAACACCATCTCAAATTTTTATCTACAAATATACCTAAAAACTTTAATGAATCACTGGATTTTAATTTCTTATTTTGATATTGTAGTAGAAGTGGTTCTGCTACAGAATTCCTTATTTCAAATAGCATGAAATCAGTTTTGGCTACATTCACAACCAGAGCATTATCTTGACACCACTTCACAAATCTCGCCATTATAAATTGACAGCGATCAACAAGCTCACCAAGACTCGGCGCCGAAACCGCCACAGAAGTGTCATCGACAAAAATGACCAGCCACTCAGCAGCAATGTGCTCGGGCAAGTCATTAATGAAGAGAATAAACAGCAGCGGCCCCAGAACCGAACCCTGAGGAACGCCCAATTCATTTTTATATGTGCCAGAAAATGAACCGGCAACCCTCACAGACATGGTTCTATTTGTTATGAAACTAGAAATCCAGTCCAGAAAATTGCCCCTGAAACCCAGATTATATAGTTTGCTGTTTATAAAATGTGATGAAATACAGTCAAATCCCTTGTAAGGTCGAAAAAAAGACCAGAAACATAAAGACCTTCATCTAAGGCACGGTACAAGAAATCTACAAAATGAAGAGCAGCTGTTTGAGTAGATATTTTTGCTCTAAAACCATGTTGATCATTCGAGATAAGATTGAATTTATCCAAATAGTTTGTCATACGGTTCATGACGGTTCTTTCAATCACCTTAGAGAAAACACTAAGGATAGATATAGGTCGGTAATTTGTTATGTTACTAGCATCATCCTTCTTAAATATAGGAAGGACAATAGAATGCTTCAATACTGCAGGAAACACACCAGAGGAAACTGACAGATTGATGATATGTGATAAGTGTTCTGCCACACTTCCAGCTATTTTCTTTAGGATTCCAGCAGAAATAGAGTCAACACCAGAGCTCTTTTTATTTTTCATGAACTTAATTGCATTTAGTACCTCATACCTGTCCACAGGGTGGAAGAAAAAGGTTGATGTGGACATTGGGGACAATGTACACGATATAGATAATCTGTCGCCATAAGTTTCAGTAAGACATGACTTGGCAACTGATGAGAAATAATTCCCAAAAGCATTTGCTACTATGGAAGGTTCACAGCATTTTATACCATCTACTTCCAAATTGATATCATCATAGTGTTTCAACCTGCCAGTTTCCCGGTTAACAATTCCCCATACAGTTCTACTCCTATTATCTGATGAGTTTATGAGATTTTGGTGATAATAGATAATATTATATTATTATTAATTAGATAATAGATTGCCCGCTTCTTGGAGATCACTTCCTTTGAATTCGTTCAGAGCTAAACTTTCTGAATTTTTGATCTCCCATGTACTTTACAGTTTTGATCAATTTTATGAGTTGAATTTTAATATTTTCCAACTGTGATAAATATGCTTGTGAATTCTGTTAGTATGTAGATGAATTATGTGACGTGTATAAATGCAAATATGTAGTTTCTTACGAATAAATATGACTATGACTATGACTATGACTAATTCAGTTTTGAAGATCTCAAAAGTAAGATATACTCGGTTTTGGCCGTTTTATAAACTTCCAATGAACGTTTGGTTTGGCAATTTTTATGCATCCAATACAAATCTTTCAATTGCTTACTGGCTAATTTAATTTTAGGTGTTATCCATTTTGAAGTATGATCATATGAAACATCCCTATATCTCAATGGACAGCATTTATCAACTGTAGATTCAATAATATCGACAAAGGTATTAAAAGAAGTATCTACACTTGGTGATGAATACACATCATCAAAACAAACCTTTGAAATTTCTAGAATCAAGTTGTCCAATTTCGCAGATGATGTATCTCTACTTAATTTGTATTTTTTTGTTCTTTTACATGTTTTCATATTGACTTGAAAGAAGAAATCTAGTGAGATTGCCAAATGATCGCTTAGGTGACATTCAAAATATACAGTAGACTTGTAACTACAAGAATTTGCATCTGTTATAATATAGTCTACCTTGGTTGAGGAGGTATGACCATTAAAATTCGTGAATACACGAGTTGGATGCAAAGATGTTACTTTCATGTCAAAACAAAGAAGTACATCTTTCAGAAGTATGCTCACTCTATTATCACTCAAATAGTCAATGTTGAGATCGCCACATAAAAATGAGTAATCAACAAATTTGCTACAATGATCTACAGCATGAATTAGGTTTTCAAAAAATTTTTCAACATTACCCGAAGGAGGTCTATAAATACTAATCACACCTATTCTAACATTTGCGAATATCACCTTCACCGCACAGAATTCACACTCCATCTCCTCAGTAAAACTCGATACATTCAATTCCATCACCTCAAGATCAATCTGGGAGAAAATAGCAGTACCACCATGTCCACGAGTTGGTCGACAATAGCTGGACACCAGTCTGTATCCAGGCAGTGACATAACACTCAAATCGGCAATGCTTATGATACTAGGTTTTTCATCCGATGATATCACAGATAACATATTCATTTTGCAGAGCTGTGCCGAAGCATTGTGCTTTGTGCTCGTGAAAGCACTCAGAGCCATTTTGTGCTCCCGAGCACTGTGCTTAGGAGCACTTTTCAAAAGCAGTGCTTAGTAATTGAAGTCTTTCAACAAAAGGCTTAGTGCTTAGTAATCCCAAAAGTGCTCCCGAGCACTTCTGCGGATTACTAAGCACTAAGCCCTGAGTGAATCCTGTCGGAACACGAATATGCGTATACGACGTTATGATCGTGTGTTGATATTCATTCCAGTGATAAACATCTCCTGTTAGTGTTCAGAGTTAGTGCGCAGTTGCATAGACCAGGTAGGTTTTAAACTTCTCTAGACTCGTTTATAGATGATTCGTGTATTGATAAATTTTGTTTTTCCGCAGTTTGATCGAACTGCAAAGTATTTGTTTAATCACAGTTGAAAAATATCGGTCCAAGGAACAAAATAATAAAAAACTATACTTTCACAACGCCATATGTGTAATACTTTAACGAGCCTTAAGTAAGATAAAATGGTGTCCAAAATGTTATTGGCAAAGTTGTGGGAATATTCAAAATCGATAATGGTATACTTTTCCAAATTTCTGTATTCAGTAAGGTGATATGTAATTATGCTGAAGATTTTTTTTTACCGAGTGTCCCGAATTCGTTGTCTAGTGAGAGGATCTCAGAAACCCGATGAGCTAGAACAAAATGAGTGGCATATAATTTGGCTCGATTTTTGAGAGAATTATCTTGGTGCAAACCGCAACCTTCTGATGAAACAAATATATTATACAGGCACTTTTTTCAGTAGAATTCATTGGATTAATAAATTTTCTTCATTACAATTATTTTCGAAGTTATAATACGAACTTATGTTTTTTAAATGTAAACAATACAAATCGAAGTTTCATTTTCACGCGGTAAATCAACCAGGTGCCTATCTTTGATGATCTGTAAACTTCGGATAATCATAATATTCGAGGGTTGAGAACAAAATACTTGGGAATCCTATTTTCCCATGCTTTCATAATCTATGATACACATACAGAGTGTAACAGTCAAATGAAATAAATTCGATAACGAATAAATGAAGGCGTGTTGGGAAAAACGCTAGGACTCGTCGATTTGTAATTTTAAATGCGCATATTTTTCAAGAAAATAATATTATATAGGGTGTTCCATGTGACCGTGGCCAATACCAACTTTCTTATTTCAAATGTATGTTATTTATTTTTTGGATTCTTCAGAGAATTCTAGATACAATTCATGCTCAATGTCCTATACCTATCTGTTCGGTCCCCATTTAAATAATTGTACATATTCCCTTTATATACTTGTATATATGTAAATAATAATGTAAATATCGAATTGGCTTTGCATTATGTCTGCTTTGTTTCTTGTACGCAATGCAACTCAAGGCGGCATGATGCAAATCTATGTTTTGGCTTATTCTGAAGCAGAACAGTCAAATGCCCCCACCACGGGGTTAGAAAACTCTGTGGCTCGAACAGATACTCAACCTCAGGACAGACACAGTCAAGATATAACCAGTCTCAACCTAGACATAACGAGTTCAACTACGAACAGCGCGACACCTACCTAGTACGGCCAAGTAAGGCCCTTAACGCAACCCGCGCGCCGCAAACCTATAGTGCAGCCAGAAAACCTACTTCAGCCAATTGAGGCCTTATCATATCCAGCACGCAGCATACCGCAGGTGAGTCAGAACATACTTTGCCTTTGTGTCCCTTGTACGAAATCTCTTCATTGTGTCCTCCAGAGGAATTGTCAAAACTCTCAAGAACCGGTGCGAACCTTATACAAATTACAGTCCACTCATCAGGGAATTAACCCGAGATCAAACATTGGTTCTTCGGACCGGATACTTGAATTTGCCACGAATTCATATTCGTCTTTTAACTTGAGCGACGATAATTTCTTCGGGGATAACAATCCTGAGATATTGCGACGTTGAGCTTAGTTCCACATTCTGCATTTGCCAATTCGATTATTTTCTTCATACTTGCCTTGTATATGTGCATATTTTGTATTACGCTCTCATTCATCGCTGAACAATTCACTTATAACGGTGCCGTTTGAAAATTACTTCAAATCTATAAGTAATTGGGTCCTCCGTTTTTCGGTTCAGCTCCGAAATTCTCCGATAAGCCTCTGTACTTACGCGCATTTTTCAATTCAATATATACTTCATCATTCAAACCATGCCTCTTACGATAGAAGAGAAAATCGCGAGAGCCGATGCTCTCAGACAAGTCGCCATTACCCAACTAGTCTTGATCGAAACATGTGCCGCCAATGCGAAGCTGGACGATAATCAGATTCCAAGGCTCAAAATGGCTCATAAGGGCTTACGCAAAATTCAGAAAGACTTTGAGAAACAACACCTTAACATCGTATCCGCACTTGCCTGTAATTCCGATCAATTAAAATTGCAAACAGAAATTCTGACGGACTTTAGTTTACGCTGTTTAGAAATCGAGACTGTTCATAACGAACTCGTGAGCGAAAGAGAAAGCGCACAGCAAACTCTTTTAAACACCACTCGCAATTTTAACCACAATTCAAGCGAAGAGATTCGGCTGCCCAGAATCGAGATAACAGAGTTCGCAGGTAATATTCAGGAATTCCCTTCCTTTATTGAGATGTTCGATACGCTAGTTCATAATAACGAACGACTCTCGGAAATAGAAAAATTTAGTTATCTCATTTCAAAATTGAAGGGACCCGCCCATGCACAGGTAAAGAATTTGTCGCTCACTTCAGCAAATTATCCCATCGCCTACAATGCTTTACGAGACCGTTACGACAATAGACGCCTCAGGGCGGTAAATTGTTGGAAGGCTCTACAGGGTATTCCAGTAGCAACAAGAGGGGATCATAAAACCCTCCGAAGTATTATCGATACCTTCTCGGAAAATCTTGAGATTCTAAGGATCATGAATTATGAGGTCGACAAATGGGATTTCATCATGACAAATATGTTGTTAGATCGACTTGATTCAAATACGCGAAAGGATTTCGAACAACATTTCGCCTCTAATGAAATGCCACGCTATGAACAAGTTACAAGTTTCATTATTAAACAATGCAACGCTTTGGAGACTTATTCCTTATGTGCACCCAATTACGCTGATAGTTCCAAGTCAGAATCCATCAACTCGGAAAACCATATTGCTTCATTTTTCTCAAAAACCGTCTATTCTCCAAAAGTTCATCAAAGGAAGGATTGTTTAATGTGCGGTGGGGAACACACAATCTACAGTTGTACGGAATTTCACGCTAAAAGCATCCCAGATCGATTTGAATGCATTAAAAGCAAGAGGGCGTGCGTCAACTGCTTATCTAAATCCCATACTGTATCGAAATGTAACTCCAAATTTCGCTGTAAGACATGTCAAAAACAACATCATACCTTCCTACATGCCTCCGAAGGTGTTCTGGAAAAGGGTTGTGAAAAAACCGATGTCATCGCTATGCTCACAAAGGTAAATAGACGACTGCCTGCATACTCTAACCCAGCGCGCAAAACGGCATGTTCAGAACACCTGAACAACTTACCTTGGCGACAAGGTTTTGATCAAGGCCAAAAACGAACCACCACTCGCGTGGACTCTCGGAAAGATTACGGAGCTCATCCCGGGAACAGACGGCATTGCTCGCGTGGCTCTTGTCAAAACCGCAGGGGTGCTACGCAGAGCTCTAATTAAGCTTTGTCCCCTACCCAGAACAGATTGAAGAAAATTCACATTTTCTTCAATGGGGGGGGAGGATGTTCGGTCCCCATTTAAATAATTGTACATATTCCCTTTATATACTTGTATATATGTAAATAATAATGTAAATATCGAATTGGCTTTGCATTATGTCTGCTTTGTTTCTTGTACGCAATGCAACTCAAGGCGGCATGATGCAAATCTATGTTTTGGCTTATTCTGAAGCAGAACAGTCAAATGCCCCCACCACGGGGTTAGAAAACTCTGTGGCTCGAACAGATACTCAACCTCAGGACAGACACAGTCAAGATATAACCAGTCTCAACCTAGACATAACGAGTTCAACTACGAACAGCGCGACACCTACCTAGTACGGCCAAGTAAGGCCCTTAACGCAACCCGCGCGCCGCAAACCTATAGTGCAGCCAGAAAACCTACTTCAGCCAATTGAGGCCTTATCATATCCAGCACGCAGCATACCGCAGGTGAGTCAGAACATACTTTGCCTTTGTGTCCCTTGTACGAAATCTCTTCATTGTGTCCTCCAGAGGAATTGTCAAAACTCTCAAGAACCGGTGCGAACCTTATACAAATTACAGTCCACTCATCAGGGAATTAACCCGAGATCAAACACTATCCTTAACTATTTCGGAAGTATTAAGTGTTATCAGATTTATTGCAAAAATCAACGTTCTGAATAAAAATTATTTTATTTCACAAATTCGGTACACTACACTTAAAACCTGATAAGTAATACTGATTATTTCTTAATTATTAAAAAAAAAACAAAAAAAAAACATTAATGTCAATGTAGGAAATGTTCAAAATGCACGCCGCGAACGTCTTGGCAACATGCGAATCTGGTGTGGAATTGTCTTCTTACGTCATTCAACACTTAATATTTCCGAAAAAGTTGGAGATAGGTATAGGACATTGTACATGAATTATGTCTAGAATTGTTGTTATTGGTCACGGTCGCATGGAACACCCTATATAATTTTATTTTCTTGAAAAATATGCGCATTCAAAATTACAAATCGACGTGCCTGAGCGTTTTTCCTAACACCCCCTCATTAATTCGTTATCGAATTTATTCCATTTGGCTGTTACACTCTGTATAGGTACGTATAACAAATCTTGTTCAGTTAATCATTAATAATGAAATAATGCATACATGGGATTTCAAAATACCGATTTTTACTGAATCTTTATTGAAATCCTTCTTCTGACGTTACGGAAAGCGTTTTGGACGTGTATCCTGGATACATTTCTCAACGCATTTTCGGTTTCGAGGTGAGCGTTCAATGTAGTGTGTTTTTATTTCAAGTTTCATTCAAAAATGGTTTCACTTTGGGAACTGAAATTTTGTGGGTGAACTCAGAAAGTATTGGAATTCTTAATGAAATAATTGAAATCGATTTCATTTCGAAAGTTCATTTTTTTTTCTTCCAAAAATAGAAGAAAATGATGCTTCTGTTTTATTTTAGACGCAAGACCCATGAAAATATGTAGTTCAATTTCCGATTAGAAGTGAATCTACAGATAATTTTGTTCAGAAAAACAACTTGAAATACGGAATTGGCAGAGAATGGTCACATTTAAATATATGGCGGGAAAAAGTTCCTGCTTTACTCACATATTCACCAATTTCATAGTTCAGCGATTTTCGGATAGAGAGCGCCGTTGTACATTTCATTCATACGGATAGAGATATTCATAGACCTCATAGTGATAATGTAAGTTCTATGGAGATATTCCATAAAATGCACGGTGGCGCCTCTATCGGATGAGTTTTGCTACTCGCTCTAAAGGGCGACCTAATTATCAACATTTCTACATTTTCTTTTTCAAATTTATAAATGGTTTTCTTCAAATGTGTAATGTGACCAAAGAAAAATATCTTACTATTTTTTGAATTAGACACTTTGTTACTTTAACTGATATACTTCCATTTCTCCGTGATCTGTAGAATGATAAACCATAGGAAAAGCTAATTCTGCTCTCAACCATCAAATATTATTCTTCATTATCAGTTTACAGATCATCATAGATATAGGCACCTGGTTGGCTTGTCGAGTGAAAATGAAACTTTTGATGATTTTCATAGTTTGATTAGAAATTTATGAATCATGTTATATATTTTCGAAATAAAAAAAGAATTTTATCTGTCACAGCGATTTGTTTGGTTCACATTTGAAAAAACAAAAGTTTGTATTATAACTTCGAAAATAATTGTATTAAAAAAAATAAATGGGGCCAATGAATTCTACTGAAAGAAGTGCCTGTATAATGTTTTTGTTTCATGTTTATAGCATCAGTAATAGTAATAGTAATAGTAAATTAAAAGTTATAGGAACTTTTAATTTGATGCCATTTTCCAATTTTTCCTAATAGCTCGGTTTGAAGGTTGCGTTTTTCACAAAAAATAATTCTCTAAAAACCAATCAATCCCGTAAATATGTTACTCTCATTTTGTTTTAGTTCGTCGGGTATCTGAGATACCCTCACTAGACAACGAATTCGTGACAACTGAAGCGAATGTGAAATATGTATACATTTTATCATTTTTTTTTTTATCACTTTTGGAAATCTTATGTCAGTCTATTACTATCGAAATAAGTAAAATATGAAATATTTCTAATTGTTTCAAGAACCCATAACCATTTCATTCTAATTCCTCAATTCCAGATTTGAAAATCCAATTTGAATTCTCAAGGTTTTTTCTTTCTGCAATGATGAAACGATTGAAAAATCCCAAAAAAATGCAGAGAAGCGATAGAATCTTTGAATTGGCCCTTCGCACCCGAGAACCGCGGGCATCGAATGATAACATTGAGGAGCGTAAGTAATTGACAGCACTTTCCCACTTTCTGATGTTTTTGAAACATTTACGAGTTGAAATACTTCCTAGTTAAATTAATAGAATAAGGTTGGATTTGAGGGATAAGATATATATTTTCGTATTCCATTCATAGATCCAAATGACATATATTCCATATGCCAAGGTAATAGAAGTTTGGACTACTGGAGATCAGAAACTACTATATGTACTTCGTGTTTGTTTATATTCGAAATGACCAAATTGAAATATTCGATGGCCATTGTTTGAAATGGGCCTCTCAGGCCTATCCAAACCAAAATTTTTTTCTAAATGCTTCAGTAGGAAATAGAATTATCTTGTTGTTTTCAGTATATGATAGCCCACCACGAAAAATACCAAACCATGCAGAAGAAACACTATCCTGGATAATTGATGAAGCGCTCCAAGAGGATGAACTAGACGAACCTACTAATGATAGTGATAATGGTAGGTTATTGTTTTCCAATTGAAAATTTCAACATGATACGATATGATTCCCAGCAAAGATACGAAATGATTATGGTTGAATAATTTCTATTATCAATCAGGGTGGCCTACCCCAGACGCGGTTTTCATTTTGAGGGAGTAAATGAATATATTTTGAAAATTTTTTTCGTGAAATGTAAAGCGCAATCGAATGCGAAATTTAAAATCGTTTTTACAAATACAGGGTGTTCGATAACAAAGATTCAGACCATAGTTACACTTTTTTCAATGTAATACCCTATATATAAATTCAAAAATTGAATGGCAAGCTCAAATAATGATGAGTTTATGAAGACCATTTTATGCCTTAGAAGAACCATTTAAGAGAAAATGGCGAAAAATCGAAAAAACGGAGTATTTTTAATTTGCAATTAATGAATAAACCCTTCAAGCCAACGGGACAGACAATGTTTTTTCGTGTAGACATATTGGCTACCCTTATGCAGAAGAAAAAAATTCAACTCTGGAATATATTGAGTGATCATAATCAATATTCAAACATTAACTACAAATAATGGTCAAAAACTTTCTAATTTCAAATGGCACACCCTGTATTTCTGTACCTTGTTGAACGTAAAAATTAATATCGAAACTATCTTCATTGGGTTTCCCTATACCTAAACCTAATAGTCTTACAGTAATTTTCGATTTTTAATTCAACTAGTTAACCTACTATGTATTATAAATAGCGATATTCATAGAAATACTTGGAAATATTTGTGGAAAAATGCTTACAATATTATTTGAAATCTGAAAAACTCATATGAAGATCTCAATAATGGTGTTACGGTCACGCAAGATTTATTATTCCCTTATAAATGATTATCTACTGTTTTTCTGAATATCAATTCTTTTTTCAATTATTTTCAAATTAATTTTGCCTAGAAGGTATTGAGTGTCATTATCATTCAATCTTTTCTGTTACATGCCCTTAAATTTTTCTTTATTTCGATCGTTTTGAAGTTAAAACATACTTTCAAAGAATCATGTAACAAACGATTCATTCAAAAAAATATTTGCTCAGGCGATCAACCTATGCTCCAGTCCAACATTTTCCCTGTTCTTCACATATTATCCAATATTTTCAAGACTTTTCGAGATTTTCAAAAGAGATCTGTGATCGTAAACCTCTAAAAATAATTGATATTGAGAAAAACAGTAGATAGTAATCATTTATGAAGGAATAATAAATCTTGCGTGACCGCAACACCATTATTGAGATCTTCATATGAGTTTTTCAGATTTCAAATAATATTGTGAGCATTTCCCCACAGTCTATATCTTTGTTATCGAACACCCTGTATATGTGAAAACAATTTTGAATTGTGCATCTGATTGCCCTTTACATTTCACGAAAAAAATTTCAAAATGTATTCATTTACTGCCTCAAAATGAGAAGCGCGTCTGGAGTGGGCCACCCATTATACCTAATCATCCACCTCTATTTTTCTGAACTTTTGCAGATGCTTGTGCCGGGATCTTGGTATCTACAATTGACGAAAAAAAGGGGTGTCAACAAGGAGAGGAAAGCTTTTCAACAGTTATTGCATCCTCGTCCAATGTATCTGCTCAAGAAAACGATAACATTCGTGAATTTGGGGAATTGACACAGAAATACGCGTACTTAGATTCAAAATTTTTCAAAATATTAGATGTGATTGACCATAAGTACTTGAAAACGCAAAGTATGTTGTGTGTTCCAAAGTACCATGTCATAAAAGAAATACTTTCAGTTTCGACCAACTTCTTGAAGCACATAAGGAAAGTGCACCCTGGATCATTGCAGAGCTATAAAGAACATTTGCTCAGCACCAAAACCAATAGCGCCATAAGAAGAATGAATGATCGTCATATAGACGGTAATAATACTAAAAAAAATCTCAACAAAGTATTTTAAGTAGTTTCAGAAACATAAATTATGTCGGCCAAGATGAATTCGATCGTAGAATTCTAAGATTCATCGTTCATTCGATGTCACCAATAAATATTCTAGATAATCAATATTTTATAGATATATTCCAAGGATTGGATATACGTATGATTTCAAGAAAAAAAGCGGTCGAAAAAATAAATGAAATGAATAAGAAGCAACTGCAGCTCATTAAAAGTGAAATTGAAAAAGTGGAATACGTTTGTACTACTACAGACATATGGTCATCGAAAAAAAAGAGTTATCTGGGCGTAACCTGCCACTGGATAGATCAGAACCTTGAGAGGACATCAGTTGCTCTTGCTTGTAAGAGATTTAATGGCGCTCATACATACTACAAAATAGCTGAACACCTTGACGAAATTTATAACCGATTTGGATTAACGAACAAAAAAATAATCGCAACAACCACAGACAACGGCTCAAATTTCGTGAGAGCGTTTCAAGAATTTGGTCTTAAATTGAACTTCAGTATGGAAATGTCACCAGATATGGACGAACATGAAGAGGAGACGCCAGAAAATAAAAAATCATCTTCGAGTGATGATAGCAATGATGCGGAAGACGATGTGCCACGGTTTATTGGTATTGAACAAGATTCTTTGGATGAGTCAACATCTGATTCACCTGATCATCTACGATTAGAACTCTCTAATCACAAAAGATGTGCCAGCCATACATTGAACCTGATTGTGGTGACTGACGTGAAAAACGCTTTTCGAAATAATTCAATATGGCTATAATGAACAAATGCTCCTTATTGTGGAAAAAAAGTTCCTATCCAAAATCTGCAGAACTGATAAAAGAATGTTTGGGAAATTATTTGAGTTACCCAGGTATTACTAGATGGAATTATTGATTGGTTAATATGCCGCCGGAGGAAGACGACGTGTTTTCGGATTGCTCCGAACAATCTGAATCATCTCTGTTAATGAAGTGTTGTAAAACGAAAAAATGTAAAATAAGAGTTTGCATATGTTGCTTCTCTTTTTTTCATAAAAGTTGTGCTGAGAAAAATCCAAATTTAACAGTGCTAGACAACGGAAGAGTAATTTGTTGTGAAAAACCAAACCAGGAAACAACAGATAAAAATGAAAGGGATGCATTTTTGTTGGCAATTCGCTACCTCAGGGAATTGGTGGATGAAGTAAAAGACAAAAATGAGCTACTGAAGTCCAACAATAAATATCTAACGGATCGAGTAAGTACACTTGAAAAACAACTTGATGAAAAACTAGACATAAAAAAACCCAGAGAAAATGAAGTAAACAAAGAAGAAACAATACCAGAACGCATTCAAAATCCAAGCGAAACCTGTAATGCACAATCTGTTCTACCAGCGGAAATCAGACAGCAGATGGCGCCTCAACGGAGTAACCCTCGTAAACCACAGAGCACTAACCTCTACAGTGACGCGGTTACATTACAGATACCTCCGACATCAACGTCAACACTCAACCAAAACAACAACAACAAAGCCTGTGATCGAACGAAAACAACTCAATTCGTCTTCGAACACCTCTAAAAATAATACGACATTCCACGATAGTTTACAAAAACAGGAGGATGATAATGATCACACACATCACAGCCAGAAGGAAAAGACCCAGAAGATCCGATCCCAACAAAAATATTGGCACAGGTCAAAGACATGCAGATTTTAATGGTCCAAAGAAGAAATTGTGGATTTATCTCTATAGGGTAAATAGGACGTCAACAGAACAAAAAATCAAGGAGTACATTGTGAACAAACCAGGCTGCAAAGAAGAAGATTTTACTGTTAAAGAAATACCTACATCAGAAGGAAGACTTCGTGGATATTTAGTAACGGCCCCTTTTAACATGCTAGAGAAAATGTATGCAATGGATTTCTGGCCTGAAGGAGTGGGAATTAGAAGGTTCGATTTTGTAAAACACAAAGATTTCCTCTCTGAACAAGGAGGTGATTTTTTATAGGAAATAAGAATCAACAACTAAGCAAATCGGTTAATAAAACTGAAAATTTCACCATAATGCACCAAAACATTAGATCTATTGGAAACTCTGTAGAGCAAATCGAAAGTATCACTAATGAGAATAAAAATATAAAGATCTTGTGTTTATCGGAACACTGGAAAACAGAATCAGAATTACAAAATTATAGAATTTCAAACTTTACACTTAAAGCTTCATATTGTAGACAATATGGAGAACATGGGGGAGTAGCCATCTATGCACAAACAAATCTGAAAGTGAAGCTGTGCCCCTGGCTCAGTGGTAGAGCGTTGGAATTCGGACCCAAAGGTCCGAAGTTCAATCCCGAGCTAGGAAAGAAATTTTCTAGTCTCGGTTGGGGCCACCATTCTCACTTTTGGGTCAAAAATTAACAGTGCTGTGCCTAAGGTGGCGTAAGGACACAGTAACAAAGTCTACACAGAACACAACTGCTTACTCCGAACTCGGCACAAGTTACAAGCTTCGAAGCTTGTAATTTCAGAGGGGTCTCCACAGGAGACCTAGGAGTAATCAGGATAAACAATATATCATATCATATAAGTAGGGAATCTGTAAAAGGGTTTCTTTGAATGTGCTGGAATAGAATATGAGAAGATAATTTTCATAAATGTATATAATGATGGAAATGTAGATATAATGATTGAAAAACTGAATCTGCTCTTGAATAAGTTTGAAAATGAAAATGCACAAGTAGTAATGGTTGGGGACTTCAATATAGATATGTTGAAAGACTCAATGAAGAAAACTGAATGGGTTACCTTCCTTAATTCCTACAATATCATACAGGTAATTTTTGAACCCACTAGAATTTTTTTTTTTTTTTTTTTTTTTTTTTTGTTCTAGAAGAGGTGAATCTTACATCAGACACCCAGTCTTTCTGGGTAGTGTCGGATTCTTACCGACTAAACACCTCTCCTGCGGTTGGTTCCGGGCATAAGCCTATAAACCTTCCATCATCTTATCTGTTATTTTCTCTTTCGCATTCTTTTATGCTGAGTGTTTGTGTACATCCTTCAATTGGATATCTCTTACTAAGTGTGGAGTTCTATATCTTCATTTTCGCAATTGGTCTCTAGGTCTTTTGCGGTAAATTCTAGCTGTTTTTTCATCTTCAGCGGGGTCATAGTCAACTAACCTTCTAAGGTCGTCATTTGGATGTTCACTAGCTCTTTCATAGGCTTTTGCAGCTTTTCGTTTGATGAATGTAGTAATGGACTCCCATTTTATGTCTTTTTGTATCTGTTCATTCCTAACAAACCAAGGGGCGTCTAATGCCCATCTCAGAAATTTGTTTTCTGTACTTTGTATCCTCTTTATATGGGTTCTCGCTGCAAATCCCCATGCTGTTGATCCATATGTTAGCTGCGGTCTGGCGACTGCTTTTATGATCCTCAATTTCGTGTTTCTGTTCATTTGGCTTCTTCTGCCTATAATCGGATATAGTCTTTTCATTGCTACATTCGTTTTATCCACTGCATACTTAATGTGTTGTTTCCACGTAAGTCCCTTGTCTAATATTACTCCTAGATATTTAGCTTCATTCTGCCATTCTATTTCATTATCGTCTATGGATATTTTCGATTCCATCTTCAGTTTTCTCTTTTGAAGGAGTATTGCTTGACTCTTTTCTCCATTGATTTTGATTTTCCATCTGTTACACCATTGACTGATATCGTCTGCAGCTTCTTGAAGTCTTTTGTGAATTATTTTTGTATTTCTGTGCCTAATTGCTATGCCCGTATCGTCCGCGTATAGAGCAAGCAGGCATCTTGGATTTCTTGGTATATCATGTATGTATATGTTATAGAGTAGCGGTCCTAGTATGGATCCTTGGGGAACTCCTGCTTCCAAATATCTGAGTGTGGAATGAACATCACCTATTTTCACACAAAAGTTCCTATCTCTCAAATAATTTCTTATTATTCTGCATAACTTGGGTGAATAACCTGCGGTTTTCATTTTATATGCTAGTCCTTCATGCCATACTCTATCAAAAGCTCTGGTTACATCTAGTAGTAGTAGTCCTGTGGCTTGTTTATTCTGAAATCCTTCTGTGATATATTCGGTTATTCTTAGGAGCTGTTGTTCAGTTGAATGTTGTTTTCGGAACCCAAATTGTTCACTCGGTATCGTCTGCAGGGCCTCTGTTTCTTCATTAAGTCGTCTGGCTAAGACTCTCTCCACAATTTTTCCTAGGGCTGGGAGCAGGCTTATCGGTCTATAGTTCTGTGGGAACTTTTTGTCTTTACCTGGTTTATTGAAAACAATCACTTCGGCAGATTTCCATCTTTTTGGAAAGTGCTCTGTTCTCATCACGCCATTTGCTATGCTAGTGAGAGCTGCCGTTCCCTTCTTTGACATTTTCTTCAGCATGAGATTTGTAATTTTATCTTTTCCAGGAGCCTTTCTTGTTTTCAAATTATTGATTATCTCTTTGATTTCTGCCGGAGATGTTGGGTGAGGGATTTTGTCATCCGGTGGTGATTCTTTCATTTCTTCTTCATTATCTTCTATTAATTCTTCTAGGTCCTCATCGTCTTCTTCACAATAGTTTATTCTTGACTCCCTTTCTATAGTATCGGCAAGAGCGTTAGCTTTATCGCTTTTTGAATATGCCATTCCATGCATTCCATGCAGTGGTGGAATTTGAGTTTTTTCATTGCGTAAATTTTTTTGCATTTTCCATGCAGAGTGGTCTTCTGTGTTGAGTTCACTGATTTTCTTATTCCATCTATTCGTTCTGAGCTCCCTTAGTGCATTTTTAAGTATTTGACTATGTCTGTTCAGTCTGATTTTATCATTATCTGTTTTATACATCCTGTAGTTCTTTCTTAGTCTTCGATTGACTTTAATCAGTTCTTTCACCTCTTTTGGAGTATCGCCATAGGGATGTTTGGGAGTAGGTTTAGTTTTTCTAACCGTGCTCTCTTCATAGGATTTCATAATCGCACTCTCCAAAGCTATGACTGATTGATCTAGTTCATCAGGAGTGTTAATTTGTGGAATACTCGTGATATTTTCTTGGAGTTTATTCTTATATTCGTCCCAATCGGTATGTTCTCGTGTTCGAGGCACTTCATTTCTAGGTCCATGTCCTAAAATGAACTCTATCGGGTTGTGATCAGATGTTCCATCCTCTATCGTTTCAAGAGCAAAATCTTGCTTTATATTCTTCATTATAACTATGTCTAGCACATCAGGGGTTCCATTGCCACTAGGTAAAAATGTCGGTATTTCTGGTCCCACGATTATAGCATCTTCCTTTTCGGCATATTCTTTCAATTTCTTGCCATTTGCATTCTCTATTTTAGAATTCCATTGTTGAGATTTACAGTTGAGATCTCCAAGTATTATTCTTGGAAAATGACCCCCTAATAAAATCTTCATCTCTTCCTCTGGCAGATTTATTTGCGGCGGTTTATACACAGAGAATACCTTAATACTTTCTCTTCTTATCTTTATTGTGATCGATAGTGCCTCTATAGATACGTCATTGTCCACAGGATTTACAACCGCATTCAGGTAGTGGTTCACGTCTCTTTTAACGAGAATAGCAACCCCTCCACCGTTTCTTTCATTTCTGTCTCTTCTGTATATTTCGTAGTTTTCGAAGGATATTTTATCTTTAGGAGTTAATTTAGTTTCCTGAAGCGCCATAATATCAGGATGTCTTTCTTCTAACAATTGTTCAATATCTGATTTACGGGCTCTGATTCCGTTAATATTCCAGGAAACTATCTTCAGATTTTCTAGCTGTGATAGCATGTTCATAAATTATTTATTTCCAAATAAGTTTTGAAATTTCTTCTCGAATTCTTTTTCAAATTTCTGCATTATTCTGCTGAATATTTTCTCAGTGAGTTTGTCAAGTTCATCTTTAGGGTCTTCCCTTCTGGTTTCAATTGGTTTTGTGGACGATTTCTTTGTTTTTTGTACCTGTGGTTTTTCAACAGTAACAACAGTCTCTATTTTTTCAGCGATTTTTTTGGGGGGGACTTCTTTTTTTGTCGGTGTTTTCTTCTTCGTAAGATTTTTATATGCGCTGCAGCCTTTATAACTGGCCGGATGTCCACTCTGGTTACATAAAACGCATGCCGCGTTCCTTTCGCCTTCTTTTTGCGTCAATGCACACTCTTTTGTGCAATGCGCTCCTAAGCATTTCACGCATCTCCACGGAAATGTACATTTATTTTGGGCATGTCCATATCTCTGGCAGCGATGGCACTGTCCTGGACCTTCTGGCTTCTTTTTTGGTTCGATTTCGATACAAAGGCTGTAGATCTTTTTGATTTGAAATATTTCCTTGTGCTGCGTTTTTACAAGGTAAAGAGGAATTGCTTTTTTGGTTTTATTTGACGTCATTCTCGTCACTTCGGCATCTTTAATACCTTGAAGTCCTAAGTCGTTTTTAATCACGTCAATATCCGCGTCAAGTGGCAAGTACCTTATAACGGCGTATACTCTCTTTTCTTCTTCCGTTTGGTAAGTAAAATATTCCTTACCTTGTTGATCTAGGAATTTTGTTAGTTTCCTGAAATCTTCTGCGGACGAGGCAATAATTTTAATGCCGTCTCTGACAACCGTTGCCCGGTTATAATTTATTCTTTTGCTATACAGCGCTTTGGATATTTCCGTCCAGTCTGAAGTCCCCATCATTGTTACTGGGGGGATTTTATCTTTTACAGGTGACTGAGACGTCACCGTTGAATTTTTCAAGTTGTCCTCAATTGAGGACGAACTGTCTTTCCTGGCACGCTTGGCCCGAGGAGCTCCTGGGGGTTGGAGGGCTTTTTTGTTATCCTCAATATTTGTGGCCATCTTTTTGGGAAGGACAACTGGGACAATCTTGGAATCGGTTTGGGCCGATGTCCCAGGTTCAGAAGTCAAAGCCTGGGAATAACTTTTTATTTGATGATTTGGGGATTTATTTTTCGAGAGTTCTTCTCTCAGGAGTTTCAACTCGCTGGTCAAATTTGCCATGCAGGTTGTAAGAGCGGCTAAGTTTGCTTTGAGCTCGTCATTTTCCTTTCGGAGCCTGACGAGTTCCTTAAGTTCATCACTTTCATCCTCAGAGGTCGTGTATCTGTCCTCCGTATCCATGAAGGATCCATCGTTATCCGAATTTTCATCCATGATCAAACGCGGATAATAGAATAATTAATAGTCACTTACCCTTTTTTCAACTTCACTTAAGAGTCCGTGAATCACACACGCACGGAACCAACGATCCTTTCGGACCTGGACTCAACGCGCGAGAAAACAAAATCTTTTACAAGCACTAACTTGGATGATGCGCATCAACGTGGCGTACGGCGCACTGAACTGGTTTACACACAAACTCAACTCTCGGTACGTGTACACTAGTCGACGTCTCGGTCAGTCCCCACTAGAATCACAAGAACTACTGCGACTTGTATTGATGGAATATATACCAATATCAGCTGCCCTTACACTACACAAGTATTGGACACTCACATATCCGACCATAGAGCTCAAACTATCACTTTAAAATGGCATGAACCAAGACAAAGCTTTATTTGGAAAATAATTTATTCAGAACAAAATATAAATAAACTGAAAACTGCATTGAATGATCAAGATTGGTGCCACTTAGAACATATCAAGGATGTCAACAAACAGTTTAATGTATTCCATCACACATTCCTCAAACATCTGAATGAAGCATGCCCTGTCAAAAAATTACCAGAGAGAAAAAGAAATAACATAACATCAAGAGATCCAATGCTACTGCAAATGAAGAATAAATTGGATGTACTACTGGTTTGTAGTCGAAATGATGCATGTTTTCAGGACGAATATAATAAATGTAAACGCAAATACGATGAATTGCTCATTGAACATAAGAAAAACTACCTCCAAAATATAATAGAAAAATCTGACAACAAAATCAAGGCAACTTGGTCAGTTGTAAACTCTCTAAAAAACCAACAAAGAGAACGTGATTTCCCTATGAAAGGTAACCTGGATGATATTTCCAATAGGCTGAATGAACACTTTGTCAATCATGCTGTTAATATGACTAGGGGAAACTCATCTACCATAGGTGTTTTCAACGGGATTGAGGAAATGAATAAATCCATTTATTTGAAACCTATAAACTTGAAAGAACTTGAAAGCATAATAAGAAACTTGAAAAATAAGCACACCTGTGGAATTGATGGAATTTCCAACAGCATCATAAAACAAACTATGGAAGAAATTTTGGAACCACTTCACATTGTTCTTAACAACTCAATTAGAAGGGCTATATTTCCAGAAAAGCTGAAAACAGCCGTGGTAAGACCAATTCATAAAAGAGGAAATGAAAATGAATTTGAGAACTACAGACCCATTAGTATTTTGCCCTCCATATCGAAAGTTTTTGAGCAGGCATATTGCAAGCAAATAATGGAATTTCTAATTGAAAACAAAATTTTTTCCAATAACCAACATGGATACTTGAAAGGGAAATCTATACAAACTGCCATTTACCAGTTCATAAAGAAGATCACGGATGCATTTGAGGATAAAAATTTGTCACTAGGAATATTTCTTGATCTCTCGAAAGCCTATGATTGTCTTGAGGTCAAGAGACTTTTCCAGAAATTGGAATGTTATGGAATCAGGGGACCAGCACTAGACTGGGTGAAGTCCTATTTCGAAAATAGAACACAATTAGTGGAGATATGGAAGGACGGTAACAGAATGAAATCAAATGAAGAAAAACTGCAACTTGGAGTTCCACAAGGAAGTATTGCAGGAGATCTATTTTTCATCATTTATATGAATGATTTTGGTTTTCAGATCACATGGCAAGACGGTCGCATAGCAAATGTGAATTATGTGGATGACACCAATCTTCTAGTAGTGGAGTCACTCTAGCCAGATCTGAAAACCTTGGTTGATGGAGTCCTAGAAACTGCAGAGAAATGGTTCGCTGGAAACAACATGGTCCTGAATGCAGACAAAACTAATATGATGTTTTTCCACCCACCAAATTCTAAAATGGAAATACCTTGGAAAATAACTTTGAACAACTGCAAATACAAAACATCACAATGCACAAAGTTTCTGGGATTGTATGTTGATGAGGAACTTGGTTGGAAGCAACACGTTGAATATCTCTGTGACAAGTTGGCATCGTCTATTTATGCTTTCAGGGTGATATCTAAATATATGGATGCAAAGGTTTTGAAATCGGTATACCATGCAACCATAGAGGCGAAACTAAGATTTGGTATAGTTTTCTATGGTTCCGGAAACATATTGCCCTTGTTCATTCTACAGAAGAAAGCAATACGAGTAATAAACAAGTTAACATACAATCAGTCATGCAGAGGTTCATTCAAGAAATTAGGAATTTTGACACTACAAGCACTATATATTCAGGAATGTTTGCTATTTCTCCATAAACATAGATATCTGTTTGATCAACATCTCAATCTCAAAACTAGATATGCTACAAGATCTTCGACATATAATTTTCCAAAGTGTAACTTGACCACTACCCAAAGGCAAATAGAATATAGATGTCTGAAGTTATTCAATACACTTCCAATAGAAATCCAACAGATAGATGATCTCAAAGTCTTCAAGAGAAAGATTTTTTCATTACTGCTGAACTTGGAACCATACAGCATGGACGAATATTTGGGGCTGAGGAGCTAATTTTGTTTTTCTTCATGACACTATTCCGTTTCTTTTGTTATTTCTTTTTGTAGTACTAATTGATTTTGGAATAAAGAGCTGTTATTATTATTATTTTTTTTTAACGTCCGTGTGAGGGGAAAACCCGTTATGGGCACCGAGAGGGTCCGCACTCTCGGTAGTGTGAGAATCCAAGATCTTGTTTGGTTACTCACTAAAAACCCCTCACACTTAAATGGAGGAGTTCTTCATCCTGCCCTCGTAGCGTCCCTTAACAAAAGAGATGAGCTGCAAGTGGCTTCTAGACTTCATGGGACGTGATGATTTGAAGTGACCCGAGCAACACTGCTTTCTGCATTCTGTGCGCCAATACCTCGGCCAGTGATCTACAGGCCGGGATAATCTTCAGTTCATCCACGTAGTTGGCTCTCATTCCACCGAGACATCCTATGATTAGTACGACCATCCTAACTTTATGACCTGGGTATAAAGTTCCAAGCTCGAACATAAGATCTTTGTACTTTTGCCTCTTCTGTTCTTCTTTCATCACAACATTATTTTCAGTAGGGGAGGAGAATTCCACGACAAATAACTCCTTCAGCTCCTTGTCCAGAAGAAGTATGTCTGGCTTAACAGCATTGATCTGTCGTGTTGTTGAGACAGGATATTTCCAGCATATGCGAGCTCTTTCGTTCTGGACCACCGCTTCAATCTCCAGAGGCACATATGGTAGCACCGGTTCCTTGTCTATCTCATACGCAGCTCTCAGATGGAAGTATAGAATTCGTAGAGCCGCGTTGTGTCTCTCTACATAACCTGATGGAGCATGGACTCTGCAGGCGGAAAGGATGTGCATAATTGTTTCCTGCAAGTTGTTGGGGTGACCATTTTCATGATGTTCTTTTTATACCATCTTGTATTTAGTACTCCATCTTGACACACCATCACAAATGCCTCCGTCTCTGACTTGAGGCTAGCGGACTTCAGAAAGGCGAAAGACAATTCCTCAGACAGGTCCTGGTCTTTCAAACTCCTGAAATATATGGAGTGCAAGTTTTTACTCATATGATGTTCGAGTAATTTATCCGCCTGAGACTTTCGGATCAGTCTCGCTAGGCTTCTTTGTTCCGCCTGAGTGATCGGTGTTCCAGCGAGCTCAGGATTGATCGATACGCCGGTTATGCTGAGCTTCTCTACGGCCCTTTGTGCAGCTCGGAAAAGGAAGGTTCCATGGTTCGCAATTTCATGCTGAGCAACAAATTTCAGGAGCGGATCTTCACTTCTTAGAATCCTTACTGCCATTTCCAATGTTTGTTGATAGTGTTGATAGTGTTGATATTCCAAACATTGCAATCCTCTACCCCTCTGGCTTCTAGGAAGGTATATCCTCTGTATTGAACTGTTGGGATGAAGGCTACGATTCATGTTCATCGTTTTTCTTGTTGACCTATCAAGATCGAGGAGTTCGTTCACCGTCCAGTTCACCACCCCGAAAGAGTAGGTGAGAATCGGGATGGCTAGCATATTTGTAGCAGAAACTTTGTTCTTTCCCGACAGCTGCGATTTCCAAATGTCTCTGAGCTTCTTTTTGTAGCTGGCTGTTAAGGCATCCTTTATCTGGGTTGTCTCCAGTACACCCCTCTGTTTCATCCCAAGAAACTTATACGTTTCTCCCTCTTCGAGGTGTCGAATAGTCAATCCATCTTCCAGTCGAATATCTTCTTCTGCCTCTTCAGCTTTTCCCCTGCGCAGATGAAAAACGGCAGACTTGTCCAAACCAAATGACATTCCCATTGCTGAGGTGTAGTCTGAAACGATATTCAGTAGTTGCCGTAGTGCGGACTCGAAGGGAGCGTAGAGCTTCAAGTCGTCCATGTACAAGAGATGCGAGATCAGGTGGTTCCTTCTGCCTGGTGGTCCGGCCTTGTATCCTATCTTGCTCTCCATCAACTCAATTGTTAGTGGTATGAGTGTTATGCAGAATAACAACGGGCTTAGCGAATCTCCCTGAAAAACTCCTCTCCTGTATCTCACCCATCCCGTATATACGGTTCGACCATCTGTTCGGATGGCAAACTTCGTTTTCCACAGCGCTATGATGATTTCTATCGTGTGGATGATGTTAGGGTGAACTTTCAGCATTTTCAATAGCCATATTATCAGTTCGTGCGGCGAGGTGTCATATGCTTTCGCGTAGTCTAACCATGATGTGTGTAGGTCGCGCTTGTAGTATCTGGCGTCTAGACATACGCTCTTGTCTATGAGCAAGTTGTCTTTGCATCCTTGCACTCCTTTCTTCGCTCCCCTCTGGTCGTATATACTGTCCCACACTGGTCCAATAACCCTCAGAATTTGATGTTGAATTACACTTGTGAGGATCTTATACAGTGTGTTGAGGCAAGTGATTGGGCGGTAGTTCTTGCCTAAATCACCTGATTTTGGTATCAGCACTGTTCTACCCTCTACCAACCATGACGGAATGGGCTCACGGCGAGTCAGCATCCCGCTGAATAATCTTGCCAGGTGTTGATGTGTAGCTGGAAATCTCTTCCACCAGTAGTTTTGAATACCGTCCAGTCCAGGTGCTGTGAAATCACGCTTGTTCTTAAGGGCTCGTCTAATATCTTCGGTTGATATTTCAGAAAGTTCATCGTTTTGCTGTTGGTTTTGATCACACATCTGCTGGAATCTGAGAAGTGCTGAAGTATCCCTGGCTTCTGCTCGTTGTTCATATATGCTCTTTCAAAATTCTTCGACCTCTGGAGGTGATGGTGGTTTCTATGTCATTTGTTGTTGGGACTGAAATAATTTCGATGGTTCTGCGTTGAAGGTGTTGTTATCTTCAATCCATTTTTGCCTTTTTATCAGTTTCTTTCGCGCTGCTGCAAGTGATCTTATTCTATCTACAGCTTTCTGCTTCAGTAAATGGACTGTGGGCAAGTCTACTCTATGATGTATGGAACGAAGCTCCTCAATCATATCCTTCATTTTCTTGCTTGACTCAATCTTGCCTTTCAGAACATCTATGATACATTGGTACCAAGATGCCTGCTGCCTCATTGATTTTATTTTGGTGTCAAGCCGCCTGAGCTTATGCTTATCCTCCTTCGTAGCTGTACTTTTCGGTGGGCATAGAAGGGAAGCGGCTGCTCTCACTGCAGCCACAACATCTTCTAGTGAACAGGTCTCGTTAAGGTGATCTTGAATGATGTTATCCAATACGGCTAGATCTTCATTATTATTATTATTATTATGAATTCTTTGTTCGATTCAATACAACAAATTTTGAAGCATTCTGAAAAGCTGAATGATTTACTTCAAAAATTACAGATGAAAACTACTTTCAGAGAAAGTGAAATAGAATATTTGAGAAACTATTGTCAAATATTAGCTCCAATCGCCTCGGCTTTGGATATCCTTCAAGGCGAAAAAAATTGTTACTATGGATACCTTCTTCCATGCCTCATATCTGTCAAAGTTAAGCTGACAAAGCTAAAGAAAAACGGTACTATCAATTCAGAACCTGCTAAAACCATTCTGAATGCCTGCATAGAGGGTTTAAACAAAAGATTCGAATCATTTCTTGAGGCAAAGCCTGATGTTGATGATGCTATTTTGGCAACATTTTCGATACCACAGTTCAAACTTCGGTGGTTCGGATTTTGTTAGAAATTGACTGAACATTCAGCTGCAATAGCCTCAACCTCCAAACATCACCGGCTAGAACTTCCGAGGACTTCGTCGCAGCCAAGTTTAGCGACTCCTTTCTAGAAGCTTGCGTTGGTAAAAAGGATGAACATTGCATCTGTTTGGCTAATTTGACTGAATCGTAACCTTTTCGTAATCATCAACAGGAATAAGTACTTTAAACGACGCATAACTGTCAGGATAACGAGACTTAATAGATTCACATTTTACATCAGTAAATCAGTATACCCAGGTCATTAAGTTAGGATGGTCGTACTAATCATAGGATGTCTCGGTGGAATGAGAGCCAACTACGTGGATGAATTGAAGATTATTCCGGCCTGTAGATCACTGGCCGAGGTATTGGCGCACAGAATGCAGAAAGCAGTATTGCTCGGGTCACTTCATATCATCAGGTCCCATGAACTCTAGAAGCCACTTGCAGCTCATCTCTTTTGTTAAGGGACGCTACGAGGGCAGGATGAAGAACTCCTTCATTTAAGTGTGAGGGGTTTTTAGTGAGTAACCAAACAAGATCTTGGATTCTCACACTACCGAGAGTGTGGACCCTCTCGGTGCCCATAAAGGGTTTTCCCCTCACACGGACGTTTAAAAAAATAATAATAATAATAATAATAATGATATTATGATATTATGAATGAAGGACATGATCGAGGAGCTTCGTTCCATACATCGTACAGTAGACTTGCCCACAGTCCATCTACTGAAGCAGAAAGCTGTAGATAGAATAAGATCACTTGCTGCAGCGCGAAAGAAACTGATAAAAAGGCAAAAATGGATTGAAGATAACAACACCTTCACCGCAGAACCATCGAAATTATTTCAGTCCCCACAACAAAAGGCACAGAACCCACCAACACCTCAAGAGGTCGAAGAATTTTGGAAAAGCCTGTATGAGCAACAAGCAGAAACCAGGGATACCCCAGCACTCCTCAGATTCCAGCAAATGTGTGATCAAAACCAACAGCAGAACGATGAACCTTCTGAAATATCAACCGAAGATATAAGACAAGCCCTCAAGAACAAGCGTGATTTCACAGCACCTGGACTGGACGGTATTCAAAACTACACACCAACACCTGGCAAGATTATTCAGCGGGATGCTGACTCGCCGTGAGCCCATTCCGTCATGGCTGGTGGAGGGTAGAACAGTGCTGATACCAAAATCAGGTGATTTAGGGCAACCCAAGAACTACCGCCCAATCACTTGCCTCAATACACTGTATAAGATCCTCACAAGTGTAATTCAAGATCAAATACTGAGGGTTATTGGACCAGTGTGGAACAGTATCTACGAACAGAGGGGAGCAAAGAAAGGAGTGCAAGGATGCAAGGACAACCTGCTTATAGACAAGAGCGTATGTCTAGACGCCAGACACTACAAGCGCGACCTACACACATCATGGTTGGACTACGCGAAAGCATATGACACCACGCCGCACGAACTGATAGTACGGTTATTAAAAATGCTGAAAGTGTAACCTAACATCATCCACGCGATAGAAAACATCATAGCGCTGTGGAAAACGAAGTTTGCCATCCGAGCAGAGGGTCGAACCGTTTATACGGGATGGGTGAGATACAGAAGAGGAGTTTTCCAGGGAGATTCACTGAGCCCGTTATTATTCTGCATAACTCTAATACCACTTACAATTGAGTTAAGGGAGAGCAAGATAGGATACAAGGCCGGACCACCAGGCAGAAGGAACCACCTGATCTCGCATCTCTTGTACATGGACGACTTGAAGCTCTACGCTCCCTCCGAGTCCGCACTACGGCAACTGCTGAATATCGTTTCAGACTACACCTCAGCAATGGGAATGTCGTTTGGTTTGGACAAGTGTGCCGTTTTTCATCTGCGCAGGGGAAAAGCTGAAGACGCAGGAGAAGATATTCGACTGGAAGATGGGATGACTATTCGACACCTCGAAGAGGGAGAAACGTATAAGTTTCTTGGGATGAAACAGAGGGGTGTACTGGAGACAACCCAGATAAAGGATGCCTTAACAGCCAGCTACAAAAAGAAGCTGAGAGACATTTGGAAATCGCAGCTGTCGGGAAAGAACAAAGTTTCCGCTACAAATATGCTAGCCATCCCGATTCTCACCTACTCTTTCGGGGTGGTGAACTGGACGGTGAACGAACTCCTCGATCTTGATAGGTCAACAAGAAAAACGATGAACATGAATCGTAGCCTACATCCCAACAGTTCAATACAGAGGATATACCTTCCGTGAAACCAGGGGGGTAGAGGATTGCAATGTTTGGAATATCAACACTATCAACAAACATTGGAAATGGCAGTAAGGATTCTAAGAAGTGAAGATCCGCTTCTGAAATTTGTTGCTCAGCATGAAATTGCGAACCATGGAGCCTTCCTTTTCCGAGCTGCACAAAGGGCCGTGGAGAAGCTCAGCATAACCAGCGTATCGATCAATCCTGAGCTCGCTGGAACACCGATCACTCAGGTGGAACAAAGAAGCTTAGCGAGACTGATCCGAAAGTCTCAGTCAGATAAATTACTCGAACATCATATGAGTAAAAACTTGCCCTCCATATATTTCAGGAGTTTAAAAGACCAGGACCTGTCGGAGGAATTGTCTTTCGCTTTTCTGAAGTCCGCTAGCCTCAAGTCAGAGACGGAGGGATTTGTGATGGCGTGTCAAGATGGAGTACTAAATACGAGATGGTATAAAAAGAACATCATGAAAATGGACACCCCAACAACTTGCAGGGCTTGCCATAGGCAACAGGAAACGATTATGCACATCCTTTCCGCCTGCAGAGTCCATGCTCCATCAGGGTATGTAGAGAGACACAACGCGGCTCTACGAATTCTATACTTCCATCTGAGAGCCGCGTATGAGATAGACAAGGAACCGGTGCTACCATATGTGCCTCTGGAGATTGAAGCGGTGGTCCAGAACGAAAGAGCTCGCATATGCTGGAACTATCCTGTCTCAACAACACGACAGATCAATGCTGTTAAGCCAGACATACTTCTTCTGGACAAAGAACTGAAGGAGTTATTTGTCGTGGAATTCTCCTCCCCTGCTGAAAACAATGTTGTGATGAAAGAAGAACAGAAGAGGCAAAAGTACAAGGATCTTATGTTCGAGCTTGGAACTTTATACCCAGGTCATAAAGTTAGGATGGTCGTACTAATCATAGGATGTCTCGGTGGAATGAGAGCCAACTACGTGGATGAACTGAAGATTATCCCGGCCTGTAGATCACTGGCCGAGGTATTGGCGCACAGAATGCAGAAAGCAGTGTTGCTCGGGTCACTTCACATCATCAGGTCCCATGAACTCTAGAAGCCACTCGCAGCTCATCTCTTTTGTTAAGGGACGCTACGAGGGTAGGATGAAGAACTCCTCCAATTAAGTGTGAGGGGTTTTTAGTGAGTAACCAAACAAGATCTTGGATTCTCACACTACCGAGAGTGCGGACCCTCTCGGTGCCCATAAAGGGGTTTCCCCTCACACGGACGTGAAAAAAAAAAAAAAAAAATAATGATATTTATTCACAACTAGCTGGCCCGGCGAACTGTGTTTCGCCTAAATAATACCTATACTATGGCTATCTTTATCTTAAGAAGGCCGTGCCTATACTTACTGTAGATTTCACAACGTAATCACCAGTGATCGAAGATCAACGGCCTGGTTAGATTTCTGAACTGTCAAATCGAGTTGATTCAAGATCAAGCTCCGATCACCAGTGATAGATTGGCTTTGTGAAACCCCCGTTAAAGTTGTATAAACTTACCATTGCTATTTTTTCAAGCAGGAGATAAATTAGGCATTATAAGAGTTCTGTAAAATGTCATCTGTCAAATGTCATCTGTCAAACGTCATCTGTCAAATGTCATCGGTCAAACGTCATCTTTCAAACGTCATCTGTCAAATGTCATCTGTCAAATGTCATCTGTCAAACGTCATCTGTCAAATGTCATCTGTCAAACGTTTTCAATGGATATGAGCTGTCACACAAAACAGAAATACAAAAATAATATATCAATTACTAATTATGGGCAATTTTGCATTCAGTTATTTCCGCAAATATATTTATTACTCAAACATAAATCAAAAACATTTCAGAAATATAGAGAAAAGATGAAAATGGACAATGCACGATTGATGCTGATCGTCACAATCCGATTCACTTTATATTCCGGTAAAAATTCACTGTTCCACCAACTTGATCTGATAATAGCCTTCCATGTTATTATAAGTTCTATGCAAATTACACAATAATTGTATACATTGCCATTCATACTCTAGTCTTTACCATTTCTGAATTTCCTACCCCTCAAGAAAATGAAAAGCACCGTTGCCAGACTACTTCATGGCTTATAACTTCACAACGTTCTATTTTATCAAAAATAGCGAGTCCATTTCTCTCGTTCTATCTTATTATTGCATTTCTATTGAATACCGTGGAACTTCGTTCTACCATGGAATATTCTTATACCGTTGTTAGGTATTCTGTGGTAAGACCTACTGCACTTTTAACTATTCACTTGACATGCGATTCTGTGAAAGGAAAACTACCGTAACCTCCTTTGTCCAAATGTCAAAACCTACATAAGTACTCTATGATTGCTCGAGAAAGAGGAAGGCTTTTTTTTCTTTTCTGTAGGATTTTTTTGGAAATATTTTGTTGTATAAACCTTGCCCTAACAATAATAAACACAACAAAAAAGGAATTGTCCAATTTGGTGCGATCGTTTGAACAATATGGCATTTCGAAATTTTGAACCAACCATAGATCGCCTTTTATTAATATAGATAAAAGTAAAATACACTGTGAATAATTTAAACCCATCAAAATTTCACATGGGGTGTCAGTTAATTCCAAATGATTCAAAAACTTGACCACAATACAAACAGATTCATCATCATCATACAACCCTTTGCGTCCACTGTTGGACATAGGTCTCTCATATTTTATTCCACTCGCTTCTGTCCTGTGCTGTCCGAATCCAGTTACTGGATATTCTCTTTATGTCGATTAAAATCCTTATTAGATTAAAATCCTTAAAATTCCAATTTGAACAGATAATACATGAATTTTTCACGTTAACTTATAAAACAAGACAGCTATGTGTATGACTAAAGACATCTGTTCCAAACTAACTATCGCAGACTGTCACTCCAGAATTCCTCCATTGTGTAGTGAGCCTTTCCAACAAGTGTTCTCTTTACCTCGCTTTTCAGCTTCCTCTTGTTCATAACCTTCAATGTTTCTGGTATTCTATTGTATATTTTTATCGCTTCATGGTTGATACTTAGTTGAGCCGCATTTATTCTATGGTATGGGGTTGTAAACTTCTTTGCATTTCTTGTTGCGTATTTGTGGTACTCACAGTTTTGGACCAAATTCTCCTTGTTGTCGTGGATATACAGGATACAGGTAAGTATGTAGAGTGAGGTAATCGTCAGAACGTTCTCAAGCTGAAAGTAATTTCTACAACTTTCAGTTCTCTTCAGGTCACAGATAATACGTATGGCATTTTTTTGCTTTATGAAGATCCTGTCGCTTTCATGTCCTCCTCCCCAAAATAGCAGTCCATAGCTGATGACACTGTGGAAGTATCCGAAGTAAGCGTGTCGAGCTGCTTGTTTCCCTGCAATCTGTCTTGTCCTCCTGATCATGTAGGTCGCGACCGACAGTCTCCTGACGAGATCCTCCACATGTATCTTAAATTTCAAATTTGGCTGCAGGAGCACTCCCAAGAATTTCAGAGAAGTGTCTGCTATTTGGTGAGTATCGAAAATTAGGTGTTGGGTTTTCTCTTTGTTCAACTTCAATTTATTCGCATGAAACCACACCTCTGCCTGTTCCATGATAGACTGTGTCTTCTCTTGAAGCTCCTCTTCGTTTTCACCAATTATGAGGAAGGAGGTATCATCGACGAAAAGAACTTTGCCATCTGAATGAACGTTTGGTGGCAGGTCATTGATGTAAAGCAGAAATAATAATGGCCCCAGCACAGATCCCTGTGGCACACCATATTCTACACACCTCCATCTCGAAAACCTCTCCTGGACAAATACACTCTGAGTTCTATCCTGCAAGTAACTTATTATCAGTTTCAATGCAACTCCTCTGATACCATAGTACTGTAGCTTCCCTTTCAGAATGTCATGATTTACGGATCCAAATGCCTTGCTTAGATCGCGCGCTATCAGCTTACCCTTCTTCTTAGTGTCAAATGCATGTGCCACAACCATCAGTAAAACGGATATCGCTGTACTTGTGGACTTGTTTTGTTGGAAACCATGTTGCTCCTCACAGACTATATTGAATTTTCGAAGGAAATCTGATAATTTATCCTTTATAGTCATTTCTATGATCTTGGAGAGACTTGGAAGGATCGAGATTGGTCTATAGTTGGCAGCAATCTCTTTTTCTCCTCCTTTAAAAACAGGTATTATTTTGCCTTTTTCATTTGTTCTGGGAAATATCCGTCATTGCAGCATTTGGTGATGATATATGCCAGTGGCTCGGCAATACTCGGTATAATCTTTAGTTTCATTAGGTTTCATTAGGCTGGGTGATAAATCATACATGTCTCTACAATCCTTTGCTTTAAGCCTCTTTCCAATCTTCAAGATATCTGTTGTTGTAGTCTCTCTGAAGAATATTGAGTTTGGTACTGACCTTCCGGTTTTCCTTTGAAGTTCCCCAGGACCAACATTAACTTTCGGGCAGTTCTGTTCTATCGAAGCTCCAAGCTCCGCAAAATATTCATTCAATTCGTCGGGGTCCATTTCTGGTCTACAAGATTTCTTTCCTCTTACTGAATTATCCTTGATAACCTTTCATACAGCTTCATTTTTATTATCAGCTTTCTCTATCTTCTCCAGGTTCTTTTTTCTTTTGACTTCTACAATTTTATTCCTATATAGTTTCCTACAGATGTTGTAAGCCTTCCTACTTGCATCATCCTTCTTGTTATACAGGATTATCGATAGCGCATCCAACCTGTTTTTGAGCTCTTTAACTTCCCTGTTCATCCTTATTGTCGACATTGAGGTTTTCTCTCTAACCGTTTTAAATTTTTTTGGGCAAGTATACTCGAATATTTCCAGAAATCTCGTCCAAAATCTATCGAATTTTTCTTGGGCAGTTCCATCCAAGTATACGGAGTCCCACGTTTCCTCCCTAAGAGCTATTTTAAAATGCTCGATGTTATTACTAGCTAATGTTCTTATCAATTTTTTTTTTAGTTTCAGGCATCATACACTCATGTGGACACTGCAGTATCTGACCTTTATGATCCGATATGTGTTGTTCAATGTAGTATGCAACAGGATTTCTTTTGGTGTTTGAATAAATATTATCTATAAGGGATGTTGAATTACCTGATATTCTCGAAGGTTCAGTAAATAAAGCATGAAGATCATAATCCTCCATCAATTCTAGGAGCTCTCTACTATTTTTACTGCTCTTAGTTGAATCCTGGTTAAAATCACCCGCCACATAGATCTCCTCATAATTCAGATCCATTCTATGTAATTCGTTCAGACAGGCTCTGAGATTTGATAAGAACCTTTCGAATACGCCATTTGGTGGTCTATATACCGCTATTACAATTTTTCTGAGAGTTATTTCATAAGTTCCAGCCAATTCAATATGTCCCTCCACTGAATATTGCCTCAAATTCTCCAGCGATTCTATTTTAGAATTCTTCCTGTTGATAATGAGGACTCCACCATAACCGTTAGTTCTGGAATTATAGGTACTCAAGTCGAAATTTTGAACTATTAGTTGTTCCACATTCAAACTTCCCAACCAATGCTCCGTAATATTTTCTTCTCCTAATACACACTCAAGTTGTTCTATTTTATCTCTTATTGATCTGATATTTAAATTCAATATATTAAATGCTTCTTTCTTTGTGTGTTCTTCCTGATCGAAAAAACCTATACCTTCTCACGATAACACCCTGTGGCCAGAATTCTGGTTTACTAATTGATTCCAATAGTTTTAAGTCAACACCGACTTTAAAGGATTTGCTAGACCTTCCTTCGGTCGAGATTTGTTCCACCTGTATTTCTTTCCCTGGAAAATTATCTGAGAGGAATTTAACAACGTCTTCTGTTATACACCTATTACTTATCTTCCCTATATAAAGCCAAGCCTTTTGTTCAGCAGATTGAAGGGTACTGGGTTTATTTTCGACGTAGTGGACTGTATGAACTTCTTTTCCTGCGCTGATTAATTTAAAAGAAACACGTGTGTACTAACACTAACAGTTTATTTCAAGAAGAATTAAGCACACAACCAATTTAGGTTATGTTTACACCAGTTTAGTGTAGTATAGAACTATAAACGTAAATGCCTGCAAATCACAAAACATCTAATAATCTAACTGCAACTCACAGTAGATTGACGACTTGACGAGTATAATTTGTATATATCTACTCTTTAGTAGATTGAAGAAGAGAGAGTTATTTAAAATATTTGAAATAGGCACATCAACATTTGACTAATACATAGAACTTTAACATGGAAAAGAAGAAGAGATCAAAGCACATGAACATGAAATTAAGAAAGATATTAAGCATTAAATTATACAGAATGTACCATCTTTATAGAAAATATACCTACATGAAAGAGAATACAATTAAGAAATGAAATTAATGAATTACTGATGATGATTATCGAGGCTGGCGCCATCTATCGGACTACTTTCCAAATACTAGATATAAATACAGGAATCTAAATTTCTCCATGCCGCCCCACTTGACAGGCTGTAAGGCTTCAACCCAAAAAACAAAATTAAAAAATGGCTCTCAAACATGATATACAAGTTCAAATATTTAAGAATTTAAAATTGAAAATTTTCATATTACACAAAGAAAAACAATGCAAATACATAATAAAGAAAATCAGTCTTTTGTCATATTTGACAACGGGCACAGTTTAATCACTGGGCGTTTTATAACATCCTTAATAGTTTTCACACTCACTACACAGGTGACTCCATCACCACCGGGATCCCATTTGGCTGGACAATGATTCCAACAGGAACTTCATTGAGGCCTGTAAAGTCCATCCTTTTTATTGTCTCGTGGCCAAGTTTCCAACATCTCTGTTGAAGCTGATGGAGTAGTTGGTACCTCGACCTGCAATTCAGCTTAATAGATTTGACATCAGGATGTGGTACACTTTGACAAGGGCGGCCAATGTGAAAATAATCTGGAGTCAAAGGGGTTCAATCGTTGGGATCTGACGAAAGGGGACGCAAAGGTCGAGAATTGAGGAAGGATTCGATTTGAGTCAACGTGCTGAATTCCTCAAAGGTTAAATCGGTTTCGCCAATGACTTTTGACAAAAGTTCTTTAAAGGATTGATTTCACCTTAGCTGATGTTGAGAAGGAAACTAATTCAACTAATCCAAGATGGGTTGTCTCGACACTCAAACATACGATCAGGCAGATATAAGCCTTATAAGCTTTGCATATTTTTGGTATTTTGTCCTTTGTATTGAATGGACCAGCATAATTGAGACCAGTTGATAATAGAGAAAATGAGATATTGACTATGCAATCAGGCGGATCACCCATAATTACAGAAGTCGACTTTGGTGTAAACTTAAAGCGTTTTAAACAAATTTGACCAATCTTTTTCGCATTTAATGTAATTTTTAATGGCCAATACAATTGTAAAATATTACTCAAGAGGATTTGTTGGCCTGTGTGTAGCAGTTTAATATGCTCTAAATGAAGTATTGTGACAAGAACGGCCCTGTGCGCTACGTCACGATCGAGAAGTTTCTGGAAACGCGTGGCGTCACCACGGCCGCGAATGTTTCGCGAAGTTTCTAGACGGGCCCGGACTTAGCGAGAAACAATCGGCGTTACACATATAAGGAGCGCATCGACGGGAGGCATTCATTCAGTTAGACACGAGCGACCAGTGAAAATAAATACATAGTGCCAAATAAATCAGTAGAGATAAATTGTACAGACTTTTGTTAGAATAAGTTCATTAGTTATTAATTATTAGTGTTATAAGTGGTGTAAATAAATAGTTTATTGAACTCGGACGTTTTACTAACGAAGAAAACGTTACATTGGTGTCAGGTGTGGGGTAGTTTTGAATGCCGATAACAAGATCGCAAAAAGAGAAAATGGACCAGGCGAGTATGGAATTTTTCAAGCAAGCCTTCGAAAAAATGAGCTTGAAAATGGAAGAGAATTCTCGAGAGATGAGCTTGAAAATGGAAGAGAACTCTCGGGAAATGAGCTTAAAAATGGATAAAATGGAAAATAAGGCGGAAGAGAATTCCCGAGAAATGAGCTCAAAAATGGATAAAATGGAAAATAAGGTGGAGGAAAACAATGAACAATTGGTGAGTCAAATTGCAAGTACATTGGATGAGAAAATGGAATCCATCAAGGAAGTCATAATAGATGAAGTGAATGAAAAATTCGATAAGGTTGACGAAAAATTTGAGGAAATCAATGGAAAATTTGATAAAGTTGATGAAAAATTCGACGAAGTAGTTGATAAGGTTGACGGAAAAATTGAAGAAGTAGTTGATGAGGTTAATGGAAAATTCGAAGTGTTATCAGGAATAATTAAACAGCATGCCAAGTTCATAGAGTCCCTGAAAAGAACTTCAAATGGAAAAGAAACTTCAGCTTCACCATCTTATAGCTTCGTGAAATTGGAAAACAACACAGAAAGTGGCAAAATGAAAATCAAGCCACCAACATTTGATGGAAAAGTTCCTTGGTCGACATATCAGAAACAATTTGAAGCTGCTGCGTTGGCAAACAGTTGGAGCGACAACGAAAAAGCCACAGCATTAATAATAGCTCTACGAGGAGATGCACTCAACATTCTGCAGACAATACCGGAAAGTCAACAGGCCTGTTACGAAGTTTTAACATCCAAACTTAAGATGAGATACGGCGATGTTCACCTACAGCAAGTTTATCATGCTCAAATAAGGAACCGGGTGCAGAAATCAGGAGAAAGCCTCCAGGAGTTCGAGGCCGATGTCGCCAGATTAGTGAGGCTGGCTTATCCATCAGCTCCAGAGAGCTTCCTCGAACTGTTATCAATCCAGACGTTTGTCGACGGGATCAAGGACAGCGAAACTCAACAAGCCTTGAGACTTGCACGCCCTAAGACCATTGATGATGCCTTGGCTCAAGCTCTAGAATTTGAGGCAGCGAAACAGGCGTCGCATAGAGGACAATTTCGTGTGGGACGAGTCCAAGAAATAGACCGACCTGTGGAGGAAATCATCCGAGAAGAGGTTAGCAAATTATTGAATGCTAAGGAAAAGGATGCTGTGTGCTGGTATTGCAACAAGAGTGGGCATTTTAAGCGAAATGGCCCAAGGATTGGGAAAAGAGACACAACAGATAAACTAAAAAGGGTTGGTGATAAGGGGCATAAATCGACCCAGGTTAAAAATGCCTCTGACGTGATAATCCGTAGAATCACTTCCGAAGATTTGACAAGAAGTCCTTGCCCCGATAATGGCAGCCACTGCTCTCGTGTGGAAGATAAGGCCAATTTTAGGCGGACCACTGTGATCGAAGATGACTGGCTACCATCAGAAATACGACGAGCACAGGAGGAGGATCCAGATCTGAGAGTAATCCTAAGTTGGAAGAAGAGTGGCAGACGACCTTCTTGGGAAGAAGTATCCAGACTGAGCCAAAATGTCAAGTCGTATTGGGCCCAATGGGAAACGTTGAAGATTGATGAAGGTCTTCTGAAACGTTGTTGGGAAAATGAAGATGGATCTCAGCAGAGGCTTCAGTTAATTGTGCCCAAGAGTAGGGTAACGGACATTTTGACCAGACTACATAATGGAACTTCGGGTGGCCATTTTGGGATTACTAAGACTATGGAGAAGGTCAGGCAGCGATTTCATTGGATCAATTGTAAGAAGGACGTTAAGGATTGGTGTAGAAAATGTAAAGTTTGTGCTGCGGCCAACGGACCCTACGGTAAAGGAAAGGCACCAATGAAGCAATATAACGTCGGATCCCCCATGGAACGTGTAGCTATCGACATCGCAGGCCCTTTTCCAGAAACAGGCAATGGAAATAAGTACATTTTGGTAGCGATGGACTACTTTACCAAATGGGTGGAAGCGTACGGTATTCCTAACCAAGAGGCAAGTACAGTAGCTGACAAATTGGTGAAAGAGTTCTTCTGCAGATTTGGAATCCCCCTTGAGCTGCATTGTGATCAAGGCCGAAACTTCGAATCGAAGTTATTCCAGGAAGTTTGCAAAACATTGGGGATACGTAAGACAAGAACTACACCTCTGCATCCTCAGTCAGACGGCATGGTAGAACGAATGAACCGGACTATGGGAAAACACTTGGCCAAAGTTGTCTCTGACCATCAAAGGGACTGGGATGAATACTTGCATTTATTCACGATGGCCTATAGATCTTCGGTTCAAGAATCTACCAAGGAGACTCTATCCAATATAATGTTCGGCCGAGAAATAAGATTACCTTGCGACCTCGAGTTTGGGTGTAAGCCTGGAGAGGATGTAGCTGGGGAGGACTACGTTAGTAATCTCAGAAGCAAGCTAGACTACATCCATGATAAGGTGCGTAATCAAATGCAGCAAGCAAGTGACCGGATGAAAATGCGCTATGACATCAAGGCCATTGAAGGTGGGTTTACCGCAGGAGATCTGGTATGGTTGTATAACCCACAAAGAAGGAAAGGTTTTTCACCGAAGCTGCAGAGACATTGGGAAGGACCGTACGAAGTAATGAAAAGAATAAATGACGTAGTTTACCGAATACGGAAGCCTCCCAGAGGAAAACCGAAAGTCGTCCATTTCAACAGATTGGCTCCGTACGCATCCACGCAAGATGAAGAAGAAGTACGCCTCGTCGAGGTTCCGGCTAAGAAAAATTGCGAATTCCAAAAATTCATGAACATCTATGGGGGAACACGCATTGCACGGTTTGGCGTCACACAGGAAGTTCATCAGGACCTGTTTACAGTCCCCGAGGAATACTCGCTTGCTCATTGTGTAGCAGCTGATCTACGTATGAGTAGGGGAATAGCAAGGGTATTCAAAAACAAATTTGGTCAGCAAGAGGAACTAATGGGACAGCAGCCCAGAGTCGGGAAATGTTTAAGATTGAAGTCCGAGGGTCGGTTCGTTTACTATTTGGTTACCAAGCAGAACTCTTTCCAGAAGCCCACCTACCAGAACCTATGGACCTCGCTGCATGGCTTGAAAGAAGACCTGCAGCGTTCCGGCGTTAGGAAACTAGCAGTTCCCAAGCTTGGTTGTGGACTGGATCTACTGAATTGGAGGGTAGTACGAAGCATGATTGAAGTAATTTTCCAGACGACAGGTATACAGATCCTAGTATGCAGTTTCTACCCAAATCGTGTCGAGTTCCCCGACAAAACTATAGAATGCTATTTCCATCAAAGGGGCTACTGTAGAAAAGGAGCCGACTGTAGATTTCGCCACGGCCCTCTGAAGAATCCATGCGATCTGTTCTGGGACAGAACAGGCTTAAGGAGGGGACAGTGTGACAAGTACGGCCCTGTGCGCTACGGCTCGATCGAGAAGTTTCTGGAAACGCGTGGCGTCACCACGGCCGCGAATGTTTCGCGAAGTTTCTAGACGGGCCCGGACTTAGCGAGAAACAATCGGCGTTACACATATAAGGAGCGCATCGACGGGAGGCATTCATTCAGTTAGACACGAGCGACCAGTGAAAATAAATACATAGTGCCAAATAAATCAGTAGAGATAAATTGTACAGACTTTTGTTAGAATAAGTTCATTAGTTATTAATTATTAGTGTTATAAGTGGTGTAAATAAATAGTTTATTGAACTCGGACGTTTTACTAACGAAGAAAACGTTACAGTATCAAGCTGGTAAAGGGATGTTGATAATCCAATATGATGGGTTGTCTATGAATCACAACCTCAGAATCAGACAATGAATGACATTCGAGAATTGTGAATAAATATTTGGTGGCAGACTTTATCAGTCGGGCCAAAATGGTTTTAAGCCATTTTAAGCATGGCATAATTGAAGGTTTCAGTAGAGGAACCTCTTTCCTTAAACATAGAGATATTTTCATCTCACCTTTATCATTAATCGATCTCAAATAAATGACGCTACTATATGATCGATTGCTTGCATCTGAGAAACTAAAAAATTGTGCACTCAAAGGATCCACGAACAGCAAGAATCGAGGAAGTGAACTCCACTTCATCAAATATTGTTGAAAGGCTAAAACTTTCTTTTTTGAACGATCAAGTATTTCCTCATCCCAATCCAATTGAGGACTCCATAACTTTAGGATGAGCCTTCTACGAACAATGAAAACAGGATATAATAGACCTGGATCGAAAACCTTAAAATTCTCTGATATATTATGAAGATGAGGACATCGACAAGCAACAATAAGGTTGGATAATTGACAATTACTTCCAGAATACCATTGTATACGTACACTCTTTTTCCATTTATAAAGAATAGTGAAAAAACATGAAGGATTTGACCGAGCCTTGAAACGATTCAAGAATTCCACAATATTGGGTCTCCATTTACTCAAGATGAAGCTCTTAGATGTCAACACTTTTCTATGTTCATCACAAATCTGACTAGTATTTGATTTACTACTGAATCCAGTAATCAACTCATTGAAATATTCTAAAATAATGTTTGAAATCGTAGGATATTGATATTCTGAAGCCAACTGTTGAAAACAAATAATGATTTTATAACCTGTACTAGTAAGACAATGTGTACTAATATTGAAGCTGTACATTTGAACATTCTTACCCCGATCAAATCGCCAAAGGATTCTTCGTGAAGTTTGATCATTAGGATAAACTAATTTCTGTAGATACAATTTTGGAATATCTGAAGAGACAGCAAGAGAGAACTGACGGAATCTTATTAGCATCTGAAACAAACTATGAATAATTTTGGGCCTAACTACCTGAAGGTCATTCAATGAATAGCCCGAACTTGAAGATGATGAACTATTAAAACCCACTGTGATCCTATTACCATCTCGAAGAACCTCATGATGACTTAGAGAATATATTTTATTACGTGACAATTCTCTCAGTAAACCTATATGCCCTAAATTAGGGTACTCTTTAAGTAACCCTTTGATTGCTATTGTTTTGAACTTGTGCAACTTCTCAATATCATTACAAATATGAATCTTCAACCCAAAACGACCGGTATTATCTTGAACTAAATCATTATCATAGTTCAAATCGTTACTATCATTTGATTTCGATGACTCAATGGTCAAATCTACAACATTGTGCTTATTCAAATTTGAAATGCTCTCTACTATTCTTGGCAAATAGAGAACTGGCAATTGAATTGGAGAACTAGGTTCAAAATTTTCATTGCTATACTCGAATTCACCAGTCTCACTAAGGATGGTTTTTGTCTTACATGAGGCTGTCATCATTTTATCAAAAAATAATTCTCTTTCGTTGAATTGAATATCGAACTGATCATCCTCGCATGTTTCCTCGATAGTTGATTGAATCTGGTCAAATTCATTATCAAGCAACAACAATTCCTTTCTGAATCTTTCTAAACGATTTTTTCCACTTCACTTAAAGATCGATCACTATAAAATTTTTTAAATAATGGTTCCAATTTGCATAAAAGAACTGTGAACCTGCGCTTTATACTATCACGTCTTGTGATAAGCCATTCAAATTCATCCATATCAATGACCAGTTCTTTAGCTATGTCAATGACTGAATGCAACTACTTAACAACTACCAAATTTTAAAATTTATTCAGAGGAAAAATGATTAAAATTGTTGACTCAAATACTATAAGGAAGGAATTTAAAGGATACTTATCAGACATTTTCCATTGGCACTTGGTTTCCTCTTAATCGTCTTTGAGTCTTCGAAGATGTATTCAAACTTCGATTATCTTTGGCACACCTCGATCTCCAACGTTTGGCTCTCCTCAAACGGGAAGCAGATAAAGGTAACCTCGGTTTCTTGAAATAAACTTCAATTTCTTCTTTGAATGTGAACTTTCCTCTGGCACTTTCTTGGTTTCCAACGGCTGGAATTCCCTCGCACTCACGAACAGAAAAGATTTACCAAATTAACACACTCAAATTAACCAGAATTTGGCACGTAGGACCATGGGTTTATTTCGACGTAGTGGACTGTATGAACTTCTTTTCCTGCGCTGATTAATTTAAAAGAAACACGTGTGTATTAACACTAACAGTTTATTTCAAGAAGAATTAAGCACACAACCAATTTAGGTTATGTTTATACCAGTTTAGTGTAGTATAGAACTATAAACGTAAATGCCTGCAAATCACAGAACATCTAATAATCTAACTGCAACTCACAGTAGATTGACGACTTGACGAGTATAATTTGTATATATCTACTCTTTAGTAGATTGAAGAAGAGAGAGTTATTTCAAATATTTGAAATAGGCACATCAACATTTGACTAATACATAGAACTTTAACATGGAAAAGAAGAAGAGATCAAAGCACATGAACATGAAATTAAGAAAGATATTAAGCATTAAATTATACAGAATGTACCATCTTTATAGAAAATATACCTACATGAAAGAGAATACAATTAAGAAATGAAATTAATGAATTACTGATGATGATTATCGAGGCTGGTGCCATCTATCGGACTACTTTCCAAATACTAGATATAAATACAGGAATCTAAATTTCTCCAGGTACCATTTATGTTTACATTTGTTCCCTGTATTTGTTGGTTATGTTTAGATGTTTTGTTATTTCGTTGTTCTCCAGTGTATTCTGTGATTCCACTTGTTCGTTGTCCTGTCATCGATGAGTCAGATGACGTATGCTTCTGTTGCTCACTTGTCATTTCCCCTGAACTACCTTCCGTATGCAACTTCTTTTCCACTTCTGGACTACTGATTTTTTCCATCGTTGGCAACTCTGCTTCTTTTGACTTCTTCGCAAGGGAAAGTTGTTTTTCTTTTTTATTGCGATCTAATTTAACCTCACTTTCATTCACACTTGTCGATTTCAGTAAATCAATTATCATTTCTTGATCCTTAATTCGATTTTCCATTTGAAGTATAAGCTTCTCCCTAAGGATTTGAGTCTCCTTCATTACTTGATTTTCCATCATCACCTCCTTCAGTTCCCTCTGAGCCTGTGCCTCCTGTGTAGTCTCCAATTTCGGCTTTTCTCCCTCGTGTCTTCTGGAAAGAGCAACTAACACTTGTCCACCCACCTTGACGGTATTTGGCAACTTTTTGAATATAATATATTCGATTAGATCATCTTTTCTCCATTTATTTAACACCGCTTGGAGCTGCACTACGTTCATGTCCGCCATCCGATATCTAGATATAAGGTTAGCAAAACAATCCCATTTAAAGATTGGCCACTCTGTTTCTACTGCTTCATACCTCAATATAAAGATGCTGTGTTTGAAAAGAATCATAGTGTCTAATGACTCCATTGCAATAAGAGATAATTTCTATTCAGTTATAATTTTCAATGCTTTTGATTTGATATATCTTCGGGGTGCTTCGAATTTTAAATTTAGAGAATTGTTTGATTTACTTGCACAGCTTTTTTTGGTAACATACAAATTTTGGTGTGTTGAATACCTGAAAGCCAACGGAATCAAGGCATATCACATCTATTTGTTAATAATTGATAGAATATCTTCAACTGCTCTGTTAATTTTTTTGTCAATTTCCAAACCTTCAGATGTTTAATTATTGTTTAGTGAAACCTTTAAATTTATTTTTGTATATTCGCTTTCTCACAACTCATTCAAATATATACCTACATAGCAATTTGGACGATTCATGTGAAGAGGATTTTCAGTTTTTCTATGATTTTCGCGACACGATTTCTAGAACTTTCTACGAGTCCTGAATGGAAATTTTTTTAAACAGGTGATAACGTATCAATAGAAACTCAGCGTTTTTAGGCATGTAGAGCGCTATAATATAACAATAGGTATATTAGTGAGCTACCGGCTACTAGAGGGGAACTTCCTTCTCGCCAATAGTCTAAATGCACGCGTTAAATTATTCAAAGCCACCCAACAAGTAAAACTGCATGGAATCTAGAAAGTGAATTATGTCATTGTCATCATTTCAAGTTTGTTGATGACAGCATTCTCTGACTTCTCTTTCAAATACATTCTCAATCTACTTCAGACCCATATTTCGAATTTTTACAGCTGCCAATTTTTTTCCTATTCGGTAATTGAATTGGAAAATGCTAATCTACCTAAAAGATAGATCTATCTACAAGGTTGATCTGCTGGCACACTAGTTCTATATACGAAACGTATTTTACACTTTTCGGTCCGGGGGCGTGGCCTAAATTGTCCAAAATTAGGTCCGAAGAAAGGGCCAGCTCGGAAAGGGGGCCACGGAATAGAAAAAACGATATGGAAAAAGAAAGTAGAAGGACAGGTGCTTCTTTTGAGGCATGTTTCGTCTTTTCACGTGGTCGGGAAGTACTTCAATTTTCAGATCGAATATCGCGAAGTCGGCAAAAATCGCGAAAAGTTACCACATATTTTCATCTAAAGGCTTTTGTTCCAGACATCCTAGACGGGAGTTTTAGATACGCATCGAAAGAGGAAGAATCGGTCTGCCCCCGATTGGCTTTTCGATTTCTGACGTTGGGCTATTTCCTTGGAAAATTAGATAGAAAATTCGACATTTTGTAAACAAACAGAATATTTTGACATGACCGATCAGCTGTTCGGTCGCCATCATGTTTCGGCCATGTTTCATGTTCGCATTCGGGTATAATGTTATTTCGAAGCCAAGCCAAGTTTTTATGCATAATTGGAATTCATATAATGAATAATAATAATTTCAATCTGAGCTTGAATACTCAGCTTGAATTTTTTAAATTCGGAGCATAATATTATGAGCGTAAATTCACGATGGTACTTCCGGAACATACCCAAAAGTGAGAAGATTGATATTATGACATTTCCAATTGACATTTCTCACCAATTCTAGCGGACATTTGGAGTAATTTCTTGAGAAATTGTAATTATTTCACATTCCTATAAAAAAAATTGAGTTGTGAGAGATATGTGCCGTTATAAGTGACGTTTCAGTAAAGTCAATCACTCTGAAAAACGATATCTTGATATTTAATATTTGATGAAAGTGAGGTTATATTGTGGAAACCAAATGATAAAGACAGTAGCTTCAATTAGTCTGATCGCAGCCTGCTCATTCTATCGATATGATATACGAAATCTATAAATAATAATCAAGTGTATCTTCTGTACACTTCAGTGACTTCTGAATAACATCTGCATTCTGCATAGGATTTGGATATATGTTATTGCACATTTTCCCAGATGAAATGTATAGAATTGTGATTTATAAATGGTCTTGAAAATTATTGAAAGTTAGACAATTTCGAAAGAATTCAGTATGAGATGAATAACCGAATACATGAATCCTCTATGATATGAAAGAAGACTTTATAGTAATTGCTTTTGGTAGGTATCTCATATCTTGAAACAATTCAGTGCATGAAATATTGACATGGTATGGATTTTTCTTTCTGAACTAATGTTTTCTATAATATATTTTCAAAACAAAGCGAAAAATAATATTCCGTTATCATCATCAAAGTCTGAACAGACATAAAATATGTTGTCACATGTACAGATAATGTATAGAACTGTATGTTACATACCTCTGTAAGTATGTATAATTTGGTTTAGTTTCATTCTCCTGTAAAAAATTTGTTCTGGTGCTATAAATAGGAATGCGGTGGTTGGAGATTTTCGAAATCACCGCAGTTATTCATGATGTAGATTACCGATTCATACGAGTAGAGGCTATGCTATGTCATTATACCATAATTCTTAATTACGGTTCTCCAAGTTTCATTTTGCTTCATTCCAGAAATAGTTCTTAGACACCTCTTATGTAGAAGAAAAATTCTTTCACCTTCTAAATCTTACCCAGAAAATGAGTCTATACTGTACTCTGGACGGGACGTAAGAATGGTAAGCAGCCAGAGCAGCACACTGTCCTACCATTCTGATAGTTCATAATGCATAGCAGTATCAATAGGTATGTCCGGACAGGTTTTCAGTAGTTTTTTTTCAGGTTCATCATTGAGTTGTTATGAACCACCCATTCACATTTTTCAAATCATTCTTAAGACTCATCTTACACCCATTTTTGTCTTCTGCTTGATATATTATTGAAGTATCATATGCAAACATTATGACATCATTGTGGGTATTGTGAACTAGATCTTAAGCATATAATATATAGAGTGAGTGCCCAAAGATGGAACCCTGTAGCACACCATTCGTTATATATTTGGAATCAGATGTTATTATTTTTCCTTCTTTTTCCCCAATTATTGTCCTTTGTGTTCTTTTATCTTCAATGCCACTTATCTTAGCTTTCTCCAGATTCAAACACAGAGCTGATTTAGGGACTCAATGATAGAATTTGATGCCTGATATTCACAGTGGATTTACCTTTCGTGAAGCAATATTGTTGTTTCACAAGTATATTATAAGTTATGTGGTCAAATAATCAAATATAATAATAATAATAATAATAATATAACTTTATTGTTTTTATCACCCAAAAAATATACACGTACACATAATAATAATGAACAAAATAAAATTCAATTCAGAGTGAACAACAAAAGGCCTACAGTTCTCAGAATTTCATACTGGATTCTGTTCAGGCCGCAAATTGATTTACAATTTCGATGACATGAAAAACTTAAAATCTTACAATCACAAAAAATGAACATCAATATCAAACATAAACAAGCTAAAGTTAAAACGAAGACAAAGGCAGCAAACCAGGACCAAACCGACAAACCCCGTAAAGAAAAAAAAAAACTTATTTTTACCAACTAGGCGGGATGACACTGTTCACGAAGCATCGCACACTTTAAATGATTCCTGAAAGAAGAGAGGGATCGATCCAACTCTAGTGCATCCAATGAGTTGATGCAATTAGCAATATTATAAGAAAATGATCTCTTGAATATTTCTCTTTTATGTTTAGGAATAGTCAATCGGGCCCTCCTTCTCAAGTTTAACGTGTGAACATCGGTGCGAAATCTTATCCTATGATGTAGGTAGGGAGGTGTTTTAAATTTCAATATCTTGAAATAGAAGCAACACATGTACAGTTTTGCCCTATTCGCCATGCTAAGCCAACCCGATTTATTCAAATAAGGGGAAATGTGCTCTCTCCTTTTTACGCCATAAAGAAGTCGGAGACAAGAATTTTGAGCCTTCTGTATTCGATATAGACAGTTGGAATCCAAGCAAGGAACATAAACGGAGCAACAAAAATTAAAATGGGAAAGTACAAGAGAATCCAGAAGCATTTTTTTAGTTTTCACTGGCAGACAATGTCTATGGCCATAAATACTTTTCAACCCGCCGTATGCCAGTCTTAGCTTCGAAGTAACATGCTCCCTGAATCGCAACTTCGAGTCCAATATGAGTCCCAGACTTTTACCGGTGTCAGAAAATGGGATAGGAAATCCATTCAGTCTTACAGTCACCGTATTCTTCACTTTATCTATTTGTGAATCGTTTCCAAATATCAACACGGTTGATTTGTCTGGATTCAACAAAAGCGAATGATCAGCTGCCCACTTACAAAATGACTCCAATTCGTTATTGAGAACCTCCGCAGCAGAATCAATATCCGCCTCAGGAAACGAGTAATAGATTTGGGTATCATCAGCATAGCAGTGGTACCGACATCGTCTAAGACTCTAAGAGAACAAGGAGATCTCGAGGTATATATGGTGTACAATATCGGTCCCAATATACTACCTTGAACAACTCCGGCGAGCAAATCCAGCCATTCAGAAGACTCTTCCTTATAAACCACCCGCTGCATTCGATTCCCCAAAAAAGACTCCATCATTCTACATGCCTCAACACCGAATCCAATATAATGCAGTATGGACAACAATATTTGGTGGTTTATTAGATCGAAGGCCTTGCTAAAATCAAGAAGTACTAACATTGTTATTTCATTACGATCCCGAGCAGCAAGAATGTCGTCTACAACGCAAGCTAAAGCAGTTTCACAACTATATCCCTTTCTAAACCCTGATTGATTCTGTGGTAAAATATTATTCAACTTGAGAAATTCCTTTATTTGTGTTGCCATTATTCGTTCTAAAATCTTCGAAAAAGTGGGAAGTATATTAATGGATCTTAACTGATTCATATCTGTTGGATCTGCAACTTTAGGGAGGGGACTAATAAGAGCCTTCTTCCATAGATTCGGAAAATAAGATGTGACTAGGCACTCGTTCATTATATGCGTTACATAGGGGATTATTTGAGGACAACACAACTGGATTAAGGTCGAGTTTAATTGATCTGCGCCAAAAGCTTTTGTCTTTATGCTCAATATAGTCTCAACTATCTCATTCTCATCAACAAGTGTAAAGTGAAAGCTATTATTTACCTGCGGTAGTACATTATTTTTATAAAAGTCTAAGACTTCTGGTTTAGGCGAATGAGATTTGGTGGAGGCGCTCACAAAATGTTTGTTCATCTCATTCACATCATTCAAGTATGGTGGAATCTCACGTTGTTTCTTTTTAACTATATTGAGTTTTCTCAATTCTGACCAACCTTGGGTTGCGCTACACCCTTCAAATTTTTGAGCCATATAGGCTTTTTTCTCACTTCTCACGGCGGTAGTTGTAAAGTTTCGTAATTGTTTGTAGTACTCATACGCATTTGGACTTTTCGTCTCCCTGAAAACCCTTAGTGCCTTCTTTCGAAGTTTTTGCAGCAATTTTACATTATCGGTTATCCACGGCGCATATGAGCGGTGCCCCCTGTCCTTAAACTTTCTCACTGGAGCATGCCTATCAAAGATACCCAACACACAAGAATTTAGAAAGCTTATTTTGTCATCAATACTTGCCAAATAGAAAAGATTATTTAGTGGAAGCTGTCCGAGATCCCTCTGAAACGCCTCAAAATTGATTCGTTTCAGAGCTCTATAAAAAAAGGTCCTTGGTTCTGACACCGACCTGCCAGTGAGAAATTTGAAACTTACTGTGAAATGGTCTGAAATTCCACCATCCAACACTCCCGCATCACTCAAATCGTCCAAATTTGTGAACACTAAATCTAACAGTGAAATACAATTTAAAGATACTCGTGTGGGCACCTTTATTATCTGTTTCATATCATAAGAAAGAAATATATTCTCCAACTGTGCTGGTGAACCCATATTCACATCTAACATGTTGATATTAAAATCGCCCAAGCAAACTAGGTTATCATATTCTGTAAAAATATTACTTACAAGATCCTCTATATGAGAAAAAAACCGCTGTATGTCCGAATTTGGAGGTCTATAAACAACACCAATGATATAAATTTGGTTCTCAATGATAGCTTTAATCCACATATACTCCATGAAGTCATGTGACCCAGCAAGCAAAATATCACCCTCCATGCCATTTCTGAGATAAATACCCACTCCACCACCACGGCGATTAACCCTATTCTGATTAAAGAATCCATATCCTCCGATAGAAACCGTATCCTTCACAGCATCATCGGTCAACCAAGTCTCTGTAACCGCCACAATATCAAAACCCTCCTGCAATACATGATCCTGAAATGGTCCAAAATTTGCTACCAATGACCTTACGTTTATATGTGCAATATGCAATTTCATGTTCTGGTTACAGTGAAAAATAAAACAAAAAAGAAAACAGGAAGAAGAGAGCAATTAAGCCCCAAAAAAGCCCTGAACAGTTGTGAAAAAAAGCATACAATCCAATCCTACATGTCCCGACTATCAAGTAATATTTATTCTTTTACGATCTGCAGAGTGAATATACCATTAGAACTTACAAAACTTAATGAGTACAAAATGGAAAAATAATTAGCATCGAGTACATACAGTTTTAAGAGTTTTCAAAGATATCTTTCTCATTTTCAATACGTCGTGACCGACCATCAACTCTACCGTAAATGTTCCCATTGAGGCACCAAACATTTTTTCCACCTAACTCCTTTACAGCAATCTTGTACAGCCTCAGTCTATTTTGAGTAAGATCTTCCTTCATAGTTATCCCTGTATTCTTCAGAAATTTACGATTTTTTAGTAAACAAAGGCGTGTGTTTACGTTGCGAAACTGAACCAAAACAGCTGGCGGTCTATCATGTTTATCGTTTTTAGAAGCGACTCTGTGACAGTTTTCAACATCATTATAATCTATTCTCATATTCATTTTTTCATGGATAGTTTTCTGAATCTTATGAAATAGATCTTCATTATTTTCCTTTTTTACGCCGAATATACGAATATTGCGATTCCTATTGTATTGTTCCTGGGTGTCCATGCTCTTTTTCAAGTTGTCATTTTCATGCCTCAATGATTCGACTTCCGCGGTGAGATTTATAACATTTTCCTCAATTTTCCTAAAACGGTCATTGAATCTTTCCTCCATCTTCGCCAAAATAGACTCGATGAGTTTATTCTGGAATTCTTCACTGAGAATGGTGAGCGTGATCTGCTCAGATACATTCTTACGAATATCTTCAATGTCGTTACGAAGTAATACCATTTTGTATATGTGATCCGTGTAAAAAACTATAATTATCGAAATATACTATAATCTATCTACAATATTCAGTTCACAACCACTGACTAGCTATTTCCTTCGATTCTGCAGAATATCAATAATTCGCGGGACAGCGGGAATAAACACGTCTTACTCGTTTGACATGTCAACAACGTCTGTTCAAGTTAGACAGAATAGATATACGTCCATAATTGTCAATATTTTTTTTATATCTTTTTTTATGTGGATTTCACTAATGCTCCTTTCAATTTGTGTGGGTATATTCCTGCTTGTAGCATCTGGATGATAATGTCAGATGATGGTTCAGTTATTATTGATGCACGGTTTTTCGAATGTTTTATGGCTACTTCATTAACTCCAACAGAGCTTTCATTTTTCAATTGTAGTATACAAAGTGGCCACTTTTTCAATGGGATTGTATTGGTAACTTTTAAACCATAAGAGTAAGAAGGTCGGTCAAATGGAGAAAAAGTAGCATTCATAGAAGCATTATCAAGCAGTTCAAACAAATCGAGATTATCAGGGCCGGTTATTGAGATATCATAAGAAGAGTAAATTGTGATATTCTGTTTTTTTTCCCACTTAATTTCAAATATTATCAAAAAATTTTACGGGAATTTTTTATTCGACAGTTAATTGTCCTCACATTGACATAATCAGATTTCTTATACAACGTTCCGTCTCTCTGGGCCACCTTATTTTTTTCGATAAGCACCTGCATATTTTATGACTCTTTTCGAAATAACTTTCAATGCTGAATTCAACGATATACCATACAATGTCATTCAAAGTTGATTTCACAAAATGGTGGACATTTCGAACACTCATTTTTTTCGAATAATCATTTGATATGTCTTTCATTGAATGATAGTTTCGTTTGATTGTAACGAATTAGGTTTTCCACCTCTTGAAATTTTCGAATTATTATTACGTAACTGAATCGAAACAAGTAATAATTATTTACTTATTTCAAGAAGTAAAAAACCTAATTCATAATAATAAAAGGTAACGATCATTCAATGAAAGACAAATGAAATGATTATTCAAAAGTAAATGATGAAAACTGATGAAGTGTTCGAAATATCCACCATTTTGTAAAATCAACTTTGAATGAAATTGTATGATATATCGTTGAATTCAGCGTTGAAAGTTATTTCGAAAAGTGTCATACAATATGCAGGTCCATATTGAAAAAAATGAGGTTGAGGGTAGCCTAGAAAGTAAGACACGTTGGATACGAAATCTGATTATGTCATTTTGAGGATAATTAACTGTCAAATAAAAAATTACTATAACATTTTTCGATAGTATCTATATTAATAAAAGGCGATCTATGGTTGGTTCAAAACTTCGAAATGCCATATTGTTCAAACGATCGCACCAAATTCGACAATTTTTTTTTGTTGTGTTTATTATTGTTAGGGCAAGGTTTATATATCAAAATATTCCCAAAAAAATCCTACAGAAAAGAAAAAAAGACATTCCTTTTTCTCGAGCAATCATAGAGAACTTATGTAGGTTTTGACAATTGGACAAAGGAGGTTAGTTTTTCTTCCACAGAATCGCATGTCAAGTGAATAGTTAAAAGTGCAGTAGGTCTCACCACAGAATACCTAACAACGGTATGAGAATATTCTATGGGGATTAATAGTGGTAGAACGAAGTTCCACGGTATTAAATAGAAATGCAATAATAAAATAGAACGAGAGAAATGGACTCGCTATTTTCGATAAAATAGAACGTTGTGAAGTTATAAGCCATGAAGTAGTCTGGCAATGGTGGATTTAATTTTCTTGAAGGGTAGGAAATTCAGAAATGGTATAGACTAGACTAGAGTATGAATGGCGATGTATACAATTATTGTGTAATTTGCATAGAACTTATAATAACATGGAAGGCTATTATCAGATCAAGTTGGTGGAACAGTGAATTTTTACCGGAATGTAAAGTAAATCGGATTGTGACGATCAGCATCAATCGTGAATTGTCCATTTTCATCTTTTCTCTATATTTTTGAAATGTTTTTGATTTATGTTTGGGTAATAAATATATTTGCGGAAATAACAAAATTGCCCATAATTAGTAATTGACATATTATTTTTGTATTTCTGTTTTGTGTGACAGCTCATATCCATGGTTTGACAGATGACGTTTGACAGATGACATTTGACAGATGACGTTTGACAGATGACATTTGACAGATGACGTTTGACAGATGACGTTTGACAGATGACATTTTACAGATGACGTTTGACAAATGACGTTTGACAGATGACGTTGGACAGATGACATTTGACAGATGACGTTTGACAGATGACATTTGACAGATGACAGTTGACAGATGACATTTGACAGAACTCTTATTATGCCTAATTTATCTCCTGCTTGAAAAAATAGCAATGGTAAGTTTATACAACTTTAACGGGGGTTTCACAAAGCATATCACCGGTGATCAGAGCTTGATCTAGAATACTCGATTTGACAGTTCAGAAATCTAACCAAGCCGTTGATCTTCGATCACTGGTGATTACGTTGTGAAATCTACTGTAAGTATAGGCACGACCTTCTTAAGATAAAGATGGCTATGGTATAGGTATTATTTAGGCGAAACAAAGTTCGCCGGGCCAGCTAGTTTGAAATAAAGTGCGAAAAAAAAATCAAAATGGCAGAATTTACTTTTCTTATGATATCTCAATAACCGGCCCTGATAATCTTGATTTGTTTGAACTACTTGACAATGCTTCGATGAATGCTACTTTTTCCTCATTTGACCGACCTTCTAACTCTTATGGTTTAAAAGTTACTAATACAATCTCACTTAAAAATTGGCCACTCTGTATCTACTGCTTCATACCTCAATATAAAGATGCTGTGTTTGAAATGAATCATATTGTCTAATGACTCCATTGCAATAAGAGATAATTCCTATTCAGTTATAATTTTCAATGTTTTTGATTTGATATATCTTCGAAGTGCTTCGGATTCTAAATTCAGAGAATTGTTTGATTTACTTGCACAGCTTTTTTTGGTACCATACAAATTTTGGTGTGTTGAATACCTGAAAGCCTACGGAATCAAGGCATATCACATCTATTTGTTAATAATTGATAGAATATCTTCAACTGCTCTGTTAATTTTTTTTGTCAATTTCCAAACCTTCAGATGTTTAATTATTGTTTAGTGAAACCTTGAAATTTATTTTTGTATATTCGCTTTCTTACAACTCATTCAAATATATACCTACATAGCAATTTGGACGAGTCATGTGTAGAGGATTTACTATGATTTTCGCGACACGTTTTCTAGAACTTTCTACGAGTCCTGAATGGAAATTTTTTTAAACAGGTGATAACGTATCGATAGAAACTCAGCGTTTTAAGGCAGAGCGCTATAATATAACAATAGGTATATTAGTGAGCTACCGGATACTAGAGGGGAACTTCCTTCTCGCCAATAGTCTAAATGCACGCGTTAAATTATTCAAAGCCAGCCAACAAGTGTAACTGCATGGAATCTAGAAAGTGAATTATGTCATTGTCATCATTTCAAGTTTGTTGATGACAGCATTCTCTGACTTCTCTTTCAAATATATTCTCAATCTACTTCAGACCCATATTTCGAATTTTTACAGCTGCCAATTTTTTTCCTATTCGGTAATTGAATTGAAAAATGCTGATCTACCTAAAAGATAGATCTATCTACAAAGTTGATCTGCTGGCACACTAGTCTAGGACTATAGCAGCCGGAGTACCGAACAATAGGAAAACACAATCTTCCACCTGTTTCTCGATATTCTTTACAGTAGCGCTACGTAGGGGAAAAGTCATAGGAAACTTGGAAAATTCTTCAAACACTACCAAGATGTAAGTGTAACCACAAGATGATCTCGAAAAAGGTCCCTGTAGATCTAGTGAGATAACCTGCCAAGGTTTATCAGGCATAGGTCGTCTAGACAAATATCCATAAGCCTTCTTTGGTTCACACTTATATTGTGCGCAACTATGACAGTTTTTCACATACTTTGTGATATCATGACGCATTTTGGCCAGTAGTAGTGTTGTCTGACACGGTTAAATGTTTTGAAAGTATCTGTATGTCCAGAAGCGGGACTGTCATGCGAGTCCTTGATAATCTGCACTCGTCGTTCTTTTGGAACTAAGTCATCCCAAACAGATTCATCATTTTCAAAAGAAGTGAAAATCGTTGGCACATACTTGTACAATTTGTTCAATTCAACTCGAAATTTTGGATATTTCAAGGGTTTTTTTCTACCGAATCTAAAATTTTATTGTACCATTTATCATTCGAATCCGGCAAAACTGCAGAAATATTCACATCGTCAGCTATCGGGATTGATCGAGACAACAAATCGGGTATAACCATTTCCCGACCTTTCCGATGTATTATGTCGAAATCCCAAGGTTGCATTCGCAGAGACCAACGAGCCAACCTTCACGACACGTCTTTTATTTTATTTAGCCAAAGTGAACTATAGTGGTCAGTGATGACCGTGAATTTTGTGCCATCCAAGTAAGGTCGTAGTTTTTCTATAGCCCAAAATACTGCCAAACACTCTCGATCGGTTGTCGAGTAAGCTCTTTCCTGACGGGATAAACTTCTGCTTACGAAACACACAACCTTCTCAACATCCGTATTAAGTTGTGTTAGAACACCCCCCAGACCATAGCCTGACGCATCTGTCTGGACTGAGAATGGTAAATCGAAACGTGGACTACTTAGCACAGGAGCAGAGATCAGCAAATTTTTAATTTCTTTGGATGCTATTCCACATTCATTTGACCAGAAGAACTGAGCTCTCTTTTTCAATGAAGCTGCAATAGGTGCTATTAGTGTGGACAAATCAGGAATGAAACGTCTGTATCAACTAACCATTCCCAATAGAGATCTCATCTCTTTCAGACTAGTTGGAGGCTTCTGGTCCAAAATGGCGCTCACTTTTTCCGGGTCCACATTGATACCATCACGATTCACAACCATTTCAAGGTATCGAAGTCCTTGCAAGCAAAATTTGCACTTATCTCAACGCAGAGTTAGACCAGCAGTGGTTAGACGATTGAATTCATTGAGCACTTTTATGTGAGTCTCAAAATCAGGAGTTTTGATTATGACGTCATCAAAACAAAAACGTATGGTTCCAACTCTGGTCCCAAAACTTTGTCAATTAGACGTTGCCACCTTGCCGGAGCATTGTGGAGACCAAATGGTAGTCTTCTAAAATGAAATTGCCCACGGCCAGGAATTGAGAATGCGGTGTGTTGACGACTGTCTTCCTCTGTCTCGATTTGCCAATAAGCGCTTTTGATGTCCAGCGATGCTAATTACCTGGAATCACCAAGTCTGTCGAATATTAAGTTCATGAATGGAAAAGATCAGAGTCTCTTTTGTGACCTTATTTAGCTGCCGAAAGTCCACATAAAATCTGTAAAACCCATCCTTCTTAGGTACCATCAGAACTGGGCTGGATCAAGGGCTATCCGATTTTTCAATAATTCCCTCCTTCAGCATGTACTTAACCTCCTTGTAAATACGTTCCTGCATGATAGGATTGACCCTGTAGCTTCTATGCCTGATTGGAGGTGCACCGGTCTCGATTTTGTGTCTCGCAATACTTGTGCAACCAATACCATTGCCATTTTTTTTAAGGTTGCCTCTATAATAATAATAATATAATAATATAATAATTTTTATTGATCCCTTAAGACACTTACGTGTATAGGACAAGTCAAATATACATACATTTCAACTTTCATTTACAATTTGAGGACAATCTCTGTGAAATTCTGCTACAGAATAATAACATTTTGATGACAATAATATTCTTACTTTGTTCTTAAATGCTAATATGTTGAGAGATCTCATAAATTTAGGAAGGTTATTATACATTTTAATACTCTGGTACATAGGAGATTTCTCAAACTTGTGAGTTCTGTGTTTGGGCACAAGTAAAACATCTTGATTCCTTGTTTTATGATCGTGATTATTAGATAACTTGGCCCATTTCTTTTCATTTTCTTTAGCATATAGCAAACATTTAAATATGTATATACATGGCAGTGATAGTAAATTATTCGCAATAAAAGTTGGTCTGCAAGATGTACGAAAACTAAGGTTGAAAATTCGACGGATGATACGCTTCTGAGCTATGAAGGCTCTGTTGAAGTCAGTGCAGTCACCCCAGAGCAAGATGTTGTAGGAGAGAAAACTGTAAACAATGCTATAATAGACCTGAAGCAACGAGCTGAGTGGCAGCATATCCCTCACTCTGCTGATGGCAAAAAATGAGCTGTTGAGTTTTTTACAGAGCATATCAATATGCGTGGACCAGTTCAGGTTTCTATCAATGTATATGCCCAGGAATTTACTATTTACAGCAGAAGTTATCAAAAGGTCTGAATGATAAATTTCCAAAGTGTCAACAGGATTACTTTTGAATCCAAAGTGAATGCAAACTGTTTTATCAACATTCACTACTACTCTGTTCGACTGACACCAACCAACAAACTGGCTTATAATTGCCTCGCACGCGTAACGAAGCTCCTCGCAACTCCGCGCCGAGACCACAATGGAAGTGTCATCGGCAAAGAGAACCAGCAAAAATGTGGCCAAGTTAATAGGTAAATCGTTTATAAATAATAAGAATAATAGTGGTCCCAGCACGGAACCTTGAGGAACCCCACAATCGACATGAAATTTAGTTGAATAGGTGGAACCAACCTTTACGCGCATAGATCTCTGATTGAGATAACTACGCAGCCAATCAAGAAATATACCCCTGAACCCCAAGCTGTAACATTTACTCAGAATGAATTCGAAAGAAAGCGTATCGAAGGCACAAGACAGATCAAAAAACAAGCCAGCAACTTGTAAGTTGCGATCCATGCACTCATACACGGACTCAATGAAATCAAGTGCAGCCGTTTGTGTTGACCGCCCACTTCTGAAGCCGTGCTGAGCTTGATTGAGTATACTGTATTTGTTCAGATAGTTAGACATTCTAGTAAAAACGACTCTTTCGAAAACTTTTGACAAAACACTCAGGATTGAAATGGGACGGTAGTTGGTGATTACATCCAGGTTTCCGCCCTTGTGTATCGGGATTACCATGGACTCCTTGAGGGTGTTGGGAAATTTACCTGTCGATACTGAAAGGTTGATGACATGGGCAAAGTGCTCACTAATGGTTTCAGAGATGCTTTTCAATATTTTGGTTGAGATGGAATGTAACCCTGTGCATTTCTTGTTTTTTAGATTTTTAATTGCATCAAGGACCTCAAACTTGGTTACTGGATAAAAATAGAAGGTATTATCAACTAAAGGTGTTGTAGTACAAGAAATAGACAAGTTGTCATTATAACAAGCCTTCAATTTAGACTGAGCCATTGTGGTGAAGTGTCTTGCAAACAAGTCAACCAGCACCAAAGGACTATCGCATTCAACTCCATCGATATTGATACAAACTGGGTCGTGTGCACTCACTTTCCTACTAGTGAAGGTATTTACAATATTCCACAAAGTTTTATTCTTGTTATCAGAGTTATCAATAATTGAACTGTAATGTTTCATTTTTGTTGTCTTTATCAGTGAGTTGTGCTGCAGTTTTGCACTTTTGTATTTAATTAAAGTGGATGGTGAACGTACATTTGAATGAAGCCAATATAAATTGATTAAGTTCTGTTTGCTTTGCTTTATTTCCGATGTTAACCAGTTTTTCCGAAAATTGACTGGAAGAATATCTTTCACAGGACAACATACATCCAAATAGTACAGGATTTCATTGCTGAATGCCTCAAAGCACAGGTCAGCATCACTCTCCGAGTGAAGGTCCCCGAAATTACTAACAGATAAGCAGGCAATCAACTTGTTAAGGTTGTTCTGATTTACACTTCTAGTTTCTAGTAGGTATTCTGGACATAGTTCCAACATAGTTCCAACAGCAATGCCTTATGGTCGCTTATATGAGGCTCAAATACAGTACACTTATAATTACAGAGATTGGAACTGGAGATGATATAATCAATCTTAGAAGTGGAAGTGATACCGCTTATATTAGTGTAAACTCTGGTTGCAACTTCAGACGTTTTTTTGAGATTGAAGCAGTCCAACAGTTCGTTAAGATGCTTAGTTTTGGTGCAATTTGTCGAAAGAGAATCGATGTTTAGATCACCACATAATAAAATGAAATCAACATTCAACATACAAGATTGCAAAGAGCAAAACATTCTTTCAATGAACAGATCAATGTCACCTGAGCAAGGTCTATAAACACTTAAGATGCCGAAACTTGCACCACCAATTGTTACCATGATACCACATATTTCTACGTGCATTTCCACAGAAAATTCGGATACTTTGAGTTTTTTTACCTTGAAACCATTTCTCGTATATATCATAGATCCACCATGTTCCCTCGAAGAGCGGCAGGAATAGTCAGACACCGTATAACCTGGTAATACCATGGACTCAACGCTATCAAACTTACACCAATGCTCCGAGACACTGAGCACATCAGGATGTTTTTCCTCCAACAGCACCTCCAAACTATTCAGTTTATTTGAAACACACTGAACATTCAGCTGCATTACACCAAAAATGACATCTTGAGAAATATGATCTGCGGCAGACTTTAATTCATTTGCGGCCGCTGGATTTTGCGATGATGGAAAAAATGATGAACATTTACTTTGTTCGGCCAGTTTGCACTGTCTAGTGCTTTCTCATATTCCGAGCTCGGAATCGAAACCTTGAATGAAGCGTAGTGATCCGGATAACGTGATACCAATTTTTCACAGATGACGTTTGAAAATTTTGGTTTTAAAAAATTTAGCAAATTATCTTCAGTTGTATCCGGCTTCAGATTGGACACATGGAGGGCTTTGTATCTATCCAATCCTTCTACCGAGGTAGAACCAGTAGAACTACCAACAACTAAAGCTTTCCTTTGTTTGCGAATTGGTTTGTGTCTCGGAAGCTTCCATTCAGCTCCATTTACAGGATCAGAGATATTGTTGATGGCATTAACATTCAGATTAGCCGGACAATTTATCATACTTGCATGAACTACGTTATGCTTTTCATTTATAGGTACACTTTTTCGAACATCCCCACAACCCACTTGATCGTTTAATTCGGGCTTAGAGTTGGCAAGATCTTCAGTTGCGGAACGCGTTGGTACCATACTTAAATTCGTAGCTGAACGCTGATGATCCAGTTGCGGTGCTTCCAGATGACACTGATAAACTGCGAGAATATAACTCCTTATCATTGAAACTCCCACATATTAGGTGTGATGACATTTTTTGCTTCCCGAGTATGTTCAATTCTTCATCCTTGATACGAATTTCATTTTCTAGAGAAGAGATTTTGAATTTTAGCAAGGAATTATTCTCCATCAGGATATTGTTTTTCGATTCAAGTTCGAAAATAATTTTGAGTAGTAGATCTTTGCTAGACGATTCGCTAGTTATAGTTTTCGCTGCTGATGCTGCTAAAGGGGATAAATCACCACCGGATCTGTCACTTACAATTGTGTTGGTTATTTCAACATCACAACATTTTTTTATTTTCGAACTACAACCAGGATGGAACGGTTTATAACAAACATTACATTTATAACTATTTTTAACTATTGATTTCTTACAGTACCCACATTGGGGAACTGGTATTTGAAGAGAGACACTCGGATCGACTTCTTTACTCGACGACATGACTTGGAAGCCTATCTGACTGCTCCGTATCAAGATCTGCAGCACCAACGAAAGATGACAATTGGTATTCTGTTTCTGGATCTTCCATAAACTGCCATTCGTCATTGTTCAGATTCGGAATGATCTTCATTTCGCGCCAGAAATTCAATCCCAATATCAAGTTGTGTTTTAGGTCAGGCATAACCAAAACGTCCATTTGATTGATTGATTCACTGACGAACAAGAGATCGGGTTAGCGCTTGGCCTCCCTGTGACACTACGACCAACTTGGGTCTATTGTATCACTCTTTCGTCAGTGGTTCCTCACGAGAATAGGTTCGTGTCCTTTATCAGATTCAGTAGCCGATTTATGAGGTTTTTCGGATTCATTCCTTTTTCTGGGTTGATTTCTCTGAAGATTCTGTGGCGCCTTCTTTCTAGGGCGTCGCATTCAAAGATGATGTGAGAGGCTGCTTCTTCCTTTTCACCGCAAAGTCTGCAATCCACAGCTTCTCCAAGTATTCCTATGGTGTTCAGATATTTCCTGAGACCGCAGTGTCCTGTCAGCAGAACTACTATTATACGTTCTATTTAGATTCAAAAAGTCAGCCGTCAAGGTTTGGCTTATGTGTCCCACCATGACTTTGCTGTGCGTTTGCCCGTCGCTCTGTTCCCAGTGTTGTCAAAGTCTTTGTTTGATCCACTCCTCAATCAGGGTCCTGCATCGGTTTTTGCTGATTCCAAGCACAGGTTCTGGCCCTGTGAATGGCGTTTCAGATGCTTGTCTTGCTAATGGGTCTGCTTTTTCATTGCCCCCTATTCCCTTGTGACCTGGCACCCACATTAAAGTGACCTTGTTGTGTTTTGCCAGCTCCTGAAGGTCCTAGAGGCATTCCCAGACGAGTCTAGACTTTATCTGTATCGAGTCGAGGGCTTTGATGGCGCTCTGGCTGTCAGAGAGAATGTGGATGTGTTTTCTTTGGTAGCCACTTTCCAGGTTCTTCTGTATGTATATTCTAATGGCATGTGTTTCAGCTTGAAATATCGTGGAAATATTCTTGGCCTCACTCCATATATTCCCGCTCCTGTTTCTTCATCTGTCTTTGAACCGTCTGAAAAAAATCCATTAGTTTTATCTTACCTTCCAAACAAAGTGGAATCTGAACAGTACCCAATGTTTTAAATTTTTGGCCACTGGCCACTGTATATTCAACATATATATATTCATACTCAATTTTGGAAATTATTTAACAAACTCAAATTCATGAGTGTTCTGTTAGCGCCAGAGTCCAGTAAGCCGAAATATTTAACATTAAGGTAAGGTCTACGATCATCCTTATGATGACTTAGTCTTAAACTACTTTATTCTTACTTTTAATCGAAAAATCGCCATTTGCGAAAACCCATCAGTTTGACGATCAATTAACGGCGAGTTTGGTTGTTTCCCGAACGTTTACAATTGGGAAAATTGAACTTCGTAACATCTGGAGTTCCGCATTCAAAGCAATGTTCACGTTTTGCAGTTTGACAGCTTTTTGCCAAATGGCACTAACTACCACAGACCCAACACTTCTGAATATTTCTGGAAGATGTGGTAGCACATCGGCTTTCAACACTCCAAGGTACGGTGGTATCCACGTAAGCTGTATCTGGTTCAACGTCATCTCTACTACGTTTTGTTGGTTTGTAAGATTCGACAAAACATTTGCTTCTTTCAATTCTTTGCATATCTCTAGTAACTCACTTTCTGAGGTAACATCTGTGAGACTCAATTTTTCCTGATAAAATGGAGCTAAATTCCGCATCAGAATATTCAGTCTGAAGGAAGCTGAGGGTGGGACCGCTAGACGAGAAAACATGCTATCCATTATGGATAGATACAACCCAATGCTTTCAACTTTACCCTGAGTCCTCCGACGAATTTCCGCAAGCAATCTATCTTCATAGTCAAACGGTAAAGATTCTTCCCTGAGCTTTATCTGAAGCTCTTCCCAACTTTCAATATTTGTATTAATAAGCCTGAACCAATAAAGACATTTTCCCGCGAATAAATCTACAGCCGAATTGAAAAGTTGTTTGTGACTAACATTTCTTGCCAAACACAATTCCTCAACGCGTTCAATGAATGAATTTTGAACATTTTGAAACTGGTACTGATCCTTATGGAAACTGCGTTCTTTGAAAATTTTCACCTTAGCTGGGCTAGATGTACTAGCAGGATGACCAAAATCTGATACAGAACTATCTGAAGAGGAGCAAGAATCATCAGAATCTTTAGGATCGGCTTTATTATTCAGTTTCTGCCGCAATTCAAAAATATCTGTAATAAGATCACCACGTTTATTCAATTTACTAGTATCTGCCGATTGTATTCTATTAGTCCGACCCAACAAATGATGAATCTTAGTCAACAATTTATCATATTCTGAATATGTCTCATCTCCCTCGAAAACAGTGATTGCACTTTCAATTTCAACTATCTTTGCCGAAATATGAGCAATTTCATCTTCAATATCCAAAGAGTATGGGTGATAACTCAAAGGTTTACCTTTCTTTTCTAAATGTAATACAGTTTTCAAACATTTCCGCATTTGTTCAACCTGTTCAGTCTTTTGAAAATCTCTCACACCAAGTTCATAAGTCAATTCATCTTTCGATAAACGATTTATACTTAACCTATAATAAGAATTATTTGCCATTGTCAACAATCAATCGAAAAAAATGTCAAATAAAATCAATTAAATCAATAGGTAACCAGAATAAAGCTGGGAAAAAACAATATCAAATATCAAGAAATATTATTCGTAAATGTCAACAATAAGTATTCACACAAAAGTAAAAAAAAGCAAGATAAATCACAATTCACATCTATTAGGCAACCAAAAACTCAAAAATCGATACTTCAGATCAGCTAATTTTTGGATGCCCCACATTGGGCACCAAACTTGTAACGTACAATTTGAAACACAAACGTTAAGTGAATTTAAGGGCGCCGTTAGCTCATTTGAGTATTTTCACTCGCGCGACTCCCGATGATGGGGGGGCTTTTAGGAGGGGCTGGACGTGACGAAGAGGTATTCATTCATTATTGAGAGGAGATTAAGTAGGAAAAGAGTGTTAAGATTTTTAGAGAGAGGTGAAAGTAGCGTAGGAATTTTTTTTGTTTGGTAGAATTTGTGGTTTGAAAAAGAAAAGTTTCGAGAATTGTTGAATTTAGTGAAAGATTAAAGACGTGAATCCGAATTTTTATTCCGTATTCCGGACCATTGTTGTGTTTATTTTGTGCAAAATTATTTTCCTACTCGAACTACGTGTTATTTCCATTTTTATTTGTAACATCCCCGTGAAAGAAAACCGGATCTGCTCGAAGCTACGTCCGGGCCAGCGCAGCGGTACGCTAACAGGCGGTTGAATGTTTCGGTTCAAGGTCGCCCGGTCCCTCGGTCCTTTGGGAATTTTCGTGAATTTCGACTTGTCTCTCCGCTTATTTGGAAGTGTTCACCCCTTATTTCTTCAGCGCATTAGTTTGATCGTACCCCCTCGTGGTGGACACCCAATCGGTGCGATCGGCTATAGCTGTTGGGGTCGTTCTGGGGTGGAGCGCGGCCTGTGAGCTTCGTGACTCGTCACGACATTTTGGCGGATGCGCCGCGCTGTTTTCCGGTTTCCCGTGAATTTTGGCTCGTTGGCACATTAGTTGGGTCACACGGCGCGCGGTGCAACCCAGTTGTTGTGGCTGGCTATTTGCTAGGGGGCATTCTGGAGCAACACACAACCTGTGAGCTTCGCGACTTGTCACGACATTGGCGGATGCGCCGCGTTGTTTTCCGGTTTCTTGTGAATTTTGGTTTGTCCCGTCGCTTGTTGGGCAGTGTTGGGTCGATTGTTTCTTCAGCACATTAGTTGGGCCACACGGCGCGCGGTGCAACCCAGTTGTTGTGGCTGGCGATTTGCTGGGGGTATTTTGGGGCAACACAACTTGTGAGTTTCGCGACTGATCAAGACATTTTGGCGGATGCGCCGATCACTCCGACCAATCGAATCCTCGGTTATCTTTCCAACCGCTAATTAATCGTTCGAGTAGGAAATATAGTAGTGTTGTCTTTTCCCACGATCATCCAGAAATACAGTTGTGGTTCGGAAACCGTAGCCCGTTTCATTTTTCCATAGTAAGTATTTTTCGATTTACATGCTCACTGCTTTGCTCCTTCACGGCTGCTTTGTATGCTCTCATTGTTCATTTGTTATAATCAGATTGTCTTTTTCTATCACCGCATATTTTCCGTCTGTCTCACATGCTCACCCCGTTAACCCGCAACCGTTTTCATCTCTTTTCATGATATCAGTAAGGCTTTTGTAACTTTCATACTTGCATTTTAATTGTTCAATAATTGATCTTGTTACGCCTCGAATTCCTTTTTAATCAAATAAAGGAATTGGGGCAAATGAATGTTCTTATTCAAAATCTCAGGAGGTGGGTAAATAATATTAATAATAGTGTGAAGGTGATTCTTTCTAATCTCGGTTTATTTATCTTCAGAACAGTTTAATTGAAGTAATGTGATGGTCAAAATCAATATTTAAGAAAATTCAAATACACAGTGCACTCAAATAAATTGGCCAAGTAATTAAGGTACCATATAGACGTCTATATTCGTACTTACAGTTATTGAGTTTCTTGTGAAGATTTCAAGAATAAATGAAGACCAACGGAGGATGGTGATTGTTAGCTTCAGCCCTGGGACTAGGAGCCCCTCTTGAAGGTAAGTAAGTACTGTATGATGTATCCAATAATGAAGTAATCGGTATTCTCTTTAGGTAGGTCACCGTTGACAAGCTTACGAATGAAGATGGTACGGAGAGCTAATAGTTCCAGAGATGGCAAATTGTTAAGGAACAAGAAGTTGCTCGTACGGTCCAAAATGATCCGAGGAATACCATACATCCAAAATGTAAATGTCGATGTAATAAAAGTAATGTTGGTAATCGAAGTGAAGTTGAAAGTGACTTCAAAATTAAAATTGAAAGGCCTAAAAAGAAATACGCTATTGTTAATTTGACCTCTCCTCCAGTATATTTGTCTTACCTAAGATGTAATGCGGCCTCAGGTTATTTTCCACCTTGTGAAAAAAATATTTTTCGAAACAAGTGTTTCCGCAGTTTAGTCCTCGATCCCCAATCTGAGTCAATTTGAAATCTCCAAACTATTCAGAGCTGAACTCGGATAAACACTTTTTAATCTATTGAAAATCCGTCTATAACGATTTTTCGATCCTTCTCAAATCACGCTGATTCCACAAAATGCTACAAAACGGCGAATCGTTATCTAAAACCTGATCTCTGGCTTTTTTCTTCATTAATTTTCCTTGTCTTAATTCGACGCTCCTTCTTTCTTTTATTCAGGAGTAGATAAAGCTCAGAGTAGTTTTGATGATTTGACAGATTAGGAGGAGGAGCCAAATGAACCACAAGTTCAACCTGATTGGTTAGATGATTCATCTTTTATTCTATGACAACTAATTTGAATCGAATTGATTTAAATTACTGATCAATTGTAGTTTTTTCAATGAATAAACAACCGTTCCAATATTTGTTTTTGTTCTGTAACAATCTTTAGAAACAGTTTAGTACTTTGATTTTGGGTGTCGCATACATTATTCAGTTGAGTTTACATTGTATTACATTTCAGTTTCACATTATAGTTGTTTAAGGTTTTACTTATTACAGCAACAGCTGGAAATATTTAATAAAGAACATACTCATCAATCGCTAACACCTTAGATTGAGCCGAACCCTTCTCCAACTGTCTAAAAGCTACCCAGGCAGTGGCTCGAAGTGAAACTTTTCATAAAGGAGTCACAACCTTTTAAAACCCATTGTGGCTGGCGCCCGAGCGATTATATTTCCGCCGACAATAGCCAATAGGTAAAGAAAGCCTGTCACAGTGGTGATAGATTCAAATGTTGAAGAATCACTGCAGTAGGTACAGATATATGGGGTCTCAATATTCGAAACACTTAGATGAGAATTTTCTGAAATCCTTATTCAAAGGGTTACTTCCAACGAAGTTATTTTCACTAACTTCCCAAAACCAAAACGTAACTTTCGACGAAAATTCTCATATCTCAGATTCAATTTTCCAACAAAATTATCTTTATTCGTCGGCTATCATCCAAAAACTGGTTTCCTAGCATTCGCTCGGTCAGATAACCACGAGAAAAACAGACCCCACATTTTTCTTCGAATTCACGTGTTTCATTCACGTTCGCTCGGTTTCAGAAATTCGGGTTATAATATTGACGTATCAGACCATAGAAATCATAATATACAGGGTGTCCCACGGTCGAGTGCCTATTAGACGTTTCTGGAGAACTGGACATATTTGAATTCCGAAAATTGGGATTATCATATTGTTGGAAATTCTCTACAGACCTAAAATATTTTCGGAGCCTGAGCACTTCCGGTTATACCAGGAGTGGAAATAAATTTGTTCAAAAAATATTTTTTTCAATATTTTCATTTCTGATATGATTGAGTATTCAATGCTGAAAACATTTCTGTTGAAACCATTGTATTCATTCAAATAGTTTTCAAAATATCGAAAAAAAAACCTGAAAAAATGTCAAATATTCATAGTCAGTGTTATGTCCATTATTCTTATTCTGAACATTCCGAGTGTAAACCGTTATCACAACGTCAAAGTAGAAGAATGTGAAAAGGTCATGCATCTTTTGAATTTCATAAATATCATCACAGGGTGTTTCAAATTTTGTGTCGAAAACTGTGATCGAAAATTGGCCATAACTTCTGTTTTTCAAATTAGAACCCTATTTTTTTATGATTGCGTTGGATTCTGCGGAGAAAAATAGTGATAGCACCCTCAGATGTTCTTGCTCCTAAATTCAGTAATTGCCGAGATATTTGAGCTTTTCTGGATTTATGTTGTACGTAGAGTCAAATTCATCGAATCTGAAGAGATTCGATGAATATTCTTATAAAACCATAGTAACAACTTATAATTGGACCTGTCACCTGTGAATTATTAATGGAATCATTTATCTTCTATGGTCACAGAATATTCTCATGCCAGCAGATTCGATGACTATTCTTATGAAACCATAGTTACCATTGAAGTAAAATCGAGAAGTAAGGTTAAGGCCTAAAATGAGAGCTGACACTTGTGAATTATTAATGGGATAATTTATCTTCTTTGGTCACAGAATTTTCTCATGCCAAAGATAAGATGAATTTGACTCTACGTATAACATGAATTCAGAAAAGCTCAAATATCTCGGGAATTACTGAATTTAGGAGCAAGAGCATCTGAGAATGCTATTATTATTTTTCTTCGCAGAATCTAACGCAATCATAAAAAAATAGGGTTCCAATTTGAAAAACAGAAGTTATGGCCAATTTTCGATCACTGTTTTTGACACAAAATTTGAAACACCCTGTGATGATATTTATGAAATTCAAAAGATGCATGACCTTTACACATTCTTCTACTTTGACGTTGTGAGAACGGTTTACACTCGGGATTTTCAGAATAATAATAATGAACATAACACTGACGATGAATATTTGACATTTTTTCAGGTTTTTTTTCGATATTTCGAAAACTATTCGGATGAATACAATGGTTTCAACAGAAATGTATTCAGAATTGAATACTCAATCATATCAGGAACGAAAATATTGAAAAAAATATGTTTTCAACAAATTTATTTCCACTTCCGGTATAACCGGAAGCGCTCAAGCTCCAAAAATATTTTTGGTCTCTAGAGAATTTCCAACAATATCATAATACCAATTTTCGGATTTCAAATATGTCCAGTTTTCCAGAAACGTCTAATAGGCACTCGACCGTGGGACACCCTGATATACTAAATCCCTAAATATTTTGTCGGTCCTATTTTGAGTTCAATATAATTAAACAATAAAAATATTCCATTGAGTAACAAACTTATTTTATAGCTCATGCGCGACTTCCTACGACTATTAGACACATTAATATCATAAGTGAATTGCAATATTTGTGGAATTGCTGAGAAAATTATAGCAGTAATGTAGCAGGTTTTACTGAAAACATATAGACCGTACAACACCGCTTTTTCTTCCTCACGGCAAATGACTTTGAAATGACCTCAGGCTCAGTGAAAGTTTAGGCAGGGACGGTTTCAGTCACAGTTTACTGGTGCTTTAGTTCCTATATAACAGTATTGTAAACACTATAAACTGTTATTTTCGTGTTTGATATTCTTCGTGTGCATTTTGGTTTTGTTGTGTGTTATGTTCGATTTGGATTTTTTCGTATCAGATAAACAATGAACTGTATAGTGTTGTGGTGTGATAACAAAGGGAAGATTCCCGGAATTAGTTATTTTGGGTACGTATTTAATAAGTTTTTGTATTTTTGTTGTATAAACTCTACGTTACTCAAGGACCTTATCATTTTCAGCTTGACAAAAAAGAGGCATGATGGATGTCGGCTTTGGGAAGGAATCCCATCGTAGAACATTTGAGTGAGAAGTATGTAATATGTTGCAAACTTTTTTCTTCAGAAGATATGTAGAGAAGACAAAAGAATCCAGTTGAGACCTAATGCAGTTCCAAAACTGTATTTACGAAAATGTGATCATATCATTCAACAAGGAAGGTAGGAAACTCACTATTGCTGAAAATATTCTGCCACTTGATCATTAGCTGAAAATAATTCATATTTGTAACTACAATCCCAATGATCCTTGAAGGGATCTGCAGAGGTGGAATAAATATGAATCAGACAATACCTATACATCCATTTTTTACTGTATAAGGTTTTGGATGATGCCCTAATTTGAAATATTCTGAGAAATATGTTATTTTTTCTCATACACTGTAATTTTTTTAAGGCCAGAATGTGTTCTAATTTTTTATTGTATAGTTCCAGGGTCCTACAAAAAAAGCCTCAAAACAGAAATATCCCAATTAATGATTCCTCACAGGAAATTGCTGGAAGTATGGATGAAATGGAAGTATGTTTTTTTGATGGTAAGGAAAATACTCCTGGAGTTACTATTTCTTGCAATGCAGAAAGGTAAGACAATATGAATAATAGAGTCTAGGTTGTTTGAATTGAATTATTTCAGTTATTCCAGAAAGTATTTTTTGTGGAATAGCAATGTGTTTTTTGGAATATGTTGGGAATAAGACCTTCCACAACTTGAGAAATGAGTGTAGAAGGGCAAATTACTACTCTGCTCTCATAAGTTAGTGTCTACCATATTATTTTTCCTTTGTGAAAAAAAATCAGGAATTTGCTTCATACTGAACTTATTTATCTATTGATAAATATTTCTAGTTTTGTATGTAGATATTTCAGGTACTAACATCAATCCCCAGTTTCAAAACTTATACATTTTCCAGAACAATATTGAATTTTCAAACCAAAATCATTTCTATGAATTCAGTTACTAAAGGTGGATTTATACAGCAACTAAAATAAAATAAGAACTTAAATAAAATTAAATAAGAAATAAGAGCAGACAACATAGGTTTATAGAGATCACTGGAATAAAATAAGAAATAAGAATGAACCAATCAAATCGCAGATTTTTTGACAATGACTTCCGCCTTTTATTCAAGGCGATAATCGCAGTACTTGTCATCAATAACAACATCGCTCCCATCATGATTTCCTGGTCATCCATATTAAATATAATTATCAACAATGATTAAAAAAAATATTCATTAAGTTTTAGGTTAGAAAACTAGAACTTATCAAAAGTGTCAATACGGAAAAGATTGGGGAGTGGATTTGGGTCATGCGCACTATCATTTTCCAAATAAAATAAGCGAAAAAGATAAAAGTTGACCATCTCTTATTCTTATTCTTATTCCTTATTTTAGCTTATTTCCTGTATAAACGCTGTCATTGAAATGCATGAAGTGAACATTCTTATTTTATTTTATTTTAGTTCTTATTTTATTTTAGTTGCTGTATAAATCCACCTTAACTTCACAAATTGTAATATTATGTCAACTTCTAAAGTAAAGTTCGAAGTTGTATGACTTTCACCAAATTATCAATATATCCAATTTGCTAACAGGAATCTTCAGTATCAAATGACAATCTAACACGAGTAATACTTTGAGATAAAAACAATCATTTTATTTCAGGTCACCCATTAGTTTCACCACTTCCTCTACAGATTCTCCTAGAAGTTTGAAAAGTACTCGAGAAGATACCTCAACTGATAGTGAGGGTAATAAGAGAGAAACAAAAATGATTAGACGAGAGATCAAAATCCGACAACTATTAATTAGTATAATTATAATTAAATTAAACTTTGAACAACAAATGTTCCCATAAAAATCTATATAAAACCTATTGAAAACCATATCTTTTATCACACAGTATTAAAAAAAAACATTCCTACCTGAAAATTTACTATTATGTATTAATTTAATATTATAGATGTGAAAAACTGTAGGTTTTTTTATATGATAAGCTGGAGAAACTTATCACAACAAGAAATTTGATCCAAATCATTAGAGCTATTTTTAGAGATATATTTAATTATTAATTTTTCAGTGCATCACCTTCAAAACTTCTTCGTCAGCTAAAGGCTGCCAATGTTAGGAAAACTTTGGCCCAAAAAAAATTGAAAAAGATTAAAGTGAAGGCTAGACGTTCGAAAAGAAGAGTTTCAAGTTTAAAACAAGTTTTATGGAATGTGAAGAAAAAAAATTTGCTTTCTGAGAATGGTATTCATCTCATGGAAAAATCTATCGCAGGAGTACAGTTATCCATATTGAAAAGGTCCATGGAAGTTAGGAAGAAAAAATCTCAAGGGAAACAATATAAACATACGTTTGGGAATGACATCAAAAATTTGCTATGACATTACAATTCCTATCATCAAAGGCTTATTTATATGTAAGAAATACTTTTGATGGTGCTCTTTCATATCTTTTGATGTACTCGTTGTAATTGTATGATGTGAAGGGCAATTTCGTTCTAAATTAAATACTGGGGATAAATAACGTATTAGGTTAGATGAGTATCAATACCCAATTAATGAAAACACACTCCCAATTAGTGCATAATTTTGGAAAACATCTGATTACCATAAACAGGTAATAGCAAGTCAATCTTGAGAGATAGATATATGCTATCGCTGACTTTTTTGTAGAACTACTTAAAAGGTACATTTCCGTCATACATTGTATCCACGTAGGTCTTACGGTTTTTGCAGTGCACGTGAAAATAGCTGATTATGGCTTATTTTGTGTGATTATTGAAGTTATAGTAGGTATCCTTAATTTTTCGGGTAAAAAGTATAGCCTATGTCAATCAGGGATAATGTAGCTTTCTAAAGGGTGAAAGAATTTCTGAAATTGGCCCAGTAGTTTTTGAGCCTATTCGTATCAAACACAAAAATACAAATTTTTATAATATTAGTATAGATTTTCTTTTGAGTCCACTGTTTAGATTAGAATGAACTATGTATAAAATTGGATAATATATTTTTGTTTCCAATGCTGTAGTGTCCTTGTCTTGACCTGTTCATTTCCCACTTAAGTATGTAAACTATGTGCACCTTTTCATTCATCATATGAACTGTTAAACATTTATGATTTACGCTTTGCTTTTCATTCGATTGACACATATCTATCCACTCGCACCATGAGATTGGTCCTTTATATAGAAAAAGAACGCAATTCATTATGAAAAATCATGAAATCTTGTGAGTAAACCATCTTTTACTGGATAATTGGAACTCGAAAATAAAATATATTGAAGTAAAACTTTGCAGTTTCATTCAGATATCAGATTGATTTTGGAATATACTTGGAACTCAAAGAGACAAATGACTTGAAGAATGAATGTAGGTATCAGAACTCACCCATGAAACGATGCAGAGTAATGCATTGGAAGATCTCCAATACATTTTCATGTTTCCACTATCTTCAGGAACACGAAGAATAGAACTGTCCTTCAGGGATATATTAGTATATTCTGCTCATTTGATTTTTCTTCTGTACTTTACCAAAAGATATTCGTTGTTTGTTAACCAGAATTTGTCTTCATTGATCCATGAATTATTTTTTATACAAAAACCGGGTTTCTTCAACGCCTGAAGAGGTTTTGGAATAATGAAGGATTTTCAGCTTATTTTTCAGTCGCGGATGATTCCAAATTTACCATTCGAATAACTGTTGAAAATTATCGATATGTTCAGAACAACTAGTGTCGAATACTATTATGAATTGAATAAATTCAACTGCAACAATAGCAGCATAAAATTTCATTGAAGCCGACCCTGTTCAGAAATAACCTAATGGCACACATGCGCATTATGGACCACACCATGGGCGCCCGCAAGGGGGCGCCAGGGGGGGCCATGGCCCCCCCTGAGAATTGTATTGCCTTAACATTTTTCAGCTTAACACCCTCAATATTTCAATAATTTTCATTTTTCTCCCCCTGAGAAAAATTTTGGCCCCCCCTGAGAAAAATTTCTGCGGGCGCCCATGGACCACACTGCAATTTTTACAACACTTTTGTTCAATTGATTTAGCATTCTAGAGTAAGTATATATATATTATGATTTCTATGTATCAGACGGGGTCAAGCAATTAATTGAAATAACAACTAAATAAAAGAATAATGAATTAATGTTCAAAACCGAACTCAACAAGGAAAAGTTATCATAATGTAAGTATTTCAGGCTGAAAATTGTGAACGACTAGGAATTAACTTCATGGAATGATTTCTCTGTGACGAAACTGTGGAATTATCGAGTGTTTGCAAAAGCTATTGTGATGTATTCTTGAATCACCCCGTAACAGTAAATGTTTTGCATACTCCATGAATTCATTCTGAATTCATGGGCGCAACATAAAATTAATCCGGCTTTTCAATTTAAAAAAAAAATGAATTAAGTCATTCTCCACTTTAACGCCCTGTATCTCGAAAACTGTTCATAGTATCGGATTTAGAATTCAAACCTCTGGAGATGTTGTGGAAATCAATATATAGTAAGAAAATAGTTGCATTTGACCGAGGAAATTTTCGAATACAGGGTGTTCCTGTTTTTTGTACTTTTCACAAAATAGAATACCTTCCTATGAATAAACCACCATGAATATTTTGTAGATTAGAGACACACATATGTATGTGGTATTACCTTTCCCAAAAATCAATTCAAAAAGACAGGGTTTCGAATTAATCCTAAAAAAATGATCATGTCTAGTGGTTCTCTCTGTGGAACACCATGTATAAAAATATGCACTGTGCCATATTTTTGTGTCATAATACTAAATCGAAAGAAATATTTCAAAAATATGCTCTCCTGACGTCACAGTAGAAAAAGTGAATTTTGGCAAAGAACTACCGTCATATATTCGTGAATCACCCTTTAAATATGAATATTTTTAATCATACGTAGCCACTAATTTCATTACTATACAGGGTCTTTCACGAGGAACCTCACCCATATTTATACGGGAAACTACTGAACGTATTTTCATGAAATTCAGCACTTATAAGTATTTCAGGATGCTGATGAAATCTAAAATATTTTCAAGGCATAAGCATCTCCGGTTTTTCCGGAAATGACGTCAACTTCCGTTTTTCAAATTAGAACACCATTTTTTTATTGCAGAAATAGATTCCTTAGAAAATTTCAAGTTATTTTGATGTAACATTTTTCAGTTTTGGTTGGAAAATTCTCTCTGAGCGGGAAAATTCGAAAAAAAAATCGAAAATAGAGCTCCGCTGAAACAAGAATAACTTCGAGGTTTTTGGATGGAAAATTTTCATTTTTGGGATTTTTCAAGATGTAAGATCGATGTATCCGCTTTAAAAATAGAAATCGCGATTCATGATACAGGGGGTGAAAAAATCGCTTTCAAAGTTAGGGATGACAAAATCGTGAAAAATCGATTTTTTCAAATTAGAACCCCATTTTTTTATGGAAGATATTGAATCTACGTTAAAAAATAATGTGAGTGTATGCATCACACCCTTGCCCTAAAATGGATATTTTCTGAGTTAATATCCACTGTGTATGCAACAGAAATTCAATCTAACTCTTAATAGTTAAAAATAAATCCGAAAATTTGGGCACTTTTCAACTTTAAAACCCCGTATTTAGAAAACTATCCATAGTATTGGATTGGGTTGGACCCATTGACACTTTTGGTCACTGAGTCGGTTACAACAACATAACAAACTTTCAGAAAATTTGACCGGTCGCCACTTTACATACAAAAAGTGCGTGGTCCTTCGTCAAAAAAATACGAAAAGTTACTGACAAGTTTGCTGTATATTTTAAAGACGCCGTAACTTCTCGGGGTAAACTAATTGTTTGCTACACATGGAAAGATTACTTATATTGATATATATTATACAGAGTGGTTCAACTTGGAAACTTTTGATAAAAATCACCAATTTCTGGAGGAGTTCTGGAGGGAAAAACTAGCCTACATGCTACGAGATCGATTTTTGTGAGAAAATGAATGCCGAAAACCGCACATATAGATATCCTGATTTGTTCGAAAAATACAAGGTGTTTTTCAATTCTGTGCATTTCTGACCCAACCCCGTAACTTGTTTATTTTTGAATATTTATTGTATGTGTGAAAACATTCTTCATACATATTTTTAAAAGGAATCCAATGATGTTCCTAGTTCTTCATTGAAAAATTTGGTTTTGAAGCTATAACATAAACTTGTTTTTTTTATGGACCACCCTATATTATAGTCCTGTTCGAAATGAATTTTTTTTTTCGAATCGAAATAATATTATACTTCTCTTTGAAAACATTCATTTTGTGGCTGTTTTCGAATTATCTTAGATGTATTTTCAAAATCTGGGTTGCCATACTTGAATACAAAACAAAATAGTTCTACATAACAGCTGTTGAAAAGAATGAATTGGTTGGTAATGACTCATAAATTTAATAAAAAATAGAATAACAAGAACCAAAATATTTTCAAACTATTTCCATCATAATTGTAAGAATTGAGAACCATTTAAATCAAAACATTATTGACTTCGCTTCCCAACATTATTGAGAGCATCAATTCTATGGCAGGTATTGAACTGAAGGCAAACTGCTACTCCCAACGCTTCTCGAAAATCACGTTGGCGTTTATATGTTAGGTCCATCATTCTTCCCCAGAGGTAAAAATCTAGAGGCGTAAGATCGGAGGATCTTGCCGCCCAATGAACAAGATCCCGGTTGCCAAGCCAATTATTATCCGAGAATATTTCGTTCAAAAACGCCGTTATGATGTGTGCGTTATGACACGTTGCCCCGTCTCGTTGAACGTATACGTCTCCAATTTGTTGTAATGACGAATCATCCATTATTGGTTCAACAAATTCCCGGAATATTTCCAAATATCGCGGTGCCGTAAGGCTTCCCTTAAACATATAGGGACCGATAAACCTTCTGTAATAGGAGGGATAACTTGGAAGTAATAAAATGAATATCCTTTTTTAAAATTAGGAATTGAACATTTTCTTTTCCGTAAAAATTCACCGGTATTTTCAACACCCATTATTTTATTCGGGAAATCTCCCGAGAGAAAGCGTAATAATTTAATTGATCGATTCAAACTTGGGAAATTCGATACCTCTGCGCCGAGAAATTATTGAATCGTTTATCTATATCTATACAGGATGTCAGGCGAGACGTTAACGATTGAAATTGTTGATTTTCGGTTCAAATTTCGTCTGCAACAGTGAAGATAAGGAAATTATGGTTCCACGAACTCAGCGCTGAGAATATGCTGCGTTTGCTGAGAACCCTGATATTTTTGCGACACAGCATTTTCCCAAACCGATGCATGGGAACTAAGAGGGGTAGGGAAGCAGGAAAGTCTTCAATTTGATTGGTTCATAAAAACAAAGATGGAAGAAATATTGATTTGATTGGTTTTGAAACATCGACGGAAGAAAAACCTTTAATTTGACTGGTTTTTGGAGGAGACGAAGAGGGGAAAATCTTCGACTCGCTCGGGGGGACGAAAACGGCAGTTACTGGTGAAACCTTAACGGCATAGGTTGCCAGTGCTCGCGAATATGGTTCGGGTACTAGGGTAGTACGGTTCGGTACTTGAGTGTTAAGAAGTACGGTTTCAAAGCGGAAATGAAAACAATTAAGGTTGATTTGGAAGTTGCGGAGTAACTGCAGAAGTCTCAAACGGGGAGATTCTGAGTTGACTCGTTTGATATGTGTTTGATACGGTTTTAAGGAAGGTTTAAGAATTAATTTAGTTTCGTAGTTATTCGGAAGACGGCGGTAGGATAACTCATGCATAGTTTTTTGGTTGCTTTCAAAAGTTTTGATAAGTCAGTCTCAAGCTGGGACATATATAAGAAGTGTTAAGTTGAAGTAGTAAAATCTCTAAATTTATTTGGAATTATTTTAGATCGCGTATCGTCGGTATATTCGGGAGTGAAAGTCAATTTGGCGAAACCGTGTGGGTGTCGTGTTTTCGTACTAATCTGTCTGTTTCAGGAAAGAAGCAACGTCGTAGAACATCCTCCTAGTTCATCATTTTTGGGATTATTGGTACAGGAAAAAGGTCAGATAAATTGTTTATGCTTAGCTTATTTTGAGAATTAGTAGACAGCCGCATGCCCGCCCAAAATTATATTTTTAGTCCAGAGTCCTGAAATCTTCTACAAGTCATAGTTTCATAATTTTTTTTGTGTCCTCTTAAAGTGTATTATTATTTTTGTAATCACCCTTAAGTAGTTGAAGGTCTGAGTGGAGTTTTCTGTCGAGAAAACTCAGGTTTATCTGAAAGATCACGAGGAAACCATTGTTGAGTTTCCCCTTGTGAATGTATAGTAAAGTTTAAGAAGGATTGTTTTTCGTCATATCAGTTGGGTATAGAAAATTTACCTTATACTGTAAATTCTTTCGAGATTATTCATGATTATTATGTTTGGGGTTATTTTGACAAACCTTTTTCATTTTTGTTGATGACTTGAATTTATTTTTTTTGATTTGGAATTCACACTGATGTTGATTTAATTTCAATGAATAGATCTGCCTTTGTAATTTAAAGCTAATTTAACAGTTATACTTGATGGGATTAGTTACTGTCGAATTAAGAAATATCTGAACATTTGATAATTTGAATCATTTGATTTAAGTAACACATATCTAATTTGGTGAGAATTTGTTTAGTTTGATTTGGTTTAATATACGTCTTAAATTTAATCTAAAAGGTTTTCATTTACCATCCCTCTCCCTAGAAAATAATTTTAAACACCAAGACCCGACCCAAGTGCGTTGGGCCGATCCCACACTTTCTTCCGTCGGAAGAAAGAACTTCAAAATTTTAATTAACATCTTTTATTTTTCTTTAAGTAATAACACCCTTGATTGGTGGAAAGCCGCTCTTCTGTCCAATCACCAAGAGGGTGTTTTTTACACTTCCTCTAAAAATAACGACCCAAACTTTGGAACTGTATCGACCTTGATTTTGTGTATCCTCTATCATATGTAGATTTTCCGAATTCCAATTGAAGGAAATGTTTCTATTGAAAATACCAGAGCTCCTTTCGCATGCTTCATCTGTCCTTATGATATTGTGTCCAAAGTTTGGGTTCCAGCACATTTTCCTAAATACCATTGGCAGTTCACGCGGTCACGCCGGAATTGTAGGTCATTTGGTAGTAACTTGTGAACTGCTCTTACGGTTTGAATTTTTTTTTAGAATTCGCATTGCAGTAGTCGTTGGAATAACTGTATTCAACTGCATTTTGCAAAGGGAAATATTGGGTTGGAATTGTATTTCCCTCGAAACCGTTAAATCTTCTAACTATCTATCTCTATTCCTGGCTTCGTAAACTTTTGTCCTTGGTTTTGAAAAAAATCGTATTCAACTAGGTTTTTCTGCACTCTATAGTGAACATATCCCGAAACGGTTGTCTCCTTTCAGGACATACATTTTGAATTAACAGGCAGATAGGTATTCAAGTATGTTCAAAACTCAATTCAAAGGAGCACACTCAACTTGTGAAGCAAACTGCATTTAATAATAATTGTTTAACAGTAGGTACGCATAGATTGTAGTTGCTAAGGTAATTTGTTTCAAATTCAGTCATGGCAACCCAGATTTTGAAAATACATCTGAAATAATTCTGAAACAGCCACAAAATGAATGTTTTCAGAGAAAAGTATAGCAACCTTTATATATATAATTATGATTTTTACTCTCAAAATCACTTTTTTAAAAAAAACAATTTATTTCTGTAGACAAGTTTATTTGAAGCAGGTCTGAATAATAATGAATCGTAAAACTATTCCCTTAACAACGGAAAGTGAAAACTGCTGACATAAACTACGTGACGATGCCTCGACGACACTCGAGGATGTTCACCTTATTCTAAGGTATGCTTAAGCCTATGCTACATAACACGTCCCCCTTTTTTTTAAGAAATAATTTCAGCATCAATGGTTGAATTATTTTTATGAGTTTTAACAATATTTGTGAATTTATCAATAAAAATCTTATACAGACAATATGCTATCATCATGATAATAATTAGGTTGAAAATGAAATAAATAGAAGATACATGGTTAGGGTGGATTTTCCAATTAAAAATAGTTTCCTGGAAAGACGAATTGTCAAATAATAAATCTGGTATAGTAAGATTTTCAATTGTTTCTGTTTTCATATTAAGGAGGGGCACATTATGAAAAATGTTGGAAATTTCTTCATTATAAAAGAACTTAAAATTATTCGTAATATTACATGCGGTTTCTATCAAATAAACTCCACTAAGTTTATAATATTCTGTATGGTCTTTACAAACTTCGCCGATTTGCACATTGCCGGTCGATAGAAACTTTCTCGGTGATAACTTCACTAAATCGTCTCTGCACTGAACACGATGTCTTTCACAATTTTCTTTCTTCTGGAAAATTAAGTCTTTCATACATCTGGGAACTGGTCGTAGTAAATTCTGTGGGCATATCCACCAATTTTCCACCTTGGGGCATTCTTCGTTGATAGACCATAAGATTCGTTCTCCCTTGGCCAATAAGTATTTGGGCTGTTCGATGAGGGTAACATTTCGGTATGGGACATATTGAAGATGATAGGTATCCAAAGAATTTGGAGAAGTTAATGGTACTTCGATTATAAAGATTACATGATTATTTCTTAACTGTACCGAAGTATAGCAAACAGAGTAAAAATCTTTTAAATAGTATAAATGTTTCATGAAATCTGTTGAATTTACAAAATCATGGAATAAATCTAAAGGCAAAATACTTTCATGTAGGAGATGAAGTCTCGCAAAGCTGATGGCTGTGTTGATTTCGGTCATAATTCTATTTATAGTTAATTCTTCGAATTGTGTAAGAATGAGTCGATTAATATCGTTCTGAACCAATCGAAAATGATTATAATTTCGTATGATTTGACTGGTAATATTGGAATATTTTGCTGTCATAGATCTCACAACACTTATAATTTGATTTTGTTCTGTTTTTAATGACTGGATTTTATTTTCAAAAGAGTGAAAATAATTCAAGTATAAGGATTCATCATCACTGTCAAGTGTACCGAATAATATTTTAGCTATATGTCCACCAACATTTACTAAACCTCGTTTATGTCTAGCAGAATACAAATTTTTGAGTAGGATCTCATTTTGTTTTAATTGGGTTTTTATCGATTCCACATAGTTCGAAACCATACTAGTGGAACTGACTGAATCTAACTGATCTACTAAGATATAATGATCATTTAATATTTTGCTAATATCACTTAAATTATAATGGTACATCAATATGTGTTTTGACTCACTGATATACGTTTTGTCTACGAAAAAGGGAATAACATTGTGTTTTATTTCTTTTAATTTATAAGTCGGGAAGCAATAGAAGAGTGAGGAGAAGAGAAATGGGTCTCATTTTTTTTTTGCTCTGAAAGAGAGAAAAACAATTATTATTTTCTCTGCTTGATTTTGTTCTTGTGATATATTTTCTGAGAATCAGGGTTCTTGATACGAATATCATCTAGAATTTTTATATTAGTTCTTTTGAATTTTGGATCTAATTTTGTCTTTTTCGGTATGACTAAATAAGCTGGTTTCGTCTCATCTAGCTCTTTCACCTGTTGTCTGTTCTGATTGGTTTGGTCTAGTTTCGTTTTTTGTTTTTCTTTACGAGAGTTTAAATGATCTGCGATTTCTTTCATGTTTTCACGATATTGATGGATGTATTCCGAAATTTTTTCATGAGTAGATTTTTCCACTGGTGTGTTATAGTTCAAATCTGATTTAATGATTTGTAGGGGTGTATAACATGTCGCAGAGTGTATTGAATTATTGTAACTTAAAAGCGCTCTATTCATTTTTTCTGTCAATGAAATATTTTTTTCATCCAATACTCTAATCTGTTCAATCAGAGTGGAATGAAATCGTTCAACTATGGCGTTGGAGGTAGGATTATAATTCGTTATAAAATGAAGTGATATTTTATGAGTTTCTGCTAGATCTTGTATAATTTGGTTTTTGAATTCTGTTCCGTTATCTAAGGTTATCTTTTCTGGGATACCGTGATTGGAAAAATAACTAGTAAGTTGATTGGCAATTTCAGTTGCAGTCTTGCTATTTAAAATATAGCATTGACCATGTCGCGAAAATGAATCTATTATAGTCAAACATGGGGTTCTATTCATAACGATGGTATCCATGTATAAATGAGAGAATGGTTTTTCTCCAACTGGATTACTTTTAAAAATCAGTTTGGTCGGTTGTCGCTCGTATTTTTGACTTTGACAAATTTCGCAAGAGTTAATATACGATCTGATATCTTTGTCCATTTTGGGCCAATAAAAACGTCTCTTAATTCTCTCTAAATTTTCTTGAAAACCTCTATGTTTGGTTTTGGTTTCATGAAATAATTTGATTTTCTCTTGTTGTTCTTCTTCTGTTTCTATGTCTTCTAAAAGTAAATTAGAAATTTTGAAAGAAAAAGCGTTAGCTTTGAATATATTTTGTGTCATTGTCAAAAATATTTTTTCTAATTCTTTCGATCTGAAATATATACCATACTGTTTATTCGGACTGACATATTCCTTTAAGAATTTAGTGAAATCGTCTGATGTCTGTATTGAGACAATGAGTCTAATACGAGTGTTCTTATGCAATTTTATTTTTTCGATTTTGAAAACGTTAGTCGTCTGAAATATTATTTGATTCATTGATGAGTTCAGGGAACGTTCGGTATATGGTATTTCTAATATGGGATCTTCTGCATTACTATGAATAGTTTGAGAGGAAGATTGTTCATCTGGGACATCTTCTGAACATGCTTTCGTAATAATTTCGTCTAATTCTTTCTGGGACAATTCTAGGTCTTCATGTGTTATCTGAGGAATAATTGATTCTGTGTCTAAATCATCATCCGAGGGATCGTTTATGTTTAATTCGTTAATTTTTATGCGAGAGATTGCATCCGCATTATTGTTGACTCCTTTTCGATATTTGATCTCGAAGTTGAACTCTTCTAATTTTATTCTCCACCTCATCAATCGTGAAGATGCATCTTTGAGGGAAAATAACCATGTCAAGGGTCTATGATCGGTGTAGATAGTAAATTTTCGACCGAATAAATAGGATCTAAAATATTTTGTTGCCCATACTACCGCTAAAAGTTCTTTTTCTATCGTCGAATATTTGATTTCCGCTTCATTAAGAGTTCTACTTGCATACGCGACAGGAAGATCATTTGGGGGAGTTCCTTGTGATAAGATAGCTCCTATAGCATATTGGGATGCGTCAGTTGTCAACACAAAAGGTTTGCTAACATCTGGGTGTTGCAGAATTGGATAATTCATGAGGAGATTTCGACTTGAATAAAATGCATCGATATATTCCTGATCATGAATATCAAGTTTATAATCCTTTTTCAGATATTTTGTCATAGGTTTAGTTAATTTAGAGAAATTTGGAATGAATTTCCGATAGTAACCTATCATTCCAAGGTAGGATTTTATTTCTTTAACTGATTTAGGCATGGGAAAATTTTTGATAATTTCAATTTTTTCGGGATTTGGCTCTACGCCTTCTTCTGAAATTTTGTATCCTAAAAATATAATTTCTCTCTGAAAGAAATAAGATTTGTCTAGTTGAATTTTGAGATTCTCTTTCTCTAAAAGTTGTAGAACTGTTTGAATGTCGGCTAGATGTTTTTCTGGAGTTTCTGAGAAAATTAGTATATCGTCAATGTATACTACGCATATTTTATTGATTACTGGTTTCAAGATTTTATTCATGGCACGCTGAAAAGTTGACGGTGCATTTTTGAGGCCAAAGGGCATTCTCAGAAATTCGTAATGCCCTTCATCTGTAGCAAATGCTGTTTTTTCGATAGATTCTTTGTCTAATTCTATTTGATGAAAGCCACTAGCTAAATCTAGGGCGCTGAAATATTTGGCATTTTTGAGTTGGTCTAATAATTCCTCGATGTTTGGGATAGGAAATTTGTCGTCGATCGTTTTTTCGTTTAATTTTCTGTAGTCTATTGCCATTCGCCATTTTCGATTACCTGATTGGTCAGTTTTCTTGGGAACAATTACGATAGGGAACGACCACGGGGAGATGCTTGGTCTAATAATATTTTTAGTTAACAAATCTTGAATTTGATTTTTAACTTCTTGTTTATGTATCTCCGGGTATTTATACCTTCTTACGTACACTGGATTTTCATCGATAGTCCTAATATGGTGTTTAACACTATTTGTGAAATTTAGTGGCTGGTTTGGTAATTGAAAAGCTTGCTTGTGACTTTGTAATATTTTTGTTAATTGATTTCGAATATTATTATCTAAATGGTCTAATTTAATGGGAAGAGTTTCATTTGGGCTAGTTTGTTGAAGATAAAATTTTTGAGTTTTTACATCATTTCCTAATTCATGGTTCTTCCAATCGAATCTTAATTTTAAATCTTTCAATAGATTAGCACCTATAACACCATCATATTGAGTATGGAATTTATAAATAACGAACGGATATGTGTTATCTAGGCCAAATGAATTAAGAGAAAACAAAATTGACGGGTCTCGGCGATTTAAAAAAATATATATATATGTTAAATAATAAAACACTTCAGGGTGGTTCACGTGTTGTTTATTCACAGTTTATCCGTGGGCTTTATATGTACAGATTATTACAATGTACACTCCGTCAGGAATACAAAATGGCAGGTTATGTTATTACTTGCTTGTGTCTGTCAGGAGAGTGTCGTAGAGAGAGAGAGAGAGAGAGAGAGACATTCGGATCATCGAACAGCACATCGATTCAGATCACAGAGTATTAGTTCATTAGGCCTACGTTACAGATTCGGTAGATATGGCCTCAGCATATTATTATGTCAATTCATAAGGGGGTACAAAATTCAAATTGCTTACACGGCCATACTGACACTTGAAACGACCTCGTTTCATTAACATAGCAAACAATAATACTTTTCAGGTTACATAAAGCATTGTTTGACTAACATCTGATACAATTGAGTTTTTGTGAGGCATGGCTATGTTCAAGGCGCTGGCTCGCGCTGCGGCTTTGTATTTCAGGTGGGAAAAAGAGCCAGGCAAATAAAAAAACCACCACCGCTTACATGCTCACCACTCAAGATTTAGAACTAATTAGCCAAGAACCAAAAGTCAGCTTCAGCTGATTACCACAAAATTGATGATCTGCTATAAAATTGTTCAGGTTATGCAATGGACCGAAAATGCTCCAATGGGGCTCCAATCCTCGCCTCCGTTTGAAAATTTTACAGCCATGATCAACAACAAATTAAATTACAATATTTCGAGGCTATAAAGTTCTAAGCTTCTTGAAAAATAACACATTTCAGATTTTCCATAATGGTACATCAAATATTGCAATGATTATCTGTTCACACAGAAATAGGTCAGGCCAAAACAGAGCCAAAAGAACCAAAAAAAACTATCACATACAAAAGTGATTAGATCCAAACAAGATAATCAGCAAAAATTCAAATTTCTTATCAAAGTGACTTCACTAAAAATTTTACTATCCAGTTTTTACATAATATGACCAATCCAGTCTTTACACAATATGACTATCCAGTCTTTACATAATATGACCAATCCAGTCTTTGCATAATATGACTATCCAGTCTTTACATAATATTGACTATCCAGTCTCCACATATGACTATCCAGTCTCCACATATGACTATCCAGTCTTCACGTCACAGTACCCAATCACTTGCACATTAGGATTCTTTCATGTCACCAAAACTTAAACTGATCTTCTGTATCCACAGGCCATATTCTCAGCTGTTCTTTTCCTGCTGTAGTCATTCTGTTCTGACCTCTTTCCTATTCGCTTCAGGGCATAGCGATCATTCGGCAAGACAGCTTTGGTTTCAATTTGCCACCATTTGACAGTTGCGTAACTTCCATTACTACTTTCTGATTTACCTCGAACCGGTAACCTGGTTTTCGAGTCATATCAAACTTCCTTTTGTTTCCTCTGCCGAAACATCCAGTTTCTCATTGAGGGCATCATAATTTTTCATCCTTCTCGTTCAAAATTGCTCGCATTGCATTGAAAATGGTTCGCATAACTCTTTCAACCTTTCCGTTGCCTCCAAACCAAGTCATCGTTGACTGCAAAACCTTCCTTATGTAGATTTCCACTCAAGATCTCCATGCAAAATGGGTCGACTTTTTGCCATTCACCAATAGATTTGGGGAGTACCTGTAACAGAGCTGAGCGCCAGTATTTTGTTCTTTGCAAGGCAAATTCCTACTCAAATAATCGACATGCTTCTATTTTTCATGGACTGGGTTTTACAATACCGCATTCAATTATTACTCCTAAAAATTCTATTGACGTTTTGAAGAATTCGCATTTGTGGTAATTAAGTGCGAAGCCACACTTTGACAGCCTATCAATAATTTTATTTAAATCAACAAGTCCTTCTTCAATATTAATTTGATTCACTACATCTTATGATACCAAATTCTAATTGGTTTCCGAAAATTTCCTTAACTTTTGTTTGATCTCGGGTTAATTCCCTGATGAGTGGACTGTAATTTCGAATGAGGTTCGCACCGGTTTTGAGAGCTTTGACAATTTCTCTGGAGGACACAATGAAGAGATTTCGTACAAGGGACACAAAGGCAAAGTATGTTCTGACTCACCTGTGGTATGCTGCGTGCTGGATATATTATCCTAGGACCTCAGTTGGCCGCGTTGATTTGCTCGAACTTTCACTCGGAAATGTTACCAGGTTGCTGCGCGCGCGTAATCTTAAGGGCCTTACTTGACCGTAGTAGATGCGTTGAAACGTAACTGAACCGAACTTGTTATGTCTAGGTTTAGACTGGTCATGAATCGTTATGGTTCTCTTCTTGTGTTGGGGGTCGGTACTCTGGTCGAGTCACAGAGGTTTTTTCACCCCTTGGTGGGGAGAGCACAGAACCGCTTGGCCTCAGCATAAGTCGAAAACATATATTCGCATCGTGTCGCCTTGAGTCGCCTTGCGTACAAGGAACAAAGCAGACATAATGCAAAGCCAATTCGATATTTACATTCTATTTACATATATACAAAATTATATATAGGGAATATGTACAGTTATTTTAAGTGGGGACCGAACATCCTCCCCCCCCATTGAAGAATATCTGAATTTTCTTCAATCGGTTCTGGGTAGGGGACAAAGCTTAACTAGAGCTCTGCGTAACACCCCTTTCGCGGTTTTTACAAGAGCCACGCGAGCAATGCCGTCTGTTCCCGGAATGAGCTCCGCAATCCTTCCGAGCGTCCAGGCTAGTGGCGGTTCATTTTCGGCCTTGATCAAAACCATGTCGCCAATGGAAGGTGTAGCGCCGTTCTGAAAATGCCATTTCGAGCGCTGGGTCAGAGTATGTAAGTATTCGTTTTTCCACCTTTTCCAAAAGTCGTTGCGCATGCGGGTAAGGAGCTGCCAACGTGACAGTCTGTTGGCGGGTTGGTCAGTTGTGTCTGGGTCCGGAATTGTATTTAGCGGTTCCGTTACCAGGAAGTGCGCGGGAGTGAGAACGGTCAAGTCATGGGGGTCGCTGCTTAATGGTGTTAAGGGGCGGGAGTTCAGGACTGCCTCAATTTGAATCAGGACCGTATTGAATTCTTCGTATGTCAGGACTTGGAGTCCGATTACTCTTTTCAAGTGCGTTTTTACAGACTTAATGTTGGCCTCCCAAATTCCTCCCATGTGTGGTGCCCCTGGAGGGTTGAAGTGCCATTTCAAACTTGCTTTTGTAGCGGCTTGCGAATAAATTTCCTTTATATATTTATTTGCTCCTACGAAATTAGTGCCGCAATCTGAATAGATATTCTTAGGAATTCCGCGTCTACTCATAAAACGTCGTAAACCGGCAAGAAAGGCGTCTGTGGAAAGTTCTGAGAGTAGTTCTATGTGTAAGGCCTTGGTCGAAAAGCATACGAATAGGCAGATCCATGACTTAAACGTCTTAGCTGTTCGTATTTTCCCCATTTTAATCATATAGGGACCCGCGAGATCTACCCCCACGTTGAGAAATGGTCGGGCTTCTGTAACTCGCGGTTCTGGTAGGTTGCCCATCGAAGGTACTACCGTCGTCGGACGCGTTCGCCAGCAAGGTAGACACTTGCTTAATACTTGGCGGATTGCCCGTTTCGCTCCGATAATCCAATATTTTTGATTGAGCGTATTCCAGGTGGTTTGAATTCCTGAATGCATATTTTCTATATGTACATCGGTGATGATAAGGTTCGTTAATGAACTGTTATTTGGCAATAATAGCGGAAATTTCTGGGCGTACTGAAGGTTCGCATTGAGCAATCTACCACCTACCCGGATTAAATTATCTTCCGCGATGAAAGGACTTAATGCTCGAATCTGCTTACTCAATTTCTCCCCATTCTTTAGGGCACGAATCTCCGACGTGAAATGTACATGCTGCACATGTTTTATTATTAAGAGAGTCGCGTGATTGAGCTCCTCGTTGGTCAACCAGTCGGCGCGTGATCTATTTCCTCTGTTGCGTTTTGATGACTTGTCTACGAAACGTATCACGTAAGCCAGGACACGTTTTATTTTCCTGAAGTTAGAAAATTTACTCAAAAGATGATCGAAAATATTCGGTGCACCTACTTGAACGTTGAATGAAATGAGTCTCCGTTCTTTCTCTGTGTCATCAGTTTGTGGCTCCGGCATCGGTGCCCGACCGGGCCAGGACAGAGGGCACTCTAGGAGGAATTTCGGGCCCGTCCACCACAGAGGATGGTTGATGAGTTCTGTAGCGTGGATTCCGCGCGAACCGCAATCCGCCGCGTTCTCCTTCGATGGAACGTGATGCCATTTTGTTGGTGGGACTCTTTCTTGTATGTAAGATACCCTATTTGAAACGTAAGTTTTCCACAGGTGTGGGGAACTTCTGATCCATGAAAGTGCGACGGTACTATCGCTAAATGCGTGAATATCTTCCAGAATGACTTTATTGCCTATTGATCCGATGGCAAATTTGAACAATTTTGCAAGAAGTACCGCGGCCGTGAGTTCCAACCTGGGTAGAGATACCGTTTTTAGCGGCGCAACCTTAGATTTTGCACACAAAATATAGACCCTCGTATCGGAATTCTTGTACTGAACTCGGATATACGTCACCGCACAAGTTCCCTCGATTGACGCATCGCAAAATCCGACAAGGCGACAGGATGTAGAGTCGCAGAGATTTATATGGCGGGGTAATGAAAATTTTTCTAAGGCGGAAAGGTCCTTTTTGAAATTCGACCACTTCAATATTAGGCTATCTGGTGGTGTTTCGTCCCAGCTAAGTCCTTAAGCCCACAAACGCTGTATAAGCACTTTTGAAAGGAACGTGATTGGAGTTAAAATGCCCATTGGATCGAAGGTTCTAGCAATGTCCGATAGTATCGTTCTTTTAGTACATTTTATGTGAACGCTTGCGGGTGTTGGAAAGAAAAAGGTGTCCGTTACGGGACTCCATTTCAGTCCCAATATCTTCAATGAATCACTGCTGTCAGGATTGAACGAAAAATCTATGTTTTGTACGTGTTCTTCGGGTAGGTCGTCGAGCAGAATTTTCGTATTAGCTGCCCATTTTCGAAGTTCAAATTTCCCGCGGTTCAACAAGGTGATGAGTTCATCTCGCATTTTTAACGCTTCACTCAGGTCATCACTGCCAAAAGAAATGTCATCCACGAAGCTTTGCGTGTTTATAATTTGTGAAGCAAGTGGGAATTCGGGATATTTTTCTGCTAGGTAAAGAAGGGTTCGTATCGCTAAGTATGGAGAACATGATACCCCAAACACCAGTACATTAATTTGAAAATCTGAAATAGGTGCCTTTGGGTTATTTCGCCATAATATACGTTGATATTTTCTCTGTTCGGGATTTACCCAGATGCGTCGAAACATTTGTTTGATGTCCGCGATTACCACATATCGGTTGAGACGGAATTTTATTAAAATCGAGGTTAAGTCGCGTTGTAGTTTGGGACCTGCGTGCAAGGCTCGGTTCAACGAGACTTTATTGGGGGCATGACTGCTTGCGTCCATCACAACCCTTAATGGTGTTGAGGATGAATCTTCTTTCAATACCGCGTGATGCGCTATATAGAAATGTTGATTGGTATCCGCGTATGCGGGAGGATCGACCTTTTCCATATGACCGTTCCGTAAATGATCCTCGATTACTTCGGCATAAGAAGCATACATATGTGGCATTTTATTAAGACGGTTTTCCAAGGACAGGAATCGCCGCATCGCCAAAGAGCGCGTATCTCCGAAGTCCGGAGCGTTTAACCTGAATGGCAGTGACACAGTGAAACCGTTCTTATCGTCGTGATGTACGTTGTGCAAAAAATGTTTTTCACAAAAAAGATCTTCCGGCGCTTCTGGAATTATTTCCGGTACTTCTTCCACCTTCCAAAAAAGTTTCAACGTTTCGTCTAAACGGTCATTTTCCGAATTTTTTGTAAAAAACGAATTTACACTGCTTGAAACGCTCTCAGAGGTCACATGGGACAACGGAATTTTACCCATAACTACCCACCCAAAAATGGTATTCATACAGGCTGGATAATTTTTGTCACTCATGATATGACCTTGTGACGGGCTTTCTTTACCTATTGGCTATTGTCGGCGGAAATATAATCGCTCGGGCGCCAGCCACAATGGGTTTTAAAAGGTTGTGACTCCTTTATAAAAAGTTTCACTTCGAGCCCTTGCCTGGGTAGCTTTTAGACAGTTGGAGAAGGGTTCGGCTCAATCTAAGGTGTGAGCGATTGAAAAGTATGTTCTTTATTGAATATGTCTAGCTGTTGCTGGGATAATAAAACAAATAAAACCTTAAATAACTATAATGTGAAACTAAAATGTAATACAATGTAAACTCAACTAAATAATGTATGCAACACCCAAAATCAAAGTACTAATCTGTTTCCAAAGATCAACTATTAAATGATTGAAACGCAAGTATGAAATTTACAAAAGCCTTACTGATATTATGAAAAGAGATGAAAACGGTTGCGGGTTAACGGGATGAGCAGGTGAGACAGACGAAAAATAAGCGGTGATAGAAAATGACAAACTAATTGCAACAAATGAACAATGAGAGCATTCAAAGCAGCCGTGAAGGAGCAAAGCAGTGTGCATGTAAAGCGAAAAATAGTATAGAAAAAATGAAATGGGCTACGATTTCCGAACCACAATTGTATGTATGGATGCTCGGGGGAAAGATTATACTACAATATTTCCTGCTCGAACAATTTATCAGCGGTCGAACAGATATCCGAGAATTTGATTGGTCGGAGGGAATAGCGCATCCACCAAAATGTCGGGGACAAGTCACGAAGCTCGTAGACCGTGCTCTGCCCCGAAATGACCCCAGCCACCAGCCAGCCACAACAACTGGGTTGCACCGCGCACTGTGTGACCAAACTGATGTGCCGAAGAAACAAGGGACCCAACACCGCCCAATAAGCGACGAGACGAGCCAATATCCGCGGCAAACCAGAAAACAGCGCGGCGCATGCGCCAAAATGCCGTGACGTGTAACGAAGCTCACAGGCCGTATGTCGCCCCAGAATGCCCCCAGCCACCGGCCAGCCACAACAACTGGGTTGCACCGCGCGCTGTGTGACCAAACTGATGTGCCAAAGACACAATGAGCCCAACAACGTCCAACAAGCGACGGGACAAGTCAAAATTCACGGGTAACCGGAAAACAGTGCGGCGCATGCGCCAAAATATCGTGACGTGTAACGAAGCTCACAGGCCGTATGTCGCCCCAGAATGCCCCCAGCCACCGGCCAGTCACAACAACTGGGTTGCACCGCGCGCTGTGTGACCAAACTGATGTGCCAAAGACACAATGAGCCCAACACCGTCCAACAAGCGACGGGACAAGTCAAAATTCACGGGAAACCGGAAAACAGTGCGGCGCATGCGCCAAAATATCGTGACGTGTAACGAAGCTCACAGGCCGTATGTCGCCCCAGAATGCCCCCAGCCACCGGCCAGTCACAACAACTGGGTTGCACCGCGCGCTGTGTGACCAAACTGATGTGCCAAAGACACAATGAGCCCAACACCGTCCAACAAGCGACGGGACAAGTCAAAATTCACGGGAAACCGGAAAACAGTGCGGCGCATGCGCCAAAATATCGTGACGTGTAACGAAGCTCACAGGCCGTATGTCGCCCCAGAATGCCCCCAGCCACCCGCCAGTCACAACAACTGGGTTGCACCGCGCGCTGTGTGACCAAACTGATGTGCCGAAGACACAATGAGTCCAACACCGTCCAACAAGCGACGGGACAAGTCAAAATTTGCGGGAAACTGGAAAACAGTGCGGCGCATGCGCCAAAATGTCGTGACGGGTTACGAAACTCACCGGTCGCGTGTCGCCCCAAAATGCCCCCAGCCACCAGCCAACCCCAACAACTGGGTTGCACCGCGCGCTGTGGGACCAAACTGATGTGCCGAAGACACAATGGGCCCAACACCGTCCAACAAGCGACGCAACAAAATAAAAATCTCAAAATTCGTAAGAGTTAAACGACCGGGCCTCCGAAACTGGACGACCTTGAGTCGAAACGCTCGATCGCCTGCACGCACACCGCTAGTTACCAGCCAAACCGGTTTTCCCTCGCTAGAATGTTACGAATAAAAGAAATGAGAATCACGCGTAATTCGAGCAGAAAACAATAATCATACACAAAATATACACAACTATGGTCCGGAATACGGAATGAAAATTCGGAAAAGCCCAGATCAAGATTTTCCTACCTGGATGGAGATTTCGTTAGCTTTCACAGGACACTAAACGTCTGAAAAGAACTTCCCGGTCCAAAATGAAACTTCCTCTTCACGGATCCGGTGTAAAAAACGTTCTCGAAACTAACGAATTATATTATTAAATTTGCCTTTGAACTTTTTATTCTCGGTTATCTTCTCTACCAATATTTCTCAATCGTACTCTCAATTTAACACCTTCCGGATCTTCAACTCTGAATGAATCCCTCTGCGTCGCTTCCAGCCCCTCCTAAAAGGTCCCCTCCATCATCGGGAGTCGCGCGCGTAAAAATTCCTCAAATTTTCGAAAACAAATCGATCATTATGGGCTCTTATTGGTCTACCTGAGTTCCCACTTTTCGTGAACATTCTAGAACTTTCTAGAGGTAACTACGACGCAAAAATCGCCGCCATTATACGAGCTTTTAAACTCTACAAAAAAATGGAAAAACAAACGACCAACAAAAGAAACGACGAAGAGAGATAACAACGCCAGGTTGACAATAATCGACGCCTGATTTTTAAATTGCAACCGAACGACATGAATGAGATTTACGGGTTGCCTATCGGAAAATTTCAAGTGATCTTACCGAGTTTCTTAAAATGAAGGGCGCTTCATTACACCCCCCTGTCTTCCACAAAAAAAAACTGAAGGTTTTTTTTTTAAACTCCCCCATCTCACCCGCTCTTACCTTATCTCCCGCGGCCATATCTAGTTGCATATGGCAAAGAACACGTCGGGTCGCCACGTCATCACCATGGGCTTCATGTACGATGGGGTTCTCAAGATTTCACATTGGACTCCAACTGACCTCCTGGAGTTACGTCCTGTCGACTGGGCAGAGGAAGCAACGACAGCCGGGTGTCCACCGCGGCGACGTTCTTCCTGAGACTCTCTTGCTGGTTGTCTCCTCGTTTCCGTCCTCGATGACTTCTGAGATTGTCCCCTCGATCGACAAGGACAATTTCTCGATAATACTCCCATTTTGCCGCATCCCGAGCAAAACAACTTCGGTTTGTTGTGGCAATTTTTCCTGGAATGTCCCATCAACCCACAGCGCCAACACGCCCCTTCAGAGAGCTGTATATATTGAGGTTGTTTGTCTCCCTCAATGGTTCGTTCGGACGCTCTACTTTGACGGTGTTGTCTCCTCCGTTGGACACGGTTACGGTCTAAATTCTGTCGGACGGGTACTTGGAGTAGATTCGAGGCCTTCGTCATGGGACGCCTGGGAGTCAGGGCATCTGGTTCTTCGCGTCTTCTTTCCAGAAACTCTTCATAATCGCTGATCAACATCTCGTCGAGATTCAACGATTCTCTCCACGGGACCTCTAACGGTCTTTCATCAGAGCGGGACATTCTGAAGCAGAACTCACGGTCTTTAGTATTACGGTCAGGGTAACTCACCGCCAAACGGGGTTTTCCATTGGCCCTCCTCTTGATGACCACGCTGGAGCTCCAGGGAGACTTAGACGGTTCGATTATTCCCTCTTCCAACCTTCTATCCACTTCTTGATTAATGATCTCCTGCCTTTTCGGGTTATACGGACGGTATCTTTGCTCAACCGGCTGGGTACCAGGTTTGATCTTAATCTCGTGGGTAGTCAAGGCAGTCTGGCCTCGTTCTTCCTGAAAGCTACCCATCTTTACCTCTGAGAACTCTCGTAGCGTCGTCTTCTCTTCAGAATTCAACGAACCTATCATCGAGTTCTGTGGTCTATGTGTCGCAGGTGCCGGTTTCATCAACAGTTTTCCCTTGAGAAAACATCGGGATGTACGGAAGTCGATGTGGAAATCGTGCGAGGTCAGAATATCCATACCAAAAATCAAATCCATCGGTAAATGTGGTACCAAATACAGTCGAGGCTCGATCTCTTCGTCGCCAATCGTACACAACGGCTTGTACATCTCTTCAACGGCTACGGAATTTCCATCGGCTACGGTGGCCAACATGCCTGTGACTTTGGCAGGCAAAACTCCTAACTTCCGGCATGTTTCCGCTGTTCTCTGGCTCACGAAAGATCTGGAGGCTCCCGTATCTAACAAGGCTTTGAAGGAGTTTCCTCCTATGTGGACGGTGATAATTGGACGGTTTTCTCCTCTGGAAGGCGACTGCGGTGTTATTGGGGATGCTGCTCCTCCCCTCGTCATGGCAGTTCCGCTCTCGTTTCCCGAACATGGACAATCCCTTGATAGGATTCCGGGTCTTCCACATCGTGAGCAAAACAGTCTTGGTTGTGAGCGACATTCCCTTCTCATGTGACCCATCTTCCCACATCGCCAGCACTGAGGGCCGTTCTCCGTGAAACGAACCCTCCTTTGTGTTTCCTGTGACGGTGGGTCTGACGGTTCAGCCGGTGGAGGTTTCGACCTCTCCTTTGATTCCTCCGGTTTGACAGCGGCTTTGGATCCCGGTGTGGATGGTAGAGGGGATGGATGTTCCCTCGTTTCTTGCTGCGACGAATTCACGGCCAGGCTCTCTGCTACTTTCGAACGGGGGTTTCTGTATATTAGATGAGGCTCATCTATCAAACCCTTCCGGTCCGGTGGTGAGACATAATTGTCGGCATGCCATTTCACCAACTCGAACACTTTTCCCTTCTTCAGCAACTGTTCGTAGTTGTTCGTTTCCTGGAAGGCGGGCGCTTCCTGGAGCGACGGTATCAAGCGCTTTTTGATGATGTTCACTTGCTCTTCCTCGGATGGTCGTTTGGTCGTCAACTTCAAAAACAAATTCTGCATCCTGGTTACGAACAGCAGCAGCTTCTCTCCATTTCCTTGCGTTCGTTTTCTGATCTCATCCAAGAGGTTTTCTTCGTAATCGAGTGGTAGGAAGGCTTCACGAAGCTGTTCCTTGAAATCTTCCCAACTTTCGAAAGAACCTCGTCGTGGAATGTACCAATCCCTCGCATCTTTCCTCAAAAGCTCATAAATGGACTCGAAAAGCTGTTGTCGTGTAACTTTACGAGTTTCAGATAGCTGATCGACCTCTTCCAGGAAAGTGTTCACGCTAGTAGAGCCGTCGAAATACACGTTCCATTTATAAACAGGAATGGACGGTTGACTGCACGTTGAGCTAGGTCGTTTTGCTTGTGCTAAATCAGCAATATTCAGGTTCGGACGGGCCTGGTCGGCTCCTGCCCTCCTAATGCCCGCCGTTCGTGCGACGCATTCTTGTTCAGGTTTATCCTCGTTTGAATCAGGTCTTAGTCGAGCCGGGCACTCTGACTCCGCTGCATCGAGAAATGGGAAAGAAATCCGGCGAGTAGATTCGGCTATGTCTGGCCTATCCTTTCGTATCGGTCGCGCTAATGTGTCTTCATTCCGTGGTCCAAGAGGGCTGGTGAAATTCAATCGTCTCCGGACTGCTTCACAAGCCCGCTCTCGCAAGCGTTGAAGGAAATCACTCGGTATTCCGGTCAGTTGAGATGTATCATTTCCGCGGGATTCGGTAGGTCTTCTCCGTTCCCTCATCACTTGATCTGAGTTTAGGTATTCCCGGCTCCTGCCTCCGCCATCTTGCAAATCATCGAGACCAGGCACCTGAGATCGAAGTTCTGGTGGTTCCTCGAATGAAATCAACTCCTGCTCTCGACTCTGTTCGTTTAGGTCGCCCTCCAGTGGGCCGCCGAACGTTTCTTGTACGGCTCTCCTTGCATCGGCTAGGAGTTTGGCATCCTTCAACATCTCGAATGCTTGGACCAAAATGTCCCTCAGCTCGTCCAGCCTGTCGTGTTCTCCCAACGACGTCGGTTTGATTTGGCTCAGACGGTGCTGTACGTGCAACAAACGGCTTCTGATACCGGTCTCCACGTTTGCTGCGTTATCCTCGTCAAACTCTCGCACGTCCTCCAACAGACATCCCAGAATACGGTGGGCGTTATTCAATTCCTCCCCAGTATCTCTGGTCAATTGACAGAAAGGAATCTGCTGGGCTACCGCCTTTCGCAGCTGCATACGGTTCTCGTTGACGGTTCTGGCCGCCTTACAGCCACGGGCTTCCAACTCCCAAATCAACTCCTCAGCTCTCAGTCTGTTCACCTCCATACCTGCTCAACAAACCGCGCCAAACAAAGCTAAGAAAGTACCTTTTGATTCAAAAGAAATCAGGTCCCTGCTCGGGCGCCAATTTGTGACGGGCTTTCTTTACCTATTGGCTATTGTCGGCGGAAATATAATCGCTCGGGCGCCAGCCACAATGGGTTTTAAAAGGTTGTGACTCCTTTATAAAAAGTTTCACTTCGAGCCCTTGCCTGGGTAGCTTTTAGACAGTTGGAGAAGGGTTCGGCTCAATCTAAGGTGTGAGCGATTGAAAAGTATGTTCTTTATTGAATATGTCTAGCTGTTGCTGGGATAATAAAACAAATAAAACCTTAAATAACTATAATGTGAAACTAAAATGTAATACAATGTAAACTCAACTAAATAATGTATGCAACACCCAAAATCAAAGTACTAATCTGTTTCCAAAGATCAACTATTAAATGATTGAAACGCAAGTATGAAATTTACAAAAGCCTTATTGATATTATGAAAAGAGATGAAAACGGTTGCGGGTTAACGGGATGAGCAGGTGAGACAGACGGAAAATAAGCGGTGATAGAAAATGACAAACTAATTGCAACAAATGAACAATGAGAGCATTCAAAGCAGCCGTGAAGGAGCAAAGCAGTGTGCATGTAAAGCGAAAAATAGTATAGAAAAAATGAAATGGGCTACGATTTCCGAACCACAATTGTATGTATGGATGCTCGGGGGAAAGATTATACTACAATATTTCCTGCTCGAACAATTTATCAGCGGTCGAACAGATATCCGAGAATTTGATTGGTCGGAGGGATTAGCGCATCCACCAAAATGTCGGGGACAAGTCACGAAGCTCGTAGACCGTGCTCTGCCCCGAAATGACCCCAGCCACCAGCCAGCCACAACAACTGGGTTGCACCGCGCGCTGTGTGACCAAACTGATGTGCCGAAGAAACAAGGGACCCAACACCGCCCAATAAGCGACGAGACGAGCCAATATCCGCGGCAAACCAGAAAACAGCGCGGCGCATGCGCCAAAATGCCGTGACGTGTAACGAAGCTCACAGGCCGTATGTCGCCCCAGAATGCCCCCAGCCACCGGCCAGCCACAACAACTGGGTTGCACCGCGCGCTGTGTGACCAAACTGATGTGCCAAAGACACAATGAGCCCAACAACGTCCAACAAGCGACGGGACAAGTCAAAATTCACGGGAAACCGGAAAACAGTGCGGCGCATGCGCCAAAATATCGTGACGTGTAACGAAGCTCACAGGCCGTATGTCGCCCCAGAATGCCCCCAGCCACCGGCCAGTCACAACAACTGGGTTGCACCGCGCGCTGTGTGACCAAACTGATGTGCCAAAGACACAATGAGCCCAACACCGTCCAACAAGCGACGGGACAAGTCAAAATTCACGGGAAACCGGAAAACAGTGCGGCGCATGCGCCAAAATATCGTGACGTGTAACGAAGCTCACAGGCCGTATGTCGCCCCAGAATGCCCCCAGCCACCGGCCAGTCACAACAACTGGGTTGCACCGCGCGCTGTGTGACCAAACTGATGTGCCAAAGACACAATGAGCCCAACACCGTCCAACAAGCGACGGGACAAGTCAAAATTCACGGGAAACCGGAAAACAGTGCGGCGCATGCGCCAAAATATCGTGACGTGTAACGAAGCTCACAGGCCGTATGTCGCCCCAGAATGCCCCCAGCCACCCGCCAGTCACAACAACTGGGTTGCACCGCGCGCTGTGTGACCAAACTGATGTGCCGAAGACACAATGAGTCCAACACCGTCCAACAAGCGACGGGACAAGTCAAAATTTGCGGGAAACTGGAAAACAGTGCGGCGCATGCGCCAAAATGTCGTGACGGGTTACGAAACTCACCGGTCGCGTGTCGCCCCAAAATGCCCCCAGCCACCAGCCAACCCCAACAACTGGGTTGCACCGCGCGCTGTGGGACCAAACTGATGTGCCGAAGACACAATGGGCCCAACACCGTCCAACAAGCGACGCAACAAAATAAAAATCTCAAAATTCGTAAAGCTGCGTCTAGATGTGCGAGCCGAACCTATCGCGAACCGCTCGCGAACCAATAGCGACAATTATTTGGACGGCATGTCGAACCTCTATAGAGCCGCTCGCAACGCGAGCCCAGTGTTACTTCGTTAATCCGTCGGTATTGGTTCGCGAGCGGATCGCAAGTGTGTACGTGAAATTAACGAACATGACACGAACACTTCGCGAACGGTTCGCGATAGGTTCGGCTCGCACATGTATACGCAGCTTTCGAGTTAAACGACCGGGCCTCCGAAACTGGACGACCTTGAGTCGAAACGCTCGATCGCCTGCACGCACACCGCTAGTTACCAGCCAAACCGGTTTTCCCTCGCTAGAATGTTACGAATAAAAGAAATGAGAATCACGCGTAATTCGAGCAGAAAACAATAATCATACACAAAATATACACAACTATGGTCCGGAATACGGAATGAAAATTCGGAAAAGCCCAGATCAAGATTTTCCTACCTGGATGGAGATTTCGTTAGCTTTCACAGGACACTAAACGTCGGAAAAGAACTTCCCGGTCCAAAATGAAACTTCCTCTTCACGGATCCGGTGTAAAAAACGTTCTCGAAACTAACGAATTATATTATTAAATTTGCCTTTGAACTTTTTATTCTCGGTTATCTTCTCTACCAATATTTCACAATCGTACTCTCAATTTAACACCTTCCGGATCTTCAACTCTGAATGAATCCCTCTGCGTCGCTTCCAGCCCCTCCTAAAAGGTCCCCTCCATCATCGGGAGTCGCGCGCGTAAAAATTCCTCAAATTTTCGAAAACAAATCGATCATTATGGGCTCTTATTGGTCTACCTGAGTTCCCACTTTTCGTGAACATTCTAGAACTTTCTAGAGGTAACTACGACGCAAAAATCGCCGCCATTATACGAGCTTTTAAACTCTACAAAAAAATGGAAAAACAAACGACCAACAAAAGAAACGACGAAGAGAGATAACAACGCCAGGTTGACAATAATCGACGCCTGATTTTTAAATTGCAACCGAACGACATGAATGAGATTTACGGGTTGCCTATCGGAAAATTTCAAGTGATCTTACCGAGATTCTTAAAATGAAGGGCGCTTCATTACAACCTGCCCTTAATATGGACGGAAAAACATCGGCCCCTAAAAGTATATCAATTTGTCCCCTTTTATTGAAATCGGGATCCGCGAATTTTATACCCTGAAGGTGGGGATACTTTTTTACATCGAAATCACATGACGGCATTTTTTCACAGATGTTCTGAAGTATGATGAAGTCTACTTCGATCTCACTTTCTTCCTCGGTACCGAAAATTTTTCCAGATATTCCTGACTTTGCGGACATGCTCATTTTTTCAATTCCGTGAAGGGTAGTCGCGATGTTGAATTTCCGGAAACCTAAAGTTTTCGCGAATTTTTTGGTTACGAAACTCGATTGAGAACCCGAGTCTAAGATCGCTCTTGCTACTAAAATGTTGTTGAATGCGTCGCGAATGTTTAATTGTGCAGTGGGAAGTAGAACTTCCTCATCCCTTTTTGTAAGCATAGCTACTACATCGGTTTTTTCAGAATTCTTTTCCGGAACGCCCTCGGCGAAATGCAACAAAGAATGATGCTGCTTTTGACATGTCCTACAGCGATTTTTAGAATTGCATTTGGATACTGTATGGAATCTTGATAGACAGTTGACGCATGCCTTCTTGTTTTTTACGTACTCAAGACGATCTGGGATAGGTTTAGTAAGAAATTCCGCACAACTATAGATTGTATGCTCACCACCGCACATCAAACAATCTATCCTTTGGTGAGATTTTGAAGAATCGTCGGTTTTTGACAAAAATGACTTACTATGAGTTTTTGAGTTGAGGAATTTTGGTTTAGCACCATCAGTGTAATTAGGTGCACATAGAGAATAAGTCTCTAAGGCGTTGCACTGTTTTATAACGAAACTAGTAACTTCTTCATATCGCGGCATTTCATTAGAAGCAAAATTCTGTTCGAAATCCTTTCGGGTATTCGAATCAAGTCGATCCAATAACATATTAGTCATGATAAAATCCCATTTGTTGACTTCATAATTCATAGTCTTAGTATCCCAAGGTTTTCCGAGAAGGTGTCGATAATACTTCGAAGGGTTTTATGATCTCCTTTCGTCGCGACCGGTTGGCCTTTTAAGGCCTTCCAGCAATTTACTGCCCTGAGACGTCTGTTGTCGTATCGGTCTCTCAAGGCATTATAGGCGATAGGGTAGTTTGCTGAAATAAGCGGCAAATTCTTTACAAGTGTCAGGGCGGGTCCCTTTAATTTAGAAACGAGGTAACTGAATTTTTCTAGGTCTGCCAGTCGTTCGTTATTATGTACTAGCGTGTCGAACATCTCAATAAACGGAGGGAATTCCTGAATGTTACCTGAGAATTCTGTTAGCTCGATTCTGGGGAGCCTGATACCTTCGGAAGAATTGGTTTTGCGCGTGGTGTTTAGAAAGGTTTGTTGTAAACTTTCCCTTTCGCTTACTACTTCGTTATGAATTGTTTCGATTTCCAAACAGCGCAAACTAAAATCCGTCAAAATTTCTGTTTGTGATTTTAGTTTATCGGGATTGAGGGCAAGAGCCGAAACAATGGTAAGGTGTTGATTCTCGAAATCCTTTTGAATTTTACGAAGGCCCTTATAAGCCATTTTCAGCCTTGGAATTTGAGCGTCGTTTTGCTTTGCATTGGCGGCACAGGTTTCGATCAAGACCAATTGGTTTATGGCGATTTCTCTGAGAGCATCGGCTCTCGCGATTTTCTCTTCTATCGTAAGAGGCATGATTTTAAACGGTGAGTTGAATGAATTTGATTAAAGAATTCGCGTAAGTACAGAGGCTTATCGGAGAATTTCGGAGCTGAACCGAAAAACGGAGGACCCCTTTACTTAAAGAAGGAGTAATTTTCAAACGGCACCGTTATAAGGGAATTCTTCAGCGATAAATGCGTGCGTAATACAAATATGGACAATATACAAGGCAAGTATGAGAAAATAATAGAATTGGCAAATGCAGAATGTGAAACTTAGCTCAATGTCGCAATATCTCAGGATTTCAGGATTGTAATCCCCGAAGAAATTATCGTCGCTCAAGTAAAAGACGAATATGAATTCGTGAGAAATTCAAGTATCCGGTCCGAAGAACCAATGTTTGATCTCGGGTTAATTCCCTGATGAGTGGACTGTAATTTCGAATGAGGTTCGCACCGGTTTTGAGAGCTTTGACAATTTCTCTGGAGGACACAATGAAGAGATTTCGTACAAGGGACACAAAGGCAAATTATGTTCTGACTCACCTGTGGTATGCTGCGTGCTGGATATATTATCCTAGGACCTCAGTTGGCCGCGTTGATTTGCTCGAACTTTCACTCGGAAATGTTACCAGGTTGCTGCGCGCGCGTAATCTTAAGGGCCTTACTTGACCGTAGTAGATGCGTTGAAACGTAACTGAACCGAACTTGTTATGTCTAGGTTTAGACTGGTCATGAATCGTTATGGTTCTCTTCTTGTGTTGGGGGTCGGTACCATAGAAATCATAATATATATACTTACTCTAGAATGCTAATCAATTGAACAAAAGTGTTGTAAAAATTGCAGTGTGGTCCATAATGCGCATGTGTGCCATTAGGTTATTTCTGAACAGGGTCGGCTTCAATGAAATTTTATGCTGTTATTGTTGCAGTTGAATTTATTCAATTCATAATAGTATTCGACACTAGTTGTTTTGAACATATTGATAATTTTCAACGGTTATTCGAATGGTAAATTTGGAATCATCAGCGACTGGAAAATAAGCTGAAAATCCTTCATTATTCCAAAACCTCTTCAGGCGTTGAAGAAACCCGGTTTTTGTAAAAAAAATAATTCAAGGATCAAGGAAGACAAATTCTGGTTAACAAACAACGAATATCTTTTGGTAAAGTACAGAAGAAAAATCAAATGAGCAGAATATACTAATATATCCCTAAAGGACAGTTCTATTCTTCGTGTTCCTGAAGATAGTGGAAACATGAAAATGTATTGGAGATCTGCCAATGCATTACTCTGCATCGTTTTATGAGTGAATTCTGATACCTACATTCATTCTTCAAGTCATTTGTCTTTTTGAGTTCCGAGTATATTCCAAAATCAATCTGATATCTGAATGAAACTGCAAAGTTTTACTTCAATATATTTTATTTTTGAGTTCGAATTATCCAGTAAAAGATGGTTTACTCACAAGATTTCATGATTTTTCATAATGAATTGCGTTCTTTTTCTATATAAAGAACCAATCTCATGGTGCGAGTGGATAGATATGTGTCAATCGAATGAAAAGCAAAGCGTAAATCATAAATGTTTAACAGTTCATATGATGAATGAAAAGGTGCACATAGTTTACATACTTAAGTGGGAAATGAACAGGTCAAGACAAGGACACTACAGCATTGGAAACAAAAATATATTATCTAATTTTATACATAGTTCATTCTAATCTAAACAGTGGACTCATAAGAAAATCTGTACTAATATTATAAATATTTGTATTTTTGTGTTTGATACGAATAGGCTCAAAAACTACTGGGCCAATTTCAGAAATTCTTTCACCCTTTAAAAAGCTACATTATCCCTGAGTGACATAGGCTATACTTTTCACCCAAAAAATTAAACTACTTACTATAACTTCAATAATTACAAAAAAGCCATAATCAGCTATTTTCATGTGCACTGCAAAAACCGTAAGACCTACGTGGATACAATGTATGATTTTAAGTAGTTCTACAAAAAAGTCAGCGATAGCATATATCTATCTCTAAAGATTGACTTGCTATTACCTGTTTATGGTAATCAGATGTTTTCCAAAATTATGCACTAATTGGGAGTGTGTTTTTATTAATTGGGTATTGATACTCATCTAACCTAATACGTTATTTATCCCCAGTATTTAATTTAGAACGAAATTGCCCTTCACATCATACAATTACAACGAGTACATCAAAAGATATGGAAGAGCACCATCAAAAGTATTTCTTACATATAAATAAGCCTTTGATGATAGGAATTGTAATGTCATAGCAAATTTTTGATGTAATTCCCAAACGTATGTTTATATTGTTTCCCTTGAGATTTTTTCTTCCTAACTTCCATGGACCTTTTCAATATGAATAACTGTACTCCTGCGATCGATTTTTCCATGAGATGAATACCATTCTCAGAAAGCAAATTTTTTTTCTTCACATTCCATAAAACTTGTTTTAAACTTGAAACTCTTCTTTTCAAACGTCTAGCCTTCTATTTAATCTATCTCAATTTTTTTTGGGCCAAAGTTTTCCTAACATTGGCAGCCTTTAGCTGACGAAGAAGTTTTGAAGGTGATGCACTGAAAAATTAATAATTAAATATATCTCTAAATATAGCTCTAATGATTTGGATCAAATTTCTTGTTGTGATAAGGTTCTCCAGCTTATCATAAAAAAAACCTTCAGTTTTCCACATCTATAATATTAAATTAATACATAAATGTAAATTTTCAGGTAGGAATGTTTTTTTTGATACTGTGTGATAATAGATATGGTTTTCAATAGGTTTTATATAGATTTTTATGGGAACATTTGGAGTTCAAAATTTGATTTAATTATAATACTAACCAATAGTTGTGTCGGATTTTGATCTCTCGTATAATCATTTTTGTTTCTCTCTTATTACCCTCACTATCAGTTGAGGTATCTTCTCGAGTTCTTCTCAAACTTCTAGGAGAATCTGTAGAGGAAGTGGTGAAACTAATGGGTGACCTGAAATAAAATGATTGTTTTTATCTCAAAGTATTACTCGTTTTAGATTGTCATTTGATACTGAAGACTGTTAGCAAATTGGATATATTGATAATTTGGTGAAAGTCATACAACTTCTAACTTTACTTTAGAAGTTGACATAATATTACAATTTGTGAAGTTAGTAACTGAATTCATAGAAATGATTTTGGTTTGAAAATTCAATATTGTTCTGGAAAATATATAAGTTTTGAAACTGGGAATTGATGTTAGTACCTGAAATATCTACATACAAAACTAGAAATATTTATCAATAGATAAATAGGTTCAGTATAAAGCAAATTCCTGATTTTTTTCCACAAAGGAAAAATAATATGGTAGACACTAACTTATGAGAGCAGAGTAGTTATTTGCCCTTCTACACTCATTTCTCAAGTTGTGGAAGGTCTTATTCCCAACATATTCCAAAAAACACATTGCTATTCCACAAAAAATACTTTCTGGAATAACTGAAATAATTCAATTCAAACAACCTAGACTCTATTATTAATATTGTCTTACCTTTCTGCATTGCAAGAAATAGTAACTCCAGGAGTATTTTCCTTACCATCAAAAAAACATACTTCCATTTCATCCATACTTCCAGCAATTTCCTGTGAGGAATCATTAATTGGGATATTTCTGTTTTGAGGCATTTTTTGTAGGACCCTAGAACTATACAATAAAAAATTAGAACACATTCTGGCCTTGAAAAAATTACAGTGTATGAGAAAAAATTACATATTTCTCAGAATATTTCAAATTAGGGCATCATCCAAAACCTTATACAGTAAAAAATGGATGTATAGGTATTGTCACTATTGTCTGATTCATATTTATTCCACTTCTGCAGATCCATTCAAGGATCATTGGAATTGTAGTTACAAATATGAATTATTTTCAGCTAATGATCAAGTGGCAGAATATTTTCAGCAATAGTGAGTTTCCTACCTTCCTTGTTGAATGATATGATCACATTTTCGTAAATACAGTTTTGGAACTGCATTCAGCATTCGGTCTCAACTGGATTCTTTTGCCTTCTCTACATATATCTTCTGAAGAAAAAAGTTTGCAACATATTACATACTTGTCACCCAAATGTTCTACGATGGGATTCCTTCCCAAAGCCGACATCCAAGCATCATGCCTCTTTTATGTCAAGCTGAAAATGATAGGCTCCTTGAGTAACGTAGAGTTTATACAACAAAAATACAAAAACTTATTAAATACGTACCCAAAATAATTAATTCCGGGAATCTTCCCTTTGTTATCACACCACAATACAATATACAGTTCATTGTTTATCTGATACGAAAAAATCCAAATCGAACACAACACACAACAAAACCAAAATGCACACGAAGATAACAGTTTATAGTGTTTATACTGTTATACAGGAATTAAAGCACCAGTAAACTGTGACTGAAACCGTCCCTGCCTAAACTTTCACTGAGGTCATTTCAAAGTCATTTGCCGTGAGGAAGAAAAAGCGGTGTTGTACGGTCTTTATAATTTCAGTAAAACCTGCTACATTACTGCTATAATTTTCTCAGCAATTCCGCAAATATTGCAATTCACTTATGATATTAATGTGTCTAATAGTCGTAGGAAGTCGCGCATGAGCTATAAAATAAGTTTGTTACTCAATGGAATATTTTTATTGTTTAATTATATCGAACTCAAAATAGGACCGACAAAATATTTAGGGACTTGGCATCGTTCTACGTGAAATAACCTAATGGTGAGCATGCGCACATTGTGCATCAGTTGCCTATGCGGAACGTTTTTCGCAGCGGAACTCGAAGGAATTAGCATTCTAGAGTAAGAGTATATTATGATTTCTATGGTCGGTACTCTGGTCGAGTCACAGAGGTTTTTTCACCCCTTGGTGGGGAGAGCACAGAACCGCTTGGCCTCAGCGTTCGATGACTGAACACATGGTGATTGCACTGATTAGATTTTGTTTCGACCAAATTGAGAATATCGGCAAGATTTCGTTTTTTCCACTTCAGGTGGCGCTTTTCACTAATTATGACTGATTTTTATTAGTTATTTCAAATATTCGAATTTATTCTGGTGAACATGTTGTGTCAATAGCCGATAATTTTGTCAAGCAATAATTTGGGAATATATTCTTGATTTTAATTCATATCAGGAAAAGTATAAGACTTTCACCATATAAAAATGTCATTCTGTGGTCATGTTATAATTGACATTGGCAGATCAGCTGTTGATTAATCAATCAAATCGATCAAGGGAAAAGGGACCGTAATGACGTTGTATGACATAATTAGTGAAGAGCGCCACCTGAAGTGGAAAAAACGAAATCTTGCCGATATTCTCAATTTGATCGAACGTCATTTCATTCAAAATTTGACGAGTGCTTACACCAGTATTCTAGGCATCTTACCTCAGCGTAAGTCGAAAACATATATTCGCATCGTGTCGCCTTGAGTCGCCTTGCGTACAAGGAACAAAGCAGACATAATGCAAAGCCAATTCGATATTTACATTCTATTTACATATATACAAAATTATATATAGGGAATATGTACAGTTATTTTAAGTGGGGACCGAACAACTTTTGTTCTTTCTTGGTACGCTAAATTTCTTGCTCTAAAAACAACAAGAGATTCATCTTTCAATTGAATTTTTAGTTTACCTGTGGTGACTGCATCAGGTTCAATTATTTGAATTATTTGTGCTTTCAATTGCTCGTTCAATCCTGACAAATCTAATTCTAAATCTTTACAAACTAAAGAGAGCGTTTCGGGAGCTTTTAGCGATAAGAGTAATATTATTGGATGGTCTCATTATTTGATGGTCCAGATTTTTTTTTCTTATACCAACAAAAATTTTCAGAATGCCCATCTTTTTTACAAAAATTACAGTACGGTCTTTCTGAATCTGATGCACGTTTCTTCGTTAATCTGCAGTCAATGGCTTTGTGACCAACTTTATTACAGTTTCTGCATTTAAAATCAAATTTTCCACTCTTTACTTGGTGTGGTCTTTTTCTGTTAATATCTGATGGGTGTGTTAATGGTGCTGACGAATCACTATCAAATGATGACAATAATTTAAGAAGTTCTGATTCGTCTTTTGGTGATTGTATCTCAACTCTATTTTTGACTTCAGCATTGACAATATCATGTGGAACTAGACTTAAAATAATGTCCCATGGAAATCCGTTATAGAATTTTTTAAGTGAATTTAGTTTAGCTTGACCATACTCTACTAAAAATTTAAATTCTGAACTTTTTATTGCCATGCAGGATAAAAGTCTTGTGGCAGGAGTTCCTTTTGAAGGAAATGCGATTTCCAAATCATTACAAAAAGTAGTCCAATTTCTATTTAAAGGCTTCCAATTTACATAGAATTTAGAAGCACGCCCTTTCAAACATTGACCAGCTTTTAAAACAACCAATGTTTCGGACATACCTGTTTCGCATTTAATACGGTTCACTTCTTCAAGCCATTCCTTGGTTGTAAACGGTGTATCATCGGGAACGTACTGCATAAAATTCACGTGGTTGTTTTGAACCTCGTTGTTGTTTGAACTCGATCTTCCACTTGCCATGTTCGCCATGAATTCCATCAATTTCAACTGCAGTTGAGACTGAATCTCCAACATTTGTACCATCGTCATTTGTTCAACTTGGGCAGCATTCTCTTGACTTTGTTGATCCATTTTGGATGAATTCGTTTGCACAAAAGAACTCAATAAAACTCGTAGATTTTGGATTCTAATTCTTTCTTGGTAAAGAAAAGAACCTATCCCACTTCTGATGTTAAATAATAAAACACTTCAGGGTGGTTCACGTGTTGTTTATTCACAGTTTATCCGTGGGCTTTATATGTACAGATTATACAATGTACACTCCGTCAGGAATACATATACTCCATTCACTTTTATAAAGTATCGCGGTTTGCAATGAAATTTTGACACATTTCACCGTATATATTTTGAAAATGTTAGGTTATGGTCATTACACTGTCAGATACGCCCACAACGTTGCCGTTTCTGCTAAAAAATCGTAGTAATTACGTATTTATCAAAATGTTCCTTTGGGAAATTAATGAATTTGAGAAAATATTATGTTAATTCAGAAGACATTTAACTACATTTTTGCACAACCTGAAATACTCCAGTATGAAAATGTAGTAGTTCTACGAAACCTGCGCCACAGTTAAATCTTCGAAGAACTAACTTCATTTACAAAGTTGAAAAAGAGTAAATAGAAAGTAGACCTGGCAATGTCGCTTAATTTTCACGAGTGCCAAACTGCGTCTGTTCTAGGGGAAAAAACTTGATAAACCTAAATCATGGCCAACCGCGATACTTTATAAAAGTGAATGGAGTATAATGGCAGGTTATGTTATTACTTGCTTGTGTCTGTCAGCAGAGTGTCGTAGAGAGAGAGAGAGAGAGACATTCGGATCATCGAACAGCACATCGATTCAGATCACAGAGTATTAGTACATTAGGCCTACGTTACAGATTCGGTAGATATGGCCTCAGCATATTATTATGTCAATTCATAAGGGGGTACAAAATTCAAATTGCTTACATATATATGGAAATAATAGGGGTGGCAAGTTTCGAAATGAAAACCCTGTATGTAGAACACTGACAACTGTAAAGAAATATCATTTCCCTACAGTTGGGAAATCTTGACTTTTTCTATGAGAAATGTTGTCAGAAATATCAAAATTTCCATGCGATCTACGGAAAAATAGTATGGAATCTCGTAGGAAAAGCCACATTCCTGGACTATGTGTTGCTAAGTCTCGGTTTGCGCCTTGTCCAGGAATGTTAGGCTTTTCCTACCCGGTAAACAATGTAGGTACTATTTTTATGTATTGTTCATGTGGTTAAATAATGTTACATTTACGCAAGTTGAAACTGCTTCGTCAGCACTAGCATACGTTGGTTTTTTAACCTTTTTGGAACTCCCACACGCACCACCACTTCCAACTGCACTGATAATTATTTCCTTTTTTTTAATAGTAGATAGGTACAGTGTTGGCTGGGACGCCATACTTTAAAGCTACATCTTTCTTTCGTGCACCACTTTCCACTTCACTCGAAAGTCCATGTTTTTCATCAAGAGATAAAGTTTTCAAAGTGCCTACGTTTTGACGACATATTGTTAGCGATATTGTCCTGAAACCTCACAATTTACAACTAAATAAATGTTATAGCTTCAAAACCCTATTTTTCAATAAAAAACCATTGGATTCCTTTCAAAAAAGTGCCTCAAGATCCTGTATTCGTTTGAAAAAAACATCAATTTTTTAGGTTATATTCATATATTTTATTTCTATAAACAGCACAGAAAGTTTTCAGATACTTTCTGCACCTATAAATTAAGCTGCGTCTGAATTCCAATACCTGATTCAATTCCAAAACTTCATGAAGCGAGTATAAACCTGTTACACTAAAAATCCACCCTTCTATTTCTGCATGGGTAACTGGAGATGAAGAGTTAGGATAATCAAATCTTCAATAACTCAATTCTAACAGAGTACGGAAAAATTAAAATTAGGGGTGGAAAACCGAGCATGCCACTCGTAGTTACATCGGCAATTTACGTTACCGATTTTCCCCGAATGCTAGGTGGTGAGGGATAAAGGCAAACGATACAATTTCCAGTCTGTTCCACGGAAGTTCCGCAGTGAGATGTAACTCATTTTCGACGTTTAATATCGGTAAAGCCTCGTTTATATTTCCAAGTTCTGAAAATTTTCGACGTTTCTTGATTCCAAATGGTAAAGTAATATTTCACTCATATCATGGTGTTTTTGTATAGGTTATGTTGAAATATTCGATTTGAAATTCAAAGAGTGGAAGATGTAGGTTACGAGAATGTTTACAATTATATACAGAAGAGTTCTTCTGTGGTTACTTGAGATTAATATTATTTCATCTCAGTTGAAACATTCACTTGGATATCTTATGTTTGACTTTTTTCGCAGCTAGAGGAATCAGTTGTCTATCATCAAGATTTGGGAAATAATAGGGAAATTAGTCCTTACCACTATTGCACAAAATACGAACTCAATCTGCTAGAAGCCTGAATGTTGTTTCTGTTAATTGTTTAGAAACAGAGACGGATTTAGTCACTGAAACGTGATTACCCCAAAAAATAGCAAAAAACTTCCTATGTCCCCACAGAAAATTACCTTGAATTTTTAATTGATATACCGTGATATGTCTTAATCGTATTAAATTTTTCGTATGAAGAAAATTCGTTGAAATTCTTTGATATGGACGACGTGTCGTTATCTCGGTCATTATGAATCTTTTTATTATGAATTGTGGTGATTTTAATACAATATAATATGAGCGCTTGTTCTATTGACGAGGATGTTATCATTTTGCGAAATGTCTGTGATTATGGAGTTTTGAGCAGACTCACTGATGAAAAATTCGTGGTCAAATGAAATTCTGCCCGTTTCTTCGCCGGCCGTGAATACTATAACTTTCGGAAGAAAGATCCAGATTTTTGAGATTTTCTGGGTACGTTTACAAGGTTTAGTTCGTAAATGATGATAGTTTCGAAGTAATTCATTCTCGAAATTCTATTTTCTCAAAAAAAAATTCAACTGCTTTCCTATTGAAATAGAAGTGCATTTGTTGCTTGTCTTATTTGCCCCCAAACATTATTTCTTGAAGTAGTTGATTAAAGTCCACATTGTTGGAGGATTTCAGTTTTCCAAGGTTCAAACTAGATTTCGCCAATATTTTTGTTTTCAACATCTTTGTTCGATCGTTATCAAATTCTGAAGTCATTTCCTAATAATTATGTTATTGGGGCTGCTTCATCAGAACCTAAATTGACAGCATTTATCTTTTCAAAGCGGGGTTCATATTTCTTGATGTTCGCAAAATTCAATCTATATATAGGTACATAAACGAATAATTTTGAACCGAAAACTGAAGTTGTTTACCCGAAACATAATAAGATGTTCGCAACGTGGTTGCGAACATCTTATCTTCCACTCGTCCGGAAAGTACGTACTTTTCGGACTAGGCGTTGTTGTTGTCATTGTTATGATCATCACAATAACAACGAAATAACGAATGACAGTTCTGTTTTGTGTAATTCAAAAAAGAATCAGAATGTATAATAAAGAAATGTGTCATCTCATTGATTTGTAATTATACACAGTTGGCGAAAAAATATTGTACGCAACACGCCCGAAAATAGTTTTTTTGGACTCACAGACTTGTCATCTTGTCCATTCGTCCAAAAAAAACCTATTTTCCGGAATTGTTACGTAAATTACTATATTACGAACATGTTTTTTTTCAGCAAGAAATACCTCATATTAGTGTACTTTCGAATGACATACCAATTTTTTTGATAACTGCTTGTTTTCTGTCATTATATCATGGCTAACAAGATGAAAACGAAAAAGTCGAAAAATTTCAAACCTAAATTTGCTCTATTTCGAAACTCATTATGATTGAATATCGAAGTAATTCTTATGGAAATGTGACAGTTCCTGTCACTTAACTTCTGCTAAGAGCTATTTAATGACGTCCGTGACGTCATTACATTTCGAAAAGGTGCAGGATCTTTTAGTTGTAGATGCTGAGGTACAACTAACATTTTGTAGGTGAGACCTGAATAAGTTAGGAGAATGCGGGGGGGTAATAGAATATTATGGATTGATGAGGCAACTTTCACGAGATCGGGTTTCATAAATTTGTGAAATAGCCATGTGTGGAAGAGAGAAAACCCCCATGCCATACTATTGTTTCTCATTATCAACATGAAATAAGGGTCAACGTGTGGTTAGCAGGCATGAGAGGTAAACTTTTCGGACCAGTTATACTCCCCGATTGCCTCAACTCTGATGAATTCAAAAGAATAATCCAAAGCAGCTTAACAGACATATTGGATGAAATGCCCCTGGCTACCAGACATAATGACTGAACGGATGGCTGCCCAGCTGATAATAGCCGAAACTTACGATAGTACGTACGTTCCGGCCTAGTCCGGAAAGTGCGTACTTTCTCAAAGAAAAAGCGCCCGGGAAGTATGTACATCCCGGACGGTTGCCGAAAAAATCATTTTTAAACGGAAAACCTATTGGAAAAATATGACTGATTTTGTTCACTTCAGTATCGTGATATTCATCTCCTCACCAAACCCGCAATAGAAATTTTTTTGGCACACTGAAATTATTTTCTTGTAGAAAATTTAATACCATTTCCAAATATGTGATCGAATTCGATGAAACTGCAAGCATGACTGATATATTGAAGGTTTCATGGAAAATATTTCGTGAAAACGAGAAACGTAAAATATCCGTCAAGATTTCGACCATGTGTTATATGACATTTTTTGTTGCAATCCACTTGAATAATCTTTCCTTGAAGTTTCGCCGTTTTAATCTAAACACCATATATATATACATATATATATATATATACAGGGTGTCCCACTAGTGCCGCAGCGGACGATATACGCGTACCGGTCTGAGATTTGCAAAATTTTTTGATGCAGACTTGATATACATATGTATTTTAGAGGACGAGATAACGCTGTTGTCAATTTATTCAGAGATTGAGATTGATTCATTGAATGATAATTAGTGTACCAACTATCAATAGGTGCGTTTGAGTTGACGATCGGTGGAGCGAGTAGAATAGTGAACACAGTAGAAAGAGGAGATCCCGAGCACTTTTGTCAAATCGAACACGGTGGAGTCAAAGAATGCTTACCTAACCTAACGGAAGAATTGTATTGTGACAGAAATTCGAATTTATTTTTGAGAAATAAAACTTTAAAGTAGACGTGGAGTGCGCTCGGAGCATTTCGACCGTCAACTCGAACGCCCCTCAAATCGAAGAAAATGAGCTGAATACACAAGTCAAAAGATCTGATAGACGGTAAAGTAATCAAATATTGAAATTTTTATATGGCAAATAACAGTTTCCTTTTCAGTATTGTGAAACGGACACAAAACACGATAGAATGATGAAAAAATAGCAACCAAAGAAATGAGGATATTACAAACGGAGTTTCTCAAATTGTAATTTATCTGCACTGTGTATTACTTCAGGATGCCCAAAGAAATAGATGTAATCGCTTCAGATTAATATCTGTAAAAACAAAGAGGTATCTAGAATCTTTGAGTAAATTGAAGGCTTTGATGAAATGCATACATATTACGTTAGTTGCTGTGAAATTTCAATAAGATCAAACTGAAGATAATTGAAGTAGCTTGAAGAAATAAATTATGAAATACCGCAAAAGCGAAAATCCTCTACATTGCATAATACCTTCTTGGTGTACTGTGTGGATAGAAAAGATTGAAAAGTTCATCCAACCTGCTTAGACCTAAAAAATACCAAAGAGGCCAATCCAGCCATACAATCATGGAATATGATCCATATGTACACATGGATTTTTTTAAATAAGATCATTCATTGGGATTTGAAGAAGCACAAACTTGGGAAATATGTGCTTTGTGCAATCCAACATTACTTGGGTTTTGGAAGATGATCGTCAATAGACTGAAGCTCCTTTTCTCTCCCTTTCTGGATACCTAATTGTTATTACATTAGATATAAGAATTACAACCTGAGATTCATGATAAAATTATTAAAATTAATTAAATTTGATATTAAAATGTCCCTAATTCAGTGCGTTTTTTAATTCCTGTAAGAAAACTAGTAAGGTGAGTATCACTTTATCATAACAAAATCAGCATTTATATGGTAACTAGTGAAACTAGTAACTTATAAAAAATTGTTTTTTGCCTATTCAACATTTCGAATGATTTACAGCAGTTTTATTTCTTAAATGTTCATGTAGTATAGGGATAGAGCATGACTAACTTTCTGGTATAAATAGTGAATTAATATTATGTTCACTTATGAATATGATCAGACATTATTTGGAAACGGCATATAATTTATTGCCGTGTGCACAAATAAATTCATGATCTAGTGTGTTGTGACATTTTACTACTCTCAACATAAACTCAGTAGGATGCCATAGCACTCTAGACAACAAATTCTTTGAAGGCTGGTTATGATAGAATTATACAAATATCAACAGAACTTGTGGAGGTATTGTATTGCGATATATTTTTGGGTGCTATAGTCTTTTTGAAAATATGAATTTCGTCATCTACCATCAAAAAATGTTGTTAAATAATAAAAAAGATATGATATTTGTTGATCGATTGAGTCTGTGCCTACTTGGTTCAAAAGAACTAGTAGGAATATTCAGAATCATTGTCAACAATGATGTGAGACGTAATGACTAATATCAAAGAGTCTGCTGATATTTTCGGTTACTCCCTATTTCAAAGACTTACTTAGACAATAGATATGAAATATGTGTTAATCGGCAGCATAAAGTAAAATGCCAAATGAGGTAACCATAGATACACAATGATATATCCCTTCTTCCCGCGGAAAAATATACGACTAAGATGCCTAGAATACTGTGTTCAGTCATCGAATATACGACGCACGCGTAAAGCGCCTATTCTTGATTCTCTGTTGATTCGCAGAAGTCATCATTTCCCGCGAAATTTATTTGGGTATGAACATAAACTGATTCGGTCAGCTAAATGACGATTAATTTGGGTGGTGTATTTATTACACGACCCGATTTTCAACATGTAATATGGGCACGAACTTTAGATAACGCTTTTTTTCGTGGAAGTTTTGAGGAAATCTGCAGGCTGTTTTGAAGTGCATTATTACTAGTGTTGTTTTGTGTAAAATGGCTGGAAAATTCAGCCTAGTTGGTTCTTGTTTCATTGTCCCAGTTGAGATTTTTGCGAATTATGGCAGAGGACATTGTTCACATAGGAACACCGCAACTGATTAATTAAGTATAAAGTAATATTTTATTTTCCGTTAATTTTAATTTAATACGTGCAGGTTTGTATCGATATTCATGATTCATATACCTGAGTTTTTCATTTCATTAACATTTATTTTCAATATTTTCTCGAAGGATGGACAAACGAATAAATTTTCAATATAAACTGGACGTATAATTTCGAAAAAAAATCGGTTGTGAACTTCAATCAGGATCTTTGGGAAATTTCCTGCTCTTCAGTACCTACTCAATTTTATACTTACATGAAAATATGATTATTGAAATCAATTAGCTGAGTCGGCAGCTATAACCTATTCAATTTTATCAACCAAATTTGTGGAATTTCATTATCACACATCTCTACATCGAAAGCGTTCGATGTTAAGATCCATCATAGAGATTTTAGTACTTATTAGGTCCGTCTTTCCAAATGAAAATTATACAAAACATTCTGACAACATTGTTAATTTTGAATTCGATTACAGAATATTAATACATCTTCGATTCGGTGATATTATAAATTCAGGGTTGCATCTAGATTTTTCTTATGATTTTTGAGTTTTTCGTCAAATTTTATTGCGTAAAATTGGAAATAACTCGAAAACTACGCGTTTTTTCGAAAAAACATAGGAATACTTTTAGTTTCCTAAATGGTTGGTTCTTTCGAAACTATGAACCGTTTATCTTTTTGAAGCGGTTTTATGGTGTTTTTGCGTGTATTGATGAGTCGACTACTGTAACTTTTATACCAGGAGAGATATTGAATAAGTTTCGATTGAGAAATATGCACCATGAATAGAGTAACCAATGAACCAAAATTCAGTTCATTCGAAATAACGGTCACGAAGATATGGACAATAAAGTGTTTTTTTCGTGGATTTTCGACACCCTGTATCTTCGAAACCCAACCGAATTTTGAAAAATGGTATAGGAAAAAAATGTTTCGTTTGATGAGAGGAATCTTCAGTTAAAATATATGTACAAGTCAAAGACTCACCCTGTATATATATAATTGTATACTAAGGTTCACAGTCGTACTATTAATATTAGTGGAGTGCCTGGAGCATTCAAAACCGTAAAACCTCGGATTAGAGTTATAGTGAATGAAATAATATGATCGATGTGGGATATTGTATTTTAAACTATAAATTGCAATGTTTACCCATTTTTTTTGTGTGCAATCCATTTTTTCATTGTTTAAACAAATGTTTATAAAAAATTAATGTTTGACCATATATTTTCAATTTAAACAGTAATTTTTTTGTATTTATATGTTGAATCTCACCTGAGTAGACATATAGGAACATTTTTCAAATATACCAAATATGCCAGAAGGCATCTCGAACGTGGAGGGGAGAGCGGAGCGACAGCTGCTATGTACAATGGAATTTCTCGGCCAGTTTAATTATAAATGAAACGTACTATATTGTGTACATTTAAAGAAATAATGTAATTAATTACGACCATGAAAAAAAAATTATGAGTACAAAATTCGTTTATTTAAATATATAACATTGTTGTCAACATCAAATATTTTCTTCTACTTCATCTATCTGTATAATGGGTGAAATATGGGAACAACTATTTTCGCTGCACTGTAGACATGCTACACTATAGTATAAACCACTTTTTCTGCATACACACGCAGCTCCACATCCCTTTTTGCAATTTCAAAATAACATTTGCAATAAATTATCCGGAGCAGGTAATTGATTCATTGTTATTGGGATGTACATGTTATTGGAATACTTCCATCCCAATATTCAATAACTACGTCATTTCCTAGCCATATCTGAATTTGTAGGTACACTCTTTTAAGGTGCTCAAACGCTGCATCAGTTGTTGGAGGCAGTGATGACAAAAGAACACTTGTATTTTTGGCTGTTGCTTTTATGAAAGAATTGAACCTCAATGTATTCAAATCATGAATGTTAGACGGAGTGCCATATAAACTCAAAATACATGCCACACCTGCTTGCAATATATTATTGGGGTCTTCATATTGATATTTTTAAATACTTTTACTGAGTCGTGTAAATCAATCCGTTTCTCAAAATTTTTGGCAAACTTAATTTTTCCTTTATTGAAAAATGCAGAAGTAGTGTCACAACCCGTAGAGGCATGTAAGAAAAGAATATGTTCTTTACAGTTTGCTAATAATTTTTCTAAACCTTTCGATGAAAATATCTTCTGTTGAACTTTGCCTCGGGATGGTTTTAGAAAATATATTTCACGATCTTTATCTACCAATGCCGTTAGTATCACTAAGACATCGATATCTTCTGAAACTATAACAACATCTTTTGATTCCAAATTCACTGCCGTTTCAACAATTAATTTGTCGGCATCGCTTTCCGCTTGGCATGTAAATATATTGTTGTCAGCTAATTTAACTCTCAACATTTCTATCAAGCGAATTTTATATTTACTATTTGTCAAAAATTTATCTTGAGAAATTTTCAAAGGTAGGTATATGTTCATCAAATTCAATATCTGCACATTATTTTTTAATGCACGACGATTCCATTCGGCTGGTTTAATACTATCTTTTTTATACCCATCAAATACCCTTCCCGTTAGGTTAGGTTTTAATCCGTTTAAGTATTTCACTTTAATTTATTTATATGTTCTATGTATAGTCAGCAATGCCAAAAAAAAGCAAAGGGGCCAATTTGAGTCGTCAAACGATCCATTCTAGAGTTTTAGGGTTATATGTATTTTTGTATGCTGTATCATGAAAAAATTAAAATAAAAATTTTTTTCGATTTTTACCAAAAAAATTAAAGAAAAAATTAGAGGTGGACAACCCCTAACAGTTAGGGGGATGAAAAATAGATGTTGGCCAATAAAATTTAAAATCTAGCCTGGAAGAGTTCAATTCAGGTTAGGTTAGGCTGTGTTAAAAAAAGGGGTTGATCGTAGAGGGGTGAAAATTTAGGGTTATATGTATTTTTGTATGCCGTATCAAAAAAAAAAATGAAAAATTTTGTTCCAAAAAATTAAAAAAAAATTAGGGGTGGACCATCCTTATCATTAAGGGGGATGAAAAATGGATGTCGTCCGATCCCCAGTCCTACCCGATATGCACACAAAATTTCACGAAAATCGGTTCAGCCGTTTCGGAGGAGTTCGGTAACAAAGATGCAGACAGGAGAATTTTATATATTAGAGATAATAGCAGCTGTCGCTCCGCTCTCCCCTCCACGTTCGAGATCCCTACTGGTATTTTTATTCACAGGTATTTTTGAAAAATGTTCCTATATGTCTACTCAGGTGAGATTCCACATATAAATACAAAAAAATTACTGTTTAAAGTGAAAACATTAATTTTTTATAATAATTTGTTCAAACAATGTAAAAATGGATTGCACACAAAAAAAATGGGTAGGTAAACATTGCAATTTATAGTTCAAAAAACAATATCCCACATCGATCGTATGAATTCATTCACTATAATGTCCGAGCTTGAATCATAGAACTTATAGTACATGGAATGCCATTAGCCTTGCTGCTCAGTTTAAAAAAGTGGATAAACATCTCCAGTTGGAGGAATACTGAAATTTCCATGTTGCCATGGTTACGACTTGTCATACAGAATAGAAACACAGAAATACTATGAATTTAATCGTCAAGATCCGATTCACTTGGCATTTCCGCATACATTTCTGTGTTTCTGTTCGGTGTGACAGGACGTATCCATGGGAACATGGAAATTTAGAGATTCCTCCAACTTAGATGTTTACCCACTTTTTGATCTGGTAATAGCATTCCATGTACTATAAGTTCTATGGCTTGAATGCTCCAGGCACTCCACTATATGTGAAAGGTTAAGGGAATTCGACTGATACTGATACTGGATTTTCAGTGTTTCTCTTTATTCCATACCGAGCTTTCGGAACTATTTTGTTCCTTCTTCAGGGTCACTACAATTTGGACAATTAGAATACAAAATACAAAACTCTAAAGAAAAATTTTAAAAAACAATCACTCACAGAATCTGAGGTTATTATCCCAGTAAGATGTTCCAAATATTAAATGAAACTTAGTTGTGGACATAAATTGCAATGGATTTCTGCTATCTTAAACTCAAAATACAAATCTGAAATTAACCTAACTTACAAAAATCACAGAGTAGGTACACATATCACGGAGAGTCCATATTTTTCATTCTCACTCGTCTAATTGGCCATCGTAGAATTCTTCTTTGTCACGATTGGGATAAGTCAATAAATATGTATATACATTGCTTAGCTTTTGTATGTCGGTTTTTTCATTTATTGGATTCGTTTGATTTCTTATATTTATCATTTCCAATATGAGTCTCTTATTGTATTTTCCTTGTGTGCATAGTATTTCTGCACTGTCAAAATCAATTTTATGATTTTTTTGAATAGAGTGTGTGGCTAATGCGCACCGAGGGTTCATAGTTCGGATATCACTCCTATGTAATGATAGCCGGCTCTTTAGCCACTGAGATGTCTGTCCTACATAGGTGCCTTCACATTCAGAACAATTGATTTTGTAGGCAACATTGGATTTTAGTGGGGTTGGTGTGGAATCCTTCAATTTGCTGAATAATCTTTTAACTGTTTTTGTGTTGTAGGTGGCTATCTGGACTTTTTCATCTTTAAAACAATTTTTTATTTCATTTGTAAGATTTCCAAGGTTGGGAAGGCTGCCATATTTCATTGCAGGGCCACCTTCATCTATATTTTCAATTTGTTCGGGTCTTGGTTGAGGTTGTTCAATGGAGATTGTACCTGTTTCATACAGTAACTTATTGAGCATTTGTTTAGGGTAGGAGTTGTCCTGAAAGATCTTATGTAGTTTTTTTATGCTCGCATCCACCAAATCTGCGTGGCAGATTCTTTTGATTCGGTTTTTCATTTCCTTCATACAATTTAACTTCATTCCTATTGGGTGTTCAGATTTGAAATGGATAAATCTATTTGAATGTATCTCTTTTCTATACCAGTCCAGCTTAATCGTTTCATTAATTCTGTAAACCCTTTCAATTGTAAATTGAATATGTGAATTAAAGCTGTTGAACACATCAATTATTTCATCAAATCCTGTATCCGGTATTACAACTATTGAATCGTCAACAAATTTTTTCAAAAAAAAAATATTTTTTTTTTTTTAATTTCACACAAAATGTGGTTCCTTTCGGATAACTCGAGCAAAAGCGCCAAGAGCAATCCAACTGGTTAGTGTGGAAAGAGTACCTGTCGTACTATGCCGACGGTTGCCAATATTACGGCCTTCTGCATCCAAGTTAATGTGTTCGAAGGCAGATCCATCTCGCGCAAGTGCTCCACGGTTTTCCGATGCACCAGCCCGTTGCAGCTAATTACCAACGGCTTTATTACCACTTCCCCCAGCTGAAAGGTCTGCCTCATCTGCCTTGCCAGTAATTGATATTTGGCGATCTTCTCCCCGTAGGCTTTATCAAGGTTTTGGTCTAATGGCACCGTGAAGTCTATGATGATCGCAGACTCCTGTTTATTCCATATGACCATGTCAGGTCTGTTATGTTCAGCACCTGGGTCTGTTCTCACTGACAAGTCCCAATAGACCTTGGTTTCTTTGCCTTCCAGGACAGCCTTCGGTCCGTAAATGTGATGGGGGACGAATTATTGGAGCAGCCGTTCTGTGATATATATATTTTTTTTATTTTTTTTTATTTTTTTTTCTAATTTTTTTTTATTTTTTTTTTATTTTTTTTTATTTTTTTTTCACAAGCTTTTATTTAGTTTCACCTGTCCCGGTGTCTGTCTGTCTGTAATCAAATCTTGCAAGTTGAATATGACACACTTCTAATCGTCCGATTGATTTGAAATTTGGCAGGTGTACATAATTCTGGTGACAATGCATCATGAAATATTTCTTATAGAAAAAAACAAAATGGCGGCTCCAAAATGGCAGATGAGTTTTGTAATTATCATCCGATTCCATTCAGAATTAGTACCTGGGGGTTTTTGGGTTCGACAATGAATTGAAGAATTCAAGATGGCGGCTACAATATGGCGGACGAGTTTTGTAATTATTATTCTTTCAATATTGGTATCTGGGGGTTTTCTGGGTTGGAAATTACGATTTTTCAAAATTGAGGAATTCAAGATGGCGGCTTCGAAATGGCGGATGAGTGTTGTTATTATAAAAGCTTGTCTTAAAAAATAATTCTTTTATTATAGCTTGTTTAAATATCACACTCAATGTGGCGTAGGTTACAGATCTCCTCGGGTCAATTGTACCAAGAGGAGACCGTTAGTGATGTTGACTGTCCCCAGCAATACTGCCTTCTGCATCCACGAGATCGTATTAGGGTGCATTTCTAGTTCCCGCAGATGTTGGACGGTTTTTTTTAGCACCAGTCCATTGGCACTTATAATCAATGGTATTATTTCCACTTTTTTCAATGCCCACATGTCTCTTATTTGCCTTGACAACGCCTCGTACTTCCTTATTTTTTCGGTATACGTTTTTTCCATATTCTGATCCATTGGGACCGCAAAGTCGATGATTGTTGCAGTTTTAGCTTTCTTATTCCATACCACCATTTCCGGCCTATTATGCTCAGTACTCAAGTCAGTCAGTATCGTGAGGTCCCAGTATATCTTTGTTTCTTCGTTTTCGACAACTGCTTCCGGAACGTAGAGATGGTGCGGCGTAAAGTGTTTCAAGAGGTTCCTATTCAGGCAGATGAGTTGGTGTACTACTTTTCCCATGTTATCATGTCGTGAAAGATATTTTGTGCTGGCTATTACTGAGCATCCTGATAGAAGATGTTGTGTGGTTTCCTCAGCGTTATTGCACAGCCGACATTTGGTGTTTTCTACTTGTTGTTTCATTATGTGTTTTGAGTAATTTCGGGTGGGTACCACTTGGTCCTGTATGGCAAAGATAGTTCCTTCTGTTTGTGGAAAGAGGCAACCCTGAGTCAGATAGGAAGTCGACGCTGCCATATCCACGTCCTCCTGGTGCAGGCTTGCATAGAACCTACCGTGCAGTTGTTTAGACTGCCAGCTCTGTCTGAGTTGTTCTGCTGGGATTTCCTCGGTCCTGTTCGTCATCGTTCCTTCTCTGTGTCAGACTTTCCTGTACTGTTACCCATTGATGTATTGGTAAGTTTGTGTTTCTGAAATAATTTCCGATGTTAATTTCAACATTGGAAATGTTTATGTTCGTATATTACAGGCAACGTACGAGTTTTCGTTCAAGGTCAAAAGACAAAAGTGTCGCCAGTAGACCAAAAGAGCATTCGAAAGTTATCGCGTGATTTAATTAACATAGGTGTATTGGGAGGATACATTAAATGACAAATTCTTTTTTTTTTAAGTGCAAGTGTACCTAATAACCATTTTGTTCATTTTGAGTTTATAGGTTATGAACCTCAACTCTTATATTTTTTATAATAATAATAATAATAATAACAAATTGTATCGGGAAGGTTCGGATCGGTTCGTGAATCTCCGACACGGCATTTGAATACCGCAACACTCGTGACATTCCGAAGCACATTGTTTACAAACAATGTTCGAGCTGTCATGTTATTCGATTCTTCAGCGATTGAGAACTTTGTGTTTATTATATTAAAGTTCTTTAATCTATGTATTATTCTCAAATTTATTGAGTAAAAGAGAGGCCATTTTGTTCTATGGCAGGAAAGGAACTGGAATAAATACCTATATGGCTATAATAGAAAGTTGAAATGAATATTTGAAATACGATAAAATGAAAGGAAAAAAGGATATAAGGTATTTATGGTTTTCTAGTTATAACTTGAGATCCTCGTTGAATATTGCTTTGTTTTAGGGTAGAAAAGCTATTGGATTATTTGGACCAAATAGTGTATGTGAAAATGGGGAAACAAATTCTTCACAGAGAAAGACCAAATGCAAACAAATATTAAATGTAATTCTATTCATCTTAGGGTTACTGTGGAAGCACATCATGTCCTCATGATTGACAAAAATTTGGAGAATTTTCGATGGAAAGAAGAAATTCTGTTTCAGATGAAGATTGGTATATATGTATGAACCCTCATCTAGTCGATTGGCATACCTGGATGATGTGAAATTCTTCATAGAAGAATTAGCATCCAAACCAGAAAGTTCAACGTCATTTAATTTTTACGATGAAAATGTAATGCAGTTCAAACTGTTTCGAGTATTTCTCTTGAATATTTGGTAGTGTTTTATACCCTTCTGATGAGGAATTAATGAAAAGAATTAAATTGTGGGGAGAAATTAAACACATGGCTTGCGAAGAAATCCAAGGTGAAATTTGCAAAAAAGGGAGAATAGCAAATCATACATATCCGAGCAAACAACAGAATATTTTTTAAAGTGTTCTATAGTCAAATTTCTTCGACTGAAGTTGTAGATTATTTTCAGAGTTTTACTGAATCATCTTCCAGGAGACTACTCAGCCAGCATGGTGAAGAGATTATTTTGTTCATTTTTCTGCTCTTGCATGTCTCTTATCAGATTCAAACTCAGGGTATCTTGGAGAAGGCTCGGTTCCTCTTTCGAGATAAGCATTGCACCAACCTCAGCAAACACTTTATTTTTGTATTCGTATTATATATTCATTGATCTCAATCGAAACAATGAGTAATGTATGTTGGTGAAAAAAAAATTTTCTTTTATTTTGAATTCTACAATGCATACCTGTTCCATCCTGATTCTGGGGCTTAAAATGGAACAATATCATATTGATTTCTTCAATTGCGAAAGGAATTGAAATAGATTATCATTGTGTAGCCACTACACCTTACTTACTATGCAGATGAAATTATTAGTTTCTTGAATTGCGAAATAAACATGGAAAATAATATGGCAATTGGATCGAAATTCAATTAGGTAAAAATTCTATTTCAAAGGAGCGAATAATGCTTGAAACTTTACCATATAGTGAAATGCATGCTGAGAAATGATTTTCAGTAATCGGTTCTCACATTATAAGGGAAATTTGATCGATTTATAACGTGTAGGTACAGCTGAAATTGAATCAGGTTACACTTTCAACAGATAACTTAATTCGATTAATCCAAGACCTAATTCACTCACGGTTTCGGTAAAACGTGTTGAAATAATACTTCAGTGGGGAAGGGATTGATTGATTTCGCGTAGTATTCCAGAATCTGAACTGTTTATTATTTCTATTTTCATTTTCGTTTCCAACATTGTATTTCTGACCGACGACAGGTCAGTGTCAAACTATCAAAATCAGATGTTGGCGATGCGGTGAGAAACCGGCCAGCACGCAGGTCAAGTTTTGCCATACATCGGCATTCGGCAACTCTCGTGCCTATTTGTCATTTAATGTATCCTGTGTATTGGGCCAGCACACTAGAATCGGCGACCAGTGAGCCGCGGTGGGAGGTCCGTCAAATTCGCCGCAGCGTTGCCAAATTGGGCAATTATTCCGGTATTTGAAGGATAGATCATTCTTTTATTTCCTTCATTAGCACTTCGAGTGTTTATATTGTTGTTTCATCAAGTGAGATCTGGGCCGACGTGAGTGGTCCGTCAAATTCGCCGCAACGTTGCCAGATTGGGCAATTATTTCGGTATTTGAAGAATAGGTCAATAGTTGATCCAAGTACATATAAGATTCATGAATTTTTGTAGAAACAGAATCCTTCTATCTAAAGCCAATTTCATGAATACCCAGATTTGCTAAAATCAAAATTCACTTCGAAAATATTGGACGAAGTGGACATAGCTTCATCTGATGATGTTTACTCCGAGTACATATAAGATTCATGAATCTTAGTGAAAACATGATCCTTCTATCTCAAGCCAATTTCGAGAAAACTCAGATTTGGTGAAATAAAAATTCTCTTCGAAAATATTAGACGAAGTGGACTCAGCTTCTTCTGATGATGTTTACTCCTAGTACATATAAGATTCATGAATTTTAGTAAAAACAGAATCTTTCTATCTCAAACCAATTTCATGAAAACCCAGATTTGGTAAAATGAAAATTCGCTTAGAAAATATTGGACAGGATGGAATCAGCTTCATCCGATGAGAGTTGATCCAAGTAGGGGAGAGTTCCTTTGAATTGGACAGCCCATGAACCGGACACTATAGTTTTCTACTACACCCGACAGTAATTGAGAATATTTTATGTAAATCCCATTTTTGCAACATTGAGCCACGTCTCTTGGAAAATGGCTGAATCTGTGGGTCGCGTCTTGTTGACGAGGCATGCATTAAAAAATCCGTTGCCGGTAAAGTAAATATCTACGTACATTTGCGAAGTGAATAGCTACGTTTTTAGTGACGATTAGTTGCCGATTTTTTTATATAAACATCAAGTGATTATCCCTCATCAGACAGATATGTTGAATCGTTGATATAACCATTTGTAGAAATTATATTTTCAGGTTTTTTATAAAAACCACATATCCCATGAATCGGACATAGAAAAATGACTGGAAATTGACGTCCAGTTCATGGGCTGCAATGTTTCCGATTCAAGGGAGATGTGAAAGTATGTTACGTAATTCAATATTTAACATGGAAAATACTGTATGTTTTCTCTGTTTGGTGCTACTAAATGATTTCAACTATTCTCCTTGAACTTTATGACAGTATTCTCATGTTTTTGTACCATTGTCCACTTCATGGGAATGACAGTCCAAAACAAGGGCAACATCCCATGAAATGGACATTTTATGAAATAAACTTAGACCTATTTTTTCGAGTGACGAGCTTTTCTTTTTCTAGCTTTTTCTGAAAAAGTGAATCCACAAACCTTGTGCTCATATTATGACGGTACAATTTGAAACTTTTCCATTTGAAATAATATTTCACGCCAATAATAATTAAATTGTCCGTTTCAAGGGAACTCTCCCCTACATATAAGTTTTATGAATTTTAGTAGAAACAGAATCCTTCTATCTCAAGCCCATTTCGAGAAAACTCAGATTTGGTAAAATAAAAACTCCCTTCGAAAATATTCGACGAGGTGGACTCAGCTTCTTCTGATGATGTTTACCCAGAGTACATGTAAGATGCATGAATTTCAGTAAGAACAGAATCCTTCTATCTCGAGCCAATTTCGAGAAAACTCAGATTTGGTTAAATAAAAATTCGCTTCGAAAATATTAGACAGGATGTAATAAGCTTCATCCGATGATAGTTGATCCGAGAACATAAGAGATTCGTGAATTTTAGTAGAAACAGAATCCTTCCTATCTAAATTGAATTTCATGAAAACCCAGATTTGGTAAAATCGAAATTCTCTTCGAAAATATTGGACGAGGTGGACTCAGATTCTTCTGATAATGTTCACTCTGAGTACCTTAAGATTCATGAATTTTAGTAAAAACAGAATCCTTCTATCTCAAGCGAATTTCATGAAAACTCAGATTTGGTAAAATAAATATTCCCTTCGAAAATATTGGACGGGTGGACTCAGCTTCTTCTGATGATGTTTACTCCGAGTACAGATAAGATTAATTAATTTTAGGAAAAACAGAATCCTTCTATCTCAAGCCCATTTCGAGAAAACTCAGATTTGGTAAAATAAAAATTCCCTTCGAAAATATTCGACGAGGTGGACCCAGCTTCTTCTGATGATGTTTACCCAGAGTACATGTAAGATGCATGAATTTCAGTAAGAACAGAATCCTTCTATCTCGAGCCAATTTCGAGAAAACTCAGATTTGGTAAAATAAAAATTCGCTTCGAAAATATTTGACAGGATGTAATCAGATTCATCCGATGATAGTTGATCCGAGTACATATAAGATTCGTGAATTTTAGTAGAAACAGAATCCTTCCTATCTTAATTGAATTTCATGAAAACCCAGATTTGGTAAAATCGAAATTCTCTTCGAAAATATTGGACGAGGGGGACTCAGATTCTTCTGATAATGTTCACTACGAGTACCTATAAGATTCATGAATTTAAGTGAAAACAGAATCCTTCTATCTCAACCCAATTTCGAGAAAACTCAGATTTGGTTAAATAAAAATTCGCACCGAAAATATTGGACAGGATGTTATGAGCTTCATCCGATGATAGTTGATCCGAGTACATATAAGATTCATGAATTTTAGTAAAAATAGAATTCTTCTATCTAAAGCCAATTTCATGAAAACCAAGATTTGCTAAAATCAAAATTCACTTCGAAAATATTGAACAGGATGTTCAATATTTTCGAAGTGAATTTTGATTTTAGCTTCATCCGATCATTTATATCTTTATTTTTCATTATTATATCTTAAGAATACCTACTTACTTTAGAAAGAACATTTTTGTTATAAAATACGGTGACAAGTTTTCTCTCACATGTTTATGTTAGGAATTAGGAATGTTGATTGTTTCTTGCAATTATTATCTATTGCTTATTATTATGGGAGATGATCCCCCAATAAAAGGGGCCTGTAGCGTTCTTCGAACACCTGAAGAACAGAAGAATCATCACTTGGAAGATCGGACCTGATCGAAAGATCCTCCCGATCCAAGAGAGAGTTAGGACTTCGTGAAAAGGGGTTTTTTAGCAGGTGAAGTATTTTTTTACTTCTTCTTTCTCGGTTTCTTTGTTCTTGTTACAGATATATTTTCAAGATACTTCCATCCAGATCGATGAAAAAGCTTGTTTTCATCAAGTACAAGAAGCTCTGTAAGATGGATATCATTTGAACAAATTCAGCATCACTACACATATACGGGTAGACAGAGTTTTTTCAGAGGTTTTTATCTGTTCTCGTGTGTCATACGCAAAATTGTATGGTACCCGTTCACATTCCCTCTGCTAACACTACTAAGATTTGGATCGGGAAACAGATTGTTTTTTTTTATACAATTTGTTCCTTGTCGACATTTCTTCACACGTGCCTTATGCCATATATTGTTTGATTTAAGAAAAAAGTATGTATTAGTCTCTTTCAAAAGAATCTATAATAATAAAATAGAACGAGAGAAATGGACTCGCTATCTATATTAATAAAAGGCGATCTATGGTTGGTTCAAAACTTCGAAATGCCATATTGTTCAAACGATCGCACCAAATTGGACAATTTTTTTTTTGTTGTGTTCATTATTGTTAGGGCAAGGTTTATATAACAAAATATTCCCAAAAAATCCTACAGAAAAGAAAAAAAGCCTTCCTTTTTCTCGAGCAATCATAGAGTACTTATGTAGGTTTTGACATTTGGACAAAGGAGGTTAGTTTTTCTTTCACAGAATCGCATGTCAAGTGAATAGTTAAAAGTGCAGTAGGTCTTACCACAGAATACCTAACAACGGTATAAGAATATTCCATGGGGATTGATAGTGGTAGAACGAAGTTCCACGGTATTCAATAGAAATGCAATAATAAAATAGAACGAGAGAAATGGACTCGCTATCTATATTAATAAAAGGCGATCTATGGTTGGTTCAAAACTTCGAAATGCCATATTGTTCAAACGATCGCACCAAATTGGACAATTCTTTTTTTGTTGTGTTCATTATTGTTAGGGCAAGGTTTATATAACAAAATATTCCCAAAAAAATCCTACAGAAAAGAAAAAAAAGCCTTCCTTTTTCTTACCACCCATAGAATTATGTGTTACCACCAATCGAGCAATCATATAGTACTTATATAGGTTTTGACATTTGGACAAAGGAGGTTAGTTTTTCTTCCACAGAATCGCATGTCAAGTGAATAGTTAGAAGTGCAGTAGGTCTTACCACAGAATACTTAACCACACAGAAGCGTCACTTAGCGTCGGCACTTTGATCTTCAAGGGGCAAATTTTCGTGACCTTCATTCTCTGTTAGGTAGTACATATGTCACTTTTGAGCGGTCCAGCCACATAATTCTATACTATATTTATGATTCTATGGGAAGTTTAAATTTCACGTTGACATATGTACTACCTAGCATGGCACAAGCGTCATCAAATAAAGTTTTGGCGGGAAGGCGGAATGACGCTTCTGTGTAGTTAGGTATTCTGTGGTCTTACTAACGGTATAAGAATATTCAATGGGGATTAATATAGGCGCGTTCGTAACGAAGTTCCACGGTATTCAATAGAAATGTAATAAAATAGAACGTTGTGAAGATATAAGCCATGAAGTAGTCTGGCAACGGTGCATTTCATTTTCTTGAAGGGTAGGAAATTCAGAAATGGTAAAGACTAGAGTATGAATGGCGATGTTTACAATTATTGTGTAATTTGCATAGAACTTATAATAACATGGAAGGCTATTATCAGATCAAAATCTCAAGTTGGTGGAACAGTGAATTTTCACCGGAATGTAAAGTAAATGTGACGATCAGCATCAATCGTGAGTTGTCCATTTTCATCTTTTCTCTATATTTCTGAAATGTTTTCGATTTATGTTTGGGTGATAAATATATTTGCGGAAATAACTGAATTCAAAATTGCCCATAATTAGTAATTGAAATATTATTTTTGTATTTCTGTTTTGTGTGACAGCTCATATCCGTGGAAAAGATGACAGTTGACAGATGACGGTTGACAGATGACATTCGACAGAAGATATTCGAGAGATGACATTTGGCAAAGGACGTTTGACAGATGACATTTGACAGATAACATTTGACAGATGACGTTTGACAGATGACATTTGACAGATGACGTTTGACAGATGACATTTGACAGATGACGTTTGACAGATGACATTTGACCGATGACATTTGTCAGTAGACAGATGACTTTTGACAGATGACATTTGACAGAACTTTTATTATGCCTAATTTATCTCCTGCTTGAAAAAATAGCAATGGTAAGATTATACAACTTAAACGGGGGTTTCACAAAGCATATCACCGGTGATCGGAGCTTGATCTAGAATCAACTCGATTTGACAGTTCAGAAATCTAACCAAGCCGTTGATCTCCGATCACTGGTGATTACGATTTGTGAAATCCACAGTAAGTATAGGCACGGCCTTCTTAAGATAAAGATGGCTATGGTATAGGTATCATTTAGGCGAAACAAAGTTCGCCGGGCCAGCTAATATATATATATTATTGAAAATACTTTTTTATTTTAAGTTAAGTTCAAATGCAAATAAATGTTGGTAATATTTACATGTGGTCTTATCATTTCCAATGTCTCTGATGGTTGCAAGGATTGCGAAATCTGTAAATTTTTTCTTTTTCACAGGTATCTTCGATGGAGCGCAGACCTCTACCTCCTTCTTTTCTAGGCAAATATAATCTTTCAATGGCCGAGTTAGGGTGCAGTAGACCGAATTGGGTCATTGTTCTTCTAATTTTCCTATCTATCAATTGCAGGTCTGTTTTAGACCAGGAGAGTGTTTCCACTGTATATGCGAACGACGGAATAGCCCAGATGTTTCTGGCCATTATTTTATTTTTAGAGGACAGCTGTGACTTCAGAACTAGTTTTACCTTTCTTAGTAGTTCCTTTTTTGCTTGTTCTCTATTTTCCGCTTGTCTGATCTCAAATGTTTGTTGTATACCTAAATATTTGTATGATTCTTCTGTGTTCAGACTATTCATTTCCCTGCCATCCCTAAGCCTCACGTTCTCCTCTTCCACTATCTTTCCTCTTTTAACTGTTATAGTCGCACATTTTTCCAGTCCAAGGGTCATGCCTGTGTCCTCACTGAAGCTGAAGCTCCGAACCAGCTCCAACTCTCCCTCCAGCTGTGTTCTCCCCCTTGCGTAGAGCTTCAAGTCGTCCATATAGAACAGGTGCGTGAGTTTTGTTCGAACATCGATGGCGTATCCGTATGCTGATCTATTTAGCATGTGACTAAGTATATTGAGCGCCAAGCAGAATCAGGGCGGACTCAGTCCATCTCCCTGAAAGATGCCTTTTCTGATTCTTATTTCAGGGGTTTCATAAGTCTCTGTACCTTCGCTCACTGATAAAGTTGTTCTCCATGTGCTCATCAGGAATTTCAGCGTGTTTATGACTCTATTGTCTATTTTGTAGATTTCCAATATTTCGATCAGCCACGAGTGTGGGACAGAGTCATTATGCCTTTTGGTAGTCTATCCAGGCGACGGCTATGTTTTTGTTTCTCTTCTTTGCCTGTCTAGTGATCGCTCTGTCTATAACCAGGAGTTCTTTGCTGCCCCGACTCTTGCTTTTGCAACCGTTCTGCTCCCAGGCCATTATGTTGTTGCTTTTGCGATGTGTGTTAATCTTGTGGGCTAGCGTGGATGTTAATATCTTATAGGCGGACGGTAGGCAGGTGATCGGCCTATAATTTTCAGGTTGTGTCAAGTCTCCCTTCTTTGGTACCATATACGTTTTTCCCTTGGTAAAATATGTGGGGATACTCTCAGGGTTTTCTAATGCTTTCTCTATAAGTCGCGCCATCACCTTGTGAGCAGAGGTAAAAGCTTTCCACCAATAATTGTGTATTCCATCTATGCCAGGGGATACCCAGTTCTTCATCCTTCTGGTTGTTTCTTTGACATCTTCCTCACTCACCGTCACTCTGGGCATCTCACGTAAGTTTTGTTGCGCCTTCCTCTCTGATTCAATCCATGGGGCTGTCTTGTTGTGTTCCTTCTCTGTTGACCATAAAGACGACCAGTGCTCTTTCATTTTGTTCGGGTTTGGGGGTTTTTCTTTTTTGTTGTGATTTTGTTGATCTATTTTTCTGAAGAACATTTTCTGGTTGTTTGTGAATTGGTTATTTTGCTGATATCTTTGGGTCCTCTTATGATACCTCCTCAGGCGATTCCCTAAGGCAGCATATTTCTGTTTGAGTTTTTCGTGATGTATCCGCAGCTTCGTTTTATAGTGTGCGTCCCGTTCCTTCAGCTTAATTTTTCTTGTGTACTGCCTCAGTTTCGTCTGTACCTTCTTGCTCACTTTTTCATTATTTATGTACTGATGAATAATGCCTATCTCCTTTCTGAGTGTTGTTATTCGTTTTTCCAGGCGCTCCTCCCAAGGTGGTTTTTGAGGTTGTTTTTTCTGCCCTTCTTCTCTTTTTTCTATTTGCTGGATAAGGTTCGCGGCGATAGCTGCACAATAAATTTTATGACACAGATCTTCAAATTCTATTGTGTTTTCGATAGTATCCCTGATGGTCGTGTCGATCGCTTTGATGGTATTTTTGGCTTCCATGTTGAGTTGAATTCGCTGTATTTTCGGTCTTCTCTCCAGCGGTATGCCCCTCCATTTTATGTTTAGCTCTTCATATATCTCCAGTATCTGAAGGGAGGTTTCGTTATGTACTTCTTCTGTTTGTATCTCCTGTTCCATTAAGTTCAGTTCTTGACGTGGTGTTTTCGCGGTTGCTTGTATGCTCCTTCTTATGTGTCTCAGTCTGTGTGTTGGAGATTGTATAAGGTTTGCGTTTCGGATGGCATTAAGCTCGTCGGGGGCCAATAGTTTTCTGGTTTTGATATTTCTCACTTGTGTCAGCAGGTGTTTTCCATTGAATGGTTTATCTGGATGTTGTTCGAGCCATTTTTCTGTCAGTTTTGCGGCGTATTTTTTGGGCTTGGTCTCTCCTTCTGTCACTTGAAAAAAGGCGTTGATAAGACTCAGATTCATGTCTCTGGTCCAACGCTGCCTTTCCCTCCTCTGGGAATGAGCGGGACCCGACTGTTCAGAATCAACGTTCTCGGTCGGGCCCAAGCTAAGACCCTGCGTGTTTCCTCTGGGGTTGCCTGGCCTTGTGGTTCCGGTTCGCGGAGAGGCGCCACTCGCTTCACCTACTTCCGCTAGGGCCTGTGCCAATCTTCCCCCAGGAGCAGTCCCCACTCCGGGGGTGGTATCCGAGGCTTCTTTTTCAACATCGAAAGCTTTCTGTATACATAGTGTGAGGGATGCTAACCCAGTACACTGGTCAACTCGGGTGTGCGGGGTCGTCACTCCCCGAAGGTCTCTAAGGAACCCCCCTGCATAATATATATATATATAATAATTTTGAAGTAAAGGTCGTTGTAAATGTAATATAATGGATAAGGGATGTCGACCATAAATCTAAAAGACTGTTGGTTTACTCTTTATTCATAAGCCTAGCTTTCGAAACTGCTCCGTTTCTTCATCAGGGCGACTGCAATTACAAACAAAAATAGAATTCATAATTGAGTACAACACAATATCTTACCGAATGTGAGGTTAAGATTACATCAAGAAAGGAATAAAAACAAACACGATTCAGGTCTGAATGACAACATTCACTAGAAAACAAACTCAAATCTTTGAAGAAATCAAATGGAACGCACATTAATTTCAGTTAAACAATATAAAATTACAACTATTGATTTTCGTGAACATCAAACAACCGATTTTTTTATATTAAAATTACTTCCTCATATTATGTCAAAGTCATGATTGTGTCAAAAATACATTAAAACCACAGAAGTTCTCAATCCCAACGGTGGAACTGAAGTGTTCGAATTCATCCATCTACAGGACCGTCGTAAAATGGTGTACTGGCGTATTCTAATAGGTAAGAGTAGATGGGGCTCAAGCCATGCGTGTCCGTTTTTTTATTTATTTCACATCCTCGATCTTTGATATGTATCATCTCTAAAATGCATCTCTTCCTGTAATTCTTATTCACATCTACAATTTTTACGTTTTCGAAGTCCACAGTATGGGAAAGACGGTTGGCGTGGATGGATAAAGCACATCTCGGGTTGTTCGTTTTTATATCGCTTTTGTGTAGGGTTAATCTATTTTTTAGCCATTGGGATGTTTGGCCTACATATGTTTGGTGACAATCTGAGCATTCTATTTCATATATTAAGTTCGATTTCAATCTATCCGGTACAGGGTCTTTTAGTCTGGAGTAAAGGGTCGATACTTTTTTTTTGCATTGTCCTACTATTTTTATTGATTTTTTATCTTGGAAACAGTTTCTTATTCGCCTCGTTAGACAAGGAATATTTGGTAGGCATCGATAGACGATTGGTTCTCTGCCCTCCACAATATCAGTTTTTAATGTGTCTCTGTCTGATGACGAAAACAAAAGTTTTCTCAACATTGCTTTGGGGTACGAATTTTCTAACAGCAAGTTGTACAATTTATGAATGTTGGTGTCTACAAATATTGGATCACATATCTTCACAATTCTTCTTTTCTGTTCTTTAATAAAATTTATTTTCATATTTATTGGGTGGTCCGACAGGAAATGTATGAATCTACCAGATGCGGTTCCCTTTCGGTACCAATTAAGCTTCACTATGTTATCGATTCTACACACTCTGGTATCCAAGAATGGAACAGAGTTGTTTCCATCTTCTGTCTCGACTGTGAATTTTAAGTGACGATCGAAGTCATTAAATATTTCCAAAATAGTATTAATCCCTGTAGATGGTAGAGCCAGGATAAGATCGTCCACGTATTTTTTAATAAACGCAAGTTTGAAAGGTAATTTTGGTATGCATGTGTTAAGCAGGTAGTCCATCACATAAAGTGATAATATCGGGCTGAGTCTAGACCCCATAGTGCATCCAAACTGTTGAACATAAAACTTCCCATCAAACATAAAATATCCTGACTCTAGAAGAAATGTGATAATTTCCTTGAATTTTTCCTGTGCTATCTTACAGTGTGTTTTAATTTTTTCCCAGCTAACATCCAAAGCAGCAACAACAAGTTCCTTTGAAATATTTCCAAACAGGTTGACAACATCCAAAGAAATAAGGACGTAATTGGGTGGCAGTACAAAGTTGTTAATCTTTGTTGAAAAGTCGAAAGAGTCTTTGACATAGTATACGTTATCTTGATCATATGCGTTAGTAAGAAGTTGTGCTATATATTTGGACAGTTCACAAGTGGGACCCTGTACATCCGATACAATTGGTCTCATTGGTACACCTTCCTTGTGAATCTTAGGATTACCATACATTCTGGGACTTACAGAATTGTATGACCTCATCGATTTTGCATGCTTTTTATCTAAAATATTCTGATTTTCTAGTGTACTCACAATTTTGTTGCTCTTGGTCTGTATTGTTGTTGTCGACATCCCTTATCCATTATATTACATTTACAACGACCTTTACTTCAAAATTATTGTCAATAAAATGGGATTTTTTCAAGTAATATCGACTTTATATGGCAGAGAAACATCCAGTACGATGAAGGAATGGAGCGGTAACAGCAGGAAACTGGCAAACTTGCTCAACAGGAGAATATTCTTATTGGAATGTAAGAGACAGGGTTTAATACCAAACCACATAGGAGCAGGTATCAAGAGCGTTCTTAGTTTGTTCGAGTTTCAAACCGGAAGGAGATTCAACCAAAAAATTGCAAATTTCAATAACAATCTGGTCAACAAGTTACTTTCCTTGGAAATTGAACACACCCATCTAAAAATCGCATTTATGAGAAAGAAAAACGACAACATACATAGGGAATTACAAAATGTAATACCAGAGGATACTTTACAGGAATTTTTCAGACGCCAACAAATCTTATTTAATAGAATATTCCATCGGGTGAAGACAAGTAACCTAAAGAAAATACAAAATCTTCAAAAAAAGTCAGTGAATATTAATTATAAAATCCAAGAAAAGTGGTTTAAAAATTTGTCTAATACGGAGATACCTGTCGATGTCAAAACAGTGTTATCGTTAGGTTCAAAATTTAATATGCCTATTAACCCCAAAGAAATAAAAATCAAAGATCTAATAGCAGATGTAGAGAACATCCTAGATTTAGTTGAACCAGATAAAAGAGACCCTCTCAGAGCGAAAATAACCAGCATCATCACAAGCTATTTACATAAAAATAATAATAATGTAACCCACTACACAGATAAATTGTACAACGCAACTAAACAGTTTTTGAAAACCAATGACCACCTATTGGTACTCAATAGTGATAAAGGCTCTGTAACAGTCCTCATGGATAGATCTGACTACCTCGAAAAGATGTATGCAATTGTAAACACTGAGAACTTCAAACAAATACCAAGAGACCCGACAACAACAATACAGACCAAGAGCAACAAAATTGTGAGTACACTAGAAAATCAGAATATTTTAGATAAAAAGCATGCAAAATCGATGAGGTCATACAATTCTGTAAGTCCCAGAATGTATGGTAATCCTAAGATTCACAAGGAAGGTGTACCAATGAGACCAATTGTATCGGATGTACAGGGTCCCACTTGTGAACTGTCCAAATATATAGCACAACTTCTTACTAACGCATATGATCAAGATAACGTATACTATGTCAAAGACTCTTTCGACTTTTCAACAAAGATTAACAACTTTGTACTGCCACCCAATTACGTCCTTATTTCTTTGGATGTTGTCAACCTGTTTGGAAATATTTCAAAGGAACTTGTTGTTGCTGCTTTGGATGTTAGCTGGGAAAAAATTAAAACACACTGTAAGATAGCACAGGAAAAATTCAAGGAAATTATCACATTTCTTCTAGAGTCAGGATATTTTATGTTTGATGGGAAGTTTTATGTTCAACAGTTTGGATGCACTATGGGGTCTACACTCAGCCCGATATTATCACTTTATGTGATGGACTACCTGCTTAACACATGCATACCAAAATTACCTTTCAAACTTGCGTTTATTAAAAAATACGTGGACGATCTTATCCTGGCTCTACCATCTACAGGGATTAATACTATTTTGGAAATATTTAATGACTTCGATCGTCACTTAAAATTCACAGTCGAGACAGAAGATGGAAACAACTCTGTTCCATTCTTGGATACCAGAGTGTGTAGAATCGATAACATAGTGAAGCTTAATTGGTACCGAAAGGGAACCGCATCTGGTAGATTCATACATTTCCTGTCGGACCACCCAATAAATATGAAAATAAATTTTATTAAAGAACAGAAAAGAAGAATTGTGAAGATATGTGATCCAATATTTGTAGACACCAACATTCATAAATTGTACAACTTGCTGTTAGAAAATTCGTACCCCAAAGCAATGTTGAGAAAACTTTTGTTTTCGTCATCAGACAGAGACACATTAAAAACTGATATTGTGGAGGGCAGAGAACCAATCGTCTATCGATGCCTACCAAATATTCCTTGTCTAACGAGGCGAATAAGAAACTGTTTCCAAGATAAAAAATCAATAAAAATAGTAGGACAATGCAAGAAAAAAGTATCGACCCTTTACTCCAGACTAAAAGACCCTGTACCGGATAGATTGAAATCGAACTTAATATATGAAATAGAATGCTCAGATTGTCACCAAACATATGTAGGCCAAACATCCCAATGGCTAAAAAATAGATTAACCCTACACAAAAGCGATATAAAAACGAACAACCCGAGATGTGCTTTATCCATCCACGCCAACCGTCTTTCCCATACTGTGGACTTCGAAAACGTAAAAATTGTAGATGTGAATAAGAATTACAGGAAGAGATGCATTTTAGAGATGATACATATCAAAGATCGAGGATGTGAAATAAATAAAAAAACGGACACGCATGGCTTGAGCCCCATCTACTCTTACCTATTAGAATACGCCAGTACACCATTTTACGACGGTCCTGTAGATGGATGAATTCGAACACTTCAGTTCCACCGTTGGGATTGAGAACTTCTGTGGTTTTAATGTATTTTTGACACAATCATGACTTTGACATAATATGAGGAAGTAATTTTAATATAAAAAAATCGGTTGTTTGATGTTCACGAAAATCAATAGTTGTAATTTTATATTGTTTAACTGAAATTAATGTGCGTTCCATTTGATTTCTTCAAAGATTTGAGTTTGTTTTCTAGTGAATGTTGTCATTCAGACCTGAATCGTGTTTGTTTTTATTCCTTTCTTGATGTAATCTTAACCTCACATTCGGTAAGATATTGTGTTGTACTCAATTATGAATTCTATTTTTGTTTGTAATTGCAGTCGCCCTGATGAAGAAACGGAGCAGTTTCGAAAGCTAGGCTTATGAATAAAGAGTAAACCAACAGTCTTTTAGATTTATGGTCGACATCCCTTATCCATTATATTATATATATATATATATATATATTGTTATGGAAAGCTAAACAAGCTAAATTCATTTAAAAATATATTAAGTTTTAAATACATCACCATATAAGAAAATTCACACATTAATTATATTAGCGTATCCACCAAAAGTTTAAATTCATACAAGATCCAATAACAAACAAGTCAAAGTTATTCCAATATTTCGGTAGCTGATTCAGTTAACATAAACCTTGATAATTATCCATTAAATAGACTCTTAAAAATCTGAAAATAAAGACCAATATGAATTAACATCTTGAATTTTAAAAATTCATTCAACGTAAGCTCAAAATGAGTAATAATGATGATTTTTCTTAATCTTTATGGTAAAATGGAATGATATTTTGAAATTGAAAACAAAGAGCAAATTCAAATAGGAAAATGTATATAGAACTTTAAAGAAAATGTGATTTATAATAGATATCTGATATCGATCATTCCGTTGAAAGATTGTGTAATATAAAGGTGATCGATAGATACAAATTGCATCTATTATGTTGTAATAAGATTTGTTTTATATGAAGAAAGCATATTTTGGATAATTTAATTAGAAATTAACAAATTCTATATAAATGAAAATGAAAATTTTGTAAAATGGTAAAATTTGAGCAGGAAATTGTAAAATTTTATATGTTAAAATTCACTAAGCTAGGCTAAACAGATACCAAAATGTAGGGAAAAATGTGGCCGAATTTTCTAAAGTGGTCCGGAAGAAGGAAAACTCACCTCAAAGAAGAAAATTGCGAAAGCATCATTTTTGAAGAAAATTTGACAGCCAAAGCAAGCTTGATTTTTCAAAAATATTGGAAAAGGTATAAATAGAAGTCGCTAAACAACAGACAGTCAGTCTATTATAAACCATCGTAGAGACTGTATCAGAGCATCTCCGAAAATTTACAGAAAGATCGTCAATTTCTGTTCACAATTGCAAAATTTTAATTGAAGCTGAAAGTAACCTGCAAACGAAATAAATAATAATTGGATAATCTGGATGAGAAGATAAAACTTACCAAATCTGAAGAAATTTAGAAATCGCATCAATATTGGTGAAAATCTATATTGGTACACTTAATTGTCTGGAGTTCGGAGTTGTAAATAAATATTACAAGGAATTGGACGAAGATAATCAAATGAGAGGTTAGGACGAGAACCACAGACTTCAAGATTGGAGTTGGCAAGTTGACACAGAAGGATATGAATGACGGAAGAATTAAGGCCTAGTCTACACTCTAAATGGGTATCAAAAATTTAGTTAATAATTAGGGATAGATATTAGGATTTTGTTGTATTTGTTCATTTTTAATTTTCATTGATTAAAATCATTTAATTCAAAATTCAAGAGGTTAATTTATTTAATTCAGAGAACTCTCAATTGAGATAAGAGTCGCCGGCAAACAAAATTCAAAATTAAATTTTTTTTTGTTATTGGATCAAAATAAAGTAACAAAATTCAAAATCAAAACAATCGATTCAATAACAAAATGGCGCCCAACGCGTGGCTTGAATAGCATGAATAACTTGTATATATTGAATAACTGAATAATTTAAATTCTATTGATCTCATTTATAATCCAATTCAAAACATAACATAATATTTTAAAATGGAAACTAGGAGCAGGAGTATGAGTCGAGAGAAAGGAGACGAAACAATGGAAACTCAAGAAACTAACAAAGAACAGGATAAAGAATCAAACATGTTAGAGATATTGCTAGCAGCAATAAAAAATAATTCAGAGGAAATGAAACAAGAAATGAAAGATATGAAACAAGAAATGAAAGATATGAAACAAGAAATAAATAATAAATTAGAAGATATGAAACAAGAAATAAAAGAAAACTCACAAGAAATAAAAGAAAACTCACAAGAAATTAAAAATATGAAACAAGAAATGAAAGAAATCTCACAAGAAATGAAAGATATGAAACAAGAATTAAAAGATGATTTAGCTTACATGAAGCAAGAAATGAAAGAAGACGTTGAGAAAGCAGAAAACAGAATGGATGAGAAACTATGTGCTATACATGGAAAAGTTATGACAGAAATAAATTTAATCGACAAGAAATGGGAGAAGGGGATAGAAGACACCTCAACAAAATGTAATGAAAAACTGGAAATAACAGAAAGAACAATAAGAAAAGAAATCAAGGAAAAATTAGATCAAACTCATAGTAGAATGAGGCAAATTATTGAGATACAAAATGAAAAATTTGAGGAACAAGATGAAAAATTTAAAAAAATATTAAATAAAGAAAATATAACATCACCAGGAGTGATTAATATAGGAGAAAATAAATTAAATTTCAATGGAAATATCAAAAGACAACATCCTATACCATTCATCAAATATTTGGAAAATAAAGAAGATCTATTCTTATCATTCACTACATTTAAAGAATTCATCAGAAATCTATTATCAGAAGAGGCACTATTGTGGTTCACAAATAAAGAAACAGAATTAGACACTTTTGAAGATTTCAAAATGAAATTTTTGAAATATTTTTGGGGAGAACCAAGAAAAAAATATATAAAAACAGAATTATTCAATGGAAAATTTAACCCAATGAAAGGAACATCCTACCACAAATATGCGATGCAAGTGTATAGTGCAGCACAATATCTAAATTCAAATTTTACAGAAGAATATACAGGGTGAGTCTTTGACTTGTACATATATTTTAACTGTAGATTCCTCTCATCAAACGATACACTTTTTTCCTAGACCATTTTTCAAAATTCGGTTTGGTTTCGAAGATACAGGGTGTCGAAAATCCATGAAAAAAACACTTTTCTGTTTATATCTTCGGAACCGTTATTTCGAATGAACTGAATTTTGGTTGAGTTTTTACTCTATTCATGGTGCATATTCCTGAATTGAAACCTATTCAATATCTCTACTAGTATAAAAGTTACAGGGTAGTCGACTCATCAATACACGCTAAAACACCATAAAATCACTTTGAAAAGATAAACGGTTCATATTTTCGAAAGAATCAATCATTTAAGAAACTAAAAGTATTCTTATTTTTTTTCGATAAAACGCGTCGTTTCCGAGATATTTCCAATTTTACCCGGAGAAATTTGACGAAAAAATCATTAATTTCAAGAATAATCTGAATGCGTCTCTGAATTAAATATCATCGAATATTATTTTTTCTCTGGTCTAAACGAGTTCACAATGTTGTCACAATATTTATCAACTTTGTCAAGATATTTCAATAATAAAATCCCACAAATGTGGGAGATAAAATTGAAATTAATGAAAACTGAAATGATACCTTATGATCATCTGTGTCGATGTTTTCATCTAAACAATATCCTCCTGGAATTTTATAAACTCGACACGGTTGAGATTATTATAATTCACTTAACATAATGAACCACATTAGAACAATAATTCACTGAATGTATTCAGAACTTCACATAATGTTTACAGTTTGTTCAGAAACTCTGGTTTGTTATTGTTTATAGTTGGCCTACCTAACCAATCTTTCGGTTTTCGCTCGACGCATGCGTGCCGCGTGGTAAAATTGGCGGCAAACTCGATTTATGATGGAAGGAAACGGCAGAATTCATAGATATTTATACCACGGTACACAAGTGTATCGTGATTTATTCTATGGTTCATAACATTCATAACAAATCCTTAACCTCTATGAAATATCAGAAAGCTGACAACATTTCCTTGAAATTTCTGTGCAAACATTCACAGAATGGATACAAAATAGATTAGGTTAGGTTGTTTAATAATAAATTCTGATGATCTGAATTAAAAGTATTTTTTCATGATATTGTTTGGGAATTTCGTGGAGAATATGAACAAGTTAATAGTGTTCACAAACTAATCTGCAGAAAAATCGAAGAAGGAACCTATTTTGGTGTGAGAAATGTGGGTTTTCACTGTTTTCAGTTGCAGATTAAATCCTTCTAAAATCTAAACTAACTGTTTTTGTTGAAATCATCGTGTTTGCAACATTTTAATTCCAATAAGGTTAGTACTAGAGTATTCCCTAAATGTATAAACTCAATTTCTATCGAAAAATATGAACTTTGCATCAATTCAAGAGAATTTTATCAGGAACGTAATGAGCCCAATTTTTTTTTTTAAATGGCTATATCTTTTTAACAGAGCCGAATTAGGAAAAATGGAAAATGAAAAAAAGGTTTCTTTTGACCTCAAGAATCTTCAGTTAAAATATATGTACAAGTCAAAGACTCACCCTGTATAGTGAGTTTGATAATTCAACACTTTGAAAAGGATCTAGAAGATGTACTATTATTATATGATTTCAAAGAAATGGATAAACTATGTCAATTCTTAATAAGCCAAGAGTATCGACTCAAAAGAAACAATCAGAATAGATACAATAGCAATAATTATTCTAATGGGGAACAAAATGGAAATAATCATCAAACCAGAAGAACCTATCAAAATGACAATCATAACAACTATCAAAATCGAACACCAAATCAAGATAATGGAAATAACTGGAGACAAAATCGAAACGAATTACAAAGGGGACACAGCACAGCTTCATTCTGATAACTTGTCCGAATGGTCTTTTATTCAAACACATCTTGATTAGTAAAAGAGAACTCATTAAATATTTAGAAATTCATATTAGAAATTACTTGAGAAATTTTAATATTTTCAATTTTTTTTTAAAAACAAAAATTTTCAAATATTAAATTTGGGGAATTGTTATGGAAAGCTAAACAAGCTAAATTCATTTAAAAATATATTAAGTTTTAAATACATCACCATATAAGAAAATTCACACATTAATTATATTAGCGTATCCACCAAAAGTTTAAATTCATACAAGATCCAATAACAAACAAGTCAAAGTTATTCCAATATTTCGGTAGCTGATTCAGTTAACATAAACCTTGATAATTATCCATTAAATAGACTCTTAAAAATCTGAAAATAAAGACCAATATGAATTAACATCTTGAATTTTAAAAATTCATTCAACGTAAGCTCAAAATGAGTAATAATGATGATTTTTCTTAATCTTTATGGTAAAATGGAATGATATTTTGAAATTGAAAACAAAGAGCAAATTCAAATAGGAAAATGTATATAGAACTTTAAAGAAAATGTGATTTATAATAGATATCTGATATCGATCATTCCGTTGAAAGATTGTGTAATATAAAGGTGATCGATAGATACAAATTGCATCTATTATGTTGTAATAAGATTTGTTTTATATGAAGAAAGCATATTTTGGATAATTTAATTAGAAATTAACAAATTCTATATAAATGAAAATGAAAATTTTGTAAAATGGTAAAATTTGAGCAGGAAATTGTAAAATTTTATATGTTAAAATTCACTAAGCTAGGCTAAACAGATACCAAAATGTAGGGAAAAATGTGGCCGAATTTTCTAAAGTGGTCCGGAAGAAGGAAAACTCACCTCAAAGAAGAAAATTGCGAAAGCATCATTTTTGAAGAAAATTTGACAGCCAAAGCAAGCTTGATTTTTCAAAAATATTGGAAAAGGTATAAATAGAAGTCGCTAAACAACAGACAGTCAGTCTATTATAAACCATCGTAGAGACTGTATCAGAGCATCTCCGAAAATTTACAGAAAGATCGTCAATTTCTGTTCACAATTGCAAAATTTTAATTGAAGCTGAAAGTAACCTGCAAACGAAATAAATAATAATTGGATAATCTGGATGAGAAGATAAAACTTACCAAATCTGAAGAAATTTAGAAATCGCATCAATATTGGTGAAAATCTATATTGGTACACTTAATTGTCTGGAGTTCGGAGTTGTAAATAAATATTACAAGGAATTGGACGAAGATAATCAAATGAGAGGTTAGGACGAGAACCACAGACTTCAAGATTGGAGTTGGCAAGTTGACACAGAAGGATATGAATGACGGAAGAATTAAGGCCTAGTCTACACTCTAAATGGGTATCAAAAATTTAGTTAATAATTAGGGATAGATATTAGGATTTTGTTGTATTTGTTCATTTTTAATTTTCATTGATTAAAATCATTTAATTCAAAATTCAAGAGGTTAATTTATTTAATTCAGAGAACTCTCAATTGAGATAAGAGTCGCCGGCAAACAAAATTCAAAATTAAATTTTTTTTTGTTATTGGATCAAAATAAAGTAACAAAATTCAAAATCAAAACAATCGATTCAATAACAATATATATATATATATATATATATATATATATATATATATATATATATATATATATATATAAAACTACTAGGATAAGGGATATCGATCAATAACTCTCGAGAATCTTGCTACTCTTTATTCATACAGCCAAGCTTTCGAAACCAATTAGTTTCATCCTCAGGGCAACTGTAAACAACTACATCAAAAAACAACAACAGGACAATCTACAATTACTCACCGAATGCGAGGTTGAGTTAAACAATATATCAAATTCACATTAATAAAATCGTCTACGTTAATAAAATCGTCTACATTCATCAATAATCAGTTAATCTTTTGTAAAATTCTAGGAAACCAGGAAGCTACGTCAAAATGTCAATTCTAATGTCAAAGTCATCCATCCTCTTGACCATCGAAAAATGGTCTATTAGAAAATTCTAAGAGGTATGAATAAATCGGGCTCAAATTCTGTGTGTCTGTTTTTTTGTTAATTTTACTTTTTCGGTTTTTTATGTGGATCATTTCTAAAATACATCTCTTTCTATAGTTAACATTCCTATCTAAAATTTCTACGTTCTCTAAATCGACATCATGTGAATATTTGTTGGCATGGATAGATAGGGCACATCTTGGGTTGTTATTTCTAATATCACTCCTATGTAAGGTCATTCGGTTCTTCAACCATTGGGAAGTTTGTCCGACATAGGTTTCATGACAATCGGTACACTCCACTTCATACACCACATTAGATTTCAGTTTGTTAGGTATTGGGTCCTTCAATCTCGAATACAAGTTAGCCACTTTCTTCTTAGACTGTGGGACTATTTTCATCATAGTATATTCTTTAAAGCAGTTTTTGATTTTATAAGTGAGAATGGGGATATTTGGTAGGGTACGGTATATGATGTTCTCTCTCTCATCTGTGATGTTTGTTCGGGGTAAACTTTCATTGGTTCTCTCTGATGTAGAAAACAGAAGCTTTTTTATCATTGATTTTGGGTAGGAATTCTCAATTAGCAATCCAAATAGTTTCTTTATATTTTTATCTTTAAAGCTTTCATCACATATTCTATTAATTCTATTTTTTTGTTCTTTAATGAAGTTGATTTTTGTGTTAATTGGATGATCCGATAAAAAATGGATAAACTTGCCCGATGATGTCGCCTTCCTGTACCAATCAAGTTTTACTATGTTGTTTACTCGGACCACTCTGGTGTCTAAAAATGGAACCGAGTTGTTTTGATCTTCCGTTTCAACTGTAAATTTTAAATTCTGGTCAAAGTTATTAAAAACCTGTAGAATTTCCTCAACACCTGTCGATGGAAGGGATATAATAACGTCATCTACAAACTTTTTTATAAATGCAAGTGTAAATGTTAATTTTGGTATGCAGGTGTCGAGTAAATAATCCATCACGTAAAGTGATAAAATCGGGCTGAGTTTAGAACCCATGCTACAACCGAACGTCTGTATGTAGTATCCTCCATCAAACATGAAGTAGCCAGACTCCAAAAGAAATGTGATCACCTCTCTGAAATATTCCTGTGATATAGTACAGCATGTTGCAATCTTGTCCCATTTCAATTCTATTGCTGCAAGTACCAATTCTTTGGATATGTTGCCAAACAGATTAACTACATCCAATGATATCAGAACATAGTTGGGTGGTAATTTGAATCTATTAATCTTGGCCGAAAAGTCAAATGTGTCTTTCACATAATACATGTTGTCTTGGTCATATGCATCTGTCAAAACCTGTGCTATATATCTTGACAGCTCACATGTGGGGCCTTGTACATCCGACACAATCGGACGCATCGGAAAATTCTCTTTATGTACCTTTGGATTACCATACATCCTAGGGCTTATTGAGTTGTATGATCTCATTGATTTAGCTTGTTTTTTGCTCAATACATTTCGTCTTTCTAGTGTGGTTATAATTCCATTGGCTTTTTTCTGGATTGTTGTGGTTGGATCTCTGGGAACCTGTCTGAAGCTATTAGTGTTAACAATTGAATACATTCTTTCTAAATAATCTGACTTATCCATAAGTACTGTTACTGAGCCTTTATCACTGTTTAGTACTATAAGTTGACTATTGGTCTTCAAAAAGTTTTGTGTAGTTCTATATAACTTATCTATTTGGTTATTCTTATTATTGTTGTCTTTGTGTAAGTAATTTGTTATGATACTTGCTGTTTTGGCTCTCAAGGTATTTTTTCTGTCCTCTTCCACTGCATCCAAAATGTTTTCTACGTCTGCTATTAGTTCTTCAATGTTAATTTCTCTTCTATTAACTGGAACACTAAATTTGGAACCTAACGCAAGGATAATTTTCACATCTTCTGGCACTTCCGTCTGGGATAAATTCTTGAACCATTTCTCCTGAACCTTGTAGTCTACCCCCTGTATTCTCCTCTGGAGTGTTTGTATCTTTTTGACATTTGTGGTCTTAACCCTATGAAATATTTTATTGTATGTGATCTGTTGGCGCCTGAAGAATTCACGCAATGTATCCGGTGGTATCAACTGTCTTAATTCTCCTTCTATAATATCGTTATTTTTCTTAACGTGCGAAATCTTAAGGTGTGTGTGTTCTATTTCCAGAGATAGTAATCTACCAACTATGTTTTTATTGAATCCACTAATTTTCTTATTAAATCTACTCCCTGTATTGAACTCAAATAAATTCAGAACATTTTTAACGCCTGTTCCTATGTGGTTAGGTGTCAATCCTAGTCTTTTACATTCCAGCAAAAATATTCTTCTGTTTAAAAGGTTCGCCTTTTTTCTTATCCTAGTAGTTATAATTTCGACGATCATTATCTGTAGTATTATATATATATATATATAGAAGAATAATCAGAATCGTAGTACAATTAACTATATGGGATAAGGGTATTATCGACCCAATTAAGCAAACTCGTGTTACTCTTTTTTCTCAGCCAAGCTTTCGCAATGAGTTGATTGCTACATCAGGGCTTCTACAATATAAAAAGTGTCACAAAAGCAACTTAGAATGGCATAAAACAATCTTCTTACCAAAGTTGAGATTGAAGTGAAAACATGAACAGCTACTACAGAACATTAAAACATCAAGAAAAATTGGAATTGAATTTACAATAATTTAAAATTTGAAATGTTCTAGTGTATCAAATTCAGACATTTCTATAAACAAGTTAGACGTATGTCACTATTGATCAAAAATCAATATCACTGGAAAGGGTCTCGGTAATTTCTTTTCCACTCTATCTACCTATTATCCGTATTGTTATTCTTGATTTTCGTTAAGAGGTATGAATATATATTACTTAATTTTTGTACATCCGTTCTCTTATTAATTGAAGCTTCAAATTTATGAATTTGGATCATTTCATGTACATAATAATAATAATAATAACTCCGCACGGGGGTACTACTGTGTAGTATACGGGTGTGACAATCCCGCGGACCCCGGTCACTCTCAACCGATGTCGGACAAATATATACGAAGCCTCGGAGAACAGTCGCTGCCTGGGGATCGTCAGGGCGCGTCTGGAGTTGGTGCTGGACGTGACAGCATGCGGGACACCAACGGCAGGATGCTGAGAAGGCAGGCGCCTGCCATACAAGAAGCTATGCCTTTAGACGAGGAGGACATCGACGAGGAGAGAGTTCAGGTTGTCGGTCGCATTGGGATTCAACGTTCGAAAGAGCAGCCCGTAGTCGGAACCGGCAGCCGAAACAGGACAGCACAAAGGGGACGCCACAAGTGGACGCCCGAGCAGCATGACCTGCTGTCTGCGCTATACAGACGATCAAGACCCGAAAGACGGGGATACATGAATAGGCTGCATGGTCTGTGGTGCGAAAATTATCCAGACCTTGACTACATGACGCAGCAAAACCTTAGAGATCAGATCAGTCATCTCAAAAGAAAAGGAATTTTATGGCGCTCTCAAGAGCAGGAAAGGAGGGAACAACAAGATGAGGAGCAGGTGACAGATGCTTCGAACCAACATCAGCTATTGACGATTGACACAGCTGAAGAACAAGCTGTAGCCATGGTGAGAAATATCGCGGGACAAACCGGGACTGGTACACGCTCCAACAGGCCAATAACAGAACATGTGAGAGAAGTTCCAAGAAATGAAAAAGGTGAAGAGCATGTGACAGATGCTCCAAAACAACAACACCAAGCAAAAGCCTTAGGGGCGAGGCCAAGAACGGAACAGATCAGTCGTGTCATAAGAAGAGGAATCTTATGGCGGTCTCAAGAGCAAGAACGGACAGAACAACAAGCTGAGGAGCAGGTAACAGATGCTTCGATCCAACATCAGCAATTGACGATTGGCACAGCAGAAGAACAAGCTGTAGCCCTTGTGAGAAATATCGCGGTCAAAACCGGGTCTAGTACACGCTTCAACAGGCCAATAACAGAACATGTGAGAGATGTTCCAAAAATAGAACACGGTGAAGAGCAGGTGACAGATGCTCAAAACCAGCAACATCAAGCAATAGCCCTGGGGCCGAGGCCAAGAACGGAACAGGTGAGAGATGTTCCGGTAATAGAACTAGCTGGAGAGCAGGTGACAGATGCTCCAGACCAACAACACCAAGCAATAGCCCTAGGGCCGAGGCCAAGAACGGAACAGGTGAGAGATGTTCCGGTAATAGGACTAGCTGAAGAGCAGGTGACAGATGCCGCAGACCAACAGCAAAAAAATCCAGGAACGGTGAGAGATGTTCCTAAGTTAATCGTCAATACCAGGGAAGCATTTGAGGCGGCCGTTAGGAACCCACTGGTCAAGACCTCCCGAATAAAAACAAGACATGAGGCTGAAGATCTAGCCGTATTGGATAACATCATTCAAGATCACCTTAACGAGACCTGTTCACTAGAAGATGTTGTGGCTGCAGTGAGAGCAGCCGCTTCCCTTCTATGCCTACCGAAAAGTACAGCTACGAAGGAGGATAAGCATAAACTAAGACTCAGGCGGCTTGACACCAAAATAAAATCAATGAGGCAGCAGGCATCTTGGTACCAATGTATCATAGATGTTCTGAAAGGCAAGATTGAGTCAAGCAAGAAAATGAAGGATATGATTGAGGAGCTTCGTTCCATACATCATAGAGTAGACTTGCCCACAGTCCATTTACTGAAGCAGAAAGCTGTAGATAAAATAAGATCACTTGCAGCAGCGCGAAATAAACTGATAAAAAGGCAAAAATGGATTGAAGATAACAACATCTTCAACGCAGAACCATCGAAATTATTTCAGTCCCAACAACAAATGACACAGAAACCACCATCACCTCCAGAGGTCGAAGAATTTTGGAAGAGCATATATGAAGAACGAGCAGAAACCAGGGATACTCCAGCACTTCTCAGATTCCAGCAGATGTGTGATCAAAACCAACAGCAAAACGATGAACTTTCTGAAATATCAACCCAAGATATTAGACAAGCCCTTAAGAACAAGCGTGATTTCACAGCACCTGGAATGGACGGTATTCAAAACTACTGGTGGAAGAGATTTCCAGCTACCCATCAACACCTGGCAAGATTATTCAACGGGATGCTGACTCGCCGTGAGCCCATTCCGTCATGGTTGGTAGAGGGTAGAACAGTGCTGATACCAAAATCAGGTAATTTAGGGCAACCCAAGAACTACCGCCCAATCACTTGCCTCAATACACTGTATAAGATCCTCACAAGTGTAATTCAACATCAAATTCTGAGGGTTATTGCACCAGTGTGGGACAGTATATACGAACAGAGGGGAGCAAAGAAAGGAGTGCAAGGATGCAAAGACAACTTGCTCATAGACAAGAGCGTATGTCTAGACGCCAGATACTACAAGCGCGACCTACACACATCATGGTTAGACTACGCGAAAGCATATGACACCTCGCCACACGAACTGATAATACGGCTATTAAAAATGCTGAAAGTTCACCCTAACATCATCCACGCGATAGAAAACATCATAGCGCTGTGGAAAACGAAGTTTGCCATCCGAACAGAGGGTCGAACCGTGTATACGGGATGGGTGAGATACAGGAGAGGAGTTTTTCAGGGAGATTCGCTTAGCCCGTTGTTATTCTGCATAACACTCATACCACTAACAATTGAGTTGAGGGAGAGCAAGATAGGATACAAGGCCGGACCACCAGGCAGAAGGAACCACCTGATCTCGCATCTCTTGTACATGGACGACTTGAAGCTCTACGCTCCCTCCGAGTCCGCACTACGGCAACTACTGAATATCGTTTCAGACTACACCTCAGCAATGGGAATGTCGTTTGGTTTGGACAAGTGTGCCGTTTTTCATCTGCGCAGGGGAAAAGCTGAAGACGCAGGAGAAGATATTCAACTGGAAGATGGGATGACTATTCGACACCTCGAAGAGGGAGAAACGTTGTAACGAAGTTATTTTTTTTGCCGGGGATATTCTGTCCCATAGAAAAATTTTTCGATCGAGTTTCCTTATTTTCATTCAATAAATTCAATCTGATAAATTAAACCCGATAAATCGAATATTCTCGATCCGCGTGTAAAAGAAATCCCATACGGTGGCATATGGCCGCTGATAAGGTCCGATAAATTCGCGAATTTTTATGTTTTTCAAGCGGCCGCGGATCCAAAAAACAGCGGCGGACTTCGAATTCTGTTGCCTTATAAGGTAACGTTTTAATTCCTTTTTTGAATAACGTGATGTCATGACGGCCACTCAGACGGTGCCTTATTTCCCTACTTCTCGAAATTCTGAATTTTCGCACGCATCACCACCCCACTTTTTCGGAGGTTTTAAAAAGGGCCATCAGGGCTGATTCGAGATCCTTTTTGACTTGCTCTTTTCCGTGGAAATAAATCACTGTGTCTTGCCGATCTTTTTGAAGAATAAGTTGAAATTTCTGTGGGGTAAATTTTTCATTTGTCTTTCGAAGACCGTATAAATCAATTTAAAACTGTCAGTGAAAGTGAGATAGGACTCCGTTTTTAAAGTGAAAAGTGGGAAATTTCCGGAATCGGTAAGGCCTCCGTTATCATTACTTTCATGCTGATTGTTTCCGCTGAAATATCGTTCTAACATTATTTTTCTGTGTTTCATGAATATTCTTAAAATTTTCCTTTCATTGTGTGCGTATCTACTTCATAATTCTTGCGATTTTCATCTGGATTGACTTCGGCGAGACTATATAGCGTTGTCAAGGCACCGTGTCACCCTTAGTCAGTCTACTGAAGGTTTGCAGATTTATCGAAGGCACTCCGCCAGGTTGAGGGGTTTCGTTGTTGAAACCACTTTTCCGGACGGTGTTGTTGGTACCACTTTTTCCTTTAATACCTTCCGTTGTGTGTATACTTCATAATTCTTGCGATTTTCATCTGGATTGACTTCGGCGAGACTATATAGCGTTGTCACGGCACCGTGTCACCCTTAGTCAATCTACTGAAAGTTTGCAGATTTATCGAGGGCACTCCGCCAGGTTGAGGGGTTTCGTTGTTGAAACCACTTTTCCGGACGGTGTTGTTGGTACCACTGTTTCCTTTGATATCTTTTCCTTCCGTTGTGTGCATACTTCATAATTCTTGCGATTTTCATCTGGATTGACTTCGGCGAGACTATATAGCGTTGTCAAGGCACCGTGTCACCCTTAGTCAATCTACTGAAGGTTTGCAGATTTATCGAAGGCACTCCGCCAGGTTGAGGGGTTTCGTTGTTGAAACCACTTTTCCGGACGGTGTTGTTGGTACCACTGTTTCCTTTAATATCTTTTCCTTCCGTTGTGTGTATACTTCATAATTCTTGCTATTTTCATCTGGATTGACTTCGGCGAGACTATATAGCGTTGTCACGGCACCGTGTCACCCTTAGTCGATCCACTGAAGGTTTGCAGATTTATTGAGGACACTCCGCCAGGTTGAGGGGTTTCGTTGTTGAAGCCACTTTTCCGGACGGTGTTGTTGATACCACTGTTTTCTTTCATATCTTTTCCTTCCGTTGTGTGTATACTTCATAATTCTTGCGATTTTCATCTGGGTTGACTTCGGCGAGACTATATAGCGTTGTCAAGGCACCGTGTCACCCTTAGTCAATCTACTGAAAGTTTGCAGATTTATCGAGGGCACTACGTCAGGTTGAGGGATTCTATACTAGAATCACTCTCCTGTGCGTTGTGGGCAGTACAACCTTACCTTATCCCATTCACCTCCGTTTGTATTGTTAATCTGACCCTGGTCAGATCTGAACGACTAGAGCGAAACACACCGGCATCAGGTCCGTTGTCAGCATTGGTTTTGAACGATATTTCACCGTGCCCTGCCGATTCTCCCTATTTTTACTTCGCTATTGCCGCCCCCTTTAATTCCATTCCGTCACTACGCCTGCTCACCTCGCTCTGCCGCCTTAACGTATCATAACCCGTTATTGTTTTTCACATTTTGTACATATCTATTTGCTTCCTTAAGTGCCTTCACTGTAATTTTCATTTTGGATGTTAGATTTCATTTTCATTTGTAATAGATAACGTACAGTCATTTTTATTTCTGGGATTTCGTTGTTAAAAGGATTAAAAGTTTATTCATTATAAGTTTAGTTTCATCCTGGTGTTTTCTTTGATTCATCAGACACTTTCATGAAAGAAACATTCCCTTAATCGCTAACAACTTAGATTAAAACCGAACCCTTCTCCACTGTATAAAAGCTACCCTGGCAGAAGTGAAGGGTTCTAGTCAAGGCGCTACAACCTTGTAAAACCTATTGTGGCTGGCGCTCGAGAATTTGCCGACCGAAAAGGTAGTTACGCCCTTGGAGACCTTCCCCCAATTAAGGGATCTTCACAGTGGCGCCCGAGCAGGGACCGTTTCTTTTGTGATACAATTATTGAGGCTGTATTTTTGTGTTTGAACATTTTTAAAGCTGAAATTACCGATTTCCGATCTGTTTTTTTTTTGAGGTTTTCCCGTTTTTGACATTTTAAGTTACAGTTTTATAGTGTGAAATTTTAAATTATTGACATTTTTGGACATTTTTGTGTGGAGGATTTGCAGTGATGAACGTGAATAGGTTGAGAGCTGAGGAATTGGTTTGGGAATTGGAAGCCCGGGGGACACAGGCCTGCAGGACTGTCCATGAGAACAGGATCCTGCTACGGAGAGTTCTCAACCAGAGGGTGCCTCTCAGGCCAACCCTAAGGGATGCAAACGAGGAAATGGACATGGCGAATCAAATCTTATGTGATCTGATTGAAGATATCCGGGAATTCGATGAGGAGAACGCAGCTAACGAAGAAGCCCGGATAGGAAGCCGTCTGGAACATGTCCGCAATAGGTTGGGACTTGTTGAGCCAAGGACAATGGAAGAACGAGAGAGGTTGGAAGGTTTATTGGCAGGTCTGACTGATGCCCGTGAAATGTTAGAGGACATCCAGTTGGTGACCGGAGTTCATCCGGTGGCGCAGGCGCCGCTGGTGGAGGGTGTCCCACCACCCAGGATCACAGAAACCAATAGGTTTCCCGGAACTACTTTGTTGGAACAGGAGATAGAACTCATTTCTTTTCATGATACACCAGCTACCGTCCGAAGAGAACATCCGGAGTCCCCGAGTGCAGTTCAGGACAGAACTAGTAGAGGGAACTGTTCAGGTTCACAACCAAATGAGACCTATCGGAGAACAAGTTTACCCACCGACTTCTTGCAGCGGATACGCGAACGAGCCTGTGACGCAGTTCTTCGCCGACTGAATTTTTCCAGCCCCCTCTTGAACTCAAGGACATATGGAAACAGGATTAGTTCTGCAGAACAGTGGCCCATACCAACGAGACCGGTTGCTGCAGAATCAACGCGACGAATTTCATTTCCGTTTTTGGAGGAAGAACCAACAACCTCCGGAAGTAGTCCAGAACTGGGCGCGGGGGCACAAATCCAAGGACAGCCGATGAGTTCGGAACTGGATCTTCCGTTACCGAATCGGACATCGAGTTCTGGAGCCACTAGGGAACATACTCGACGAGAACCAAGGCGAACAATCATGGGAAGTTCCGGAGCTAATGGTGGACATGTCCGCTCGGAACCGACTCAGGTGAACATGAACAGAGTCGGGACTGGTATGCAACGTATCCGTCCAGAACCAGATCAGATGGACAGGAACAGTTCCAGGGCCGGACCCGATATATCGGAACAAGATGGTGGAGGACCGCATAGGTCAAATTCTGAAACGAGGCCGAACCAAAACGAACAGTTCATACCTTGTCAGAACTGCTCTAATATCAGAACAATAACGAAAGGCAATTACACTTTCCGTGACAATCAGCTTAAAAGTTTACCAGAACCGGATGAGAACTGCCGGACCGGGCCTGAACCTAAGGCACAGGAACGGAATAAGGCCAAGCGAGAGAATTATGAACCATTTCTGCCGAATCGCAAGCAAGCTGAGGACGGAACTGCTGCGGGAACTGCTATTGGTTCTTACTGGAATTATCATTCGGTCCCCCTTTACAAATGGAATGTCTACTTCGATGGTTCTAGCGGTGTAAATTCTTTCCTGGAAGAAGTGGAACAGCTGGCCGAGACACGAAAAGTCACACACCAACAGTTGTTCGAGTCCATCTTCGAATTATTGCGCAAGGACGCCAAAGACTGGTATATTCCCCGCCGAGGTTGTTTCCAAGATTGGTCAGACTTCAAGGAACAACTCCGTGAAGCATTCCTGCCTCCAGAATATGAGGAGAACCTCCTGGAGGAAATACGAAAGCGAACTCAGGGTGATGGAGAGAAACTAGTGCTGTTTACAACACGGATGCAGAACTTGTTCCTGAAGTTGAACACGAAGCGACCTTCGGAGGAGGAGCAAGTCAACATTATTAAAAGGCGATTAATACCGTCACTACAGAAAGCCCTCGCCTTCCAGGAAACGAGAACATACTCAGAACTGTTGAACAAAGGAAAAGTGTTCGAATTAGTTCAGTGGCAGGCGGACCATTATGTACCACCACCTGACCGGCCAGGATTTATGGATGAACGACATTTGGTTTATAAAAATGTGAACCAGAAGGCAACTGGGAACTTGATGATAGACTCAAGCCGTAGGACTCCCGTCGAACCACCACGTGTACCACCTGCCAGGGAACCTACACCGTCCTCCGTACAAACGACCTCCACCACCGCACCGGAAAGACCTACGAATGATAGATCAGGAACCGTCCGAGAACCAGCAAGGGAGAAGCAAGTGAGATTCGCTGAAGGACAACCACAATGCTGGCGATGTGGTACGATGGGACATATGAGGCGAGAGTGCCGAGCCAAGCCTGTTATATTCTGCTCCCGGTGTGGTAGACAGGGTATACTTTCCCGGGATTGCAGATGTTCGGAAAACTAGAGCGAAACTGTCGGGATGGGAAGACTCGACAGTTTCCGAAGCCGACTTCCCCGTATACATCGAAGTATCCGTCTAAAGAGAACCGCCCTATGGTCGCCGTCTGTATTGAGCACCTCAAATTTAGAGCCCTATTGGACACCGGAGCTTCGAGGTCATTTCTTAGTTCATCAGCAGCCGAAAGGTGCCAAAGCCTGGGAATCCTCACAACACCGGTGAACAATGTATTGGCAACCGTAGCAAATGGAAGCTGTGTATCAGTGCAGGAGATTTGCCGTACATCACTATCCTTGAAAGATACGAAGATCGATGTTCACCTGCTTCTGGTGCCTCAGTTACCTATAGACATAATACTCGGCATGGATGTTTTGTCGAAACACGACTTCCACATTGATCTAAGGACCTCACAATGCTTCCTGAACGGTCGACCATTGGATCCGCCAGATGTAGTGTTGGAACCTTCCGAGAGACCCACGGTGAACTCCCTAGCATCCGGACAAGAACAAATTTTGGAGGAATTCTTGAAACCGGAACTTCGGAAATTTTCCGAAGTTCGAGGCACGACCACACTCATCGATCATGACATCAAGATCAAACCCGAAACGCAACCTCTGAAACAGCGATACCGTCCTTATAACCCGAAGATGCAGGAGGTTATAAACCAGGAAGTAGACAAAATGTTGGAGGACGGTATTGTGGAACCGTCAAGTTCACCATGGAGCTCTAGCGTGGTTATTGTGAAGAAATCCAATGGCGATCCAAGGTTCTGCATCGATTTCAGACCGGTTAATGAAGTCTCAATCAAGGACGCATATCCCTTGCCGCATATTGCTGGGATATTGGATAAACTTCGGAGGGCCAAGTTTATATCTACGCTGGATTTGAAACATGGATACTGGCAGGTTCCTCTGACCGAACGAAGCAAACCCGTAACTGCATTTACCGTTCCTGGGAGAGGGCTATTCCAATTTAAAGTCATGCCCTTCGGGCTACACTCCGCCGGAGCGACTTTCCAGCGTCTTTTGGATCGTGTCATCGGTCCGGAAATGGATCCCGTCGCCTTCGCTTATTTGGACGACATTGTTGTCTTGGGAGAAACATTCGAGGAGCATTTGACGAACCTGAGGTCCGTGTTCAGTCGTCTCAGAGCAGCCAACCTGAAGATCAACCCGGATAAATGTGCTTTTGTCAGGAAGTCACTCAAATACCTGGGCCATATAGTGACAGAAAATGGTATTGCGACGGATCCCGACAAGATCGCCGCCATAAACTCGATGTCACCGCCCAGAACCGTCCGGGAAGTCCGACGATTTTTGAGGATAGCTGGATGGTATCGCAGATTTGTGGAAGAATTCACCCGCATCGTTTCCCCACTCACAGCACTTTTGCGAAAGAAGCAAAAGTGGAAATGGGATAGTGAACAGCAACAAGCATTCGACACATTGAAGGAAAAATTGACAAAATCGCCAGTTCTAGCCTGCCCTGACTTCAACCAGCCGTTTGTGTTACAAACCGACGCATCCGAAACCGGATTGGGTGCAGCTTTGACACAAGTGTTGGAGGGGCACGAGAGGGTTATCGCATACGCTAGCCGATCGCTCAATGATGCCGAAAGGAATTACTCTGTCACCGAGAAAGAGTGTTTGGCCATAGTTTGGGCGATCGAGAAGATGCGACCGTATTTGGAAGGCTACCATTTTACTGTGATAACCGATCACATGAGCCTCCGTTGGCTTCAATCCATCAAGTCACCAGCCGGCAGGATCGCCCGTTGGAGTGTTTTCCTGCAACAATTCGACTTTGAGATAAAGTACAGGAAGGGTGCTTTGAATCGGGTAGCTGACGCCCTGTCACGAGACCCGTTACCCGAGAAACCACAGTCTTGTTTAGCAGGAAGCACTTCATCGTGCTCCTGGTACAAGAGGAAATTTCAGGAAGTTGAAAAGGATCCAACCGGACATCCCGATTACCAGATTCAGGAAGGCAAATTATACCGCCATTTCTGGGACCCAGGAGACTTCACCGAAACGGAAATGGGTAACCCGTGGAAGTTGTGTGTTCCTATCGAGCACCGCCAGGCCGTGCTAGTAGAAAACCATGATGAGCCAACTGCCGGACACTTGGGCATAGCAAAAACGATATCCCGAGTGGCTCGAAACTACTATTGGCCGGGAATGTTCCGGGAAGTGGCACAATATGTCAGGAGATGCGCGAGATGCCAGCGTTATAAGGTCAGCCAACAGAAAGCTGCAGGCAAAATGCAACCGTATACGATTAGTGAACCGTGGAACACCGTCAGCACCGATCTCATCGGGCCCTTACCGCGCTCCAAAAAGGGGAACACCTTCCTCGTCATGTTCCAAGACCGATTCTCGAAGTGGGTAGAATGTAGACCCCTCCGGACAGCAACGGGTAAAGGAGTGTTCCAAGCGTTCTACGAGCAAGTTGTGCTAAAATTTGGAAGTCCATCAGTCGTTATCAGCGACAACGGCTCACAATTTGATTGTCGTCTGTTCAAAGGCAATCTACAGGATTTGGGAATCAAACACCGGTTCGCACCCGTTTACTCCCCGCAGTGCAACCCCGTGGAAAGAGCCAACAGAACAATCAAAACGATGATAGCACAATTCTGCGAAGGTGATCACCGTAACTGGGATGAACGGATAGGAGAATTGGCTTTCGCTCTCAACTCTGCGAAGCATGACTCCACAGGTTTTTCCCCAGCATTCCTGAACTTTGGTAGAGAAATCCGCCCCCCGACGACCAAATTCCAGAGGAACTCCGAAGGCGATACTCCAGAAGAACCTTTAGAAGACTCCCTGGTAGACGTAACTCAATATGCTGGCAGGATGCGACGCCTGCAAGAGACATACGAGTTTGTCCGTATCCAACTATCCCGAGCTTATTCTCAGCAGAGCCATTATTATAACCTGCGCCGTAGGGAATGGTCCTGTAGGTTAGGAGATATGGTCTGGCGTAAAGAACACCCGTTGTCTTCGGCGGCGGACAAGTTTGCTTCAAAACTTGCCCCTAAATACTCCGGCCCGTATACCGTGACGAAAGTAGTTTCACCTGTAGTCTATGACCTGAAAGACATGTTTGGAAAGAGAATCCGTAACATCCATATCAAGGACCTTAAACCATGGCACGGGGATGAAGAGGGAAGTACATCTGTCTTGAACCCCGAATCCCGAAGAGAAGAGTGTTCGAGTACCGACCGTCAGCGCCGTTAACCAGGTTCTGTCCGTCCCGTCCGTCCTACTTCAGTTACAGAGCATAGAGGCAGTCATCATCACGACCTCGGACAGCGGCGAGCAACCACAACGAGCCTTTTCGACGACCCAAAATCCAAGTACCTATCCATGAAGGAAAAGTTACTTCATCGACGAACAACTGATAAGGGTCCAATGGAGGTCCAGGAATCAAGAAGAGAGGGTTAGTCGCAGATCACCAGGAGTTCAATGTGACCAGCTGCCGACGCCCAGACGCCGGACACCACAGGGTTCCTTGTGCTGGCATCCAGGCTGTTTTTTTTAGACGTCTACAGTTAGGGTGAACGATGCGTTGGAATGGTATAGGTGAGGTGAGCTCTTGAAAAAAAAATATTTTCAATCTTTTTTTTTTGAGGAAGAAAGGGGGGTGTGTAACGAAGTTATTTTTTTTGCCGGGGATATTCTGTCCCATAGAAAAATTTTTCGATCGAGTTTCCTTATTTTCATTCAATAAATTCAATCTGATAAATTAAACCCGATAAATCGAATATTCTCGATCCGCGTGTAAAAGAAATCCCATACGGTGGCATATGGCCGCTGATAAGGTCCGATAAATTCGCGAATTTTTATGTTTTTCAAGCGGCCGCGGATCCAAAAAACAGCGGCGGACTTCGAATTCTGTTGCCTTATAAGGTAACGTTTTAATTCCTTTTTTGAATAACGTGATGTCATGACGGCCAATCAGACGGTGCCTTATTTCCCTACTTCTCGAAATTCTGAATTTTCGCACGCATCACCACCCCACTTTTTCGGAGGTTTTAAAAAGGGCCATCAGGGCTGATTCGAGATCCTTTTTGACTTGCTCTTTTCCGTGGAAATAAATCACTGTGTCTTGCCGATCTTTTTGAAGAATAAGTTGAAATTTCTGTGGGGTAAATTTTTCATTTGTCTTTCGAAGACCGTATAAATCAATTTAAAACTGTCAGTGAAAGTGAGATAGGACTCCGTTTTTAAAGTGAAAAGTGGGAAATTTCCGGAATCGGTAAGGCCTCCGTTATCATTACTTTTATGCTGATTGTTTCCGCTGAAATATCGTTCTAACATTATTTTTCTGTGTTTCATGAATATTCTTAAAATTTTCCTTTCATTGTGTGCGTATCTACTTCATAATTCTTGCGATTTTCATCTGGATTGACTTCGGCGAGACTATATAGCGTTGTCAAGGCACCGTGTCACCCTTAGTCAGTCTACTGAAGGTTTGCAGATTTATCGAAGGCACTCCGCCAGGTTGAGGGGTTTCGTTGTTGAAACCACTTTTCCGGACGGTGTTGTTGGTACCACTTTTTCCTTTAATACCTTCCGTTGTGTGTATACTTCATAATTCTTGCGATTTTCATCTGGATTGACTTCGGCGAGACTATATAGCGTTGTCACGGCACCGTGTCACCCTTAGTCAATCTACTGAAAGTTTGCAGATTTATCGAGGGCACTCCGCCAGGTTGAGGGGTTTCGTTGTTGAAACCACTTTTCCGGACGGTGTTGTTGGTACCACTGTTTCCTTTGATATCTTTTCCTTCCGTTGTGTGCATACTTCATAATTCTTGCGATTTTCATCTGGATTGACTTCGGCGAGACTATATAGCGTTGTCAAGGCACCGTGTCACCCTTAGTCAATCTACTGAAGGTTTGCAGATTTATCGAAGGCACTCCGCCAGGTTGAGGGGTTTCGTTGTTGAAACCACTTTTCCGGACGGTGTTGTTGGTACCACTGTTTCCTTTAATATCTTTTCCTTCCGTTGTGTGTATACTTCATAATTCTTGCTATTTTCATCTGGATTGACTTCGGCGAGACTATATAGCGTTGTCACGGCACCGTGTCACCCTTAGTCGATCCACTGAAGGTTTGCAGATTTATTGAGGACACTCCGCCAGGTTGAGGGGTTTCGTTGTTGAAGCCACTTTTCCGGACGGTGTTGTTGATACCACTGTTTTCTTTCATATCTTTTCCTTCCGTTGTGTGTATACTTCATAATTCTTGCGATTTTCATCTGGGTTGACTTCGGCGAGACTATATAGCGTTGTCAAGGCACCGTGTCACCCTTAGTCAATCTACTGAAAGTTTGCAGATTTATCGAGGGCACTACGTCAGGTTGAGGGATTCTATACTAGAATCACTCTCCTGTGCGTTGTGGGCAGTACAACCTTACCTTATCCCATTCACCTCCGTTTGTATTGTTAATCTGACCCTGGTCAGATCTGAACGACTAGAGCGAAACACACCGGCATCAGGTCCGTTGTCAGCATTGGTTTTGAACGATATTTCACCGTGCCCTGCCGATTCTCCCTATTTTTACTTCGCTATTGCCGCCCCCTTTAATTCCATTCCGTCACTACGCCTGCTCACCTCGCTCTGCCGCCTTAACGTATCATAACCCGTTATTGTTTTTCACATTTTGTACATATCTATTTGCTTCCTTAAGTGCCTTCACTGTAATTTTCATTTTGGATGTTAGATTTCATTTTCATTTGTAATAGATAACGTACAGTCATTTTTATTTCTGGGATTTCGTTGTTAAAAGGATTAAAAGTTTATTCATTATAAGTTTAGTTTCATCCTGGTGTTTTCTTTGATTCATCAGACACTTTCATGAAAGAAACATTCCCTTAATCGCTAACAACTTAGATTAAAACCGAACCCTTCTCCACTGTATAAAAGCTACCCTGGCAGAAGTGAAGGGTTCTAGTCAAGGCGCTACAACCTTGTAAAACCTATTGTGGCTGGCGCTCGAGAATTTGCCGACCGAAAAGGTAGTTACGCCCTTGGAGACCTTCCCCCAATTAAGGGATCTTCACAACGTATAAGTTTCTTGGGATGAAACAGAGGGGTGTACTGGAGACAACCCAGATAAAGGATGCCTTAACAGCCAGCTACAAAAAGAAGCTGAGGGACATTTGGAAATCGCAGCTGTCGGGAAAGAACAAAGTTTCTGCTACAAATATGCTAGCCATCCCGATTCTCACCTACTCTTTCGGGGTGGTGAACTGGACGGTGAACGAACTCCTAGATCTTGATAGGTCAACAAGAAAAACGATGAACATGAACCGTAGCCTACATCCCAACAGTTCAATACAGAGGATATACCTTCCAAGAAGCCAGGGGGGTAGAAGATTGCAATGTTTGGAATATCAACACTATCAACAAACATTGGAAATGGCAGTAAGGATTCTAAGAAGTAAAGATCCGCTCCTGAAATTTGTTGCTCAGCATGAAATTGCGAACCATGGAGCCTTCCTTTTCCGAGCTGCACAAAGGGCCGTGGAGAAGCTCAGCATAACCGGCGTATCGATCAATCCTGAGCTGGCTGGAACACCGATCACTCAGGCGGAACAAAGAAGCCTAGCGAGACTGATCCGAAAGTCTCAGGCGGATAAATTACTCGAACATCATATGAGTAAAAGCCTGCACTCCATATATTTCAGGAGTTTGAAAGACCAGGACCTGTCTGAGGAATTGTCTTTCGCCTTTCTGAAGTCCGCTAGCCTCAAGTCAGAGACGGAGGGATTTGTGATGGCGTGTCAAGATGGAGTACTAAATACAAGATGGTATAAAAAGAACATCATGAAAATGGACACCCCAACAACTTGCAGGGCTTGCCATAGGCAACAGGAAACGATTATGCACATCCTTTCTGCCTGCAGAGTCCATGCTCCATCAGGGTATGTAGAGAGACACAACGCGGCTCTACGAATTCTATACTTCCATCTGAGAGCCGCGTATGAGATAGACAAGGAACCGGTGCTACCATATGTGCCTCTGGAGATTGAAGCGGTGATCCAGAACGAAAGAGCTCGCATATGCTGGAACTATCCTGTCTCAACAACACGACAGATCAATGCTGTTAAGACAGACATACTTCTTCTGGACAAGGAGCTGAAGGAGTTATTTGTCGTGGAATTCTCCTCCCCTGCTGAAAATAATGTTGTGATGAAAGAAGAACAGAAGAGGCAAAAGTACAAAGATCTTATGTTCGAGCTTGGAACTTTATACCCAGGTCATAAAGTTAGGATGGTCGTACTAATCATAGGATGTCTCGGTGGAATGAGAGCCAACTACGTGGATGAACTGAAGATTATCCCGGCCTGCAGATCACTGGCCGAGGTATTGGCGCACAGAATGCAGAAAGCAGTGTTGCTCGGGTCACTTCATATCATCAGGTCCCATGAAGTCTAGAAGCCACTTGCAGCTTATCTCTTTTGTTAAGGGACGCTACGAGGGCAGGATGAAGAACTCCTCCATTTAAGTGTGAGGGGTTTTTAGTGAGTAACCAAACAAGATCTTGGATTCTCACACTACCGGGAGTGCGGACCCTCTCGGTGCCCATAAAGGGTTTTCCCCTCACACGGACGTAAAAAATAATAATAATAATAATAATAATAATTTTTATTAATCCTTTCAGACATACATTGATGTATAAGACACGTCAGCAAAAAAATAAAGAAAGTAAGAAATGAACCATTATTACAACATCAAACAAAATCAAATTTAAACAAAATCAATATCATCCAAATATTCCCTTATACCATAGTAGGCTTCACCTAGTAAAATACATTTCAATCTAGTCTTGAACACAGAATATCCAAGTTGTCTCATTGCAACAGGAAGTTGATTGTACAACCTTATACCCTGAAAATATGAGGAAGACTCAAACTTGGATGTTCTGTGTGAAGGTACAAATAATGTTGAAACATTCCTTGTTCCATATTGGTGACCAACGGAAAGCTTGGGAAGCTCCGCAATATTTTCTTTCACGTGGATTAAACATTTGTATATATACAAGCAAGGTACAGTCATAATCTTATTTTTCACAAAAATCGGTTTGCATGACATGACGTCCGTGGATTCAATCCGAATATAAGGCGCAAAACTCGTTTCTGATGCCGGCCATACACGTTACGGTCTACCAGAGAGGTATACCTGCGCAGGTATACCTGTGCAGGTATACCGGACGTCGGTCGTGTCTCTGCAGCTTCTTTTTTGTCTCGATCATGGTACGCTTTGTTTTTGACTTGCGATAGGCATGAATGCGTTTTATATATTTCAATAAAATCTTCAAGGAAATTTTTAGTAGAATCTGTTGGTGCCATTTTTGCGTATTGATTTTTGATACAGGTGACAATACGATATCATTCACTACTCGACGTGGAGACAACTGACGGCGACAACGTTTATGACAGCAAATGACGTGACCTGCGCAGGCGACCGGTGTACAGGGTGGGCAAAATTGTTGCTATATGAACTCAAACTTTTTAACCCGAGGAGATAGAGAAAAATGAATGGCACCTTATAGTCCTCTTTTTTCAAGAAACTGATAATGCCATCGACTGTATTCCTCTATCTTCTTTCGTTTCCGAGTTATAGGCCAAAATTGAAATTTTGGCGATTTCAACTTTGGTCATTATCTCCGTTTCTGTTTATGCTAGGATGTTGGAATGAAAACATTATACAGGCACTTTTCTGATAGCAATCCAGTGGCGTAAGTTGTGTTTTTTCTTATGGAAACAGTAGTTTGAACTGACTTAGAAAGAATCGCCTTTTTTTTCCCGTTTCAGAAATGTATCATATGTTTTAGTTCATGTAGCACCAATTTTGCCCACCCTGTACATGCACACATGCACAGGCACATCGTACGGTGTCACTCAAAAATATTGATTTTCGATCTTGCACCGGTCGCCTGTACAGGTTGAGAAAACTGCACAGGTCTAATCCCACACACGCTCCGGTTGACCTGCACAGGCATGCCTGCGCAGGTATACCTCTCCGGTAGACCGTAACCGGTCACCTGTGCAGGTTGAAAAAACTGCACAGGTCTAATCCCACACACGCTCCGGTTGACCTGCACAGGCATGCCTGCGCAGGTATACCTCTCCGGTAGACCGTAACGTGTATGGCCGGCATGAGCTATCAATATTCTCGAAACATTGACCGAATTACCCCATAACATTATATTGTAGTTCGAATGTGAGTGGAAAAGACAGTAATAAATAGTGATTAAGGATTCAGTAGGTAAAGTACCTTTTAATCGACTCAAAGCATAGTAGGCTGTATTTAGCTTTTTGCTCATGTAATCGATATGGTCATGCCATCTGAGTTGTTCATCTACTATGAAACGGAGCAAGTTTTCCGGCTGAATTGGTGGGTGTTATATTGTTGATATATTCACGCTGTATATATTGTTTGATACTATTCTGTGGTATGATTGACATATGAAGTGGATAATCTTGTGTATAGGTTTAGGTATGTTGTTCTGTGATAATTAACCATTCGAGAATAAATACATGAATGAATACGACGTTACATTATTGCTACAAAAGAATCCGATATTTAATCCATAATTATCTACAAAAACCTGCGCCATCCACCTTGCATATTGTGCGAAACGTACAATTATAACAGCTGGCGACGAGTTGAGGGAAAATTCGACCGATTGAAGAATTTCACGAGGACGAAGAGGTTACATATTGCCGAGTACACGTGAAAGAAAAGTCGAATATTACGAAACCCAATATCCAGAGGAATTTACACCATGGCTGAGAAACAAACACACGTAGTAAATACATTATTTTCAATAGAAACTTACGACGCCTCGAAGAAATTTGAACGATGGCTTATGAGACTTGAAAGTGCTTTCCAAGTCTTCGATATAAAAGCAGACAAGAAAGCTGCCTATTTGCTCCACTACATGGGTCCGGACGCTTACGATGTCCTATGTGACAAATTATCACCAGATTCACCTAATTCTAAAAGTTACGATGAATTAGTTAAGGTAATGAAAAGTCACTTCAGCCCAGAACCGTTAGAAATAGTGGAAAACTATAAATTCTTGCAAAGGAAGCAGATGGAAGGCGAAAATGTCCAGGACTATTTTACAGCTCTTCAAAAACTAGCTACTACATGCAAATTTGCAGATTATCTTTCCAAAGCCCTACGGAACCAATTTGTATTTGGATTGAGAAATCAAAACATACAGAGCCGATTATTGGAAACAAGTAATCTGGACTACAAGAGAGCCCTTGAAATCGCACTCAGTATGGAGATGTCCACTAGGGATGCTGCCCAACTTCATAAACAAAACATCGCCATTCATAATGTGAATACTGGAATTCCCAGGAAGAAAGACCTGACCAAAAGGAGAGATGGAACTACGCCCAATTTTCAGAAATCTATGAAATGTTATAGATGTGGATCCAACCAACACTTGGCGGATAAATGTGACAAAACTAACTTATATTGTAATATATGTAAGCGTAAGGGTCACTTGAGCAAGGTATGTTTCAGAAAGAATAGAAATATAAATCAGGTTGATGATATTCTATCTGTAGAACATGGTCAGTATAGAGACAAATTTTTGTTAGATGTACAGGTAAATAATGTAAGTTTGCGATTTGAGGTTGATTCAGGAGCAGCCGTTACGCTTATTAATAATAAAGATTTCAAAAGCAAGTTCAGTAATTTGAAAATACATAGTACAGATGTCAATTTAGTCACTTATTGTAAAAGATCATTGAATGTCATAGGTTATACTGAGGTAGAAGTGCATTATGGCAATATTTCAAAAAATTTAAACATTTATGTTGTAAAATCAGATAGACCTCCACTTTTAGGTCGTGAGTGGATTCGTCAATTACAAATTAAAGATTTTAGTTCTATTTACACAGTTGAAACAAGAAACGTAAAAGTTGAAAACCTTTTAAAAACATATTCCCATATTTTCGATAAGAAAATTGGCAAAATTACAGGCTTACAAGCTGCATTGAATATAAAACCGGGAAGTAAACCATTTTTTATCAAAGCGAGAAGAGTTCCCTATGCCTTATTACCAAAAGTAGAACAAGAGTTAGATTACTTAGAAAAAGAAGGTGTTTTATGTAAAGTCAACAGTTCAGAATATGCCACCCCAATAGTACCTATTGTAAAATCAGATGGTAGTATACGTATTTGTGGGGACTTCAAATGCACTCTCAATAAAAATCTAATTGTTGATGAACATTACCTACCTACTATTGATGAATTGTTCTCAACAATGGCAGGAGGACAGAAGTTTACAAAACTCGATTTGAAACAAGCGTACTTACAATTAGAAGTTCGTTCGGAGGATACGAAATTTTTAACCTTGAGTACACCAAAGGGGTTATATCGTAGCACCCGCCTAATGTACGGTATTGCCAGTGCTCCAGCAATTTGGCAGCGTTTAATGGAAAATATGTTGAAAGATATACCAGGTGTGTCCATTTTCCTAGATGATATAGAAATTACCGGTCCTTCTGAAGACAGTCATTTAGACAGATTAGAGAGGGTTCTTGCTAGACTATCTGAATACAATATTCATGTGAATCTAGATAAATGTCAGTTTTTTTCAGACGAAATAGAGTATTGCGGATATAAGATAGACAGAAATGGCATTCATAAGACAAACAAGAAAATTGAAGCCATACAGAAAGCGAAAGTACCCGAAAACAAATCTGAGGTAAGAGCCTTTGTCGGATTAATTAATTATTATGGTAGATTTTTAGAGAATCTTAGTGATAGATTGAGACCACTTTATAATTTATTAAAAGATCATGTTCAATTTAAGTGGGACTCAAGCTGTCATAATGCGTTCAATTTGGTTAAAAATGAAATACAGTCACAAAGAATATTGGCGCATTTTGATCCTTCACTTCCATTAATACTAGCTACAGATTCAAGTCCTTATGCAGTAGGCGCTGTACTTTCTCATAAGTACCATGATGGCACTGAACGCCCTATACAATTCGCTTCGCAAATGTTATCCAAGGTTCAACAAAAATATACCCAAATTGACAAAGAAGCTTATGCCATTATTTTTGGGGTGAAGAAATTTTATTATTACTTATATGGACGACCATTTACACTATATGTGGACAATAAACCACTTGTTCAAATTTTCTCCCCTTCAAAAAGTCTTGCTACGCTCACAACAACAAGAATGCAACATTATTCAATATTTTTACAAGGTTTTACATATGATATCAAATACAAAAACACAAAACAGCATTCAAATGCAGATGCATTATCTCGGTTACCAATTCAAAATTCTGAATTTACGGATTTCGATGTTGTTGATAAATTGGAAATTTTTCAAATTGATTCCCTACCTGTTACGTCAAAAGATATACAAGCGGCTACAAAAATCGACTCAAGTTTCAATAAGTTGTTGAAAGGTTTGAAACAAGGAAAAGAGGTAGATGCCAAAGACAGATTTGGAATTTCTCAGACGGAATTTACAGTACAAAATGAATGTTTGTTTAGACAACATATGGTCGTTATACCTACAAAATTACGTTTCAAAATATTACAAGAATTGCATGAAGCACATTTTGGCGTTAATAAGATGAAAGCATTAGCTAGAGGTACATGTTGGTGGCCCCAAATTTCTAGTGATATAGAAAATCTGTGCAGGAATTGTGCAGCATGTAACAGTGTGAAAAACAATCCGGTTAAAGTACCTGTTCATTCTTGGGAAACACCACAAGGAGCCTTTGATCGAATACATGTGGACTTCGCAGGCCCGTTTATGGGTGATTTTTATTTTATTTTAGTAGATGCTTACAGCAGATGGCCAGAGATCCATAGAGTGCCTGATCAAAGAACTCCAAATACTATCATATTGTTGAGGAAAATATTTTCCACATTCGGAATTCCAAGAATTTTAGTCTCTGATAACGGTCCAACTTTCACTTCATATGAGTTCAAAAATTTTATGCAAGATAATGATATTGTGCATAAATTGACAGCACCTTATCACCCCGCTACGAACGGATTAGCAGAACGCTATGTCCAAACTTTTAAACAATGTTTAAGGTCTCTACAAGGCAATAAGTCTGAAAGAGAAAAACAAATCTCGAATTTTTTACTTAATTATCGAAGAACTCCACATTCAGTCACAAATGTGAGTCCTTCTTATTTGATGTTCAATAGAGAAATTCGTTCGAGATTAGACTTGATAAAATCAAATATTTTCAAAGAACCTATAAAAGAAAACCTGACAGTAAGAGAATTAACAGTCGGGGAGAGAGTGGAAGTTCGTGACTATACGAAAGAAGAAAAGTGGGAATTCGGTTATGTCAACGAAAGGATAGGGAAGTTGCATTATTTAATTGAATTAGATGATAAACGCACCTGGAAAAGACACATAGATCAGATACGAGTTATAGGTAAAAATACACCTTGCATGCCCCAGAAGGTGCAAAATTCATATGTACCTAATTCAATGGGAAATATGCCTTTAGTAAATGAAAGTGTAGCATCAGAAGATAATTATGATATTATTCCCACCAAATTAGGTGATACGCAAATTAATATACCTGTAGAAATAGAGAATACATGCTCAAGTGACACCTCAACATTAAGAAGGTCTACCAGGGTTAGGAGACCTCCTGAGAGACTTCAACTCTAAAATTTATTTTCAGTTGAATTTGAAATACTAATTCTTTTTTTTTTTCATTATTGGTTAAATCATTTCGTAAATATTCTGTTATATTGGATTAAATTCAAGAGAGGGGAATGTTATATTGTTGATATATTCACGCTGTATATATTGTTTGATACTATTCTGTGGTATGAAGTGGATAATCTTGTGTATAGGTTTAGGTATGTTGTTCTGTGATAATTAACCATTCGAGAATAAATACATGAATGAATACGACGTTACATTATTGCTACAAAAGAATCCGATATTTAATCCATAATTATCTACAAAAACCTGCGCCATCCACCTTGCATATTGTGCGAAACGTACAATTATAACAGTGGGTACATCGGCTCGCGGCAATTGTCACGCTGATTGATGCGCGATAGGTCACGACCGCGGGGTCGACCGCGCTGGGCGTGGTCAGCGCCGCGACCCGGAAACGTATAAGATCGGACGCGCGGTCGGTAAGGAATTGAATTTTCAAATTAATCGCGCTACCGCCAGTCTCCTTGAAGCAGTCCGAATCCAGGTCCAGGTTTAGTGAAAAAGGCATTAGTGCACCCCAGATCCCAGGTTCCAGGTCCCAGGTCTATTAATCCGAAACAGTGAGTAAACCGGAGGGTTACGCGTGAGCAAGGTATGATTATTTCATTTAAATATTATTTTGTTGATTTGTCGGTGTATTACTGTATTTTCCCATTTCGATCCTCTACCTCTCTGGGTTATGGAATTGTGTAGTAGCTTCAAACGGCCTGCATAATTCTATGAATTTCCCAGTATGCGGGGATGTACATGTTAGTTCGAAACGGCGCATTTACATCTTCGTTCCTTTCCCAACATCCATGGTGCCAGGTAGTAGCTTGAAATGGCGTGCCTGACTCGGTGGATTTTTCCTAGTATACAGGGTGGTGTATGTTAGCTTCAAATGGCGCATACACAACCCGGTATTGTCTCCGACCTTCCAATTCCCCATGGCTCTGTACAATAGCTTTAAATGGCCTGTATGAATTCATGGTAACCCCAAGAGTACAGGGACACGCATGCTAGCTTCAAATGGCGCATTCAGTGGCCCTGTATTCCCCTTGTTGTACTGCCCGAGTTCTTAGAGTCCGTGTATTAGCTTGAAACGGCGTACATGTCTCTTTGGATTCCGAGTGTGTGGGATTGTACGATGTTAGCTTTAAACGGCGCATCTCACAGTTCTATCCGGGTACATTCCTTTCTTTATGTCTCCTACCAATCGTAACGCACCGACAATGAAACTTTGTTTAGTTTTATTCAAGCGTTCCATTGCCCACGTTATAACCTGCCGTAGTTCTGTTTTCTCGCAATATTTTCTGCTTGCACTCTTGCTTCATTTCGCTTATTTCCGCTTGCTACCGCACGTTACTTTGACCGCTTTCTCCTTTTTGGTAGTAGTGTATATTTTGAATCTTTGCATGTATAATTTTCCATCACAAATGCACGTTACACCCCGCCTCCGAACAAATTGCTCCTCCTATTCCTGGTACATTGTTAAAATTATACTATATCAGCGACATCATTGGGTACAACACTTCGCCATTGGTAATGTGTGTGTATATTATCCAGTGACCATTTCTCATCAAGAGGGACATCATGTACGCCTAGGCGAAAATTTATCATTTCATATCATGTACGCCGAGACGAAAATTTATCATTTCACATCATGTACACCGAGGTATATAGACATCATTCTACGACATGTACGCCGAGACACCAGCATAGCATCACACAACATGAGCACCGCTACGTACACCACATTACCATTGGCCCCGACACATTACACTTCAACTATCGAAATCATTGTGTACGAATGTCGTTTTCCATTGATTTAACATCATTGTGTAATTGAGTATATCTTTCCTGTTTTCATTGACATTATTCGCTCATTGTATGTATTACCGAACCTAGAATATAAGTGTCCTGGTCATTGTGCGTTTTATTTTCCTGAGCAGAATTTTTACAATAATTTTCAGAGACAGGGAATAAAATATATTAACATCAGGCCCCTGGGCATAATCTTCTCTGACTGCAGCTCCTGGACGCCCGTAGGTGTACCGCCTACGGGTTCCGAGTGTCCTCAACACTTTAAACTAGAGGTGGCGCCCGAGGTTTCTGTCTTCGGAGGGTAAGATGGTAAAGAATAGAAACGGAAGGTCGTCGCAACTACTAAGCCCAAAAATTTGATGGATGATCTAGATTTAATGGCAATATCGTCATACTCGAATGTGAATATTTCATTTCTGGTTTTGAGGTTGAAAATTACACACCCAGTTTTATCAATAGGGGCGTTCGAGTTGACGGTCGAAATGCTCCGAGCGCACTCCAAGTCTACTTTAAAGTTTTATTTCTCAAAAATAAATTCGAATTTCTGTCACAATACAATTCTTCCGTTAGGTTAGGTAAGCATTCTTTGACTCCACCGAGTTCGATTTGACAAAAGTGCTCGGGATCTCCTCTTTCTACTGTGTTCACTATTCTACTCGCTCCACCGATCGTCAACTCAAACGCACCTAATATTGACTGTAACAGAGTTCATTTTACACCACGTTGTGAAACTTCTCATCAACATATTACACTTGGTCAACAATTCATCACGTGATTTGGCAGAAATTGCAAACGAAGTATCGTCTGCAAACATGATAATCCGTTCTGATATTATGTGGTCAGGAAGATCATGATGAAAAGGAGAAATATCAGTGGGCCAAGTACTGACCCCTGTGGGACTCCCAGAAAGATGTTGAAATGATCCGAAATAAAATCATTAACCTTTACGCACATTATTCGGTCGGTGAGAAAAGACTTAAGCCATTCCAGGAAGATACCCCGAAAGCCCAAACTATACATCTTTTACAATATGAAATTAAAATTTAAACAATCGAACGCGCGTGAGAGATCAAAGAATAGTCCTGAGACCCACAAACCTTTCTCCAAACAACCATAAACATACTCAACGAACGATAGAGCAGCAGTTTGCGTAGAACGTCCGGAGCGAAAACCATGTTGGCTACTTTTCAAGAGCTCGAATTTAGAGAGATAATTTATCATGCGATCATAGACCAGTCTCTCAATAACTTTAGAAAAAATGTTGAGCAAAGAGATCGGTCTATAATTACTAATAACAGTTGGATCTTTCTTTTTTAAAATAGGTATAACCGTGGACAATTTGAGACAATGGGGAAACATTCCGCCAGAAACGGAAGTATTAATCAGATAAGCGAGATGTTCAGCTATGGACTCATTCATTGATTTCAGGAATCTAGCAGACACCAAATCAGTACCAGTACATCTGTTGTTTTTTAGATTGGTGATTGTTCTCATTACTTCGCTCTCAGTAATCGGAAAAAAATAATGATGTATGATTCTTTTATGGTAATTTCCTTCTTTCTTTGAAATTTCAGCGTTATCAAAATCTATTCGATGATCATTCTGGTTGGCATGTATTGCAAGTGCACATCTTTCTTTATTCGTTTTAACATCACTCTTGTGAATGGCTAATCTGCTTTTTAGCCATTGAGACGTATGGCCTATATAATTCTCTCTGCAGTCCAAACATCTCACTTGGTAAACTCCATCACTTTGCAATCTTATAGGGATTTGATCTTTGAGCTTGGAATATAATTTATTAACCGTTTTGGAATTATAAGTTGATATTTTTATATTCTCTCCTCTGAATATATTCTTAAGTTTTGGTGTAACATTTTCTATGTGAGGAAGAGATCCATAAAGAATGCACTGTTCCTGGTTTTGATCGCTGGGTTGGGTAGTTATTGCAGGTGAAGGCAATGTATTATTCTCTGTGTAAGTTGAGGAAAACAATAATTTATTTAACATAGAGGGTGGATACGAGTTATCAATCAGCATTTTGTATAATTTATCTAAACTTCCTTTCAAATATTCTTTATGGCATATTCTTTCTTATCTATTTCTCATGCCTTTTATGAAGTTCACTTTCATGTGTAATGGATGACTAGAATGGTAGTTAATAAATTTGTCAGAGCATGTCGGTTTTCTGTACCAATCAATTTTAATAGTTTGATTTTGTCTATATAATCTACAATCAAGGAAAGTTACTGAACAATTTTCATCTTCTATTTCAACAGTGAATTGGATTTTTATGTTTTGGGTATTGAAACACTCTAATAGTCTCTACCTGATTTTGGTATAGCTACAATTAGGTCATCCACAAACTTTCGAATTAATCGTATAATGAAAGATAATTTAGGAATGCAAACGTCCAAATGATGATCCATAACATACTGAGCTAATATTGGGCTTAATTTTGAGCCCATGGCACAACCTGATACTTGTAAATAGAATTTATCCATGAATGTGCAATAATTGTTATCTAGTACAAAGCATAAAGTGCATAAACAGATCCTTGTTTATGAGAGTATGTTGTTTTATTGTATCCCATCTAAGGATCTAAGGTTGAGAACATGGATTATCTGATCTTTCACAAGATTACCAAATAAGTTCACAACATCTAAAGATGCCAGCTCATAATCTGCTGGTAACAAAAAGTCATTAGTATTCCCAGCAAATTCAAAAGAATCTTTTAAATAATAAGGATTTTCAACATCATATGCTGCCTTCAAGATTTCTGCTTAAAACTTGAGAGACATTTCTATACAGATGTTGATGCAGCTGAATGTGTTATGATGATGTTTTAGAAAACACAAATATCATCCATAACACATTCAGCTGCATCAACATCTGTATAGAAATGTCTTCGAACGCAGGCTAGATTCCTGTTTATGGTATTTTGAAAGATTTGGCGAAGATATTAGCTTTTATGACCATATCCTATTCACAGACAAATCAACCTTCCATAACACTGGTCTGATGAATCGACATAACTATCATTATTATGACACCGAAAACATACATTTGTTTAGAACCGTCTTTCGCCAGAACCGGTGGAGTGTTAACACATTAATTGGTCGTTATTCCTTTGACGGGCATCTGGATGGAAGGAAAATTTCAAAATTCATGAAGACAGATTTTTGGAATCTTCAAGAAAATATTCCTTTGAATATGAGACAGAAAATGTGGCTTCAATAATCAGATGGTGCTCCGGCACATTTCAAACGTGTTGTCAGGAACAGATGGACAGAAAATTTACAGATAAATGGATAGGGAGAAGTAGTCATTATAACTGGCCAGCGAGATCACCTGATCTTACACCATCAAATTTGTATATGGGGATATATCAAGAATAGTGTTTACAGTACGCCACCAACTACTCCTGATGATATGAAAGTGATCAATTAAATAGATAGGGCGCCAGATGTCCTGTCGTAGAAACTCAGAGATCGATAGCGCCAAGTTCGGAAACTGATCCGTACTTCCACATTTTATTGGATCAAATTTACATTCAAGGCTAAAAACTTTGGTGGAAATGTTCGTTTTGAATAGTTCCATTTTGTTTAAAACGGGCTCTCCTTTCAGAATGCCTTGTATGATAGGGTCCACTGATGAATAGGTATAAAAATTTATTGCATATTTTTTCGGATGTTTATTGCTACACCACGGCCCTATTGCAAGAAGCTACGTTGCTACCTTTCACTACACATTTTGCCAAACTTGCATAATAAAATTTCGGCATTTGTCACAGCACTTCGTTGCTTTGACTTTTAACTTCGCATTTATCATTTTGAATCATTTTGACAATGTCTGCGTTCGTCCTGCGACATAATTCGTGTGAAAAGTTGCAAAGGCTTTGAAGCTATAGGTCTCAGGGTTTCGAAATATGGCTTTTCCAATAAGATTGTTCTCCATCAATGGTATCGAATTCAAAGATTTTTTTGGATGATGAACACTGCCCATATTTTTATTAAACGATTAGAGGAATGGTGTCAAATTGTAACATCATTTCATGGAGCGATTGAAATAATTTCTAGCAATCCATGAATTGAATATCCTATAAACCTATTTCGTCTCACCCGTAAATTTCATTCAATGGAAATTGAAATGAGATATTTTCATTTTCAGTGATTCCACGTCAAAATGAACAAACTGTGCTCTACAGATGGTAATGATTCAGTTACGGACTCCATCCCACAGAAATCTCACAATGGTTTCCTCACTTCTGCTAGCGATAACACTCACATCGTCAGCAACAACGTCAAAGCATCAGTTGTCACAGTTTCTGGTGAAAAAACTAAAACGATTGTAGCTGACGAAAAAGAATCATTCAAAAGAACATATCTTCTGATAGTTTTGCCTGCGTTTCTTATAGTTTGTGGAATTTTGACCGTTGCCTTAGTTGTGATCAATACCGGAATATGTAAAAGTAAGTATGGCATTACAAGTTTTGTAGTATTGTCTTTATAAATGATTGTGAAAATTTTAACATCGGGCTGATAGAAGACAGTCAAAGGGTCGGTATTATAAAGAAGAACCGACGGATGAACCGTGCGTCAACTACCAGATTCCGTATTTTTAGTGAATAATTTGGTTGTTGACGCAACGGTTGAACCGTCGGTTGCCCTTTATAATACCGGCCCGAAGGCGCAAGTCTCCCCGAAGTCCGAACAACCGCTGCCCGCGACTGACGACAGACGCGGATCTGCCGCCGTCAACGTTCAGCTGAACGTCGGACGCGACGGTTGAGAGAGACCGTGTCAATAAACTTCCGAATGTATCATTCGGAAGTTGACGGCGGCAGACCCGCGTCCGTCGTCGTTCGCTGTTCGGGGAGACCAACGCCTGAAGAAGCTTAGACGCGAAGATAGCACTTTAATAAAGTATCGCGGTTTGCCATGAAATTCTGACACATTTCTCCATGTATGTTTTGAAAATGTTGGGTTATAGTCATTCTTCTGTCAGTTGATCGAGAAACGTTGCCGTTTCTGCTAAAAAGTCGTCGTAATTACGTATTTATCAGAATGTTTCTTCACTTTGGGAAATTAATGAATTTGAGAAAATATTATGTGAATTCAGAAGACATTTTTAATACATTTTTGCACAACTTGAAATACTCCAGTATGGAAATGTAGTAGTTCTACGAAACCTGCGCCACAGTTAAACCTTAGACGAACTAACTCCATTAATAAAGTAAAAAAAGAGTAAATAGAAAGTAGACTTGGCAATGTCGCTTGATTTCCACGAGTACTACCAACCTGCGTTGGCTAACCGCGATAGTTTATAAAAGTGAATGGAGTTTAAATGGAAAATGTCAACGGCCACTATGAAGTAACGAACGTTTCGCTCTTGTCTCAACTTTGTTCGCAATCAGAGAGTGTTGGCGCAATCTGGGTCTGCCGAAAATTAATTCGAATTCGAGATGATTTTTCAAGCGCTCGTTCTATATTATCGAGGGCTATATGCTATATCATTTCGTCACTGTATTCCTCAAATTTCGAGCCAGGAATGGTCACAATCGACTACGTTCGACTCACTGGTCTAATTCAATTATGTCTGTCCGTCCGGCCGTAAACAGATAACTTTCGAACGTATAAACCCACAGACTTGAAATTTAAATGAGAGGTTCCGATGTCGAATGCCGTTCATTAATGTGTAACGAATCGGAATATTGCGGTAAATTAATATAGACGTCTAAATTCACACTCATGGCTTCGAATATTACTATGTTGCTCAAGGATATCAGTACGTGAGAAACAGTATATATGCTAGAAAATCGGTAATGGAATTTTATCATGAAACGCAAGCAAGAAATCAAAAATTATTTGTATATCGAGACGGTGTCAGAGATTTGTCTCACGAACTGGGAAGTCAGAATGCGAAAACAGCGTAAAATTTAGGGGTAGATCGTGGGAATTGCAACTTACCGAAAATTTCAAACGATTACGACTCCCTTCTCAGATTCCGGAGGTGGGAAAAAAATCTTGCTTTTGAAAACGAAGAACTGACAGTGGCTGGAGAATTCTTAAACGAGAAAGTTCTCAGTTGACTCAGGACTTGTTCTAGGAAGATTGAGGAAGAACTTCAGAGTTAGGTAGTACGGTCTCAAAGCGGAGGCGGAAAGAGCGCTATTCGGGTAATAGCGGAGTGGAAAGCTGAATCGGAAGTTGAAGGTTGATAATTAATTGGAATATTCAAGATTACGTCTCGTCGATAAACATGCGATATAGAAAATTAGGTTACGAAAGACCTGAAGTGCAGTTAACAGCGAAAAACGGGGTGGTGATGTGTTTCTGTATAAAGGATACTTTCATCATCTTTGTTGTTCGCAGCAGAGGATTTGTCACTAAGGATGAGAGAACCTTAAAAGGCAGAGGAATATCGTTGAAAAATAAGAACAATACTGGATTCTACAACGGAGAAACCAGAATATATTATCAACAGAGCGGAACAAAGAGCATTGATAGAACTATGTAGATTGTTATGGAAAGCTAAATTGATTCCAAAATATATTAAGTATTCAATACATTACCATATAAGTGAATTCATACATTAATTATATTAGCGTATCCACCAAAAGCTAAATTTATACAAGATCCAATATCAAACAAGTCAATATTATTCCAATAATAATTACCGCACGGGTGTGGTTTGGTTTCTGCCACGCCACATGGGGGGTGACGTCCCCACGGCCCGAGTTGCCTGGGCCACCAAGGGTAAATGGTGGCAAACCCATGAGAATGGGGAAAATGCCAGCAACGAGAAGTGGAGACCGATATCATGGCAGAAGATCGAAATGCCACTCCACCTGCTGGCTCGACCACCGTGAGGAGGACTGCCCGCAGGGGAGCTCGCAACGCACGTAACAAGTGGAGCCGCGAAATGAATATTGAAGTAATGCGAGCTTTTTATTACGTGAACAATTGCGAGGACAAACCACTTCCTGGATGGAGATACTCCCTCTATAACGAGTTCACCGGAATGCATCCGGAACTTCAGCTGACGGAAGGGAATCATTCAAGAGAAATCTCCAAAAGATCGAATTATCCCAGAGGATCGCGGGATATGCACAACAGGCTGTAGCATTGCAAACCTGTCACATCGTGCGGAAATTCCTGAACTAGTGGGAGGAACTGAATTGTTTTTTCACTGGTCCATAGAAATAATACCAGCTTAAGCTGAGACCGGGAGACCGATGATGAAGAATAATAAGTCACTATGCCCGCGACCACGAGAGCTGGACTCCCTAGGAAAAGCATGAAGTGGACCCAAGAAATGAACTCCTTCATTATGCGCTCCTACTACAAGATCACACACTTGGAATCGAACATGACAGCATTGTTGAATATTACCACAGTATAGATACTAACCAGTAGTCGCACTCCAGATAAAATGAACTGAAATCTTTACTCTCTCGAGAACTCGCGCACCATTTCGGCGCGCAGTAGAAATATAGAGAGACCTTTGAATTTACATTTTACCGCCAACCGGCAGTATCGTAAATATTGGGCATAATGATGCGCACCGAAATGATGCGCGTGTCGGAATCGGAGTAAGAAAATCCTCGAAGTGCGACTACTGGTTGGTGTCTATACTGTGATATTACTCTGTGTTAAATTGATGTTGTTGATATATCATAGTTGCTCATGTCATAATAATTAATGTCATGGTATTGTCAGTCAGAATAAAAAGGCAGCAAGTTTGAGTAGTTTTGGCTAGTAAATTCGTATATCTGTACTTAATAGATTGACCTCCAGAAAGAAACTGTTGAAATCGACAAGTTTTCTAACATTGTGGCGACCGTGACAGGACATTCTATTGCAAGTATGGACAAAACGAAGAGAGCCCTTGATCTACACCGAACTGCTTTCAAGAAGATATGTAGCATTATTGAAGATGATTTATCCTCAGACTCATATGATTTAATAGACATTCAGAGTAATATGAAAGTTTTGGAGGAGAAAATGTTGCAGATAGCTGAACTGAATCAACTTTTTTTTGATTTGATGTTGGATTCAGATGACTACGAAGACAATATGAATGTTGAAGTTGAAATTATGGATAGTTTAAGTTCTCGATTCCACAAATTAAAGTTACGTTGTGAAAATTTGGTGTATCATAAAGAAGGCTCAAAGAAATCAGAATCGAAAGGTAAACTCAAGATTCCCAAAATAGAATTTCGTCAATATGGAGGTGATTTGAAGGGATGGCTTGGTTTTTGGAATCAATTCAGTAGGATTGATCAAGATTCTGATTTAGAGGAGGAAGACAAGCTTCAGTACCTCATTCAGGCCACTACACCAAATTCTAGAGCGAGACAAATTGTGGAAAGTTACCCTGCCACAAAAGGTAACTATCAAAAGGCCGTTGATAGTTTGAAACAAAGATTTGGTAGAGACGACTTATTGATAGAAGTGTATGTTAGAGAACTCCTTCAACTAGTTCTAACGAACCTCAATGCCAAGAATAAACTATCAACCTTTTTTGATAAAATTGAGTCACAACTTAGAGCTCTGGAAAGTTTAGGAGTGAAATCTGATACTTCTGCCGCTATGTTGTATCCATTAGTAGAGTCATGCTTAGGAGAGAATTTAATAAGAGCTTGGCACAGAAGTCGATTTTATTCGACTGAATCAAGTTTAAAGAATCGCCTTGATGCTCTGTTGGATTTTCTTAGTCAAGAAGTAATGAACGAAGATAGAATTAATCTAGCTATGAGCAGTTTCAAGGATGAGAAAAAGCAAGAATATAGAAGTACAAGCAATATGCGTACCGCATCTGAATTGTTCAATAAAGGTGTACCGCGATGTGTTTTTTGCAAAGGATCACATCCCTCCTATCAATGTCAAGAAGCTTTAAAAATGAGTTTTGTAGAGAAGAAACAGAAGTTGTCAGAGTCTGCATGTTGTCGTTTGTGTACCAGATTTGGCCATATAGCAAGAAGATGCCGTTTAAGAGAAAAATGTGACATCTGTCAAGGAAAACATTGTACCCTTATGTGTGATAAACAAAATTTGAAGGCATCCAATACAATTCAAGCTAATCGAGATGGAAACAATAAAGAGAAAGCCGAACAGAATCTTACCAACCACACATACACCGAAGTTTTTCTACAAACTATGGTAGTTGAATTAAAAAGCGAAACCCAATCAAAACAAGTGAGACTTTTGATTGATACTGGTTCCCATAAGTCTTATGTAACAAAAAGGGTGGCCGAAGAGATGGGTTATACTCCGATTCGAGAAGAAGAATTAGTACATTCGCTTTTTGGAGGTACCCGAAGCGAAACAGTAAAACATACATGTTACAAAATTCGTCTCTACAGCCTCACTGAAGAATACAGCTGCAACTTTGAAGTTTTGAATCAGCCACTGATTTGCAACAAAGTTAGTTCTGTAAGAAAGGGACCCTGGTTGGATGAATTGGAACTGATGGGCATTCAAATCACCGATACAACTGATGGACCCATAGACGTATTAGTTGGAGCTGATGTAGCTGGTAAACTTTATTCTGGACGCAGACATGATTTGGAATGTGGCTTGGTAGCAGTACATACATTATTGGGTTGGACTGTTATGGGAAAATTCAAGAATTTTGATCACCATACATCATCGATGATCATAACTTCGATGTTTTCAAAGGATGTTCCCATATCTAACTTCTGGAGTTTGGATGTAGTGGGTATTGAAGATCCCAAAAGAATGAAGACTTCACAAAACCAGTCGAAAACTATTTTGGCTGATGGAAAGTTTGAGCTGCGATGGTGGGAGCATTCTTGTCCAAGAGAAACCAAAGAAATTAGATGTTTTCCCAAGCCCCAAGATTAGTATCACGTCCCTGGGAACATGAATCCAGCGGATCTTCCATCAAGAGGTAGTTTACCTAAAATATTAGCTGATGGAAGATGGTGGGAGAGATGGAGACTAAAGACTGCCTGTGGTGAGCTATTGCGACCAGTCCAACGATTGATAATGCTAGAGATGGGAAGATCTAAAGATCTGCCGAAAGAAGATGTTAAACAGAAAACAAAAGAGGGCTTTCGAAATAAAAGTGAAGAACAAGAAGTGCAGACGAGATATGGAAGGAAGGTGAAACATCCAGCAAGATACAAAGATTAGTTGTGTCACAATTTTGGCATTTTTATGACACAAGGTGGGAGTGTGTTGAATATTACTCTGTGTTAAATTGATGTTGTTGATATATCATAGTTGCTCATGTCATAATAATTAATGTCATGGTATTGTCAGTCAGAATAAAAAGGCAGTAAGTTTGAGTAGTTTTGGCTAGTAAATTCGTATATCTGTACTTGATAGATTGACCTCCAGAAAGAAACTGTTGAAATCGACAAGTTTTCTAACAAGCATACCGATATGGATTGCATCAAGAATTCATAGAGAGATATCCAGAACTCCACCACATTTCTGAACAAAGGATATCAGATCAACGACGAACTATTGTGAAAAACAACCTACTCTCTACGGACACATTGAGGAGTATACGAGATGAAGTCCTCATGGAACTTGTTACGCCCCTGATTTTCGTTTCAATTTTCCGAAATGAGAGGCGCGGCGGTCCAATCGTTCAACGCGAAAAACATATTGATAAGGTCGCCGCACACATTTTTACCTCTGGAGACCATTCTTTGTTTGATTCTTATCGATAATACTTCTTGCTGCGATATTTTCGAATACTAATTATTAGAAGCGATTTATTCGACAGTGAAAATTCCAGCAATTTGTGTTGATCTCACATAGGAGATTAACAGATCGCCAATAGTGCGGATTAAAGAATATTTTGGTTGAGATTGAGAGGTAAGGATTAATTCTTAAATTCACACGTGATGTGCGACGATCTTGTCAATCTTCATAATTTCTATTCCAATTTAGCATTGTTTCTACTACCACCGGAAGGATCGTTTCCAGGGATTCTAGCAGAATTGAGAATTCTTCTCAACAAGGATCCATCCAGGATAAATCCTGAAGTTCCTGTTCATTTGCACATGGGCTGTTCAATTGTCGACCCTGGAACCCAATGCTGTTGGATTATTGTCAAATTACAACCATTATACCATCTATAATACAATTTATAGCATTAATTCATTCCATAATCAATTAGGTGAGATTAAATTGTCCAAACATGAAATGTATTTTAATCCCCGAGAACACCAGTAATCCAAAAAACTGACAATTGAACTCAGAGCACTTGAAGTTCATTTTATGAACGTAACAAATTGGTTCCGATACGGTTAATTACTGGTTTTCGAAAGGATTTTCTTCGACTGATTATAACCATCATTTATTTATAATTGTGATACAAATTCAATTGAATTATTCGAATTTTTCTTTATCATATTAATGCAGCTAATAATCAATTAGGTTCAACACATTGGAGACATATTGAGAGGAGCATAAAAACCATTCACTGTAAACATCATCATTGGGAATCCAGCCTTATTGAATTGCAACGATCCTTCCGGAGGATTTTTTTATTTTGCCGTAAGTTACCCATTTTTTCATCCACTGCCACATATTTTCATTATTTTGTTTTCTTTTTTCATAAATTTTTTCAACACATTCTTGAATTCACTAAAATGTCTGGTTTTGATTTTGAAATGTTGGACCGATCCTGGTTGGTATATGAGTTGAATATACGAGGTTTCAACGTTTCTAAAGAAAATAAATCCGAACTTGCCAAACACCTTTATGCTTATACAACAAGTAAAGGATTAGATATTGATGAAATTCCTGAAGGTTTACTTCTTGATGTGAATACTGAAATTCAGAATTGTAGCGATATATTGGGTACTCTGTCAAAGAAAGTTAAAAGTATTTTTACCGAAAAATTAGTAGCTTATCTTGATGTTTCATTTTGGCATTTGAAAGCGAGATTACAACGTTTAGATCCTACGATAGATGAAGAAAAACAAAAAGTAGATAAACTTATTGAAAAAACTGATTTTTCTTTTGATGAATTCAATGAATTAAGATCTATTTTATTGAATGAATCTTTGTGTAGTGTAAATGATGTCGGTGAGAGCGACGGCATTTCAAAAACCGTTTTCATAAATAATCTAGATTATATACCAATGTCAAAGTGGGATATCAAATTCAAGGGAACTTTTAGAAACAGCTTGGACGTTTTGATGTTCATACGAAAAGTCGATCAATATTGTAAAACTTATAAGATAAATGAATCGAAACTTTTGGAAAATTTTGAATGCTTATTAGAGAATAATGCCGCAACATGGTACAGACATATTCAGCGCAAGGTTACATCATGGAAGGATTTGTGTGATCGTTTGAAAAAAGAATTTTTGCCACTTAATTATGAAAAGTCTATCAAAGAATTAATAAAGACATGTAAACAACAGGAAAATGAAGGAATTGGTACATATATTGCTAGAATAAGTGAACTTATGGATCTTCTGTCGCACCCATATTCACAAGAAAAACGTTTTGCGAAAATACGTGAGAATTTGTTGCGAAAATTTCGTGAAAAATTGGTCCTAGAAACTATTTCTTCAGAAGAGCAATTGATAGAACTGATTAATAAAATTGAATTTAATTCACCTAACAACGGTGACCATGTTTCTTTCCAAGAAGCAATTGAACCTATTTTTGATTCCGAATATAAAAAAGAACCGATTCCATCTACATCTAATGTCACTTCTGTTTCTTCGGGTAAAAATGACAACCAAATTCGATCACGAAGGGATAGATATGACATTGGATCTCCGTCTGAAAAGGTTCACAAAAAACATAGTTTCCGTAGTAGTTCCAGAAGTTGTAGTGGAAATAGATCTCATAGCAATAGTTACTCAAATACCGGTAAATCTGGGAAAAATTTCCAATATCATTCAAGAAATGTTTCATATCGTGAAAATTCAAAGTCACCGTCTTCATCATATAGGAAGAAATATAATGATATCAAAGGCCAAAACGAAATAAAAAGATGTTTCAAATGTGATTCTCCGAAACATATAGCAAAAAATTGTCCTTCCAAAATCGTCAAATGTTTCAACTGTAACAAACCTGGTTATACGAAGATTACATGCCCACGATGTTCGCATTCAAAAAACTTCTAAAAGGCTCAAATTCCAGTCGTGATTTGAGCACCACTTTCAAATCGACTATTTCAACAGGTCATAATTTCAATAATAGTACTTTAAGTAAGCATCCAACTCCAGAAGGCATATCACTTATATTGAACTATATTTTTTCTCAAGCGAATAATGACACCTGTCCATATGTTGATGTAGAAATTTTTGGAATCAAATTCACTGCGTTATTGGGCAGTGGAGCAAACAATATTTTTATTAATAGCGATGGCTGGCAAATTTTGCAGTCTTTAGGTTTGAAGCTGGAGGACACGAAGATTAAAGATGTCATCTTAGCGAATGCTGAAGGTTCGTCTATCATTGGTAAAGTTTGTATTCCAATTTCACTAAGAGATAAAACCGTTGTTTTTGACGTATACGTAATGCCAGCATCAAGACACACCTTAATTCTAGGAATAAATTTTTGGATAGCGATGGAAATCATTCCTGACTTGCGGAGGCGGGAGTGGTTTTTTGCTGATAAAACTTCGGTTCCGAGGACATTATTTACTTCAAATTGTCATCTAGAGTCTGAAAAAAAATTATCTCCTGAGCAGAAAAATGAATTAAATTCTATAGTAGACAAATATTTTAATGATATTAAAAACATCAAATTAGGTTGTACAGACGCCACCGAACATGTCATAGAACTAAAGAAAGAGTCAAAGCCAGTCAAAATGAAATATTACAGATTCAGTAAAGTGATGCAAGACATAATAAATGAAGAATTAGATCGTATGCTGGAACTCGGTGTTATTGAACAAAGTGATTCAGAATGGTGTTCGCCAATATTAATGGTTAAAAAGAAGGATAACACTTACCGATTTGTTACCGATTTTCGACAATTGAATAAAATATCAAACAAACCCACCTATCCTCTACCATTTGTGCATGAAATTCTTGATTCTTTGGGGGATTCAAAGTATATGACATCGCTAGATATTCAAAATGCATTTTGGCAAGTTCCACTTGCACATGAATCAAAGAAATATACAGCTTTTACAGTTCCAGGAAGAGGGCATTTTCAATATAAAAGATTGGCAATGGGTTTACATGGCTCTGCCCAAACATTCCAGAGATTAGTTGATAAACTTTTCAATGACTTAAAACCACACGTGTTTGTATACCTAGATGATTTAATAATTGTGGCACCCGATTTTAGTACTCATATAAGAATCTTGGACGAAGTTTTTACGCGTTTGAAACAAAATAATTTGACATTAAAAAAAGAAAAATGCGTTTTTTGTAGGGAAGAACTCGAATATCTAGGTTTCATTGTTAACAAACATGGACTTTCTGTAAATCCTAAAAAGATTTCAGCAATATTGGAAATGCCGAAGCCTAAATGTCCGAAAGATGTCAAACGTGTTATAGGAATGTTATCATACTACCGCAGATTTGTCCCTGATTTTTCATCAATTGTAGCACCCCTGACTGCACTTACAAGAAAAAATGTGAGGTGGAATTGGACTGAGGAATGTGAAAAATCCTTCAGTCAGATTAAAACTACTCTTGTTTCACCTCCCATTTTGAATTGTCCAAATTGGAAATACCCATTTATTGTACAGACTGATGCATCAGCGCTTGGTCTGGGTTGCGTTCTTTTTCAAAATTATGATGGTCGAGATCATGTAATTTGCTATCTTTCTAGGTCATTGACAAAAAATGAATCAAAGTTTGGGTCAACTCAGTTAGAAATTTTAGCTGTTATTTGGGCCATAGAAAAGTTACGAGGTTACATCGAAGGTCAAAAATTTACAGTTGTAACCGATAACTATGCACTAAAGTGGATTAACGAATTAAAAGATCCAAAAGGTAGACTGGGGAGATGGTGCTTGAAGTTGCAAAGTTACGATTTTGAAGTAATTCATAGGAAGGGCAAATTAAATGTTGTGCCTGATTGTCTTTCTAGAGCACCTGAAAATACCATCTCATCAGTCAATTCGAATGACAGCAGAGTTGGAGCTGGGGATCAGTGGTATAGTAGATTGTACGAAAAGATTACAAAGTTTCCTTTACGTTTCCAAAAATACCGAATAATAGACGATAAAATTTTTATTCATGTACCTAACAAATTCAAAGATCTTATGATGGAATCTGACGAGTGGAAAGAAGTTGTTCCAAAATACAATAGATCTGAAATCCTCAAAAAATACCATGATAACATCAATACTGGCGGCCATTTGGGCATATATAAGACGTACAATAGAATTATTCAGAAATATTTTTGGCCTCATCTTAAAGCTGACGTTTGCCGCTACTTACGTAAATGTGTAATATGTTGCAGTCAAAAACCTTTACAAAAAGCACAAGCAGGAGTAATGGGAAAGAGACCGGATATAAAGTTTTGCTGGCAAATGATTTCAAGTGATATTTTCGGGCCACTACCTTCAAGTTGTGGGTACAAATATATTTTAGTAACAACAGACTATTTCAGCAAATTCAGTATTTTTACACCTTTGCGAAATGCCACTGCCCAAATTGTAATAAAAAATATTGAAAATATATTCTTAATGTTTGGAGTACCTGAGTTCATTGTTACGGATAACGGAACACAGTTCGGACGTAGCAATGAATTTAGAGAATTCTTAAAAAATTACGGAGTAACACCCATATTCAATGCTTATTATCACGCACAGAATAATCCGACAGAACGTGTTAACAGAGTTCTCAAAACAGTTATCAGTTCATATATAGACAGTCAACAATCGAATTGGAGTAAAAATTTACAACATTTAGCTTGTGCACTAAGAACTGCCAAGCATGAAACTACCAAATTCACCCCCTATTTTGCAAACTTTGGACGCGAAATGATTGTTCATGGAAAAGAATTTAACGATATGAGAGATAAACCAGGTGGAGATAATCAAAAAAGTATAGGTTGGAAGTCTGAAAATATGAGAAATTTGCATGACATTATTAGAAAAAATATTCAAAAAGCTTTTACGACTTCAAAACAGAGATATGACTTAAGAAAAAGACCAGTCACATACAACGTTGGGGATTTTGTTTGGAAGCGGAACTTTTCACTTTCTGATGCTTCGAAACATTTTTCAGCGAAATTAGATAAAAAATTCACTGGACCACACAGAGTAAAGAGAAAGATAGGGTCAAATATTTATGAGCTCGAAGGTAGAAATGGCAAGTCTATCGGAGAGTATCATGTAAAAGATTTAAAGACAGATACAACCAGTTTTGAACCAGGTTAGAGATTGAATTTATAGTATTCTTTGCATTTCAGCATTGATTTTTTAAGAAAATTATAAAAAAAAAATAAATTTTTTTTCGTGTTTGGATCATTTTGAAGTTTTCAGTGGTGGTTAATAGATTTTTTTTTCTCATACATTTTTTGGCATGGATGAACAAATGAATAGTTGAACTCTAGGATTGCGGCGTTTCTCAAGTTTGTGAAAATACAAAGTATTTTCAACTTTAGGAGGGATGGTGTTACGCCCCTGATTTTCGTTTCAATTTTCCGAAATGAGAGGCGCGGCGGTCCAATCGTTCAACGCGAAAAACATATTGATAAGGTCGCCGCACACATTTTTACCTCTGGAGACCATTCTTTGTTTGATTCTTATCGATAATACTTCTTGCTGCGATATTTTCGAATACTAATTATTAGAAGCGATTTATTCGACAGTGAAAATTCCAGCAATTTGTGTTGATCTCACATAGGAGATTAACAGATCGCCAATAGTGCGGATTAAAGAATATTTTGGTTGAGATTGAGAGGTAAGGATTAATTCTTAAATTCACACGTGATGTGCGACGATCTTGTCAATCTTCATAATTTCTATTCCAATTTAGCATTGTTTCTACTACCACCGGAAGGATCGTTTCCAGGGATTCTAGCAGAATTGAGAATTCTTCTCAACAAGGATCCATCCAGGATAAATCCTGAAGTTCCTGTTCATTTGCACATGGGCTGTTCAATTGTCGACCCTGGAACCCAATGCTGTTGGATTATTGTCAAATTACAACCATTATACCATCTATAATACAATTTATAGCATTAATTCATTCCATAATCAATTAGGTGAGATTAAATTGTCCAAACATGAAATGTATTTTAATCCCCGAGAACACCAGTAATCCAAAAAACTGACAATTGAACTCAGAGCACTTGAAGTTCATTTTATGAACGTAACAAACTGAGAAATGACACTGGAGCTAACATCGAAACACATCCAGAATAGAACCAGAATGAGATCCAGAATATGGAATCTAATGATAATGGGGAAGTACCGTCTGATTCAAATGGATCAGGGGAATATGCGCACTCTGCAAGATCACTGCTCAACATGGCCATGGTTGAGTTCCAGGGAGCCAATCCAACAAAACGCCCGAAGTTGCCTAAATTAAAAACTAACAAGAGCACCAATATTATTCTGGCCAGTGTGAATGCAGCTTTCGATGACCATCTTGAGGACTTCAACAGCCTGGAAGGAATACACACTCTCGTGTATTGTGGGGCAGTAGCAACCCTTCGACTACACAAACAACAAGTCCACACCCCCGAATTTCACACACGGGAAAGAACTATAAAGAAACCACCATGGCAAATCCGATTGGAGAAAGACATCGACAAAATCAGAACGGAAATAGGCCGTCTTACCGAGTTCCTGCGGAATGAATTCCCGTCACGACGCCTGAAATCGTTTGTTTGAAAAATTCTGAAGAAGATAGGTAACACCATGAACAAATCGGAAAGCCAACATCACATCATCATATATGTGGACACCCTGAAACAGAAACTTCAAGCGAAGGCGAAAAGACTATCCAGATATGTGAAATGCACTCAACGGAAACAACATAACCAATTGTTCCACAACAACGAGGCAAACTTCTTCAAACACATCACCAAAAGCTCAAACAAAGTTACCAGAGCTATGCCAGAAGCCCAGTCATTGAAAAATTATTGGGCTTCTTTGTGGTCGATGCCTAAGGAACATAATGAGAATGCTGATTGAATCAGGAGGGAGAAAAATCGAACGAACATCCCACAAATGAACTTCGAAGAGATATCAGTGGATGAAGTGGTGACAGCACTGAAGGAAGCAAGCAATTGGAAGGCTCCAGGAGTCGACAATATCCATAACTTCTGGTACAAGAAATTTGGCCATCTGCATGAAGCCATAGCGAGACAGTTTACGCATATACTTCAACATCCTCAAGAAGCTCCTACATTCTTAACCGAAGGAGTAACCTATATGCTTCCAAAAAGCGATAGGACACAAGACCCGTCGCAGTACAGACCTATCACTTGTCTTCCAACACTATATAAAATACTCACCTCATGTTTATCCAACCGAATATATCAACATTTGGATCAAAACAACATTATGGCTGAAGAACAGAAAGGATGCAGAAGAAAACACCAAGGGTGCAAGGAACAACTCATCATCGACTCAGTGATCATGAAACAGGCCCATGAGAAAGGACGGAACTTGCACTCAGCCTTCCTCGACTATCAGAAGGCATTTGACAGCACTGCTCATTCGTGGCTCATCGAGGTGCTGCACATTCATGGAATCAATCCTGTTTTGGTGGAATTTTTGAGGACAACAATGTCTCAGTGGCGAACATCAATACAAGTCACTATGAACAACAAGACGATTAAGCTCGAAGAAATCCCCATACGTCGTGGGATCTTTCAAGGTGACTCCTTGAGCCCATTATGGTTCTGTTTGGCAATGAACCCTTTATCATCTATGCTCCACGGTACGAAATGTGGATTTAAGATCAAGACAGCGCGGGAAGAACATACTATTTCCCACCTACTCTACATGGACGACATCAAACTATATGCTGCAAACAAGAAGCAATTGGATGAGCTCCTGAAAACCGTCAGTTCTTTTTCAAGTGATGTTCGGATGGAATTCGGCATTGAAAAATTTAGAACCCTGAACATCCATAGAGGAAAAGTCGTGGACGGTGAATCACAACTACCGAATGGAGATATACTTCAAGCCATGAGGGATGGGGAAACTTATAAATATTTGGGATACCAACAGGCTAGATGTTTGGAGCAAAAGCAGTCGAGGGCAAAAATCCGGGAGGAGTATACTGGCCGACTTAGAACGGTGATGAAGTCACTATTGAATTCTGGAAATCTCATCAAAGCCATCAACAGCTACGCAATCCCAGTGCTGGTTTATTCATTTGGAGTTATCAAGTGGACCAAGACAGATCTGGAGGACATTCAAAGGCAAACTAGAACGATGCTGACGAAACAGAGAGGTCATTACCCAAGGTCATCAGTATTAAGAACCACTTTACCACGGAAAGAAGGAGGACGAGGACTTGCGGATATTGTCAACCTTCACACTCGCCAGATCAAAAACCTCAGGGAATTCTTCTTTGAGAAGGCGAATAATTCCAATCTACACAGAGTTGTTACTTTGGTTGATAAGAAGTTCACACCTCTGGCTACTGCAGATGAATTGCTGGATCTGCCATCCCTTTCTGAAACTGACAAGCTAGAACAATGGTCAAGAAAAGAACTCCATGGACGGCATCACCATGAGTTAAATCAGCCACATATTGACAAAACATCATCCAACAAATGGTTGTCGAAGGGTGAACTCTTTCCTGAGACGGAAGGTTTTATGATGGCTATACAAGATCAAGTTATCTCCACCAACAACTACAAGAAATACATCATGAAGGACCGTACATTGCCAACAGATATGTGTAGGAAGTGCCATAAAAAATCTGAAACAATTCAGCATGTAACTTCTGGCTGCGAACAACTGGCCAACACTGATTACCTCCACCGACATAACCAAGTGTGCAACATCATACACCAGAAATTGGCGCTCAAGTTCGGACTTCTCAACTCCTACAAGCCGTATTATAAGTATCAGCCGCTACCTGTGTTGGAAAATGACTCTTTTAGACTATACTACTTTTGTTATTTGTTATTTTTCGGTGTGTATTCAGCTTTTTTGATAACACTTTTTGGATAAAAGAATTTGACACTTTACTTATTTGATCAGTTCGTACAAACTGTCTATCATTTATTTTTATTTTCATATATCTCTCGATTATAAAAGTACATGGTTACCAAAATATACATAGAATTATGTCGAAAGTTATACAATGTTATCAACATTTCAACACACTCCCTTAACAGAGACATAATTGTGACTAAAAAAAATTATAACATTGCAAGTAAAATTATTCTTCATATGTATTAGTCAAGAAAGATATATGCTGTAAATATAATATTAGCAGATATTATTTTAACTAATTCAAAACACTCCCTGAAACATCTAATATGCATACAAAATATTTGAAATTATTCAAGTTGAAATACAGAATGCAGAAATATTTACACATACGCTTGGATACATATTTGGTTAAATTCAGAAATATGGGATCACATACGCATGAGCTTTGATTTTAATTTATCAAAAACTGGTCGATGTAAAGGCTTTGTAAGTATATCAGCCAGTTGATCTTGAGAAGGACAATATTCAAGTTTATACCATCCTTGGCTAAATTCATCACTAACAAAATGAAATTTCACATCAATATGTTTATTGCGTCTGGAAATTTGTCCTGACTTTATCATTTGGATTGCACTTTGATTGTCGACGTGCAAAGTCATTTTTACTTGCATGCCAAGCAGTTCCTTCAGGAAAGTCTTGATGTACTTCATCTCTTGACAACAATGTGCAGCAGCTGTGTATTCTGCTTCAGTAGTGGACTGTGCCACTACACTTTGTTTTCTTGAGCACCAACAATAGTTCAAGATGGCCGTTACGTGCAACAAGTGTTTAAAGTCGCTGAGTCGTTATGATGATTCGATTCAATGCTCTAATGATAGTTCTCATTTATTTCATACACAGTGTGTCAATATAACTGTGGAACAACTAGAGAACATGAAGAAATCCGGATCCACTAAGTCTTGGATGTGTATCAAATGTTTATCATACGACATAACCTCGAAAACTGCTGTTGTGCAAGAGGATTCATCAGGTATGAAGCAATTTCCTGCTTATTCTATTCCTGGTGTTGAGGAAGTCATCGCCAAATGCTTCAAGGATCTGTTTCTGCCAGTGATGGAGTCCTTGAAACTTGAGATAACTAATCTTCGAGATGAAGTTTCAGGTTTGAAAGAGGAAAATATAAAACTAATAAAATTCATTGAAAATCCGAAACCAATTGAATTATCGAATAAAAATAAAAAGTTTTCTGAAGTTGTTAAATCAAATATAAACGTCGCTCAAAAATCTAATAAATCTCCTATCGAATATGGGACTTCCAGGCTCGTTTCTGATTCTGAAGGAAGCGGAGGAAAAACAAAGGAAGTTGAAATATCAGATAATACTGAAACGAAACAGTTGGATGAATCTTCGGTGGATCAATCCGTGAGGAAGTCACCCCCTCATGATGATGGTTTCACTATGGCTCAAGATAAGAAAAAATCCAGGCGCAAAAATAAAAGTATATTAGGTACTTGTAAAAATGAACAAATTGGTATTAAGTCGGCACCTATATTGAAGCACCTACATGTCTGCAAACTTCATCCCACCTTGGAGGAAAATTCCATCGTTAAACATCTGAATAACTATGGAATATCGGATGTCAAGTGTTTCAAATTAAAATCAAACAGGCCAGAAGAATATTCTTCCTTCAAGATATCTGTTCCTGAATCTGACTTTCCAGCATTAAAAAACCCAGAAATTTGGCCAGAGGGCGTTCGACTGAATAATTTTTTATTCCGTCTGGAGAAGAATACAATGAGAATTTGAATAAAAAGGTACACACTTTAATTCATCAAAATGTGCAATCCATTGGGAATTCCTCCAACCAATTGGAAGTGTTTGTAAATAGAATTGACGCTTCTTTTATGACAGTTACGGAGCATTGGAAAAGTGATGAAGAACTACTGTTCTACAAATTTCATAATTATGATCTAATTTCATCATTCTGTCGGGAGAATGGTAGTCACGGAGGCTGTGCGATCTACAGTAAGAAGGGAATTACTTGCAGGGAGCGTACTGGACTTGTATGTTCTGTTCCTTTTGTAATTGGGTGTAGCGCGATTGAAGCGTTCATTGACGGTAGTTCTAAGGTTGTTATTGTTTGTATTTACCGACCTTGTTCTGGCAGAGCATCTGACGTTGAAATTTTCTTCGAGAAATTTCACAACATCCTTGATAAACTCACAAATGAGTCATGTAACTTCATAATTTCAGGTGATTTCAATATCGATGTTCTCTCAAATAATAATGTTGCTGAAAAGTTTATATCTATCATTGAAGGTTTCAATGCAAAATTAATGATTCACGAACCAACAAGGGTGACCGCCACCTCTTCGACTTGCATTGATAACATCATTACAAATATTTTCGATGAAACTTCTGCTTATGTGTTGAGTGAGAATATTTCTGATCATACTGCTCAGGTGTTTTGTTTTCCTGCGTTATCAGGTAATATTAATAGAAGGAAGAAAATTCGACTAATTAATGATTCAACTATTACGGCGTTCCTTCTGTCTCTATCTCAGATGGATTGGAGTTTCATTGAGAATGATTTTTCCTCTAGCGTTGATTCATTATGGGATACATTTCATGAACTGTATAAAAACTTGTTTGATATAACTTTCCCGTTCGTCCTCATCAGGGAAAATAATATGCATAAAATTCCTATAACACCAGAGGTTCAGAAAATTAAACAATATTTAGATGCTTTATTCGTCATTTCTTCTCATAATTCTGAATATGTAAACCATTATAAAAGAATGAAATTTCTGTATGATAGGGAACTAAGAAAAATGAATCAAAATCATTTCAGAACATTAATTAACAAGAGTAAAAATAAGAGCAAAGCAACTTGGAACATACTTAATAGATTAACTGGAAGAGTGAAAAGTGGTAAAAACATTTTTGACAATTTTGAAGATCTTGAATGCTTGGCTAATACTTTCTGTGATTTTTTCGGGAATGCAAACTACATAAGAAATGATAAACAAATCGATCACAATCCAATTGTGAATCAAATCAATGGTAGCTCATTTTACGTTTTCCCTGTTACCGAGAGAGAGATCATCGAAACAGTTAAAAAGATGAAGAACACTAATTCTTGTGGGTACGACGGTATACCCATAACGGTCATCAAAAGTACAGTACAGATTATAGCTGGACCGTTAGCTCATATTATGTACCGTTCATTTACTGAAGGGATGTTTCCATCGGCCCTTAAAATAGCTGTTATTAAACCTCTGCATAAAAAAGGAAGTGTGCATGATGTCAATAATTATCGTCCAATTAGTTTGCTCAGTTCATTCGCGAAAATATTTGAAAAACTTTTGGTTGGTAGGCTTTGTTCATTTATGTACAAGTTTAAAATTTTCTCTGAGAAACAACATGGCTATCTAAAAAACCGAAGTACTACTACAGCGATGTTTGAATTGGTCAGTGATATTGTTGATGCTTTCGAGAGCGGGGAGGTTCCTATTGGCCTTTTCTTAGATTTATCTAAGGCGTTCGATAGTGTCAATCATGAACGTCTTTTGAGTAAGCTCTCTTCATATGGTATACGCGATCGCCAACTGGAGTTGTTCCGTAGCTACTTGCACAATAGAGTTCAAAGGGTTTGCATCGAAAATGAAGGACAAGTTTTTATGTCGAGGGATAAATATTTCAACGTAGGGGTCCCCCAAGGAAGTAATCTGGGACCTTTTCTGTTTCTGATGTACATCAATGATCTTGACCTCTTATTGTTTGTTGATGATGCGAATGCCCTCCTACGCAGCAAAAATCTTAATGTGAGTATTGAAAAAACTCAGTTAGCGTTTGATGCAATCCAGCGATGGTGCAATCAAAATGAATTACATCTAAATGTATGTAAAACTGATTGTGTGATTTTTAGAACAATTCAGTCTGATCAGGAATGTCCTCACTCGATAACATTGAATAACAATCCGATCAAGTTCCTACATTCGACAAAATTTCTAGGAATTTCATTAGACTGTCATCTTAAATGGAATGATCATGTAAATGGTCTCAGCAAGAAACTCAATAAAGCTTTGTACATGATCAGGGTCTTGTCTCGGAAAGTGGACTTGGAGCTATTGAAAACAACCTATCACGCAAGTTTTGTTTCACTTCTGAGGTACGGGCTTGTCATATGGGGTGGATGCACCGATTTGACCAAACTATTTGTTCTGCAAAAATACGCCCTGAGAGCAATTCTCGGGTTGGGATATCGTGAGTCATGTAGAGGTCACTTCAGAAAAAATTCAATGCTCACACTTCCAGGACTCTATGTTTTGGAATGTCTGTTATTCGTGAAAAAACATCCACAATATTTTGAAGAACTGTTGAATAAAAACAACACAAGACGTATAATTCCATACCACTTCCCGAAGCATTCTCTCACGCTAACAGAAAGAAACACAAAATATATGTGTATTGAAATTTTCAACCTACTACCGAGGAGTTTCATGACTTTATCAGGTTTAAAAAAATTCAAAATAGAAATAATTAAACTTATTGTTCATATCGAACCATATTCCATCAAGGAATTCATGGAATATTCTTTTGAATCTTAGTGAATTTATATTATTTTTTGACGGTTATCTCTTTTCATTTGTAGATTTTGCATTGATTATGAGAATAAAGATTATGTTATGTTATGTTATGTTATTGGTCCACCTCCATATAGGATTATGTAACCAGTAGTACTCTTGGCTTTCTCCAGATCTCCTGCAAAATCGGCATCACTGTATGCTATCAGTTCACATTCATCATTTGATGAATAGAAAATTCCATCCTTCTGGTGACCATTCAAATATCTCAGTGTTCTCTTCACGTTGCTGATGTCTTGGGTTGATGGCTTCTCCATTGACCTGCTCTCAAAATTGACGGCATAGGCCAGGTCTGGCCTGGTTTTACATGATAAATATAGCAGACTTCCAATGATCTCTCGATATGGAAAATCAGTATCAGTAGAACACTCACCTGCTTGAGCGCTTCTCTCAGATGGAGTAATTGGAGTTGACATTGGTTTTGAAAAATCCATTTGATATTTTTTAAGAAGTTGTTTACTGTACTTGACTTGGTTGATGAATATTCCATTTTCATCCCTGTTGATTTCCAGTCCAAGATATTGAGTAGGGTTTGCTTGAACAGTTATCTCAAAATTTTTCTTCAGTCCCTCAAGTAGCATCTTCATATGATTTTCATTTTCTCCAAATAAAATTCCATCATCCACATGGACAGCAAGGAACATCTTATCTGTATTCTTGGTTTTGAAAACACACTGATCTGACTTCAATTGCTTGAGATTTTCACCTTTCAGAAATTCAGTGAGTCGCTTGTTCCATTGTAATGGTGCCTGTTTGAGGCCGTAAAGAGCCTTTTTGAGAAGACATATCTTCCCTGGGGCATTATATCCTTCTGGAATTCTCATATATACCTCTTCTTCCAGGTTTCCATTCAGGAAAGCGGTTTTCACGTCAAATGTAATCATTTTCATTTTTCTTTGAGCAGCTATTGCAAAAAGGAGTCTCAGATTTCCTGTTTGGACCACTGTACTGAAGATGTCTTTGAAATCCAGATTTTCAGATTTTTGTTGACATCCCCTGGCTACCAATCGCGCTTTATATTTACCATTATCCTTTATCTTGAAAATCCATCTTCCTGTTACAATTTCTTTTCCTTTTGCACAGTTCTCATCCACAAGTTGCCATGTACCATTTTTCTCCAATGACTGCTTTTCTTCTTCTATGGCTTTTTCCCATTCTTGCTTTTCAGGACTTGTCAAGCATTCTGTGTATGACAGAAAAGCTTCATTATCATCATGAATGACATGATCTTGGAGTCTCAATGGCAGCTTTCTTTGTCTTCTTGGTCGTACCATGACATTATCTTCTTGGGCTTCTTGTTCTAGCTCGTGATTCTCATTTTCGGATTCTTCATCTATTTTGCTTTCACTGTCCTCTGAGTCTGTGAACGGGAGTTCTCTATCTTCATAGTTCTCAATTTGAACATCTCTTTGTTCATCTTCGACTTTTCCTACTGATATGCTTGGATTTTCAGCACTCTCCATTACATCCAGAAAAACTATATCTTTTGACACATAAATTTTCTGGGTATTGGGATCAAAAATGCGATATCCATTTTCGGAATATCCTACAAATATTCCTCTCCTACTTCTTGGATCAAGTTTCTTCTGATTTCCAAGAATTCTGGTATACACAACAGAACCAAACATTTGTAGATTAGATAGGTTAGGTTTCTGTCCATACCACAGTTCCGCAGGCGTCTTGTCTTTCACTCTTGTAGGGCTTCTGTTTATTAAATATGCTGCAGTGTACAGAGCTTCACCCCACATAAAATTTTCTAGGTTGGAGTCAAACAGCAGAGCTCTCACTTTATCAACAAGTGTCCTGTTCATTCTTTCTGAGGTACCATTGTGTTCGGTCTCCGTCTTGTATATATGTATAAATTATGTAAATATTTTATTTTCTGTATTCTTTTCTATATATCTTTCTATATTTCTGTCTATATATTCATTTTACGATGCAACTGGAAGGAACTGCAATAGTTCTTGAAATTGGGCTTATATTTTGCCTTGTGTCACTGACCTGCGCCATACATTCAATATTGGCAGAGGTAGTGCGATCAGGCAAGAAGAAGAAAATCGAGCCACACCCCTTCGGAACCACCGGGTCCGAGGTGACATCGTTACCACCAACCACACAAAATCCATTCATTCATTCACACCGAACGAAAACAGTCGTGTACTCGTGTACAAGTGCACCCTCTTCTAAAATTACTAGAACGAGAAACATCATCAACCCACGCGCCTGGCTGCTGCACTACTGGTAAGTCCAAATATTAGAATTGCATAGTGTAGTTTCAGTGATTTTCGATTGACGAGAATTGTGAGTTTCAGTTCGATAATTATCTCAATATCATAATCATTGATACCAAATTTCTGAATCAGTGGATCCCTTGCAATTATTAACCACTTCATTCATTTCAATTCATGGTCCTTCGAATCGGATATAACTGAGAAATTAATTTGGTGTTAATTTTCATTTTCTATATTGGGATATTACCGCTGAGATTTTCAACTCTGAATTTACGGGGTCGAAATATCAGCTTAAGTGTCAAGTGTTCTATTCAGCTATTACAGTTGCATCGTGGTATTTTACTTTACATTTCATGACTGTTTATCATTTGTAACATTAACTATATAATATTTACCATATTCATACATCAAGACGCGAATCTACTCATTTCAAAAAAGGAATTTCCCTTCGGTCGTACTCTCCTTTCAATTTAATTCTCTCCTTCTTATCACGTCATTTGAGTATATTCACAAGCTAAAGTACTACTGATATTCCATCAATAACGCCATCGTTCATTCATTCAAAATCATACATATTTTAAATTCATCATGCCTCTTTCAATGGAAGAAAAAATTGCTCGTGCAGACGCATTGAGGGAAATCGCGATCAACCAGCTTATACTTATTGAAACTTGCGCAAACAATGCTAAGCGCGATGAAACTCACGTAACTAAATTTGCGATGGCCTTCAAAAACATTAAGAAATTGCAAAAAGATTTTGAGAAACAACATTTATCAATTGCGGTTGCGCTGGCCGGTGATTCCGCGAAATTGCAGTCACAATCAGAAATTATGAATGATTTTTGCGCGAGGTGCCTGGAATTAGAAACACTACATTATCAACTCGTCGCAGAAAAACAGATAGAACAACGGTCCAGAGTTAATACAACGACATTTCAAAACGCTTCACTTGCTAACGCCAACGATTGTATCCGCCTACCGCGAATCGAATTGAAAGAGTTTTCTGGCTGTATCCAGGAATTCCCGTCCTTCATGGAACTGTTTGATACTTTAGTTCACAATAACGATCGGCTCTCAGACATCGAAAAATTCACCTACCTGATCTCTAAAGTACGAGGACCTCCGCACGCTTTAATTAGGAATTTACCCTTAGTGTCGGCAAACTACTCCATCGCTTACAACTCTTTGAAGGACAGGTACGACAATAAAAGATTAAGAGCGGTAAATTCCTGGAAACAGTTAGAAGGATGCCCTAAATTGCAAAAGGGCGATTGTAAATCTTTACGTCTTTTACTAGACACTTTCACAGATAACTTGGGAATCCTGAGAACTATGAACTACGACGTGGATAGTTGGTGTTTTATTGTTTCGAATATGTTGTTAGATCGTTTAGACCTAAATACTCGACGAGAGTTTGAAAAAGGCTATGCCTCAAACAAAGTGCCGACATATGAGGAAGTGAAAGGTTTTATTTTGACCCAATGCAAGGCTTTAGAATCTTTCTCATTATGTACCAAAGGTACAATTGAAACGAATAACGCGAAAACTCACAACAAAGCATTCTTAGCCAAAGTGGGTAATTCCGCAAAACCGCAGCCGAAAACGGATCCCTGTTTAGTGTGCGACAACGAGCATTCAATTTATAATTGTTCCGAATTCCTCGATAAATCGGCTAAAGAACGTTTCGATTCCGTGAAAAATAAGAGGGCCTGCGTAAACTGTTTGTCCAAAACTCACACATTATCGAAATGCAATTCGAAGGGACGCTGTAAAACATGCAAAAAACAACACCACACTTTATTGCATTTCGCAGAAAGTATTCCGGAAGATGAATCTGATAATACGGAATCTGATAATACTGACGTCATTGCGATGCTCACTAAAAGAGACCAGGAAGTATTATTACCAACTGCCTTATTAAATATTCGCGACGCATTCGGAAACGTTGTAGTCTCAAGAGCAATCCTGGATTCTGGCTCTCAGGCCAGTTTCATCACGAAAAAATTGGCTAAAACATTAGGTCTTCGAAAGTTCAATATCGCGACGACCCTACATGGGCTTGAAAAAATGAGTATGTCGGCGAAATCAGGTGTGCAAGCAAAAATTTTCGGTTTAGAGAAAGAAGACGAGATCGACGTGGACTTTATAATCCTAGATAACATCTGTGATAAAATGCCGTCGTATAATCTCGATGTGAAGAAATGTCCGCACCTGCAAGGTATAAGATTCGCGGATCCGGACTTCAATAAAAAGGGGAAAGTAGACATGCTTTTAGGGGCTGACGTTTTCCCGTTAATCTTGAGGGCCGGAAAAATTGTTCATGATAAAAATTATCCAACTGGTCTCAACACCATATTCGGATGGATAGTCATGGGCAAAATTCCTTTAACCCGTGCGATATCCAAAAGCGTGTCAAGTGAGGTAAAATCGTTTTTTCTCAAAAATTCCGAAAGTGATCGCTTAGATGAGACTCTCAAACTGTTTTGGAGAACGGAAGAAGTACCGGAAATCAAAGCAGAAGCACCTGCAGATCTGTTTTGCGAAGGTCATTTTTTAAACCATGTTCATCACGACACGAAAAGGGGTTTTACAGTGTCACTGCCGTTCAAAATGAATGCACCTGATTTTGGGGACACTCGTTCATTTGCGATGCGTCGATTTCTGTCTTTAGAGAATCGCCTCAATAGAGATCCACAAATGCATGCGTCCTATTCCAAGGTAATCGAAGATTATTTGAATAACGGGCAGATGGATAGAGTTAAACCACCCACAGCCGCGGAAACGCATCAGTGTTTTTACATAGCACATCACGCGGTATTCAAGGCAGAGTCTTCCTCGACACCACTGAGGGTTGTTATGGACGCGAGTAGTCACGCTCCCAATAAGATCTCCTTGAATCAAGCCTTATACACCGGTCCCAAATTGCAACAGGACTTAACTGCAATATTAATTCATTTCAGACTGAATCGATACGTGATAATGGCGGATATCAAACAAATGTTCAGGCGCATTTGGGTACATCCCGAACAGGGGAAGTTCCAACGAATATTATGGCGTAACAATTCGAATGAACCAATCTCCGATTATCAAATAAACGTGTTAGTGTTTGGTATTGTTTGTTCTCCATATTTGGCGATTCGTACTCTTCTCCACCTGGCCGAGAAAAATTCTGAATTTCCTTTGGCCTCAGAAATAATAAAAACCCGAAGCTTTGTCGATGATATATCATTCGGATGTGACAATTTAGATGACACTCTGAATATGCGCGACCAACTCATCAATTTGTTAAAACTCGGGAATTTTGAGCTTCGGAAATGGGCGGCAAATTCAAAACAACTGCTTGACGGTTTGGCTGATGAGCACGTACAAAACATTGATTTTTCATTCAGTCCTGAAAACGGCACAACCCTGAAGATTCTTGGATTGAAATGGAGTCCCACTACGGACCATTTCTCTTTTCCGGCAAACGCGGAAATTAACACAAGATGCACAAAAAGAACCATACTATCAGACATTGCACGCACATTCGACCCGATGGGAATTTTGACTCCTATCACGTTCTTGGCAAAAGTACTAATTCAGCGACTATGGGCTCTGGGATTAGGTTGGGATGAAGCTCCTCCTAACAACCTCGTGAACAAGTGGTTGAGTTTCAAAAGTGATCTTTCAGCCCTAGCGAAATTCTCGTTACCGCGTCATATAGATCTCTGCGATTCCACGTCCTGTCGTCTAGTAGGATTTTGCGACGCGTCCATCGAGGGAACTTGTGCGGTAGTATACCTCAGAATAAAATACAGAAATTTGAGCGTGAAAACTTATTTTCTGTATGCTAAGTCTAAAGTTGCACCTTTACAGACCGTATCGCTACCGAGATTAGAACTTACGTCTGCGGTTCTACTCGCAAAATCGATCAATTTCATTATTGGAGCAATCGGCAATAAAATCTCGTTGGAAGATGTGCACGCATTCAGCGATAGTACAGTTGCGCTCTCCTGGATAAGAAGTTCGCCACATCTATGGAAAACCTATGTTTCGAATAGGGTAGCCTATATTCAAGAAAAGGTCCCTCCGAATAAATGGTATCACGTCTCGTCAAAGGAGAATGCGGCGGATTGTGGTTCACGCGGAATCTTCCCTTCGGAACTCATCAACCACCATCTGTGGTGGAGCGGTCCAGAATTTCTTCGCGATGCTCCCGAGACCTGGCCCAATCGTATATCCTCGTCACTGAAGAACGACATTATTGATCAGGAGCAAAGGGTTATTGCTTTTAATGTTCACGTAGAACTTCCGACAGTTTTCGATCATCTTCTTAACCATTATTCCAACTTCAAAAAAATTAAGCGGATTTTAGCGTACATAATACGTTTCGTGAGTAAATGCTCGAAATATAAGATTGGAGAAAAACCACACGGAGAATGGCTCACAAACGACGAACTACATAGGGCTACATTATTACTGGTCAAACATGTACAACATCTACATTTCACAACCGAGATTATTGCTCTTAAAAATAAGGAAAAAGTACCGAAGCAGTTCCGTTCTTTGAGTCCTTTCATCACAGAGGATGATATGATTCGGGCAGGGGGGAGATTGCTCAATGCAAATATTCCGTATAAGAGCAAGTTCCCACTGCTTCTCCCAAATAATTCACCTCTTACTGATTTAATCATTCGCGAAACACACTCTGATCATATGCATGCGGGTATTCAAGCCACTTTGAATATGATCCACCAAAGGTATTGGATAGTCGGAGCGAAACGGGCAGTCCGACGAGTAATAAGCAAGTGCCTCACTTGCTGGAAAACACGTCCAACAGTTACCGTACCAACAATGGGCAACCTACCGGAGTTACGAGTAACAGAAGCCCGACCATTTCTGAACGTCGGCGTAGATCTAGCTGGTCCATACATAATTAAAATGGGGAAATTAAGAACAACAAAAACATTCAAAGCGTGGATCTGCTTATTCGTGTGTTTCGCTACAAAGGCCGTACATCTTGAACTTTTGTCGGAACTCAGTACAGACGCATTTCTTGCCGGTTTGAGACGCTTTATGAGTAGACGTGGGATACCGAAAAATATTCATTCAGACTGCGGGACTAATTTTGTAGGAGCTGATAAATACCTAAAGGAAATATATTCGCAAGTTGCATCCAGAGAAAGTTTAAAATGGCATTTCAATCCTCCAGGGGCACCGCACATGGGAGGAATTTGGGAAGCCAACATAAAATCAGTTAAAACTCACTTGAAAAGAGTCATCGGTCTCCAAATCCTCACATATGAGGAATTGAATACGGTTCTTGTTCAAATAGAAGCCGTTTTAAACTCACGCCCTCTAACGCCTTTAAGTAGTGACCCGAACGACCTGACCGCGCTTACGCCGGCTCACTTTCTTGTAACCGAACCGCTCAACACAATTCCAGATCCAGATACCACAGACTTGCCCGCAAATCGGCTGTCACGTTGGCAACTCCTAACCCGTATGCGGAGTGATTTCTGGAAAAGATGGAAAACCGAGTATTTACATACCCTCACTCAGCGCGCGAAATGGCATACACAAAACGCCTCAGAACCATCCATTGGCGACATGGTTGTGATAAAAGCGGATAATGAACCTCCCCTCGCATGGACACTCGGGAGGATTAGTGAGCTCTTTCGAGGAACGGATGGCATCGCTCGTGTCGCTCTGGTCAAAACCGCGACAGGAACGCTGCGGAGACCTTTAATCAAACTTTGTCCCCTGCCCGAACCTAATTGAAGAAACCCGCATATTTCTTCAAAGCGGGGAGGATGTTCGGTCTCCGTCTTGTATATATGTATAAATTATGTAAATATTTTATTTTCTGTATTCTTTTCTATATATCTTTCTATATTTCTGTCTATATATTCATTTTACGATGCAACTGGAAGGAACTGCAATAGTTCTTGAAATTGGGCTTATATTTTGCCTTGTGTCACTGACCTGCGCCATACATTCAATATTGGCAGAGGTAGTGCGATCAGGCAAGAAGAAGAAAATCGAGCCACACCCCTTCGGAACCACCGGGTCCGAGGTGACATCGTTACCACCAACCACACAAAATCCATTCATTCATTCACACCGAACGAAAACAGTCGTGTACTCGTGTACAAGTGCACCCTCTTCTAAAATTACTAGAACGAGAAACATCATCAACCCACGCGCCTGGCTGCTGCACTACTGGTAAGTCCAAATATTAGAATTGCATAGTGTAGTTTCAGTGATTTTCGATTGACGAGAATTGTGAGTTTCAGTTCGATAATTATCTCAATATCATAATCATTGATACCAAATTTCTGAATCAGTGGATCCCTTGCAATTATTAACCACTTCATTCATTTCAATTCACATTGTGTTGAGGAGTGTACGGAATTGTGTAGTTCAACACTATTCCTTTATTCTTGCACCAGGCTTTAAAATTGTTGCTGCTATACTCGCCTCCATTATCACATCTTAATTTGGATGTTTTCAGGTTGAAATGAGCTTCAGATTCATTTATGTATTCCTTCAAACATTCTTCAACTTCACTTTTTTGTTGCATTAAATATACTTTCACAAAATGTGTGTAATCATCGATGCAAGTCAGGAAGTAATTTTTGTTATCGTATGTGGGTGGATCTATTTTCCCACAAACGTCAGAATGAATGATCTGCAGAGGTCTTGTTGCTCTTTTTCTTTTATTATTGAAAGGAGTTCTCACAAGTTTTGCTTTGAGACATGTTTCACAACTTGTATCACTTTTGCATTCCTTCAAAGTTTCTGGTACACCAAAACACATTTCAGGAATTTTCTTCAAGTTGTTGTAGCTGATATGTGCAAGCAACTTGTGCCAGTCTTGTATTGTTCTTGTAGTAGCGAAAGCTTCTTTTTCATTTCTTGAAGTTTCCATTTCCACCACATAGAGACCATTATTATTTTTGTAACCTTGAAGCAAGACTTTATTGTTCTTGAACACTTGCACTTGGTTTTTGGTAAACAAAACCTCTCCATCATGCTCGGTAATAGCACTCACCGAAAGCAGATTCTTGCTCAGCTCTGGCACATATGTCACATCGTTGAATATGACATTGTCGGTTTCTATAGTTCCAACGAGTGCACCTGTCATGCTATTGCCACGCTTGGCCACATTTATTTTCACTGGTTCTTGAGGAATTTCGGCATCATAAAGAATGTTTTCTTGATTTGTGAGATGTGCATTGCATGCACTTATGAGGACTTCAGTCATAAAACTGACCTTTTCACATTTCTTTTCTTTGTTCTTGAAGAAACAGTTTTCCTCAGAGTGATTCGTTTTCTTACAGATTGGGCATGGTGGATACTGATTCTTGTTCTTTACTTTATCCTTTAGGAAACATTTTTCTTCTGGATGATTTCTTTTCTTGCAGATTCCACACGGAGGGTAAATATTCTTGAATTTCCTTTTGTTTTTGTCCTTGTTTGCTTGGAATGCCACATTTTCTTTCTTAGTGTCTCCTTTGAGCATATCTTCTTCCTTTGACAATCTCCACTTCAGATTATCGAGATTTCTGTCGCATCTCGCAGCAGAATCCCAGGCACTTCTGAAATGTTTGTACTTGTCCGGAAGAATAGTCATGATTTTAGTTATCATCATGTCATCACTAATCTCTTCTCCAGCAGTCTTCAGTCTGAAAACAATGTTTTGAACAAGACTTATGTTAGTCATAACATCTGTTGATTTATTCCAGGTGTAGTTGAAAAAATCAGTTTGTAGCTGCTGTTTCTGTTGCTCAGATTGTTTGTCATATATGCTCTTCAAAGTATCATACATTTCTTTTGCTGTTTCACATCCTAAAATATGTGACTTAACATGTTGATCAATGGTTTTTAGGATAAAATATTGTGCTTTAGCGTCCTTTGTATTCCATTTGTCGATGTTTGCTTCATCGTTTCCTGTGGGCTTTGCTTCTTCACCACTGACTAATTTATACAGTTGTTTTGCACGAAGCGTTATTTTCATTTCGAAATTCCACAGTGGGTATGTCTCAGCATTTTTTAGTTTTGGGATGCTGGACAAATCGTTTTCTTCGGTCGACATATTGAGCGTTTTTTCTTTTTAACCTCTGTGCTTTGATTTTCGTGTACAGTCGTTATACTCTTCACGTTTATTGCTATACACACTCGTGGGCAATGCCTAGACCCATAACCTTTTGTTATTTGTTATTTTTCGGTGTGTATTCAGCTTTTTTAATAACACTTTTTGGATAAAAGAATTTGACACTTTACTTACTTGATCAGTTCGTACAAACTGTTCACGCCAGTGAACGGTTAAAATAAAATATTCAGAATTTTCAAAATTCAAATAATTAAATTAATTTCTTCATGCTTGGAATCCCCATATGGATTTATCATTGTTTAGGTGCGAAAAGAATTCGCGTCAGCTGTGGAGCACAGATGTCGTATATTTGTTTCCTTCTCATATTTAATTTCAGTTCATTGATTGACTTCATGAAATATTCTGCTTCCGTATTGATAATTCTCTGCTTCCTCTTCGTGAATTCGGAAAAGTTTAGTTTTCCTGTGATTCGCAAGTTTTAGTGATTTCGATTCAATCGCGTTACATTCTTTCAAAACTTTAATTTGTGCGAATTATTTCGAACAAAAAAAACTGTTACCAGTGGCGTGGTTATTTTATAATACCGCAAGGATAAGTGTGCCCAATTTGACATTTTTAGCAGCGGATTTTCACGTCAGCTTCATTCCATATTCGTTTGACGAGCTCGTGCAATCTTTATATGGGATAGGAGTCATCGACAGGATCCTGTTTGCTGATATATAGGTAACTATATTTCATCTGTTATTTTTGAGTGCATTTATCCTTTCATTTGTGTTGGGTTTCAATTAATTACATATATATTATACAGTCCACAGCTCTATCTCTTTCTCACTCAAAAAATTATATTTCGAAAAATAAAACTTAATACTTAATTGAACCACACTTTCAGTTGGTTAACTGAAACTCGCCCCAACACGTTTTGGTCCTTCGAGCCGGATGTTAAGCTCAATTTCAAGCTCATTTTCTTAAAATTTGAGACTTTCAATCAAAAATTCAGAAACCTTTGTGTAAAAGCGGCCATTTTTATATTCAAATATACGACGATCATCACAATCTGGCAACATAGTGCCACAGCTGACAGGTCTCATACATCTGTTTCCATCGAGATATTCAGTTTCATCACTTTTTAATTTGCTTTTTACTGTTTGTATCTGTTTCTTATTCGATTTCTTCATTACAATGCCACCGAAGACAGATACAGGCATTAAAGCATTGGATAAGTTGGTCGAAAAAAGGGCCAACATATTTTCTACGATCACCGGAATTTGGCACAGAGTAAAAGACTACGATGTAACAAAATTGTTTGAATTACAAGCATACCGAGAGAAAATTTCTGGGTATGAGGCTAAATTTGAAGCTATACAGGAGGAAATAGTTGAGTTCAATTGCGAATTATCGGCCGAAGATCGTATAGATACGGCGAAGACGGAGTTGGCGTTTGCTGAAATAACAGCTCGAATAACAGGACTGTTTTTGTCTTTAAAACGACAAGAATCATTGTCAACGCCTACGTCAAATCCAAGTACTTCGAATTCCAACTTAGAATCCTTTTTGCTTCCTAAAATAAATATTCGCCCCTTTTCTGGCGAAAGCGCTGAATGGCCTGAATTCTTTCAGTTATTTAATTCTTTGGTCCATGAAAATAACAGTTTAGCTCCCATACAAAAATTTCAACTTTTAAAATCATATCTAAGAAATGATGCTCTCTCGGTCGTATCAGGGTTACAATTGTCAAATGACAACTATGATTTGGCATATCAGGCATTGAAATCGCGCTATCAGAATCCTCGTATGTTAGCGACAATGTACTTGAACGAAATACTGAATTTCAAAGCATCCAGTAATAATTCGGTCTCGCATCTCAAGGAATTCTTGAACTGTCACCAAAATTCTGTCAATGCAATAAAAGCGCTGAATATAAAGGATTTGTCAGATTTTCTTCTATTTTCTATAACGTTGCGTAATGTTGATCCTTATACGAGAAAAGCGTTTGAGAGTCAACTTAATTCATCTGAGATTCCCGAATATAGTGCTTTGATTGATTTCGTAACGCAGCAGTTAAAGGCTCAGGAATTTTGCGAACAAAGTTCTCCCAAATCTGCATCCAAATCAACACCCTTCAATTCATCATCACATTCAAATTCGAATAAAATAAAAAATGTTTTGCTCACAAATTCTGCATCCACCTCTCAAAGCTATAATGATTCACGTAGATTCCCGAATTCCAGAACGTTTCGTTGTCCGAAATGCTCTGATTCGCATCCATTATTCGCTTGTGCCTCCTACATAAAATTGTCAAGACAAGACAAATTCGAATTTTTGAAAAATTCCAAGCGCTGTTTCAACTGCCTTGGTCTACACAATTTCAAAGATTGCGCTTCCAAAAATTCGTGTAGAGTGTGTAATTCAAATCGGCATCACACTAGCCTCCATCCCGATTACGAATCTTCGTCCAATAATGGATCTGCCAATCAATCGAATGTACCATCTCGTAATGCAGGTGAAACAAATCATGCTGAAAATCAGCCTTCAGCATCCCATTCCACTCCTTCAAATGATGTTATCAATTCCTATCACATCAATAGGAAATCAGTCTCCGTAAACCAAGTACTTCTTGGCACTGTTCAGGCAAGAGTGGAATCCGCTGACGGTTCGATGATATCTGTAAGAGCTGTTTTAGACCCTGGATCTCAGATTTCGGCCATAAGTCAACCCCTAGTCGAAAGATTAGGTTTGAATATTGATCCTGTCAGTATGTCTATTTCTGGTATTGGTCAATCGAATGCTAGACCGTTAGGTTCAGTGAAATGCAGGTTGTATCCTAGAGTGGGATCAAAGTTCTTACCGGTGGATGCCATTGTATTGCCGGAAATCACAAATAATATTCCTTCTGTTCCCTTGTCACAAGAAGTGTTGACGCACTTTCAACATTTAAATTTGGCTGATGAAACTTTTCATCTTTCTCAACCAATAGATGTGCTGTTGGGCGCTGATATGTATTCGCTGATTTTCGATCGCGACGGCCGAATTTCATCTTCTGGATATCCTACAGCCGTTAATACATTTTTTGGTTGGACTATCATAGGTCCTATAAAGGAATCCTCTTCTTCGTGCAAATCGGTTCTTTTTACCCAATCTATTCCACATGATCAGTTACAGAAATTTTATTCATTGGAAGAGGCTCCAGATACTTTTGAGTTTTGTTAAAGATCCAATAGATGATCATGCACAAAACCATTTCCTATCCACTCACTCTCGTGATGGAAATGGTGAATATACTGTTTCACTACCTTTGAAGTCGGAGGATACGCCTCCAGATCTCTCTCATAATTCCCATTGGCCACCACCTTTCACCGATCATGATCTTAATTCAGATCCGTCAAAAGTTTTAAAAACTAATTTCAGTGTTGCAGTTGCAAACGAGCTTCCAGTAAATTCATGTTTAATGTTTATAGAAAAATTTTCAAATTTTAATACATTAAAAGGAGTTTTCGCCTTTCTCAAAAGGATTATTTTCAACTGCCACCGCGAATGTAATTCAACGACAAAATTGTCTGGCCCAATTTCTCGGGATGAGTTGGAGAAAGCTCTCCAATCCGTAGTGTTAATCACACAACATTATCATTTTAATCAAGTGCGCCAGAATTTATTCCCAAAGAAAACAATCGAAAATATCGATTCTACATTATTGATCAGGTTGGGAGGTAGACTACAAGTCTCTTCTTTACCACAGAATACTAAGCATCCAATTTTGCTTCCGAAAAAATGTGCGTTGTCACGTTCAAAATGCCTCCATTTTCATTTGATCTCGCTTCATTCCGGTCTTAACACGACAAAGTCCTCAATTAGGCAGAATTATTTGATTTTGTCTTTACAAAAGCTTTTTCGGCAGTACATTAGAAAATGTATCGCATTCACGAGATTTCAAGGTATAACCTATAAACCCTTCAGGGCTCCTTTACCTGCACCCAGAGTCAATATTTCACGTCCGTTTAGTAAAGTGGGTGTGGACTTTGCTGGCCACTTTACCTATCGGTCAAGTCGTTCGCGAAAATCAACGAGAATTAAAGCATTTCTTGTTCTCCTCATTTCTTTCCTCAATTCTTTCCTCAATAAGTCAGTTCATTCGGAACTCGTCTTTTTCCTAACCGTGAAGGTATTCTTATCGACTTTGGAGCGTTTTATCGTTGGACGAGGCCTACCTCAAGAAATTTGGTCCGATAATGAAAGCAATTTCATCGGATCTTCGCGCTATTTTGATAGGGATTCTGAGTTCTTGGAATCGAATAATATCGATATATGTATACAATAATTTGTCGAAGAGATCCATCAAATGGAAGTTCATTGCTCCATATGCGTCCCATTTCGGAGGTTCAGCAAAGCGTCTACTCCTCAAATCTCTAAATTCTGCTGCTTCCACATTTGAAGACCTCGCCACGATATTCACTCGTATTGAAGCGTTTTTAAATAGTAGACCAATTTGCCCCTTGTCCTCTGATCCCTCCGAATCCGCGGACTTTTTGACACAATGGACACACGAATATCTCAACACTTTCATTCAGCGTAATAAATGGAAAACACAAAACGCTTGTCCATCTATTGGAGATTTCGTCTTCATAAAGGGCATAGCTTCAAAACCTGCCACTTGGCCTATCGTACGTATAGTCGAGTTGCACCCGGGACCCGATGGTACGTTCGAGTTGCGTCTATAAAGACCGCCACCGGTCAATATACGAGAGCACTAACAAGATTGGTGCCTCTCAATATTTAATTCTGTTCTCTGTGCGATCTCTTCAAATTTTCTCAATTTTCAATTCATTAAATTGAACTCAACTGTTTCCAAAGTTCTGTAAAATTCACAATTTTACGGCGGCCTGTTTTGTTCACGCCAGTGAACGGTTAAAATAAAATATTCAGAATTTTCAAAATTCAAATAATTAAATTAATTTCTTCATGCTTGGAATCCCCATATGGATTTATCATTGTTTAGGTGCGAAAAGAATTCGCGTCAGCTGTGGAGCACAGATGTCGTATATTTGTTTCCTTCTCATATTTAATTTCAGTTCATTGATTGACTTCATGAAATATTCTGCTTCCGTATTGATAATTCTCTGCTTCCTCTTCGTGAATTCGGAAAAGTTTAGTTTTCCTGTGATTCGCAAGTTTTAGTGATTTCGATTCAATCGCGTTACATTCTTTCAAAACTTTAATTTGTGCGAATTATTTCGAACAAAAAAAAACTGTTACCAGTGGCGTGGTTATTTTATAATACCGCAAGGATAAGTGTGCCCAATTTGACATTTTTAGCAGCGGATTTTCACGTCAGCTTCATTCCATATTCGTTTGACGAGCTCGTGCAATCTTTATATGGGATAGGAGTCATCGACAGGATCCTGTTTGCTGATATATAGGTAACTATATTTCATCTGTTATTTTTGAGTGCATTTATCCTTTCATTTGTGTTGGGTTTCAATTAATTACATATATATTATACAGTCCACAGCTCTATCTCTTTCTCACTCAAAAAATTATATTTCGAAAAATAAAACTTAATACTTAATTGAACCACACTTTCAGTTGGTTAACTGAAACTCGCCCCAACACAAACTGTCTATCATTTATTTTTATTTTCATATATCTCTCGATTATAAAAGTACATGGTTACCAAAATATACATAGAATTATGTCGAAAGTTATACAATGTTATCAACATTTCAACAACTACGATAGGCCTATTATCACTGACAGAACGGTGACGAATAACAGGCCGGATATAGTAGTTTACGACAAGAGGGTTAGAAAGGCAATTTTGGTGGATGTAGCTGTGCCCAACAATAATAACATGTTGAATAAGTACCAGGAGAAGATATGCAAGTACACAGACCTGGCTTTCGAACTCAAGGAAATGTGGCACCTAGAGAAGGTTGATATCGTTCCAGTAATCATCTCGTCGACTGGATTGATACCTAAGAGCTTACACAATAGTTTGAACAAATTAGAATTAAATGTAAACAGCTACATTGAAATGCAAAAAGCTGTTATTCTCAATACCTGTAGAATTGTTCGTAAATTTTTGTCAAGTGTATCGTGATCGAGCCTATTCCCTTTGATTATTATATCTGGGAAAGGTAAATTTATCCGGCCGGGTGCCGAGATAGTGAATAAGTCCACGATCCATGAAAACAATAATAATAAGAAGAAGCTCAGAGACATTTGGAAATCGCAGCTGTCGGGAAAGAACAAAGTTTCTGCTACAAATATGCTAGCCATCCCGATTCTCACCTACTCTTTCGGGGTGGTGAACTGGACGGTGAACGAACTCCTCGATCTTGATAGGTCAACAAGAAAAACGATGAACATGAATCGTAGCCTACATCCCAACAGTTCAATACAGAGGATATACCTTCCCAGAAGCCAGGGGGTAGAGGATTGCAATGTTTGGAATATCAACACTATCAACAAACATTGGAAATGGCAGTTAGGATTCTAAGAAGTGAAGATCCGCTCCTGAAATTTGTTGCTCAGCATGAAATTGCGAACCATGGAGCCTTCCTTTTCCGAGCTGCACAAAGGACCGTGGAGAAGCTCAGCATAACCGGCGTATCGATCAATCCCGAGCTCGCTGGAACACCGATCACTCAGGCGGAACAAAGAAGCCTAGCGACACTGATCCGAAAGTCTCAGGCGGATAAATTACTCGAACATCATATGAGTAAGAACTTGCACTCCATATATTTCAGGAGTTTAAAAGACCAGGACCTGTCTGAGGAATTGTCTTTCGCCTTTTTGAAGTCCGCTAGCCTCAAGTCAGAGACGGAGGGATTTGTGATGGCATGTCAGGATGGAGTACTAAATACGAGATGGTATAAAAAGAACATCATGAAAATGGATACCCCAACAACTTGGAGAGCTTGCCATAGGCAACAGGAAACGATTATGCACATTGCACATCCTTTCCGCCTGCAGAGTCCATGCTCCTTCAGGATATGTAGAGAGACACAACGCGGCTCTCCGAATTCTATACTTCCATCTGAGAGCCGCGTATGAGATAGACAAGGAACCGGTGCTACCATATGTGCCTCTGGAGATTGAAGCGGTGGTCCAGAACGAAAGAGCTCGCATATGCTGGAACTATCCTGTCTCGACAACACGACAGATCAATGCTATTAAACCAGACATACTTCTTCTGGACAAGGAGCTGAAGGAGTTATTTGTCGTAGAATTCTCCTCCCCTGCTGAAAATAATGTTGTGATGAAAGAAGAACAGAAGAGGCAAAAGTACAAAGATCTTATGTTCGAGCTTGGAACTTTATACCCAGGTCATAAAGTTAGGATGGTCGTACTAATCATAGGATGTCTCGGTGGAATGAGAGCCAACTACGTGGATGAATTGAAGATTATTCCGGCCTGTAGATCACTGGCCGAGGTATTGGCGCACAGAATGCAGAAAGCAGTGTTGCTCGGGTCACTTCATATCATCAGGTCCCATGAACTCTAGAAGCCACTTGCAGCTCATCTCTTTTGTTAAGGGACGCTACGAGGGCAGGATGAAGAACTCCTCCATTTAAGTGTGAGGGGTTTTTAGTGAGTAACCAAACAAGATCTTGGATTCTCACACTACCGAGAGTGCGGACCCTCTCGGTGCCCATAAAGGGTTTTCCCCTCACACGGACGTAAAAAAAATAATAATAATAATAATTCATTTATTTCTTCAGTTCAATATACAATACAACAGCATATAACAGAAGAAAACGTCAATTCAAATCACAAAACTCCGTTAAACTATAACAATTTTTATTTAAAAGCAATGTTTTAACCTTTTTCTTGAATAAATAAACATTAGATGAATTCTTCACTTCAGCAGGAAGTGCATTGAATATTCTACAGCAAACAAAAAGTAAATTTTTCTGATAATACGTAGTACTATGAGTTTTAGGTACCAACAAGTTCTTACATCTGGTATTATAATCATGTCTATTATCATTAACAAATAAAGATCTATTTTTATATACATACTAGCTGGCCCGGCGAACTTTGTTTCGTCAAAATAATACCTATACCATAGCCATCTTTATCTTAAGAAGGCCGTGCCTATACTTACTGTAGATTTCACAACGTGATCACCAGTGATCGAAGATCAACGGCTTGGTTAGATTTCTGAACTGTCAAATCGAGTTGATTCTAGATCAAGCTCCGATTACCAGTGATATGCTTTGTGAAACCCCCGTTGAAGTTGTATTGCTATTTTTTCAAGCAGGAGATGATTTAGGCACAATGAAAGTTCTGTCAAATGTCATCTGTCAAACGTCATCTGTCAAATGTCAACTGTCAAATGTCATCTGTCAAACGTCATCTGTCAAATGTCAACTGTCATCTGTCAAACGTCATCTGTCAAACGTCATCTGTCAAATGTCAACTGTCAAACGTCATTTGTCAAACGTCATCTGTCAAACGTCATCTTTTCCATGGATATGAGCTGTCACACAAAACAGAAATACAAAAATAATATGTCAATTTTGAATTCAGTTATTTCCGCAAATATATTTATTATCCAAACATAAATCAAAAACATTTCAGAAATATAGAGAAAAGATGAAAATGGACAATTCACGATTGATGCTGATCGTCACAATCCGATTTACTTTACATTCCGGTAAAAATTCACTGTTCCACCAACTTGATCTTCCATGTCATTATAAGTTCTATGCAAATTACACAATAATTGTATACATCGCCATTCATACTCTAGTCTATACCATTTCTGAATTTCCTACCCTTCAAGAAAATGAAATGCACCGTTGCCAGACTACTTCATGGCTTATAACTTCACAACGTTCTATTTTATCAAAAATAGCGAGTCCATTTCTCTCGTTCTATTTTATTATTGCATTTCTATTGAATACCGTGGAACTTCGTTCTACCACTATCAATCCCCATGGAATATTCTTATACCGTTGTTAGGTATTCTGTGGTAAGACCTACTGCACTTTTAACTATTCACTTGACATGCGACTCTGTGGAAGAAAAACTAACCTCCTTTGTCCAAATGTCAAAACCTACATAAGTACTCTATGATTGCTCGAGAAAAAGGAAGGCTTTTTTTCTTTTCTGTAGGATTTTTTGGGAATATTTTGTTATATAAACCTTGCCCTAACAATAATAAACACAACAAAAAAAGAATTGTCCAATTTGGTGCGATCGTTTGAACAATATGGCATTTCGAAGTTTTGAACCAACCATAGATCGCCTTTTATTAATATAGAAAAACAACCACTACGGAGTTTTCCACACAAAGAATCGATATGCTCAGTCCACCGACACCGAGAATCAATAACAATACCCAATAATTTGGTATGATTCACGAAGGAAATGTCGCATTCAGGAGTCCGAATTACATCCTGTCCCTGTTGCGGTGCTCTCAACGAAAAATGAACTGCTTGTGTCTTCGAGTGGTTGACCACTAAACGATTTTTTTTTTGACCATTTAAATATATCAACACAGATATCGGCAACTGTCCTCCTAACTTGTTCCATATCAGAACCAGATACCAAAACATTTGTATCATCGGCGTAACATATTATCCGACATAATGGTGATCTCATTTTCAAAAATGTCGGGAGATCATTGCTGTATATTATGTAGAGCTTGGGACCAACAATTGATCCCTGAGGAACTCCTGCAGCAATATGCTTGATTGTGCTCATCACCCCTCCAATCTTCACCACCTGTGATCTACCTGATAAATAGGACCTGAATAGATCCAAGCCAAGACCACGAACGCCATAACGGTTCATTTTATAAATCAGGAGTTCATGGTTGACAAAGTCGAAAGCTCGTGAAAAGTCCACGAACAGACCCAAAACCTCCATACCACTATCCACATCCGCTACAATTTCTCTATAGAATTCATATAGTGCAGTCTCTGTGCTACGATTATTTGTAAATCCATGTTGAGCAGTTGACAGAAAAGAGTGCTTTTCAAAAAAAGAAACCAAAAGATCGTTCATTTTGAGCTCAAAAATTTTGCCTATGCTAGATAGGATACTTATAGCCCGATAACTATCATACGAATTACCGTCACCCCTCTTATAACCGGTGTTACTATGGCTAGTTTAAGTTTCTCCGGAAAAATACCATTCTCAAGTGATAGATTTAAAATATAAGTCACTGGTTTGCAGATTTCACACTTACATATTTTTATTATTTTGTTAGATATACATATTATCAAATCCCGCAGAATTTGTGTTCTTGAGTCTAGCAATCAACAGCAAAGTATCCCCCTCGCATACAGGATTCATGAACAGCGATCTGTCATTGAAACAAACATTACCATCACTGAACTCAACATCAAAATCGCCTGATAATGATGGGTAATTTAAGAAATGATTATTGAAGTTATTGGCTACAGTAGCATCAGGTACTCTGATACCATTTTCAATCATAATTCTACCCTTCCACTGTGCTGCTTTTATTTAATTTCATTGATAATCTGCCATGTAGTTTTTGTTTTATTACTGGATTCAGAAATTTGCGAATCACAACGCTCCTTATGGGTGTCAGATAGTTTTTCCCTATAAAGTTTACTGTAAAATCTATACTGTTCCTTAAAGTGGTCATCTTGTTTGGCAAGTTCACCAAAACGACCAACCAGACCTTTGAGTTCTCTCAATTCAGGACTATCAATCCTGGTTCGTGCGATTGTAGAGTTGAATTTTTTCATAGGAAAAGAGTTTTCATAGTAATAGAGTAGGATCTGTGAAAAACAATTGAATGCCCTATTGGGACAGACACATCCAAAAACATCATTCCAGCTTTCCTGACTTAGAAATGATCTGAATGTCTCGATATTTTGAGCACTATGGACTCTGGAGTAAATTGGATGACTATGTTTTCCATTCAGAACATCCCCTTCCACAGCTATGAAAACAGCACAGTGATCAGAAACGAAAAAGTCTTTTACATTTGTTGTAAAATCACTGTCAAAATTAATCAGAAAATTATCCAAGCATGTTCTTGAAGTTGACGTTACTCTAGTAGGTAAGGAAATAACAGGCTGAAAACTGAAGCATGCTATGCAATCTCGAAAAAATGTTGCATTCTCAGTGCCAACCAGAAGATCTACATTAAAATCACCGCCGATGATGATCCTACCCAAGAATTTACTCAGGAAATCAAGGAACTCATTGAAAACTTGTAAGAAAGAGTCAAAATTGCCTGATGGAGGCCTATAACAAGCAACAATTGTTAAATTTTTAGCTGGAACTATAATGCAGCAGCATTCAAAAACACCCTCAACACTCAGGTTGTCAATATTAACAACAGAAATATCATGATTGAAATTATCATTACTATACAGGGTCTTTCACGAGGAACCTCACCCATATTTATACGGGAAACTACTGAACGTATTTTCATGAAATTCAGCACTTATAAGTATTTCACGATGCTGATGAAATCTGAAATATTTTCAAAGCATGAGCACCTCCGGTTTTTCCGGAAATGACGTCAACTTCCGTTTTTCAAATTAGAACACCATTTTTTTATTGCAGAAATAGATTCCTTAGAAAATTTCTAGTTATTTTGATGTAACATTTTTCAGTTTTGGTTGGAAAATTCTCTCTGAGCGGGAAAATTCGAAAAAAAAATCGAAAACAGAGCTCCGCTGAAACAAGAATAACTTCGAGGTTTTTGGATGGAAATTTTTCATTTTTGGGATTTTTCAAGATGTAAGATTGATGTATCCACTTTAAAAATCGAAATCGCGATTCATGATACAGAGGGTGAAAAAATCGCTTTCAAAGTTAGGGATGACAAAATCGTGAAAAATCAATTTTTTCAAATTAGAACCCCATTTTTTTAAGGCAGATATTGAATCTACGTTAAAAAATAATGTGAGTGTATGCATCACACCCTTGCCCTAAAATGGATATTTTCTGAGTTAATACCCACTTTAGGGCAAGGGTGTGATGCATACACTCACATTATTTTTTAACGTAGATTCAATATCTGCCATAAAAAATGGGGTTCTAATTTGAAAAAATTTATTTTTCACGATTTTGTCATCCCTAACTTTGAAAGCGATTTTTTCACCCCCTGTATCATGAATCGCGATTTCGATTTTCAAAGTGGATACATCAATCTTACATCTTGAAAAATCCCAAAAATGAAAATTTTCCATCCAAAAACCTCGAAGTTATTCTTGTTTCAGCGGAGCTCTATTTTCGAATTTTTTTTCGAATTTTTCCACTCAGAGAGAATTTTCCAACCAAAACTGAAAAATGTTACATCAAAATAACTTGAAATTTTCTAAGGAATCTATTTCTGCAATAAAAAAATGGTGTTCTAATTTGAAAAACGGAAGTTGACGTCATTTCCGGAAAAACCGGAGGTGCTCATGCCTTGAAAATATTTTAGATTTCATCAGCATCGTAAAATACTTATAAGTGCTGAATTTCATGAAAATACGTTCAGTAGTTTCCCGTATAAATATGGGTGAGGTTCCTCGTGAAAGACCCTGTATATGGCAACACCACCATGCTTCATGATTGCCCTACAATAACTTGTACATAGTGAGAAGTTACTAAGTTTAATTATATTGATATTGACTTTGTCCTGCCAATGTTCACTAACCAGTAAAAAGTCACAGTTTTCATTAGAAAAAACATTATTCAACATAAGTATTTTATTACCTATGCACTGCACATTTTGGTGAATTATTCTTATTTTACCTTTACCATCAGTTGAGCACGCCGCTGACGGAATTCCTAATGTGGAAGAACTCGCGAGGCCCGGGGCTGAAAAAACCGATGAACACTTGCCCTATTCGGCCAGTTGGAACTCTCAAACACTTTCTCGAACTCACTTTCCTTGATCAGAACTTTGAATGATGTATAACTATCAGGATATCTGGACTTAACTGATTCGCACTTGACACCTGTGAAATTTTTGCTTAAAAATGTTTGCACCTCCTCCGCTGTCGTAGTTGGTTTTAGATTGGAAACATGAAGGGCCTTGCATTTTTCAATACCTTCCACTGCAGATGGACCCTCATAATTTTCCACTACTAGGGTTCTTTGGGATTTAGGTTTTCTCGGCTTCTTAACTTTCCACTCCGTATCTTTTCCTGGTTTTTTGTCTAGTAGGTCTTTTTCCAAATCAATGTACTTACTCAGTAATTGCGTGTTTTGAGCCTCCTGAATAGCCTTGTTTACATCTTTCGATGTCACATTTTTCAATTTTTGTTTTGAATTCGCATCTGAATTTGAAGTATCTCTCTTTCGGTAGCTGATTCATTTAACATAAACCTCGATAATTATCCATTGAATATACTCTTAAAACACTGAAAATAAGTAACAATTTGAATTAACATCTTGAATTTTGAAAATTCATTCAACGAAAGCTCAAAATAAGTAATAATAATGATTTTTCTTAATCTTCATGAATAAATGGAATGATATTTTGAAATTGAAAACACAGAGCAAATTCAAACAGGAAAATGTATAAAGAACTTTAAAGAAAATGTAATTTATAATAGATATCTGATATCGATCATTCCGTTGAAAGATTGTGTAATATAAAGGTGATCGATAGATACAAATTGCATCTACTGTGTTGTAAGAAGATTTGTTTCATAAAAAGAAAGCATATTTTGAATAATTTAATTGGACATTAACAAATTCTAGATAAATGAAAATGAAAATTTTGTAAAATGGTAAAATTTGAGCAGGAAATTGTGAAATGTTATATGTTAGAATTCACTAAGCTAGGCTAAACAGATACCAAAATGTAGGGAAAAATGTGGCCGAATTTTCTTAAGTGGTTCTGAAGAAGGAAAACTCACCTCAAAGACGAAAATTGCGAAAACATCATTTTGGAAGAAAATTTGGCAGCCAAAGCAAGCTTGATTTTGAGAAAAACTGGAAAAAGTATGAATAGAAGTCGCTAGACAACAGACAGTGAGTCCATTATAAACCGCAGAGAGTGTAGAAGATCATCTCCAAAAATTTGCAAAAAGATCGTTGATTTCTTTTCACAATTGCAAATTTTGAATTGAAGCTGAAAAGTAACCTGCAAACAAAATAAATAATAATAATTGGATAATTAGAATGAGAAGATGAGACTTACCGAAATGCAAATCTGAAGAAATTTTGATATTGGTGAAGATCTATATTGGTAAACTGAATTCTGGAGTTTTAAGTAAACATTACAAGAAACTTGAAGGTTGAACTGGACGAACATAATCAAATAAAAGGTTAGGACCAGAACCATAAAATTCAGGACTGGAGTGGGCAGGTTGGCACATAATTATATGAATGACGGAAGAATTAAGGCCTAGTCTACACTTTAAATGGGTAGATATCAAAAATTTAGTAAATAATTAGGAATAGATAGTAGGATTTTGTTGTATATGTTCATTTTTAATTTTCATTGATTAAAATCATTTAATTTTAAATTCAAGAAGTAAATTATTCCAAATCATAGATTGAGATAAGAGTCGCCGGCAAACAAAATTCAAAATTTTAATTTTTTTTTCCAGAAAAATTGTTCTTGGATCTAATTGAAGTTAAAAAAATTCAAATCAGAACAATCACATCCATAACAAAATGGCGCCCAACGTGAGGCATGAATAGAGTTTGAATGACTTGTATAGATTGAATGACGGAATATTTCAAATTCTATCGATTTCATTCATAATCCAATTTAAAACATAATAATAATTTTTGAAAATGGAAACTAGGAGCAGTAGTATGAGCAGAGAGAAAGGAGACAAAACAATGGAAACTCGAGAAAATAACAAAGAACAGGATAAAGAATCAAAAAGTTTAGAGATATTGCTAGCAGCAATGAAAAAGAATTCGGAGGAAATAAATAATAAATTAGAAGATATGGAACAAGAAATTAAATATGGAACAAGAAATGAAAGAAAACGCAAAAGAAATAAGAGATATGAAACAAGAAATGAAAGATTATTTAGCTTACATGAAGCAAGAAAAGGAAGAAGATGTTGAGAAAGCAGAAAATAGAATGGATGAGAAATTAGGTGCTATACATGGGAAAGTTATGACAGAAATAAATTCAATCGACAAGAAATGAGAAAAGGAGATAGAAGGCACATCAACCAAATATAATGAGAAACTAAAAATAACAGAAAGAGCAATAAGAAATGAAATCAAGGAAAAATTAGATCAAACTCATAGTAGAATGAGGCAATTTATAGAGATACAGAATGAGAAATTTGATGAACAAGATGAAAAATTCAAAAAAATATTAAATAAAGAAAATATAACATCACCAGGAGTTATTAATATAGGTGAGAATAAATTAGATTTCGATGGAAATATAAAAAGGCAACATCCATTACCATTCATCAAATATTTGGAAATTAAAAAAGGTTCTATCATTTACTACATTTAAAGAATTTATCAGAAATCTATTATCGGAAGAGGCACTATTGTGGTTCACAAATAAAAAACAGAATAAGACACTTTTGAAGATTTCAAAATGAAATTTTTGAAATATTTTTGAAATATTTTTGGGGAGAACCAAGAAAAAAAAATAAAAACAGAATTATTCGATGGGAAATTTAACCCAATGAAAGGAACCTCCTACCACAAATATGCGATGCAAGTGTATAGTACGGCACAATATCTGAATTCAAATTTCACAGAGGAATATATAGTGAGTTTGATAATTCAACACTTCGAAAAGGATTTAGAAGATGTATTTTTATTATATGATTTCAAAGAAATGGATAAACTATGTCAATTCTTAATAAGCCAAGAATATCAACTTGAAAGAAACAATCAGAATAGATACAATAGCAATAATAATTATTCTAATAGGGAACAAAGTAGAAATGATCATCAAACCAGAAGTATCTATCAGAATGATAATCATAACTATAATAACAATCAAAATATAACATCAAATCAAGATGATAGAAATAACAGCAGAATCCAAATGGCAAATATTTGGGAAATGGAGAGACCACGAAATAAAGATACAATTTCAAAAACAACCAAAGGATTTCTACTCAAAACAGACACCCCCAAAGCAATAATAGAAGAAACCCTTAAGAAAATGAAAACCAGCAACAAAATATCGGAATTTTCAATTGCAACCCCGTACGATCGAAAGAATAGAGATAAAACTCTACCGATCCCGAACTATTCCTGCGTTATTGCCAATGTCGAAAACGAAATCAAGGATTCAGAAATCAACCAACACCTGAAGGACAATGCTTATGAATTCAGATACTGCCAAAGGATTATATCGAAGCAAACCAACCTCCCAACATCAATGGTACGACTAATCACTGGAAACGTAACCTCTTACGAACAACTTCTATCCGGGGGAATTTTCTACAAATCCAGACATTACCCGGTCTAACCTAGCAATCCCCCTGAACCAGCCCAACTACCCTGCAACAAATGCATGCAGTTCATCCACTGTAGCAAAGACTGTGTAGAACCTGTCACATGCCTGAAATGCAACGATAACCATACAACAAATAAATGCAAAACAAATAATCTACCAAAATGCAAAGGCTGTGGCTCAACAGATCACCAGGCATGGTCATTCAAATGCCCGAAACGCCCCACGCAACGAATAGAAGGCATCCTAAACCGTCCACCGTCCACAACACAATAATTAATACTTCTTTTTCGAAATTAAACAACAATAAAACCCACAACAGAGAAGAACTAATACAGAAACTAAAAGAGAAATTCATCACAACCATCACCTTCGTTGTGAACAACTGGATTTACATACTCATGTTTGATTTGGACATCGACGACCCAGAGTCTCCAACAGGAACGCTACATCAGAATATGAGCCGACAAATTTTACTGTGAAATTAATTTAATTTACTGCAATATCTACAGCTACAAAACAAAAGACCATCTTGTCAAACACACCATCGAGAAATACAATATTAATTCAGCATTATTTGTTGAAACCAAAACCAAGCCAGAAAATGAAATACACTACAGGAACTGGGACACTATCAAAAAGGTCGGAAATATAACAAACCGAAACACAAGAGGAGGAAGCATGGCGATGTCACACCCATCACTGTGGATGAAAAAATGCAATGGTCCTCGAATTATCAATTCACTAAATGGAGTATTGCATATCGCTATGCCACTGGCAAAAGAGGAGCTCCACATTTTTTTATTGTACATCCATTCGACTGCCAAACTCGAAGAAACGATATTCAACATGGCCTCTAACTACAAATATAGTTTAATAATAGGAGACTTTAATATAAACAGTTCAGCAAAACGCAAAAAACTGAATGACTTCCTAAAACATTCCAACTTCAGTATTGCATGTACACCACCACCCTTCTTAATGGCCAACAACGAGGACAGCACACCAGACCGAGTCATCTATTCGAATTCATTAGAAAAATGCATAACGAATGTGGATGTCATACCTGATCTTGGATCTGATCATTTAGCCATTTTGTTGAAGATTCAATTACAAATGGCTCAAATAAATGTGGAAGAACTTCAGTTCAACTTCCATAAGTCTGATATGAAAAAAATCAACCAAGCGATGGGAAATTTCATTGAAAACAACACAAACCACCAAATTTCTAATAACAAAATATCCGAATTTTTAAACACCTTAGAAGAAAGCACTGTATACAACACTCCCCGTAAAGCCAGAAAATATTTCACGCATGAACTTCCATCTTTCGTAATCTGCATGATCAAAAACAAAAGGAGAATGTAAAGAGAATATCGAGTCAACCCAATACCGGAAATGAAAAAACACATAAACAACTATAACAAGCACATACACATGCTCATTCAACAAAACAGGGAAAACAAATGGATGGAAACATGCGAAGAAATAAACCACACTCAGGGCAAAATGTTCTACCAGAAAATTAATAAACTTTCCGAATACAAGAAACCAAACAAAATAAGATCTATTGAAAAAAATGGAATTAATTACAACTCTGAAACAGAGCTGGCGCAGGTGTTCGGCGAATATTATTCAGGACTTTACAAAAAATCACCTTCAGACCACTTTAACAGAACAACAGACAACATGGTCACCCAGTGGCAGCGGCAATTTTTCCAAGACAATCGCATCCTTGAAAACCAGGAAGAAGACATGTGCGAGATTACAAAAGAGGAATATTTCAATTCACTTCAAATGCAGAAATGTACAGCTCCGGGGCCAGACTCGATCTCTTGGGTGATGGTAAAGGGGTTGAGCCTCAAGGTACACAAATACATAAGATGCATATTTCAATATTGCCTAATCACCCATCACTTTCCACCTGAATGGGAACAAGGAGATATCATCGTGTTTCCCAAAGCGAATACCAACAAAAAAGATTTGAATAATTATAGACCAATAACTCTACTACCAACCATGGGAGAAAACTCTTTGAGAAAATACTACAAATAAAACTGCTTGAAATTGTTGAAGACAAAATACCAAAACACCAGTTTGGGTTCAGAAAACAATGCTCAACACTTCATCCTCTGACAATACTCACATCTAACATCCAAACAGCCAAACTGAACAACCTAAGATCAGCTTTCCTCTTCTTGGACATCAAAAAAGCGTTCGATAGTGTTTGGTATGAAGGTTTACTCTACAAATTGAACAAGCTTAAGATCCCTCCTTATCTGATAACCATCATCAAGGACTTTCTAACTAATAGACACTTGAGAGTCAGAATGAACAAAACCAGATCGAAACCATTCACAACCGAAAAAAGTCTTCCACAGGCTTCACCACTTTCACCACTCCTGTATAACATATACTGCTATGATATAGCCAACAATATGGATGACGACGGACAGAACTACATACTCCAATTTGCAGACGACACCACCTTAGTTGCCCACCAAAGAACACTATCAAGCACTATAAAATCACTACAAACCATAACCAACATCATTCTGGAATGGCTGAATCACTGGAAATTAGAGCTGAATCCCCAAAAATGTCAATTGATGATCTACAACCACAACATAAAAAATACTTCACCGGTTATCACCTTTGGGCAGCACGTACTAGTACCCACAGGGAGCACCAAATATTTGGGAATCCAAATAGACCACGAATTGAACTTCAACACCTACACAAGATCAAGCCGCAAGAAGGTACAGGATAGAGCTCATCTATTTTGTTGTCTGGCCTACAAAAACAAAGGAATTAACACCCACACAGCTGCCAAAATTTATAAAAGCATATGTAGACCCATTCTTGAATATCGACACACCTTATATTTGAATTGTAGAAATCCAGCACTCCAACAACAACAAATTGCTGAAACAACTGCGCTCAGAAAAATTACCAAAATCCGTCATCCTAACAACCCATTGCACAATCCACCAAATGCACTATTGTACGATCTACTCCAAATAGAATATGGCAATATGGTTTCCGTCATCAGAGATCCACTGGTGACTTGCTCGCTTACGTCTCACATATATGGCAGCTATCTACCGAGAAATATGGTGAAACCCTAGCCGTAGCACTGGATATCTCCAAGGCATTCGATCGAGTCTGGCATCAGGGACTCCCCGCCAAGCTTCCATCTTATGGCGTGCCCCCAAAGCTATGTTCTCTGCTAGCTAGTTTTCTCTCAAACAGATCTCTCCATGTAGTGGTCGATGGAGTTTCGTCTGACTCTCTACCCATAAATGCTGGTGTTCCGCAGGGATCAGTTCTGGCTCCAACGCTGTTTCTGCTTCACATCAACGATTTGCTGGAATCAACTTCGTGTCCAATGCACAGCTTCGCGGATGATAGTACCCTCCATACCGCCTTTTCTTCTAGGGCTCCAATACCAGCCCGCCAAATCAAAAACGAACGAGGAAGGAATGTTAACAACATAAATATGGACTTGGCAACAATTCTTGAATGGGGATCTAATAACTTGGTAGAATTCAACGCAAACAAAACACAAGCATGTCTTTTCTCTAGAAAAGCCGATCTTACTGTGCCCAGTATAAAATTGTCGGGAGTGACCATATCATTGAAGTCATCCATTTCGATGCTTGGCATTACTGTCGGCAGTAACCTTTCCTGGGAGAATCACGTGAGATCCATTGCTAAAAGTGCATCCCAAAAACTTGGTTTTCTGTTTCGTGCCAGGAGCTATTTCACCCCAGGTCAGCTGCTTATGATCTATAAGTCACAGATTCGACCTGTCCTGGAATACTGTTTCCATGTTTGGAGTGCTGCACCTAAACACACCCTAAAACTCTTGGATTCCGTACAAAAAAGGGCAATTCGTCTCGTGGGTGATGCATCGCTTACAAGCTCGCTCACTTCTCTGGAACACCGTAGAAAAGTGGGCGATCTGTCTTTATTTTATAGATATTTCCATGGGCGATGCTCCTCTGAATTATCAGCAATCGTTCCCCCTCTGGCAGTCTCTTCCAGACTAACCCGTCAAGTTAAGTCTTCACACCCCTTCGTGGTAACTTTGGAGACCTGCAGAACATCTCTCTTCAAAGACTCGTTCATCCAACGAACAGCGAGGCTTTGGAACACATTGCCTAGGGAGGTGTTCCCCGAGGCATATAACCTCAAGAAATTCAAGAAGAACACCAATTCCTACCTGCTTGCCCTTGGTTCTCACGATGTTCTCTGAACATTACAGGATATTCCTTTTCGTGAAAATCACAACATAAAAAAAAAAAAGAACCCATACTCATAGACTGAGGAATATTTCCAGGAAATTCGCCAGAAGACAGCACAACTGGGAGATACTGCAACCACATCTAAGACAAAGAGACCAGATCAACGAAAGCTGCACCATTTACCCTCTTCACACCATCAAAGAACACCTTGAGGAATTGATGACCACCTGACACTGACCTTAGTGACCTTCATATGCAATAGACATACATACATCAATTAATTTTTTTTTACATTAAAGGAAATGAATTATCTGTATTGTATACAACCAAGAATTGAAACAGACGTAACATGTTGTAGATTGCTTCCTGGCTGCAGGACTGATTATGTCGATGGCCTATTGGCCTTTTGGGTCAATAAACTGCATATTATATATTATTATTATTATTATTATTAGAAATAACTGGAGACAAAATCATAACGAATTACAAAGGGGACACAGCAAAGCTTCATTCGGATAACTTGTCCGAATGGTCTTTGAATTCAAACACATCTTGACCAGTAAAAAGAGAATTCATTGAATATTTAGAGATTCATATTAAGATTTAAAAATTACTTGAGAAATTTTAATATTTTAATTTTTTTTATTTTCAAATATTAAATTTGGGGAATTGTTATGGAAAGCTAAATTGATTCCAAAATATATTGAGTATTCAATACACCACCATAATGAGTAAATTCATACATTAATTATATTAGTGATCCACTAAAAGTTGAATTTATATAAGATCCAATAACGAACAAGTCAGAATTATTCAAAAATTCGGTAGCTGATTCATTCAACATAAACCTCGATAATTGTCCATTAAATAGACTATTGAAAATCTGAAAATGAAGAATAATTTGAATTAGAATCTTGAATTTTATAATAATTCATTCAACGTAAGCCCAAAATAAGTAATGATAATGATTTTTCTTAATCTTCATGAAGAAATGGAATGATATTCTGAAATTGAAAACAAAGAGCAAATTCAAATAGGACAGTGTATAAAGAACTTTGAAGAAAATGTAATTTATAATAGATATCTGATATCGATCATTCCGTTGAAAGATTGTGTAATATAAAGATGATCGATAGATACAAATTGCATCTACTGTGTTATAAGAATAGTTGTTTCATATAAAGAAAGCATATTTTGGATAATTTAATTGGACATCAACAAATTCTAGATAAATGGAAATGAAAATTTCGTGAAATGGTGAAATTTGAGCAGGAAATTGTGAAATGTTTTATGTTAGAATTCACTAAGCTAGGCTGAACAGATGGCAAAATGTAGGGAAAAATGTGGCCGAATTTCCTCAAGTGGTTTTGAAGAAGGAAAACTCACCTCAAAGAAGAAAATTGCATCATTTTGGAAGGAAATTTGACAGCCAAAGCAAGCTTTGTTTTGAGAAAAACTGGAAAAGGTATAAAAAGAAGTCGCTAGACAACAGACAGTGAGTCCATTATAAACCATCGCAGAGACTGTAGAAAATCATCTCCAAAAATTTGCAAAAAGATCGTTGATGTCTGTTCACAATTGCAAATTTTGAATTGAAGCTGAAAAGTAACCTGCAAACAAAATAAATGATAATAATTGGTTAATTGGAATGAGAAGATGAAACTTACCGAAATGCAAATCTGAAGAAGTTTTGATATTGGTGAAGATCTATGTAACCTTAACTTTATGATTTTTTATTTAAAATTATTGATTGAGAAGGGTTACAAATTTTGCGACAGGCAGCTCTTATGCCTTCGGTGAGCCAGGTCGTGGATACACTTAAATAGGCTTTAAAAATAAAGATGTTCAGGGCGCCACCAGATTTTACAATTGAAAAGATATTTAACTATGCCACAGAAATCTGGAAAGTGGAAAAAGAATATATTGTGTGAGGAGGAATAAGAAATTTACAAAGTTATGTACATTGCCTTAATTTCAAATTTCTAAAAGGCAAGAAATTACAGCGATTGAGAATGGTTAAATTCAATCAAGAAAGCTTTCTCCCCAGATCATTACTATATACTTAAATCTAATTATATACAGCGTTATATACAATGGAGATTTCACAAAAATCTCGAATAATAAACTGAAATCAAATTTTGTAGAGATCCGACCTTTTTGTGGGACGTCTAAAATTTTGAAGATCTTTCAAACTCGATGATTCGATAAATGTTCTAGCTTTATGACGTTTTATTTGATTTGGTGTAACATTTTGAGGAGGAACACTAAGGACATTTGTTTGAACATTCCAGGTACAGTTCTTAAAATCAACACTAATACTGAACAAATTGCAGAAATCGCTGCCCAAAATTAATTCATGTTCAAGACCTGGAACTTTCAATAATGTCATAATTTTACATATTTCATCAACACTTAGAGAGATCTCTACAATACTTTCTACACTTCGTTTAGTACCATCTGCCACTCTGACATGTGAAATATAGGGGTAGATTTTCTTAAGTTAAAATTTTTGAATCGTTCTATGCCTCTAGCAACAATAATTGAAACATTAGCCGCTGAATCCAATAATGCTCTTATCGAAATTTCGAAAATGCTAACTGTGATATATGGGCGATTATCTGAGGAATCATTTAAAATCGAAGGAGAATCGAAATTTGGAGGATTATCAAGAGAATGAGATTTTTCGATACCAGTTAAACATGAATTTTTGTGCTCTTTATCAAATTAAGGGAATTTACAATTATCGTGCTGTTGAGCTGAACGTGGGCTTCGTCACTCATTAACAGAATGAGGTTCTCATATTGATCGATCAGTGCTTCATTCTCACGAGCGAAGTTCATTCGTTGTGCATAATCTCCGGGCTGTAACTGTTGCACAATGGCCAATTTGTAGGGGTGAAAGCGGATATCCATATGCAAAATTCGCCTTGCCGAACGATCACTGAGACGATGTGCAGCAGCATTTTTCCGGGCAGATCGAGTCGGACTGCGAATAAAGGCTTGTGGAACGCGTTCAACATTTTCAGGAGTTCTAACTGTTCGCGGAGCTCCTCTTGGTCTTATGTTGATCAGTTCACCACGCCTGCGAAGTGATTCAACCCAACGACAGATGGTGTTTCTAGAGGGAACAACTCTTTTTCTATGCATGGTGAAGTTGCGACGAAACTCACGCTTTACGATGGTGACTGACTCATTATTTCGGACGAAACAATCATAGGCGAAAACGCTGTGCTCCACTGTTCAAGGCTCCATTACGACAACTGGAAAAGAAAGGCTGGGAACTAACGAATCAAACGGCACTCTCCCCACCTCTCTCGTAAACGGAGGAGGAGAATACCAACCTTCTCAAAAACGTCCTTTCTCTCTGCCGCACCCTGTATTTGCGAAATTAATGTACACTGAATGAAATGAAATTGTTTTGTCCACACTTTTTTTTGTATGTCCAATAGTTACCCTACATAATACAATATTCATTCTCATGCGGAGCATTCATTCTCCCAAAGCTGATTTCCTTTCATTAGTTAAACATGAACGCGGAACTCTAATGAACGGTTTTCCAAAAACCCTGTTTGAGTACGCTTCAGTAGCTTCAGGCTCGACTTCATACTTGGTTTACTGTTCAATTTGACCCAACGAACTGGAAAAGCATAATTCTGTTTACTTGAGATTGCGAGGAATGGGAAAGTTGAAAAGGATTTTGCCTTCTCACTCCATAGGAAACAGGTATTCTTAGTCTTATTTTTTTTTAATGGATCGAAAAAGAATGAACCGGATGCTGCAAGAATGCGCGATTAGGTTGCTTGTTCGAAATGTTCTCATTAACAAACTACATGAACAACGGATCGACTGGAAGTGCAACTGCTCGGATCAAAAAATTGCTATTGTTCATGTAAATGTACTAATGTAGGAAATATTTTGCTGGTTAATTAAAGATATGGATATAAATATAAAATACGAGCGGTAGAAAAAATCAAAATAAAATGGCGATGATATTGGCAACTGCTCACCTGAAGCCGAAGATGACTGAAGACGTCTTGGGGATTTGTCTATCCCTGCTGGCGCAAAAAAATTAACGCACATTCTGAAAATCTCAATTTTAATGAAAGTTAACTCTACATTGACTTTATAACGTATTTTTCATGTTCTCTCGGGAAGGTTTTGAACGAAACAAGACACATTAAATGGAAGAAAAATTCAGGATTTCACTGAATCTTATGTGAAAGAAGAGAAATGAACAATTTTCAAAATACTGAAATGCTGATAAGTGGATCCAGTATTATAATATCGATAACGAAAATTTTAATTTGATGTTCTTAGATATCGGGTGCGGTGATCAAATACAGGTCAGATCAATCTCTTTATTGCATCGATCCTAGCTTTCGGTCATCATTGTGACCATCTTCAGAGAGCTGAAACATCACATATAAAACACTATAACAACGCAGTTCAAGACACTCACAACAATTCGAGATGGTAAAAGGTATTCAATATTTAGTATTCCTGGGAATGGAGCGGTAATATTAAATATAATTAAATTCTAAAGTACGCTGGTAAAAAGGAGTAAAGAGACGCTTGTCAGAATTAAAAATGACACAATGCTTTCAGATAACCTCAATCTTACGTGGGATCGTCATCGAAAGATGACATTTCATTCTTCTTCTTCATGGTGTTAATTAGAGGGGCGTTCGAGTTGACGATCGAAATGCTCCGAGCGCACTCCTCGTCTACTTTAAAGTTTTATTTCTCAAAAATAAATTCGAATTTCTGTCACAATACAATTCTTCCGTTAGGTTAGGTAAGCAATCTTTGACTCCACCGTGTTCGATTTGACAAAAGTGCTCGGGATCTCCTCTTTCTACTGTGTTCACTATTCTACTCGCTCCGCCGATCGTCAACTCAAACGCACCTTAGATATGTGTAGATTGGGTTTAGTCTATTGAATCTGTCATAATATTGAGGTTACCTTCACAACAATGGATTTCGACTGTCTCGAGAAATGATTTTTTATATCTGTTTTTTTCTTTATTGGCTATAAGGGGTTCTCTGAAATTTATTACATGTCCTGGGTCGTGTACATGTTTAGACAGGCCACATGTCTGCTTTCCTTGTCTACAGTCTTTCTGGTGTTCGCCAATGCGCGTCTCCAAACTACTGCCTGTCTGGCCTACATAAAAACGATCACAGTCACTACACTTTATACTGTCTATATTTCAACACTTTGAGGGAAAAACTAAGAAGCAATTACTTGACGAAATGAACTCATTCTTTCTGGAGTTGCCTGCAAACACGAATAATGGAATAAGTACGGATCTATCTCATAATATACAACTCAATGAAACTATATGTAGAATCAGGGAACTGATCCTACGGTAGTTTGTATGGGGATGGAGGGATGTTCGTATTGTTTGGAAAGATTGGTGAAGATTTCACTGTCAACCGTTTATTGAACTAGCTAACTGCAGAAAACTCTCGCGTAATCTCAACGAGCTGGAGTTTATATAGTTTGAATATTGAAAATAATAAACAATTGTCATAAGCGTACTGATTCACCGTACCGACCTTGCCTACGTACGCATTCTTTCTTTCGTTTATTTGGTGTAAGGCCAGACGGTGTTACAATGAAAAATATTGAATCAAACTTAACCTACTAACATTGAAATATTTATGTTATGATAAGGATGAAATATCTCCTAAATTAATTGAAATTTTTGTTAAGTCCGTTTTGTGACTTAACATATTGCCGCCTTCTACAATGGAACATCTCATGAGGTGTCTTCTGGTCGAGATGCCCGCAACGTCCGTACCATGTCTGCGTATATCAGGTGCTCCTCGCTGTTGGATTGACCAGCGTTGTTGCTATGTCTGTGTGATATATAGGACAGTGCGCATCCTCATTATAAGTGGGGATGTCGATTGTATGATTAGATGTACTGATATATGAATAAAGACAGTTTAGATCCAGACATCATCGAGATTATTAATTTGCTTATTTGTATAAGATTACAGCATGGCGCAGTCGTTTTAGCGAACCATATATTATAGTATAATTTAAAATTAAAATAAGTGAAAATCATATCAATTCACACAACATCGAACATGGATAAAGTAATCACACCTGGTGAAATGGAAGCCGATAAGGACCCAGCTGAAGCATGGCGTTTCTTCAAGCAAAAATTCCTATTGTTCCTGAAAGCATCAAAACTCGAAGAAGAAGAGGAAGAAGTTAAATGTGCCATATTACTCAACCACATTGGAAACAAAGGGTTGAAGATATATAATACATTCCACTTCGATAAACCTTCGGATTCCGACAAATATCAATTAGTTCTGACAAAATTCGACGACCATTTCAAGCCTACAAAAAACGTGACATATGAAAGACATGTTTTTCTAACCAGGGAAATGAAACCAAAGGAAACAGTCGACGAATATGTTACCTCTCTTCGTCAATTAAGTGAATTCTGCGAATTCAAAGACCTAAACGATAGTCTTATTAAAGATCGACTCGTCTTAGGAATTAAAGACGAAGCAGTCAAAGATAGGCTACTGAGAACAAGAAAATTGGATCTAAATAGGGCTATAGAAATCTGCAAAACAGCTGAAATAACGAAGAACCAGTTACATGCCATCACTTCCAAAATTTCCAACGTTGATATCGAAGAAAATGAATTCGTCAATACAATAAAAAACTACAAGAGGAAAAATCCATTATCACGAAGATCAGAAGATTCCAGAAAAGCTGATAACAAATATGGTTACAAGACGCAATCGCAGAGGAACTACAATGCGCATTCTCCTTCAACATCTAGATCAACATGGCGGCATGGTAAACAATCTACTTGTGGTAAATGCGGTGAGCATCATCGTCCAGGATCTTGCAAAGCGTATGGAAGAAGATGCGGAAAATGCAAGAAGATGAACCATTTCTCACATTTATGTAGAAGCTGGAGACAACATGTTGACAATATAGAAAAGAATTCGAATTCTGATAGTAAAGAGGATTTATTTTTAGGAACTGTAAGTAGTCATCGTAATAGTGAAGAATGGATAATAAATCTAACAATAAATAATATTAATTTGAATTTTAAGGTAGATACAGGTGCACAGGCTAATGTAATTTCTTATAGTACCTTCAGAAAATATTTCAACGAAATTGAATTAAGAAAATGTAAAACTAAATTACACACATATACAGGTGAAACTCTAGATATTATAGGGACCGCAAAATTAAATTCTAGATACAAACATAATGATTATAAAATTGATTTTCATATTGTTAAAAATAATGGACCAAATATTTTAGGAATTCAAACTATAAATCATCTTAAAATTGCAAAGATGTTGAATTATGTTGAATCAGATAATTTATTAGACGAATTTAAAGAAGTTTTTGAAGGTATAGGTTGCATTCCAGGACAATATACAATTAAAGTAAATGAGAATGTTAGACCTGTTATTCATGCTTGTAGAAAAGTTCCATTTAGCATCAGAGATAAATTGAAAAGAAAATTAGACAGATTAGTAAGACAGAAAATAATTGTGAAAGAAAACGAGCCAACTGAATGGGTAAATTCTTTAGTAATTGTGAATAAACCAAATGGCGATTTTCGATTGTGCATTGACCCAACTGATCTTAATCAAGCTATATATAGAGAACATTTTCAAATACCTTCATTCGAAGAAATCATAAAAGATTTAAATCAAGCAAAAGTATTTTCAGTATTAGATGTAGCCAATGGTTTCTGGAACATTCAGCTGGATAGAAAGAGTTCAAAGTTGTGCACTTTCAATACACCCTTTGGAAGATATCGCTTTCTTCGTCTTCATTATGGCTTAAAAAGTGCTAGCGAAGTCTTCCAAAGAAAGATGTTGGAGTGTTTTGAAGGAATTGATGGCACAGCAATTTATATTGACGACATTTTAGTGTGGGGCTCAAATAAAAATGAACATGACGAAAGATTAAAATTAGTGTTAGAGCGTGCAAAATTGAATAATGTGAAATTCAATAAAGATAAATGCAAAATTAACGTGAATAAGATAAAATACTTAGGACATATTATAAGTGATAAAGGTATACAACCTGATAATAGTAAAATAGAAATCATACAAAATTATCCTGAGCCTAAATCCAAGAAAGATATTCAAAGGTTTCTAGGCATTTTGAATTATGTTCATAAATTTATACCGAATTTGTCGGATCTAACTCAACCGTTAAGAGAACTTCTAAAGAAGGAAAATTGTTTTCAATGGGAATTTCATCATATAGAATGTTTCAATAAATTGAAAAATATTTTGATTTCACCGCCAGTGCTACAATATTATGATTCAAAATTGCCTATCACATTAACAGTAGATGCGAGTCAGTTTGCTTTAGGTGCTGCACTACTTCAAAATAGTAAACCAGTAGCATATTCATCTAGATCACTTACACCTACCCAACAAGCTTATGCTCAGATAGAGAAAGAACTCCTTGCAATAGTGTTTGGTTGCAAAACTTATCATCATTTTATATTTGGGAAAGAAGTAATCATAGAAACCGATCATAAACCTCTAATAGGACTTTTCAAAAAATCTTTAGTTCAATGTCCCATGAGACTTCAGAGAATGTTGCTCGATCTTCAAAAATATAATTTAATATTAGTATACAAACCAGGTAAAGAAATGTATATAGCGGATGCGTTAAGTAGAATTAGTACAAAAATTTCACAAGAAGAAAATATTATTGATGAAACAGAATATGAGGCTCAAGTAAATTTTTTAACTGATAATTTTCCAATAAGTCATGATAAACTTGCAAAATTTAAAATTGAAACAAAAAGAGACAAAGAACTACAGAATTTAATGAATTATGTCAAACATGGCTGGCCAATCTCTAGATCTAAATGTAAGAATGAAACAAAGTTGTATTGGAGTGTTAGGAGCGAGATTGTTGTAATTGATAATGTGTTGTATCGTAATAATAATATAATTGTACCTAAATCATTGAGGAAAGAAATGTTGAGTATTTTACACCTATGTCATCTTGGAATCACAAAAACAAAATTAAGAGCTTCAAATGTATTATATTGGCCGGGGATGTCTTACGATATTGAGAATTTTGTTTTATCTTGCCCAGCATGTAACAGATATTCCAGAAATAATTATAAACAACCCTTGAATCCTCATAATATACCTGGACTGCCTTGGATTAAATTTGGTGTTGATTTATATGAAATTGATAGTATTGTATACTTGATATTCAATTCAATTCAATTTATTCATGATTTCAATGTACACCATTCTTACAAAATAAAACATCTATATTAAATCCTAAAACAACCGGTCTAAGGGCAGAGTTACCTAGGCACAAGTGCCTGTGATGTAAATCCACCCTTTCGCGGTTGTTAAAAAACTGTACAAAATTAAACTAGATTAGTCAAGCATCGAATATTCTCCCACATAAAGTAAATCAAAGATAACAATGAATCAAAAAAAAAAGAAAACAGTGCATGAATGCCACCGGAGTGGAGTGAAAACATGAACATTATAAAAAAAAGGGATACTCATATACACACAATCACAATTCAGAAAACAAAAATCCAAAAGGCATCGGAGAACAGGGGAAGAGGCACCGGCACTACATGTAAGCATCTTTGATACACTTACCTATTCAATTTTAAACCTGTCAATATGTTTCAATATGAATTCTCTCATTTTCAACTTGAATCTTTTAGGATTTTTTTCGTCTCTCAGGTCTGTCGGAATGAGATTAAAAAGTTTTGGACCGTAATACAAGAAGGATCTTTTTGTTACAGACTTTTTGAAGAGATTTAGATGTAAATTCCTCTGGTGAGTATATCGGGTTGTTCTTGTATTTTTAATGTTGAAATTAGCCTGTCTATGATATACCCTCAATATGCACTGATAGGTAAAAATTGTTCTGATGTTGAGGAGCCCAGAACTCTCATAGAGTAACTTCGTGGAGAATAATTTATTTTTCCTAAAAATTATTTTTATGAGCGCATTTTGGGCCATTTGTAGAGGTTTCAAAGTAGAAGAAAATGCACCACCCCATGCAACGACACAATATTGATTGATTATTTTTCTAAATTCGTAGAAATAAGAAAATTATTTTCAACCACCAGTGCCAGTGTAATAAACCATTTAAAAAATATATTTTCGATACATGGAATACCCCAAATATTGTTTTCGGATGGGGGTCCACAATTTACAAGTCAAGAATTTAAAAACTTTTCTGCTGAATAGGACTTTAAACATGAAATGTCCAGCCCATTGTATCCTCAATCCAATGGTATGATTGAAAGAAGTATTCAAACTATAAAGAATCTAATAAAAAAATGTCAATATGATAAAACTAATATTAATGCTGCTCTTTTGGAATATCGTGTGACTCCAATCTCAAACAAAATTTTGTCTCCATCTGAACTTCTGTTCAAAAGAAAAATTAGAGGATTTTTACCTAATTCGAATAAAAACAAAAAGATAAATTTAAAAAAACAGGAAGTCTTCATGAAAGAAAAACAATTGAAATCAAAAATGTATTTTGACAAAAAAACAAAACGCATACCACCTCTCAATATAAATCAAAAAGTTTATATAAAAGATAATAAAATTTGGATTCCTGGAGTAGTTGTTGAGAAATATAACTCAAATTCATATATTGTTAAAGAGGATAGAACTAATAGATTGAAACGTAGAAATAGATATTATTTGAAACCAATGCATGTGAATAAAAAATTGTATTTTGATAGTGATGAAGATTTAGATCTAAAAGATGAAACTTTGCCAGGAACTTCCAAAATTGACTGCAAATTAGAAATTGAAAATGTAGTTGATGAGGAGACTGATGTTCAGCCTTCATCGTCTCGAACTCAAGTCACGAGATATGGAAGAGTAGTTAAAAAACCAGATCTTTTGTCATATCCATAATACCAATGTATATATAATTCCTATGTAAATAGTAAATAATAGTTTATAGTTATCATAGGTAATTTTTATTTTGTAAAATAGGGGAGATGTGATATATAGGACAGTGCGCATCCTCATTATAAGTGGGGATGTCGATTGTATGATTAGATGTACTGATATATGAATAAAGACAGTTTAGATCCAGACATCATCGAGATTATTAATTTGCTTATTTGTATAAGATTACAACAGTCTGCTATGGCTTAATGGTTGCATCTCAACTGCGTTGTCCTCCTGCTGTTGTCCGCTCGTCTTGCTGGCTTTACATTTTTTGGATTGGCATAGAAAGTAACCCAATGCTAGTGACCCCAATATTATTATTGTTGTAACGCTGCTTGACTATATCGCATGGGTCAGGTATCGCCATCGTTCATTGCTCAGTCGTAGGGATAGGTCAGCTTCCAAACCACGAAGATGGTGAAGAACGTCCGATGCCTCTATTTTGTTGACATCTTTTTCTGGTTGTAGGATCTTCGTTGTATGATTGGCTTGTACAGATGCTATAGTTGTTGTACTAATCGTCATAATGCATATTAGAGCTGTGAGTATTTTGTTTCCTGATGGTGGTTTCCATTTTTCAACTGAGTGCTCGGTGGTTTCCTTGGTTACTGGCTGGGATTGGTGAACTGGTAATCTACATATCTTCGTTATAGGTCTTTTGAATGTTTTGTGATTACTCGTTCGGACGGTAACTACTCTCATGAGTCCATCTTGACCAGGGTGCACTTCGACTACCTTAGCTAGAGGCCAGTTGTTTGGGTCGATGTTGTCTTGTCTGATTAGAAATACGTCCCCCTCCGTTAGGTCTTGATTGGATTGACGCCACTTCGTTCGGTGTTGAAGTCGTGATAAGTATTCCGATCTCCATTGTTTCCAGAAATCCCTTTTCAGTTTTTGTAGTAATCTCCATCTATTCGTTAGTATTTGCCTTTGGGTGTATTGTCGTCGGGAGTATGCAAGTGTTTGCTGAGTTCCTCCATGAAGAGTGGATGTCTTCTTCATATTCTGCTTCTTTTTGAATCGTCATTAAGGTTCTTGTCTCTTCTACCATGTTTGAAGCTGGAGGTGTTGGTTTTTCAATCTTTCCAAACAATTTTCTTCCTCCGTCCTTGTGTTGTACTATCTGCTACAACTTATGTATAGATTAGTTTCTTTTCTTACTTGTTTTGTGAACTTTCGGGCACGAGCGCTTCTTCTCGGCACAGGCTCTTAAGTTCAGGTTTCGACTGCTTGGCACGGACGCTTCTTCTCGGTACAGGCACTGAGTCTGGTGATGATTCCTCGGCACGGGCGCTGAATCTTGTATTGTGAACTTCTCGACACGGGCGCTTCTTCTCGGCACAGGCTCTCAAGTTCAGGTTTGGACTGCTTGGCACGGACGCTTCTTCTCGGTACAGGCACTGAGTCTGGTGATGATTCCTTGGCACGGGCGCTTCCCTTGGCACTGGCGCTGAATCTTGTATTGTGAACTTCTCGACACGGGCGCTTCTTCTCGGCACAGGCTCTCAAGTTCAGGTTTTGACTGCTTGGCACGGCTTCTTCTCGGTTTAGGCAGTTAGTCAGGTGAGAATTCCTTGGCACGGGCGCTTCCCTTGGCACTGGCGCTGAATCCTGCTTCGACGAACTCCTCGTCCGTTCATCCGGCTCGAAGGACCAAATGTAGAATCAGGGAACTGATCCTACGGTAGTTTGTATGGGGATGGAGGGATGTTCGTATTGTTTGGAAAGATTGGTGGAGAATTCACTGTCAACCGTTTATTGAACTAGCTAACTGCAGAAACTGTCCCGTAATATCAACGAGCTGGAGTTTATATAGTTTGAATATTGAAACTAATAAACAATTGTCATAAGCGTACTGATTCACCGTACCGACCTTCCCTACGTACGCATTCTTTCTTTCGTTTATTTGGTGCAAGGCCAGACGATGTTACAATGAAAAATATTGAATCAAACTTAACCTACTAACATTGAAATATTTATGTTGTGATAAGGATGAAATATCTCCTAAATTAATTGGAATTTTTGTTAAGTCCGTTTTGTGACTTAACACTATATATTTGAGCCCTGTTGTTGAAAAAGATGATCATAGATACATTAAACAGCTGAAAAACAAAAAATCTGTAGGTAAAGATGAAATACCAGTTAACTTAATAAAAGCCAATGCACTGATCTTGGCTGAACCCTTGACATATATAATAAACCTAACACTCCAAACAGGAGAATATCCAAGAGCCCTAAAGGCAGCATATGTGAAACCAGTTTACAAGAAAGGAAGCTAGAAGGATTTCAACAACTATAGACCTATTTCATCACTGTCTAACATAAACAAGATATTTGAGAGATTAATATTTGATAAATTGATTAGCTTTTTTGAAAAGAACAACATCTTTGTAAAACAACAATGTGGTTTCAGGGAGAAAAAGTCAACAATAAATGCTATTTACTCAGCACTGAATTCAATAACAAAATTACTAAATGGAGGTCACACCACAGCAGCAATATGTCTTGACCTTACTAAGGCCTTTGACAACGTGAACCATCACACCTTATTAAAAGATATGGAGGGATATGGAGTAAGGGGTATCGCGTTGAGCCTTCTTCGATCAAACCTGACGGAAAGAGTTCAATATACGGCAGAAAGAGGGGAAAGAGGTAGGCTTATAACGTCCAAGCCTGTGTATATACGAAGAGGGGTGTCTCAGGGTTCTATACTGGTTCCCCTTTTGTATATACTATATGCAAACGATATAGTGCAAGTCCCACATAATGATGTGGTAATGTTTGCTGATGATATTTCTCTTATATGTCATGCTCCCGATAAGAACATATGCAAAAAGAGCCTAGAAGAAGATCTAAACAGGTTGGAGAAATGGTTTTTGGCAAATGAACTCATTTTGAATACTGGAAAAACAAACCTCATGGTGTTCAGAATGCGTAATCAAGATGGTATGAAGATCACTCATCAGAATCAGGATATCAAGTCTGTGGAAGTAATTTCTTTTCTTGGACTAAAAATGGATCAAAACTTAATATGGAAACCGCAAATTGATCATATTATAAATACATTGTCAAGGTATAATTATGCTCTGAGGGTTTTGACCGACACCATAGGCAGAGATGCTGCTCTGTCAGCATATCATGGTCATGTGCAGTCAAGGTTGAAGTAGGGTATAATTTTCTGCGCAGAAAGTACTGAAGATATAGGGCTTTTACACACAACAAAAATCATATGGAATCACCCTGTTATTTGGAAAAAACGAATTTTAATTAAAAAAAAGTCGCTGAAAAGTGAAGAGCAGTTTTCCCAAAACAAGTTTATTACAAAAATAATATAAATTATTAAAAGATTATTCTTGTAATAGAACAGAAAATTAAAAGTGTAAATTTCTCTGAAAATAATTTTCATGTAAGAATTGAGAATTGAACAACAAATAAAACGATTTTAACAAATCAATAATCAGTATTACCACCCCTGGCATTGATACAAGCTTGAATTCGACGAGGCATGCTTTCTATTAAGTTGTTAATTTCTTCTTCTGTAACATTTACCAGGATTATTTCGACGAGCTCTAATTTTTCTTTGGATCCTATCCCACAAGTGCTCGACAGTATTAAGATCCGGTGAACAAGAAGGCCACTCTAAAACAGTCACACCTTCTGTTTCGAAAACATTTTTTGCAACTCTGCTGGTATGTGGAGGTGCATTATCCTGCATAAATAGGAAATAATCTCCAAAAGCACCTCGCCAGAGCCTCACTACAGGTTGTAGCACTAGATCAACATACCTAGGACCTGTCAGAGATTGTCTAACGGGAATTAAAGGAGTCTTCTCACCAAACATAATTCCGCCCCAAAACATTACAGTACCTCCTTTGTATTTAGGGATCGGTCTTGCAGCTTGGAGCCTAGCTTGCCTCCATCTACCTCTTAAAATGCGAACACGCCGGTCGTCTGATCGTAGGCCAATTCTGGTCTCATCCGAAAATAAGACATTTTTCCAATCTTCAATAGTCCAATTTTAATGCTCTAAACACCAATTAAAACGGTCAACATTATTTTGCCTTGATAGTTCTGGAACTCTTAACGCTCTTCTCTTGAATAATTCCTGAGCGCGAAGTCTTTTTCTGATAGTTTCGACAGAAACACTAACACCTGTAGCTTGCAAAAATTGCCTTTGAAGCTCTGAATGAGATACTGCGGGATATCTTCTTGCTGTTTGGGCTAAAAAGCGATCCTGCCTTTCTGTAGTTACTCTTCCACGACTTCTTCTCGGCCTATTCTTTAGGGTTCCTAACTCCAGAAACCTTGCATAGGTTTTTGAAACAACCCCTTGTGTAACCCCCACCGTTCTTGCAATCTGTCTTTGTGACATACCTTGTTCTGCCATAGTAATAATTCTTCCTCTCTGGACTTCCGATAACCCCACTTAAGGCATTTTTTTTAAAACTTCGCAAAAAAACAAAATATAAATTCACTGCGACGTTCGAACGAAATGTTAAAATCGACACTGCAAAGCCAAATCTTATCGAGTGCTTATGAACCTAACTGTTTTTGTGAGTAAACACATGCACTTTTTATTTGCTTCTAACGAAAAAGATATCAAAATAATATTTCATCTTAATACTGGGTGATTCCATATAAGTTTGGTTGTGTGTATTCAAACTTGGACTTAGGGAGACATGTAAGAACACTTTTATTAATAACAATGTATTAACACTTTTCAGTATGTACATATATGAATGTATAATGTTTGTTATAAAAAACTACACAGAGTTTAGAGATCTTGAACTGAAACATGTATATAATACGAGATGTAAAAAATAATTTAACTAGTGGAAAAGCAAATTTTACTTATTTGCAAAAAAATGTAACATATTCAATCTTAAAAATATGGAATAAAGTACCGCAGAATTTTGAGTGTGGACCCTTAAGGGATCAAACTAAGCATTTGAAAAAAATCCTTATCGGAAAGTGTTATTATAGTGTAAGAGAGTTTATGGAGGATCGTGACTTCACGAGTCTCTAGATTTATTTTTTTTTCTGGTTTTTTCATATTGGTGCTTCATTGTTTTTCATTATTTATGTTATTTGTGTTCACTTGTTGACATGATCTACACCCATGTGGTGAAATGTAACTTTGTTTTTGATCGAATAAAAGTCTATCTATCTACCTATCTATTGTAGACTATATTAGTCCTCTTGTTAATCTCTACATCATCCTTCGTCCTTGCAAATACTGTGTTACCAACAGTGAACGGCCTTTTCTTAGCTATCTTTAGATCGAAGTTGCTCTGGCATCTCTTGAATAGATTAGAGATATTTTGTGTCAGGCTGCTGTACAAGGGCAAAGAGCAATACAATACATTATTACCTGCAGACAAATTAGAATTAATTTCCCAGACCCTGAATGCAATTAATGAAAATATGAATTTTACATACGAGACTGAACAGGAATCTAAGCTTCCCTACTTGGACCTGCTACTGATAAGACAAGACAGTAATATTGAGGTTGACTGGTACAGAAAGAGCATTTCATCTGGCCGATACTTGAACTAAATGTCAGCATATGAATTGAAACATAAAATAAACCTAGTGCTGGGTTTAAAAAACCGAATAGAAAGGCTGGTCAGCCCTCATCTGATCGCTCCGAATTTAGACTTGTTGAGGAGTCTGCTGATCTCCAATTCATACCCGGAGAGGATCATAAACCGGCTTCTTTATAGTACACCCCACCCAGATGAACCCATGGTTAGGACAGCCACTAGCCATAGAAGAGACGACCTTAATAATGTATTGTATTGCTCTTTACCCTTGTACAGCAACCTGACACAAAATATCTGTAATCTATTCAAGATATACCAGAGCAACTTCGAACTAAAGATAGCTAAGAAGACGCCGTTCATTGTTGGTAACACAGTGTTTACAAGGACGAAGGATGATGTAGAGATTAACAAGAGGACTAATATAGTCTACAAGATAAAGTGTAGTGACTGTGATCGTTTTAATGTGGGCCAGACAGGCAGAAGTTTGGAGACGCGCATTGGCGAACACCAGAAAGACTGTAGACAAGGAAAGCAGACATGTGGCCTGTCTAAACATGTACACGATACGAGACATGTAATGAATTTTGAATAACCCCTTATATCCAATAAAAAAAAAAACAGATATAAAAGATCATTTCTCGAGACAGTCGAAATCCATTGTTGTGAAGGTAACCTCCATATTATGACAGATTCATATAGACTAAACCCAATCTACACATATCTAATTCACACCATAAAGAAGAAGAATGAAATGTCATCTTTAATGTGTCATTTTTAATTTTGACAAGCGTCCTTTTACTCCTTTTTACCAGCGTTCTTTAGAATTTTATTATATTTAATATTGCCGCTCCATTCCCAGGAATACTTAATAATTGAATACATTTTACCATCTCGAATTGTTGTAAGTGTCTTGAACTGCGTTGTTATAGTGTTTTATATGTGATGTTTCAGCTCCCTGGAGATGGTCACAATGATGACCGAAAGCTAGGATCGATGCAATAAAGAGATTGATCTGACCTGTATTTGATCACTGATATCTAAAAACATCAAATTGCTCTTAAGTGATTTATTACTTGATATTTCCACCCCTTGCGCTAATTACAGCTCGGCAACGACGGTTCATACTCAAAATGTGTGATCTTAAAATGTTCTGATCTGATCCTTCACAGATTTCTCCGAGTTGGATTCCTAAGTCATTAAAAGTAGCTGGATGATTTTCTGAACTTCTCAGCCTTCTATTGAGGTTGTCCCAAACCTGCTCAATCGGATTGAGATCTGGACTTTTTGCTGGCCATTCCATTCGAGAGACTTCAACCTCTTCAAGGTACTCCTGAACGATGCCCGCACGATCGTCCATAAGAATGAAATTTTTACCAATGTATGGGGCAAATGGCACTACATGCTCTTCAAGAATGTTCCTTATATACTTATCAGCATTCATAGCTCCATTATCAACGACCACAAGGTCTGTGCGAGCAGTCAAAGATATTCCACCCCATACCATAATCGATCCTCCCCCGAAACCAGTAGTATTCAGGAAATTGCACTGAGCATATCCTTCATGTGGGCGTCTGTATACGAGGGAACGTCGATCACAATGGAAGAGGCAGAATCTAGACTCATCTGTGAAGAGAACTCTTTCCCAATTGGCCTCTTCCCAATGAATATGCTCTCTCGCAAAATCCAAACGCGACCTTCGATAGGCCTTAAATCATATTCTCTGAGGCGATTTCTTATTATCTGAGTGCTAATTTGCACCTCATGAGTTTGCTCAAACTTATTTTGAAGGAGGCGAGCGGTTGCAAACCGTCGTCTCAACGAAGAAACTTTCAAGTAACGTTCTTGAATGGCAGTTGTTACCTGTGGTCTACCCTGTCCTGGTCTTCGGACATTCATATCTGTCTCCCTGAATCGCTGCAACATTCTGGACACCCTTGTATGGGAAACTCCAAACCTTTCTGCAATTCTTGTGTATGTCCACCCTTCTTCTCGCAAAACTACCGCTGGGCACATTCCTCTTGGGTCAAATTGCGTGTTTAGCGTTGCATAGCGATCGAGTGTAGAAAATCAAACGAAAGAAAAACTATTGATCACTAGAATTGATCGAGAATTGATTTTAGAATGGAGCCAATACATTCACAATCTGATAATATCATCTTATTTTATTCCTGCTGGGAGAAAACATCTGCATTGAAGAAAACGTTGAAAGTGGAACATATTCATGCATAATTCTGATAAAAATAATTATCATTGACTATTCCACTTATTCCATTTTTAGTGAGGAAATTTTCTTAGCAACACTCGTTTCTCATCGATAAAACATTCACATCGGCAAAACCAACAAGTTGGTAAAAATTTTTTACTTTTCTCAAATTCATAGATAGCTTCGGGAATGAATACCATAGAGAAAACAAACAACATTTAGTTGATCTATGATGAATACTTATTTGACAAATAGCGCAATACAAGCCCAATGTGACCATCTTCAGACACATTTTCTCGTGGAATAGTCATGTCGAATACCACTCGAGATGAAATTTAAGCAGGTAAAATTTTTCTTTTGTAATATTCAAGTTTGCTGCTTCTCGGCAATTTCGCTCATGACATTTTTTCGAAATCACTTGCCTGACGGCTCATGATTTTGATACAAATGTCGTACGCGATATTGCCGAAAGCAACAAACTTTCATTTTACAATCGAGTAATTTTGCCAGCAAAATTTCATCTCTAGTGGTATTTGTATATGAGATCACCTTCAGTTGTAGAATAAATTTGAGATTTCCATAATGTGCGTTGATTTTTTTGCGCAGTGTAAATTTCAAGAATATTCAAAATTGCATTCACAGACACGATGCGAAAGTCGTAATCATAATTAATAATTGTCTCGTGCGCACCTTTCGTGAGGAACATATGTTTTTCGCAGAGCATTCCGCAAACGCGCGAAAATTAAATAATATAAAATAAACATCAGTTTGAACAATTTTCACCTTCACCCTGAGGTTTTAACCCTACCAAACATCCTCCTCTCCTCCAAAACGAACGTTTTTAACCGAGGACTGTTAGGAAAAAAATATAAATAAACTGCAGGGCATCAAAAAAAATATGAATGATATATGTGTCTGATACTCGTATTCATAAAAAAGAATCATCAGACAGGGTTCAATATTCCAAATTTAGGACGAGCACATTCAACTGCAATTCGGCACCTTTTGCCGAATTGCAATATTCCATGAGGACTTGGCCTGAATATTACGGTCATTGGACGGACCCTGCACTTGCTGAATAGCATTTAGTAATAAGGTAGTGACGTAATTTTAGATTCCATATAAATAGATGTACGAATATGTGATAAACCATTCTTCAGTTTCTTCTTAGTTAATTCACTACACTGAAATAGTCAAACCAAGAGAAGTGAGACTTACAGACTCACTATCTCTTACAATATGAAATATAGGTATAGCAAGTTAGTGAACAGATAGTGGACATAATTTCACTACAGGGCGTTGCATAGTACCATCGGAGACCTTTGTTTATCTTTTACTGAGACGAGTGAGCCCTCCTTAAGAGATTGGGTGGCATCACACCATTTTGAACGTTCTTGAAGAGAACGAATATACTCATTCGAACATCTCTTTCAAAAATCTCCCTGAAAGCGTTGAATTAATTGCCAATGATTCAAACGACCGATTTTTAGAGAACTAGGATCTGGTTCCGGAACCAAACCAACAATTGGCTCAAAAATTAAGAAAGGACCTGGTGTTAAGACCTATAAGTCATTTGGATCGGAACTCACCGAACACAAAGGACGAGAATTTAATACTGCCTCTATCTGAGTGACAAGAGTATAAAACTCTTCGGATGTGAGTAACTATTTGCTCTTGCTTACCTAAAACACGATAAAAATTTTAAATGATTTCACGGTAGCTTCTGCTGAGCCGTTGGAATTAGGAGCACCTGGTAGGTTGAATTCTCAGGAAATAGACAATGTCTCAGCCGTTAATTGAGCTAATTTGATGAGTTAATTGGAAGCTCCCTTAAAATTAGTGCCTTGATCACTTCGTATCATGAAACATGCTCCACGGCGAGAAATGAATCTACGGAAAGCAGCCAAAAATGAATCCATGCTGAGTTCAGAGGTTACTTCGAAATGGACAGCTTTCGTACTGTTACAAACAAAAACACAGAAATATCCCTTATAGGTTTTTGCACCTCTGTGCTTACTCATCAATAAAGAGAAAGGTCCTGCGAAATCAATACACAGACAGAAAAGCACGTAAGGGAGTAACTCTAAAAGAGCCGTTTCACATGGGACTGATGGTCGGTCCTGATGGTCGGTCGAACTGATCATCAGTCGACGGTATTTGTTTTCACATGGATGCGTATCGTCAGTCGCCGTTATCAAAGTCCATTTACCGCTATGGATTTGGAACGTGACACTGTTGTCGGTTTGTGCGAGAACCGTCCGATTCCCGCACGAAGTATTCCGTAATTCTTATATTGGGAATTCTTATTATTATGAGAATTCTTTGTTTGAAAAGTTATACGGGAAATCTGCTCAATGATTGGTTCAAGTTTTATTGAATTTTTAAATTTCATTCCATCATCCTGTATTTCAAAACCCAAGGACCTCAGACGAAAATATGAGGAGCGACGACATAATCGACGATCAATCTGTTGATGAATATGCTAACATGCGCATACATGTGAAAGCCTCCTTTTTCGGCTCGAGCCGACGACATGCATGCGCAGCGGGCTGGACCGATGCTCGTGCTTGTTCCATCGGTCGACTGATGATACGCATGGATGTGAAAGGACCAACCAAACAAAGAGGATTGTAGTTACGGATTCTGCAATGAATAGACACGAGCGGTGCCGAATCTACGCTCGGTTATTGTCGGGGTCTGAAAATTCTGACCGAGACTGTATCCTAGTTCAGAGCCGTTTCACATGCGACTGATGGTCGGTCCTGATGGTCGGTCGGAGCCGGCGTTTGAACTGAATTTTGCAATCCTTTCACATGCATGCGTATCATCAGTCGACCGATGGAACAAGCAGGAGCATCGGTCCAGCCCGCTGCCTTTGCGTGTCGTCGGCTCGAGCCGACAAAGGAGGCTTTCACATGTATGCGCACCATCAGTCCGTATGCGATTGCGGTGTTGCGCATGTTATTGAATATTCTGAGTATTTTTTACGTCTTTACGAATGGGCAAGAAAAAGTTAATTCAGAAACTGAAATGGTGATTAGTGTCATGAAAAAAGCGAAATTCTGGGATACATCCTCAGAAAATTATGAAAATATAGATTTGAATATTGGGAGGATGCAGCTCAAATCTGTGTATTGCAGGAAGATTTCAAGAATCTTTTCAATGACAACAACAAGAAGCAAGTATTTTTGCATATTCATCAAAAGATTGATCGTCGAAATATGAGGAGCGACGACATTCGCTCCTCATATTTTCGTCTGAAATCCTTGGTTTTTGAAATACAGGATGATGAAATGAAATTTAAAAATTCAATAAAACTTGAACCAGTCATTGAGCAGATTTCCCATATAACTTTTCAAACAAAGAATTCCCATAACAATAAGAATTCCCAATCTAAGAATTGCGGAATACGGAATACTTCGTGCGAGAATCGGTTCTCGCACAAATCGACAACAATGTCCCGTTCCAAATCCATAGCGGTAAATGGTCTTTGATAGCGGCGACTGACGATACGCATCCATGTGAAAACAAATACCGTCGACTGATGATCAGTTCGACCGACCATCAGGACCGATCATCAGTCGCATGTGGAACGGCTCTCAAACGGTGGCCTCGACTGACCATCAGGACCGACCATCAGTCGCATGTGAAACGGCTCTAACATCGGGTCGGTCTGCCATGAAGGGATTGTAAGATTTAGGTTTGCATCTGAAGCAACGAATACATCTAGACAGACAGCGAAAAATGGCACTTCTCGGAAACATAATCCAAAAATCGTTCAACAATAAATAATGCTTGGCTTTCAAACCAGGATGTAGATGATTGTGGTGTGTCCATTCAATAATGAAATCAGTGAATCCGTGATTTTAGGTAAAAGGAAGGGATGTTTTACATCGAAAAAAATTGAGATTTCTGTAATCTTTCATCGATGAATGGTGCAAGTTTGTGAATGGGTTTAGGCAAAAGAGATTTTTTTCTAATTTTGATAAATTTATCAGAGAATACATCGTTTTGCACCGCCTTTATGATACTTTCTGATGCAAAGTTCATTTCGTAAGGTGTAATGAGATATTTTGAATGATGAGCAATATCCTTCTTTCCTAATTTAAATAAAAATCTTTGTACATAAGCTACAATTCTCTGGATTTTTGGAAGAGATGAAAATTTGGAAAGTAATGTGGAAACCAATGAAGGTAAAAAGAAAAGGTCTCCTAGTGGGAAAAAAAAACTCTTACAATATATTTGGCGACGTTTCGCAGATTTTCATCTGCTTCATCAGGCCTGAAAACCAAAAATGAAACACATATACAAAGCACAATGGTACAAAAATTACCTCTATGAACTAGAGTTTTATGAAATCTAAAAAAATGGACCGAAAGGTATCACCAGTCATCAATCCCAAAATACCGCTCACAACGTAATCTAAAATAAAAAAACATCTGACAGGCACTAGAAACTAAGAATAAACAGAAAGTAACACAATAACCTCAAACAAAGGTACAGTAATAAAATGCCAACCACAGAGCAACAATTCTTTCCCCTATTCTATTCCTCTCAGGGCAGGTTTTATAAAAGGCGAACCAACAGTTGAACCGTGCGCCAACTACCAGATAGTGCCCTAAGAGAAACATAACTACAAAATCAACTCAATCTCAAATACTTATTCAGAATAGAATTATACAATTCACTTAGGTATTCAGTATCCGATCTGAAATTAATGGAATTATTGATGTGAATATGTATCATTTCTGAAATGTTTCCTTTCTTAAAATGCTTCTCATTGTCAAGACTCTTACACCTGAAAAATCAAGCCTATGTTCATCTTTAAAAAAATGTGAACACAAAGCAGTCTTTTCCCTTTTCTTAACATCTCTTACATCATATTTGTGCTGCTTAATTCTACTTTGCAAATATTGTTTAGTCTGGCCTACATACATCCTATCGAAATCCAAACAAGGAATCCCGTATATCACGCCTGATCTAAGTTCTCTATCAATAGGAACTTTAATTCTACTATACAATGAAGCAACAGTTTTTATGTTGCTAAAAACCAATTCGTAACTTTCTCTCCTAAGTGCTCTTCAATGGGAGAGTTCGGGAATATAAGGAAACTTGAAATATGATTAAGGGTACGTACATGCCGGAGATGCAAGGATGGCGCGGTGGAGGTCGCGGTCGCGATCTAGTTATAAATCGATGCATGGCCGTACGGCGATGTATCGATTTATAACTAGATCGCGACCGCGACCTCCACCGCGCTCATCCTTGCATCTCCGGCATGTACCGGGTTTTTCACTATAATTTGACCCCCCCTTTAACTTTGTTACTAAAGGAGATACAAAAAAATGTTTCATACGAAAATTTCACGAAATCAACTGAGGTTTTTCAATATGACTTCACGAACTGAAATATATACAAGGTGGCCAACATATTGATGGCAACTTCATTTTTTCAAATGGAACACCCTGTATATTTTCCTATATTTGGCTAGCTCTTTTTCCCCTAATTTCGAATATGTAACATATGTTGGTCTATCTCTCTTATTCTGAGCACCACAGAGTTTCAAATTCAAAGAACAACCTGGCAAGCTCAGCAATAACTTTTCAAGTGGCAGGCTGCGATTACTCAAAATGTATTTTGTAAATACATGTAATTACGTATGTCATATCGTTACTAAGGAGATAACTCCAAAAACGGGCATTTTGAGTAATCGCAGCCTGCCACTTGAAAAGTTATTGCTGAGCTTGCCAGGTTGTTCTTTAAATTTGAAACTCTGTGGTGCTCAGAATAAGAGAGATAGACCAACATATGTTACATATTCGAAATTAGGGGAAAAAGAGCAAGCCAAATATAGGAAAATATACAGGGTGTTCCATTTGAAAAAATGAAGTTGCCATCAATATGTTGACCACCTTGTATATATTTCAGTTCGTGAAGTCATATTAAAAAACCTCAGTTGATTTCGTGAAATTTTTGTATGAAAAATTTTTTTGTATCTCCTTTAGTAACAATGTTAAAGGGGGGGTCAAATTATAGTGAAAAACCCGGTACGTACCCTAAGATGGTTTTGTTGTGCTGTTTTCATCACTTTCAATTTTGTTCAAAAGTGCCAGAATAATTTTATCAACAAAAGATTTAGGGTATCTATTATTCTGTAATATTTTTCTTGCTTTATTTATATTTTGTGCGTGATACACGGGGTTTCTCAACACAATTGCTCTAAAAAGTGAATTGTTGAATGCACTAATCTTATAACTAGTAGCATGGTTCGAAAGATAATTAAGTACAATAACGGAGCTAGCAGGCTTGGTATACCAATTGGTTGTGCGTCTCTGTTCTTCAGTACGACAAACGCGTACGTCCAAAATGGGCAAAGAGACTACAAAATGGAAGATAAAGAGACTCGAAGGTGAGATGATGGAGGTGATAGGGAATTTGGAGAGACAGTTATTGAGTGAACATTTCACTAAACTTAACCACATGGTAAATGGTCGTTTCGAAACTTTATTTAAGAACATTAAACTTGCTAACAGAAGAAAGTTGCAGTCACTGATAAGTGAATGCGCACCTGTAGATTCAGCTTCAGACAGTGGGTCTAAGCGTATTTACAATTATACTAATGTTCCCTTACCCCCAGAAGTAGAAAAAATCTGCAATTTGGTCCAAAATTGATTGTTCCATTCGATAAGAAGGATATACCTGTCCCAAGGATTATAGCTGATGTAAAGTTTCACATATCCTCTCAGGAAACTGACGAAAACAGTAAGGATCTTTTAAGTTATGACTTTGTGAATTTACTCACCAACAATTTACATAAAGTCAACGGAAGAGTAGACGTCCAGAATAGCGTTTTGAGGAGTTTCAACATCACCAAAAAATTTTTGAAAACCAATGATAATATCATAGTGAATAAGTCCGATAAAGGAGGATAAATAGTGGTCAAGAATGTTTAGATCAAGTAATGAACATGTTAGGTCATACTGACACTTATAAATTGCCAATCAGAGATCCTACATTAGTGTTTCAGAAGAAACCTAATGCTCTAGTGGATGTTCTATTCGAGAATTCATTTATCTCTGAGATTGAAGAGAAGAGGTTAAAAAACATAATTCTGTTCCCCCTAGACTATATTGCCTACGCAAAACACATAGGTAAACAAGGTTTACACATGAGACCTATTAGTCCGTATTTATAATAATGAAGCATTTGCTCAAAAACAAAAGATAGAAGCAAAAGGTAGAAGTAAGAGGTTTTGCTTTAATTCGTACTTATAATCTCCGCCTTTTCCTTGCAAGGAAATGCTTCGGATAAATGGAGTAAAAGGTACAGTGATTTACGTATCCGTTCCCAAATTGGGCTGGCGTTTCAATACGAATACTGAAAAGAGTGAGAAAAGTTTTTGTGAACCTAGCTTCCTATTTTGGAAGCAATTCATCAAGTTTTTGAGTAAATGCTTCTTTTTATAAATACGACAAACGTATAACCTTTTACTGCATAGCAAACTCCTCGAAGCACAACCTTTTCCTTCAATTCTTTTTATGGTGATTTAAGTTTAGCTGTGTACACGTGTAGTGAATAAATAAACAAAGTTGTATTTCGTGTATTCCTTATTGGATAGATCGCAGAGCGCTTTCGGCTGTTAAGCCATCTTCAGTGCAATACCTGCAAGTGAGCAAAGGCTAACATAAAAAGTTTTGCAAGCTAAGGTTATGTTACCCACTCGTCAGGTATACGAGGAAGTCCTCCTTTATCCAAGTCATGTGAACAATGAGTTAGACAAACGTATTCCACAATTATGTTCGTTCAAGAATACAATTCTATAACAGCGGAACAATTCTACTAATTCTAGTCAAAGTTGATTAAAAACGTGGAGCAAAGATTAAAATGACAAATCTGACATTACACATTACGAAATGACGCAAATTCCAAAAATAATTGACAGCTCCAATGACCACGGTCATATATCTACTAATACCTATATGGATTATACGCCTGCTAATCTGAGTCTAAAAGTGAAGCCAGATCTTTGGTAACGATTTATTTGTACGCATGCGTCAACTCGAAATTCGAAAATGCATGAAAACGTTCTACTAAAACATTTCCATTTCAGTTTTCACAAAGAAATAAATGTTATAAGATTTCAGAAAACTATTAGATTCATCGTATCGAAGGGAATGCATTCTTTTAGCCGGAATAAATATTGATAATTCATGTATCAAGGATTTATCGAGAAATTTTCGTCAGAGGTTTAATGGAATTCCGATAAAATAATACGTAGGTATGCCTGAACATCATTGCTGTGAGAATAATCTATAATATAAAAATGAATCGCAAAATGTGTTGTAAGCGCATAACTCAACAACGCCTCGACCAATTTGGCCAAATCTTTTTTTAAAATGTTCGTTGAAGTTCAAGGATGGTTTTTACGGCGAGAAAAATTAGAATTATTGCTGGAAAACCCCTAAAAATAGCCCTTTTCTTTTTTAATAAAAGGCGATCTATGGTTGGTTCAAAACTTCGAAATGCCATATTGACATTTGGACAAAGGAGGTTAGTTTTTCTTCCACAGAATCGCATGTCAAGTGAATAGTAGGTCTTACCACAGAATACCTAACAACGGTATAAGAATATTCTATGGTAGAACGAAGTTTCACGGTATTCAATAGAAATGCAATAATAAAATAGAACGAGAGAAATGGACTCGCTATTTTCGATAAAATAGAACGTTGTGAAGTTATAAGCCATGAAGTTGTCTGGCAACGGTGGATTTCATTTTCTTGAAGGGTAGGAAATTCAGAAATGGTAGACTAGACTAGAGTATGAATGGCGATGTATACAATTATTGTGTAATTTGCATAGAACTTATAATAACATGGAAGGCTATTATCAGATCAAGTTGGTGGAACAGTGAATTTTTACCGGAATGTAAAGTAAATCGGATTGTGACGATCAGCATCAATCGTGAATTGTCCATTTTCATCTTTTCTCTATATTTTTGAAATGTTTTTGATTTATGTTTGGGTAATAAATATATTTGCGGAAATAACTGAATTCAAAATTGCCCATAATTAGTAATTGACATATTATTTTTGTATTTCTGTTTTTTTTTTATGGCATGTGTCTCGAAAAGGCAACAAGGAACAGATCATTCAAACAAACATATTGATCCATTCCCCGCTCCTAATCTCAGTATTAGCAGAGGAATGTCAAACGGGGCACCATACATTTCTGCGTATGATGCAAGAGCACAGATAAAAACCTCAGCAAAAACTCTGTCTCCCCGTATAAGTGTAGGGTTATTGGATTTGTTTTCAGATATTCATATTGAAGGGCATCTTCTTCTACGAATGTACTTCTTTTTTCATTTCTTCAAAGAGGTTGACAAAGCATTTTTAAAATCTGTAACAGCTCCATTTCATAAGAATATATATATATATATTTCTGTTTTGTGTGACAGCTCATATCCATGGAAAAGATGACGTTTGACAGATGACGTTTGACAGATGACGTTTGACAGATGACGTTTGAGAGATGACATTTGACAGATGACATTTGACAGATGTCATTTGACAGATGAACAGATGACATTTGACAGATGAACAGATGACATTTGACAGATGACAGATGACGTTTGACAGATGACATTTGACAGATGACATTTTACAGATGACGTTGGACAGATGACGTTGGACAGATGACGTTTGACAGATGACATTTGACAGATGACAGTTGACAGATGACATTTGACAGAACTTTTATTATGCCTAATTTATCTCCTGCTTGAAAAAATTGCAATGGTAAGTTTAACGGGGGTTTCACAAAGCATATCACCGGTGATCGGAGCTTGATCTAGAATACTCGATTTGACAGTTCAGAAATCTAACCAAGCCGTTGATCTTGGTGATTGCGTTGTGAAATCTACTGTAAGTATAGGCACGGCCTTCTTAAGATAAAGATGGCTATGGTATAGGTGATAGGTATTATTTAGGCGAAACAAAGTTCGCCGGGCCAGCTAGTGGTTGATAAAATGGTAACTCACATAGTTAAATAAACTCTTGTTATCAAAGTAATGTAGAAGTCAAAAAGATTCTGTGTTTTAGGTTAATTGAATAGTGAATATTTTATTGCTGAAACAAAATTGAAATGTGTTTTTTCAGTTAGGTATTCAAGGATATGTTTATTTGCAATGTTGCATCCCAATAGTTATTCTCTTCACAATTTTTGTTTGATAAGAACTCTACAATTTTTGCCTTGTTTTGTTGATCTACTTGCTCAGGGCTCGATAAGGTTTCAATTCTGAATGAAAAATTCTTTCTTTGCTTCAAACATTCCTTTTTAAGATCCCACTTATAGCAACTATTGAAGATAATATCAAATAGAGGCCATGAACATTAATTATTTAAATTTGCAATTTCTTTAAATGATGTATTCAATCATTCTATGTAATGAAACAAATAATGACTATTTTACAGTTTATTTATACATTTTTTTATAACAACTTCATACCGAAAATTATTGTTAAGGAAGAGAAAAAACAAGTTTACATGCTGAGGTAGGTAGAGTTGGATGAACTTACTTCTTAATTGAGACATATGACGTTTTGTTTACTTTGGTGGATTGGAAAATATGGGGCCTCTTCGATAAGGTTTTTTGGGAAACAAGCTTTCATGACATATTCAACATGAGTAAAGTATTAGAAAAGTTTGAATCCTCCACCAATTTTAAAATGGTTGTACATGAAATTAGAAATATTTTCTTACTATGAGTTTTCAGGTAAACTATGAATTTTTAGTCCATGATCCATATTATAATTGCTTACATAGTAAGGGAAATAGCCGTCAGATGAGGGTAAATCCAAAATTATTCCCAGAAGGGCACTTTTGAGAACAAGTTGAACTTTTCTGATTGGATTATTATGCGTTTTGGATTATGGCATGAAAAAGGAGTTTGTTGGTAGTACCCTCATGGAAATATGCAATTTTTTAACAACCCAGGGACTGCATGTTCCATTAAAATTGAATGAGAGGCTATTATTATGACAAAGCGAGAACATGAGAGTGGAGGTAGCAGTACAGGGTGGGCAAAATTGGTGCTACATGAACTAAAACTTTTTAACCCGAGGAGATAGAGAAAAATGAATGGCACCTTATAGTCCTCTTTTTTCGAGAAACTGATAATGCCATCAACTGCATTCCTCTATCTTCTTTTGTTTCAGAGTTATAGGCCAAAATTTAAATTTGGGCGATTTCAACTTTGGTCATTATCTCCGTTTCTGTTTATGCTAGGATGTTGAAATAAAAACATTATACAGGCACTTTATTGATAGCAATCCAGTGGCGTACTCTGTTTTTTTCTAAGAGGTTCATTTGCTAAGTTATAACATAAAGTTGTGTTTTTTCTTATGGAAACAGTACTTTGAAATGACTTAGAAAGAATCGCCACTTTTTTCCCGTTTCAGAAATGTATCATATGTCATACATCGCCCTCAGATTCGTTAAGATATTATGAAAAATATGGTTTGTATATGGAATTCAAATTATTGAGTATTAAGTAGGCTGAATCATAGAATTATGTGTCTCTACGCATGGTGTAATTATTATTTCACAGTTGAATCACTTGCTGCCCCACTATTTTCATTCGCTAAAATGAAACATTTTAACATATCATATTTTTCGTAATTTTGGATTATCTACATAATCCCGCCAACGATTATTTCAAATTTCAATAACTGATAGTTGTTTCAAACAGAGATCACACCATCAAGTATTCAACCGTGAAATAATAATTACACCATGAGTAGAGACACATAATTCTATGATTCAGCCTACTTAATACTCAAAATAATTTGAATTCCATATACAAACCATATTTTTCATAATATCTTAACGAATCTGAGGGCGATGTATGACATATGATACATTTCTGAAACGGGAAAAAAATGGCGATTCTTTCTAAGTCATTTCAAACTACTGTTTCCATAAGAAAAAACACAACTTTATGTTATAACTCAGCAAATGAACCTCTTAGAAAAAAACAGAGTACGCCACTGGATTGCTATCAAAAAAGTGCCTGTATAATGTTTTTATTTCAACATGCTAGCATAAACAGAAACGGAGATAATGACCAAAGTTGAAATCGCCCAAATTTCAATTTTGGCCTATAACTCGGAAACAAAAGAAGATAGAGGAATGCAGTTGATGGCATTATCAGTTTCTCGAAAAAAGAGGACTATAAGGTGCCATTCATTTTTCTCTATCTCCTCGGGTTAAAAAGTTTTAGTTCATGTAGCACCAATTTTGCCCACCCTGTACATACACTAAGTAATACAGTATTGCAAAAACACTGTTGCCTTATTTTGTTAAATTTTCAATAATACCATCTGAATAGTGAGTAGGAGGATAATATGTGATCTAAAAAGACATACCGTTGATTGGAAGGAAGAAAGTGGATTGTCTGTAAACAGTGGAAAATTAAAATCATGCAAATTTTTTGCTAAAACGAGATGAGTACGTAATGTTGTGGTGTATAAACCTAGAATGGAACCTTGATATAACAAATTTTAGACCAATCTCACCTTAGTTGAATTATCTACTTGTTATAACGAATCTCTACTGGTTCCCCACCGATTTGTTATATCAAGGTTCCACTGTGTTTATATGACGTAATCAAAAGCCAAGGCAAATTTACCTACCTCTCAATACGATGAACATAAATACAGAACCCAGATAATATGTGACAAATGATTTATCAAGTTTCAGAATGCATTTATTCTAGAGTCAGTTTAACTGACTGATTTCATTCATTTGATGAAAAGAAAACCGCACCCAATATGTGTGTAACAGTTTTTTCACCTAGCGGTACATTGCCATTAAAAACTTAGAGCCAACCCTTTCAGTGGGTTACTATTCAAAAAGAGATTTATACTTTATAAGATGTCCTCCATCCAAACCAAAATTGACTTCTCTAAGTGTTTTCTATTAGTACCTTTCCCTGTAAAATAACTTTCAACAAAATGTCTTCCTCAAATCCTCATTTGTGCGACATCATTATCAGCATTTATGTGACATAGAGCCATCCACTGAGATCTTTGCAGGTGATTCTTAGGGAACCTGAAAATAATATAGTGGTAAAGGAGAAAGCATGAACGTATAACAGTAGTATTCGAATTTTTTACCTGTGATATGAATTCGAGCATGTAGGGTCACAAATGTAACATTTGTAAGTAGAACTCCTTAAAGACATGTTTAATTCCTTATTGAATAAAAGAACACAACAAAATTTTCGAATAGATATAAGTATTATTCAAAAACGGACCAACTATAACTATAAAGACTAACCAACTCAACTAGGTAAACAAACTTTGATTATATTGAACGCGAAAATGAACAATAACAACAACGAACAGAATGAAAAAACGAAAGAGAATTTAAATTATTAACAAACCATGAATGTTCAATAAGAGCGGAGGGTAGAAACGGATCAAACTGGGGAAACAAACTTCGATTATATTAAACACGAAAATGAACAACAACGAATAATTTGTTTGGTTATTTTCTTCTTCTTTCTCAATCAGACCGGGCTGCAACCAGAATTGCCCCTGATTGAAGTGGTCTGAATATGGGCTCAGCCTGGTAGACTATGTACCCAATCTCCGTAATTTGTTTGGTTATGAGCGTAAATATCCACATGAAATAATACATCACATTATTAATTTTACGTCTATGACATAATAAAATGTGTCAGAAAGAGATAGAATAACCACGTTATTTTTATTCTTAATATTTCTGCACATGCGCAGATCTGGATTGTTACCAAAGCCCAGCTTCAATTTTGATTGGCTTATTACCCATATAGGAATTATTAGATATATGACCACGGTACATCAATGATCTGTGGAGGCGAGCACAGAACCTATCAACCACAACCAACAACAAAATTCCCCCAGAGAGTGCAGAAACAAAAACAAAACCCCCCAAGCCACCAAAACATAACACGGTGAATTGATTGCGTTAACAGCTGAACCAGCGTAATCACTCCCAAAAGAAACACAACGCCCCGCGGATATACGAGTGATTGCGGAACTGAAAGGTTCTCGAATAGTCCGTCCGGGTATCAATGAGTCAGGACAGTCAAGTAGAGGGTCAGAATCGAGATCTCTGAAGCGGCAGGGATCCAGGTCTGGATCCTATGACTGTAACGGTTGTCACAAAAGGGTGGCCGTCACTTCAATCTTCTATGTAAGGGAACGTATGACCTGTTCAACTGGACCTGTGTGTTAAGGCAAAGGCTATTGTTCTGCAATTCATTATCGATCCGCGTATCCTCCAAGAAGTCCAATCTATTAAAATTTTTTGAGTTCACTTCCTTCAGAAGTTTAACATTTTAGTTCGGACTGAAATCGGTGTCCAATAGCAGAGTTTTCGGGTCTGTTTAAATGTTCAGCAACCCGAACCTTCAAAGGTCTACAGGTCTTACCTATATACGAGGCCTCACAATCGTTGCAACTTAGCCTGTAGATGCCACTCTTTGTCAGTAATTTTACCCTATCCTTGGAATTGACCAAGTGTCTGCTTAAACTGTTTGTGCTCCTAAACGATATTTTCACACCTTCCAAATGCAATGCCACAAACTTAGAGGGTCTGTCGTCTGAAGGATAGACCAAGAGTTCTTCCCTCTTGTTTTTTATTTTGTAAATTAAATTAACGACGACGTTAGGGCTATAACCATTAATAATAATAATAATAATTTATTCAATCCCTCAGACATTTACAAATGTATGAGACAGGTCAGATATTCACCAGAATGAAAAAAAAAATTATAGCAATTGATAAGAAAACAAAAACCAAACATAATTAACATCCAACAAAATCATCATCTTCCAAATATTCTTTAATACTATAATAACTCTTAGCTATTAAATAACGTTTCACAATAGTTTTGAACCTCATCTCATTCAAAGATTTAACACTTTTTGGTAGGTGGTTATACAAATTTATCGATCTATGTGTAGGTCCTGATTCAAACTTTGCAGTAGAATGAGGTGGAATGAATAAAGTGTCAATATTCCTCGTTGCATAGTTGTGAAAGATAGATAATTTTGGCATAGAGTCTACATTTTCCCTCGTATGAATTAAACAACGAAAAATATATAGACAAGGAAGTGTCAATATTTCGTTTGATTTGAAATATTGTCTACATGAATCACGTGGTTTCAAATTGAACATCAATCTGATGATCCTCTTTTGCATAATAAAAACTCTATTAGAATCAACAGAATTACCCCAAATTATCACAATATAATTCAAAAAGCTGTAAACTAAACTATAGTAGATCTCTTTTATTGATTGAATGGGTAGTGCTCCTTTAAGTCTACTAATAGCATAATATGAACTAGCCAATCGCTTGCAAACATGTTCAACATGGTAAGTCCACTTGAATAGACTATCCAAATGAACCCCCAAGAACTTGACTGATTCTGTCGACATAATCTGATGATTCATACATCTTATGACCAAGCGATTCCTATCGACATTTTTATCATTGAAATGGATACATTGGGTTTTTCCAAATTTAAAATTAAATTGTTCGACTTGCACCAATCTAAAAAACTCAATAACAGGGAGTTACAAATTTTTGACAGTTCCCCAAAACTCTGAGCTGAGACCGCTACAGATGTATCATCTACAAATATGACCAAAATATCAGGATTTATATGAACAGGTAAATCGTTTATAAAAAGAAGGAATAGTAGTGGTCCCAGCACAGAGTATTATTGTAGGCAATTTGTCTGAGGATATTCAATTCCTTGTTGTAATCTTAGCGTGAAAGCGGTACATTGAGGAGCCTATGAATATAGCAATAAAAGGCCGCCATTTTATGTTGGTGTGGATGATTGGCCCAAGCAGGTATGACATGGTCAGTTTGGGTGGGCTTCCTGTGAATACTATATTCTATCTTGTCCGACCTAGTGATGGTCAAGTCTAAATAATTGAGTTTTCTGTCGGATTCAACCTCGATCGTTAAGTCGATGTTAGGGTGTAATAGATTTATTTTATTCAATAGATTCTTGGCGGTGTCTAAGTTCCCTCTTATGAACACAAGACAATCGTCCACGTACCTGAACCAATGTAACATTTCGCTATTGTTTTCATTGACTATGTGGTTGACCTCCAAATTATCCATAAACAAATCTGCCAAGAAGGGAGACAAACAACTACCCATGGCCAGACCCTCGGGTTGTCTATAAAATTTTTCATCAAAGACAAAAAAAATTCTGAGATAGACAAAAGTTCAGTAAGGTAAGAACTTGATTGATGGTTTCATCGTCAATTTGCTTGGACCGAAGTAGGTCGCCCACCAACGGTACCGTCTCCGATTTGGGAACTGAAGTGAAAAGATTGTTCACGTCAAAGGAGACCATAAGATTATTCATTCATTGGAAGATTCAACTCATTTAGTCTCGTCACTAAATCCAACGTGTTGCTTATTGAGAATTTCGGCTTAAAGTTTGTTAATTCCTTGATGAGATTGTGAAGAAAGGTTGCCATGATTGAAACCGGCGTGTTAATAAAACTTACAACAGGTCTGATAGGAATGTCGACCCTGTGTATCTTGGGAAGCCCACACAAACGAAGTGTCACTGGGTTACTAAAAATCATGTTATGTGGTGCACTATATCTCTCAAAAAATTCCTTACTCATGTTAATATTATGTCTTGGACTTCTTAATGAAACCGTTGAGGGGGTTTGCGTTGATGGGCCTGAAATCGTGTTCATTTTTCGGTGACACGGCGCGATCACAGATGGGTGAGGCATTGTTGGCGTTTCTTAATTTTTGTCTCCTAAGAACTAGTGTTGGCAGTAGTGGAAAATTTCATACGTTAGTTTTAACAACAACACCGAAAGAAGATTCGAGAAGTTTGGTTGGAAATTGAAGCAGGCTTTAGATTTTTGGAAGAAATTTTCTGGTGAATACCATAGTTTTGGTACCGTCGAGGGATTATAGGAAATTTCCATATAGAAGGTCTACTTGGATTTTAGTTGGAGGAACTAGGCCGTCCGAACCCAATTTGGGGATAAATCAAAAGCTGAATTCCTGTTTCACGTGTTGGATCTTGAGAGAAGGAAGAACCCTCTTACAGGGGTGAGAATGGTCTCAATTATTAATTTAATTCCGTGGAAGGATTGTTCGTCAGATATGTCTATGTTCTTTTTAGGGTTCGTTGTGCCACCCACTTAATATTCGACTGGGTTTCTCAAAAGGACGACTTTGGAGGCGGCCATTACTCATCCACGCCATTTTATAGTTCTGGCACTCGAATTGCTACAATACTGGTCTGCAAAGCCCTGGAGACAACCGCAAGTCCTACTCATCATTTTTATTTTTTATATTCTTAACTGTATATGTACACTTGATGAGACACAATTTTGTTAACCGCTCGTGATCACGATTCGGGAAATGCTAGTGAAGATTAATAACATGAGAACCATATCTGTTAAAGTTCTCAATACATTTTCTAACTCATATGTTAATGAATTGGGCGTTCCTCAGGGTTCGGTGTTGGGGCCGCTGCTCTTCATTATCTTCATAAATGACTTGCCTGGGCACATTCCTGCTGAGTTGTTGGTTATTTTTGTTGATGATACATCTGTGGCGGTCTCGGCGCCGAGTCTCGTTGAGCTTGTTGAGCGTAGCCAACTAATTGTGGCGAAATTTGTAGAATGGTGTGCGAGAAATGCTCTGGTTGTAAACATATCCAAAACTGAATCCATATTTTTTGAAATAGAGAATTCTGTAGTAGAACCACCCCTACTTCAATACAAAAATATTCAACTAAAATCAAGCGATTATGTAAAGTTTTTGGGCGTAATTATGGACCAAAATCTGAGATGGTGTGAACATGTAAACCATGTAAGTGGGAAGTTGGGCTCAGTCTATTACGCGATAAGACGTATCAGGGATTCACTCCCACTTGAATCACTATTAAATGTCTACTATAGCCTGGGTTACAGTCATATTGCATATAATATTCTGGTGTGGGAAAATTCTATCGAGTTCAATAGAATATTTGTAGCACAAAAACGTATCATTAGAATGATGTTCAGGCTTGGTGCTCGCGAGCACTGCAAACCTTTGTTTATCAACTATGGTATAAAGACTGTACCTTGTATATGTATATAAGTATAAATCTATTTTTTATGTCAGAGAGAACAAATCCCTCTTTGTAAAATTAACCAGTTTCCATGACTATAGTACAAGAAGTTCTGAAACGCTATCCATGTCCATACATAGAACCAGAAAATTTGAAACATCTCCATCGTATCAAGCCATGAAACTGTTCAATCATTTGCCAAATACTGTCAGAATGATGGATATAATTTAATTTAAAAAATCAATTAAACGTATGTTGCTTGATAAAGCGTATTATAGTGTGAAATAGTTCTTGGAAGACAGTAGGTATAATTAATTTTAATTAATCGTATTTTGATGACTTGTCCTATACATTGAATCTATGTCTAAGAGGATCAATAAATTATTATTATTATTATTATCTGATACGTTTGAAGATCTATTACAAGGTTGGGCTTTACGTATTTTCCTCAACCTTCATATTTTTTGTATAATTCAAATACGTTGGCGCCCACTTAATTGATTGTTAAATATATCACAGAGGAAAACTAGTTTTTGAATCCACCCCGTCTCTGGCTTAAGAGCTAACTGTGGTTAACTATCTGAGACAAGGTTAAAAGCCCGAACGTCGTCGATAATTTAATTTACAAAATAAAAAACAAGAGGGAAGAACTCTTGGCCTATCCTGAAGGATAGGTCAAGACAGACCCTCTAAGTTTGTGGCATTGCCTTTTCTGAACAATAATGTCTCTCAGAAGATATCTGGGTTCATCACTCGCAATTTGGAAGATGTGAAAATATCGTTTAGGAGCACAAACAGTTTAAGCAAACAGTAGTAAGACCTAAGGGGCTATCGGACCAGAAATGTGACATAACCTCACTTTTGGTGTATGTGCGTCACAGATGCTGGTTCAGGAAACTGTGAAAGCGCCATCTAGAGTGGAGAAGCTCTGTGAAAGCGACATCTAGAGTGGAGAAGCTGCATGAATTTTGGTGTTATAGGAAATCTTTATTTTAATAATAATAATACATTTATTGTCCAAATCACAACAATTTAAGTACAACTAATCATCGTTCTTTCAATTGGAATATAAGTGAAAAACAAAAGGCCCTTGTGTGTCAGAATTCTAGAATACCAGATTCTGTTCCGGCCGCAGATTAAAAAAAAGTGATTTTCGTAACAATCGGTAAACAAATTCTTAATTCTTAATACAATATGCCATATCATAATTTCACAATTAAATTTATTACAAGGAAGAAAGGATGTAGGATGGAAGGAAGCAAAAGGAAGTAAAAAGGAAGCAAAAAAGGCAAAAATAACACATTTTCATTATAGAATAAGTATAAAAACTAATCAGTGTTGGCTCTGATCAAGAAGTAAAGAGCGCTTCAGATTACATTTGAAGGACGAGGTGGACCGACCAAATTCGAAAATTCCCAGAGCATTTATACAGTGAGCAATGTTATATGAAAACGACCTCTTGAAAATCTCCTTTTTGTGTTTAGGTATAGTCAACAGGTCCCTCCTTCTCAGGTTCAGGTTGTGTACATCCGTACGAAATTTTATTCTGTTACAGAGGTAGGGTGGTGTTCGGTTTTTCAAAATCTTGTAATAAAAGCAACTCGCATGCAAAAGTGCCCTGTTCGACATGTTCAACCAACCCGCTTTCTGAACGAAGGGCGATATATGTTCTCTCCGTCTGACACCGTACAAAAGTCTAACACAGGAGTTCTGCACCTTCTGTATACGATAACGTTGTACTGAATCCAAGCAAGGAAAATAAACTGAGCTGCAAAAACTGAAATGTGACAGAACCAGTGACTCCAGAAGTATCCTCTTTGTTTTCATTGGGAGAAAGTGCCTGTGACTGTATATACCCTTCAGACCACCATATGCAGACCTAAGCTTCGACGTAACATAATCCCTGAAACGTAATTTTGAGTCCAAAATAAGACCCAAACTCCTGCCAGAGTCAGAATACGAAAGAGGACAACCATTCAACTTAACTGCAGTCGCATTCTTCACCCTCTCCAGCTGCCCATCACCGCCAAAAATAACAACCTTTGACTTTTCAGGGTTTAACAACAGGGAATGATCAGTCGCAACTCTATAGAAGGAATTTAATTCTCGATTTATTATTTCCTCCGCACAGTTCGAATTATCTTCCGGAAAAGAATAATAAATTTGCGTGTCATCGGCATAACAGTGATATTTACAGTGTCTAAGTGAATCAGGGAATCTAGATGTATAAAGTATATAGAGTAAGGGTCCAAGTATACTTCCCTGAGCCACCCCAGCCAGCAGACCCAACCAATTAGAAGACTGACCACCGCAAACCACTCTCTGCACACGATTCGTTAAAAATGACTCCATCAATCCACAAGCAGTAACTTCAAAACCCACATAGTGCAGGATCGACAAGAGAATTTTATGGTTCATCATATCGAATGCTTTACTGAAATCCAGTAGTACAAGTATTGTGACATCATTTCTATCATATGCAGTTAAAATATCATCAACAACATCAGCCAATGCAGATTCACAGCCGTACCCCTCCCTGAACCCTGACTGTTTTGATGGTAAAATATTATATAATTTCAAATGCTTTTTAATTTGTGTTGCCATTATACGTTCCAGTATCTTGGAAAGAGTAGGTAATACATTAATTGAACGTAAATGATTGAAGTCAGTAGGATTAGATATTTTAGGAAGAGGATTGACCAAAGCTTGTTTCCAAAGGGTAGGGAAGTAAGAACTACGCAAGCATTCATTGATAATATGGGTGATATGGGGAATAATATGGGGACAACACAGCTGAATTAGAGTGATATTTATCTGATCCACGCCGAAAGCTTTCGTTTTTATATTCAGAACGGTCGCAATTATCTCATTTTCATCAATAAGTTTAAATTGAAAACTATTATTATCTATTTGTGGCAGAGTATGATCATTATTAAAGTTCAAAATATCTTGTTTTGGTGGATCACAATTGGCGGAGGCGCTTACGAAATGTTCATTCATTTTATTAACATTGTTGAGAACAGAAGGTATGACATGTTGTTTTCTCTTAATTATATCTAGCCTCCTCAACTCTGACCATTTTTCCGCAGTATTACAGTTCTTGAATCTTTGCGCCAAGTAAACCTTTTTTTCCATTCGAATTGCAGATGTGGTATAGTTACGTAATTGCTTATAATAGTCGTATGAACCAGAACTTCTTGTCTTCTTGAAAGTTTTTAGTGCCCTATTACGCAGTTTTTGTAAAAGTCTGATATTTTCAGTAATCCATGGGGTGTACGAACGGTTTTTACTTTTCTTTAACTTTTTGATTGGGGCATGCTTGTCAAAAATATTCAATATACAAGAATTCAAATAGTTCACTTTATCATCTATATTCGGCATATAAAAATAGCATGCAATGAAAGTTGTTCCAGATCTGCCTGAAATTCATCGAAGTTGATTCCTTTCAAGTCTCTATAAGAAATAATCTCAGGTTCAGACACTGACCGATGTGAAAAAAGTTTGAAAGAAGTTGTGAAATGATCTGAAACACCACCATCCAACACACGCACATCATCAATATCCCCTATGTTTGTGAATATTAGATCTAAAAGAGATACAGAGCTCGCAGAGACGCGGGTGGGTTCCCTTATTATCTGTTCCATTTCATAGGTGAGAAAGATGTCTTCCAACTGCGCTGATGAACTTGCACTACCCTCCAACATATTGATGTTGAAGTCACCCATACATACTATATGGTCGTACTGTGTGTAAATATTCGACACACAATCCTCCATATGAGAAAAGAATTGCTGTAGGCTAGAATTAGGAGGCCTATAAACTATACCAATAACGTATGTTATATTTTCAACAATAATTTTGAGCCACATATGCTCTATGTAATCATGCGATTCAGTGAACAAAACCTGACCCCCAATATCATCCCTAAAGTAAAGACCCACTCCACCACCACGTCGATCCAATCGATTCTGACCAAAGAATGTATAACCCCCAATACTTACAGTTTCGGCATCAATGTTATTGTTTAGCCAAGTCTCAGAAACCCCCACAACATCAAAACACTGCTCTAATACATGATCCCGAAATGTGCCAAAATTCGCCAACAAGGATCTCACGTTCAGGTGAGCAATATGCAAATTCATGCCTAGGTAAAAAAAAATAGTTAGGATAGGAAAAATATGGAAAAAATAATGAGAATAATGAAAAAAGAGAGAATCTACGATTAATGACAAATAGAATAGAATAATCCACTTGAAATACAAAAGAATCCAAGGAGCTTGAATACCCTCCAAGTCCTGCAATAATTCAAACAAAGATATTCATTTGATTTTCAGATACAATTCAGCATATTAAAAATACATATATTACAATGCATTTATTACAACAATAACAACAACCCGCAGGACACCAACAAAAATAATATCCATGAAAAATAATATCCATGAAATACGAACATACATACAGTTTAGGAACCCGCAATAAAGGCACCTTCGTTCTCAATACGGTGCACTCTTCCATTAATTCTACCATAGACGTTACCATTGAGACACCAAGCATTTTTTCCGCCCAATTCCTTTATGGCCATCTTGAACAACTTCAGTCGGTTTTGAGTTAAGTCCTCCTTAATATTAATACCTGTATTTTTCAAGAATTTCCGTTGTTTGAGGACAGAAATTCGCTTGTTTATATTTCGAAACTGAACCAAAACAGCTGGTGGCCTGTCATCTGTATCATTTCTGGAGACGACCCGATGACATGTTTCGATATCAAGATTGTTTACCTCGACTTGCATTTTTTCCTTGAATAATTGTTGGATGACAGGAAGAAGATCTTCATTTTTTTCCCGTTTCAAGCCAAAAACTCGAATATTGCGATTCCTTGAGAACTGTTCCTGGGTATCGAGACATTTTCTCAGATTGTCATTCTCACACTTCAACGATTCCATCTCGGTTTGTAATGATAGAATATTTTCCTCCATCATCTTGAATCGGTCATTGAATCCCAATTCAATCTTCTTCAGAAGAGATTCAATTAACCTATCCTGGAAATCCTGGCTGAGTATAGTGGTTGTAATCTGTTCAGAAACATTTCTGCGGATCTCTTCAATATCACCACGAAGTAACACCATTTTTCCACCGGGTGAATCAACAGTATGATAATTCAGAATTAGAAAATACTGCACTGAACTATTTTTTCTCTGTTTAATATTATATTATAAACTTAGGAACTAAGTGGACTACGAGGATAAACACGTCCTACTCGGCTGGCATATGTATCTCAGTTTTGATATCTAGAGTTGAGAAGCATGGATTTTTGGTAGAACCCGTTGATTGCGAGGTATAAAAAGACTTGATTGGGATTCGAACCTGCATCCTATGCATTTATAGTCCGGTGTTGTAATCGATTAGACTATGGATCAGGCCGATCGGTTTGAGGAAAGTGATCTCCAATTCATACACGATTATCAGGTATAAAATTCTCAACTTACTCGAATTCCCTCGGGCCTAAGAGAATGGTTTATTTTATTGGACGATTTTATTGATAAGTTGGAAGGAAATGGCATTTGTGCCTGAACCAGCTTTTTGCCTGTATCTCACATAAACTTATCAGGCAGATGCATTCATTAGTGTGCTTTATCTTATTGGCCTAAGATAAATATTAGGGATGTATTCGAGGGCACAATGATTTTTAAGCGTAATTAACGAAATAAATGTATCAATGGAAGTAGGGTTTATTTTATTCAAGAAATTTATCGATAAGTGGAAAGGAAAGGATATTCGTGTCTGAACACGCTTTTTTGTCTGCATCTCACATAAACTCATCAGGCAGGTGCGGTCATTATTGTAGTTTATTCTATTTATTCCCGTGAGAAAAAAAAAACTGGTCATTTGAGAACATCGAAGAAAAACTCTTGTATAAAATTTCAAGTCTCAACTCGAATTAACGCCCTTAGACCCAAGATAAAGAAGAAGGGTTTATTTTATTGGAGGATTTCATCGATAAGTTGGAAGGAAAGGGTATTTGGGTCGGAACACTCTTTTTGTCATTGGTGCGTTCATTATTAGGCTTTATCCTATTGGGTTCCGCGACAAAAAAAAAAAAACTTGCCAGTTGAGACCATCGAAGAAAAAGTATAAATATTTCAATAAAGAGTATTTTCAACCAAATCACGTTTTGGTTTTATACAAGACTCTCCAAGCCTTACAACAGTCGCAAAAGTATCAAACGAAATAATTTTGTTACACATCATCAAACTATACATCTGAGAAACAGTAAGTTTTTGCACATCTTTTGTATTATGAATGTTTTTTAATTTTTCCCTATTTCGACTTGTTTCAGTAATGAATTTTCTTGCAAAAATTAATGCTGCATCTCTAATTGCTGATAGAAAACCCACCAAGAAGCACGGAGAGCTGGAGAAAGATAATGCATACAAGATTCTGGTGTGCAGATTAGTCAAATCAAACTTTGGTGAATGTGTGCTTGTAGAATGCGAGGATTTCATAACTTTTCTACCAAAAAGGCTTACGGAAGTTTACAGGCAGCATACAGAAGAGTTATCTACAGGAAAATATTCTCTAGTATATCGAGGTGAAAAGAACACTGGGAAAAGCCAGCCAGCTGCATTGTTTGAAATAATTATACATTAGCTGCTTGTTTTATGTTTAATGTTTTTCATTCATTTATTGGATCAGAAAAATAAATAAAAAATCAATTTCAAGAACATGTGGTTTTATTGGTTTAAAGAAAAATGATTATAATCTACATCATTCAATACCTTATTTTTATTGAAGTACATATATTCTAATATTACATAACTTTCAACAGACGTATTAATTCTACAAAAAGCATTTATAAAATCTTCAACAGAATTTTGGTTATAATTTAGGAAATTATAGCCAAAGCTAAGTCAAACAAACCACATCAGCTTTTATTTCCGATAAACAGGCATTCAACTGATCAATTTTCCTCGTTGCGCTCTGTATGTTTAAATTCATCAAGGTGAAAGTTTTGCTTTGGTTGCCTGTTTTTGCCGTGCCGAGAAAAAATTTGTATCTTCTCACCACAACACCCCTGGGCCAAATCTCGTGCTTTGCTATTTCGTTCAACATATTCAAATCAAAACCGACCTTAAAAGATTTATTTCTACTATTATTATTTTCATGTTTTCTTATCTCTTCCACAATAAAGTTTCCATTATTAAATTGATTTTCCAGAAATTTACGAATATTTTCTTCAGTCGTGCTCTTATTCACATTGCCAACATACAACCATGCCAGCCGATCAGCCCCTTTGAACCCGTCTCCATCATCTCTACTGCCTGTTATTTCTTGTCTATCCTTGGGTTTCATATTGCTCGTTCGATTGCCTTGCCTTTCGTTCTTTTGATGCGTGGCACCATCTGTACCAACTGTCTTTACTCTTTCGTCGATCTGATCGTTATTTAGCGCTGCCGTAAAATCCTGCATGACCCCTGGACCGCATATGTTATCAGATATCATTATCGGTTTCTTCTTATCGTCCACCTTCTTAATATAGATTTCTCCTCATTTACATGCACATTTGATATGACATTCATGAGTGGCGCCTCTTTTGATTGTGATTTCGTTTGTGACTTTGATTGTTTTGGATGTGCAATCTTGTGTTCTGAGTGTTTTTCAAACTTCTCCAGAACTCCAATATGCTTTTTCAGAAGATCTACTTTATCATGGAGTTCCAAAATTAATATATCCTTCTGTTCAATGATCATATTCAGGTATTTCAAGGTGTTGTTTCTTCCTTCTTCTGCCAATGAAAAACTCCCATTATAATTTAAATTCATATCAATTTCTTTTGTTTCCATCCCTTCATCATCATTAATTTCTTGTGTCATCGATTTTTTACACGAAGATTCATTCAAGTTTGACAATCTAGCCCTTAGTTTTTTTATTTCTTCATCTTTGTTATCACATTCACAATGTTTTCTGTTTTGATCTCCACAGCAAAACACACCCTCTGAACTTACGTATGTGCCATTTATTTTGAGTACACAACTTGGGTGATATTTTGAGGAGCATTTTACACATATAACTAGGAGCATAGAATGAATGGAGGGAAGGCTTCATACGCTCGACAGATCATTTTGAACTTCCAATTTCGGCGCAGGTTAGAGTTTCGTGTGACGCCCGATAGATAACGCTGTGATCGCAAATAGGGCTATATGTCACATATGTCTTGTTCTGTGGCGCTACAGTTGCAAAGAATATTATGTGGTTGTCATTTTTATTGATACATTTTTACGACCAACACCAAAGTGATTGAATAATAAAACTTGTTGTTGTTGTTTGAAAGGACTGAAGGAGGTCGAAACAAATTGTATTGAATTCGAATATTGTTTGAAGTAAGTTACTGAAATATACGAATTGAATCGAATGGTTCCATCAGGTAATCGTCGATGGCTTCAATCTCTCCTTTCCAGAAAAATCAATAAAAGTATGGAAAACAAAACCAAAACGTGGCTGGTTCTCACAGGAACTCCGAATGATGAGGGAGCACCTCATTCTTTTGACGGCGATGTGTGGACGGTACGGAACAGGCGAGCTGATCTCTTTGAGAAACCAGTATCGAGCCCGATATAGGAAAAGTGTTAGGAAGGCGAAAACCAACTATTTTGATAACATCATTAATAAGTCGGGAAATAAATCTAGAACCGCTTGGCGTTTGATCCACGACCATCTCGGGGGAAAATATGAACATAATTCGCCAAATATCAGCCCAGTTAGATTCAACGAACATTTCTCATCATATGCTGAAATAGTCTCAGCAAATTTGCCTGAGTCGAATTTACCTATCCACGAAACCTTCAAAAAGCCGATTCCACCCAACACCTGGTTCTCTTTTAAGGAAATTGGTCATAATACAATAAGAGATATTGTTGCGCATATGAAAAATAGCAGCTCAACCGACTTTTATGGGCTCTCAGTCGTAGTCGTTAAGAAAAACATAAATACTTTAATTTCACCACTAACAAAGCTCGTAAATCGATGCCTTACTTCTGGTAGATTCCCGAGCTGTCTGAAGATCTCTAAGGTTATACCCATCCATAAAAAAGGCGATAAAGATGACCCGAACAACTACCGCCCAATTTCGTTGGTGCCGATATTTTCCAAGATCCTCGAGAGGGTCATATCGAACCAGATCATAGATTTTTTGGAGGGTAATAATCTACTAGCTGAAAACCAGTTTGGTTTCAGAAGAGGTAGAAGCACCACGGATGCTATACTCCAGCTGACCAGGAGCGCTTTAGACTGTTACGAAGAGAAAAAATTCTATCAGGCATCATTTATAGACCTAACGAAGGCCTTCGACTGCGTGCCTAGCGATAAGCTATTGTACAAATTAAAAATGTACGGATTCGATGGGATAGCCTTGGAATTGATACGCTCTTTTCTGAGTGAAAGATTTCAGGTGGTCAGCATGGACGGCGTTCTGTCAAGTATGATGCCCACCAAGACAGGTGTGGTTCAGGGTTCGACATTGGGGCCTATTCTTTTTATTGTCGATATCAATGACTTCCCCGACTACATGGCCGACACACAATCTGTCATGTTCGTTGATGACACCACCCTGACTGCTAGGTCTTCCGATTTGCACTCCCTTATGGACCTGTCGGGGAAGGCACGATCGAGAGCTACCGATTGGTTCGTGTCAAACGGCCTCTGCGTGAATGAGGAGAAGACTCAAGAGCTCACTTTCGGCCTGAGAAGTATGGATGGTCTGCCTAATACTAACGAGTCTGTCAGATTCCTGGGTGTCTATCTGGATGCTTCCCTTACATGGACTGATCACGTTGATCGCCTTTCCTCGAGGCTGAGTAGCAACATATTTGCCCTGAGAGTTCTCTCATGTTCGCTGTCTGTGGAAGTGTTGAGGTCTGCGTATTTCGCCTTGGTTGAGACCCACCTCAAATACGGAGTCCTTGTATGGGGTAACTGCGCCCATGCCGGGGATATATTCGGACTTCAGAGACGTGCGGTCAGAATTTTGGGCGGGCTGGGATACCGCGATTGTTGTAAGAACATGTTTAAAGATCTGCGATTGCTCACCTTTCCGTCACTTTTCATTCTGGAAAGCCTGGTCTTCATCCACGGGCATGTCAAGGACTACTCAGTCCAGTCAGATATTCACGACCATGACACCAGAAAAAAATCAAACATCAGGAAAGACTACGTTAGACTGAGCCGATCCCAGCGTGGCCCGGACTTCTACGCTGCTTCATTATATAACAAACTTCCTGGTGGGGTGAAGAATCTTCCGATTAAGAAGTTTCGGGACAGAGTCCGTGATTTTTTGCTGTCAAGGACTCTGTACTCGGTTGATGAGTTCACTCACATGAGAATCTGTGATGCTGATTTCGGATGAATTTTTACGTATTTTTAAATCACATACATAGTTATTATTCTTTTATATTTTTTACCTTTTCTTACTCAGAATGTTGTTTTATACCTGTTTGCATTTACTTGTGTATTTTTGAATATTACTGACCTGTGAAAGCAATATGTAACTTGCAATTCATCAATAAATGTCTTCGATAAAAAAAATTTCTGCGGCTTTAACTATCTAATTTACCTGATGGTTTTGTTCATTTTAACGTGTGTTGCTAAGGATAATATTTTTAATTGATATAGTGTGATTTATTATGCTATGTACTATATAATTATTGAATGAAAAAACAAGGTAAACAGTTTGAATTTTTATTGACAAGTATCAAAACATATTGAACAATTTTATTATTACCTATTTTAGCCAAAAAGGCCTCGGTGGGATCATGACGCATTCAAAATTTCTGAAGAAAGAATAATCACGCCTTCTGATTGACTTGAAATGACGTCCGGTTGTTCCATATGAAGAAATCGAAACAAATTCTTACTATAATTCGACAATTCCATCTCCGTTTTTTCAGCTTCTAGAAGAAGACCTGTACGTTACTTGAATAAAAGAATTTTTTTAAGTCTCACCCTTCAAAATAACACCAAATATTAATCATAACAATATTGTTGACATATCACCGCATTCTAATCAACTATTTATGCGCAATTATATGGAAAGTCTATGGTCGGAAATAAATTCGTCAAAACGAATTTCATTTTAAATATGTATCGTTATAGCCATGCTGGAGCCACGAACGACGTTGGCGCCATCTCGTTACCTTGCGGCGAACTGACAAGTGCGGACGTTTTTGGCAGTTCATTTTTGTAGCGGAGCCTTCCCTCCATTCATTCTATGCTCCTAGCATATAATATATGTTTTCACGTCTTTATAATAATAATAATAATAATAATTTATTAATCCTTTTAGACAACAGTATAAGTGTATAGGACAAGTCATATAATATTTCAAATCTCCTCTACATCGAGAAAGGAACAATCGGAGTGGAATTCATTCACAGAGTAATAACATTTTGTTAACAAAACAGTTTTGATGTTTCTCTTAAATTTTATTATATCTAAAGATTTTATAGAAGACGGTAGGAAATTGTACATTTTTATGGCTTGAAACATCGGGGAACGTTCGAACTTACTTGTCCTATGCCTGGGCACAAGTAGTATTTCTGAGTTCCTAGTAAAATGATTATGGCCATCTGACAATTTTGTCCAATATGATACATTTTTCTTTGCATATAGCAGACATTCTAAAATATACATGCATGGCAACGATAGTATTTTATTCTTGATGAAAGTAGGTCGACAAGATGTTCGAAAATTGAGGCCAAATATCAGGCGAATGATGCGCTTTTGAGCGATAAAAGCTCTGGAAAAATCAACACTGCTACCCCAGAGTACTATATTGTATAAAAGCTGGCTATGAACGAGGCTATAATAAATTTGGATAAGTGAAGAGAGGGGCAGGATATTCCTCACCCGACTTATGGCAAAAAACGAAGAATTGACTTTTTTGCAGACAACATCAATATGCGCCGACCAACTTAGGCTTCTGTCAACAAATACACCTAGAAATTTTGTGCAATCAGCGGGTGTTATAATACTGTCCAAATAGCCAATTCGCAAGGTATTCATCACATCGGTCTTTAAGCCGAAATAAACGCACACAGTCTTGTCAACGTTAACTATTAGTACATTTGAGCGACACCATTTAACAAACTCAGCAACAATATCCTCACAAACTTTCTGGAGCTCCACAAGGCTCCGCGCAGAAACTACCACCGAGGTGTCATCAGCAAAAAGTATCAATATGAAACTGGCCAAATGAATAGGCAGATCATTTATGAATAATAAGAATAAAAGGGGTCCCAGCACGGATCCCTGCGGAACTCCGAGACCCACATGAAAACGCTCCGAAAATGAATCCCCGACTTTAACACGCATAGTTCTGCCGCAGAGATAGCTACGCAACCAATCCAGAAATATGCCCCTGAACCCCAAATTATAACACTTATCCAGAATAAACTGAAAAGATAGTGTGTCAAATGCGCAGGAAAGGTCGAAAAATAAACCAGCCACTTGTAGGTTGTTATCAAGACATTTATAAACAGATTCAATAAAATTGAGCGCAGCTGATTGAGTTGAGCGACCACTTCTGAAACCGTGCTGGGCAGGGTTGAGAACCTTGTATTTGTCAAGGTATTTTGCCATTCTATCGAAAACAATTCTCTCAAAGATCTTAGACAGGACACTCAAAATAGATATCGGACGAAAGTTCGTAATTTCATCTAGTTTACCGCTTTTGTGCACTGGTATAACGATTGATTCCTTTAGAATATCTGGAAATTTACCTGATGTTACCGAATAATTTATGAGGTGAGCAAAGGGCTCGCCAATTATGTCTGCAGTTGCTTTTAATACTTGGGTCGAAATGGAATCCGATCCAGCGCATTTTTTATTTTTTAGGTTTTTTATTGTGTCCACGATTTCAAATTTAGATACAGGATAAAAGAAGAAATTATCGAGGACTAATGGTGATGTGGTGCAGGAGATCGATAAATTGTTACCATAGCAAGATATCAACTTCGAATTCGCCACTGACGTGAAATGTTGGGCAAACATGTTTGCCACTTGCGTAGAATCTTCATATACAACACCATCTGTACAAACCACAATAGGTTCCTGGTGCTTATTTTTCCTACCGGTAGATGTATTTACAATATTCCAGAGCGTTCTACTCTTATTCGTAGAATCTTCAATAGCTGAGCTGTAAAATTTTAGTTTGGATTCCTTTATTAGTCGTTCATGTTCGTACTTTGCCTTTCTATAAATTTCATAAGTGCGGGGTGAACGGGTATTGGAGAATAGCCAATATACATTACTCAGATACAGTTTGCTTTGTATAATTTCGGATGTTAACCATTTTTTCCGGGTAGTATTTGAGTGAACTCTTTTCATGGGACAACAAAGTTCAAGGTAGTATAAAATTATATTATTGAAGCCCTCAAAACACAGATCAACATCCGATTCCGAATACAGAACGTCAAAACTACAGTTAGCCATACATGTCACCAAATTATTTAGGTTATTTTGACTCAAATCTCTAATTGAATGTACCTTCGATGGAAAATATGCAGGCTCTGCATTCATTTCCAGGAGCAATGCTTTATGATCACCTATGTGAGATTCAAAAACTGAGACGCTATAATCTTGAAGGTCAGAACTAGTAATTATATAATCCAGCTTAGAAATAGAAGTGTGACCATTAATATTAGTAAAAATTCTGGTGGCAAAGTGAGAAGTCACCTTTAGACTGAAGCAGTCAAACAATTCGTTCAAAAGCTTTAATTCTTTACCGGAAGCCCCTAAAAAATCTATATTCAGATCCCCGCATAAAAATAACAAATCGACACTGTCCGAACAACATTGTAATGCACAAAAGATTCTTTCGAAAAATAGTTCTATGTTTCCCGAGCAAGGTCTATAAACACTTAAAACGCCTAAGCGCTTATTTCCGGCTGATATTTTAATGCCACATATTTCCACATGCATTTCTTCAGAAAATTTAGAGACACTCAATTTCTTCACCTGGAGACCACTTTTAGTATAAACCATAGATCCGCCATGTTCCCTAGAAGAGCGGCAGAAATAGTCGGCCTGAGTATAACCAGACAACATCATTGTCGTAACATTTTCAAACTTGCACCAATGTTCGGAAACACTTACTACATCGGGTTTTTTCTCATCTAAGAGCAATTCCAGAGAGTGTAGTTTATTAGAGATGGATTGTACGTTCAGTTGCATCAATTTCAGTACGTTGTTTCGAGAGCAGCAAACTCGAGAATCGTCTAGATCTCTCGTGGCCGCGGTTTGCTTCGTGGATGGAAAAAACCATGCACGTTCACTTTGTTAGGCCAGTTTGAACCATCAAGGGCTTTATCATAGTCTGTACTCGGAATTAAAACCTTGAAAGAGGAATAATGGTCCGGGTAACGGGAAGATAACTTCTCACATTTGACGTTTGAGAAATTTTGCCTGAGAAAGTTTTCCAAATTTTCGACAGTTGTATCGGGTTTTAGATTAGATACATGGAACGCTTTGAACTTATCCAATCCCTCCACAGTGGAGGTACCGGAGGCATTTAGACATTCCGTACTCACGTACGGCACCAAGCGCGAATAGCGCTCTGCTATTCACCTGACCAATCTCACTTCGAATGCGAAACGGCGTATAATAATAATACCTAAACGTAATTCAATTGAAGTTCGGTATTTATTTATCATTTTATTCATCTGATTGAAAGTGAATTATTCCAAGTGATGAATGAATCTTTACTGGTAATATAGGTAATTTATATTCTGCAGCATCCAAATAGAATACTTTTGAGATGAAGAGTTATAAAGGAAGAACTTTTCAATTTTGAAGCAATGAAATGGAAACATGTGATTTGAATGGAGTACAATCATTTCGTAATTTTCTAAACATGAAAATTCGATGAATTCAATCACTTTCCAACTTTCCATAAAAATCCGAGATACAATCATTGAGTTCAAATATATTTAAACTCAATGGTAGTAGATATAGTGGGTTGGGTAACAGTTCAGACTAAAAACATTTCTACCTACCTAATTGAAAAATTAAATGGAGATGAGAATAGGTTATCAAAATCTGTAAAGTAATTGAAAATTTAATCAACTGATATATCTATATATATATATCCCGACTAACCGGGAGCAATCATGCCGCACGGTCGAGGTATGTGTTGCTCTCAATGCAATGCAAAAATTGATAGATACGACGATTCGGTTGATTGTAAAGTTTGTGAAAACAATTTTCATATCAAGTGTGTCAAATTATCGATAGACAATTTCAACGAGATCCGTGCGAATACTTCGAGGAAGTGGATTTGTGACATTTGTGAACAATCAAGTGCCAATTCGAAGAATGTTGAACTGAAAATTTCATCAAATAAAGATATCACCACTAAAGAAGATCTTATCTCCCTAAAAAGAGAAATCGTAAGTGAAATCACTACAGTATTCCAGGATGAAATTAAAAATTTAAGAAAACTCATAGAATCCCAGACGCATCAAATACTTCATCTCAATGAAGAAATATGTTACCTAAAAAATAAAAACATTGATATCAATTCAGATCGTGGGAGAACATCCGAAACTCCATCTTATCAGATATCCAGAGCGACAGCAGATGATGGGAATCACTCCGAAAATCCATCTTATCGGAATCCCGCCGGTGAATCATCGAGGTCGGCGATAAATCTGAAACAGATACCGATTGAAACGCTCAGCATCCCTGCAACGGAAAAACCACCGGTTATGCAATCGCTTAAAACTAATCGGCCGGTTCATAACGAACAAAAAACCAAGACGAATGCTCAGAGGCCTACCACCGATACTGTGCCAAATGAATTCCAATGGAATACTGTAATTAAGAAAAAACATAGGAAACAAAATTCCCTCCTGATATGTACAGGATCTAAACAAGTGACACCTGAGTCTAAAATCAAAGGAGCACAAAGGAAGAAATGGTTGTACGTCGGAAAAATATATGGACATGACGTAACCGAAAAAGACATAATGGATTTTCTCCAGGATTCCACAGGTAACAGTGGATTTGAAGTGAAAAAACTTCCCACGAAAGGCAGCAATTCGGCATTCAGCGTTGGAGTACCTTCGGAAAGTTTGTTCGCTGAATTAGTGAAACCAGAATCATGGCCAAATGGGGTAGTTCTGAGGGATTTCAACTTCAGAAATTTTTTTCGGAAGGACACAGCTCTGGCCAACACAATAAAGTAAACAAAGGAACAAGATTGTGCTTACTACACCAAAACATCCAATCAATAACGACATCATTTTTAAAGCTGCAGAACGTTTTATCCAGCCACCACATAAATATACTATGTTTAACAGAACATTGGAGGTCACAAGAGGAATTGCCAGTATACACACCGCCCGATTACATCCTAGCTTCCTCATACTGCAGGGAAAGAGGCCGACACGGCGGATGTGCCATTTTCCTCGAAAGGGGTTTGCAATTCAGCGATAGAAAGGACTTTAAAAACTTCAATAGCAAAGGTTCTTTCGAATGTTGTGCAAGTCATATTGTAATTAGTTCCGAGAAATATCTGATAATTTGTGTGTACCGTCCTAATACTGCCCCTTTGAGTAATATTGAAGTTTTCTTTGAGAAGTTAGTATTGATTCTTGAAAAATGTTATAATGAGAGGGTAAAATTCATTATCGCAGGCGACTTTAATATTGATTTATTATCCGCCTCAAAGGATTCGAAAACTTTTCTTTCCATTTTGAGAGTATATAATTTGAATGTATCTTTTAAGGATCCTACTAGAAGAACACAAAACTCTATGTCGTGTTTGGATAATATTATTTCAAATGTTGAGGGAGATGCTCTTATCATTGAGGAACATTTATCCGACCATTCAGGTCAAAAATTCACTTCTTTCTCTGAATTACAGTGCAGTAAACCTGCAATATATAAGAATATAAGATCATATAGCTTTAACAACCATCAGATTTTTGAGAAACTTCTATTGGAAACAGATTGGTCTGAAGTATATAATCTATCGGATGAAAGTGTTGATGAATTGTGGAACTTATTTTCGGGGAGGTTCAGCGGCATTTTTAAGACGGCATTTCAGCTAAGGTCGGTGAACTTTTCGAAAAGAAGAGTGAACGAACTATCTTCAGAAACTCGATCTTTGAAGGAACAACTAGATATACTGTTTCTTATATCTAAATATAAACCTGAGTGTATTGAAAAATATAAAAGGGTGAAATGCCTTTATAATTCTGCAGTAATATCTGATAGAAAGTTATTAAATTCGACTCGTATAAAGAATTCCGAAAACATGACCAGAACAGCCTGGAATGTTGTCAAAGAAATAACCAACAAAGGGAGTTCATCAGTGAATACAACATTTATCGACATAGATTCAAGTGGATCTCGATTGGCTGACAAATTCAATAGTTTTTTTATTAATGTGTCAAATGCCTCACCTAGTAACTTCAACACCTGTCAAACCATCAATGCTCACGTTAAACCCCGAATAACAAATTCATTTTGCCTATTTGAAATCCTAGAGCCGGAGATTTTATCTACTGTTAAATCTATGAATAACAAAAAGTCTTATGGACATGACGAAGTCCCAATGACAGTGATAAAGCAACACATTACACTTATAATCAAACCTCTATGCCACATAATGAACTGCTCGTTCAGATCTGGGATCTTCCCAGATGTGCTAAAAAAATCGATTGTTAGACCATGTCACAAGAAAGGGGATAAGCGCGACTTATCCAATTATAGGCCAATAAGTCTCATAACATCATTCGCTAAGATCTTTGAAAGGATTTTAGTAAATCGATTACTAAGTTTTTGCAAAAAATTCAAGGTTTTGTCGGAAAGGCAACATGGCTTTACTCAAGGCAAAGGTACAGAGACTGCAATTTTTGAGTTTCTTCAGGATATTATACTCTCCCTTGAAAGGGGTGAAGTACCAGCAGGACTCTTTATAGACCTCTCGAAGGCCTTTGATCGCGTCAACCACGAGATCTTGCTCCGGAAACTCGAACAACACGGAATAAGAGGTATACCACTCAAACTTTTTGATAGTTACCTCAGAGATAGAAAGCAGGAGGTAGTTTTGAATGGCGATAGTGGTGTCGAGAGATCTTCTGAGGAAACCATTATCATGGGCGTACCACAGGGTACCTTGTTAGGGCCAATGTTATTTTTGGTATATGTCGATGACCTCCCCGATATTTTCCAATCAGCGGGATTGTTTAAAATGTCACAGATGGAAGAGTTGCTCAAACTATACACCCACGTAAACATCAACATCGATCCAAACATAGAGGACATCATAGCTCAATCAATAATAGAAACACATCTTTATGCGGATGATACTAATATTATAGTGAGATCTAAAGATATTGATGGTACAGTGATCAATTTGATACGATCAATGCTAATGGTTGATGCCTGGTGTGCTGAAAACGGTCTAGTTCTCAATAATGACAAAACAAGCATATTATTTTTCTCTAATAGTCGGTCAAACTTGATACCTCCAAAAGGCATCACATTCAGCTCTGGTACGGTCCAGACAAATTCAGAGACAAAACTACTTGGAATACATATTGATAGCCACATGAATTGGTCAACACATTGCGAATTACTCTCGAACAAACTACATTCTACCATATACATGTTAAGAGCTTTAAAGAACCAAGTAGACGATAAAACCTTAATGCTTGTTTATTTCGCAAACTTTCAGTCTGTTATGTCGTACGGAATAATTTTTTGGGGAGGAAGTACATCGGCGGAACAGGTGTTTGTTTCTCAGAAACTTGCGTTGAGAACAATATTGGGTATGAAATACAGAGAGTCATGTCGATGTGTTTTCAAAGGGAATAACATTCTTACAATGATCGGCTTGTATATATATAGAACTTTGATATTTTTCCACAAGAATAAACAATATTTTCAGCACCTTAGGAATACCAACGCTACACGTAGAATGCATGATTACTTTTTTCCCATTCACAGATACTCTGCTACCGAAGAAGGTACTTTCTATATGAGCCTAAAGCTGTTCAGCTGCTTACCTAGATCTGTCAGAGGTTTGAATGAGTTAAAGGTTTTCAAAAAGTCTATTTTTTCTATAATTGTTGAATGTGAACCATACACAGTATCTGAATTCAGAAGTTACTGTGATAGGTTGGTATACTGAATATCCTTTTCTTTTGATAGTGATTTCTTATTGGGTTTCATTTATTGTAAATTTGACTTGTTTCCTCTTCTTTGTATATTAGTGTATGTAAATGATTTGGGAAATAAAATTAATATTCTATTCTATTCTATTCTATTCTATTCTATCACGCGCGAGCGGAGCGAGGGCATTAATACCTACCTATAGTTCGATTTATTTTTATTATTTTTTCATTGAACCTCTATATTATATGTGTAGGAAATCGTTGATACCGAAAGAAGTTATAAGCGATTTGTCTAGGGCTTGTTGATAGAAACACAACATAGCGCTATTCGCGTTTGGTGCCGTACGTGAGTACGGAATGTCTAAATGCGTACCGGAGTAGCTACCAACAACCAATGTTTTCCGTGGTTTACGGTGAGTAGAGCGTTTTGCAACGTTCCGTTCTTGATCGTGATTCTGTGCCAGAGAAACACCATCAATACCCTTAGTGGACACGTCTGTAGAAGGTACAACTGTATCCACGACAGCAGTTTTGCCAATTACTTTCCCGGTGGATTGCTTCCGTACTCTGTACTTTGTAGTGGTAGGAGCGGAAGTTGAAGCACTTGCGGGTAAATGATGAAGATCAGCAGTTGCGGCGCATCCCGAAGAATCAGTGGTAGCGCTGGAAATTCTTTCCTCAGCGTGACTCACCTGCGTTGTATATGTTGACAGTTTTTGTTCGCTCAGTATGTTCATTTCCTGGTTTTTAACTTTAATTTCGTTTTCTAATGTAGCAATCTTGAACTTAAGGAGAGAATTATTCTCGATCAGGATGTTATTCTTAGATTCAAGTTCAGAAATTATCCTCAGAAGGAGATCATTATTGGATGATTCACTAGAGATGATTTTCGTTGGTTCAATCATCGGAGACAAAGCACCAGTTTTTTCAATCACAATAGCGTTGGATAGGTCTAACTCGCAACATTTTTTCACTTTCACGCCACAACCGGGGTGGAAGGGTTTATTACAGGCACTGCATTTACAGTAGTTTTTTACTATAGATCTCTTACAATACCCGCACTGGGGAATATTTATTCGCAGAGGAACACTTGGATCGACCTCTTTACTCGTTGACATATTTCGAGCACTTTTTACACATTACTTCGCCAACAACAATTGTTTTCGGCGCCATCTTTGACTAGGACCTGCAGGAACTAGGATATGCAGAAACGTAACGTCACTCGTGGCGTCTCGAAATGTCGAAAAAATCCAACCTCGAAACGGTAATCTGTGCGTCGCGTCAAACTTTGAATGCCGTTGTCAAGAACCCTAACCTAATTCTAACGTCGAAAGTCATCGAAATAACAAAAAATCTCTGGTTTTATCGATATTTTCTGGTCGAGTCGGAAATTTTTACCATTTTCGCGAAATGTCGAAACTTTTCGAATTTATTTCGGACACCCGGAGGAACGTGTCGGAAAACGCTTCGCGTACTAAGGTGAACGGGGATATGGGGATTTGTTTAAAAAAATCTCCGAACGTCCAAGTGCCTCCGGAAAAAAGCCTTATTTCCGAAAAATTCGCTGTTTCGGGGCGAATTTTGCCGTTTTTCGCGAATTTTCTTAAAATACTTCCCGGGGTCCTAGAGAAAATCCGAAAACACCCACGCGTGCTCCCGTTCTTCAACTTTACGACGCCCCCCCTGCCCTCGCCCGTAGGCCGTCGCACGCGACGGCCCTCGCGCCTTCGGCGCTCGCCTTTCGACAAAAAAACCTCTTAAATTCTATGCCTTAGCAACACTCGTTTCTCATAGATAAAACATTCAGATCGGCAAAACCAAGTTGGTTTTTCAGCGAGAAAATTTTTGACGTTTCTCAAATTCATAAGATAGCTTCGGGAATGAATACCATAGAGAAAACAAACAACGTTTAATTGATCTACTAGTAAGCCAGTAGATCTACCTTTGAAGAGAATTCGCATTTGAGATATATCAGAAAAATCAAAAGATCGCATGCCAGATGGATCGGAGAATTGGGTAGATGTACATTGATATCATAATTTGATGAAGTATTAGTTATATTCAGAGAAAATCGAAATTCATGAGCAAATAAATGGAAATGGAAGAAACAATTACCTGTTTATTCAGAAAAAAAATATAAATTATTTATTATTTTCTAGAAGTAGACTGAATATAGGAAAATGTAACCATGAATAAGTAAATCATTTTCCCACAAACAATTCAAAATGTGTAATAAAATATAACCATAAGTAGTTTTTCAGATATCTTTATTATCATTTTTGGACATAATTACAGTTCTCAGAGTTGAGCATTGCCAATTGTATAAACCATTATTTGGATCGATTTGAAACAAACATTCATTCAATGTTACATTCGATTAATAATAATAAATTAAAATTTTCATATGAAATAAACACCATAATAATCAATACATAATACTATTTGATTGCAGGCTAAAAAGGACGATTAGAAGAGAAAATATGTAGATGAAAACATGATAATTATCAATTGAGTGAAATGATGAATAAGATTGTAGTAAATGATATATGTTAATGAGAATTTCTTAGAATATGAATTAACAATTTATTGCTGAATTATATGTACAAAATTCGAATCGCAGCTCATGAAGGGATCATTCGAATCACATAAAGGATGCTGAACACTGAAAATTTCAAAAAGAAAATTAGTTATTTCGACGCATTCATTTACGCACTTGAAGCTTCTATACCGATGTCGGTTCATTATTATCAACATACTTTCGTCGTATACTCAAATGGGTCGTTATAATATAATAAATAATATAAGAAATGAATGAAAATGAGGGAAAACGTTTGGGCAAACGAAATCCCAAGAACTGGACAGCAATGGTGAAAGGCTTATATTTTTCCTCCATACTCTTATGAATTAAAATGTCAAGAATATATTCCCAAATTATTGCTTGACAAAATTATCGGCTATTGACACAACATGTTCACCAGAATAAATTCGAATATTTGGAATAACTAATAAAAATCAGTCATAATTAGTGAAAAGCGCCACCTGAAGTGGAAAAAACGAAATCTTGCCGATATTCTCAATTTGGTCGAAACAAAATCTAATCAGTGCAATCACCATGTGTTCTGTCATCGAAGGTCCTAGTTAGGAATTATTTGAAATATTTCGCGGTCGTGGCGCTATCGCGGCAATGGAAAATAGCGCGACCCATTTTGAGATGGCGTTCGAGTGGTGAGGGCGTGTCAAGATTTGCTCTGTGAATTTCATTTAAAACATCCAGTAAATGAGTTTATTTAATACCGAATTTTGGTGAACGTAAAGTTTAATTGGTAACTGTTTTACTTCAATAAAAATTTCACGCCATTTGCGATGGGCCTGTCATCTACGGATTTGCGTGAGATCAAGTCTACCATAATATCTACATTCAATGACAAATTCTTTCAAGAAATTGTTGATAAGGTTACTGCTGATGTAGAAAAAAAAATTCGAGCAAAGATTGTGTGCTCAGACGAAAGAAATTAATGACCTCCAAGTGATTACTGACAATCTTCAAAGAGAAAATGTCCATCTTCGTAAGAGTATTGAATCACAAGAACAGTCAGTTCGGAATATGAATGTTCGCATCAAGGGTATGGCGGTTGATAGTGAAAATGTTCGTAAAAATGTGCTCGGTTTATTTAATGATGAACTAAAAGTGAATATTCAAGACGGTGATCTGAAGAAATGTTATCGTGTTCCTGATAAGAATCCAGGTAAAAGACATCCTGATGTTATGGTGCGGTTTGCAACAGATTCGGTGAGATTGGCTGTTCTTAAAAACAAAAGACATTTGAAAAATTCGGGTATTTCTAAGAAGATTTGACGAAGTTCCGTCTATCACTGCTCAATCATGCAATACGGGAGTTTTCTTTCAAGAATGCATGGGTATTGAATGGTAACGTTTACATTAGGTGTAACAATATTGTACATCGGATTTCCGAAGAAGGTGATATTGGCAAGTTGAAGATGTCACTCCCATAAGTTTGTTAATTTAACATTTATGGTTTCTTTTGGGATTGGGTGTACTTCATGTGAATTTAATTGATTTTGTTATGGTCGTGTCGATATACTAATATTATAATTTCAGATAATATATCATAATTTTGTTTGATTCATGTTACTCGAACGGTAGGATTTAATTACATTAATTTTTTATATATGTTTTTTTTTACTTTTTCTTATTAGCAATGAGACATGTATCTTTTTTTTGCCTCTGTGTCATATTTACTTTTCGAATTTCAAGATATATATTTTTGTCATCACTTTGTATAAATTATTTCCACTATGTCTACGTTTGTGGGTAATTTCAGTATTGGTCACTTGAATGTGCGTTCTCCTTTCACAAATTTTACTGAGTTCAAGACTCTTGTTCAAAAGTTTGATTTTGATATATTGCTCTTATCTGAAACTTGGCTCAATCCGGATGATGGGGATGAATATTTTAGTATACCTAATTATAGGCTTGTTAGGAAAGATCGGATTGGAAGGGGTGGCGGGGTCGCAGCCTATATAAGAATTGATTTGATTACTGAGATTGTGGCTTTTGATTTCGAGGTTAATCCACAACTTGAATATTTGATATTCACAGGTAAATTTTCCAATAGGAAATGTGCTATATGTATGTGTCTTTTATAAGCCTCCAAAGTTAAAATTGAACCTGATCATCTCTGATTTTGACGATATATTTTCACATCTCTACCCCACAGTTGATGAAATCTTCTGTCTGGGTGATTTCAACGTTGATTTGATGAATCCTCAAAACGGGTTAGTTTTCTTGTTTGAAAATTATAATTTTTCTCAGATCATAGATGAACCCACTCGTATTTCTGGCACTGTTAGTTCTTTGATCGATGCTATTTTTGTTACTGATAATTCGTTGATGATAAAATCTAAGGTGGTGGCCGCTGACGATATTTCTGATCATAGTCTGGTCTTTTGTGAGCTAAGTCTGACAAGACCAGTTAAAACTCCTAAAGTTATCGTACATCGCTCTTTTAAGACTTTCAGTTTGGAGTCACTGCTCGGTGTGTGACTTTTTCCGGAATTTCACAAAATTTGTCTGCATGCCGCAAAATCTTTCCCTAATTATTCACACAGACAATAAAATCCATTTATATATTAATTCTCGGCTTAAGTATTTCATCATTGGTCGGAATCCAACATCTGACCTAAAACTGAAATCGGAAAAAATTCGATGACGTAAAAGTGAAGGATAAATGGAGTCCTCTGGCTAATGATGACGAATCAGTGCTCCCCACCTAGGTACCCCCTCTCACTACATACGAGGTGAACCGTATGATACTGAATTCCGGAAAAGGTATCACACACACTGGTAGCTCAGCGAGAGAGCATCCGCCCGGCAAGTGGAAGACGCAGGTTCGTTTCCTGCTCGGTGTGTGACTTTTTCCGGAATTTCACAAAATTTGTCTGCATGCCGCAAAGTCTTTTACATTGTTGGTCATCATCGAATTTAACGTTTTGTATTCTGCACTCTCGAGATGTTTGTAAATTTCTACTTCTTCTAGAATTTCTTGTCTATGGTTAAATTCGCTGTGATGAATTAGATGGGTGTTCTCCTCTAAATCAACTTGTGTTTTTCTTCCCACATAAACGACATTACAACCTGGTTCACCGCATTCTAATCTGTAAACGCCCGTCTTGTCCAAAGTGTCGATTGGGCTCTTGTTCCTGATGAGGCATTTGTGTAGGATATTCTGGGACTTGAAGGCTACTCTAGTATCCTCTACTTGTTTAACTACGTTGGTTGTTTTTACCATATGACTTTGGAACCTAATATCGTAAGTTTCATCGAACGATTTCCTATAGTTTATTTGTTTTCCTTCTGCTTCATACCTAGCACTTCATTATGGAATTTTATGAGTTTATGTTGACGGCGAGTCTGGCCTTACCTTCCCGTACATATGGTAGATTAGTATCAAAGTCACAAAGGTTCAGGGGCCACATTGAATTCTGCAGGGTCTGTCTGGAGAGGGACTCTACACCAACATGGTTGAGGGTGGAATTCAGGAGAGATGATACGTTTGCGCAACACCAGGTCCACCTGCTGAAGAAGAAACTTCCTAAGTGGGAGGTAAGAAAATGGTACCGCCGCCTTTATGCAAATAATAGGAAAATCAGAGTAGTGATGGAGATCTTGGGGGATAGGCTACCGGAAGGGGATTTCAACAGTTTGATAGATATCAACAAAAAAAAAACTTCACAATCTCCAACTGAAAAGTGAAAAAATCCAACAGCGAAAAATCGATAAATTGTCGAGACAATCTGTTATTCAGAGCTCAACCACGCACCTGAATGATGGAACCAAATTTAGGGAATCAATACTAAATTTATCGGATACAACTCTCAATGAATCAGAAACTGAACTGTTGAGCCTGGGTTGAAAATTCTTTTTTCCAACGTATAACAAATCGAAAATTACTGAAAATTTGGTCGTTGCATTAGAAACTTTCCTGGGATCAAACAGAGTGATCAATCCTCAACTAATACGTAGTAAAGCTAAAATCAAGACGCCTAAATACATAAGTGTTATGAAACGAAGTCTCCTTACTGTTCGTCAGAAGATCAAAGACGACAACTTGTTTTTCTCCAAGGCAGACAAGGGTGATTGTCTAGTAATTCTTGAGAAAGCCGTATACATCAGTAAAGTACATGATTTCCTGTCCAACAAAGGCTTCAACAAGGAAACTATGTCAACGGTAAACAAATACAACAAAAAGTTTAAGAATAGACTACATACCTTGGTCCTATTTTGGAACTGGAAGTCACTGATGCCTATGTCATACATTACCCCTAGACTATACGGCCTGCCGAAGGTCCACAAGGACGGCATCCCCATCAGGCCGGTGGTATCGTTCTGTGGCAGTTTAGCCTACAGATTATCTAAATACCTAAACAAACTTCAAGTGTCCACAATTAACTTCAAATCGGAGTTCAGTGTTGATAATTCCTTAGATCTGATAAGAAGAATTAGATACTTACAATCCCAAACAACTCCATACTTGCTTCTTTTGATGTGAGCAATCTGTTCACCTCTGTACCAGTCCCGCAAACCTTAAAGATTTTCAAGAACATACTGACAGATTCTCAACTTTCTGATGGCTTGACTGAGTGTGCATACCAACTCACAGAATTATGCCTCCAGCAGAACTTTTTCAATTTTACTCAACAGGAAGGACTTAGTATGGGAAACTGCCTTTTCCCTCTTTTCGCCGAACTTTTTATGTCCTACTTCGAGAAAAGGCTGATTTTCATATTGAACAATCCTTTCAAAGATAGAATCATTTTTTGGGCCAGATATGTGGATGATATCCTAATAGCGTGGACTGGTAGTGAAGAAGAATTGAGAGATTTCCACAATTGGATGAACAAACTCCATTTGAACATAAAGTTCACGCTGGAGGTCGAATCGGATCGGAAAATCAACTTCCTGGACCTCACAATCAGGAGACAACAAAAAAGGTTGACGTTCAGTATATAAAGAAAACCCACGCAAACTTCCACCAAAATCAATAAGACATCATGTCATTATATGGGTCATAAGATGGCAGTCTTTAACGTCAATAGACTGCTTAATATTCCCCTAAGCCAGGAAGCTTATATTGAGGAGGTGAACACACTAAAATATCTAGCAGTGGAGAACAGATATCACCCGGAAATCATCGACTGACTTATTGATAGGACAAGGGGGAGACGGATCACAGAAGAACTGAACTCGTCAACTACGGGAACTAATGTTGTGTCAAATATGAAATTCTGTTGCATTCCGTTTTACGGGGGTATCTCTTATAAAATTGCCAACGTAGTTAAACAAGTAGAGGATACTAGAGTAGCCTTCAAGTCCCAGAATATCCTACACCAATCCCTCATCAGGAACAAGAGCCCAATCGACACTTTGGACAAGCAGGTTGTAATGTCGTTTATGTGGGGAGAAGCGGCAGATCCATTAGAACAAGGACCAAAGAACATCTAGCTAGTTCTAAGAACCCAACCCAGGTAATGACAAATCAATTTTTGGTTGTCATTTAAGAGAAGGAAAACACAAGTTTGATTTAGAGGAGAACACCCATCTAATTCATCACAGCGAATTTAACCATAGACAAGAAATTCTAGAAGAAGTAGAAGTTTACAAACATCTCAAGGGTGCAGAATACAAAACGTTAAATTCGATGTTGACCAACAATGTAAAAGACACTTATAGACTTCTGTATTGACTCTCCCTGTCGACGCCACTGTTTCTCGCTTGGAAATATTTCATACCTGCAGCAACCTGGTTGAATTGAAAGGAAAAAGAGCAGGAACCTGTCTGCGCGAACGTCAGTTGTTCATCTCTCGTTTATGTTCTTATTTTTTATCTGTCATTTTACGTGCCTTCTGGCTGATTTTATGCATTATTTTTGGCTTTTACTTTTTGACTGATATGTTCTCAACATATGACTCTGGAACCTAAAATCGTTATTTTCATCGAACGATTCCCTATAGTTTATTTGTTTTCTTTTTGCGCTAGCAAAAAATTTTAAACAAAATCTTTTCCAACTAAGCCTCAAATCGGTTTACTATCTGATTTTTGAGTTTTATCGAGTAACGTCTTTTTCAGAATTCCTTGGTTTGATAATGGCGAATGCGCCGAAACATGTCACCGAATGTTTTTTAAATAAATGGTTCCACAAAACAGAAGTGCTTTCAAGACTCTTCCTTCTGCTTCATACCTAGCAGTTCATTATGGGATTTTATGAGTTTATTTTGTTCTTTCCCTACAGCTGCGATTTGCAAATGTCTCTCAGCTTCTTTTGGTAGCTGGCTGTAAAGTCATCCGTTATCTGGGTTGTCTCCAGTACACCCCTCTGTTTCATCCCAAGAAACTTGTAAGTTTCTCCATCTTCGAGATATCGAAAAGTCATTCCATCTTCCAGTCGAATACCTTCTCCTGCATTTTCAGCTTTTCCCCTGCGCAGATGAAATACAGCACACTTGTCGAAACCGAGTGACATTCCTATTGCTGACGTGTAGTCTGAACCGATATTCAGTAGCTGTTGTGCGGAGGGAGCGTAGAGCTTCAAGTCGTCCACGTATAAGAGATGAGAGATCAGTTGGTTCCTTCTGCCTGGTGGTCCTGCCTTCTATCCTTTTTCGATCTCCCTCAACTCAATTGTTAGTGGTGTTAAGCAGAATAATAAGGGGCTAAACGAATCTCCCTGAAAAACTCCTCTCCTGTATTTCACCCATCCCATATATACGGCGAGTCAGCATCTCGCTGAATAATCTTGCCAGGTGTTGATGTTTAGCTGGAAATCTCTTCCACCGTCTAGTCCAGGTGCTGTGAAATCACGCTTGTTCTTAAGAGCTTGTCTAATATCTTCGGTTGATATTTCAGGAAGTTCATCGTTCTGCTGCTGGTTTTGATCACACATCTGCTGGAATCTGATAAGTGCCGGAGTATCCCTGGTTTCTGCTCGTTGTTCATACAGGCTTTTCCAAAATTCTTCGACCTCTTGAGGTGATGGTGGGTTCTGTGTCTTCTGTTGTTGGGGCTGAAATAATTTCCATGGTTCTGCGTTGAAGGTCATGTTATCTTCAATCCATTTTTGTCTTTTTATCATTTTCTTTCGCGCTGCCGCAAGTGATCTTATTTTATCTACAGCTTACTGCTTCAGTAGATGGACTGTGGGCAAGTCTACTCTATGATGTATGGAACGAAGCTCCTCAATCATATCCTTAATTTTTTTGATTGACTCAATTTTGCCTTTCAGAGCATCTATGATACATTGGTACCACAATGCCTGCTGCCTCATTGATTTTATTTTGATGTCAAGCCGTCTGAGTCTTAACCTATTCTTAATCTTCTTCGTAGCTGTACTTTTCGGTGGACATAGAAGTGCAGCGGCTGCTCTCACTGCAGCCACAATATCTTCTAGTGAACAGGTCTCGTTAAGGTGATTTTGAATGATGTTATCCAATACGGCTAGATCTTCAGCCTTATGTCTTGTTTTTATTCGGGTGGCCTTGACCAGAGGGTTTCTAACGGCCGCCTGAAATGCTTCCCTGGTTTTGACGATTTCCTTAGGAACATCTCTCACCGTTCCTGGCCTTTGTTGCTGTTGGTTCGAAGCACCTGTCACCTGCTCTTCAGCTAGTCCTATTACCGGAATATCTCCACCTATTCTGTTCTTGGCCCTTGGGCTATTGCTTGGTGTTGTTGGTTTGGAGAATCTGTCACCTGCTCTTCACCGTGTTCTATTTCTGGAACATCTCTCACATGTTCTGTTATTGGCCTGTTGGAGCGTGTACCCGACCTGATTTGGCCCGCGATATTTCTCACTAGGGCTACAGCTTGTTCTTCAGCTGTGTCTATCGTCAATTGCTGATGTTGGTTCGAAGCATCTGTCACCTGCTACTCATCTTGTTGTTCCGTCCTTTCTTGCTCTTGAGACCGCCATAAGATTCCTCTTCTTTTGAGATGACTGATCTGTTCCATTCTTGGCCTTGCCCTTGGGCTTTTGCTTGGTGTTGTTGGTTTGGAGCATCTGTCACCTGTTCTTCACCGTGTTTTATTTTTGGAACATCTCTCACATGTTCTGTTATTGGCCTGTTGGAGCGTGTACCAGTCCCGGTTTGGTGCACGATATTTCTCACCATGGCTACAGCTTGTTCTTCAGCTGTGTCAATCCTCAGAAGCTGATGTTGGTTCGAAGCATCTGTCACCTGCTCCTCAGCTTGTTGTTTCTTCCTTTCCTGCTCTTGAGAGCGCCATAAGATTCCTTTTCGTTTGAGTTGACTGATCTGATCTCTTAGGTTTTGCTACGTCATGTAGTCAAGGTCTGGATCATTTTCGCACCACAGACGATTCTGCCTATTCGTGTATCCCCGTATTTCGGGTCTTGATCTTTTGTATAGCGCAGGCAGCAGGTCATGCTGCTCGGGCGTCCACTTGTGGCGTCCCTTTTGTGCTGTCCTGTTTTGGCTGCCGGTTCCGACTACGGGCTGCTCTTTCGAACTCTCCTCGTCGATGTCCTTCTCGTCTGAAGGCATAGCTTCTTGTATGGCAGGAGCCTGCCTTCTCAGCATCCTGCCGTTGGTGTCCCGCATGCTGTCACGTCCAACACCAACCAACTCCAGACGCGCCCTGACGACCCCCAGGCAGCGACTGTTCTCCGAGGCCTAGTATATATTTTTCCGACATCGGTTGAGAGTGACCGGGGTTCGCGGGATGGTCCCACCCGTTTACTACACAGTAGTACCCCGATAATGTCATTATTATTATTATCATAAATCTTACTCGACATTTCCGAACTGTGATCTAAATTCTTCGAGATTTGACTACAAAATCGAAACCCTCTTCCTCCGAAAAATGGAATCCCAAAATTTAAAACCACATTTGAATATTGTAACCTCAGATTCCGAAATCCTCCACCAATACTCATATTCAATAGGGTCAACTCTTTATATAGATAACGAAGATAGAAAAACAAAATTCTGAACAGCCGAATTGAGGAAACCGTTAGTTCGAGAAATGAATTGACCGGACGGACGGACAGAATTTAACTCAACCATAGATTCGTCATCAGTGAGTCGAACTTCATCGTATGAGACAATTTCTGGCTCAAAATACTGGAAATGTAAGGCCCATAGGCACTTACTATTATGTAGTTGTTTCATTTGAATTTGCCTTGGTCCACCTCAATAAGCTCAAATTTGAAGATTTCATTTTTCGTTTTCATAATGACAAAATTTTTTTCAGATTCCTCAAAAAGACCAGTGTGCCTGACTGAGGAATGTGTGAGAACAGGTAATTATTCAAAGTTTCCTCTCTTTTTTGACTCAATTATTTTGATTTCCAGCCGCTTCCCTGCTATCAGCTATGGATCACAATGTGGACCCATGCAAAAATTTCTTCCAATATGCTTGTGGCACGTGGAACAAGAAACATTTGATACCAGAAGATAGGAGCTCTATTAGTACTTTCGAAGTGATGGCAGATCAGTTGCAACTAATTCTCAAAGGTGCCAAAATGAATAAAATCCATGAACATGTATTTTTCGGCAACCGTCCGGAATGTACCCACTTCCCGGACGCTTTTTCTATAAAAAAAGTAGCATTTTCCGGCCTAGTCCGGAAAGAACGTACTTTCCGGACTAGGCCGGAAAAAAATCGTTCTTGTCAGTGTCATGATTATCACAATAGCAACGAAATAACGGATGACAGTTCTGTTTTGTTTGATTCAAATAAGAATCAAAATGTCTAATGAAGAACACCGTCTCATTGATTTGATTCTACACGGTTGGCGAAAAAATATTGTACGCAACACGCCCGAAAATAGTTTTTTTGTACTCACAGACTTCCAGGACTCGCCTCCGGCTCGTCCTAGAATCTTGTCTATTCGTCCAAAAAAACCCTATTTTCCGGACTTGTTAAGTAAATTACTATTTCATTACACCGCTCTGAAAACCCCGTCATAACATGTCGATTCAGAACATCGAAAATTACCCTTTTCTGTGCGGCTACACCGTAAAAAGTTTTACCACAGAATACTTAACTACACAGAAGCGTCACTTAGCGTCGGCACTTTGATCTTCAAGGGGCAAATTTTCGTGACCTTCATTCACTGTTAGGTAGTACATATGTCAATTTTGAGCGGTCTAGCCACATTATTCTATATATACTGAACGTATTTTAAACTTTTCGGACTGGGGGCGTGGCCTAAATTGTCGAAAAGTAGTTCCGAAGAAAGGGTCCCAGCTCGAAAAGGGGGCCACGTGAGAGGAAAAACGATATAGAAAAAGAAAGTAGAAGGACAGGTGCTTCTTTTCAGGTATGTTTCGTCTTTACGTGGTCGGGAAGTACGTTAATTTTCATATCGAATATCGCGAATTCGGCAAAAATTGCGAAAAGGTACCTTATATTTCATCCAAAGGCTTTTGTTCCAGACATCCTAGACGGAAGTTTTAGATACGAATCGAAAGAGGAAAAATCGGTCTGTCCCCGATTGGCTTTTCAATTCCTGAAGTTGGGCCATTTCCTCGGAAAATTAGATAGAAAATTCGACATTTTGTAAACAAACCTTCGAACACCGAATATTTTGACATGAACGATCAGCTGTTCGGTTGCCGCCATGTTTCGGCCATGTTCCATGTTTGCATTCAGGTATAATGTTATTTCGAAGCCAAGCCAAGTTTTTATGCATACCTTATTGAAATTTATATAATAAATAATAATAATTTCAATCTGAGCTTGAATACTCACCTTGAATTTTTAATATTCGGAGCATAATATTATGAGCATAAATTCACGATGGTACTTCCGGAACATACCCAAAATTGAGAGGATTGATATTATGACATTTCCAATTCACATTTTTCACCAATTCTATCGGACATTTGGAGTATTTCTTGAGAAATTGTAATTATTTCACATTCCTATAAAAAAATTGAGTTGTAAAACATATGTGCCTTTATAAGTGACGTTTCAGTAAAGTCAATCACTCCGAAAAATGATATCTTGATATTTAATATTTAATGAAAGTGAGGTTATATTGTCGATACCAAATGGCAAAGACAGTAGCTTCAATTAATCTGATCTCAGTCTGCTCATTTTATCGATATGATTACGAAATCTATAAATAATAATCAAGTGTATCTTCTGTACACTTCAGTGACTTCTGAATAGCATCTGCATAGGATTTGGATATATGTTATTGGGTTGCTTATGCACATTTTTCCAGATGAAATGTATAGAATTGTGAATAACCGAATACATGAATCCTCTATGATATGAAAGAAGACTTTATAGTAATTGCTTTTGGTAGGTATCTCATATCTTGAAACAATTCAATGCATGAAATATTGACATGGTCTGATTTTTCTTTCTGAACTAATGGTTTCTATAATATATTTTCAAAACAAAACGAAAAATAATATTCCGTTATCATCATCAAGTACTGAACAGACATAAAATATGTATGTTACATACCTCTGTAAGTATATATAATTTGGTTCAATTTCATTCTCCTGTAAACAATTTTTTGTTTTGGTGCTATAAATAGGAATGCGGTAGTTGAAAATTTTTGAAATCACCGCAGTTATTCATGATGTAGATAACCGATTCATACGAGTAGAGGCTATACTATGTCATTATACCATAATTCTTAATTACGGTTCTCCCAGTTTCATTTTGCTTCATTCCAGAAATAGTTCTTAGGCACCTCTTATGTGGAAGAAAAATTCTTTCACCTTCTAAATCTTACCCAGAAAATAATTCTTTACTGTACTCTGGACTGGACGTAAGAATGTTAAGCAGCCAGAGCAGCACACAGTCCTACCATTCTGATAGTTCATAATGCATAGAATAGCAGTATCGATATTCGATATGTGAAGGTACTGGGTTCGAATCCCAGTTAGGTCATGGATGTTGTATATGTCTGGTGGTGGTCACGTTTAAGAGTTTGAGAAAAAAGATTGTTGATTGTGTAGATGGTCCAAAGTGGCCAGGCACATTGTAAAAGGAGTGAAAAAAAAATATTCGATATGTCCGGACAGGTTTTCAGTAGTTTTTTTTCAGGTTCATCATTGAGTTGTTATGAACCACCCATTCACATTTTTCAAATCATTCTTAAGACTCATCTTACACCCATTTTTGTCTTCTGCTTGATATATTATTGAAGTATCATATGCAAACATTATGACATCATTGTGGGTATTGTGAACTAGATCTTGAGGTGGGCGTTCAATGTAGTGTGTTTTTATTTCAAGTTGCATTTGAAAATGGTTTCACTTTGAGAACTGAAATTTTGTGTGTAAACTCAGAAAGGATTCGAGTTCCTAATGAGATAATTGAGATTAATTTCATTTCAACAGTTCATTTTTTCCTTTCAGAAATAGAAGAAAATGAGCGAACTCATGCATCTGTTTCATTTCAAACGAAAGACCCATGAAAATAGTTCAACTTCCGATTAAAAGTGAATCTACAGATAATTTCATTCAGAAAAACAACTTGAAATACGGAATTGGCAGAGAATGGCCAAATTCAAATTTTAGCGGGAAAAAGTTTCTGCTTTACCCACATTTTCACTAATTTCATAGTTCAGCGAGTTTCGGATAGACAGCGCCATTGAACATTTCGTTCATGATTAGAGAGATATTCATAGAACTCATAGAGATAATGTAAGTTCTATGGAGGTATTCCATAAAATGCACGGTGGCGCCTCTATAGGTTGATTTTTCCTACGCGCTTCAAACGGCGACCTTAAGCATATAATATATAGAGTGAGGGCCCCAAGATGGAACCCTGTAGCACACAATCCGTTACATATTTGGAATCAGATGTTATTATTTTTCCTTCTTTTTCCCCAATTATTGTCCTTTGTGTTCTTTTATCTTCAATGTCACTTATCTTATTCCATATTTCTCCATCTTTGCTAGCAATTTCTCATGATTGAGCTTTCTCCAGATTCAAACACAGAGCTGATTTAGGAACTCAATGATAGAATTTAATGCCTGATATTCACAGTGGATTTACCTTTCGTGAAGCAATATTGTTGTTTCACAAAATATTATAAGTTATGTGGTCAAATAATCAAATATTTTGTTTAAGTTAGACAGAATAGATATACGTCCATAATTGTCAATATTTTTTCTATATCTTTTTTTATGTGGATTTCACTAATGCTCCTCTCAATTTGTGTGGGTATATTCCTGCTTGTAACATCTGGTTGATAATGTCAGATGATGGTTCAGTTATTATTGATGCACGGTTTTTCGAATGTTTTATGGCTACTTCATTAACTCCAACAGAGCTTTCATTTTTCAATTGTAGCATACAAAGTGGCCACTTTTTGGGATTGTACCTATTGGTAACTTTTAAACCATAAGAGTTAGAAGGTCGGTCAAATGGAGAAAAAGTTGCATTCATAGAAGCATTGTCAAGCAGTTCGAACAAATCGAGATTATCAGAGCCGGTTATTGAGATATCATAAAAAAAGTAAATTCTGCCATTCTGATTTTTTTCCCACTTAATTTCAAATATTATCAAAAAATTTTACGGAAATTTTTTATTCGACAGTTAATTGTCCTCAAATTGACATAATCAGATTTCTTATCCAACGTTCCGTACTCTCTGGGCCACCTTATTGTTTTCGATAAGCACCTGCATATTTTATGACTCTTTTCGAAACAACTCTTAATGCTGAATTTAACGATATACCATACAATGTCATTCAAAGTTGAATTAACAAAATGGTGGACATTTCGAACACTTACTTCTTATTTTTTCGAATAATCATTTGATATGTCTTTCATTGAATGATAGTTTCGTTTAATTGTAACGAATTAGGTTTTCCACCTCTTGAAATTTTTAAATAATTACTACGTAACTGAATCAAAGCAAGAAAAAAGTAATAATTATTTACTTCGAAATATCCACCATTTTGTAAAATCAACTTTGAATGACATTGTATGATATATCGTTGAATTCTGCGTTGAAAGTCATTTCGAAAAGTGTCATACAATATGCAGGTCCATATTGAAAAAAATTAGGTTGAGGGTAGCCTAGAAAGTACGACACGTTGGATACGAAATCTGATTATGTCATTTTGAGGATAATTAACTGTCAAATAAAAAATAACTATAACATTTTTCGATAGTATTTGAAATAAAGTGCGAAAAAAAAATCAAAATGGCAGAATTTACTTTTCTTATGATATCTCAATAACCGGCTCTGATAATCTTGATTTGTTTGAACTACTTGACAATGCTTCGATGAATGCTACTTTTTCCTCATTTGACCGACCTTCTAACCATTATGGTTTAAAAGTTACTAATACAATCCCACTTAAAAATTGACCACTCTGTATCTACTGCTTCATACCTCAATATAAAGATGCTGTGTTTGAAAAGAATCATATTGTCTAATGACTCCATTGCAATAAGTAATAATTTCTATTCAGTTATAATTTTCAATGCTTTTGATTTGATATATCTTCGAGGTGCTTCGAATTTTAAATTTAGAGAATTGTTTGATTTACTTGCACAGCTTTTTTTGGTACCATACAAATTTTGGTGTGTTGAATACCTGAAAGCCAACGGAATCAAGGCATATCACATCTATTTGTTAATAATTGATAGAATATCTTCAACTGCTCTGTTAATTTTTTTTAACAATTTCCAAACCTTCAGATGTTTAATTATTGTTCAGTGAAACCTTGAAATTTATTTTTGTATATTCGCTTTCTTACAACTCATTCAAATATATATATTTGCTTCTACCTACATAGCAATTTGGACGGATTTTCAGTTTTTCTATGATTTTCGCGACACGATTTCTAGAACTTTTTACGAGTCCTGAATGGAAATTTTTTTAAACAGGTGATAACATATCGATAGAAACTCAGCGTTTTAAGGCATGTAGAGCGCTATAATATAACAATAGGTATATTAGTGAGCTACCGGATACTAGAGGGGAACTTCCTTCTCGTCAATAGTACAAATGCACGCGTTAAATTATTCAAAGCCAGCCAACAAGTGTAACTGCACGGAATCTAGAAAGTGAATTATGTCATTGTCATCATTTCAAGTTTATTGATGTCAGCATTCTCTGACTTCTCTTTCAAATACATTCTCAATCTACTTCAGACCCATATTTCGAATTTTTACAGCTGCCAAATATTTTCCTATTCGGTAATTGAATTGAAAAATGCTAATCTTCCTAAAAGATAGATCTATCTACAAGGTTGATCTGCTGGCACACTAGTATACACTAACAACTTGACAACGCGGTATCATTTGATCCGATGTGACCAATAGTCCCAACCTATAGAATGTAATACGTCAAAGTGGTCTCTAATAACCCAAGTGGTTGATGGGACCTAAATTATTTTCTTCCGAATAAAAAAAAAAGAAATAGGAATTATAGTTATAGTGATAGTAAAAAAAAAAGTTCACTGCGACCTTAAGGTCTATTGTGCCCCCTGACAGATCTGTTATCATCGTGCCTCCTACAGATCGCCCTCTTGTTCCAGAGATTTGATGAAATCCAGAATCTGGGACGGCTTCAAGGAGGATAACTCCCCACTTCTACAAGTTTCTTGTCCAAAGCACTCTTTCCTTTGGCTTGCAATGGCATAGCAATCCGTAACCAGGTGGATAGGAGTTTCTTCCTCCTCCCCACAGAATCTACACTCATCAGTGTCTGATAAACCCATTCTCAACCGATGTTTGTTTAGTTTAGGCGACAATGTCCTGTGAGAAAGCCAGTGAGTAGGTGAAGTTGGTTTTTACTGAGATCCAGATATTTTTTGGATCTAGCAGTTTCAAAGTTCCGGAGGAACTTTTTGGAGTGATCCATACCTGGGAGATTCCGCCAGAGTTTTTCTCTTTCGGTTTTCTCCTTCAGCATAAACTCCTTCTTATAGGTGCATTTTCCTATACCACAGAAGGGTTCTGGGCCAGTGAGTGGCGTTTGTGCGCCCTTTCTGGCCAGTGTATTGGCCTCTTCGTTTCCTACGATTCCCGAATGACCGGGAACCCAGATTAAAGAGACCTTATTCTTCTTGCCGACCTCATTGAGTTTGTTTCGGCACCCCCAAATCAGCTTTGAGTCAATGACGTAGGAGCTCAGTGCTTTAATAGCAGCTTGACTATCTGTATAAATAGCTATATCGCACTTCTGATAGTTTCTTTCTAGATTTATATCTAGACATCTTCCGATTGCAAGTATTTCCGTTTGAAGGACGCTCGTACAGGAGCCTAACGATAGTGCACACCTGGTACTTATCCCGTATATCCCAGCGCCAGCTCCTGTAGCGGTTTTAGAACCATCTGTATACCATTTCATTGTATTTTCTTCGATATTGTAGTTGGTGTATTCCCTTTCCCAATCCTCCCTTTTACTCAGCATTGTACTGAAGTTCTTCTCAGTGCTTACTTTCTCGATCATTACATCACTAGGTTTGCAGATGAGGTGTAGTCATTCAGAGAGGACCAAGCTTTCTGACTCCTTCTTTAGATACTCTGAAGATGGCCTCATGGGCTACCCTATCACTCACTAGATGTAGAGGTGTGAGGTCTGTGATGATCTCAAGCGTCCTGGTTGGGCACGTTCTCATAGCTCCCGTGATGAACACACAGGCAAGCTTTTGTACTTTGTCGAGCATTTTTCTCGTACTTGCCTGACTTGCCTTAGCAAACCAGGCTACTGCCCCATATGTAACTATAGGTCTTACCATCATGACGTACATCCATCGCAGTTTTTTTGGGTTACAGCCCCAGTTCCTGCCGAATAGACGCCTGCATGTCATCAGAGCTCTTGTAGCTCTGCCAGTAGCATTATCAACATGCTTTACCACAGAAGTTTGCTATTTAGTGTTATTCCTAGGTATTTGACTTCAGACCCCCACTCCAAGATATTTCCGTTCAATACTAATTTTTCATGGCTGGAAGTTTCCTCTTCCGAGTGAACGGAATCAATGTGTTCTTGGTTGGGTTGATGTTAAGCCCCACTGACAAGCACCATTGCTCAATGTTTCTAAGGCCCTTCTGCAATAGTTCGTAGAGAGTGCCTTCGAATTTGCCTCTCATTATTAGTACTTTGTCGTCAGCATAGCCTACACATTCGAAGCCAAGCTCCGTTAGCCTGTGTAGAAGTTCATCCACTACCAGGCTCCATAGGAGGGGGGATAACACCCCACCCTGAGGTGTTCCACGAGTAGCTTTGACGAAGACGGATTCCTCAAACATCGATGTCTCAGCTATTCTCGTCGTTAACACCTCATACATCCATTTTAAGATGGTATTATTCACTCCTCGCCTCTCAAGTGCATCTCTGACAGACACGTGTGTTGTGTTGTTAAAGGCACCAGATACATCCAGGAAGGCACACATGGCGATTTCTTTGTTATTCAGAGGTCTCTGGATGACTTCAGTCAGCTGATACAGAGCGGTCTCCGGTGAACGTCCCGCTCTGTAAGCATACTGAGAATTATTAAGTGGTGTTTCTTCCAGATGCTCCGTTCTTATGTAGTTATCTACGACTTTCTCCATCGTTTTAAGAAGAAACGATGTTAGGCAAATGAGTCTGAAGGATCGAGGGTCAGTCTCGTCCTTTTTCCCTGCTTTCGGAATGAAGGTTACTTTTGCCCTTCTCCACTTTTCAGGTATTCGACCCAATGCTGAGCTGCTTCTTGTGATTTTCTGTAGATGAGGGAGGATCTCCTCCACTCCTTTCTGCAGGAGTTTCGGAAACACCCCATCTACTCCTGGGGATTTATACGGCTGAAAGGTGCTTATTGCCCATTCAAGTCGTTGCCTTGTGAATATGCTCTTAGCAATGTCTTAGTTCGCCTTGCGGGAGTTCTTGGTGTGCTTCATTGCTATTACAGTATAACTTATTGGTTCACTACCCGGAAAGTGTGTTTCGAGAAGAATAATTGATCGTTCCTTCTCTCCTTCAGTGTACGAACCGTCTGGCCTTTTAAGCGACATAATGGGGTTAGTTTACCCTTTTGCCATGACTTTCTGAAGTCTGGCTGCTGTGGAAGTGGAAGTGATGCTTTCACAGAAGGCTTGAAAATTAAGTCTTTTGGCCTTCCTCATTCTTCAGATGGCTTCTATGAAGAAACCAATCTGTTTTTCTAGGATTTTGAATCAGGGGTGGAGAGGAGGTATCTCCCTCCACCTTGAACTCGATAATTCTATTATCAGAGAGTGAAGGTTCATCCATCGCTCTCCAGGAAGTGACATTCTTCCTGGCAGCGACGTTGACAATTGTCACGTCCAGGACCTCTTCTCTCGCTCTCGTGACAAAAGTTGGTGTATTCCTTACATTCAATGTCTCGAGATTGTTAGCCAAGAGATATTCAAGCAAGCACTCACCTCTGGTGTTCTTGTTCGTGTTTCCCCAAATAGTATTGTGTGCGTTGGCATCACATCACAGAAGTAACGTACTAGCCACTGTACTTCCTCTGGTCGTGTTATCGGCCTATCTCCAGCGAAGTATGCGGATGCTATGACAATGTCTCGGTCAATGCCCCCAACATTGAGGTGTACAATAATCGGAATCAGATCCCGAGACATATATTCCGACATACGAATATAGTTAATATTGCTCCTTATGAGCACACAGGCACGTGGATATGTTTGCCTTTGATCATAAACCAGTATTGAGTCTTTGCACCCCAAGCCCAGTATTTGGCCTTCTTTGTTGATCCAGGGTTCCTGGATCGGAGCAATGCTCAGTTGCAAACTCACAAATGACCTTGCAATCACCGCTGGGGAGCCCTTCGCGTGATGCAGGTTCACTTGTACTACTCTGTAGAAGAAGATTTTCATTTTGGGGAAGATATGGTGGTAACCCAGTCCCTATATGCCCCAACCTTCATCTTTTCTTGTTCCTCCTCAGATTCCTTGTGGGGTATTTCCCTTTCGGAATCTGATTCGGTCCCTTTGGCCACCAGGCAGCTCGGATCAGTTCCCCGGGTAGCAGAGAAAATCTCTGCACCCACTGGCGCCCCGGGTAGCCACCAGGTTGGCCCAGACTTGCGTCTGCTTCTTCTCCCTGCGTCTTGAGTTCTCCGGATGTGGAGGGCATCTCCACGTCCATCGAACTCTTTGCCAGGACATTTGGGACATTAGTACCCTTTAGCCCTGAGACTGGGATGCGCCCAAACTGGAAGTTTAGGCTACATCCCACTGCCTTCAGAGCTTCCTCGAATTGGTGATCTATCCCAATCGTGAGGTCCGTTCCCTTGCTCTCTTTCTTGGAGTTCAGAACTTTCCATGCCCCAGTATTGAGGTTGGAATTCTGAACATTCACGAGTCTGAGGATGTGCTCAGACTCCATCTCCTGGCTTCTTGGAAAGAAGACCGTGATGTTGGTGGGCTTGGGGATGTCGTCTCCCTCTAGCACCACCAACTCAGGCCCCTTCCAAGATTTCAATTGCGGAACTGATCTCTTGATCCATTCCACAGATCCCTGAAATCTACAGTCTACCAGCATCATTCCATTTCTGAAATGAACGCCAGCAAAGTGGATCCCCTTTTTCTGGCTCTGGCACATCTCCTCCACTAAAATATCCTCTAGGGAGGAAAGTTGCTGGATCTCCAGGGTAGCCTTGGGGTAGTCCTTAGGCATAATTCCTATCCTGGAGGTTTTCTTTGCTTTGACAGCTGCTGCATAACCGGTGGCTTGCCCAGTTTTTGCTGCAGCCGTCTTCTGCTTCTTTGCTGGAGGCCGCTGCGGAGGTGTCATAAGCTCCGTGCCTCTTTTGCTCCCCGAAGGAGTGGTCTCCGGAGCCGGGTGCCGAAGGGCCTGCTCCCTAGCCTCCACAGGTTTGACACCCTGGTGTAGGAGTCGCACGTACCTCCGAACTCCCGCCCCACTAAGACCCCTCCTTAGCGGGTCGTCCCTGCCACCCGGTTGTCCCAGTTGGGACAACTCGAATGGCAGTCGCGCTTTTTTCGGTCTATTGACCTTCCCCTGTGAAGGGTGCCCGGAAGAAGAGGCGGAGGATTTCTCCACCCTTTTTCCGGTGGTGTTTTGTTTTTTTGTTTTCTGTTCCACCTCTGCAGAGCCCCGCATGCAGAGGTAAGGGGTTTAATACAATGGAGTTCCCCCTGATGCTTCAAGGTTGAAACCAGTTGAGACTAGTCTTCTATCTAGCCATGCATCCCTTGGCCAGGTTTCGCACCGTGGATTTTGAATTTTTAATGAGGTTGTTTCCTCTCGGTCTAGGCGGTCAAGCCAAGACCCACCCCACTCCATTGGCTCGCGAGACATGACCACAGACAGCCTAGGAGTATTGGTATTACAGGGTGGCCCCGAAACGAGCTCGGGATCCCACCTGGCATCGTTATCCTGGTGCAATCCCTTGGCCACGATACTACAGCCGGGACAGGAGAAGTTGGTCCGCGGCAAGGTATTAAAAAGGCTACCAGTTGAGTTTTCAAGCACAACGAGCCGATTATATTTCCCTGCAGGCCCCCTCCTCATATACACTCAGAAAAACAAATATTCACCACTAAGAAATTTCGAATGTATGTAAGAAATATCTGTTTCACTATACGTCCCAACAAATATTTTTTAAAAGATATGTTTTGGTTTCTTACAGCATTGACATCTTGATACTAAGAAATCATTTATTTGTGATGAATTAGACATAAAATTATTCCAAAGATACTATTTCTTTATATTGATCGCATGTATGTCAATACAAATAACCAGATTTAGGGAATATGAAAGATTTCTCAACTGTTATTGAATGGTTGTTAATATGGAAAATAATCAATTAGGAATTAATGTTTCGGAATTCATAAATACATAGTATTCTTAATAGTCAAGAAATCAAATATTTGTTGTGATTATCTCATGTTATTATTATTATTATTAATAACACATAAGAGTTGAGGTAAATACCTATAAACTCAAATTAGCTAACATTATAAAAAAAACAATTCAATGTACACCTCCCCAAAATAAAGTGAATTAACATAAAAAAAAAGAATCTAAACATTTCAAGCATAGGTACAACATAGTAGAACAAATTCAGCAGCTACAACAGCCAACATTTCCTCATCATCAAAGTCGTCTTAGTCTGTCCACCCCATTCTTGAAGCTATTGGTGGTAAAGCTATTGACCACGGAACTGAGAAGACTATTCCAGGATTGGAACACTCTATTTGGAAGGAACAACTGCCTTGGAATGGTCCGGAAATTCTCCTTCCTCAATTCAAAATTATGCCCTCGGAGGTTATTGAAGTTTCTGCAGAAAATGGCCTCGACTTGAGGACCAAAAATTCCGTGCATACACTTGTATGTGAATATCAGGTCACCTCTAGTGCGCCTATCAGCAAATGTCGTCATGTTATTCAGACGGAGGCGGGTCTCATAATCTGGTCGGACGATTCCAAATGGGATTCTGGTATTCCACCTCAGGACAGACTCGAGTGAATTCATGTCACCAATAAGGGCAGTCCACCATACCGGGCCAGCGTATTCCATAACAGGGCGTATGAAAGACTCATAAATCAGCTTACAAACGGATCTATCAGAGCCACGGAAGGATCTCCGAACCAGGTAGGTCAGTTGACGGGCTTTGGCTGTAATTGAAGCAACATGGGTGGACCAGGTCAGATCGCTCGATATGGTCAAGCCCAAATCACAATGACTGGTAACAGAAAAAAGACAATGATCGTCAATTGTGTAGGAAAGTCGCGGATTATTTCTGCCTATGTGCAGTACACGACATTTGCCTAGATTTAGTGGAAGCAACCATTCTCGACACCAAGCGGACAGTCTATTAAGATCCTGTTGGAGAATTGTGGCATTGAGAAGTGGATAATTATAGATCTTAGTATCGTCCGCATACATAGAACATGTCGACAAAAAACAACCAGGGAGATCAGAGGTATATAGAAGGAACAGAATGGGACCGAGGACCGATCCCTGAGGGACACCACTTCGAACATGCCATTCGGAAGATGAATATACATCTCAAACCCTCACTCGAAAATTTCTGTTGGTCAAAAACGCACGAATCCACTCAAGAAGACCTCCCCTCAACCCCAGGTGGTCCAGCTTATGAAGAAGACGATTATGTGGGACACGATCAAATGCCCTAGAAAAATCTAGGTAGATCACATCGACTGGAACGTTCTCGTCCCACGCTTTAGTCCAATCGTCGAGACAACAGTTAGTGAGGGCTGAACGGTGAGGTAGGAATCCGTGTTGTTGGTTGGGAAAAATTCCTTGAGCTTAGCAGAAATCGATCACCCTGTCACAAACTATTCTCTCCAGGACTCTAGACAGGACCGATAGCAGACTTATAGGTCTATAATTGAGTGGGGACAGCTTATCACCCCTCTTATAAATGGGGGTTACAGAGGCGGATAACCAATCGGAGGGTAGAGTGCAGCTGAAGAGAGATTTCTTGAATATAAGGAAAACCGGAAGCGCCAAGACTCCAGAACAGTTCTTCAACAAACGCGGCGAAAAACCGTTTCCGCCATGGGAACTATCCACCTTCACCTCAGAATGATATTCCATAGTGATGGAATGTGCTCAGATAGACTTACAGTATCCATAAAATTACTCGTTCGAGCAGATGTTAGAGTAGGTAAGTTTCCCGCAGGCTCTGGGGTGAACACTTCGGCAAATGTACTAGCTAGAACGTCAGCTGTTTCACGTGGATTGCCGCAGACATCTCCAGACGGCTTCCTCACAACCGGTAGACTGACCTTTGAGTTCATCGTGGTTCTCAAGTACTTGAAAAACTGCTTTCTGTTGGATTTGGTCGCTAACGTTCTCTCGAAATTAGTTTTGGCTGAATGAATGGTAGAAGAAACAAAATTGGAGAAATCCCTGTGGGCCCTGAAGTCAGTAACATTCCGACTGCGTAGATATCTCTGCCAAAGGGACCTTTTGCGTCTCAGAAGTTTCATAATTTGGTCGTTTATCCATGGTTTTGTCGGAATGTAAGTAGATGCGACCTCCCTGGTACCAGCAGACATGGCTTTGTTCAACTCAGCCTCGAACAACCTCCACATCTCATCGATTGGCAGATCAGGTGATAGAAGAGAACTCCAGTCAACCGATGAGAGAGTCTCCGATATGCGGCCATAGTCGACAATCCTCCTGAACTTTACCTGTCGAGACTGTAATGAAGTAGGTAGCTGCATCTGGAGTTCTGTGAGTAAAACGTCATGATCCGACTTACCAATAGGTGGAAAGTATTCAACATCAGATAACAAGTTTCTATCAGAAACAATGAACAGATCGAGCAATGAAGAAGTCTGGCCATGCCTATGTCTAGTAGGCTCACCCACCACCTGCTGGAGACCCGTGGATGTAACAAGATCAGCGTAGGGATAAGAGGGGGACCTCATGGATGGAAGACCCACAAGCGGCCAATTCAAGTCTGGACAGTTGAAGTCTCCAGCTATGAAAACATTAGAAGATGTCTCAGATAACTCCCTGAGATACCGAACCACAGTGGCATCATCAGCACAAGGGCGAGGTCTATAAATGCACCCAATCACAATCGAAAATTGGGCGTTAGATATTGTTAAGAAAATGTTATCGATATTTGGCCAATCCTGGTGAGAGACGTCAATTTTTAACTCGCGAAACAGACTATCATGCACATACACACACACACCACGGTAACCCAGTGCAGCTCGACTATCATGACGGAACAACGAGTAGTTCGATAAAGAATAGGTAGAGTCTGGAATTGAAGGATTCAGCCAGCTTTCAGTAATTAAAACTAAGTATGGCTTGTGTGCCTCAATAAAGGAGACAAGCTCTAAAAATTTAGATCCTAGGGACATTATGTTCGTATAAATTAAGGGCCATACATTTAGGGTTTGATGTTTTTTGAGGTATCCTTGGCGGGTACGGTATTCACTACTTTTGGAAGTCCGCCGACATACCTGATAGTCAAATTGGACTCGCCCGACGCTTGTCTCCCCGCCAGTTCCTCCCGCGCCATCCTCAACTCATCCGCCTGTTTCCTCGTTTTATCATCATAAACTTTTATAACTCCCGATGTCCGAGAAGCAGGGATTTGTTCCTGAGCGACAACACAGCTGGAGAAAGAAACCTTAACCCAACGTGGACGAGCGCTATCCCTACCTGGAAGGCGAGTGATACCCGTTATGAAACTGCTGGATGATGGGCGGACATGATCAACAAGGGCATTCACCAAACTAACTTCTGAAGCCACGTCAAGACTCTCGGGGACATTTGCCAATATAATATTCTGCGATTTCTCTACTCTGTCCAGAACCTCAGTGATACCAACACTTTGCTCAGAAAGTTTGACATTTTGCAGATCGGCAACTCTACCAGCCACGGACGCTATCTCCACAGACATGGAAGAATGACCACGCTCAAGAGCTGAAATATCCCCCCTGCACGCAGCTATACTCAACTGATGCTCAGCCAGAATTTCCGAGTGTTCTTGGATCTTGGCAGAACAACACGCCACCTGAGAAATCAGGTCATCCTGCCTTCTCTCAATCCGCTCCATGGTAGCTGTAATCCCACGAATATGTTCCATAAGGAGTTCAAAATGTTGTGATGTAATCTGGTTGTCCTGACATGACGCGTCCATGGATACTGCAGCCGACTGAGCAGAAGACAGCGGCTTCGCACCCGAAGAATTGCTACGGAGTTTGCGTGCCGTTGAAACACAATGTGTACAGTTTCAGACGTCGCTGCTCGCTTTGAAAAATTCAATCTCCTTTTTAGTAAGATTAGCACATGCAGCATGGAAGAATTTACTGCATTTAGAGCAAGAAACAGACAAGTCGTCTGCAGTAACTTTCTTGAAACAAATAGTGCACGAGTACCCTGGCATTTTCAAAAAGAACAAGTAATGGATTAGGATTAGGTGAAATACTCTTCACTTCCTTGGACCCGTAAGGAAGACTCAGACAGAATAGGAGGGCCACGAACCAAAAAACAAAAAAAGGACGGGAGCGGTACAAAAAAGGAGATCTACTGAAATTAAAATAGAACTCAGTTCCAACAGAAAGAGCCGCCGCTGGAGTCAGCCAGATGCAAGCGTAGGCATATGTACTCGCACGCGATGTTTTACAAAGAACAATTATCTATGTTATCACCAAACGGGATAGCATATGTAGTTATTGAAATTCGCGAAATCGGAAATTATTATGGTGATAACTAAATGAAAATGTATTCAAAATGCAAAACCGCCACCTCGATGACTTCGTATAATATTGGTATGAATATCAATTACTCACGATATAACCACCAATCTTCCCGAGCATCGAAATAAAGCACAAATAAGGAGCAGCAAATTCACACTTGATAACTGTCAGGAGGTGTTAAACAGTTAATAAGTTTTTTAATATTAAACAAATAGCATTATTATTGCTAAAATAGTACTTTTAACTGTATAAGCTCTCATGTTATGAAATTTAAAATCGTAAAATGTTGCATAACTGTTATGTATCATTAGTTAGTTTTTCATGAGATACTTATTAGGGGTAGAATAAAAATCTTTTATGGAGAGAACAAAATATATTCATCGAAATGTCAAAAACATCATGGACATAAAAAAAACATCATTCTGGGTGGAAGGCACCGGGACTGGGAGGTTCCGGCACACCTTCAGACGAAAATGAAAGCACACTATCAGCTGATTGGTTGATCCTGAAAAGAATTAACTGGAGTTGAAATTTGTTAGCACCAAGTTGAAATAACATAAAATTTCAGTATAAAAAAAATTCCATCTGTATTATCAGAATTTTGTGTATAAGAGGCCCCAACAGATAATATTTTCATTTTGTCCAGCCTTGAGAAAGGTTGAGGAAATGATCAATAGCTCAGATGTATAATGTATAAAAGTGAAATACTGATCCTTTAAACCTGAATATTTCCACAATCTTTCACTTTATGAATGATCACGTTCAATAAATAAATCTATTTCCTATTTTTCCACAAATAATGAATTTATAATAATATACCCTTCGAACCTTGTCTACAAACGATTGATCAATAAATAATTCCTTTATTGAACTGTTAAGCATGAATAATATTTGAAAAATTCGTGGAGATGAAAAATTTGTGTAATCTATAGTCAAAAAGAAATGAAAATTCAAATTTTGAATCGAAAGAAATGAAACTGAAATTAGCTCGAAAAGCATCAACCAAAGAGATATCCAATCAAGAAATTTGTGTGAGTTATGTATAGGTATATGAAATCTAATGAATTAAATCGAAACAATAGCTCACCTTTGAGGAATTATTATGAAGTGTACAGTATAATCCGCAGGCATACTCTCCCTCCATCTTTTAATATGTGCTTGGCTGATCACACATGGAACGAACTGTTTTTTACTCCACATTCATCACGCTTGAATTTCACGTACACAACAGCATTCAGCTATCCTAAGGCTTCATGCAAATTTTAGCTTCATAACACCACCGGAACACACTCAACAACAATTTTCCATAATTTTCAGAATTGCCATAAGACTCTTGATAACGAACTAGGTAACTCTCAATAATTTTTCGAAACAGCTGTTTGACGCCATGTTCCATCTGAACGATTCGGCGTCTTTGTGAGCCGAACGACATCGGAAACGAACGAAGTGGAACGGTTAAATTTTCTTTATTTATTGTTAAAATATCACTTTCTGGTTGAAAAACATAATTTACTAATAATATCATCTCTGTATTTTATATCTTCTCCTCAAATTATTCACCACTAAACTGTACAATATCTTTGATAGTAAGAAATGACATTTGAATACTAAAATGAAATATTTTTTCCTTGTTTTTTTTTTGTTAATATATAAAGAATATAAGCAAAACAAACCGTTTTTGTATATTAAAGATTCAGTCAAATTAATAAGTAGTGAAATTTTTAGTTGATAAGTTCTGTTGTTAAATATAAATGAATATTGGACTAAGAAATCGGAAAGTTGAATACTAATAATAATTTTTCTCAGTGTACAGTCATCGTTGGAGGCCACCTCCTATCCGCCACCGGGAGACGCGCCGGGTCGGTACTTCATTCCGCCCATATAAACGAGCATTTCACTGCTCGTACATGGAACCCGGAACAGGAATTACTTTTCTGCCTTTGTCAATGGATTTTATCTGCATCTATAAGTTTCCCGCTTTGAATACTCTCAAACAGTCTGTGAAAATTTCGTGTCTTATGTTATTTGTTGTCTAGTATTAAATAAAAAATGTCGTTTGATAAAAAAAATAATGATTCAAATTATTGAATCATCTCAACCAAGGGTTAGAAATGTTAAGAGCTATAACGAAAGAATTGAAATAGTACCCAGACTACCTCTACGGCCGAAAAGACCTTCGAGCACTAATTTAATATCTGGCAAACAGAAAAAACAGAAAAATCAGACAAATCTGTACAATCTATGGTCACGTGACTAAAAAATCCGTTCGCTCTCGGATGCTATTGCCGAACGCGCTTTCAGATGTATAGAAACCATGGTGTAAGGACCCCCAACTAAAAATCGGGACCAAAAAGTAGGACCCATCACAGATATTCGATCGACAAGAAAGTCTGAAACAAAATCTCAGCTGTGCCAACACCAGGTATTCTATGCATCTATTTTTCAATAAATGATTTATTGTAACGTCATTTTTCTACGAGAAGTTCATAACTTTTCATCAAATAGCTATTTATGTAACAAGTACATAAATTAGGTCTTTATGGACGAGTCCAAAAGTTTATGGCAGAACGAGCAAGGCGAGCGAGGCCAATAACTTGGGCAAGTCCATAAGTCTCATTATGTACGAGTTGCATACAAAGCTTTATGTTTGACTGCAATGCAGAAATATTATTTTCTGAAAATATGGCAATTAATATATTCGTCGCTTCATTACAAAGAACCATTTAGTGTGCTTTTGCTTTTTTTACCTTAGTAACCATCAGCGACCTTAGAAACCCCAGTGAACAAAGTTTTTTACTTCGTTAATTCTGTGACAAATGTCATAATAATCCAAAAAATAGATAGTTCGGGAGAGAAAAGCTTAAAAATTTAGCCGCAAGTGCCCAAGAATCTCTTCTACCCAATAAAAGTGCTTATGAAAATTTGTATGCGGCCTATAACAAGTGGTGTGAAACGAAGAAAAATTGCAAAATCGAGAGGAGACTGTGACAGATGAGTCCAATAAAGTGGTGTCCAATAAAGTAGTCAATTATGGACGCTAAACGAATTCATGAACCAAGTGTTCATGAAGCAGTCGAAAATAAAATTATTTAAATCAATAAATTTTTTGCTTCGAGGCATTATTTCAACATCCGTTTGAACTTTTATGGAATACCTAGTCCAACAACGTTTGTTTTGTGTAGAAACTCTCATACGAAGCAATTCGATTGAAGAAGTAACATTAACATCCGAGCGCTCCGTAAACATACTAGAGACATTCCTCATTCCAGAATTGAATAGACGAGGATTAGCAAACAATGCCTTAACGATTTTTCCTGTGGATATATTTAAAAGCGAAAGTGTTTGCTAGTCGTCCAGATTCAATCGAGGAACTCTTAGTCAAAATTCGTGAAGAAGTTGAAGAACAGACGAAGGTTTGCTACGCCGTGTAATGAACTACTTTTTATAATATAATATAAAAAATGTGTTGGAGTTGGTGAAGGTCAATAAGAAGATGTGAATTGTGATTTTTGAAAGTAGGAATGAAAGTAGCCAACTTTTCATAAGTTATCATAAATCCCAAAGAGGTATCTTTAATTTAGTATTATAAAAAGTTTGTTTTGTTGACCAATGAAATTTTGTTTTCAAATATTAAAATGGGTAGCCTATTATGAGGAACCCTGTAGTTCCTTGTGGAATTTCATTTCGCGTAAAAAACAACCGCACTAGCAACGAATTTGGAAGAGCCATAACATCAGGTTATTGCTTCTATAGAAGTTGTTCATTAATAACGAAAGATGAAATGAACATTTACAATAGAAAGGATAAAGACTCACTCATATTCATTATCTATTTCAGAGGTTCTAGAGAAACCAATGAATTTAGGAGATAATGATGCAACCAGGAAGGCAAAGTTGTTTTACAATAGCTGCATGGATATATGTGAGTAATTTTTCATTAAATCCACTTGTATCGAGGTTTCAGACAAAATCCAGGTGCACTCCAAATAAATGGACAATGTTACTGGTATTATCATAAAAAGTCCAATAGGTACTATGAGATAATCCAGTTTTTTCTGAGACACATTCATAAAGATCTGATTCGCTATTCACTTCTACAACAATTGTTCGAACGGCAATTACTCCCTGAATTTTTTGTGAACTCCACTGGAAAGATGCGCTTCAGATGAATGGGTCATATTTTTTTAAAGTTTATAGTGCTTCGATTTCATAGATAATTAGCACTACGGAACTATTACATCTCATTTACATTCACAGTTCATTATGTCAAAATATTATTTCAAACAAAATATCTATATCAATAAAAGAGGATCTATGGTTGGTTCAAAACTTCGAAATGCCTTATTGTTCAAACGATCGCACCAAATTGGACGATTCTTTTTTTGTTGTGTGTATTATTGTTAGGGCAAGGTTTATATGACAAAATATTCCCAAAAAAATCCTACAGAAAAAACAAAAAAAGGCATTCCTTTTTCTCGGGCAGTCATAGAGTAAACTCATGGAGGTTTTGACTTTTGGACAAAGGAGGTTAGTTTTTCTTCCACAGAATCGCATGTCAAGTGAATAGTTAGAAGTGCAGTAGGTCTTACCACAGAATACCTTGTGACGAGCTTTTCTCGGAGAACCTTACCTCGAGCGCCAGCTATTCTTTTACTAATAGGGAGAATAGCAAACCTACCAGGGCAGCTGCTAGTCGGAGACAGAGTCCCCTATTATCTAGGATGTTAGCGATAAATGATAATTCAGAAATAGAACAATTTTCCACAGTTTATTCAGTTGATGGAAATGAGAATACAAATAAACAGTAATGCCAAAAATAAATGAGATATAAAAATACACAAATTTAATAAGGTGATCAGTTTCGCCTGATCGCGAGCACAGTAAGCAATAAATATTTCACGAGTACGGGTCAGCCAGAACAGAAGGGGAAATATCAATTAAACGGAGGAGTTTAAATATCCAGTTGTATATAAAAATGTCAAACGGATAAGACAGGTGCGCAGTATATAAAAAAAAGGTACAGCAGTTATTTAACTTCGATTTTCTTTCAGTCCCAACACTCAAAAGAGTTATATTGTCTACTTAGCTGGTTTTACGTTTGCACGGCGGAATGTACTATAGTATTGGTTTGTAGGAGCCTTTCGATCCGACTATGAGAATACTCGCCATAAAGGACGGATTTCAGACCCCGATTATTCGGTCAAACGTGCTATAGTACTTGCTTGCGAAGTTACTGAATGAATTTCGGCGGAACAGCTATTTTAGTAGACTCAACGAGGATCAAGATGGGACTGCAATAAATCGGTTCAGTACTTACGACTTCAACGCACAAGCACTCACTTTGCAAACGGAAAAGAATCGGTTGAGATTTACAACGGAAATCTATCAAAATGATGCAAGCGTAGTTAAAAATTCAAGCAAAATACTGAATTAGCAGGATTCAAAAGAAACGTGAAAAATCGCAAAAAGGACTCTCATTCACTATGGAATTCGAAATCAATTGTAAGGTCCCAGGTGAGGGGAACATCGGCTTTTATATCCTCCCCGGGGGGGGGACGAGAATGGCCGGCGCACAAATGTTACTTTTCTAGAAAAGTACTTCAGTAAAATTTCTGTGAATCTGGCTGATCGCCCGTACGAAGCAAAAAACGGCGTTATCCACATTCGGTGGTTTTTATGAAGGTTTTTACTAGATTCTCTGCATGCAAAACAATATCGAACGGACCATATTCGATCTTCTCGGCGTAATTATGAACGGAAATGAAATGCAGGAATTTGAAATAAAAATTCGGAAAAGAAAAAATTTAAAATGAAAATCAATTTCTAGACGGAGAAATTGAAGTTCATTACATCCCCCCAAGAAACGGTAGAGAGAAAATTTGATCAATCGTAAATTAAATTTTCGCGGTGTTAAACTACCCAGCTAAACGCGGACGCGACGTTGTGCTCGCTGAAAAAGGCTTACATTGTTTACGATCTATGTTATCCGTATTCGGTGGCCTCCACTCCTGCATAATCTCTGGTAGTACTTCCTCCATTCCGGGGTAGTTCCACTGTTCCAAGGTATCATGTGACGTCTCTGATTACGTCAACGCTGATGTCATCAATGTCATCACTCCACGCAGGCGTCACCGCCATTTCCATCGGCTACGTCATCGGTTCATTGTTTACTTCTGTTCTGCGATAGTGAAGCATGAATTAATAAATGTGAAGTACTGAAGTGGCGATGAAATAATTTATGGAAGACTGTTTTTAGCCCTCATACACAGTAAGTAAATCGTTATAAGTCCTCTTCGATGTAATTCAACTGGCGTTTTGTAGGTTCTTTGATGTTGGCTGATTCCCATTTCTCGATGTTGGTTGACTGGGAATGGAATATAGCACGGGACTGGCATGGGGCTTCCACTATGTAATAGACGTTGGCGGCGGCGTGGGTGGACACTGGTTTCCGGATTCTACAGGGTGGTTGTCACAGGTATGTACTTCAGGTCGTTCTAACTATCTGGCCTCACGGAAGCTTTTCCCACTTCATTTGATCTTCCAAACGGACTTTCCTCGAGAACCCATTCTCCATTTCCACAGATGATGACCAGCGGATAATAGTGTACATAAAACATACATAATACAGTAATTAGTTATTCACTCAGTGATACAATAATGTTTGATTCAGAATGGAAATGGTACAATAGGTTGAACTCACTGGAGCAGCAGACTGATACAATAGTTCGGAATTGAAAATGATGTTATTACATTTGATTATACCGGATCAGACAGTTATATTCCATGAACATTGTACAAAAAACTTAGTAGTCTGACGAGTGAAATAGATGTCGATTCATAGATACAATATGGCAGTTTAAACGGATTATAGAAACGGTTAATTGGTTAACGGTAGAGAAAAAAAATCAAGATCAGATGACACCACCAGGTAACGTTATTGAAAGGTTGTTAATTAATGAGTTAAATTGAACGGTTACCTGGTGTTGTTGTCCGGAAAAGGTGATAGTTTCTCTGAGATTGGTTTTGACGGTGTGCTGGAGATACTTCTAGTGCTGACGACTCTTTGTTTCAGTTCCTGGTCTACACCTAGAGCCGGGACGGAGGGCTAACTCCCTACTGGTAGGCATTCTCAAATAATGACGGAAAACCTGACTGTACCTGTGGCCTGGAAGCAGAGGGTGGTAAGTTCACAAAAATTAAAATCAATCAGATAAATAAACCATAGACACAGTAATCAAACATACTTACAGAAACGGTTATTATTCAAATATATAAGTTTTAATCATGGTATACTTTAAGGTCTTTAATATGTATGTTTGACACCTTTTTACCACCGTCATCTTTCAGGTCGTACACGACGGGGGAAATTACTTTAATCACGGTATATGGACCGACGAACTTTGGTGCGAGTTTAGAAGCGAAATGGTCGGCGGCGGATGATAGAGGACGATCACGGCGCAGAACTCTATCTCCTACATAATAGCGAAAATCTCTACGGCGGAGATTGTAACTATGGGCTTGCTGATTGAAAGCACGGTACAACCTGGTTCGGACAAACTCATATGCCTCCTGGAGATGTTTGATCTGATCAGTACGGTGAGTCATATCTCTTCCTTCTGCTGCAGGACTGTCGGATTCATTGGCTGTTTCTTTATTATGAGGGTTTGTCGAATAAATCGCCCTTGGAACTTCTAGCTCTCTTCCATAATTCAAATACGCAGGTGTGAATCCGGTAGACTCTTGTTTGGCAGTGTTGATTGCGAAGGTCAGTTCCCCTATCTTTTCGTCCCAGTTTCGTTGATCGGCCTCACAAAACTGTGCCACCATAGTCTTCAGGGTACGGTTGGCCCTTTCTACGGGGTTGCACTGCGGTGTATAAGGAGGGGTGAAACGGTGAGCAATGTTTAACTCGCGGAGACTGTTCTTGAACAGTCGGCTGTCAAATTGTACTCCATTGTCGGATATTACCAATTTTGGACAGCCATATTTCAGGATTATTTGTTCATAGAGGGCCGAGTAAACTGTTTTGGCTGTGGCTTTTCGCAACGGACGTCATTCTACCCACTTGGTGAATCGGTCTTGCATCACCACGATGTAGGAATTTCCCTTTTTGGATCGTGGCAATGGCCCTACGATGTCGGTAGATACTTCGTTGAACGGCGCATCCGCCATTCGGTGTGGTTGCAATTTCCCTGGAGTTTTCTGTTGCGAAACTTTGAACTTTTGGCACGAAGTGCAGTTTCTCACATATTTCGCAATGTCTCTAAACATCCCTGGCCAGTAATAATTTCGGGCTATCCTGGAGATGGTTTTGGCAATTCCCATATGACCTGCTAATTCGGAATCGTGATTTTCTTTCAGGATTTCAGTTCGTTGTTCGCTGGGTACACATAGTTTCCATGGTCGGCCGGATCCATCTTCAGTGAAGTCGGATGAGTCCCAAAAATGCCTGAATAATTTTCCATTTTCTACGGAGTAATCAGGGAAATTTGCTGGATCTTTTTCTACCTCCTGTAACTTCCTGTTATACCATTTGCAGGGGGATGTTTCTACCTCGGTCAAACACACCGAATTAACGGACGGCAACGGATTCCGGGTCTGACTGTCAGCAACTTTGTTTGTAGATCTTTTCCGGTATTGGACCTTTTGCTGGTCTTTTCCCCATTTACAACGGTACTTCTTCTTCTGTTCGCTGGTCAGTTCTAAAAGAAATTTATCGGCGATACTTACTTCGGCGGTTTGTTCGTGGATTGGGGTCGATTTGGAAATCGGTCGACCCTCCAAGTAGCACTCTGCTGTTTTCAGATTGACGCTGAAATTATAATGTGAAAGTACGTCCATTCCCAATATAAGTTCTACAGGTAGGTCGGGAATCAACAGGAATTTTAAGTCGGGCAAGGTGTAATCGTCTATCCGGACCATGGTGTTGTAGCGTTTCGGTACGGCTGTAGTTTTACCATTGGCTATTACCACAAATTCGTTATACATGGGCTCACCCTTTATTCCTTGTCCTTCCAAGCACTCTGCAACTTTCTGGCTGCAGAAGCTCTTGGTTGCTCCTGTATCCATTAATGCCCGGAAGGGTTTGCCTGTCACATGAACCTCAACTAACGGACGATTTTCTTTGCAGATGGATGGTGTCAGTGGAGTCAAAGTCTCCGGAGATATGGCGGACTCCAATTTCATACCTCCCTTTAGTTTTCCGAGCACGGGCAGTCTCTGGAGAGAATGTTCTCCCTCTGGCATCGAGAGCAGAATAGTTTCGGCGGTCTCCGGCACTCTCGTCGCATGTGGCCGTATCCACCACAGCGGAAACATTGAACCTGAAAAGAGACTCTACTTGCCCTTTGTCGTTCGGTCCGGTCCGGGGATGAAGAGGTCTCAGTACGACGATTTGCGTGGGTGACGGTCGACTGTGCTCGATCATCGGTGTTCGTCGACGGGTATCGTGATTTCGGCGTCTGAGCAACTGACTCTACCGGTTTCGGGCTGACTGCTGCAGTCGTTGTCTGGACTTGGTGTTCGGTGTCCAGTGAACAATTTGCCTGATAGCGGTTTCGATGCTGTGGGTTGTAAGTCAGGTGGGGTTCATCAATGAGGTCTGGTTTGGAGGGTGGCCTGGTGTATTGGTTCATCTGCCATTGGACTAGCTCGAATACCTTTCCTTTCCGTAGGAGTTCGTCGTAAGTGCAGGTCTCTTGGAAGGCCAAGGCTTGTTGTAGGGACGGTAGCAACCTCTGCCTAATCAGACGGATCTGTTCCTCTTCGGACGGTCGAATACTTGATAATTTCTGAAACAGATTTTGCATTCTCGTAACGTAGAGTAGAAGTTTCTCGTCCGGGCCCTGCATTCGCCTTTTAATTTCTTCCAGCAGATTCTCCTCGTAATTCACCGGTAGGAACGCCTCTTTCAATTGTGTTTTGAAGTCGTCCCAGTTCTGCAGTATTCCCCTTCTGGGGATGAACCAATCCCGGGCGTCTTTCCTAAGAAGTTCGTACACAGAATCAAATACCTGTCTCAAGGGTACTCGGCGTGATTCTGCCAGCCTCTCCACTTCGTCAATGAAATCGGTGACGCTCTGGGTGCCATCGAAGGAAATCGTCCACTTATGCAGCGGGACGACCGGTGCCGTTGTAGATCGGGCCTCGGGGTCAGGTCGGTAGCTGCCTTGTGCCAACGATCGGAGGGGGTTTCTGGTCGACACATTTGCCGGAAAAGATACCCTTCGAGTGGAATTCGCCCAACGGTCCGGTGTCAGTCTCCCAGATTGACATGTCTCAGGGTGTTCTTGAGAGGTAGGTATTGTCGGCATCTCCTGTAATAAAGCTCTACATGTCCTTTTTGTGTCATTCATTACCCGATCTGATACCGGATTTCTTTCAGGTGTGTGAGCTTGTGACACCCGGCCAGTTGACGGTGGACGGACGTCGTCTTCGAGGTCAATCAGTGAGGACTCTACTCCTGCGGCTCGCTGGGGCTGAATTGGAGACATACCAGGTGAAGGCGGGACTTCCAGGTCTAAGAGGGACCTCCCTTCCGGCTGCGAAGATGGCTGTTGGATGCTGGCCTTATGCACTTCCTGTAAAGCATCCAAGGCCTTGATTGTAGCTCCTTTGAGCTGATTTACGACCTGTAATTGTGCCTCATCAATTGTGTCAATAAAGTTCAGTCTCCCTTGTATGTGTTTCAATCTGGTGAAAATGCGCGAGTGTTCGTTGGCGGCATTGTCGTGGTTAAAGCTCTGGATGGATTCTACCAAATCGGTGAGCTTGTTCTGGCATATCTCGATATTCAGAGTCGGATCCATCCATGTCCCAGATTGTAAAGGTGTACCAGACTGAAGAACCTGTCGTAGCAAACTTCGTTTGGTCATCACTGTGCTGGGTATCGTTTGTCCTCTGAGTTGAAGTTCGTAGGTCAACTCATCGCTCAGCAGCCGGTTCACATCCATTTTTAGTTCGATTTTCTCACACGGATAATTATTCATGCCAAAGGAGAAAAGAGAATTTTCGGTCTCAAGCAAAAAAACTTACAGATCCACCTACCTCAGACTCACCCTGTAACGGTACCTGTATAAAAAATGTCAGAAAACAAAATCCAACAATACAAAAAAACTGATCAGTACTGAAAGTGCAATATTTTTCAGGAATGAAATACCAGCAGAAAAGGTTCAATATTTCATAACAGTTCAAACGGAGAAAAATTGCAATAAATCAAACTCGGAACAACTTTATTACGGTGGGTTTCACAAAGGTTGAAATCAGTTGATCTCGAATCAAAATTTGAACATCGAATCAACGCTGATCCGGTTTCACAAACGAAATTCGAACCATCAAAAACAACGATCAACTGATTGAGGTTTGAATCCGACAACGCCGCGTATTTCGAGATTTCTCGAGCGTAACTGAGCTCATAGCCTCATTTACGTACGTCATCGTAGGATTGCATTGATTCTTGATTGCTGACAAATTCAGATTCAGCGGACGTATAAATGAATATTGTTGTTGTATGAAGGTGAAATTCTTCAAGTAGATAAAATTATGGACTAAAAATGCAGTTATGGGAAGCATAAGACATTTTCCCTAACGAAATCTTAAGTAAAAAGCGTATTGTTGTGATATGTCCATAACCTACATTATTGTTATTGCTTTATTTTTCTATTTCAGAAACAGAATGAAATGTGAGGAAAAACATAACAAAACTATGTAGAATTATAAGGAATCCTGGAACTGCATTAACAACTCATACAGAATTATGCACCTTGTACAGTAGAAGAAGTAATATCTATTATGATAAACAAACATATTGCCTGTGTTATGGTTTGTTTACATTCACAGCACAATGTAATTGCTCACAAAGAAATGTGCTAAATGAAATGAAGGTAGTTGCATGAAAGAATTAGTATTCTCATTTCTTAATAAATTTTATAGTTTTCAGATTTTGAGATTCGAAGTGAAAAAACAAACTATTTTGATGGAAATCTCATGATTATATCAAAAGAAGTATATTGTCATAATACATGGACAAGTATTCAAGATACATAATTAAATCCATTATTATTGATTTACAAGAAATAATCATAAGGGGCCAACGATACTGGATGGTATGGTTCAAGACAGTGGAAATGATTTTCTCGGTTAATTGATGAAGCTTAATTTTTGTTGGATTTCGAGTATATCATTGTTTATAATTAAATTGCAATATGAAGAATGTAAATTGTATAATAAAGATATGTTTTGCTACAGTATTGAATATTTACCAATTCGTTTTAAATTTTCTTCAAGTAAATTAATATTATGAGGCTTCATTTTTTTATTGAGGATTATTTAAATTCCACACATATTGAATAGAGAAATACTAATCATAAAATACATTCATCAGTCATTGTTTCGAAGAACAACCTTGTAAAGTCCAATACAGGTAACGTAATGTCAATTTATTTCTGGATCACATGGCTGAAATACATTCTGGTAGGAATCTAGTTATAATTGTATGCAGTAGGAACTGTATTCAATGTTTCAGTGAAAATCAATAGGTAGTAGTTCATGTAGCACCCTTCGTTGAAGATATTAAGCAACCAATATGTCCTTTACTTTTGTCGTCAGAAAATTCTGTTCAACTTGTCCAATATGGATATTACCCTTGTTCATACAATGATATCACTAATGATTAAGTTTTCTGGTTGTGTATCCAAAACTATAAATTCACTGAAAATTGCAGCAAACATGTTCGGTTAACCATTTTAAGAGGATGGATAGGTACATATTATGGCAGGAATATAAATCAACTCCAGTTGATTGATTTTTGATGTCTTGTATTATTCTGCATACAATATATATTGCATTCTATCCATGTGATTCCTGATTGCCCTATTTGTATAATGGACCTATGAGTATAGATACATTTCTCTCAAGAATTCCGTTACCGATGTTTGAATTCGATTTTTTTCGAATAAAACGAGGATATGCCTTCATTTTGATGATTTCTGGGTGGGAAAATTGTAGAAAATGGAGGCATCATTGGAAAATTCATTCACAATATCGTTTTCATTCCATTGAAAATCAGCTTGATCGCCCAAAATTCTACGATCAAATATTTCTTCTGTCAAGGGACGTTGATCGAGAATCAAAATTTGAAAAAGCTTTGTGAAACCCATTTTTGTCTTGATCGCGAATCAACTGCCGTTGATTGCGAAATCACCGCAAATATTTAGACATCGAATCAACGGCTTGATTCGATGTTCAAATTTGATTTTTGAACTGTCAAATCGAGTTGATTCCGGGATCAAGCTCGAATCACCGGTGATTACGCTTTGTGAAACCCACCGTTAATTTCACAGTTTTCAAATAACAGGAATATCAGGAATAACGAGTTTCGCAGATCAGAAATAAACACAAAATACAGTATTCTCCTCACCAATGAATAAACTGGGATTTAACTCGAATACAGTCAAAATCGGGGCGCAAAAATATTTGACAGGAACTCTATTTCTGACAGTCCCTGCTCGGGCGCCAGTTTCTGTGACGAGCTTTTCTCGGAGAACCTTACCTCGAGCGCCAGCTATTCTTTTACTAATAGGGAGAATAGCAAACCTACCAGGGCAGCTGCTAGTCGGAGACAGAGTCCCCTATTATCTAGGATGTTAGCGATAAATGATAATTCAGAAATAGAACAATTTTCCACAGTTTATTCAGTTGATGGAAATGAGAATACAAATAAACAGTAATGCCAAAAATAAATGAGATATAAAAATACACAAATTTAATAAGGTGATCAGTTTCGCCTGATCGCGAGCACAGTAAGCAATAAATATTTCACGAGTACGGGTCAGCCAGAACAGAAGGGGAAATATCAATTAAACGGAGGAGTTTAAATATCCAGTTGTATATAAAAATGTCAAACGGATAAGACAGGTGCGCAGTATATAAAAAAAGGTACAGCAGTTATTTAACTTCGATTTTCTTTCAGTCCCAACACTCAAAAGAGTTATATTGTCTACTTAGCTGGTTTTACGTTTGCACGGCGGAATGTACTATAGTATTGGTTTGTAGGAGCCTTTCGATCCGACTATGAGAATACTCGCCATAAAGGACGGATTTCAGACCCCGATTATTCGGTCAAACGTGCTATAGTACTTGCTTGCAAAGTTACTGAATGAATTTCGGCGGAACAGCTATTTTAGTAGACTCAACGAGGATCAAGATGGGACTGCAATAAATCGGTTCAGTACTTACGATTTCAACGCACAAGCACTCACTTTGCAAACGGAAAAGAATCGGTTGAGATTTACAACGGAAATCTATCAAAATGATGCAAGCGTAGTTAAAAATTCAAGCAAAATACTGAATTAGCAGGATTCAAAAGAAACGTGAAAAATCGCAAAAAGGACTCTCATTCACTATGGAATTCGAAATCAATTGTAAGGTCCCAGGTGAGGGGAACATCGGCTTTTATATCCTCCCCGGGGGGGGGGACGAGAATGGCCGGCGCACAAATGTTACTTTTCTAGAAAAGTACTTCAGTAAAATTTCTGTGAATCTGGCTGATCGCCCGTACGAAGCAAAAAACGGCGTTATCCACATTCGGTGGTTTTTATGAAGGTTTTTACTAGATTCTCTGCATGCAAAACAATATCGAACGGACCATATTCGATCTTCTCGGCGTAATTATGAACGGAAATGAAATGCAGGAATTTGAAATAAAAATTCGAAAAAGAAAAAATTTAAAATGAAAATCAATTTCTAGACGGAGAAATTGAAGTTCATTACAACCTAACAACGGTATAAGAATATTCCATAGGGATTAATAGTGGTAGAACGAAGTTCCACGGTATTCAATAGAAATGCAATAATAAAATAGAGAGGGATGGACTTGCTATTTTTGATCAAATAGAACGTTGTGAAGTTATAAGCCATGAAGTAGTCTGGCAACGGTGCATTTCATTTTCTTGAAGGGTAGGAAATTCAGAAATGGTATAGACTAGAGTATGAATGGCGATGTATACAATCATTGTGTAATTTGCATAGAACTTATAATAACATGGAAGGCTATTATCGGATTAAGTTGGTGGAACAGTGAATTTTTACCGGAATAGCAAGGCACACACGAAAGGGAAATCTGTGAGATCTGATCCGCAGTCCAGATTTGTTACAGTATTCTCGGCGAGTGATCTTTCGATGCGTATACGTTTTTCTGTGATATAGTACGTTTTGGTATTCTTGACGGATGAACATTTCAACGTATACGTTTTGAAAGCGAGTGTTTACAGCGAGCGCTTTATATCATTCGTTTTCAGTAGAGCATTCGTTTCGTTGACGTTAGTTGGGAAAATATTTACATTTGTGGATATTTTCATGTGATTGTCAAAAAGATAGACCTAATGAAGGACGAATTTGTACAGTAGTAGATAGGCAAATATATAGAAAACGTGGAAATACATTGAATGATTCGAGTGTTAACAATTTTTTGAGTTGTTTCGGCTCATCGGCTCTCTGAGGAATTGGTTCAATATCTCATAACAATAACCTCAATAGGAGATTAAGGACAACTATAATGTACAATCTGAATGCTGATTGATACTTGTCCTCCTATATTTTGGATAAATAATATACATATAAATCACTTGATATTTTCTTGCCCTATTGAAATACACACAATTTTTGATACATATTTATTAACAACGAAGAACATTGATGAACATGAAACCAAAAAAAAAACTCAGTAAGTGATAGATTAGATGCAGTGAAGGTCTTAAAAAGTGGAATGCAAATAATCATGACAAGCTATCAGCGGTTTTTTTATAGGCAATCCTCTCCTTAGCATTTGCTATTTTCTCTTTTGCACTAGCAATTCGTCCCATTAATGATAATTTTTCTTCATAGTATTTTTTTATTTCCATTTTTGTGTCCATTCCACTTTGAAAGTCCTTCACTGAATCTAATGTTTGCCTTGCTGAAATAGTTTTTCCTTTCTGGAATGGGGTTTCTGGTTGCGATATGATTAGGGCTCCTGCGGGATTCTACAACTGGCTGCTCATTAATTTCTTTCTCCACTTCAATATCATTTTCCTCTTGGTTTTGAAAGTCAAAATCGAATGCTGATTCATCATACATTTTGTGCCCCTCGATAGACATAACTTTCACTATGTCAATTATTTCTCCATCTTGGATAATTCGCGAGCAATTGGGGGTCCACCGCCTGTTTCTCTGGCATGCCTATTTTGGTTGCTGACCCTAGTCTATATGTGAAATTATTCGAAAATTTCATTCGATAATTTAATTGAAGATCAATGTTTTTTTTTTAATTCTCTTCCTGGCTATTCTTATTTGGGCTTCTCTTTCGAGACATGTTCATTTTCAATGAAATATGATTTAAAATCACACTATTTTTCACTTTGACAGTACTTTGAAAAGTCATCACAGATCTTAGGTATTTTCGAATTTGAATCGATCACAGAACGTTAAGATTTGCAGGGTTGACGGAGTTTGCGATCGCACGTTTTCAAACGTATACGTTTGAAGGAACGAATGGTTGTCGAGAATACGACTTAAGGTGGGCGTTCAATGTAGTGTGTTTTTATTTCAAGTTGCATTTGAGAATGGTTTCACTTTGAGAACTGAAATTTTGTGGGTAAACTCAGAAAGGATTGGAGTTCTTAATGAGATGATTGAGATTTATTTCATTTCAACAGTTCTTTTTTTTTCTTTCAAAAATAGAAGAAAATAAGTCAACTCATGCTTCTGTTTTATTTCAAACGAAAGACCCATGAAAATAGTTCAACTTCCGATTAAAAGTGAATCTACAGATAATTTCGTTCAGAAAAACAACTTGAAATGCGGAATTGGCAGAGAATGGCCAAATTCAAAATATGGCGGGAAAAAGTTCCTGTTTTACCCACATATTCACTAATTTCATAATTCAGCTATTGTCGGATAGAGAGCGCCATAGTACATTTCATTCATAATTAGAGAGATATTCATAGAACTTATAGAGATAATGTAAATTCTATGGAGATATTCCGTAAAATGCACGGTGGCGCCTCTATCGGTCGACTTGTCCTACGCGCATCAAACGGCGACCTTAAGAAAAGTATTCGCACTTGAACCATTCGTTTCGAAGCGTATACGTCAAAAAGATCACTTGTCGAGAATACGGCCGCTGGGGCCGTATTCTCGGCGAGTGATCTTTCGATGCGTATACGTTTTTCTGTGATATCGTACGTTTTGGTATTCTTGGCGAATGAACATTTCAACGTATACGTTTTGAAAGCGAGTGTTTACAGCGAGCGCATAATACCATTCGATTTCAGTAAAGCATTCGTTTCGTTGACGTTAGTTGGGAAAATATTTTCATTTGTGGATATTTTCATGTGATTGTCAAAAAGATAGACCTAATGGAGGACGAATTTGTACAGATAGGCAAATATATAGAAAACGTGGAAATACATTGAATGATTTGAGTGTTAACAATTTTTTGAGTTGTTTCGGCTCATCGGCTCTCTGAGGAATTGGTTCAATATCTCATAACAATAACCTCAATAGGAGATTAAGGACAACTATAATGTACAATCTGAATGCTGATTGATACTTGTCCTCCTATATTTTCGATAAAAGATATACATATAAATCACTTGATATTTTCTTGTCCTATTGAAATACACAAAATTTTTAATACATATTTATTAACAACAGAGAACATTGAAGAACATGAAACCAAAAAAACACTCAGTGAGTGATAGATTAGATGCAGTGAAGGTCTTAAAAAGTTGAATGCAAATAATCATGACAAGCTATCAGCGATATTTTATAGGCAATCATCTCCTTAGCATTCGCTATTTTCTCTATTGCACTAGCAATTCGTCCCATTAATGATAATTTTTCTTCATAGTATTTTTTTTATTTCCATTTTTGTGTCCATTCCACTTTGAAAGTCCTTCACTGAATCTAATGTTTGCCTTGGTGAAATCGTTTTTCCTTTTTGGAATGGGGTTTCTGGTTGCGATATGATTAGGGCTCCTGCGGGATTCTGCAACTGGCTGCTCATTAATTTCTTTCTCCACTTCAATATCATTTTCCTCTTGGTTTTGAAAGTGAAAATCGAATGCTGATTCAGCGCATACATTTCGTGCCCCTCAATATACACAACTTTCACTATGTCAATTATTTCTTTATCCATCTTGAATAATTCGCGAGCAATTGGGGGTCCACCGCCTGTTTCTCTGGCATGCCTATTTTGGTTGCTGAACCTAGTCTATATGTGAAATTATTCGAAAATTTCATTTGATGGTTTAATTGAAGATCAATGTTTTTTTTTAAATTTTTTTTATGAGAACCTCTTCCTGGCTATTCGTATTTGGGCTTCTCATTCGAGACATGTTCATTTTCAATGAAATATGTTTTAAAACCACACATTTTTCACTTTGATAGTACATGGAACACTCATCACAGATCTTAGGTATTTTGAAATTTAAATCGATCACAGAACGTTAAGATTTGCATGGTTGCCGGAGTTTGCGATCGCACGTTTTCAAACGTATACGTTTGAAGGAACGAATGGTTGTCGAGAATACGACTACTGAAAAGTATTCGCACTTGAACCATTCGTTTCGAAGCGTATACGTCAAAAAGATCACTTGTCGAGAATACGGCCTCAGGACTGCAGATGGAATCGCTCCCGCCGATCTGGTCTGTCGGGATCATCGAGATATATGATCCGCAACAGACCAGATCGGCGGTAGCGATCCCATCCGCAGTCCAGATCTGTAACAAATCTGGACTGCGGATCAGATCTCACAGATTTCCCTTTCGTGTGTGCCTTGCTGATGTAAAGTAAATCGGATTGTGACGATCAGCATCAATCGTGAATTGTCCATTTTCATCTTTTCTCTATATTTCTGAAATGTTTTTGATTTATGTTTGGGTAATAAATATATTTGCGGAAATAACTGAATTCAAAATTGCCCATAATTAGTAATTGACATATTATTTTTGTATTTCTGTTTTGTGTGACAGCTCATATCCATGGAAAAGATGACGTTTGACAGATGACATTTGACAGATGACGTTTGACAGATGACATTTAATAAAAATAATAATAATAATAATAATAACCGCACGGGTGTGGCTTGGTTTCTGCCACGCCACATGGGGGGTGACGTCCCCACGGCCCGAGTTACCTGGGCCACCAAGGGTAAATGGTGGCAAATCCATTAAAATGGAGAAAATATCAGGCCAGCAACGGGAGGTGGAAGCCGATATCATGGCAGAAGATGGAATTGCCACTCCACCTGCTGGCTCGACCACCGTGAGGAGGACTGCCAGCAGGGGAGCTCGCAACGCACGTATCAAGTGGAGCCGCGAAATGAATATTGAAGTAATGCGAGCTTTTAATTACGTGAACCATTGCGAGGACAAACCACTTCCTGGATGGAGATACTCCCTCCATAACGACTTCACCTGGAGGAATCATTCAAGAGAAATCCCAGAGGATCGCGGGATATGCACAACAGGCTGTAGCATTGAAACCTGTCACATCGTGCGGAAATTCCTGAACCAGTGGGAGGAACTGAATTGTTTTTTCACTGGTTCATAGAAATAATACCAGCTTAAGCTGAGACCGGGAGACCGATGATGAAGGATAATAATAATGTTTATTCAGAATATTCAAAAGATAAACATAATAAATTACAGAGGTATTCATTTCTGAAGAGATAGTTACCTGTGCGTAATTATAAATTAAAAGTTTTTCTATGCTACTTATTCTACGGATGTGAAAGAAAATGAAATATAATTCGTGTGAGTGATATTGTCAACATCAGGTTCAGTGTCTCAGTTTTGTGCTACGTCATTTCTGGGGTCAAAGGTCCAATCGGGTAAGTTTCCTTCAATATCGGTATTTAAGTTTCCATGTTCGGGCTTGTAATGTCTCATATATTCTGTTATTTTATTTCTTTTTTTGTATGTTCTTATTTATTGTCCTTAGTTTAGTATTTTGTTTATGTAGTTTCTACCTTTTTCATATATCCACATCTTCGTCTTTTTTCTGTATACAATGATAGTTTTTTATTTCTTTCAGCCTTTCGGGAACATTTTGATATATCCGTGGGGCAAGGTAATGGCAGGATCTTTGGCCTATTCTTTTTTTTGCTCTCATTGTCTGGTAAGTGCGATCTTAGTTTCGTGTGGCGTGTGAATGCTCAGTTTTGTCCAGTATTATACCTCCCTTAAAGATGTTGAGGATTACCTGAAGCGAGTACATTTGTCTTGTATCAAGAACTCTCGATAATTGATACAGTTGATCACTTGGAAACCTTAGTTTTTTGCCGTGAATTATCCTAAGTATCCATTTCTGTATGGTATTCAGTCCTTTCAAATGAATATCATATACTCCTCCCCATCCTATAATTCCGTAGTTGATCTGGGATTGAATTAGTGCGTTAAATAGTATCATCAGATGTTTAGTTTTGTTGAAATATTTTTTCATGAGTCTGAATTTGTATAGAAGGCCCCTCAATTTTTTAACTATATGTATAATATGTTGATCCCATTTCAGGTTAGCGTCTATAACTATTCCAAGATATTTGATGGATTTTGTTTCTGGTATATTCGTTTCTTCATTTATTTCAAGATTTCCCATCGAAGGCAGGTCAGGAGCATAGGATGAGAAAGGTATGTATTTAGTTTTCTCTATATTCAGTGTGAGCTTATTTGCCTGAAACCATGTCTGTAGTTTTTTGAAATCATTTTCAACCTTAATCTTCAGGTCTTTCCATGTTTGCGCTTTGTAGTGAATCACTGTGTCATCTGCAAAGCTGATTATGTCTCCAGTGCTCCTGGATTTTAGCAAGCTATTAATGTATACGAGAAACAGGAGCGGACCAATCACTGTGCCCTGGGGAACACCGTAAGTGACCACTTTTGGAGAACTCCGGTTGCCGCCGATGTCCACAATTTGTTGACGGTTAGACAAATAGCTGCCAAGTAACTCATGGCTCTTCCCACGGAATCCACAATTCCACAGTTTTTCCAATAGTCTTTTGTGACAAACCGTATCGAAGGCTTTGGCAAGATCGACGAAGATGCACAAGCTAGGAATCTGTTTATCCAAACATTCATAAATTTTTCCAGTTAGGTCTCTTATTGCATCCTCCGTCGACCTGCCAACCCTGAATCCATATTGACCCTTTTCTAGTATACTCCTTCCCTCCAGAAAACCAATCATCCTTTTTTTCAAAACTTTTTCTATTACTTTAGAAACATTGGATATTAATGATATAGGTCTGTAATTGCTCATCTCTGTATTGTCTCCACATTTGTAGAGTGGTTTAATTAAGCCCACCTTTAGTACATTCGGGAAAGTACCACTTTGAAAGCAGAAATTCACAATATAACTGAGAGGCTCAGATATTTCCATTCTTATTTGTTTTAATGTTTCTGCTCGCGAATTATCAATTCCAGGTGACTTTTTCATCTTAAGTTTTTCTATTACTGTTTGTATTTCAAATGGGTCTGTAGGGTCAATGAAGAAAGTGTTGTCTTGTAAAGTGTCTATCTCCTTGTAATTTTGAATATTAGGAATATTATCCGCATATTGCTGCCCCAAGGTACTATAATATTCGTTAAAAGCTTCAGCAATCTCTAATTGATTGTCAGTAGAGCCGTGATGCGTTTTTATAAGGTTTATTTTTGTTGCAGGTCCAGTATCATTACATATAGTTCTGGCATAGTCCCACACAGCTTTTGACTCATAATGGTTTTTTTCAATAAATTTTTGTAGATCCTGCTTCTTTGCGTCATCGATAAGTTTATGTATCCGATTTTTCAGTTCAGAATATTCTTTTTTTTTTAAGTATTCGTTTCTTTTTTGAGTTCCATATACATATTATTTTTTTTGTTTATTAATTTAAGTAAAGATGGTGTTAACCAAGATTTTCGTTTGATGTTCTCCCTCCTAATTTTCACCTTTTTTGTATTTTCTCGAATATGCCTTATGAGAGTATCCATAAAAGCTTCAGTAACCGAATCTGTGTCTGCTCCAGCATACACTGCCTGCCATGATTCATCTTTTAGGTCATGCTTCAGTCTTTGGTAATTTATGTAATATTTTTCTTTATTTATAGTTCTGATTTTTTTTATTTCATTTGTTATGTCGCAAGATAGCATTATCGGATGGTGATCGGTGACCAAATAATTAAGAATGAAGCCATCAACATTGTGTGGTGTTTTATTTGGGTTTATACCTTTGACGTAAAAGTGGTCGATACAGCTGCCGCTTGCAGGTCTTGTACATTTGTTTATGATTGACACAAATCCAATGTTGTGCATAGTGTTTTTGTACTGCTCCACGTAATCCTCATGAGATAAGATATTAATATTTATATCGCCCACTATGATGTGTTCTGGGCATGAGGAATTTTCTAAGTATTGGAATAAGCTTTGGTTGAAAAGTTTAGGGCATTGTTGTGTAAACCGCTGTGATATTGACTCTAGTGTTATCTTCTTTTTTAATTGAAATTTCCATTGCCTTTGTTTCGCTAATATTGAATAAATTATAATCAAAATCTATATTTTCTTTGATATACGCAATTACTCCATCGTTCTTATTAAATGTTCCGCCATTGTAAATGCAATTGAAGCCGCTTATATTGAATAGATTTAAATTTTCTATCTGGAATGTCTCAGACAATACAATAATCTCGTAATCTTGGGTCAAATATTCCAAAAATGTGCTGAATTCAATAAAATTTTGTGTTATGCTTCGGATATTCATATGTAAAATGTTAAATTTTCCATTCAAGTTATAATCCCCAATGTTATCGACGTTCTCCACAAAAACAGTGTCATATGTTGCAAACTCATAATCTCTGATAAATTGATTCATCGTGAAATCACAAAGGTGATACTAAATGTAAAGATATATAGTGCGAATGTTTATTTTTCAAAATTCCTGATGTTGACTTACTTTTTTAATTTTTGTTTGTTTTAATGTTTCTTCGCCAGGTTTGATTTGGTTCCCAACCTTTTACGTGTAATGTATTTTTTAGGATTTTCTTTTTGAGTTTTGTTCTTTGGTATAGCACCAGAATGGCCCGCCAGCTCTGCTTCGTTGACTCTCGGAGTTTTGATATTGTCTTCAGTGTATACTCCTTCTTCGCACTCGCTCCCTCCTTCAGATTGTTCCAGCTCTCTTGCAGTAAACTTCTTCTAACCAATAATTAACTTATCGCCTCTTATGTATGATCATTCTTTCGTGTTTGATCTCGACTCCTCCAAATGTTTCCTCAAAATTTTCAGTTCTTCACGCTGTTGACTTGTCAGATCGTTTGCAATTGCTATTCTAGTTCCTTTGAGTTTTTTTTACCTTGGAGAATATATCCTGTTTTTTTCGATATGATATAAATTCTATTTTCATTGGAGAACTTTCTGATTTGCCAAGTTTATAAGAGTTGTTTATATCTGATGGAGAAATGTTGGTTTCCAGTACCTGGTTTATTTCTTGTACGAGAGATTCCGGTGTGATTTCGAAATCAGGCTTGTCGATTCCGAAGACAACGATGTTATTTTTTCTATTATTCCTTTCGAGTATTCCCACCTTGTTCTGCAAGTTTTGTTTTTCCTCTTCCAACACTTGCACCTTCTTCCTCAGCTGCTGAATTTCAGCTGTTAATTTCCTTTCACTATCAGTTATTGAAGTTTTTATTTCCGTTTTTGAATCAATAATTTCTTTCAGGACCTGTTTTAATGTGATTTCTCCTCCTTCTCCAGACATCCTCCACTGTTTACACTCCTTTATGATTTAAGATTTATTATACCAGATGCTGATTGTCTCCGTGAAATCCCAACAATTTCGGTCTTACCGGCAGTCAAAAGTTCAAAATATCTTATTTTCACTACTGTAGTTTTGGCTTGTGGGTAATAATTGGGTTGTAAATTTGTCTTAGCTTCAATTCGGTATCAATTTAAGTATCAATATTCAATTATTTAGCTTAATCTCGTTCACTTCTCTGGAGGTTTACGAAACACAACCACACATCCGCAGAATATATGAATTTGAAAGATGACATTTGACAGATGACGATGACTATTGACAGATGACGTTTGACAGATGACAGTTGACATTTGACAGTTGACAGTTGACAGATGACATTTGACAGAACTCTTATTATGCCTAATTTATCTCCTGCTTGAAAAAATGGCAATGGTAAGTTTATACAACTTTAACGGGGGTTTCACGAAGCATATCACTGGTGATCGGAGCTTGATCTAGAATCAACTCGATTTGACAGTTCAGAAACCTTACCAAGCCGTTGATCTTCACTGGTGATTACGTTGTGAAATCTACAGTAAGTATAGGCACGGCCTTCTTAAGACAAAGATGGCTATGGTTTAGGTATTATTTAGGCGAAACAAAGTTCGCCGGGCCAGCTAGTAGAAATTAAATTGTGTTGATGAGTTGCAGAAATTTGATGGTATTTTCCAGTTTTTCGGCTTCTTGTCCTAGGGCCCTTTGTAAGGAACCAACCATACCAGTTTGTCTGAAGTTGGGGCAGTCAACAAGGATATGTTTGAGTTTGACGGTCATAATTCGATAACATGTGCTGCATACTGAAGCATTTTCTCTGTTCAAGACATATGGCCTAAGTGAGCCTGGGACCGTATTCTCGACAAGTGTTCTTTTTGACGTATACGCTTGGTTCAGGTGCAAATACTTTTCTGTAGTCGTATTCTCGACAATCATTCGTTTCTTCAAACGGTTACGTTTGAAAACGTGCGATCGCAAACTACGGCAACCCTGCAAATCTCAACATTTTGTGATCGATATTTGAAAATACATAAGATCCGTGATGAGTTTTCGAAGTACTGTCAAAGTGAAAAACAGTGCGTTTTTGAAACATGATTCATTGAAAATGAACAAGTCCCACAAGAGAAGCCAAAATACGAATATCCATGAAGAGGTTCTCATAAAAAAATTGAAAAAAATAATATTGATCTTCAATTGAATCATCGAATGAAATTTTCGAATAATTTCACATATCGACTAGGGTCAGCAACCAAAATAGGCATGCCAGAGAAACAGGCGGTGGACCCCCCAATTGCTCGCGAATTGAGAGAGAGAGAGAGAGAGAGAGACATTTATTAATGAATTGCAAGTTACATATTGCTTTCACAGGTCAGTAATATTCAAAAATACACAAGTAAATGCAAACAGGTATAAAACAACATTCTGAGTAAGAAAAGGTAAAAAATATAAAAGAATAATAACTATGTATGTGATTTAAAAATACGTAAAAATTCATCCGAAATCAGCATCACAGATTCTCATGTGAGTGAACTCATCAACCGAGTACAGAGTCCTTGACAGCAAAAAATCACGGACTCTCTCCCGAAACTTCTTAATCGGAAGATTCTTCACCCCACCAGGAAGTTTGTTATATAATGAAGCAGCGTAGAAGTCCGGGCCACGCTGGGATCGGCTCAGTCTAACGTAGTCTTTCCTGATGTTTGATTTTTTTCTGGTGTCATGGTCGTGAAAATCTGACTGGACTGAGTAGTCCTTGACATGCCCGTGGATGAAGACCAGGCTTTCCAGAATGAAAAGTGACGGAAAGGTGAGCAATCGCAGATCTTTAAACATGCTCTTACAACAATCGCGGTATCCCAGCCCGCCCAAAATTCTGACCGCACGTCTCTGAAGTCCGAATATATTCCCGGCATGGGCGCAGTTACCCCATACAAGGACTCCGTATTTGAGGTGGGTCTCAACCAAGGCGAAATACGCAGACCTCAACACTTCCACAGACAGCGAACATGAGAGAACTCTCAGGGCAAATATGTTGCTACTCAGCCTCGAGGAAAGGCGATCAACGTGATCAGTCCATGTAAGGGAAGCATCCAGATAGACACCCAGGAATCTGACAGACTCGTTAGTATTAGGCAGACCATCCATACTTCTCAGGCCGAAAGTGAGCTCTTGAGTCTTCTCCTCATTCACGCAGAGGCCGTTTGACACGAACCAATCGGTAGCTCTCGATCGTGCCTTCCCCGACAGGTCCACAAGGGAGTGCAAATCGGAAGACCTAGCAGTCAGGGTGGTGTCATCAACGAACATGACAGATTGTGTGTCGACCATGTAGTCGGGGAAGTCATTGATATCGACAATAAAAAGAATAGGCCCCAATGTCGAACCCTGAACCACACCTGTCTTGGTGGGCATCATACTTGACAGAACGCCGTCCATGCTGACCACCTGAAATCTTTCACTCAGAAAAGAGCGTATCAAATCCAAGGCTATCCCATCGAATCCGTACATTTTTAATTTGTACAATAGCTTATCGCTAGGCACGCAGTCGAAGGCCTTCGTTAGGTCTATAAATGATGCCTGATAGAATTTTTTCTCTTCGTAACAGTCTAAAGCGCTCCTGGTCAGCTGGAGTATAGCATCCGTGGTGCTTCTACCTCTTCTGAAACCAAACTGGTTTTCAGCTAGTAGATTATTACCCTCCAAAAAATCTATGATCTGGTTCGATATGACCCTCTCGAGGATCTTGGAAAATATCGGCACCAACGAAATTGGGCGGTAGTTGTTCGGGTCATCTTTATCGCCTTTTTTATGGATGGGTATAACCTTAGAGATCTTCAGACAGCTCGGGAATCTACCAGAAGTAAGGCATCGATTTACGAGCTTTGTTAGTGGTGAAATTAAAGTATTTATGTTTTTCTTAACGACTACGACTGAGAGCCCATAAAAGTCGGTTGAGCTGCTATTTTTCATATGCGCAACAATATCTCTTATTGTATTATGACCGATTTCCTTAAAAGAGAACCAGGTGTTGGGTGGAATCGGCTTTTTGAAGGTTTCGTGGATAGGTAAATTCGACTCAGGCAAATTTGCTGAGACTATTTCAGCATATGATGAGAAATGTTCGTTGAATCTAACTGGGCTGATATTTGGCGAATTATGTTCATATTTTCCCCCGAGATGGTCGTGGATCAAACGCCAAGCGGTTCTAGATTTATTTCCCGACTTATTAATGATGTTATCAAAATAGTTGGTTTTCGCCTTCAGTGCCGAATTTAACATTAAAGTCTCCACAACAGACTACTTTATCGCACTTCAAATTCAACTTACTCATTATTGATGCTAAAATGGACATAAATAGGTTAAAATCTCTAGAAGGAGATGAATAAATGCATATAACAACAACATTTAGCTTCAACAATCTGATGGCGGATATCTCGCAGTGAATCTCCGAAGACCGGCAGCAGATACTGTCCAATCTGTTAAACTCACCCATACCGTTCATTCCACTCCTGACAAGGATCATGGTACCTCCCCTAGTTGAGATGGATCGGGAGAAGTAGTGGGCTAGGATCCAACCATCCATACCAAATCCCTCAGCCTCGTCCTTTGTGAGCCAGTGTTCAGTGATGCAGATGATATTGAGAGTTGGCGTCTGGGAATAGATCATAGTCTCCAGGTCATTAATTTTACCTTTTAAACCTTGTACATTTAGGTGGAGAAGATTTATATCAGCTGGACTATTTTTACCATAACTGGTTGTTGTGTTACGGAAATTAATATCGGGAATTAGGTTATTTTCTGTACCTTCTGTGCTCTCGTAAAAAACTTTGATACATATGCCCCGTTAGGCCAGTTCTTCGTGTCCTTGGCAGGGGCTAAATTAGCTTCATTAATGATAACCTTGTAGGAACCATACTTATCCGGGAACTTAGATCGTAGTGGGTGGCATTCAGCCTCCGGAAAATTCTCCTTTACCATCGATGTAAACCCGTCTATTGTTGTTTCGGCTGAAATTCTAGAAACAAAAAGTGCTGTCTTTTTAAACACTGCTTTAATCGGGTTGTTAAGTGATGCTCCTGTGATATTCCACAAGTTATTTTTGCTAGAACTTGCTTGAGCTTTGTCCTTCGGTCCGGCAGATGTAGGTTTAGTTCTTTTTCCACTCGTTGATTTCTTGTGTATTACGGGTTGCCGACCGTTGTCGGTCAAGTCCTCTCTCTCCGCAGCGGTGGGTGGACACCTTGTCGGGGCTATCGGGTCTGAATCATCGTTATCAGTAGTCATATTATTATCCTTATCAGAAATTGATACGGATGGAATTTCTTCTACATCGTTTGTTTTGTTAATTGTAGGAGTCAAATTAACCCTTCTTTGTGAAGGTACGTTTGAGGTCTTCCCAAGGAATTTTTCTAGATCTTGAACTTTTTCAAGTAAGGAGACATGTTTTTTAAGTATGACTATTTTGTCACTCAATTCATTTATCAGTAAGTCTTTTTGATCAATTAACATTTCTTGATAGATATATTTCTTTGTTTCACTTACTTCTATTGTATCGTCGGCTTTGTTAACATCAATTACCTCGGCTTCGGACAAATCATTATCCATCCGAGCGGATCTTTCATAGAGGGATTCATTCAAATTGGAAATTTTCATCTTGAGTTGTTCAATTTCCTTATCTTTAACGTCACAGTCACATTTATATTTGTCGTCACAGCATATAATAACCCCTTTTGAATTTACGAATGTGCCACGTATCTTTAATACACAACTGGGGTGGTATTTAGACTCACATTTGCCACAAGTAACAAATATTTTTACTTCTTTCGAGCATTTTCTGCACGATAAGTCTACGGCGGTGTTATTCCGCGGCGCCATGACGAATGATTATGAATTATCCAAGATGGAAAAAGAAAAATAATGGTAAAGGACCCCGCACTTTTTATAGGTAAAGTGGCGACCGGTCAAATTTTCTGAAAGTTTTATAATGTTGTTGTACCCGACTCAGTGACCAAAAGGCTAGTTTTCTAAATACGGGGTGTTAAAATTGAAAATTGCCCAGATTTTCGGATTTATTTTTTGAATATTGAGAGTAAGATTGGATTTCTGTTGCATACACACGTTTACTAGGTGTTCTGGTTATGAAATAAGTGAATTAGTATGATTAAAAATATTTATATTCACAGGGTGATTCACGAATATATGACGGTAGTTTTTTGCCGAAATTCACTTTTTCTACTGTGACGTCAGGAGGGCATATTTTTGAAATGTTCTCTTCGATTCAGTATTATGATGACGACAAAAGATTGCACAGTGCATACTTTTTATACAGGGTGGGAACCACTAGACATAAACAATTTTTTTTAGGATTAATTCGAAACCATGTATTTTTGAATTAATTTTTGGGACAAGTGATTCTACAAACATATGTGACTCTAATCGCCAAAATATTCATGGCGATTTATTCATAGGAAGGTTCTGTATTTTGGGAAAAGTTCAAAAAACATGAACCCCCTGTATTCGAAAATTTCCTCGGTTAAGGGCCCCCGCAGACTGCAGACTTTTTATCGGCCGATAGTTTGGTCGGCTTCTTAGAGCCACCGCAGACTGCAGACTTTTTATCGGCCGATAGTTTCGTCGGCTTCTTAATCAGTATGGAGAGGAATCGCTGTAGTGTGCGCACATGCATTCCTCTCCATACTGATTAAGAAGCCGACCAAACTTTCGGCCGATTAAAAAGTCTGCAGTCTGCGGGGGCCCTTAATCAGTATGGAGAGGAATCGCTGTGGTGTGCGCATATGCATTCCTCTCCATACTGATTAAGCCGACCAAACTATCGGCCGATTAAAAAGTCTGCAGTCTGCGGGGGCCCTAAATGCAACTATTTTCTCACTATATATTGATTTCTACAACATCTCCAGAGTTATGAATCTTGAATCCGATACTATGACCAGTTTTCGAGATACAGGGAGTTAAAGTGGAGAATAAATGATTTCATCAATTTTATTTTTCCAATTGAAATCCGGATTCATCTTATGTTGCGCTCATGAGTTCAATATGAGTTTACATAAGATGCGCATGGAAAGGTTCAGCTAAAATATTTACTGTTACAGGGTGATTCACGAATAAATCACAATAGCTTTTGCGAACACTCGATAATTCTACAATTTAGTCACAGAGAAATTATTCCATGAAGTTAATACCTATACTCCATTCACTTTTATTTAATCACATGGGAGGTCATGGTTTCGTTTTCAGGAGTTTGTGCACCTGATGAAAAGTCTGTGCTTCGTACAGGGAATATCGTTAATGACAAAACGACGATGCCAGTTTTACATCAAAGTAAAAGTATCACAGATATTCCACATTTTGGTATTTCGAATCGATCGGCGATTTTGGGGCGAAATATTGATAGAAAATCGCCTATTTTCCCGTTCTTCGTCGTCCAGAAGAAGTTTCCCGTCGATATGAGAAATTCCGTGCAACTTTCACGACTTTTGGCGTGAGTACGGAAAATTTGAATTGGACCAAAAATCGATTTATAAGCATAAATAAAGCGAAAGTAAGTACTAATCGACCTTTTTAAACACGAAGTTTTTTTTAGGTAGAAAGATTTCAAACAAAATTCCGGTTCCCCAGAAGTTTGGAATGTGTCACTGGAGCTTTCATTCCTATCAATCCTTTGCCGAAAGTAGAAATAGGCTACACTAGTGTACAAAAGTCAAATGTGAACACAGAGAATAAATAAATTCATTCAACAGTGTAGCGTTGCCTGATTAACATTCCTCCACGACACGTTACATGGCGCAGTCGCAAATCGTATAAACAAGACGTTAAGGCTAGCCGCACATTGAGCGCAGCCGAGGACAGCACAGCCGAGCCTAGCCTAGCAGAGGATTTTGTAACACACGCAATTGAATAATAGAACGCCGCATATTGGACTGCTACGCCCAATATGCGGCGTTCTATTCAATTGCGTGTGTTACAAAATCCTCTGCTAGGCTAGGCTCGGCTGCGCTGTGCTCGGCTGCGCTCAATTAGCGGCTAGGCTAAAAGAGGTTGAACCGAATATGAAAAATTTCGCCATCTTGGAGAATCTTGGAAATCTTTTGAAAAGTGCCAGAAAACAGCCGATTTTCGTAAAAGGACATAATAATACAGTGCCAATAATATCCTTTATAACTTCACTATGGACTTTAGAGGAGTACCACCTATGAAATTCACTGGGAACCTGTCGGAGAACTGGAGATTCTGGAAGCAGAGATTCGAAACCTACCTTGTGGCCACCGAAATTTGCAAAAAAGAGCAGGCAACTCAATGTGCTCAACTTCTGACATTGATTGGAGAAGAGGGTATGCGTATTTTCAACACTTTTACTTTCCTTGACGAGGAAAAGAATAAAATTAAGCACCTTTTCTCAAAGTTCGAGGCCTATTTCAATCCAAGAAAAAACCTTACATACCAACGTAATAAGTTTCTTACATACAAGCAAAAAGACGGCGAAACGATCGAACAATATAATTATCACAAATTTAAAAAATTTGGCCCTGGATTGCGAACTAGGTGCTTTAAAGGAAAACTACTACAAGAGGATCATGACAACTTGGAAGACGCAGTGAAGGCCTGCATTAATATCGAAGGAGCCAAGGAAAGAAGCAAAGAAATCACAAATTCCACAGAAAATGGTCCAATGCATGTTGATGTAGTCCGGAATAGAGGCGACAAAGGTCCACGTTCCTATGGTTTGAAGTTTGGAAGAGGCCCAAGTTCGAGCGGTTACACCCAAAGGTCCCAAGAAACTTGCAGAAGATGTGGGAGAGGTCACGCAAGAGGAAAGTGTCCAGCCTTTGGACAGGAATGCTTGTCTTGTGGAGGAAAAAGCCATTTCGCAGCGGTGTGCAGATTAAAAAGGGACGGTAACATTTTTAATAAAGTAGCCAAGAAAAAACAGAAACATTTTAAGAAAGTAAATAGTGTATATGATAGATCTGCAGAAAGGATGAATGACCTTGTTGATAAAGAACGAAATTTTTCTGATAATTGTTTGTTTATAGGTGCAGTAGATAAAGCAGGACTTGGTGACTTCGGGCGAAACTCATGGGTTGAAACATTACATGTTAACGGATATCAGGTTCAGGTCAAATTGGACACAGGGGCAGCAGCCAATGTCATGTCTCGGACAGTCTTGAGTAAGATTAACTTCAATTTCAATGATATTAGTAGATCAAAAAATAAAAAAAAATAAAACAAATATCTCAGATGAAAATAAATGACTGTCGGGTTAAAAGAGGACCGAATTGCGGATCCGACCACTACATGCTAGAAATGAGAATGGTATGGCCTTTCACAGGGAAGAATAAACGAACTACCCAAAATGGTCCCCAGACGAATACAAATAAGGAACAACAAGAAAGATATAAATTGTATCTGTTGGCGGATTCCAGTGTAAGGGAATTATATGAAAGAAGATTGACAGCCGAAATGGGAAAAATCGAGGAATCTGGTGACTTAGACAAGGAATACCTAAATATTGTGAAAGCAATACATAGCGCAGCCAATCAGGCGCTAGTAACGATGGAGAGAGAGAACAGAAGGCGGAAACCATTTTGGTTGACGGAAGAAATTGAAGATCTGATAGAGGAGAAGAGGTTGTGTTATGGTAGATGGTTGGCGACACCAGTGAGGGAAAAAAGAGAGGAATACAAGGAAAAGAACAAAGAACTACGGAAAAAAATCAGAGAAACAAAAAACCTTTTTTGGGAACGGAAATGTAGCGAAATAGAGTGTAAATTGGGAGGAGCAAGAACAACTGAAGTATGGAGGACAATAGGAAATATGAAGGCAGATAACAACTACCACAAATTTCAGCTGGTGAGTTTAGAAACTTGGGAGAAGCACTATGAGAGTTTGCTCACAGAAAATCGTATTGATTACAAACAAGACGATCAACGGAGAGAACAGAAAACAGAATATGAGGGCCCAATGATAACAGAAGAGGAAATAATAAGAAATGTACAGAAGATGAAGAATGGTAGAGCACCTGGGCCGGGAGGTATTTCTATAGAACTTATAAAATACGGGGGAAAGGAGATCATGCGCAGAATTAAAAATTTATTCAATAACTGTCTAAAATCGGTACAGACGCCCAAGGAATGGAAGATAGCGTGGATAACATCAGTTTTCAAGAAAGGGAATAGAAAGGACCCAGCGTGCTACAGAGGGCTGAGTGTTACTGGTAGTATAAGCCGACTGTTCGGAAGGATACTTCAAGAAAGGGTGAGACAGGAAACTGGAACTCTAATAAGCGAAGATCAGAGTGGTTTCATGCCAGGTCGATCATGCGTGGATAATCTTTTCTCTCTCGGGCAGATCTTGGAAAAGAGAATTGCAACAGGCCAAGAAGTGCATCTGGCCTTTATTGATCTTGAGAAGGCCTACGATTCAGTGCCACAAAAGAAGTTGTGGGAGGCTCTCACACACACCAGCTTAAGCGAGCATCTTCTGAACATGTTGAAGGAACTATATAGTGGAAATGTGGCCTATGTCAGGAATGGAGAACAAATGTCTAGACCGATAAAGGTAACAAAAGGGCTTCGCCAGGGATGCAGACGATGCAGTTTGTCACCCATTTTATTCAATTTGTATCTGGAAGTAGTTTTGCGGGAATGGAAAAGGAGCTGTATCGGGATGGGCATACCAGTAAATGAAACTTACCTCATCACACTTAACTTCGCAGATGACCAAGTAGTGTTGGCACAAGACTCGTACGACCTAGAATTTATATTGAGAAGACTGTATAAAGAATATCAAAAATGGGGGCTACAAGTAAGTTTACAGAAAACTGAATACCTAGCGGTTAATACTGATGCACAGTTTGAAGTGCTTCTCACTGAAGAAATAACAATCAATCAAGTAAAAGAGTTCAAATATCTTGGAGTCATTGTGGATCAGAGTGGAATAGGAGAGAAGGAAATGAAGAACAGAATCCAGAAAAGCAGGAGAATTATTGGATGCCTCAATTCGTTATGGTGGGATAAGAACATCTCTAAACGCGTCAAAAAGAGAATTGGCGAAACAATGGTAGAATCTGTTCTCTGTTATGGAAGTGAAGTGTGGACACTCAATGCTGAAATGAGGCGTAGGGTGCTGGCGGTAGAAATGGATTATGTGAGACGTGGAGCCAGAATATCTAGGCTACAGCACATTCCCAATGATGTCATCCGAAGACAAATGAATGCCGAAAAAACAATTGTGGAAAGGATCGAAGAACGAAGTCTACGCTGGTTTGGACATCTTATGAGAATGCCTGAAGAGAGATGGCCTAAGACACTTTTTTAGTGGAAGCCACCAGGAAAGAGAAAACGAGGAAGGCCGAGAAGATCATGGAATGAGGGCGTCAGGAAAGCTATGGAAGAACGAGGCCTAGATGAGGGAATCACACAGGACAGAAACGCTTGGAGGAAGGGATTGAGCAGACGGCAACTAGCTGTATGAGATTAAATATTTATTGTATTTTTTCTGGCTCAATATATATATATAGTAGATCAAATGTTAGCCTTCCGTCGTTCACTGGTGATAGATTGCCATTGTTAGGACAATGTAGCTTGAGATGTCATTTTAAAGATAAGATTGAGGATCTCACTTTTCATATAGTGGACTTGGATTGCATTTCAATTTTGGGCTTGAAAGATTGTGTCAGATTAGGGATGATACATAGAGTTGACTTTTTGAGAGAGAACATTGTAGACAAGAATACCCAATTAGAGACCTTATTGAAAACGTTTGAGAATTTGTTTGAGGGAATAGGTTGCTTAGAGAAGACTTATCATCTAGAATTGAACAATAATGCAAGGCCTATTGTACCAAGAAGGGTACCTTTTGCTATTCATAACAAATTAAAAGAGACTCTTGATAAGCTGGAGAATGACGGAATTATTGTTAGGGATGACGGTAGTGCAGAATAGGTAAACCCTATTGTGCTAGTTCGGAAGTCCTCAGGGGACATCAGAATTTGTATAGATCCAAAATTCCTAAATGAGAGTATTAAACGACATTATTTTAATATTCCAACAATTGAAGAGCTCACTGTTAAATTTGCTGGGTCCACTGTGTTTAGCACTTTGGACTGCACACAGGGATTTTGGCAGGTAAGGCTAGATTATGAAAGCTCAAAATTATGCACATTTGCCACACCAATGGGCAGATACCGATTTCTGAGAATGCCTTATGGTCTGTCAAGTGCACCTGAAGTTTTTCAAGAGCGAATGCTTGAAATCTTCGGGGACATTGATGGTTGTGTGGTGTATATCGATGATATCTTCCTATTTTCTGAAAATATGGAAGATCATCTAAAGCTGTTGGAAAGAGTCTTCAAGAGAGCACAAGAATATGGTCTGCGATTCAATATGAATAAATGCAAATATGGCCTTTGTGAAGTTAAATACATGGGTCATGTTTTCTCATCCCAAGGTATAAGACCCGATACTGCGAAAATTGAAGCAATTAAAAATTTGCCGACACCCAAGGACAAAAAGGACGTACGAAGATTCTTGGGACTCGTCACATTTAGATTAGATTAGATTAGAGGAGGGGCGGAAGATCATATGAACTCGCAAGCACCTTGACCTAAAGATCTATTGTGCATCCCCGCGCTGTTTACCAGTCAGGCAATAGTGTCTCCATGAACTTTATCACCTTTCTGGGGGCTACATCCATCACTTGTTCCGGCTTTAGAAACCAGAAGCCAAGGTGTTGTAGTCTTTTCCGATGAACAGCTTCACATTCGCATAACAAGTGCTTGGCTGTCTCAGTGGCTTCTTGGCAGAAGCGACATGTGTCTTCCAGCGACTTACCTATGTTCTTCAGGTGATACCTCACGGGACAATGTCCCGTGAGTGCGCCAGTTAGTTTCCTCAGTTACATATGTGGGTAGATTTGTCAGAAATTTATCTGAGAAAACAGCTGATTTAAGAGCCCTATTGAAAAAGGACATAATGTTTGAGTGGAATGAAAGGCAAGAGAAGTGCTTCAATGAGTTGAAGTCTGTAATATGTAAAGCTCCTTGTTTGGTATATTTTAATCCTATGGAACCAATGGTAATACCGGTTGACGCATCTGGTGAAGGAATGGGTGCGTCACTAATGCAGAATAACTTGCCCTGTGCTCATGCTTCTCGAGCTTTAACTGAAGCTCAGAAGAACTACGCACAAATAGAAAAAGAATTGCTAGCAGTTTGGTTTGGTTGTACTAGATTCCATCAGTACGTTTTTGCTAGACATTTTAGGGTGGAAACAGACCATAAACCACTCATACAAATTATAAAGAAGCCAATAAGCTCATGTCCAGCAAGGTTACAAAGAATGGTGGTACAGTTGAAAAAGTACGATTTTGAGTTGATATATAAACCAGGAAAGTTCCTGGTGGTGGCAGACACACTTTCTCGAGCATACGAGAGGCAGATTTTTGACGAAAATATAGATCTTGAGTTGGAAGCTCAGGTATGTTTGATTGAACAATCTTTAAATGCGACTGAGGAGAAAGTAAAAGAAATTGTACAATTAGGTCAGGAGGATGCTGAAATTAGCGCCCTCAAATTACAACTGAAAAAGGGATGGCCTAATAATATTAAGGCGGTACCGGAAATTATTAAATTCTATTTCAAGTTTAGAGATGAAATAACGGAAAATAAGGTTCTTGTCTACAAGGGAACCAAACTCATAGTTCCAAAACCTCTCCGTAAAGATATTTTAAGAAAGTTGCATACTGGTCACCTTGGAGTGAACAAATCTATTAGCAGAGCAAACAGTTCATTTTATCGGCCCGGTATGAGTAAGGCTGTTCGCAGTGGCGGCTCATGCTAGTTTGAGGTGGTGAGGCACATCAGAAAAAAAAAATCCCTTGCCATGGCGTTTTCGAGAAAAAGGCTGTTGCGAAACTGATGATTAGAATATTTCTTCATCGCTAGCATACTCAAGGTTATCTATTTCGAGGAACATTTTGCTTTGTAAAATATTTACTTCTAGCGATGAAGAATTAATTATCTTACAAGAAAACTAAACATTTTGAAGGGTGTGTAAAAAAAGTAATTTGGAAAAAATAAGCATCCTTGTTGAAATTCTTGAATTTTTAGACCTTGTCAAGAACATCGTCTACAAAGAAACCAGAAAATTGAGAATATTGAAGTTTATATCACTCTGATAATGAAGTAACATCTTCCACTTCTCTATAATTTTACGATGATTATTATTCATTTATTTATACTGACGAATCAAATTGCCTAAGCCCAATTACAGACAGACAGTTCATACACAGTACCTAAGTACATTGCACATAAAAAAACAGAAAATGTAATACACACAAGTTATGTCGGCAACGCTGGATAAATTAAGATATATATGATTTATCCCCATAAGAATTACTCGAAAACTCAGCTGATTAGCTGAAAAATTTAAAAAATCACAAGTATTTCGAGTGTTCACATTTTTAACTAAGGAATTTGTGACGTACGCCGCGGTGCCGCTAAAATCTAAATCCATTTCGCCCTCGGGTTTCCGATGGTAATTGAATTCAGTAATTTAATAGGATTTTCGAAAGATATCATACGAACACTGAGACTGACAAACCTAAACCTACACGAAAAACGTTTAATACCGTTCTTACAAATCCAACCCAATTTGAAAACTGACCCGAGTTCCCGCGGTTAATCTGAATAGTGCAGAATAATTGCAGTTCGCCCTTCGCTAGGGAATATATTTCTAGATTCTGTGAGGCTAGCCTCAGACTCAACTTAATATTTGGCGTTTAGGCGTGCGGGCTTCTCGGGATCATATCGGATACCTGTTGCAGAATAATTGCAGTTTGCCCTTCGCTAGGGAATATCTTCATTCGCGTGAGGCTTGCCTCAGACTCAACTTAATATTTGGCGTTTAGGCGTGCGGGCTTCTCGGGGTCATATCGGATCACTGTTGCAGAATAATTGCAGTTTGCCCTTCGCTAGGAAATATCTAGATTCGGTGAGGCTTGCCTCAGACTCAACTTAATATTTGGCGTTTAGGCGTGCGGGCTTCTCGGGGTCATTATGGGTTCCTGTGATGTAGAATAAGGCGCTAGACAAGGAAGTGCGAGGCGAGCCCATGGTCTGCCTCTGCCGTTCACTGGTAGGTGAGGAAGTGAGATGGATACACAGATATCGTGAGATTTGGAAACGTATACCCGGAGACGCATTTTATTGCTATATAATGAAGGGAAATTACGATATAAATGCGTATGGATGCAGATAATAATAAAAATTCAAAATGATTGAATAAATAATTAATAAAAAATGGTATTTATACGTGTGATTTTCGACGTTTATTGGTGAGGCACTGCCTCACCTGCCTCATAGGACAAGCCGCCACTGGCTGTTCGTGACATGGTTTTGTCCTGTGAAACCTGTCTAACATTCAGTAAGTCGAATAGGTCGGAGCCCATGATTTCGCACGACGTTCCAAAGCTACCTTGGTGTAAGGTAGCAGCTGACCTTTTTCATTTTAATGATGATAATACTTGTTGTTGTAAGAAATCTATATAGGGATCTCAGTAGCGAAAACGTAATTTCGAACCTTAAATCCATCTTTTCATGTCATGGTATTCCAAAGGTGTTCATCTCGGATGGTGGACCAGAGTTCAGTAGTTTAATATTCCATCAGTTTTCTAAGAAATGGGAGTTTGAACATATACATTCTTCTCCCAGATATGCTCAATCTAATGGTGAAGTGGAAAGATGTATACAAACTCTGAAAAAGTGCAAAGTTGACAACTCTGATCCCTGTTTGGCCTTATTAGCTTTAAGAAATGCACCTGTTGACGGAGAAAATTCTCCTGCTAATATTATTTATAGTAGAAATCTGAGGGAGCTTTTACCAAGACAAAACTTATTGTATAAGACGAAAACAATCAATGTTGAAGAATATGACAACTATATTGACAGGTCTGAATATAAGCAAAAAATGTACTATGATAAAAGGAATTCGGTGAGAGAGCTCTCAGATTTAAAAAACGGTGTGTTGGTCCTGGTCAGGAAGCACGTTAATAGTAGGTGGCAAAAGGCTACTGTTTTAAATAAGATTGGTATCCGATCATACAAAGTGAAATTACAGGATGGTGGAATTTTAGTACGTAATAGAAAGTTTATCAAACATTTGAGTCAGAATTTAAAGGTTAATAGCGAAAGTGTAGTCACACCAAAGCACGCTAATGATTTTGAAATTTTCAATAGAAATCTCTATCTACCAGTACAAACTGATAATAAAGAAAAAGAAGGAGAAGTAGGGATAAATAAAATGCTCAATGTAAATGGTCAATTCTCAGGTCAGAATACAAATTCTGAAACTGAATCAGACAATTGTTTAGTTGAGATATCTCCTCCGACTGAGGAAGAACAATCTACACCATTTCCAAGTGTATTTCAGAAGGCGTCAATTGTATTTCAGAAAACATCACTTGTATTTCAGATTAGTCAATTGTATTTCAGAAAGCGTCAATTGTATTTCAGATTAGACAAGTGCATTTCAGAAAACATCAAATGTATTTCAGATTAGTCAATTGTATTTCAGAAAGCGTCAATTGTATTTCAGAAATCATCAATTGCATTTGAGAAAACATCACTTGTAATTCAGATCAGTCAATTTAATTTCAGAAATCGTCAATTGTATTTGGGAAATGGTCATTCGTGTCCCGAGACTGAAAGCGAGATGACTGTGATATTTGGAAAATCGGTTTAAGATGGCACAAAAAAGAAACTGTACATAGAAAACTTTTATTCGAGCATTTTTCAAATATTCGCCACAACTGTTTTCTGGAAGACTTTGGGGTTCGAGGATGATTCATGGAGCATGGGGGATTGCCTCTGGTAGATATCGAACGAAAAACCGAAGATAGAATAAGATAAAAGCAGTCCTACAGTCAATCATGAATACAATTATTAAAAAAAAATAACGCAACACTTCAGCAGCATAGCTCTTCTTCAGCTGCGCGCGCGGCACGTGCATCGATATTACCTATACGTTGGACAGAAGGTTTGGCCAACGTAAATTCAGTACTCGTCAAAAAATATGATGAAATCTGGATGTCCAATACATTGGAAATCAGGAATCTGAAATACATATGATATAATCTGAAATACAATTGACGCTTTCTGAAATTCAATTGACTAATCTGAAATACATTTGATGTTTTCTGAAATACAATTGACTCATCTGAAATACAATTGACGCTTTCTGAAATTAAATTGACTAATCTGAAATACAATTGACGCTTTCTGAAATTCAATTGACTATTCTGAAATACAATTGACGCTTTCTGAAATACACTTGGAAACAGTGGCGCACCGAGGGGGGGGGGCTGTCGGGCTGCAGCCCCCCCCGAGCTCAAAAATAAAGGATTGTTTTCGTCGTTTCGAGTTTTTTTTGTATGTAAAACCCTGATTACTCTCGAGCAGCCCCCCCCGAATGAAATTTCTGGGTGCGCCACTGCTTGGAAATGGTGTAGTAGTGATATAGCTGACAGGCTTCCTGGGCAGTCCACAATTACCAGATCAGGTCGTGTTAGTTTCTTTCCACGTAAATTTGACATATACTCATCATTCAAATAAATGTAGTGTGTGTAAAATTGTAATAGATGTTTGTAGTTTGTAAAATACATACTTTCTGAGATATGTAAATAAATGTTAATAGGGGAAGATGTGATAAGAAAGTGTGTTCCGTTCAGAAATCACGAATGTAAAATAATGTTCATTTTATCCGCCGTCCACCCCTACGACATCATAATGGATTCGCCCCATCCCTCTACTGCAGGTACCAAGTACGACGAGAGGGTGACCGACGCCATTAGACGATTAAGAGCCAGAGCAGCAACACGTAAACATAAGTACGGGCATTGTACAGATACGCATGTATCGCATTAAATAATATTTAGTAAAACTGTGTTTAATTTCGTGTGAATTAAAAGCAGAAAAATTCAGTTTAGTTACATAAACAAAACATGGTCCTTCGAAACGGATAACGGATTGGATCGAAGAAGTAGAAGCTGCAAACAACTACGTGATCCATTGGAACAGGCAGAATTTCAATCTCGAACAAACACACATTTATGGATTAGTCACATGGGACTTTTGGGAGTTTTGGATTAGGAATTCAAGAAGAGGTACCACAGTTTTCGGCAAAAAATCGCTGCTTGATCAGAGAGCAGTTAACACATGACAAGGGGAAGAAAAGTGAGTAGTCATATCATTCAACTGATTCTATCTGTATCATATTCATTTGAATTAGATTTGAATTATTATCAACTTCTTTCACGAATTAACAAGAAAAATGGCAGATAACTTAGAAGAATTGATTCGCAGAAGGGGCGTTTTGAAAGCGAAAATAACCAGATTTGAAACATTTATCAATTCTTTATCGGACACTAGTGATAAATTGAGTCAAGTACCTTCGCGATTAGAAAAATTTAGGGAACTTTGGGATCAGTTTGATGAATTGCAAGCTGAAATAGAAGCTTTTGATATATCGGAGCAGCAAACTGAAGAAAGGGAAAATTTCGAAAACAATTATTTCAAACTCATCAGTATTGCTGAGTGTTATTCAAATGCAAGCACCTGCAATATCAAAAGTGTTAACAATAGTAATGAAACCTTTCCAGGGCAACACATCGACAAAAACGTTAAACTTCCTACAATGGAAATTTCATCTTTTCATGGATCTTATAAAACATGGTTAGAGTTTCATGATACATTTAATGCGCTTATACACACGAATAAGAACTTAACGGATATACAAAGATTTTATTATTTAAAAAATTCATTGAAGGGTGATGCCGCTGAGGTTATTCGTGCGTTGGACGTATCGGACAAAAATTACATTGAAGCATGGAAATTGCTAAGAAATCGTTATGAGAATAAAAAATTGATTGCTTTGACTCACATCGATTCCATGTACAATTTCACTCCAATTAATAAAGAATCGTTTACACATTTACGGAAATTTCTAGATATCATTAATAGAGATGTAAGATCGCTTAAATCTTTGGGTCAGCCTGTAGAATCGTGGGATACGCTTCTCATTTATATTTTGGAACAAAAGTTGGATTCGATTACGAAAAGAGAGTGGCAAAAAAGCGTGTCGAACAATCATTTTCCCAAATTAATCGAGTTTCAAGAATTTTTGGAACAAAGATGTCAACTTTTAGAAGCTCTAGACTCTAATAAAATGATTTCTAAGTCACAAGAAGGTAAGGGTAAAACAGAAACATATAAAGGTTCAAGATCTTATGTAACAATGACAAAAACTTGCTCCTTATGCAAAGAAAATCATCTTTTATATGCATGCAACAAATTTCGGACATTATCGGTGGCAGAGAGGAGGCAGGAGGTTAAAAAGACAGGGGTTTGTTGGAATTGCTTAAAACATGGTCATCGAGCGGAAAGATGTACCTATGGCAGCTGTAAGCAATGCGGAAAAAGGCACAACACTTTGCTGCATTTTAGTGAAAATACTTCGACGGACAATGAAGAGGGAAACACCACGGAGAAACAAGGATACAAATGCACACTTGGTTCGGGATCAACAGAGACACTGTTATCCACAGCAATAGTTTACATTCTTGACCATGCCGGTAACCGGCAAGAATGTCGAACTTTGTTGGATTCAGGATCCCAATCTAATTTCATTTCAAGAGACCTATGGAAGAAACTCAGATTACCTTCACAAAAGGTTCATATTCCAGTAGTTGGAATAGGGCAGGGAACCACGAGAATTTCTCATTCCGTGAAGGCTAAGATTCTGTCCCAGTATAAGGACTTCGATCTAGAGACAGTTTTTCTAGTCATTGATGGCATTTCGGACAAATTGCCTGCAGTAAAGATCGATTCAGCGTCCATAAACATTCCGGAAAACATATATTTGGCTGATGCAACATTCAATCAACCCAAAAGGGTTGACATGATTCTTGGCGCTTCTCTTTTTTGGGAACTGATATGTGTGGGGCAAATCAGATTAGGCAGAAACAAACCTATTTTCCAGAAGACAAAATTAGGGTGGGTTATTTCAGGGCCTATAGTTGGTAAGCACGTCCAAGAAAACATCTCGATGTGTAATTTTTCTTCTAACGATCAGGTACAAAAGCAGTTAGAAAAGTTTTGGACTATTGACGAACTCAACCAGGAGAAACCACTTTCCAAGGAAGAAAGACATTGTGAGAGGGTTTTCCTCGATACCACAATACGAGATGACGAAGGTCATTTCGTAGTCAACCTTCCTATGCGGGAAAATATTACAAATTTGGGCGACTCTTTGAGCACAGCTGAGAAGAGATTTCAGCAACTTGAAAGACGTTTAGAGAGGAATACTCTAACTAAACAACAATATCAAGACTTTATTAAGGAATACATCGATTTGGGACATGCCACAAGATTAGGAACATTGGAGGAGACTATAAAGCAGCGGTGTGAAGGTAAATATGTTTATTATTTACCCCATCACGCTGTCTTTAAGGAAACATCCCTAACCACCAAATGCCGAGTGGTATTTGACGGATCAGCTAAAACGGATACAGGATTGTCACTGAATGATGTCTTGATGGTTGGACCAAAATTACAGCAAAACCTTTTCAATATTTTATTACGATTTCGCAGATACGATATCGTCATAGCGGGGGATGTGGAGAAAATGTACCGCCAAGTATACGTTGCTCCAAAGCATCAAAATTTGCAGAGAATTCTTTGGAGGTTTTCTGCATATGAACCAATTGACGTGTACAAATTGAACACGGTCACATATGGTACTGCGCCAGCTTCCTACTTGGCAGTGAGGTGTCTGCAGAAATTGGGAGAAGACAATGAAGAATTATTTCCACAAGCTAGCAAAGTAATAAGTCAAGACTTTTACATGGACGATCTATTATGGAGCACGAAATCTATTCAGGAAGCAAAACTTTTGAAGGAACAAATAAGCACAATCTTGGCCGGTGCTGGGTTCGTTTTGAGAAAGTGGGTGTCGAATTGTACGGAGGTATTGTCGAATGAAATGCCTAGGGAAATTGAACATTACCTCTCAGACGAGCCGACAACACGAGCACTTGGATTATTGTGGAATTCAAAACAGGACATACTACAATACAAAATAAGAATCGACAAAAACCAAAACAGGGTGACCAAAAGAACAATTTTGTCGATAACATCTCAAATATTTGATCCTCTGGGATTGGTCGGTCCGGTCATTATAAGAGCCAAATTGATTTTGCAAGAGCTATGGAAAATGAAAGTGACTTGGGATGAATCCCTGCCGCTTGCACTCCATACTTCTTGGCTCAATTTCAAAAGTCAAATTAAGTCGTTGGAGGATCTGGAAATACCGAGACAAACCATTTGCAGGGAATCGAAGGGCATACAATTGCATTGCTTTTCCGATGCCTCGGAAATTGCTTATGGATCGGCGATTTACATAAGATCGACAGATCAGAATCAGCAGCACCATGTCCAACTGATCTGTGCCAAATCAAGAGTGGCTCCAGTGCAAACCGTGAATCTGCCACGACTTGAATTATGTGCCGCATTACTAACTGCAAGGTTAGCACGGGAAGCACTAGATACACTTCAAGTGAATTTTGATTCTGTACAGTTTTGGACTGATTCTACGATAGTTCTGTCTTGGCTCAGTCAAGAGCCCTGCGAATGGAAAACATTCGTAGCGAATAGAACATCAGAAATTCAGCGGCTAACGAAAAGGTATCAGTGGAGGCACGTATCATCTAATGACAATCCAGCCGATATAATATCTAGGGGTATGGATGCAGATATGTTGCATGCTTGTGAGCTTTGGTGGCATGGTCCAGAATGGCTCAGCGGCGAGGAAAACTTTTGGCCAGATAATCGTTATAATATTCCGGAAGTTGTTCCAGAACTTAAAGCGCCACGTCAAATATTCAAATCTTGCATGGGTATTGATATTTTTCAAAAGTTTTCCAATTTGATGAAACTACAAAGAGTGACAGCCTTTTGTCTCCGATTTGTGAGAAATTGTACAGTACAGAGGGCACAGAGGCAATTGGGAAATTTGACACTCGAGGAATTGGAAGGGGCCATGAAAATCTTGGTAAGAGCTACACAAAACCAGGAGTTCGCAGAGGAAATTCGTTTGCTGACTTCAAAAGGTTTAGCTAAATCAAGTGCCCTTCTAAGCTTAAACCCATTTTTAGATGACCAGGGAATCTTGAGGGTAGGTGGTCGTTTACGGAAATCGGATCTTGCATTTGACCAAAAGCATCCTATATTGCTACCTAGTAATCACGTGTTAACGAGACAGACCATTTTACACGAGCATTACAAAAATTTGCACGCAGGTCCTCAAGCCTTATTAGCGATAATAAGGATGAAATATTGGCCACTCGGAGGCCGTAGAACAATCCGAAAGTTTTTACACGAATGTATCGTATGTTTCCGCGTTAAACCAACTCTACACAAATATTTAATGGGTGACCTGCCACAGGCCCGAATCACTCCCAGCAGAGCGTTCACAAATTGTGGTATTGATTACGCGGGACCTTTTAACATAAAGGCTAATAAATTGAGAGGGCATAAATTAGTTAAGGGCTACCTCTGTGTTTTTGTCTGTTTTGCAACCAAGGCGGTTCATTCAGAATTAGTCAATGAGTTAACCACAGTAGCTTTCATGAATTGCTTCAAACGATTTGTTGCACGGCGAGGTGTTTGTTCAAACATATACTCCGATAACGGAACCAATTTTGTAGGTGCTCGCAATGAATTACATGAACTCTTCAAATTCATAGAAAACCAATCTAAAAATTCAAATTTTTATGCCAATTTTACGAAAATGTCAATAAAATGGCATTTTATACCAGCTTACTCTCCACATTTTGGTGGCTTATGGGAATCCGCGGTGCGATCCGCTAAGTATCATTTAAAAAGAGTAGTCGGAAATAATAATTTATTATTCGATGAATTACATACAGTAGTTACACAGATAGAATCATGTTTGAATTCCCGACCACTCACTCCCCTATCTGAGAACCCAGAAGATTTGGATGTACTGACTCCTGGACACTTCCTGATTGGCGCCCCATTAGTGGCTCTACCCCAGGAAGATCTAACTTCACACAAAACGAGTCGATTAAAGAGATATCATCAGTTGACTCAAATGGTACAACACTTTTGGTCTAAATGGTCTAAGGATTATCTCTCCCAACTTCAGCAGAGGGGCAAATAGAAAACATCTCCAACGAATAAATCTATTCAACCAGGAACGATGGTGGTTATACGAGACGACAATCTACCCCCTCTCAAGTGGCAATTGGGTAGAGTAGTGAAAGTTCATCCTGGTACTGACGAAATTGTACGGGTAGTGTCAGTGTTATCGCCTAAAGGTATAATTAAAAGAGCAGTAGCTAAAGTTTGTCCTTTACCATTTGAAACTGCACAAGAGACTAATTGAAAAACGAGGAATCCATTTCCGAAAATATTTTTTCTTTTTGTATTGTATGGTATTAATTTTTATCTCATTCAAATTATTCTTTGTACATTGATTTCTTTTCCTATATTTTTGTATTTGCATATGGTTTTGTATACTTATTATTTTAAATATCTATTACTGTTGAAAGATAGATTCTTTCAAGGGGGGCGGCATGTTCCGTTCAGAAATCACGAATGTAAAATAATGTTCATTTTATCCGCCGTCCACCCCTACGACATCATAATGGATTCGCCCCATCCCTCTACTGCAGGTACCAAGTACGACGAGAGGGTGACCGACGCCATTAGACGATTAAGAGCCAGAGTAGCAACACGTAAACATAAGTACGGGCATTGTACAGATACGCATGTATCGCATTAAATAATATTTAGTAAAACTGTGTTTAATTTCGTGTGAATTAAAAGCAGAAAAATTCAGTTTAGTTACATAAACAAAACAAAGTGTACAATGACACTTACATTGTACAAGATTTAGAATATGAGTGTAAGACAGCCTTTAAGTGGCGCGATTGCGCACACGATACAACTAGTGTACAAAAGTCAAATGTGAACACAGATATAATTTTTCGGAGTGATTGACTTTACTGAAACGTCACTTATGAAGGCACATATGTTTAACAACTCAATTTTTTTATAGGAATGTGAAATAATTACAATTTCTCAAGAAAATACCCCAAATGTCCGATAGAATTGGTGAGAAATGTCAATTGGAAATGTCATAATATCAATCTTCTCAATTTTGGGTATGTTCCGGAAGTACAATCGTGAATTTATGCTCATAATATCAAATCGAAGATTAAAAATTCAATCTGGGTATTCAAACTCAGATTGAAATTATTATTATTTATCATATAAATTTCAATAAGGTATGCATAAAAACTTGGTTTGGCTTCGAAATAATATTATACCTGAATGCAAACATGGAACATGGCCGAAACATGGCGGCAACCGAACAGCTGATCGTTCATGTCAAAATATTCGGTGTTCGAAGGTTTTTTTACAAAATGTCGAATTTTCTATCTAATTTTCCGAGGAAATGGCCCAACGTCAGGAATTGAAAAGCCAATCGGGGGCAGACCGATTTTTCCTCCTTCGATTCGTATCTAAAACTTCCGTCTAGGATGTCTGGAACAAAAGCCTTTGGATGACATATGTGGTACCTTTTCGCGATTTTTGCCGAATTCGCGATATTCGATATGAAAATTAACGTACTTCCGGACCACGTGAAAAGACGAAACATACCTCAAAAGAAGCACCTGTCCTTCTACTTTCTTTTTCTATATCGTTTTTCCACTCACGTGGCCCCCTTTTCGAGCTGGGACCCTTTCTTCGGACCTACTCTTTGCAATTTAGGCCACGCCCCTAGACCGAAAAGTGTAAAATACGTTTAGTATATAGAATTATATCGAACCAGAATACATCGGTTTTTTCCATATCCCAGGAGTTTGTGCCTTATTTTAGAACAGGTGAATGATAAATGTGAAGCATATGTTTGACCTATTCCATTTTATTTTTACCTACAAACCTAATGTGGTAGTAATGTATGAATTTTTTTCAAACTAATAAACTACTATACAGTCAGAATATTTTACTCCTTGTTCATGAGATCAAAGAAATGAAATGTATATCTACTTATAAAGCTTTCAGGAATTGACATTCTTGCTTATTAATTTATAACCAAAACTCAGTTACTACTGCATTGAAATTATAAGTTTCTCTGTAAACAAATTCGTTAATTTAGTTATTATGTTTATTTTCTTTGTGATGAATGAATAAAACTGTTATTTATTTGAAATAAAGAAATATTGGAAATAGAAATGTTATGCACCCTCACAATCATATCACATACAATATCATGATGAAAACAAAGCACATCGATAAATCTTCACGATCATAAATCCAAAAACTCCTTTATATGTAGAATATTATTTACAATAATCTGTTGTGTTCTCCAAAATGAAATATACAATCTGAGAAATACGCTAAGAATGTAGAAAGGGCAACATAGTGTTGACTTGGAACATAAAAATATTTTGAAAAACGTCATAACTTCGATACAGAGTGGAATACGTCAAATTTTCAAGGCCAGAGTTGTGATTTTATAATTGTAAATGGAGTATAGTCGTCCCCAATTTTCAGTCTGAAATACTTCATTATGATTATATTTCATACAGTAATAACCGAGGTAATGACTATGATAGATTTAAACTTTTCAATATACCTGGTTATAACTCGCTCTAGACGAATATTGTTTACTGTGAGGTACTGTGAGTACCTACCTATGAAAATAGGTTCGTATTATACCTACACAAGAAGATTGTTAATTGTCATCTTTTTGGGGGTGATAGCGCAGTTAGTGAGCGCGCTCATAAAGATACTCAAAATTCACTGAAAAGTTCTCATTTCAATCAATTCAAAGCATAAGTATTTTTGGTATGGTTGCCTGTATGGCTCACCCTGTATGAAAAGTAATCATAATGAAGTACTTCAGACTCAAAATTGGTACTAGGTACCTATTTTTTCAAGTGTTCTTTTGTTTTAACAAGTTAGTTTAAAAAATGTTTGTAATATACATATTTTATATTTTTTTGACGAATTCCGCAATGTTTATTGTGCCGAATTAAATCGTTTTTTCATCTTTTATGTTAATTGACTGTGTACTGTTGATATTTTGATGAAATAAACGTATTGAGTATTGAGTATTAACTTCATGGAATAATTTCTCTGTGACGAAACTGTAGAATTATCGAGTGTTCGCAAAAAGCTATTGTGATTTATTCGTGAATCACCCTGTTGAGTAAAATTTCCTATTTTTAGGGATTTTAGTAAAAGTGGCAACGCTTTAAACGAATCTCAGCGCGCATGTTGACCACGCGCATTATCACTTCATTTCATTCTCACCACAGACAAGGAGTAGATACAAGAGAGATCACTTCGGCTTGGCGCGAAACATTGGTTCGTCGACCTTGAATTTAACTACAACAAGCTGGGCTGTTACTGGCACCCCTCGATTAGACCCCGTCATTCACATATGACTTTCAAGGTCAAACAAACGATGTTCGCGATTTCTTTCATAAATAGGGGGAGTGAGGTCTCTTGTATTTACTCTTTGCCACAGACGCCGAGATGGCAGTATGCTGACATTGTAACTCTATAATTACCAAGTAGTCGATGTTTTGTATTTGTAAAAGAAGTGTTTGAAGAATACATTATTGAAAATTGAAGTAATAGTGTGTTTCACCCTGTTCTACAAGTGACAATTATACAGTCCACCAAGATCAAGAACAAAAGGCTGTCGACGAACAGCTAATCTTGATCCCCAACAAATTTGGTCCAATCGAGTCGTATTAGTGAACAAGCACCTTGGAAAGCTAAAATACTAAGAAGAAGAAGCCGTACGACGAGACGGACTAGTCAGAAGAAGAGGAAGTTTTGAAGACGATTTTCAAGACATTCCAGGCATTAGGCATTTGCTGGCTGCGCAGATCCAGACACAGTGAGCAAGAGGACAAAGACGACGCTTGACACGGCGGCGTAAGAAGTAAACAAACAACAAACTGTGAGTTGATTCGATCTTTTTCCTTCGTTATTTGTCATCCTTATCTAGGGTTCAATATGGACGAATTAAAGAAATTGAGGTTTAAAAGGGCGCAATGCAAGTCAGCATTAACTAGGTTCATTAAATATGTGAACGATCTGAATTTAGATAGTTTGAATGAAAAACAAGTATCAGAGTTAGAGATTCGAAAAAATAGGTTAGAGGCTTCGTTTGATGAATTTAATAATTATCAAGCAGAAATTGAATTGATCGAGTACAGTTCAAGGGAATCAAATGAAGAAAATGAATACGTAGAGGATCCGGAGCGATCAGAATTTGAATTCAAGTATTTTAATGTGACTTCAGTAGCGAAAATTGCAATTGAAAGGTTCCGAGAAGGCATTAAGGCCAATGAAAATTCAAACTCCATTAGAAGTGTAGGCAGTATTAATGAGCAATTCATTCCAAGTAATACAGCAAGATTACCAATTTCAAAACTACCGGTTTTTAGTGGTTCCATTGACAAATGGCTAGAGTTTCGAGATATGTTTCATTCCCTAGTAGAGAAAAATGAATCCTTGGATTGTGTGCAAAAATTTTACTATTTAAAATCCTGCTTAACAGGAGAAGCTGCAAGCATGATAGAATCAATTCCCTTAGTAAGCAGTAAAAGTAGTAAAAATACTAGAGTGGGTGTTATTAGTGCTTACAGACCCCCTTCAGGTAATATTCAGATTTTCTTGGACAAAATATCATACATTTTACAGTACTGCCAGTCTCGTGTTGACTTTTTAAAATTCTTGAGTGGTGATCTGAACATCGACTTCCTAAAAACAAATTGTAGGCAAAGACAGCTCTTGATCGATCTACTCGATTGTTTTTCACTAAATGTTACTTCTGTAGAGCCTACTAGAGTATATATTGATAGAAATGGCCACATGTCAGCCACTAAAGTAGATTATATGTTAACCAATGCTGACCTAACTTGCTGTTCATCACATGTTTTTGAGTCTCATATCGGTGATCATAGAGCCCTCTCACTGGAATTTCTTTTCAGTGATCTGTTGGACAAACCAAAATCTAATATGATAAACAAACTATGTAGAAGTATTTCGGCACATAACTTAAACGAGATTAGCCTGCATGTTTCAAGTACCAGTTTTGAGGATGTGTATTTGTCTTCCGACGTGGACACGGCTTTTAAATTCTTCATTGAAATAATAAAGTTTTCTGTTGATGAATGTTGCCCATTACGATACCGCAGTATTTCGAGAGTAATACACCTAGGCTGGATAACACCTGAAGTCAGACAAGCTAGCCAAAACCTCAAAAAAATTTATTGGCTTCAGATAAATTTGAAGACAGATCATTCTGTAACCGCTTATAGAGAGGCTAAAAGGGAATACAGGCTGCTGCTCGAAGATGGCAAACTAGCTTTCCATGAAGGGCCATTGAATTCGTCCAATGATCGGAGCAGGGTTGTGTGGAACATTGTAAATATGGAGACCGGGAGGAAACTCAGAACGAAAAAGGGTACCATGATGTTGAAGTTGAATGGTGTTTCCCTTTCTGATCCTACCGAGGTGGCAGATGCTTTCGCGGATTATTTTTCGTCGGTAGCACGCAGAAGCCTCGAGAGCAGATACAATGCCAAATGTCAGTCTCGTGTACAACGTCTTGCATGCAAGAGTCCACATTTTTCTTCTATCCTGTTGATAAGAATGAGGTGCAGCCGAAAGGGGGTATAAGGAGTGGAAACAGGGAAATACCTTTCCTTTAGATGGACGTCGTTAGTAGCGACCAATTCACCAGTTACTCAAGTTCCAAGTTGCTTAACCACAGGCGAACTTATTCCTCATAGGATAGCACAAAATATTATGGTGACGCGATCAGACGATTTTATTCTTTCTCAACGAAAGTATTCAACACGAATTTTATTCGCGTTAGAAGGCACTATTAAATTAGCTTGCTTTTAACCAACTTTTATGCACGATGTGTAAACAATGAATTGAAAATTGACATTATTATCTCTCGCGCGCACTCGCAAGAAAATACTTCCGCAGATTGTCACCAGAGTGAGACGGTTCTCGAGTCGTTGAAGCAAGTCACGCAGGCAACACACGTTCACGACGTAACATGCCGCCCGCCCTGAAGGATCCCTTCAGTAAGAACTGGAAGGAGTGAACAGACGAAAGAAAAAAGTCATCTACTGACTTGGAAGAGGACACAGTTTGACGATTGGTCGTCGAACTGTCCCAGAAGGGGTAGCAACATCAGCCACACGAATTGTGGAGTCAGCTCCGGGAAAAACAGATGATATACGGCCTATACTCCACTTTAGAGGAGGAAGATTGTCGTCTCGAATGATGACAACAGTGCCTGGAAGGACAGGGGTAGACGGCTGCAACCACTTATGACGTTGCTGCAAGGTATGCAAGTATTCCTGACGCCAACGCTTCCAGAAGTCCTGCTGGAATCGCTGGACCAATTGCCAACGAGATAAACGATTCACAGACACGGAACTGACATCATGGTCAGTAGGAGCGCTGAGGGGGCGGAAAATCAAGAAATGCCCTGGTGTGAGGGCCTCAAAATCCGAAGGGTCAGATGAGGGAAGATACAGAGGACGGGAGTTGAGGATGGCCTCAACCTGAGTGCAGACAGTGAGAAATTCCTCATAAGTGAGTTTCTGCTCGCCGATGACGCGAGTGAGATGATGCTTGGCAGATTTTACAGCGGCCTCCCAAAGGCCGCCAAAGTGAGGACTGGAAGGCGGTATGAATCGCCAATCAGTTCCGGAGGACGAAGCGGCATCGCAAAGACTCTGCTGATGTTGTGGAGCAGACAATAAGCGGCCAAGATCACGAAGGTAGTTATGAGCACCAACGAAATTGGTCCCGTTATCGGAAAAGATGACGGAAGGGTGACCTCGGCGCGCAACGAACCGCCGATAAGCAGCGATAAACGCTGGAGTGGACAGCTCAGATGCCAATTCTAGGTGAACTGCCTTGGTAGTGAAACAGATGAAGACAACCAGATATGCCTTTGTGCTGACAGCCCCTCGTAATCGCGCACTCGTGACATAAAAGGGTCCGGCGTAGTCTACACCAGTGGTAAGAAAGGCCATGGCAGAGGATAGTCGCTCGGGAGGCAGATTGCCCATTGGCTGTACCATGGGACGAGGTTTGCAGGAGAAGCATCGATTGCACCTGCGTAGTCGATTGCGTACAACATTGCGTCCATCCAGAATCCAGTACCGGCGACGAATGTATGAATGAGTGGCCAAGGCGCCAGCGTGCAGGAGACGATAATGAGCATCATCGATGATCAGATGAGTGAGATGGCTTTTCTTTGGAAGAAGAACAGGATGTTTGTGTCTATACGGCAACAAGGCCGCCGACAGGCGGCCTCCAACACGAATAATTCCCTGCTGGTCACAGAAAAGGTGAAGCTTCATGATGAGCCGGAGACGAGAAGATGGTTTCCGAAGCTCATTCAGCTCCTCGGCAAAATAAACGGATTGAACGAGACGTATTAAGCAGGCCTCCGCCTCCTGGAGCTCAACAGAGGAAAGAAAACCTGACCGAGGGAGTGATAGGCCACGAGTATTCATTATGAATCTTCGACAAAAGGCGGTGACCCGCTTGAGTCGAAGATATGAGGAAAAGCGGTCAATGAAGGTGGGTTCATCGGAGATAGCCGCGAACATCACAGCGGAGATTGGCTTTGCTTCCTCGTCCACTCGATCAGTTTGAGAGGAATCAACAGAGGAAACAGGCCATAAGGATAAGTCGAAAGACAACCAGTGAGGACCCCGCCACCACAATGGGTGATGATGAATGTCTGTAGGCATCAGTCCTCGAGAGGCACAATCAGCTGGATTGTCCTCAGACACTACATGTCTCCAGCGATCAGAGGGAATGAGCTCCTGTATTTCAGCAACCCGATTGCCAACAAATGTCTTCCACCTGTGACTCTCACCACGGATCCACGACAAGGCCACAGAGGAATCACAGAAGGCCATGCACTCAGCGCCGAGATGTTCCAACACGCGAGTGGACAGATGGTGCATGAGCTTGGCGAGAAGATGGGCCCCGCATAGCTCCAAACGAGGCAGAGTTATGGCCTTGCAAGGAGCAATTTTTGATTTAGCTGCTAGAAGGGACACCTGATAATGACCAGACGATGCCAAAGTGCGGAGATAAACGACCGCAGCGTAGCCTGATTCAGAGGCATCCCAGAAGCCGATCAGCCGATGCGTAGAAGAAGAAACGTCAGGGATGAATCGTGGTATGTAGAGCTCTGCCAAAGTGGGGAGCTGGGACTGAACCTGCAGCCATAGGGGCTGAACCTCATTCGAAAGAGGTTGGTCCCACTCCAGATGGAGTAAGCAGAGCTGACGGAAGAAGATTTTAGCATAGAAGGTAACAGGAGTTAACCATCCCAGGGGGTCGAAGATTCTAGCCATCTGACTCAACACGGTTCGCTTGGTGATGACCGTTGAAGTCGAACGAACAGAATAGAAGAAGTGATCAGAAGAAGGATTCCACCCAAGTCCCAAAATCTTGAGACCTGGCTCACGATCGAGAAGAAGAGGATCGGTAGAGGAAGATTCTCTACGATGATCAGCTGGAATACCGTCTAGCAGAGGAGGATGATTGGTAGCCCATTTGCGCAACTCAAAGCCGCCCGCCCTGAGCAGGTCCTGCACCTGCTGCCGCAACTCAAGAGCTTCAGCTTCGGATGAACAGCCCGTCAAGATGTCATCAACATAAATTTCATCCAGCAAGACTTGCCTGGCAGCAGGAAACTTGGGTCCGTCATCCGAAGCCAGCTGCCGAAGGGTCCGAAGTGCCAAGAAGGGAGCAGAAGAAACGCCATACGTGACGGTGTTCAGGCGATAATATTGGAGCGGTTCGTGTTTGCTGAAACGCCAGACTATACGTTGATAGTCCCTTTGCTCAGGGAGTATCAGGATCTGTCGATACATCTGTCTAATATCGGCGGTGAAGACGAAGCGATATAGACGAAAGCGAAGCAGGAGGGTGGAAATGTCCGCTTGCAGCTTCGGACCAGTAAGCAGAAGATCGTTAAGGGATTTGCCATTAGCGGATGCACAAGAGGCATTGAAGACCACACGAATTTTGTCAGGAGGATCATCTGGACGATGTACGGGATGATGGGGAATATAATATGGCTCATATCGCGGACAATCAGAAGACTCAGGGACCAGTTCCATATGGCCACTCTCGAGATAATCTCGCATGAACTCATGATAAGCGACACGAAGAGTAGGGTTGTTGTCCAGACGCTGTTCCAGTCGAATGTACTGTCTAGTCGCCACGTTGACGGAGGTGCCCAGCCGAGACGATGCCAAGGGCAAACCAACAGTGTACCTTCCATTGGAGTCGCGGGTGACATCAGCGCAGTATGTCATCTCACACTCTCTCTCGGCAGGGGTCAGCGGAAGCACGTCAGGTACCTTATCAAGTTCCCAGAAGCGCCGAACGATGTTGACAAGTTCGTGATCCGAGTGCTGTGCGGAGGGTGAAGGAATAGTTTGAAGATCAGGGACGGCAGAAGAACTTATCATAACAGAAGGTGAGAATTGAGGAGATGTGTCAGAAGATTCAGTCTTGTCACGAAGGGAAGAGCAGGCAGACTCTAAGCGAGGGGAATCAGGATGAGAAGACGGTGAAGAAGATACAGCAGATGAGGACCCTGCAGAAGACGAGGGAAAAGCGTGCTGCCGTGAAACCCGATGACAACTGGGGACATGTCGAGCGCGACCATTGGCAGTGTCAGGTGAGAAGGAAACATGTTTAGTCTTCTTGCGATGGCGAGCGTAGGGCCCATAAAGCACCCTGCCTAAGGTGGTAGACAACGCCCCCGGAAGTTCAGACGATGGACACAGCGTGCCAGGAAGAATAAGATGAGGGAGCACATCCGATCCAATCAACATCCCTATGATACGAGGCAGATAGAAGAGTGGGTCAGCTAGGTTGAATTGCTGAAACTCGGGCCATCGGCCATTAAACGCTTGGACAGGGAGAGGATCTATGGGGCTGTCAACGACGTAGGCCTTGATGATAAGATGAGGGGGATCCCCTTGGTGACAGAGACTAACGTATGCGTATCCTTGGATGCGAAACTGATCTGCGTTAGTGAGGGTGCGAAGTTGAACAACTTCAGGGTGAATGCGCAGACGAAGTTTGGTGGCCCAAGCGCGGGTGATTAATGTGTGTTGGCAGCCTGAATCGAGAAGAGCTCGGCCGAATACAACATTCCGCTGGTTATCTAAGCGGATCCAGGCGGTAGGCATAAGGAGGCCAGGATCTTTGGTCTGGCGCAAGGAAGATCGCGGAGATGAAAACAGATGACTATTTGGCAGGGTTAGATGACGGCGAGATGACCATACTCGAAGTCATTCGGTACCACTTCCGGATGAGTGGCAAGAATTACGGGAAGATGTAGCGGGGGAAGCCCGATGAGAAGCTGAGCCTGCCGATGAAGGTATATTACGCAGTCTACCCCTCACTGCAGTGCCCCGAGAGGTGGAGGCACGGGCTGGCGGCTCTGATGTAGCAGAAGATTGAGAAGGAGGCTGATTCGATGGTTTCTCCTCCGGTTGGGTACCAGAAGAGGGCGTGGAGCCCGCAGAGGCTAGATGAAGTATCGTATGGTGACGTCCCCCGCATGTGTGGCAGCACTGATCCGAACCACAATCAACAGTGGCGTGGAACGATGACATGCAATTTCTGCATAATCGCCTCTCAGTTACGAAAGATCTTCGCTGATGAATGGTCATGGCTTTGAATTCACGACACTGTCGAATGGAGTGGTTTGCCGAGCAGAACACACATACAGACGACGAGCTAGAGGCTTGAGGAGGACGTACCCCTGTATAGGCATGACGACGAGAGAACGGACCAGCTGAGGAGGGAGCAGACGATGAAGGAGCAGACGCTAACCCCGCTGGTGATTGGGTTCTGGTCGGCCTCTTTGGCGCAGATGCACGGAATGAGGTGATGGAAGTGCTTTCCAACACTCGCAATTGTCGATTGGTAAATTCGAGCAATTGTGCGAGATTGGGAAACTCATCAGAGGATAACTGCCCTTCGAACAGCTGGCGAGATGGTATGTCCAGGTTGCGCAAGGCAAGGGAAAACAGAAGATAATCGGCCAGATCTGGAATGGACAATGCCTTGAGGGCGTTGATGGCATTTTGATGCGTGGTGGCGAATTGTTGTAATTGGGGCAAGGAAGAAACAGATGCAGGCCGCGAATCCAATATCTGGTTTACATACAAGTCAGCCAGCCGACGGGGATTTTGGTACCGAGCGTAAAGGGCCTGATAAGCTAAAGGGTAGTTTAGGGAATTTAGTTCGAAGCCGGAGATGACAGAAGCCGCTTCACCAGATATAGCAGAAGTTAAAAGGTGAAATTTCTGAACAGGCGCCAGGGAACTGTTCAGATGCACAAGAGCATCGAAAAGTGCGATGAAGCTGGGCCATTCTTCGATTTTGCCATGAAAACATGGCAACTCGACCCGAGGAATTGGAAGGTCCACAGGGGATGACCCGGTCTTTGCGACCGACGCAGATGCAGTCAGCTGACTATGAGCAGCGCGGATCTGCAGACAGATCTCAAAGAATGCCGCGAATTTCGATGGCGACCTGTCCCGATCCGCCTCCTCCAGCTGAGAGTTCAGTTTAACTATCAACTCATCAGCTTCTTTGAAGGCCTTCTCGATTTTAAATAACTCAGCCAGGCACATATTGGCCACATCCGATTCAGTAGTCAGCCCCTTAATCAACTTAAATAAGGTTGAAGCTGCTGCGAAAGCATTTTCTCGCTTGATGATGAATTCACTGATCGTAGCTTTCAATTTATCCGTCGACGGCATTTTTACTTCGCGAGCAACCCCGGTAAGTAAAATGAATTCCGAAGATGTTACCGGAATGAACAGACGATTAATGCGAATATGATAAACAGATGAATAGCGATAGCAAAAAACAAATAAGAATTCCACTGTTAAATTTCCCGAATGAAATGACTACAATGAGAATTGAAAGATGAATTGAATTAGAATTGAAGATCTAAAGGTCCCTGTTTTTCGACACCAATAGACGATTGCAGTAAGTCAATTGCTGCAAATCGACTTCAGAAGAAGTGCGTCCGAGAATTAAGCAACCGATTAAATAAAGGCACTTACCTCAGAAATATAAGTTGACGGCGATCGTAGGTGGTCAACTACTAATTTAGCAGCCGAAAGGGGGTATAAGGAGTGGAAACAGGGAAATACCTTTCCTTTAGATGGACGTCGTTAGCAGCGACCAATTCACCAGTTACTCAAGTTCCAAGTTGCTTAACCACAGGCGAACTTATTCCTCATAGGATAGCACAAAATATTATGGTGACGCGATCAGACGATTTTATTCTTTCTCAACGAAAGTATTCAACACGAATTTTATTCGCGTTAGAAGGCACTATTAAATTAGCTTGCTTTTAACCAACTTTTATGCACGATGTGTAAACAATGAATTGAAAATTGACATTATTATCTCTCGCGCGCACTCGCAAGAAAATACTTCCGCAGATTGTCACCAGAGTGAGACGGTTCTCGAGTCGTTGAAGCAAGTCACGCAGGCAACACACGTTCACGACGTAACATGGAGGTTTCTAAAATTGACATCACTAACTTAGGTGTATAAAAATTGAAAACATATATTACTTTCTTAAATATAAATAATGAAGTTGAATTTTGATTAAGGATGTCGAATTGACAGTGATTTTACATATCTTGATTTAAGCATTATGGATTTTGAAAACATTTCTCTATGAGCTCAACTATAATTTGAAGAATCTAAATGGATCAAATATGAAAAAATGGAACTAAGACCCCCTATATCTCTTCTGAAGTTCATACATTTATCATTTTGGGCAATTCTGAACATTTCAAGAAAATTTCTTTTTTTCGAATTTTTCTCTGAATCTATTATTTCTACACTTTCAAAATTTGGTTCATGTTCCTCTTGTATCGAATGAATTGCAAGAGCGCATGTATCTTTTTTTGTCCTTATATTACTTTTATGAAGTGCAATCCTCTGTTTCAATTTTGTGGTAGTCTGGCCAATATAACATTTATCACAATCGTTACATTCAATTTTATATATCAAATTAGATCTATTATGTACATGTAATTTATCTTTCAACACTAAGATTTGGATCGGGAAACAGATTGTTTTTTTTATACAATCTGTCCTTGTCGCCATTTCTTCACACGTGCCTTATGCCATATATTGTTTGATTTAAGAAAAAAGTATGTATTACTCTCTTTCAAAAGAATATATATATATATATCTTTCAATTTTGAGAATATTTTCCTGAGAGGTTTCACATTTTTATTAGAAACTAGCTGGCCCGGCGAACTTTGTTTCGCCTAAATAATACCTATTACCTATACCATAGCCATCTTTATCTTAAGAAGGCCGTGCCTATACTTACAGTAGATTTCACAACGCAATCACGACGGCTTGGTTAGATTTCTGAACTGTCAAATCGAGTATTCTAGATCAAGCTCCGATCACCGGTGATATGCTTTGTGAAATCCCCGTTAAAGTTGTATAAACTTACCATTGCTATTTTTTAAGCAGGAGATAAATTAGGCATAATAAAAGTTCTGTCAAATGTCATCTGTCAAACGTCATCTGTCAAACGTCATCTGTCAAACGTCATCTGTCAAACGTCATCTGTCAAAAGTCATCTGTCCAACGTCATCTGTCAAACGTCATCTGTAAAATGTCATCTGTCAAATGTCATCTGTCATCTGTCATCTGTCAAACGTCATCTGTCAAATGTCATCTGTCATCTGTCATCTGTCAAATGTCATCTGTCATCTGTCAAATGTCATCTGTCAAATGTCATCTCTCAAACGTCATCTGTCAAACGTCATCTGTCAAACGTCATCTGTCAAATGTCATCTGTCAAACGTCATCTTTTCCATGGATATGAGCTGTCACACAAAACAGAAATACAAAAATAATATGTCAATTACTAATTATGGGCAATTTTGAATTCAGTTATTTCCGCAAATATATTTATTACCCAAACATAAATCAAAAACATTTCAAAAATATAGAGAAAAGATGAAAATGGACAATTCACGATTGATGCTGATCGTCACAATCCGATTTACTTTATATTCCGGTAAAAATTCACTGTTCCACCAACTTGATCTGATAATAGCCTTCCATGTTATTATGAGTTCTATGCAAATTACACAATAATTGTATACATCGCCATTCATACTCTAGTCTAGTCTACCATTTCTGAATTTCCTACCCTTTGTTACCTCAATATGCTGAGGTTAGTGTTGGGGCGAGTTTCAGTTAACCAACTGAAGTGTGGTTCAATTATTTGAAGTTTTATTTTTCGAATTATAATTTTTGAGTGAAAAAAGAGATAGAGCTGTGGACTGTATAATATATATGTACTTAATTGAAACCCAACACAAATGAAAGGATAAATGCACTCAAAAATAACAAATGAAATATAGTTACCTATATATCAGCAAACAGGATCCTGCCGATGACTCCTATCCCATATAAAGATTGCACGAGCTCGTCAAACGAATATGGAATGAAGCTGACGTGAAAATCCGCTGCTAAAAATGTCAAATTGGGCACACTTATCCTTGCGGTATTACAAAATAACCACGCCACTGGTAACAGTCTTTTTGTTCGAAATAATTCGCACAAATGAAAGTTTTGAAAGAATGTAATTCGATTGAATCGATATCACTAAAAATTGCGAATCACTGGAAACTAAACTTTTCCGAATTCACGAAAAGGAAGCAGAGAATTATCAATACGGAAGCAGAATTAAAAATTATCGGATGCAGAATTATTCACGATCAAAGTCAATCAGTGAACTGAATTAAAAATGAAAAGAAACAAATATACGACATATGCGGCACTCCACAGCTGACGAATTGTTCTTATACATAAAGGAGGATCCACATGGGAATTCCTTTGTAGATAAATTAATTTAAATATTCGAATTTTGAAAATTCAAAATATTTTATTCTAAGTGTTGGGGCGAGTTTCAGTTAACCAACTGAAAGTGTGGTTCAATTATTAAGTTTTATTTTTCGAAATATAATTTTTGAGTGAAAAAAGAGATAGAGCTGTGGACTGTATAATATATATGTACTTAATTGAAACCCAACACAAATGAAAGGATAAATGCACTCAAAAATAACAAATGAAATATAGTTACCTATATATCAGCAAACAGGATCCTGCCGATGACTCCTATCCCATATAAAGATTGCACGAGCTCGTCAAACGAATATGGAATGAAGCTGACGTGAAAATCCGCTGCTAAAAATGTCAAATTGGGCACACTTATCCTTGCGGTATTACAAAATAACCACGCCACTGGTAACAGTCTTTTTGTTCGAAATAATTCGCACAAATGAAAGTTTTGAAAGAATGTAATTCGATTGAATCGATATCACTAAAAATTGCGAATCACTGGAAACTAAACTTTTCCGAATTCACGAAAAGGAAGCAGAGAATTATCAATACGGAAGCAGAATTAAAAATTATCGGATGCAGAATTATTCACGATCAAAGTCAATCAGTGAACTGAATTAAAAATGAAAAGAAACAAATATACGACATATGCGGCACTCCACAGCTGACGAATTGTTCTTATACATAAAGGAGGATCCACATGGGAATTCCTTTGTAGATAAATTAATTTAAATATTCGAATTTTGAAAATTCAAAATATTTTATTCTAAGCGTTCACTTTGGCGTGAACAGTTAGTACCCAAGCTACCTACTTATAGGGTATCCGCGGCTTACTACAGTGGAGACGGGGGGGTTCTTAATTGAAAAGAAAAGTAGATCTTAAACTGGGCGCCAGGTAAATTTCTACCCCGGAAAATACCCTCCGGAACAGTTACAACTCTAAAATTTACCAAACGAGTTGTATTGATAAAAGGTTTATTCAGGTAGCAAAGATTACAGCTGCTTATGTATTTGGAACAATATAATAAGAGAAACAGTCGCAAATTGAACGGCAAAGGGGGGGTGATCGTCAACGAAAAAGGGGGAATTTGAAACAATTAAACCGAGACGCGTCGCTTGAGCTCAGGCGCATGCGCGTAATTCTATAAGAATATGCGGTAACCTTACAATGAAACGTTCAATGAGAACTTCACAGTTCACAGTAAAATGGCTTAAGAGTGAGGCTCTTTATCAGTACATATAACGATAAATCAATAAGGTGTACTCTATATATATAAATGACAAATTCCAAGTCAAACTTGCGTGTATCTCCCTGAATTCTTCTATTTCCTCAACCTTGGATGGTTCCTCCAAGATCGGATTCTCCAAATCACACCTCAACTCCCAAATTCTAAGTTGGCTGTCCCTTAGAATTGGCTTCCCTTCCACAAGGCGTCGATAGTTCGGTACCCACCAGCTCCACCAATCAACATCCGCAAGGGCACTCTGCAAGGATGCTCGACGAGGGTGCTCCACCAGACCCTTACTTGAATCTTGTCTATTAGAATGCCTGTTATTTGGATCCTACTCTACAGAAATCCGCTATACTAGAATTCCTCTTTCCTACAATTCCAGTTATTCGGGGGCAAACAGTGAAAGTTCTCCACTTCGTGAAATTCGTCAGTGATCTCACCGAAATTCCAAAATGCAGTTCGATATTACGGCAATGGCTGTTAAAGAAAGAATATCACTCATATGATAAACATTCCACGGGTCGTACAATACGAAACATACCTGATCAACGGAAAATTCGAGGTTTCCCACGTGCAATAAGGGTAGAAAATCCCTCAACAATCCTCCCTCCAGAGATATACTAGCGTCGATGATACGAAAATGATCCAGAATCGGCTCCACAGAATGCACAATATTCGATTTCGAAATAAATCCCACAATTGGACGACTTTAAGTCGAAAATTCGAGAAATCAAAAATGAACACCTCCAAGCTTAACAAAATGGCCATGAAAAATCACCAAAAAATATCCACTTGTCATATTTCCCAAATTCTGTGAAACTTCGAAAATCCATGATTGACCACAGCAGAGAACCATGCGCAAGCCATGAACGAGCGTCAACCTGGCAACACCGCGAGAGTATCAAATTTTGAAACAACAACATAACTCACAAGTGCCGGAAATTATCACGTGAAATTTGAACACGTAACAATTCCCAACTAGCAAAACTAATTCCATAAAGGCTGTGAGAAATGCTATACAGCATATCTTATAGAACCGTGAAAATCTTATTATGTGGCTATAAACCACTATACAATGTCTTTACAACCAAAAAGGGCCCCAGTTTATACAACAGATCAGTTCTTTTAGGACAATTCTTTAGTAACCTATACAACCGTTATAAGATAATCACGATAAAACTGTCTCATAAGTATGTCTTCGAAATAACTTATACAATGCATTTACAAAACCATTTGGGAACTGCTATAAAACTTTTGAATAGCAGTATTCAACGAACATTTATAGAACTACTAAGAAAGTATTTTATAATGCAGAAAGAATCGCTATAAAATAATTTTGTTCTCTACTGTTGAAATTCGGAATAGAATTGTCACAAGAATATTTTATTAGGTCAACGTTTGCGTTGTGTCATGACAGAAACAATATTATAATGCAACAGGCATTATATGGCGGTGGGTAATGGAGGTATTGTATCTGTTTTAATCATATTGAACATATTAAGGATCTATATCGCTAATCCAGGGGCTAAATTTATTTGCGCAGCTAACTTTTCTGATAATATATGCATATATTGTTGATAAAAAATGAAAGCGCCTCAGTTTAGTATACATTTTATTGGTAATATTGAAAGATAAAAATTAACAAATAATGTTTTATTTGTTTAATTGTCAACTTAGACCAAAACATATATTGTGGCTGTTGTTAAAGCAGGGAAAAATCTCTACATTTCTCTGAAAAATCAATTTTCATTTCACCTTTTTACGTTTATATAAGATTTTTTCACAATGGCGGCGGTTTCTGAACAGCCGACCGTTTAATAAAATGGCGTATATGATACAACACACTAAAGAGACCTTATACAATGATTCTATTTCCTTCTGAACTGTATACGATATAAAAGTTTTATTATGTTGTTTATTACAGCGCCATATCATTGCTTATGATAGTCTCAAGAGTCATTGCCCTGTTTTGATTCTTGACCACCTTTGAATGTTGCCAGATTTTATACTACACACAACGAGTATGTATTATGAGTGATTCAACACATTGATGCGTGCAAAAATATTTTTCCAGTTATTATTAAAAAAATGTTGCCCTAGTGAAAAAATGTTTTAAGCACTCTAACGTGAGGTCAGGTTGCTTCGGCGCTCTTGTAAAATTTTTTGCGAAGTTATTCAAACTTCAAGAAATTACATCTCCAAACGATTTGTTCGTCAGAGATGAGAATGATATGAATTGTATTCTTATGGTCTATTGGTGTGAAATAGAGATGACTTTTTCAATTGAATTACAAAACATTTTGAACTTTAAGATGCATCATAATAAAATAAATGGTTCACTTCCTATTTATTGCACCTAATATTATGAATGTTGCCTGTTGGTATAATATAACGACTAAGTGCCCAAGCTAGCAACACTGTACGTTAGATATCCGCGTTTCCCTATAGCGCGTTCGCAAAATACATAATAGAACAGAATTATCGCTTACTGGCTTGTGGTACAACAGTAAACAATCATTCAGTTATATTGAGTTTCGAATAACTTCTGTATACAGATTATTTGGAAAAACATCTTACAATTTTTTAAAAATCTTGATACTTTTTTAATGTCATTAGCACACCATTTTGTGGAGTAATTTCTAAAATTCACATCTCTCCACCCTGTTGGACATCTTTTCATTACACCTAGATCAATGAATTGTAAAGAATCCCTAACACGAAAATCTTCTCCCATATATCCATTTGAAATTCCTCTAGTGCAGTTTCAGTTTCATGATGTTTTCCATTTTTTCTATTTCGGCAACCCTTATCTGTTCGCAAATCGCAGCCAGCATTAGAAGGTTTCCCAGTGCTACTATAGATTCCGATAACAAGCGGTTTAATTTCTGGGGGCCAAAATTCGCACTTTGAACTTTCATTTATTGGAAACCCGTCCATATGTTTATTTTTAAAGAAATAGATTTTATACGAGGATATCTTTCCACGCGGGCTCTGTGTCTGAAGTATTTCATGGTACAAGATGTACTGATCTTTTAGAATGCCCACTTATTCGTTTCCACTCACAATCAGATATTGCCGAATTCATTTTGTAAACGAAACCTGCTAGAAAACCCGTGTAATTTTTCTAGTATGTACTACAGTATGACTTGAGATAAATTCATTCCTGGGAACTACATTTTTATTCTATAACCTCTTCATAAGAGGGAATTCTGCAGTAGTTATCAGATGATTATAAAATCTATTAAGATTTATTGTGTAATGTTCTACTTCTGCGTAAAGCAACAATCATATTACTTTTCTTATGGAACTCTAATACAACTATCTATACAGATTCTTTTACAACCAACTTTTAACGCCGCTATTATAAGTAACACAATAGCTATGCAACCGTATTATAATCTGTATAAGACTGCTTTAAAATTATTTTATAAGAATTATATAGTACGTTATGCAACTGTTATAAAATTTGTTCACTCAGACTATTTCTCTATCGTATGATATGAGTTGTGAGAACGTCTATACAACCGCATTATAGAAATCCCTATATTTTAGGATGAAATTGTCGTATAGGACGCATTAAAAAATAATTTTATTGTTTCAACCTGCGCAATATAATGATTATGAAATAATTTCGTTCTTTTAGGGGACTATTTTGCTAGTTGGGAACTCTCCCCTTACGAGAAACAAAAAAAAACAAAAAAAAAAAAAAGATTACCACAAGGGTCAGATTTTCTTCCTTCCTTCCTCTTCCTCCAAGACCAAACCGTACAATCTCCTATCTACCCAAACTCCGAAGAAAAAAAAAACATTTTGGGGCGGTTAGCTGTTCGCACACCCGTCGAGCATTGCGAAAGGCAATAGTGCTTGGCCAATCCTCGTTTACCCGACAACATCATTAAAATTAGAGAGAAGGAAGAAAAGAAAAACAAAAACAAAAAAACACAGACAGCAATGCACCGTCGCCCGATTGACTCTCAACAACCTACCAAACCTCAAGTAGAAAAAAAGTAAAAGGGCTACCGATTACTGAAGGCCACTTCACTGAAAGCAGAAGAGGGACGAGAATACCATCTCAACGATAAATATAATCGACCAACCGAAGCCCGTGACATGCCCGAGACTCTAATAGGAATAATAAAAAAAATAGTCTCAACAAAAGAAAAATTATATAAATGGAACGAAAGAAATAAGCGTCCTGCATCCGAGACTAAGATACAAGACGAAGGCATGAAGACTTATAGTTTCCGTCTAAAGTCTCAAAATGACTCCGTCACTCTGTATTCACACAGAACGACGTCAAATCCGGTATTGTGTCATAGTCGAGAAAGAAGACAAATTCGGAAACGGCAAAGCAAGCCAAAATCGTGAACAAAAACTGTATCGTCAAAATCGAGAAAACGGTAGCGTCAAAATCGAGAAAATAAGCGGTAGTGTCATAATCGTGAATATAAGCGGTAGTGTCAAAATCGAGAAAAACAAGCGGTAGTGTCAAAATCGAGAAAATAACAATGTCACACTTGAAGAAACAAAACTTCTCACCCATACACGTCGACGAGTCGACCTTATCGAAAATCAGAAGAGGAAACAATACAGCAACGTTACTGTCGTGGACTCGAAAGTACAAACGATCTTAGTTGTATTTTAAGCCACTGAATGGGGGTAGTGACCACCCTAGTCCATTTATGCTTAAAGCAAGGGACAGCCATCCTCTGCCCCAATATTCCCGTTACCTCAAGAACCTATGGCAAATCCGGCGGATGAGCCTTCAAATCCTTGGCATGCCAGATGCCAACGGATGCACCCGACGTATCCATTAATTCATAGGTCCATGGCGAAACAACCCGTTTAATCCCGAACGGACCGATAAATTTAGGGGCTAACTTTGCGGTAAACTTCTTAGAAGCATCCGATAAAACGAAGTTTCTTCTCCACACCTTCTGATTCAAGGAAAACTTATCATCACGTCTACGGAGATCATAGTACCGTTTACTTTTATTATAAGCATGAGTAAGGTGAGAGCTAACTTCCTTAAATACCTTCGCTAATCCCATAGCACGATTCCGTACATCACGAAATCTATCAATTTGGATATTCTCTGTATCCACCGCGGAATCCAAAGCTGGGCAAAGATTGAGCTCTCGGCCGAAAACTATAAAATTAGGCGTGAATCCCGTAGCTTCATGTTTACTAGATCGTAAAGCAGCGGATACTTTTGGCAAGTAAGTGTCCCAATCAGTTTGGTGATCGGAAACATAGGCAGTTAACATGGTCTTGGTGACACGGTTGACCCTTTCCGTAGGATTGGTCTGAGGATGATAATTGGCATTGAAGGCTAATTTAATATTATATTGATCGGCAAAGTTCTTCAACACCTTACCTCGCAATTGTGGACCATTATCACAAATGATGGCAGACGGAACACCGAAAACGAGAACAACATCATTCTCCAAATGTTTAACTACATTTTCTGCGGAAGCTTTACGTAACGGAAATAACAAAGTGAACTTACTGAAACAGTCAGACACCGAAAGTATATATTGGTAGCCCCTAGGTGTTCTTGGGAGTGGACCCATGAGATCGGTACTTATCAATTGCCAGGGCTCGGTAACCGACGGGACTTTGCTCATCATTAAGCCAATTGGCTTTTTCTGCTCCGGTTTGGTTTGTAAGCGTCGAACATAAGCCGCAACATCGGATCTCATTTTAGGCCAATAGTAATTAGATGCTATTCGAGCCAAAGTTTTGGTTACTCCTCCATGTCCACAAAGAGGACTATCGTGATTCAAACGGAGAATCTCCATACGCTTCTCCTTAGGAGCCACCAATTTCCATGATGAATCTTCGGAAACTAACTCTGGAAAACGAGAGCGAACATACTTATATATGTCATTACCATCTATTCTCCACTGCGAATACTTATGAGGATACCTCCGTATCAAGGCCATCATCTTTAAATACCATGCATCCTTAACTTCGACATCAGGCAAAGGGTTGAGGACCCGAACGCCATCCACTATCGGGACACTTCTGGAGAGAGTGTCGGGAACGACATTGTCTTTCCCCTTTCGATGTACAACCTCGAAGGAGTACTGTTGCAGGCGCACGGCCCATCTGGCAATCCTACCGACGGGATCCTTAATATTATTTAGCCACTTCAAACTATAGTGGTCAGTGACCACCGTAAAGTGAACCCCCTCAAGGTAGGGACGGAGCTTCTCAACAGCGAACAAAACCGCCAAACACTCTTTCTCCGTAGTGCTATATTTTCTTTCGTTTTTATCCAACGACCTACTGAGATAGCTTATCACTCTCTCACCTAATTTGGGATGAACTTGGTAAAGGACAGCGCCCAAACCAAAATCTGAAGCATCCGTTTGCACATAAAACGGAAGGGAATAATCGGGACACGATAGAACGGGAGCAGAAACCAGACATTCCTTAACGGTATTCAAGGCCTTCGTACAGGCATCAGACCATTCGAATTTCTTATTCTTGTGCAGAAGACCCGTGAGTGGACTTACCACAGAAGAAAAATTTGGCACAAATCGGCGATACCAGGACGCCAGACCTAAGATGCGACGAACGTCAGAAACGGTCCTAGGTATTGCGATATTGAGAATGGCTTGAACTTTTTCTGGATCTACATGTAGACCGTTTTTATTGACGATATACCCCAAATATTTCAATTCGGGCCTACAGAATTGGCACTTTTTTTTACTCAACGTGAGTCCTGACTCCTGAAGCCTTCGAAATACCTCTCTAAGTATTTCCAAATGCTTCTCGAAAGTGTCGGTAACAATGACAATGTCATCCAAATATACAAACACACAGGGCTCCAACGAAGATCCAATAATCCTATCAATCAGTCTCTGAAAAGTAGCCGGGGAATTCGAGAGGCCCATTGGAAGCCTTTTAAACTGGAAAAGCCCCCTGTTTGGCACACAGAAAGCGGTCAATGGTCGCGACTTCTCTGCAACCGGAACCTGAAAGTAGGCTGACTTTATGTCTAGCGAGGATAGATATCGAGCGTTCCTAAGTTCATCTAGCGTAGCCGAGACGAAAGGAATAAGGTAAGCATCCTTAACCGTTACGCTATTTAATTTACGGTAATCCACACAAAAACGATATGTATTGTCCTTTTTCTTCCCCAATAATATAGGAGAGGACCACGGGCTATTGGATGGTTCCACAACATCATCCGTTATTAAGGTATCCAGCTCTCTATCGATATGAGCCTGCATTACAGGATTCACAGGATAATGCCTTTGTTTAATTGGAGGCGAATCAGTTTCGATGACATGTTCCACCAAACTAGTGCAACCTAGCTTATCACCCATCTTACAGAAAGCTTCGGAAACTACTGACTGTAGCTGGCGTGCCTGCTGTGGAGTCAAATCCGAATCGGAGTATAAAGCACCTATGGGTGCCAACATCGGATCACATTCCGTAGTGAAATGCCATCCGCCTCGGCGTAGATCTGGGACAATACCCATGAGTTTCCAAAAATCCGCCCCCAATATCAGAGCATGCGGTAGAGACGGAACGACTAGGACACTCAACAGCTTAACCTTACCCTGCAACTCGAAGGGAACACTTACAGAACCGCGCGACAGACACTTATCGCCATTGGCCACCGTACAACTGATAGGTTTCTCGTCAGTCCACGGCAATTCCAAACCCTCAAGGACACTCCAACCCTTACTACCCAAAATAGTACGAGAAGCACCGGAGTCCAAAAGCCCCAACATTCTCACGTGCGAAACAGCTACCTCCAAATATGGACGCTCATCGCCAACGGTACTGGACAAAATGAAATCTAAGATAGCCTTTTGACTATCCCAAATCTCACTCTTCGTAGATTGGTGAATCGGAACAATGATTTCAGGGTTCGAGGAAAGTAGCCGATTACCTACTTCCTCCGCTGGTCGTTTCCCTGATTTTTGTTACACTTAGGACACGTTTTCACGGTCTGTCCTGCCAAACCACATCGATAACAATAAGCACTGGTCTGGGCACGAGGACAAGTTGCTCTTAAATGACCAACCTCTTTACAATTCCAACAAGTTGGAGCCGAAGCGCTACCACCTGCATGTTCAATAGAGCTGCAAGAAGGTGGAACCTCCGAGACATACGCCAAATCTGCCTCAATCCACTTCTTATTTTTAGGTGGGGGATCAAATTTCGAAATGGCTTCTCTACGAACTTCTAATTTGCGACATAAACCCAACAAATCTTTCACCGAGTCGACCGATACCAAGCCTAATTGACCCTGAAAGAAGGGAAGAATATTGTTCATCAATACCTGCACTCTAAGCTTCTCCTTAATCGGAGTGGTGAGTTTGTCGAACATATTTTGCATTCGGGCGATATAAATACCTATGGGCTCATCTACACCCTGCGTTCTGCGCTTTATCTGTTCGAACAATTCCTCGTCATAGAAGGGAGACTGAAATTGTTCCCTTAAAGCCCTGACCAAATCTGACCACGATTTCATCTCTTTCCTTACCGATAGATACCACTGATGGGCATCATCAACGAATAAATCACCAGCGGAACATAGCAGCTCTGCTTTGGACACATTTCGAGATACACAAAGCTCTTCAACTTTATCTAGGAAGGCCCTCAAGGACATAGTATGTGTTTTACCACTAAACTGCAAGTTCCACTTGTAAACCGGAACCGACCTTATCTCCTGGTGCCTTGAAGAGGTGGAGGTATGGTGCATATTTTTCACATCATCATCTTCATCCGAGTCTGATGACCCTGACTCGCATGAGGAACTGGACGCTAAAGTAACCATAGATACGTCCCCAGGCACAAAAGAACTCAGACGCCTCTGATATCTTTTTGCCTTATTGTTTAAATCCGCTTGCATATTTATCAGTTGTGCACTAAGGTTTGACTTCTTTAGGATATCAGCAGAGCTCGTTGGCAAAGATCTATTTATCCTGCCCAAACAATGGGTTAACTTAGATGATAATTTTAGGAATTGAGAATTTTCTTTATCGCCCTCAAATTGTTCGATAGCAGGCTGCATGTTGGAAATTTTATCACTCACATAAGTACTGTCTTCCTCAAAGTCGAAGGGGTAACTAGGAAAACTGAGGGATGAACCTTTCCTTTCATATTTAAGGACGTTCCTAAGGGTCTTGCGCATTTGAGCAACGGTGGTTGGATCGGTGATACCTCTGAAACCCAACTCATATGTCAACTCATCCTTCTCCAATCGATTGATCTCCATCTTAGTGTCCATACTAGACAAAAGAAGTATCGAGAAAGAAAGAAGAAACTATAAACGAAACTCTGAAAGTAGCGATAAACGCAACGATAAACGTAGCGATAAACGAAGCGATAAACGTAGCGATAAACGGAGCGAGAAATGAAACGGGCAACCCCGCGATAGACGAAACGATATCGGAACAGCCAAACGACCGTTGAGGGGAGCTGGTGAGTAAACCTGAACGAAAAGCAGCTACTTCTAGGCCCCACGTTGGGCGCCAAAATTTGTTACCTCAATATGCTGAGGTTAGTACCCAAGCTACCTACTTATAGGGTATCCGCGGCTTACTACAGTGGAGACGGGGGGGTTCTTAATTGAAAAGAAAAGTAGATCTTAAACTGGGCGCCAGGTAAATTTCTACCCCGGAAAATACCCTCCGGAACAGTTACAACTCTAAAATTTACCAAACGAGTTGTATTGATAAAAGGTTTATTCAGGTAGCAAAGATTACAGCTGCTTATGTATTTGGAACAATATAATAAGAGAAACAGTCGCAAATTGAACGGCAAAGGGGGGGTGATCGTCAACGAAAAAGGGGGAATTTGAAACAATTAAACCGAGACGCGTCGCTTGAGCTCAGGCGCATGCGCGTAATTCTATAAGAATATGCGGTAACCTTACAATGAAACGTTCAATGAGAACTTCACAGTTCACAGTAAAATGGCTTAAGAGTGAGGCTCTTTATCAGTACATATAACGATAAATCAATAAGGTGTACTCTATATATATAAATGACAAATTCCAAGTCAAACTTGCGTGTATCTCCCTGAATTCTTCTATTTCCTCAACCTTGGATGGTTCCTCCAAGATCGGATTCTCCAAATCACACCTCAACTCCCAAATTCTAAGTTGGCTGTCCCTTAGAATTGGCTTCCCTTCCACAAGGCGTCGATAGTTCGGTACCCACCAGCTCCACCAATCAACATCCACAAGGGCACTCTGCAAGGATGCTCGACGAGGGTGCTCCACCAGACCCTTACTTGAATCTTGTCTATTAGAATGCCTGTTATTTGGATCCTACTCTACAGAAATCCGCTATACTAGAATTCCTCTTTCCTACAATTCCAGTTATTCGGGGGCAAACAGTGAAAGTTCTCCACTTCGTGAAATTCGTCAGTGATCTCACCGAAATTCCAAAATGCAGTTCGATATTACGGCAATGGCTGTTAAAGAAAGAATATCACTCATATGATAAACATTCCACGGGTCGTACAATACGAAACATACCTGATCAACGGAAAATTCGAGGTTTCCCACGTGCAATAAGGGTAGAAAATCCCTCAACAATCCTCCCTCCAGAGATATACTAGCGTCGATGATACGAAAATGATCCAGAATCGGCTCCACAGAATGCACAATATTCGATTTCGAAATAAATCCCACAATTGGACGACTTTAAGTCGAAAATTCGAGAAATCAAAAATGAACACCTCCAAGCTTAACAAAATGGCCATGAAAAATCACCAAAAAATATCCACTTGTCATATTTCCCAAATTCTGTGAAACTTCGAAAATCCATGATTGACCACAGCAGAGAACCATGCGCAAGCCATGAACGAGCGTCAACCTGGCAACACCGCGAGAGTATCAAATTTTGAAACAACAACATAACTCACAAGTGCCGGAAATTATCACGTGAAATTTGAACACGTAACACCTTCAAGAAAATGAAATCCACCGTTGCCAGACAACTTCACGGCTTATAACTTCACAACGTTCTATTTTATCGAAAATAGCGAGTCCATTTCTCTCGTTCTATTTTATTATTGCATTTCTATTGAATACCGTGAAACTTCGTTCTACCATAGAATATTCTTATACCGTTGTTAGGTATTCTGTGGTAAGACCTACTGCACTTTTAACTATTCACTTGACATGCGATTCTGTGAAAGAAAAACTAACCTCCTTTGTCCAAATGTCAATATGGCATTTCGAAGTTTTGAACCAACCATAGATCGCCTCTTATTAATATAGACTAAAAAAGAAAAGGGCTATTTTTAGGGTTTTTCCAGCAATAATTCTAATTTTTCTCGCCGTAAAAACCATCCTTGAACTTCAACGAACATTTTAAAAAAAGATTTGGCCAAATTGGTCGAGGCGTTGTTGAGTTATGCGCTTACCAACACATTTTGCGATTCATTTTTATATTATAGATTTTGAGAGATTCTTCAACAAGATGTTTGGGAACAGCAGTAATTATATCATCCATGAATTTCTTTATGAATGGTACTTCGAATGGTAATTTGGATAGGGCATTTTTCAGAACTAGATCAACTACAAACTGGGCAATAATTGGAGAAAGAGTGGAACCCATAGGTGTACCATGTTTTTGTTTATAAAATATACCTTTAAAAGAAAAAATTGTTGAATCAAAAACGAATTTTATAATTCTTATAAATTCTTTTTTTACTGACAGGACAATTTTCTTTAATTCTGTTCCAATTATCATTGATACATAATTCAGTTAATTCAAAAGAAATGTTAGTGAAAAATGAAATTACATCCCAACTTACTAGGATATAATCATCAGGTATAATTTCGTTGTTGATGAATTCTGAAAAATGAAAAGAGTCCGAAACGTAAAATTCATTATTGAAATCATAAGATTTAGTTAAAATGGCTTTTGCGAATTCTGCTAATTTTGAATTATGTATCAATGATAATTGGAACAGAATTAAAGAAAATTGTCCTGTCAGTAAAAAAGAATTTATAAGAATTATAAAAATTGTTTTTGATTCAACAATTTTTTCTTTTAAAGGTATATTTTATAAACAAAAACATGGTACACCTATGGGTTCCACTCTTTCTCCAATTATTGCCCAGTTTGTAGTTGATCTAGTTCTGAAAAATGCCCTATCCAAATTACCATTCGAAGTATCATTCATCAAGAAATTCATGGATGATATAATTACTGCTATTCCCAAACATCTTGTTGAAGAATCTCTCAAAATTATTAATCAATTCAATGAAAAAAATCAATTCACAGTAGAAAAGGAAAATAATGGGTCTATTTCCTTTCTTGATATGTTAGTGATTCGAGAAGGTGATAAATTATTAACAGATTGTTATAGAAAACCAATGTCCTCGGGTAGATATATTCATTGGCAATCATATCAACCAATTCAACAAAAAATTAATATGATTCGTAATTTAAAATCTAGAATTTCCAAAATTTCGCATTCTAAATTCAAAACGAAAAACCTCAAAATATTAGAAGAACTTTTGATAAATAATGGGTATCCTAAGAAATGGTTGAACAAAATTCTTTATAATACGCCTAATAACACAGAAGTTTTGAGTGTTCATCAACCTTCATCTTTTTATACATTCTCAATTTCGTAAGTTTTTCATGATATCATCTTATTTGTTTTTACCGTTATCTTTTTATTTTAGTTCTCCTGATGAAGAGATAAATAAATATCTCGAAAGCTCGAGCAAAGAAAAAAAGAGTACCTCATTAATTGCTGCAATTCCCACTATCCAATTTTCTATATATATATATATATATAGAAACAGTGAGAAATATTGGGATGTAAGTCAGTTTGAGGTAAGTAATACACTTCTATATCATTCCGAGCTTTCGGTAATATTTATTACCTTTTTCAAGGATCTGTAACAAAAATTTTAATTTATGTTACATGTGGTTAAGAGCAACTTTAGTAAAACATACATATAATGTGGTTTTTCCTCCTAGTTTTGGTACAGTGACTATATTACCACAGTGACGACAACTCGTGTCTCATTTTCTATTGGTCGGCCGCCATGTTTTGTCGAACGTTGAAATGACAGTTGCGCATGACCTATCTAATATTATGATTGTTATCAGTTGTTATTGTTTATTTGACAACGCGTGTAAACAAAGATATATGAAAAATAGATAGCACGATTCAGTCCATTTGAGACGTTATACATAGGATTGAAGATCGAATTCAAAATTATAAGACATTTTTTTGTCTACAGATCGAAAATAAGTCGAAAAAAATTTCTATCGCAGTGGCGGCTCGTCAGGGACGGCAGGGTCGGCTATGCCGACACTATATATTTTATGTCCAGCCAAAATTTAAATTACTCTTTCTTCTGTTGAATTACCAAATTTATTATAATTATTGTATTTCCAAGACCTGTGTAAATAAAATTCTATAAATCATATTTGTATATCACTGATATATTTCAACTTCTTGGAAATACGCTCTTCCAATCTCAACGCCGCGCCGTTTCCGTCTACTCAAATCAGTCCGAGACTCCGAGAATTGAAATATGTACGGGAAGACGAGAGCGCATCGAACGCTTTCTAGCGACCAAGTACGGCATGCCGGTCCTGATTCGACGTTTCAATGAAATGCGAATACGAATGAGGCGAAATAATTTTAACTCGACTGTTTTCTGTTGGAATTTTATTCAGATAATGATAAATATTATATTCGCCTCCTAGTTAATGCTTTTTCAAAATCGAAAATGCGATGTTTTCGTTGTTCGTTCCACCTCACAAATTTTAAGCGATAAATGTTGCTTAAAACGAATTTTTGTCGTATTTCGTACTTTTATAGACGAGGATATCGAATATGATAGTACTTATATGAATTTCCTCCCATTTCCACTATTTCCCGAAATTTTTAGCCGAGAAACAAAATGCTGAACAGTAGCCGCTAAACTCCTATAGCAGGCTCAACACATCTCAGGGTCGGCAAATGGGATTATGCCGTACCTGAAATGCCCCGACTCGTAGGACACGAGGAACGATCGGATCGGGGATTGTTTTCGTTTGTATTGCGGGATGCGGCTACAGGAGCCTTCAGTGTTCGTTTGTTTGGCTCTTAACGGGGTGAGTGGTTGGATCGTTTCTTCCAGGAAATTAATTATTTTACGCGAACTCAAAAAATTCCTATTCTGTTAGAGATGTGCATAAATGATGTATTTGACAAAAAATGGAGTAAAATGAATGGTGATTATAATGCAGAAAAAAAATAATATGCAAGGCATTTGAAAAAATGAAGAAAAATCGATTTGAAATTCGTCATGTTGATAGTCTTTTTGTGGACTCTATATGCTGGAGATGCTTTATTATAGCTGGGTAGGATACTTTGAAGTCTTGTCTTTCAATCCATATAAAACTGTTATTGGTATATGCAAGGGTTCGTGAAATATAATTGGATAACATAGCCTCTACAAGTATCATTCTTTGTCAAAATGGCCAATATTTCGAAAACTATCGAATAAAAATATGTGAAAAGTATACGAAAGCATGCAGGAAGTTTCAGAGAATTGAAAAACACTATTGAATATAGGGTGTCCCATTTGAAAAAACAAAGTCACCCGCTATTCCTCTTTTGTGGGCCACCCGATATATTCGAAAATATTTTTAGGATGTGCTCTTCTTGGAGTATATCAAGTCTGCATCAAAAAATTTTGACAAACTCAGTCCGTTACGCGTATATCGTCCATTGCGGCACTAGTGGGACACCCTGTATATCTGCCGACCCAAGATAAAAGTTTACGAGCCGCCACTGTTCTATCGAGAGTTATGGCCAGTAAGCCCATGGCTGATCATTCAAGGTGAATTTATAATTGGAAAATAAAGAATCGTTAATTGTGCATGCAGTTCTTGATTTTTTTCTCAATAATAATTCAAGTTACCTAGATGTTGAAGATCTGTATCTTTGGAAAAATAGATAGCACGATTCAGTTCCTTTGAGACGAAAAATATTAAATCGAATTCAAAATTATGAGACGTTTTGTTGTCAGAGATTAAGAATTAGGTCGAAAAAAACTTCTTTCAAGAGTTATGACCATTAAACCCATAACTGATCAATCCAAATGAATTTATTATTGGAAAATAATAATCTTTAATTGTGTATGTAGTTCTTCAGTTGTTTCTAAATAATAATTTAACTTAGAAGTTATAACCAGTATTTTCGATTCAGTTCATTTGCAACGTCATACCTTACATTGAATTCATGGAACATAATGTTACTTCCTAATGGAATTGAGACCTATAATATGAAATATTGCCGTAAGTTACCGATATTAAATTAAAAAATACCGCCAAAACGTCTCGACAAAACATGGCGGACTTTTGACAGTTTTATAGCCAGTTGTCGTCACTGTGGTAATATAGTCACTGTAAGTTTTGGTATCAATAAAAACAGAAAAATATTGACGAGTAGACTTCCTCTGTCACCGGAAATCCTCTCGTTTTCAGGGACGTTAATTTCAATTTTAAACTTCGACGGTGTTAACATTTACTTCGAGTTGGGTACTTAATTGCGTGGTAGCATAGCGTTTGACAATTATGAGGATGACATTTCAGTTGTCATGTTGTTGATTTTCTATGTTCTAAAGAATAATTATTGATTTTTCCTTTTGCTTTTCTTTTAGTTTTGTTGTTGTGCTAGGTCAGGTGGTTGGTGTAAAAGCTTCGATGATGAGGATGCCTTCAAGTCATTATATTACGCTTTCATCCATAGTGAGCTAAACTTTGCCAGTATTGTTTGGAATCCGATGTATGATGTCCATAAAGTAAGACTCGAGAGGCTTCAGAATAGATTTGTGAGGTTTCTGCATTACATGGTGTCAAACGTTTACGTAACTCTCGGTAAGGTGCAATACGTTCCCAGCACAAGATTGAGCTCCTCGAACACCGGAGAATAAAAAACGATCCGATTTTTGCCTTCAGGATTATGATGGGTTACTTTGATTCACCCGAGTTGTTTGAAATGGTTCCTTTCCATGTCCCTTTGAGGACGACTCGTAGTCGGGCCCTACTATCAGAGAGTACACCCGGCACCAATCTTCATAATCAACCTACTTGCCTTTAAGAAAGCAATCAGAAAAATTTTTCATTTTACATAAATTTGTGAGAAGAGGTTATTTTTGCTGTTGTTGGAATTTGTGATGTAGAATTAGGCCTTAGTTCATTGTGAACACCATACTTTCAAGTTCAAACAGTATTTAATGTATCTGTGGATCTTTTATGGGAATTTTTTCCTGTTTGTATCCCTATTTTGAATAAATAAATGAATAAAATAAAATCCTAAAAAAAATTGTTTATGTTTAGTGGTTCTCACCCTGTATAAAAAGTATGCACTGTGCAATCTTTTGTCGTCATCATAATATTGAATCGAAGATAACATTTCAAAAATATGCCTTCCTGACGTCACAGTAGAAAAAATAAATTTCGGCAAAAAACTACCGTCATATATTCGTGAATCACCCTCTAAATATAAATAGTTTTAATCATACTTATCCACTAATTTCATTACCAGAACACCTAGTACACGTGTGTATGCAACAGAAATCCAATCTAACTCTTGAAATTTAAAAAATAAATCCGAAAATCTGGGCAAATACCAACTTTAACACCCCGTATTTAGAAAACTAGACATAGGATTGGGTCACTGAGTCGGTTACAACAACATATAAAACTTTCAGAAAAGACCGGTCGCCACTTTACCTATAGAAAGTGCAGGGTCCTTTACCATTATTTCTTTATCCATCTTTGATAATTCGCGAGCAATTGGGGGGTCCACCGCCTGTTTCTCTGGCATGCCTAGTTTAGTTGCTGACCCTAGTTTATATGTGAAATTATTCGACAATTTCATTCTAACATACACTGCGCAAAAAAAAAATAACGCACAGTCTCAAATTTATTCTACAACTGAAGGTGTTCTCAATGATAATTATTTTTATCAGAATTATGCATGCATATGTTATTCACTTTCAACGTTTTTCTTCAATACAGATATTTTCTTCCAGCAGAAATAAAAAAGATGATATTATCAGATTTTGAATGTATTGGCTTCATTCTAAAATCAGTAATTGTTCTCGATCAATTCTAGTGATCAATAGTTTTTCTTTCGTTTGATTTCCTACATTCGATCGCTATGAAACGCGAAACACGCAATTCGACCCAAGAGGAACGTGCCCAAGCGGTAGTTTTGCGAGAAGAAGGGTGGACATACACAAGAATTGCAGAAAGGTTTGGAGTTTCCCATACAAGGGTGTCCAGAATGTTGCAGCGATTCAGGGAGACAGGTATGAATGTCCGAAGACCAGGACAGGGTAGACCACGGGTAACAACTGCCATTCAAGAACGTTACTTGAGAGTTTCTTCGTTGAGACAACGGTTTGCAACCGCTCGCCTCCTTCAAAATCAGCTTGAGCAAACTCATGAGGTGCAAATTAGCACTCAGACAATAAGAAATCTCCTCAGAGAATATGATTCAAGGCCTCGTGTCGCGGCAAGAGGCCCAGCTCTTACCCCAGCCCATAGAAGGGCGCGTTCGGATTTTGCGAGAGAGCATATCCATTGGGAAGAGGCCGATTGGGAAAGAGTTCTGTTCACAGATGAGTCTAGATTCTGCCTCTTCCATTGTGATCGACGTTCCCTTGTAAACAGATGCCACATGAAAGATAGGCTCAGTGCAATTTCCTGAATACTACTGGTTTCGGGGGAGGATCGATTATGGTATGGGGTGGAATATCTTTGACTGCTCGCACAGACCTAGTGGTCGTTGATAATGGAGCTATGAATGCTGATAAGTATATAAGGAACATTCTTGAAGAGCATGTAGTGCCATTTGCCCCATACATTGGTGAAAATTTCATTTTTATGGACGATAATGCCAGACCTCATCGTGCGCGCATCGTTCAGGAGTACCTTGAAGAGGTTGAAGTCTATCGAATGGAATGGCCAGCAAGAAGTCCAGATCTCAATCTGATTGAGCAGGTTTGGGACAACCTCATTAGAAGGCTGAGAAGTTCAGAAAATCATCAAGCTATTCTTGATGACCTAAAAATCCAACTCGGAGAAATCTGGTAAGGATTAGATCAGATCATTTTAAGATCACTCATTTTGAGTATGAACCGTCGTTGCCGAGCTGTAATCAACGCAAGGGGTGGAAATACCAAGTATTAAATCACTTATCAGCATTTCAGTATTTTGAAAATTATTCATCTCTCTTCTTTCACATAAGATTCGGTGAAATCCTGAATTTTTCTTCCATTTAATGTGTCTTGTTTCGTCAAAACCTTACCGAGAGAACATTGAAAATAAGTTTTAAAGTCAATGTAGAGTTAACTTTCATTAAAATTGAGATTTTCAGAATGGACGCTAATTTTTGTGCGCAGTGTATATACAATGCCTTATGGTATAAGGCATTGTTCACAAAATTCAAAGAACGTTCATACCTCTCAGGATGTTGTTCGAGGGAAAAAACGATCTACCTTCCAAATTATATCCTTCCAGCAATTTTCCAACAACAATATTCGTATACAACTCCTAATAAAAAGACTGTAAGACAATGATTCCATATATAAACTCATATCATAACCTCTTTAGAGATCCTAGTTCTCATGGAAGAAATTAATAATCCGTTCTAACAAACGTACCTTTGGACTAAAGCCAATATTCTCTATATTATCCAGGGAATTAAACAAATTGAAATTATAATCGCCTACAACGGAGATGATTCCAGATGAAATTTCCAGAAAAATAATCTTTATTCAATTAAGCTCAAATCTTCCACAATTTTTGGCAAATTCTCCAAAAAGAGGTTACCTCCTTTTAACAGAGCAGCCAATTGTTAAACAATCCCTTCCTACTACTATGACCGCACACAGCCATCTCCACCACAAGCCATGAACCAGAATCAACCGGCAACGCCGAAGAATGTGTAAACTATTCTACAACAGCGAAAATGCTGCCAATTCAGAGTTGCAAACTAATCACGTTACAGTTTGAGTCACTCCATTTCTGGGTCCATGTCCTAAAATGAAATCTATCGGGTTGTGATCAGATGTCCATCCTCTATCGTTTCAAGAGCAAATTCTTGCTTTATAGTTTCCATTATAACTATGTCCAAAACATCAGGGGTTCTATTGCCCCTAGGTAAATAGGTCGGTATATACGGTCCCATTATTATCGCATCTTCCTTTTCGGCATATTCTCTCAATTTCTTGCTATTTGAATTCTCTGTTTTAGAATTACATTGTTGAGATTTACAGTGGAGATCTCCAAGTATTATTCTTGGAAAATGACCATCTAATAAAATCTTCATCTCTTGCTATGGCAGATTTATTTGCGATGATTTATACACAGAGAATACCTCAATGCTTTCTCTTCTTATCTTTACTGTGATCGATAGTGACTCTATAGATGCGTCATTGTCCACGGGATTTCAACCGCAATGGTTCACGTCTCTTAACAAAAATGGCAACCCCTCCTCCGTTTCTATTATTTCTGTCTCTTCTGTATATTTTGTAATTTTTGAAGGAAATTTTATCATTGGGGGTCATTTTTGTTTCCTGAAGCGCCATAATATCAGGATGTTTTTCTTCTTAAAATTGTTCAATATCTGATTTACGGGCTCTGATTCCGTTAATATTCCAGGAAACTATCTTCAGACTTTCTAGTTGTGATTGCATGTTCGAATTATTTCTCAAATCTGTGCATTATCCTGCTGAATATTTTCTCAGTGAGTTTGTCAAGTTCATCTTTAGGGTCTTCTTTTTTGACTTGAATTGGTTTTGTGGGCAAGTTTTCTGTTTTTTGTTCTTGTGGTTTTTCAACAGTTACAACAGTCTCCATTTTTTCAGCAACATAAAACGCATGCCGCGTTTCTTTTACCTTCTTTTTGCGTCAATGCACAAGTTATATCATTGGATACTCCCTTACATATGTACTAAAGGCATTGCATGACTTAATACTATCATATTACTGTATACTAGGAATCGTAGATAGAGTAAGGGAACCGTAGGTTACATGTTTAATTGTAAATCATATTATAATCATTATTGTACTGAATGTAGTGACTTTCACATTGTCCTCTTCGTCAATAGTCAAATAAAGCTTTTTAAAAACAAGCTCTTCGTTTCAACAAACATAAGTGGCGCAGTCGGTAGGATAACCAAAACTTTTTCTTCGACATCAATAGCGTTTCAACGATTCATTGGGTATATTGCAAAATTTTCCGGACTTTGGTTCCAAATCCGACCTAGTCCAGTATTGTGGTGTCAACACAACCAGCGAGCAAAAGTCCAAATCACCGAAGCTCAAAGTTAGGAAGAAATCCAAAGCAACAGCATTCAGGTGGAGAAATTATAGTTAGGTACGAAGTTTCTAGAACGAAACTGCCTGCTATAATCGTTGTATCCCCTGAAGCAGAAGCAAAGAAAAAAAAAATTTCAACAGCATTCAGGTGGAGAAATTATAGTTGGGTACGGAGTTTCTATAACGAAACTGCCTGCTATAATCGCTGTATCCCCTGAAGCAGAAGAAAAAGAAGAAAGAAAAGGTTCAACAGCACTCAGGTGGAGAAATTATAGTTTGGTACGGAGTTTCTATAACGAAACTGCCGGCTATAATCGCTGTATCCCCTGAGGCAGAAGCAAAGAAGAAAGAAGAAACCTCTATGAAGCAATTGCTGTAAGTTTCACATCCTTTGTTTCCCAAATCCCATTTTTTTCTCATTCTTGAACATTTGAAAGATTTTGATAATATTTTGCATTTTTTTTAATCAATACAATCGTAAATATTGATTTTATATTAATTTTTTTTATTAATTCAACAATACTTTGAGAATTAAGTAACTTAATGAGTAGAGACCGTAGTCCTCTCAGGAGAAATAATAATAATATAGTAGAGATGGCCGTCCCACAAATCCAAAAACATCATCTGGATTGCGTCCCAGAATATAACGGTAATCCAGCCACTTTGGCTATTTTCATTCAATCAAGCGAGTACTTGATTAACACTCAGATGCTAATAATATAGTAAACCCACAAAATGAATTTCTGTTAAGAGCGATAATTGGAAAATTAACAGGAAGAGCATTGAATTTAGTCGGCAGTAGAGGAAATTTGAGAAAGTGTATGTCAATCAAAAATTTACTTTTACAATTTTTCTCAGATCAGCGTGATGAAAATTGTTTAGTCGGAGATTTAATGCATTTAAGACAGGGAAAAAACGAGAGCCCTGTACATTTTGGAAATCGATGTCAAGATTGGCCGCGTGAAGTTAGCGAAAAGTTGGTGGAACAAATTCTGAAACCGATCTCAATATTTAGTACTGAATTTGTTCTAATTTGTTCTGTATGAATCATCCCCAGCACCCTTATGGTTTTCGAGTTATTGGCATGTCTTTGATTTGGTGCTGACTTCACGCTCAGCACCAACATGTTCGAATTTGGAAAAAAATTTTATGCTAATAATTAGTCCCGAATTTGTTCCAATTTGTTCTGAAGAAAATTCTCCGATATCATTTTTCGTTAACGAGTTATTCACATTCGTAACATTCGGTGGTGACGTCACACCCAGCTCCAAAGCTTTTTGTTCTCTAAGAAATTCGAAGAAATTTCGATGCAAATATTTAGTACCCAATTTGTTCCAATCAGTAAAAGTTGTTTTGTTGAAATACCATTGTTAGTTTTCGAGTTATTAACGTTTTAAGCGAGCGTGAAGTTAGCGATAAAGTTTTAAATTATCACTTTTTTTTTTCAACATATATTAGTACTCAATTTGTTCCAATTTGTTCTAAAAAGAACGAATCAATTTCATTATTAGTTTTCCAGATATTAAGGATTTACGAAGATTTGATGACGTCACAATAGGTGTAGCGAGGAATCTCCATTCGAGTCAATTCGAGACCATACCACTGCGGCAGCCGCTCTCATCACGTTTGAATGCAGATATGGATTCAGGACCAATTCGTTCCTCAGTCTCGCTTATTAAATTGTTAGGAAATAATTATTTATATCAAAAATTTCTGAATTTGTAGTTTCCGTTATTTGGACTCAGCAAGGGCGTAGCCAGGAATTAATTTCGGGGAGGTTTTGAAATTTTGGCAATTGACTTTTTAAGAGCCGGGAATTGTGAGGGTCGCTTTCTGTAGCAAGTATTTGTTGTTTTTAAGAATTCAGTAACCCTTTTCCTACTTCTGAAACAATATTCAGCATATAGATATTCCTGGTTAGGTTAGGTAAACCTATTTTTCAAATATGCTTCAGAATTAAATTTTCATTCACTCAAACTTTAAAAAAAATATTTATTTCCCAAAAAATACTTACAGGATGAATCAATATGAAATTGATGTGGATGTGTGCTTTCATTGGAACTAAATAGAGTTTTTTAATGTTTTATTTCAACATAGTGCCAACAACATATAAACGGGTATTGAAAATGAAACAGTGAGAAAACTCAAACAATATTTCATTATGATGAATTCCTTCAATTAAAAACTCATCCTTCTTTTTTCTAGCGAATTGGTCGACCACTTCATTTTCATCAATTTTCACACTATAATGAATATTCATAAGCACCAACCCATTCAATCTATACCTTTTCAACTTCAAATTGGGAACTATCACAATCAAATTGGGAACTAACATATTCAAATTGGGAATAATAAATTTCACATTGGAATGACATCCGTGTGAATCAGATCTTTGAATTATTCGATATGTAATTAACTCTCAAATTTGTTCGAAGTAAGTAACGAACGATAAGTCTACACTTTCTTTTTCATAATCATGCCTTATACAAAGAAGAAAGCTGCAGATTCAATGAAAAAGCAGGTAATTGCGGTATGCAATGGAAACATAACACAGACAGAAATTCGTCTTCAAAGAACGGAAAATTTGATAAGAAGAAATATATCAACCATGAACCATTACAGTTAGTACCTGTACAAACAAGATATGTGGCTCATATCTAGAGGTTCATACCTGATGTTTTGACATGAAATTTTTTAAATACCTACTTCTGTGTACCTGTTGGAGAACAGGATTGTCCAATTATTCTTTGAAAACAAGGCTCATTTATAGAAATCAAAAAATGAAAAATCAATTAGACTTCAAAATTATTAACGAGTAGGACCTCCTCTGGTTCTTCGCAGAGTATTTTTACTATTAGACAGACTCCTTGTTAAATTATTCGGAAAATCTTGCGGTATAGCTAATCAAATTGCCCGCAATTATTAGCTGAATTTTCTAATATTTGGGGAGGGCGAGAGATTTGGTTTAACCGCCTCGACATTTCGGCCCAAACATATTCAATACAATTCATGTCTGGTGAATAAGGTGGCCAATCCATTATTGAGATCCCATGATATTATATGCGGTCATTTACAATTCTCGCTCGATGGGGACGAGCGTTATCAATGTTATCATTCATGAGAATTAATAAGTAATTGCGGCCATCAAAACATATTTCTCCACAAACAAAAACTGATCCTGCTTCAAAAGATGTGCTTTCAAGTATGCAACTCTCATTGTTTCGTTGATTTCCTTTCCTCCATACCAATATGCGTCCAATGTTTGTATATGAACGTTATCTTGATTCGTCAGTAAATAGACAGTTGCTTGTCTAAAGACACTGTTGATTCGGGAAGCAGTGAATTTTCTTGCGAGAAACCAGGAACAATCAATTGTGTGAGTTGCAAAATGAGGTGTAGCGCCATTCTGTTGAAACCAAATATCTTCCAGAGCAATATTCCTCAATTCAGGCTACAAAAATTCGTCTAATGGACATTTCAGGGTCTTCTGCAACATTTTCACGAACCAAATATTTCCTTGTGAACGACCGCTACGACTGTATTTTTCACTTTTTTGATCTTCCACCAAATCGGTCTCTTGAAATTCTTCAATAATTCGACTAATAGTGCTTTAAGATGGACGATTATGTAAACCATAAAATTCACGTAATTTTTCGAAAACACTCTCCACAGAACGCAGATTTCCATAAAATAATTCAACAATTTGAACGCGTTGTATCGTGTACGAAGCCATTTTGATCAATGTCATACATCACACTTCTCAAATGTCAAAATACCCAGACGTACCCGGTGCGCCATCTTTATTTTATTCATTCTTAAACAAAAAACACGCAATTTGAAACATCAAATTCGGATCAACTGGCTAACTCATACCGTTTCTGGAGATAATTCGTCCAGGAAATTTTGTCTAAAAAACAATTGTGTCATTTGCAAAGTGAGGTGTAGCGCCATCCTGTTGAAACCAAATATCCTCTAGATCAATATTCATTAATTCAGGCCACATAAATTGATTATCATCAATATCATCCGATGGTACCTTACACCATTTCACAGAACGCTTTTTTTCATAAAATCAATTTCAACACGTTGTTGTATAATGTGCGAAGCCATTTTTATAAATGTCATAAATCACACTTCTTGAATGCCAAAATACTCAAACGAATTCAATGCGCCATCTATATTTTATTTATTCTTGAAAAAACCAGGCAATTTTTATGTTCAGGTCGAAGACTCGCCCTGTATAACAAACGATTTATCTAACTGAATAATTTGCTTCAATCTGAAAAATTGTCTCCGTATAAAGAGGATTTCAATGAGTCCAAATAACGGAAATTACGAATTTAGAAGTTGTTGATATAAATAATTATTTCCTAACAATTTAATAAGCGAGAATAAGAAACGAATTGGTCCTGAATCCAAATCTGCATTCAAACGTGATAAGAGCGCCTGCGTGCGGCGCATGATCAAAGAGACAACGGCTCTCTTCATGTTTGATTTATGACCAATTACAGATGGCTATGTATGAGCCAAAACTGCCGACAGTGGATGGTCTCGACTCTCGAATAGACTCGAATGGAGATTCCACGCTACACCTATTGTGACGTCATCAAATCTTCGTAAATCCTTAATATCTGGAAAACTAATAATGAAATTGATTCGTTCTTTTTAGAACAAATTGGAACAAATTGAGTACTAATATATGTTGAAAAAAAAAGTGATAATTTGAAACTTTATCGCTAACTTCACGCTCGCTTAAAACAATTGCTAATAACTCGAAAACTAACAATGGTATTTCAACAAAACAACTTTTACTGATTGGAACAAATTGGGTACTAAATATTTGCATCAAAATTTCTTCGAATTTCTTGGAGAACAAAAAGCTTTGGAGCTGGGTGTGACGTCACCACCGAATGTTAAGAATGTGAATAACTCCTTAACGAAAAATGATATCGGAGAATTTTCTTCAGAACAAATTGGAACAAATTCGGGACTAATTATTGGCATAAAATTTTTTCCAAATTCGAACATGTTGGTGCTGAGCGTGAAGTCAGCACTAAATCAAAGACATACCAATAACTCGAAAACCATAAGGGTGCTGGGGATGATTCATACAGAACAAATTAGAACAAATTCAGTACTAAATATTGACCTTGGTTTCAGAATTTGTTCCACCAACTTTTCGCTAACTTCACGCGGCCGTCAAGATTTGTTGAGTCTATTATTGAATAAAATTCAACTCACAGAAGCAAACGCAAATATCCTAGAAATCGAAAGAACGCTATATGAAAATCAAGCCCTTAACGCTTTTTTGAGAGGATTATTCACAAATTTACCTATTAGATTAAGAAATCCTCGAAATTTAGAACAAGCTATAGCATTCGCAATAGAAGAACAAAATTTCACATACGCGGGGCGTAACCTAACAAATATGACCCCTAATAGAACTCAAATTACCCAATATAGATCTTTCACTCCGCAACAAACGACACAACGTCCCCTTTTTCAAAATTCAATTCCCAGTATTAATCAAACGGCTATACAAACAAGACCAGCTTCGAATTTAAGGCCAAACAATGCCCAAAGAAGTGGTCAAATAAGGAATTTTCCGCAACGACAAAATCAACCCATTCCGATGGACACATCATCTTCTAACACGAAACAAACAAGAACCCAAAATAGATTTCAATTAAATAATAATAGTAACCAACCAAATTTCATTTCGGAGGAACTTTTCCAACAAGACGTTGACAACGAAATAGAACCATTCGAAGATAATGAATATAATTATAACGATGCTGACGTCCCCGTAGATGACACTCAGAATTATAAGTATAATAATCAACACTCAGATAATTATGATGATCACGAAGATTTAGAAAATTTTCGGTACAGTCCAAGTTTGATAAATATGAACAATATCAATAGTTCATTACTACCATATACAGGGTGTAACTGTATAAGTGTAAAACATTTAAGGAGGTGATTCCTCATCGAAAAAAAGATAGGATCTTTCATATAAAGAAAGTAAGAAACCCCTTAAAGGGGGTACATAAAATTTGTATAACAATTTTTTTCACAAGCACTGAAAAAGTTACAATATTGATTTCTACATGTTGTGTGTTTTGTTATTAATAACTTAGTTTTGTTTATTACCCTTTAATCGTTTAATGCAGGTACTAACTACAAAATAACAATAAATCCAGTTCGCATTTATGACGATGTATCTCTGTAGTTGTTCGTAAAATAATGTTTTGCTGCTTACTGGTTTATTTTGGGCAAAAAACCCAAGAGACATTTTTTGTTTAGAATGAAACAGGCTATCGGAAATAAATTTTTAAATGGTAAACAAATAATAAGAAAAAAGTTACATTGGCAATAAATTTTAGGGGTTGCGTTTGTCACCCCTTACAACCATGGGGTAAACCAAATAAATTACTGGCTAAGTGTCTTTTTGGTAGTACAAAACGTCAGGTTAATTTCAATATTGTAACTTTTTCAGTGCTTGTGAAAAAAATTGTTACACAAATTTTATGTACCCCCTTTAAGAGGCTGTATCTTAACAAGGGATGCTCCAATGAAGTTTCTTTATATGAAAGATCCTATCTTTTTTTCGATGAGGAATCACCTCCTTAAATGTTTTACACTTATTCAGTTACACCCTGTATAAAAATTCCCAAACTAGGATTAAAATTCATGATAGACACGGGAAGTTCTAAAACACTGATTAGTCCAAGAATAGTGGAAAAATATTATAAAAGTTATGTAAAATATTTTCCATTCGAAATTAAAACAGCTCACAAAATTTCATACCACAAATATATTGCTCACATTCCATTACCAAAAATTTTTAACACTAAAGAATATTTTGATTTTCACATTTTTGAATTCAACACGAAATATGATGGCCTAATAGGTATGGATCTTCTAAAACATTTAGGCGCAAACATCGATTTCAAAAAAAATGTTCTTTACACAAAGCACGGAAATATCCCTTTATATCTTAAAAAAAGTAATTATTCTTATGATTCACCCCCGAGATAACAGAAAGTTATTAAAGTACCAATAAAAACAAATAATTTGAATCAGGGAAATGTTAAATATGTCAAATTAACAGATAGAATTAAAATTCCACAATGTCTTGTTAAAATTGAGAATCAAGAATCCTTCCTCACCATTAAAAACATTAATGAAACACCTATAAAAATCACTCTTGAACCGCTTGAAGTTGAAAAAAAGAATTTTACAAATTTAACATCGACAACGGATGACCATTCTGATTCAAAAATTGATAATCTTCCAAAGGAAAACATGAAAAACCTTCGTTTAGATCACATAAATAAAGAAAAAAAAGGAACCGTCAACAAAATGTTTTTATTCAATAATGTAGATGAGGAAGATATCGAAAAATTACTGGATGATGCTGAATCAATAGTGATGTCGGAATCTGAACTTAGTGAAATTCTAAAAACTCTAGATACAGGAAACAATGAAGAAATCAATGATGATCAGCAGACGATCCACTCAACCAACACCGAAACAGCGGATTCATTCCCAATAAAAATTTCGAATGATGTAATTGATTCGAAACCGAATCAATATTTCATCCAAGAAGTCTACAGGAAACCAAAACCAGTAAGAAGAAAATCCATGGGAAAATTAAAAAAATTCTATGTCCAAATCAGCAGATCTAATAACAATGAGGATGAGATAATGAAATTCCTGAAAGAATACACGGCAGATAAGAAGAGATATTATTTTCACTTCGAATCCGAGAACATGTTTAAAACATTCAGCGAAGTGGTAAACACGCTTTTCAACAGGAACGGCCCAGAGATTATCTATTGCACTGAAAGGAGAGAAGTCATTGAAGATATGGACCTTATCATCCAAGCGATACAATTTCAACACGAAGGAAAAACCAACCATCGCGGCGTAAACGAAACTCTCAGGCAACTTCAGCGAAAATATTATTTTCCGTCAATGTTAGAACACGTGTCGAATTATATAGCGAATTGCGAAATCTGCAAAAAGAATAAACACGAAAGAAATCCTCCCAAAATTGGAATGATGTTAACCGATACCCCTTTGAAACCTTTCGAAAAAATTCATCTGGACGTTTGCACATCAGAAAACACAAAATTTTTAACTATCGTAGATGCATTCACGAAACTTGGTCAAGCTATACAATTAAAATCTAAAAATGCAACAGACATATCTAACGCCTTATCAGAATATTTCTCATTCTATAGAACTCCACTAGTTATCAATTCAGATCAAGGAATGGAATTTTTTGGGCATGTTATCAAAGAACTCTTAGAATCACACAAAATAAAAATTCATTTCACCACAGCTCATCATCCCGATTCTGACGGAATTATTGAATGATTTCACTCAACGATAGCAGAGCATTATAGAATTCTGAGATCCCAATTTAAAGAACACATAGCAATAATCATGAAATATGCAATAATTGGATACAATAACTCGATTCATTCAACCACAAAATTTACTCCTTTAGAACTTACTTTCGGACATACGAAGCTAAAAGACCCTTTAGATATAATGTACGAAAAACAAATGTATAGCGACTATCTCCAAAAGCATAAAGAAAAATTAGCTTTAGTCTATGACAGAATCAATGAAAACATTTCAACTAATAAAAGTAAAAATGTCAACAAAAAAATCAATGAAAACTTGAGAAATCCGTTTAAAATAGGACAAAATGAAAAAAGGTATAAATTTGCACATAACAAAACCGGCCAGAAATTTAGCGGACCTTTTATAATTACTGTTACCTGGCAACAAAGCTATTATTCAAAAAAATTGGTGGAAATAAATCAAAACAAAATACCGGTCGAATTGTTCACTTGAAAAATTTAAGAAAACCTATTGTTACAGACTCATCACCTTCACAACAATCTTCGGAGCCATCTCCATTGTAAAATGCATCGAAGTCAAGATTACCCAGATAAAAGACAATCCTGGCATTTTACCCTTAAAAAGAGGATTGTCCCAGAATATCATAAATTACTGGACTCTCATTCAACTAATCGATTTAACTAACATAAACATGGAATTTGATAAATTAGTATCTTGTTATCATAGATTAAACTTCTCATTTCACGAATCGAAACATGGCATGAGTTACATGCATGAAATTTCTAATTTTAAAAATGTATTAGAATATAAAATCGAGGAAACCCATAAAAAACTGAAACAGTTAAGTTCTATTCCCGAAGTACGCAAAAAAAGAGGATTGATTAATGGATTAGGAACAATTTGGAAATCTATAACAGAAAATTTAGATCAAACTGATGCTGATAAGTATGATGCAGCTATTCAAAATTTAAAGAGCTCTCAACAGAAATTGATTAATGTGGCCACATCACAAATAAGTTTAGCAGAAAAATCAACCAATATTTTCAAAAATTCAATGAGCAAATTAAAACATAATCAAATACTTTTGGACACTAAAATCCGCCATATATTTGTCTGGATGAATACGTCAACAGTGGATTCTTGGGATGATTTCAACTTTGTCATATTAAATTCAGTTTTCACACAATTAATTTCAGCAATCGATAATATAAATGAAATATTGAATAATATAGAAATTGCCATCTCATTTGCTCAAACAAAAACTCTCCATTCATCAATAATTTCACATGATGAACTAAAAAATGAGTTAAATGCAATTCAATCCAAATTAACCGAAAATCGTCTACCATTTCTGATAAATGACGAAAATATAATAAAGTATTTCTCCTGCATAAAAATTCGCGGATTTATCAGTAATAATCAAATTAAATTTGTTCTAGATATTCCAATCACAGAATCAAACCGTTATAATTATGATGAATTATTTCCATTGCCTATTCTTCAAAAACATTTTTTTCAAATTATTATACCCAAATCCAAATTCCTATCCCTATGTGAAACAAGGTACGCATTATCTAACCAACAATGCAAAGAGGTTGTTCCTGCCAATTTTCTTTGTGAAGAAAAAACACTCTACCCCTAGAAGCTAGCAATCCTTGCGAAGTCGAGTTGGTCAGTGTCACCAAAAACTACTCAAATTGCAGACCAATACAAACAAGTCTGAAAGGATCGAAAATTCATCAGCTCACAGCAGACCAATGGATGGTAGTTACAACAGAGGAAACAATCGCCATCAGCAAGTGTGCCGAAAGTGCCGAAAAACTCGTGTTGTGCGGAACCTATGTCATTCTCGTTCCGGGAAACTGTGAAGTGAAAGTGGACTACTAAACTCTAAAAAACTGGAAAAATGTAGTATCCAGAGCAAAAATTTTCCATTCAACGAACATTAAAATCCAAGATTTTGGCAAATCAAAAACTGTTGAAAAAATTGATGAGGTGCCATTAGAATTAGATGAAGTTAACATGGATAATTTGAAGGAGATAGAGCATCAAATTGAACATTCAAAGAATCAAATTCTTTCAATTCAAAGCCCAATCATCCACTTTGATAGTATTAGTGTATACACCCTTATTATTTATATTTTAAGTTTTTTATCATTTTGATTTTTTTACTAAGAAAATTCAAATGTTTTATAACCAACAAAGGAATTGTAAGACATGAGGAACATTTACAGAACCCCTTGAGGGACATTGAACTAAAAAAATTATTTTTTTTTTCAAAAAACCCCAATTTTTTCTCTTAAGCGCGGAGGAGTTATATCATTGGATACTCCCTTACATATGTACTAAAGGCATTGCATGACTTAGTACTTATTACTGTATACTAGGAATCGTAGATAGAGTAAGGGAACCGTAGGTTACATGTTTAATTGTAAATCATATTATAATCATTATTGTACTGAATGTAGTGACTTTCACATTGTCCTCTTCGTCAATAGTCAAATAAAGCTTTTTAAAAACAAGCTCTTCGTTTCAACAAACATAAGTACTCTTTTGTGCAATGTGCTCCTAAACATTCCAAGCATCTCCACGGAAATGTGCATTTATTTTGAGCATGTCCATACCTCTGACAGCGATGGCACTGTCCTGGGACTTCAGGCTTCTTTTTAGGCTCAATTTCGATACAGAGGCTGTATAGTTTTTCAACTTGGAATATTTCCTTGTGCTGCGTTTTCACAGGTTAGAGAGGGATTGTCTCTTTTGTTTTATTCGACGTCATTCTCGTTTCTTCAGCATCTTCAATACCTTGGAGTCCTAGATCATTCTTAATCACTTCAATATCCGCTTCAAGTGGCAAGTACCTTATGACGGCGTATACTCTCTTTTCTTCTTCCGTTAGGTAAGTGAAATATTCCTCACCCTGCTGATCGAGGAATTTCGTTTATTTCCTTGAATCTTCTGCAGACGAGGCAATAATTTTAATGCCGTCTTTAACAACTGTTGCCCGGTTATAATTTGTTTTCTTGCTGCCTAGAGCTTCGGACATTTCCGCCCAGTCTGACGTTCCCACCATTGTAACTGAGGGAATTTTCTCTGTAGCTGGTGACTAAGATGTCACCGTTGACTTTTTTGAGTAGTTCTCAATTGAGGACGAACTCTCTTTCCTGGCACACTTGGTTGGAGGTGCTCCTAGAGACTGGGGGGGCTTTATTGCTCTCCCCAATATTTGAGGCTATCGTTTTGGTGGGGACAACAGTTAAAGTTTTGGGAGGGACAACCGTTATAGTTTTGGGAATAGTTTGAGCTGATGTTCCTAGTTCGGAAGTCAAAGCCTGGGAGTAACTTCTTACCTGAATATTTGGGGATTTCTTTTCGAAGAGTTCTTCTTTCAGGCTGAATTGGCTTTGAGCTCATCATTCTCCTGTCGAAGCTTGACGAGTTCCTTCGAATCTTCACTCTCTTCTTCAGAAGACGAGCATCTTTCTTCCGTTTCCATGAAGGATTCATCGTTATCCGAATATTCACTCATGTTTCAATTCGTGATAGGCACTCCACCCTTTTTTACCTTCACTAAAAGTCCGTAAATCACTGACGCATGGAACCAACGATCCTTTCGGACTTGGACTCGACGAACGGAAACACAAAAACTTTTCATAAGCACTAACTTGGATGCGCATCAACGTTGCGTTCGGCGCACTGAACTGGTTCACACAGAAATTCAAACTCAAAACGACAAAATACTTACCTTATATGATGAAATACTTACCGAATATGACAAAAATACCTCCTGAATGTGACAAAAAAAAGAAAAAACTTTCCCGATATGCCAGAACCGATTAGTGGGGAATGCGGGATTGGACTGAGGGCTCGACTGATGTCAAGAGTAAAACGGGAAGCACTTCATTGTTGGAGTGAATAATTATTGAGTAAGAAAGTGTATGTTCAGTATAGTATTACAATTATTTCTCAAAGGTACAGTTACACACATGTAATATTTTGCTATAATATCAGTAACTTACTGTGTTTATTCAATTCTGAATAAAAATTTTTATTATTATTCTTCATCATCGGTCTTCCAGTCACAGCTTGAGCTAGTATAACTTCAATAAACCAGTGAAAAAACATTTCAGTTCCTCCCACTGATTCAGGAATTTTCGCGGGATGTGTTTGCAATGCTACAGCCTGCTGTGCATATCCCGGGATCTTCTAGGATATTTCGATCTTATGAATATTTTTCTTGAGTGATTTGGACATGACTCCCTCAGCCGAAATAACCAACGGTATGATATTGACTTTCGATAGTTGCCGCATATTCTTCAGTTCTATTGCCAAGTTCTCGTACTCCGTTATTCTTCTGGACACCGTTCTTCCGATGTTATGAGTCAATGGTACATCACACATCAATTATCACCCCATAATTCTGATCCTTTTCAAGGAACACAAGGTCCGGTCTATTGTAGTCCACGGTTCTATCCGTTGTTATATAATAACATCCTGATCGGAAATAATTCTCTCCTTAAGTTCAAGATTGCTTCATTAGAAAATGAAATTAAAGTTAAAAACCAGGAAATTAACATTCTGAATGAGCAAAAACTGTCAACATACAACGGAGGTGAGTCACGCTAAGGAAAGAATTTTCAGCGCTAGCACTGATTTTTGCGAGGAAAACAAGCTCATAATTGCGAACACTTTCTTTCAACGCCCACCACGAAGACTTTATACTTGTCTATCTCCAAAGGACAACGAGCAGAATATAATAAGAAATCAGATAGATTTCATACTTGTAGGAAAAAGATTTAAGAACTGTGTCAAGAACGTCGAATCATACCCTGGCGCAGATGTCAATTCAAATCACAATTCTATAATCGCAAAAATTATTATGAGATTAAAGAGAATTCAAGGAGCACAGAAGAAGAAGGAAGGTGTCCTGAGATTCCACGAAAATGAGGAAATCAAAAAAAACCTAGCCAAAGAAATTAATGAAAATCTCAAAAAACTAGCCATAAGTACACATGCGCACAACGTCAACGAGTCTTGGTCACATATTAAAGACACAATAGTAACAAGTGGAAGATAGAAACAATCAATATACCCAAAAAGATGGGATGGATAACGAGTGAAATACTGACACTTATGAAGAGGAGAAGACTAACAAAGAATGAGAATAAACCAGCCTATAGGGAAATAAACAAAGAAATTAGAAGAAAGATAAGGGCTGCCGAGAAATAATGGTTGTCAAAGAAGTGGTCGGAAATAGAAGAACTGGACAGAAAATACGATACTTTGAATATGCACAAGGAAATCAAGGAAATGTGTGGAGTTACAAAGTTACAAAAACAGGCCCATCAACAACCTCTGCGATGAGAATGGAAAATACTATGCTCTTTGGAGGACCGTCTTACACACTGGAAATCCTACATTGAAAAACTATTTCAAGACCAGAGAATGAGACCCCATAGCAGCGATAATAATAGTGGACAGAGGGCGCCCCCAATAACAAAAACGAGGGTCATCTACGCGATCAAAAACAGTAAAAAAGCGAAAGCAGTCGGACCCGATCAGATTACAACAGAGCTGATAAAACTCATCGATGAAGACGACGTTAACATTTTGGTGGAATTGTTCATTGTTATTTATATGAAACCGGTATTATACCTACTGAATGGCTAAAGTCGACGTTTGTCACCTTGCCAAAGATAAATCGCCCAAAACGCTGTGAAGACTACCACACGATCAGTTTGATGAGTCACATGCTGAAGATCTTCTTGAAAATAATACACGGTAGGATATTACGGAAATGTCAAATGGCACTGACAAACACCCAATTTGGCTTCGGAAACTGCCTGGGGACACGAGAAGTGCTGTTTGGCGTCAACGTATAGGTGCAACGATGCCGAGATGTCAGCAAGGACGTATATATAGGGTTCATAGACTACAGAAAAGCCTTCGACAGAGTACGTCACGATAAATTGATCGAGATAATGACTGATCTGAACCTGGACCTTGAAGATATCCATTTAATAACAAATTTATACTGGAACCAAAAAGCAAATGTGTTGGTGGAATCACAGAAGACGGATGATATTGAGATCCAACGAGGGGTAAGACAGGGGTGTATTCTGTCGCCGCTGTTATTCAACATATACTCCAAACGAATTTTCAAACAGGCTTTCTTCTTCTTCCGGTACCCTGTCCGTTTATCGAACGTTGGCAATCATATTGGCTATAACGACTTTGTTTATCGCAGCTCGGAATAATTCGGCGGATGTTTTGCGATACCACTCTCGAAGATTTCGGAGCCAAGATGTTCTTCTTCGTCCTGGACCTCTCCTTCCGGTGATCTTACCCTGCATCACTAAATGAAGGTGGTGATACTTCTCTGGGTGTCTCATCACGTGGCCGAAGTATTCTAGTTTCCGGCTTTTTATAGTATCAATTATTTCTGTGTTCTTCTTCATTCGTTGTAGAACCACCTCATTCCTTATCCGGTCCATCCAGCTTATTCGTAGGATCCTCCTGTAGACCCATATTTCAAAAGCCTCCAGCCTCTTCAATAATGAGTCGGTTAGTGTCCAACTCTCTACTCCGTATAGCAATGTGGAGAATAGTAGCATCGTGTTAATCTGATTTTTAATTTTAAAGTGACTCCTTTGTTGCACAGAATTCTTTTTAATTTGAAGAAGGCGGTTCTGGCTTTTTCTATACGGATCTTTATTTCTTTGCTCATGTCCCAGTCGTCATTGACATTAGCGACCAGGTATGTGAGGTTGTGAACCTTTTCTAACTGTGTCTCATATGCCCTGACTTGTAATGGTGGTATTGGTGTTTTGCTGACAACCATAACTTTGGTTTTTGAAGTATTGAGCCTTAGCCCATACTTGTTACATGATTCGGTCACTCTGTTTATAATAATAATAATAATAATAATAATAAATTTCTTTATTGCAGTAAAAATCATATACACTAGCATCTCCTCATGGAAAATACATATCAATCACTATAATACTTTAACTGTAAAATACTGCAAAAGGACTTACGTCAGTAAAACTGATATTATTGTAAGCCCTTTATTTCATAATACAAAAATAAGAAATTAAAATAGTGACATTATTCTTTCCGCGCTCCACACCGAAGCATAGGGAGAACGCGCACAACCAGAGAAGAAATAGGCACAGACCATGAAAACAACAGAACTACCAGCATTACTCGGACTCCAATCCTATCCTCAAAAACCGAGCAAGAGATTCCGATATTTGAACCTGAAACCCGACGGACGGCACAGTTTCAGTGTGACAGGGATGCGATTATATAAAGAGTAAATACAATGGGAAAATGATCGACGGAATAAAGCTGTTCTATGTGAGGGTGGTGAAAGCAAGCCCCTGAACCTAACATTAATGCTGTGAACATCCGACCTGAAACGTATTTTATTATAAAGATATGGGGGCGATCTGAACCATATCACAGAGTGAAATAGAACCGCGGAGTGAAGCTCCCTTCGCTGCTCCATGTTTAACCATCGACAGCACTTCAATTTATGTATCACTCGCTCATACTTTCTTATGCCATAGATGTAACGCAAGCATGAACGCTGCACTCTCTGAATGCGGGTTTTATCAATAACACGCAGACATGGGCCATAAACAGCATCACAATAATTGAAATGACTTAAGACAAGAGAATCTGTCAATAATATTTTTGTTTTTTGTGATAACTGGTGCCTACAAGGGTATAATTTCCTCAACCCAGCGAAAGCCCTCTGAACACAAGACGACACATGCTCAGCGAATCTGAGATCAGTATCCACAATAACTCCCAAGTTTCGAGCAGATGCAATGGTGGTCACCCGCTTCCCATCTATTCCCACATTCAATTGATCAGCTATTTTGCCTCCCTTCCTATCAAAAACCAAGATCTTTGTTTTATCCGGATTGAGCAGTAGATGGTGTTTGGCCGAGTTGTCCGCTAAATTCGCAAGATCAGAATTAATTTCTGTATTCGCCCGATGAACCTGCGATGGAAAGAATGAATGAAGAAGCTGAGTGTCATCCGCATAACGAAAATCAACGCAAAATTCCAGTCCACCTGTGATACAAAATGTATAAATGCAGAACAAAATGGGAGCCAGAACCGAGCCCTGTGGCACACCACACTCTATGGTGCCCATTTCAGACTTTCCTGACAACGTTTCAACATATTGGCGTCTCTCCTGCAAATAACTTTCCATCAATTTGATAGCGGAAATAGAAAATCCTATATGGCGCAGAATTTCAACTAAAATTCTATGATTAACTCTATCAAAAGCCTTAGAATAATCTAAAAGCGTCAAGACACAAACTTTTCCGGAGTCCATACTCGTAATGATAAAGTCGATTACATCTAAAAGAGCCGTACAGCAACCGTATCCCTTTCTGAAGCCAGACTGACGAGAAGGTAAAATTTTATATTTTTCCAGATGCGTTTTAATCCTAACAGCTAGAATTTTTTCAAATACTTTTGCGCAAGGTGATAAAATCGATATTGGACGTATGTCACTGAAACTAGCCGGGTCACTCACTTTAGGAAGTGGAAAGACCTTTGAAATCTTCCATGGATCAGGAAACTCTGAAACTAAAATACTGCTGTTGCATATATTAACCATGAATCGCAGTATATGCGGACAACACTCAAGTAGCATCTCAATATTCAATCCGTCAGGGCCAGTCGCATTAGATCTTATTGATTTTATTGTTCTAAACATTTCATCTTCATCTGTCAACGCAAAAATGAGCCTTTCCTCAAAAGAAGTGAAGTCCGCAGCACGATAGTAATTTATCAAGGAAGTATCATCAAAAGCCTGAGCACGCGACGTCTGTAAAAAGAAATCATTCATATTCCCAGGCATATCAAGACTCTCTGGAATTGTTCTATTTGATGGTCTATTATGAATATTGAGTTCCGACAATTTCCTCCACAATACTTTAGGATTTCCCTTATTCATATCTACTGAAAACTGTATATAAGCTTTTTTTTCCCTATCAGCAGCCATGTTTGTCTCATTCCGAATTTGCTTATAATATTCCCAATTGGCAGGAGTTCTATTTCTTTTAAATACATTGAATGCCTTTTGTTTCAACTGCGTCATTATCCTGATTGTAGGTGTAAACCAGGGCTTATAGTTCTTCCTGAATTTAATATTTTTAATCGGTGCTATTTCATTGAAAAGATTTATCAATAACTCAGTAAAATGAGAAACCTTATGATTTATATTGTGTATATATAATATATTTTCGAATGGAGTCAAAGATAAACAATTGCCGAGAACACCACGATCCAGCCTTCGTAAGCATCTAGACTTGAAAACTCTATCATCCGTGTTCACCTTTACTAGGTCAGCAGTTTCACCATATATCAAAAAATGATCCGAAATAAAGTCCATATTTATTGATCTGAACTCATAATCCTGTCTACTTTCACTTGTGACCAAAATAACATCTAGAAGGGTAGAAGAATTACTTACTATGCGCGTTGGGCCCTCTATCACCTGTACTAAATTGAACAGTGTCATTGATTTCTCGAAACCTAATGTCTTATAGTCATCTGACCTAAGAAAATCGACATTCACATCCCCACCGCAAATCAATTCGTCGCAATCCCCCACAACCGATGCAACACACTCCTCAAATGATTCCAAAAACTCAGGAAAACTACCACTAGGTGGTCTATATAGCGTACCCATGATAATTACCTTTTTATTTAATTTAAATTTGATCCAAGTCTGTTCAAGACTCGCCGCACAGTTACTTATGATCACTTCATAACGTATTTTGTTTGATACAAACAAAACAATTCCGCCACCCCTGGAGCCGCGATCTAATCTGACACATGTATATCCATCAATTTCTATCAAATGAGCTGAAATATTGCTATTCAACCATGTCTCGCAAAGTCCCACATAATCGAACTTTCTCTCCAATAAAAAAGACTTGAAGTCCGAGAAATGTGGCATTATAGACCTAATATTAAAAAACGCGAAAGAAAACTTACCCATTCTCACTGATGTGCGGTAATCCCCAGAAAAAAATCCTACCCAAAAGGATACCCTAAATAAATGAATTGATAGTCTATAAAAAAAATACCAGTAGTAATAAAATTTATGTGAAAATAGCAGTATGTACCCAATTAACAACAAAATATATATTTCAATATATCAACACAAATACACAATATATGTTAGTATGTTCCTCCCTTGATAATGCTCACCCCCTAATATTACAACAAAATTTTATTCAGATCATCAGTGGAACCAATCATATGACCTTTCCCAGATAATTCTACAAAAATATTTCCCATTTTCGACCAAGCTCTCTTCGTGCCCAATCTTTTCTTCGCTTGAGTAAGTAGATCAAATCTTTCTTTTGTCAATTCTTCCGCCAATACAAGTTTAGTTCCCTTCAGTAACTTTTTATTATAAAATACTTCATTTCTCGAACTAATCGTATTGAAATTAATCAATATCGGCCTTACTTTTAGGTTTTTACTCTTTGAGCCCACCCTGTAACAGTTATCTATTTGGATATTAGGCAGCTGTAACTTCTTATTGAGCGTTTCTACAATAGTTTCCTTCAAATTTTTACCCCCTTCTTCTTCTAAACCATAAAGCCTCAACTGTTTCATTCTATTCTTCTGATTCAGTTCCTCAATCTGATTTTTCAAAAGATTAATTTCAGTGACCTGTTCCTCACATTTTTTCTCAACTTCCATTATTCTTGAATCCATCTTATCTAGCCGGTCATTAATCACCAGTGCAACTGCATCTGCCACCTTGAGAGACAGTAGCGATAAGAAATCCTTATCGGATAAACATTCCATAAAACACTGTTTCGTGTCTTCTTTCTGATTTTTCGTCATAGGCATATTTGCAAATTGTATTATAACTTCGATAAAATCTTACGGTGTTTGATCGAGAAATTTTCTCTTGTTCGAACTGTATACTTTATCGGATTAGTACCAATTTATTCCACCTCAGGTATCAATATATTCAGGAGCGGTGAAACATACGTCTACTCGGTACGGAACATCAGGTACGAATACTTTATGAGTATTTGCAGTTCTTCATGACTAGCAGCAATTAGCACCGTATCGTCTGCATATCTGAGATTATTGATGTGAACTCCGTTAACCTTAATGCCAAGGTCCACTCCGTCCAAGGCTTCTCTGAAAATGAATTCAGAGTAGATATTAAATATTAAAGGTGACAGGATGCACCCCTGCCTTACTCCACGTCGTATTTTCACCTCCTCCGATGCGTTCCGTCCGAGTCGAATGTTTGCACATTGGTGCCAATAAAGATTAGCGATGATTCGCAGGTCTCTATCGTCGATTCCCACCTGCTGCAGGATTCTAAACATTTCGACATGCTTGACCATATCAAAGGCCTTCTCAAAGTCAATAAAATACATAAAGACTGAGTGTTGCATGTCTCTGCATCTTTGAACTAAAACCTGGAGGCAAAACAGTGCTTCTCTGGTTCCCAGGCTATTGCGAAATCCAAATTGTGCTTCACTTAACTGTTCTTCTATTCTGTTGTACATTCTACTGTGCAGTATTCGCAGGAAGAGTTTTAACACGTGGCTCATCAGACTGATAGTGCGGTGGTCACTGCACTTCTTTGCGTTCATCTTTTTCGGTATCATTACAAATGTTGATAGAAGCCAGTCTGTTGGTATATTCCCTGATTCGTATACCCTGTTGAAAAGGCTGAGGAGATAATGTTTACCATTTTTTCTGAGTATTTTGATTATTTCATTTGGTATTTCGTCTGGTCAGGTTGCCTTCCTATTTTTGGACATTTTTATAGCTCGTTCGAGCTTATTTAATGTGATTTTTGGTCCAGACGTCATATTTTCCAATACTATTTCTGTTCTCTCGTCTTCAAACAGCTCTCCAATGTATTCTCTCCATCTTTTCATGTTCGTTGACGATAATGTTACCTTGTTTGTCAACTAGACTATTTTCTGCCGATCTGTATGATCCCATTACTTCTTTCACTTTCTTAAACATGTTAAACGTGTCATTCTTTCTCTGTAGTTCTTCGATCTCCGTGCACTTGTTGCTATACCATGCTTCCTTCGCAGCGCGTACCGTCCTTCTAATTTCTCCATTAATCCTTCTGTATTTCTCGGCGTTCTTATTTTTATATTTTCTTCTGTCGTCCATCAATGCCAAGATTTCCTCAGTCATCCATTTTTGTTTCGTTTTTTTGACGGTTCTATTATCCACTGTAGTGTCTTGCATTGTTGCCTTGAACTGCTTCCAGTGTTCTTCGGTATTCTGAGAGCTTGGATCCATAGTTTGCAATCTATCTTCTAGGTCCTTTGTGATTGCTTGTTGGTTGTCTTGAATGCGGTCGATATCCAGCTTATGTCCTAGTTGTTGTTGTTTGATTTTCTTAAGTCTCAGTCTCATGTCTCCAACCAACAGGGTGTGGTCCGAGGGGACATCGGCTCCAGGAAATGTTTTGGCCGCTTTGACTGCGTTTCGATATCCTTCATTTATTGTTATAAAGTAAATTTGATTTCTTATTACGTTATCTTGGGAGTCTGCTGGTGATTTCCAAGTATACAGTCGCCTCGGTGGTTGCTTGAAAAAGGTGTTTGTCACACATAGATTATTCTCTTTACAGAATTCTATAAAACGGTCTCCTCGATCATTACGTTGTCCGAGTCCAAAGTCTCCGACGATGTTTTCCTGTCTGCCTTTGCCCACCTTGGCATTAAAGTCTCCCATTATGATAGTGATGTCTTTCTTTTTCATTTGGTCTGTCACACTCCTGATGTCCGTGTAAAACTTCTCTAAATCATCCTCGCTACTTCCTGCCGTTGGGGCATAGACCTGTATAATGTTGATATCTACTGGTTTCGAGCTTAACTGTATTGTTATGACGCTAACAGATACGTGGCAAACAGACTTGATATATTTAGTGAACTCAGTGCGAATGATAAATGCCACCCCATTACGATGATGTCTGCCATCTTCCCCAGAGTAGAGCACCTCATAATCGTCCACAATGCACCTTCCGGATCCAGGCCATCGCATCTCGCTGATACCAATTGCTATGTTGAGCCTTTTCATCTCTCTTATAGTATTGTGTGTTTTGCCAGATTCATATAGGCTCCGTACGTTCCATGTGCCTATCCTAATTCCCGATTTTATGTTCACCTCCTTCTTCCTGTCACAGGGGTTTCGCTTGATAACGACCTGGGAGGCCCTGTGTGGTTGTCCTCCCCTGCCGAATCTTGGTGTCCGAGGTCTATGATCAGTATTCCTTTTTTATCATAATTTGTCGATGCCATTATGATTTTACTAGGGAGCAATAATGAGGTGGTTTCCCCTTGTCTTCCTCATCGCTGTACAGACACCGGTTTTATAAACATTTTTCTCTTACATATTAGGGTAGTAAAATCTAGAACATGGTTTAAGTAACAGTTCCTGAAAATTTCATCTTTTTGGCGTGAAGGGAAAAGAAATAGCTGAAAATTCAAGACGAAAAACAGTTTTTTGTGAATAACTCAGAAAATATCCACTTTAGGGCAAGGGTGTGATGCATACACTCACATTATTTTTAACGTAGATTCAATATCTGCCATAAAAAAATGGGGTTCTAATTTGAAAAAATCGATTTTTCACGATTTTGTCATCCCTAACTTTGAAAGCAATTTTTTCACCCCCTGTAACATGAATCGCGATTTCGATTTTTAAAGTGGATACATCAATCTTACATCTTGAAAAATCCCAAAAATGAAAATTTTCCATCGAAAAACCTCGAAGTTATTCTTGTTTCAGCGGAGCTCTATTTTCGATTTTTTTTTCGAATTTTCCCGCTCAGAGAGAATTTTCCTACCAAAACTGAAAAATGTTACATCAAAAAAACTTGAAATTTTCTAAGGAATCTATTTCTGCAATAAAAAAATGGTGTTCTAATTTGAACAGCGGAAGTTGACGTCATTTCCGGAAAAACCGGAGGTGCTCATGCCTTGAAAATATTTTAGATTTCATCAGCATCGTGAAATACTTATAAGTGCTGAATTTCATGAAAATACGTTCAGTAGTTTCCCGTATAAATATGGGTGAGGTTCCTCGTGAAAGACCCTGTATACGGCCTAGAAATGAACAAAAATGAGACAAAATACATGGTGATTGAATGGGGGCTGCCAACGCAAACATCAATAAAGAGAAAATGAGGACATACAGAGGGTTCACTCGTATAAATACCTGGGTGCGGTCATCACTGACGACTGGAGACAAGAGACAGAAATCAGATGTCGCATCGAGCAGGCCACAGGCGTCTTCATGAAAATGAAATCATTTCTTTGTGACAATAGCAATAATATCGAGCTCAGAAAGCGAATCCTCCGGTGCTACGTGTTCCCGGTGGTTTTGTATGGAATGGAAGCGTGGACGCTGACAGAAACAATCTCGAAAAATAAAAAGCAACAAATAGCAGGAAATAGGACTAGGAATGAAACAGATGTTAAAACTTTTCACATTCGTGGCGACGTTTCGCAAAGATGTCCCTCTGCTTTTTCAGGCCAAAAACATGTATATCAACTTAACGAATTGAAAAGTAAAAAACTACAACCATTTACTTTCTAATTCGTTAAGTTGATACATGTTTTTGGCCTGAAGAAGCAGAGGGAATTTATTATGACTCTTCAAAAAGATCAACGCCATCGAGATGTGGACGTACCGCCGCATGCTTCGGATATCTTGGACTGACAGGATACGGAATGAGAAGGTGCTTCGCAGGATGAATGCTCAGATGGAACTATTCACCATCAAAAAAAGGAAATTTGGGTATTTCGGACATATCATGCGAGGAGACAGATATAACTTGCTGCAACTCATAATACAGGGTAAAATCAACGCAAGAGCGGCCCAGGACGTAGAAGAGACTTCTGGTTGAAGGATTTGAGGGCATGGTCTGGCAAGACGTCTGCTGAATTGTTTCGAGCGGCAGCATCAAAAGTTAAGATTGCCCTACTAGTCGCCAACCTCCGTTAAGGAGACGGTACATGCAGAAGAGCACTGATTCTTCGGGATGCGCCGCAACTGATGATCTTCATCATTCACCCGCAAGTACCTCAACTTCCGCTCCTACCACTACTGAGCACAGAGTACGGAAGCAATCCACCGGGAAAGTAATTGGCAAAATTGCTGTCGTGGATACAGTTCTACAGACGAGTCCACTAAGGATATTGTCGGTGTTTTTCTGGCAAAGAATCATGATCAAGAATGGAACTTTGTAAAACGCACTACTCACCGTAGACCGCGGAAAACATTGGTTGTTGGTAGCTACACCGGTACCTCCACTGTGGAGGGATTGGATGAGTTCAATGCGTTCCATGTATCTAATCTAAAAACCGATACGACTGTCGAAAATTTGAAAAACTTTCTCAAGCAAACATTTTCAAACGACAAATGTGAAAAGTTATCTTTCCGTTACCCAGACTATTATTCCTCTTTCAAAGTTCTAATTCCGAGTACAGACTATGATAAAGCCCTTGATGGTTCAAACTGGCCTAACAAAGTAAACATGCATAATTTTTTCTATCCACGAAGCAAACCGCAGCCACGAGAGATCTAGACGATTCTCGAGTTTGCTGCTCTCAAAACAACGTGCTGAAATTGATGCAACTGAACGTACAATCCATCTCTAATAAACTACAGTCTCTGGAATTGCTGTTAAATGAGAAAAAACCCGATGTAGTAAGTGTTTCCGAAAATTGGTGCCAGTCTGAAAATGTTACGACCATGATGTTGTCTGGTTATACTCAGGCCGACTATTTCTGCCGCTCTTCTAGGGAACATGGCGGATCTATGGTTTATACTAAAAGTGGTCTCCAGGTGAAAAAATTGAGTGTCTCTGAATCTTCTGAAGAAATGCATGTGGAAATATGTGGCATTAAAATATCAGCCGAAAATAAGCGCTTAGGCGTTTTAAGTGTTTATAGACCTTGCTCGGGAAACATTGAACTATTTTTCGAAAAAATCTTTTGTGCATTACGATGTTGTTCAAACAGTGTCGACTCGTTGTTTTTATGCGGGGATCTGAATATAGATTTTTTTGGGTCTTCCGGTGAAGAAATAAAGCTTTTGAACGAATGGTTTGACTGCTTCAGTCCAAAGGTAACTTCTCACCTTGCCACCAGAATTTCTACTGATATGAATGGTCACATTTCTATTTCTGAGCTTCTTCTTCAATTCTAAGCTGGATTATGTAATTACTAGTTCTGACCTTCAAAATTATAGCGTCTCAGTTTTTGAATCTCACATAGGTGATCATAAGGCATTGCTCCTGGAAATGAATTCAGAGCCTACATATTATCCATCGAAGGTACATTCAATTAGAGATATAAGCCAAAATAACCTAGGTAATTTAGTGACATGTATGGCAAACTGGCTCAATTTAGGAATATAAATTAATTTATAGTATTTGATACCCTCATTTTCAGAATCGGTTTTATTCGGTGGAATACGAATTGAGTGCCTGAACCATAAAAACATTACATTTTGGTCCTCTCCATTGAACATCTTAAAAGATTGCGATTGTCAAAGGCATCAAACATAAAATACTTGATTCGTCTGATTCGTCTTTCCATTCGAAGACTTTTGAACAACAAGCGACCATTTTATGTTAAAATGGGTATCCAAAAACTCTAGTCACCAAAATTTTCATTGTTCTGGACACTCGATTCGTATTCCACCGAATGAAACCGATTCTGAAAATGAGAGTATCGAATATTATAAATTAAGAGAAAATCATTAATCGGTATTCAGACGGATTTTTTCGAATTTCAGAAAAGGTTTTCACTTCAGGCGGGAGTTGAACCCGCGTCCTCAACTCCCGCCTGAAATGAAAATCTTTTCCGGAATTCGAAAAAATCCGATTAATGATTTTCTCTTATATATTTCACAGACGTTAATCTCCAATTTATATTTACAAATTTCGGTTTATATTGTTCATCGGTCGGAGACCCGAAATCCGACCCCTGCTGATATCGACAATATATCGATGATGCAAAGGAGAAGGGTAGAGTGGGGATCCTTTGACCGATGATAGCGAATGAGTTCCCCCCACCCACTAACTTTCTCCCACCGCGCAGACATTTTGCTCTGTGTGTGTGGCATCATTATCATCGAGTTCCGGAAAAACGAGTAACTTCGGTGGATTAGTTGGTTAGCATCTCGGACCGGAAATTCGAGGACGCGGGTTGAACTCCCGCCTGAAGTGAAAATCTTTTCCGGAATTCAAAAAAATCCGTCTGAATACCGATTTATGATTTTCTCTTATATATTTCACAGACGTTTATCTCCAATTTATATTTACAAATTTCGGTTTATATTGTTCATCGGTCGGAGACCCGAAATCCGACCCCTGCTGATATCGACAATATATCGATGACGCAAAGGAGAAGGGTAGAGTGGGGATCCTTTGACCGATGATAGCGAATGAGTTCCCCCCACCCACTAACTTTCTCTCACCGCGCAGACATCTTGCTCTGTGTGTGTGGCATCATTATCATCGAATTCCGGAAAAATGAGTAACTTCGGTGGATTAGTTGGTTAGCATCTCGGACCGGAAATTCGAGGACGCGGGTTGAACTCCCGCCTGAAGTGAAAACCTTTTCCGGAATTCCAAAAATCCGTCGGAATACCGATTAATGATTTTATCGTATACAGAGTGAGTCTTTGACTTGTACCGGGTTTTTCACTATAATTTGACCCCCCCTTTAACTTTGTTACTAAAGGAGATACAAAAAAATGTTTCATACAAAAATTTCACGAAATCGACTGAGGTTTTACAGTATGTATTCACATAATGGAATATATACAAGGTGGCCAACATATTGATGGCAACTTCATTTTTTCAAATGGAACACCCTGTATATTTTCCTATATTTGGCTAGCTCTTATTCCCCTGATTTCGAATATGTAACACATGTTGGTCTATCTCTCTCATTCTGAGCACCACAGAGTTTCAAATTTAAAGAACAACCTGGCAAGCTCAGCAATAACTTTTCAAGTGGCAGGCTGCGATTACTCAAACTGCCCGTTTTTGGAGTTATCTCCTTAGTAACGATATGACATACGTTTTACATTAAATGAAAATAATCAAATATGCATTACACGGAAGCAGAAAAATTTGAAATATTTTCACTGTATGTGAAGAATAATAAAAATAAGAAAGCAGCAAGGAGGGAATATATGAGGTTGCATCCAAATAATACAATTTGAATCAGAGCCATAACAATTCAATCAAAAATAGTCTTAACAACTTGAGACAACGATATGAACTATGTGTATTGAATGTAGGTGGTCATTTCGAGCAATTTCTTTAGTTGATGTTATTCATACCATAATACCATAATTTATTATTTTTATTGGTTAAGTAATTGTTAAGTATTCATTTTGAAATAATACTTTTAAGTAAATTGTTTGAACATAAAAAATTTCGTAGGCATTTCACATATTTTTTTATTCGGTATCATCATTTCAAAACTTTGAATCTCTGAAAATTGAAGAGACACGCCCAAATATGCATATTATATTCGAGATCAGGAGGAAATAGCCTATCAAAAGATGGAAGAATATACAGGACAGGACACCCTGTTTTGAAAAAATGTTGTTGCATTCAATATGTTGTTCACCCTGTATATATTCCAATTGAAGTTATCATAACTCCAAAAATGGGCATTTTCAGTAAACCCAGTCTGCCACTTGAAAAAAGATTACAGAGCTTGCCAGGTGGTTCTTAAAATTCGAAACTCTGAATAACTCAGAATAAAAGAGATAGATCAACATGTGTTACATATTCGAAATCAGGGGAATAAGAGCTAGGCAAATATGGAAAAATATACAGGGTGTTCCATTTGAAAAAATGAAGTTGCCATCAATATGTTGGCCACCCTGTATATATTCCATTATGTGAATACATACTGTAAAACCTCAGTCGATTTCGTGAAATTTTTGTATGAAACATTTTTTTTGTATCTCCTTTAGTAACAAAGTTAAAGGGGGGGTCAAATTATAGTGAAAAACCCGGTACATATATTTTAACTGTAGTTTCCTCTCATCAAACAAAACACTTTTTCTTTATACCATTTTTCAAAATTCGGTTTCGTTTGGAAGATACAGGGTGTCGTAAATTCACGATAAAAACACTTTCCTGTTCATATCTTCGAAACTGTTATTCCAAATGAACTGAATTTTGGTTGATTTTTCACTCTATTCATGGTGCATATTCTTCAATCGAAATTTATTCAATATCTCTCCTAGTTAAAAAGTTACAGGGTGGTCGACTCATAAATTCATGCAAAAACACTATCAAATCACTCGAAAAGGATAAACGGTTCATATTTCCGAAAGAATCAACCATTTTAGTGAATAAAAGTATTCCTATGTTTTTTCAGTAAACGCGTCGTTTTCGAGTTATTCCTAAATTTGTACGAAGAAATTTGAGGAAAAAATCATGAATTTTATAAAAAATCTGAATGCTTCCCTGGATTAAATATCATCGAATATTGTTTCTTCTCTGGTGTCTCAACAAATTAACAATGTTGTCAATGTTTATCAACTTCGTCAAGACAAATCTCTATGATGGAAAAACGTCCGATGTAATAATTGAATTCCGAGAAGCATGGAATTACACAGTTTATAAGCACAGTTTCTATTGAAAATGTATTGATACCTGCCCTTCAGGAAAATATCTATCTTCTTCAATATCCTTTTGGAATTTTTAATCGACCCTACACTGTCTTCACATCACAATCATCACCTGTTTGCTTTATTCTCTGCAAGTAAATGAATAAATAAATCGAATTAATTTATTAGAAAGGTTATCGCGTTTAAGCGTCGTTCATTGTATCACAGACTGTCGTGTGATGAGACCCAGCGACTGTGGACTCTGCAGGCACAGAACAACGGCTTGTCTTGCGTGGCGGCTACATCGCACTCGCAGTCGGCAGCGCACCGCGACTGAAATTTAGATCGTAGCGCTATATCGGCGAGAATCAGAACTACTCGTTTTGCATTTCCAAAGAGCAATGCGTAGAAGCCTTTAGCGTGAAGTAAACAAAACTAGTCCCTCTGTGATAGTTCTTCCGTAACGATAGGGGACGTTCTGCTTTCTTGAGCTCGCCTTTACCATTGTTGAAGAGAAAATCGGCAATCTGGCATCGTCTTCTCTAGAGTTCTGTGTAATAACACAGAGAATTTGGATTAGGTTAGGTCATTGACCTGGAATCATATGAGTTTGATTAATGGAGTTAGGATAGGTTAGTGAGAAACCAATTTTTGTTTCAGGATATCGAGGAAAATATGAACAATTAATTAGTGTTTACATGTTTACAAAGTAATCTTCGGGAAAATCGAAGAAAGTACTTATTTTGGTGAGATGAATATAGTTTTTCAATTGCAGAAATCATCGGACAGATGTTTCCGTTAGGAAATATCGTGTTTGTTACATTCTTATTCAAACAAGGTTAGTGCTTGAGTATTTTCTAATTGTATCACCCAGAATATCTCATAATCACCTCGATTTCAATCGAAAAATATGAACTTTGAGGTGTTCGCAGAGAATTGTTTCAGGGGCGTATTAAGCCCAACTTTTTTTTCAAATGGCTAATTGAGCCTTTGGCCTACTTAATCAACCTATGCTTTGAGAAAAGCGAAATACCTTCGGACTGGTAAACTTCGATTGTGATACCCATATATAAGTCCGGTGACAAACAGTAATTGGAAAATCATCGACCTATTTCTCCTATCAATAATTTCACGGAACTCTTCGAAAAGTGTTTGAAAAAACGAATTATCCAATTTTTAGACAAGAATAAATTACTCAATAAACGTTAGTATGGATTCAGATCTAACCTCAGTACATAAGATGCAGTTTTCAACCTAATTAATGAAATAAATGGTAAATTCAATTCCGGTGGGAAGACCTTGGCAGTTTTCATTGACTTGGCCAAGGCGTTTGATACAATTCCTCACGAACAGTTGTTGTACAAAATGGAGAAAATAGGTGTGACAGGTACTACAAATTCACTTCTCAAAAATTATTCATCAAACCGAACCCAAAAAGTAAAAATCGAGGAATATCACAGCGAATCAGAAAAAATAACAATTGGTGTACCACAGGGAACGGTTCTAGGCCCCCTCTTGTTCCTCATATATATTAATGAAATCGGAGCAATATTGGATAATGCCGTCGTAATTTCTTATGCGGATGACACTGTTGTTGTCTTCAATGGGTCGAGTTGGGAAGTTGTTTTCAGGAGGGCAGAAGAAGAACTCAGAAAATTTTATAATTGGCTAGGTTATAGTCTCCTTAGTTTAAATGTTAAAAAGACAAAAAATATTGCTTTTTCTATCTCTGATGCTGATAGGCCGCCACTTGATTTGCAATTAAAAATTCATAGCGAATACTGTTTCGACTATTGTCTATTTCAGATGATAAAAAGTGAAGAAAATATTAAGTATTTAGGTGTTATGGTGGACAATCATCTGGGGTGGAACGAACATGCCCATTACATCAATAAAAAAATTAGAAGAAATTAGAGATTTCGAGTGCGAAAATGATTAGAATAGTTTATATGTCATTGGTCGAATCTATACTGAGATATTGTTTGATAGTCTGGGGGGGTTGCTTCAAAAACACTCTGAAAAATATATACAAAACTATGCTCTCAAAATAATATACAGGGTGTCTAGTTTTAAAACGGCAAAACTTCAAGGGGAGATTATTCAAGTGATTTGCAACAAAAAATGTCATATAACACATGGTCGAAATCTTGACGGTTATTCTCCAATTTAACAATTCTCGTTTTCACGAAATATTCCAATTTTTTCGATAAAATCTTCAATATATCAGTTATGCTTGTAGCTTCATTGAATTCGATCACATATTTGAAAATGGTATTAAATTTTTTACAAGAAAAGAATTTCAGTATGCCATAAATATTTATATTGCGGGTTTGATAAGGAGATGAATATCACGATACTGAAGTGAACAAAATCAGTCATATTTTCCCAATGGCTTTTTTGTTGGAAAATAATTTATTATGGACATTGTGATATATTCGCTATCTAATATAGTTTCAGGAACACTTTCTGGGAAGGTATGTGAGAGATACTCGTTGTTCCGCAGATCATCTAAGACTGCTCTTTATTTTAAAAAAGTCACCTGTACAAACGCGCAGGTATGCGCATTTCAAATTAACAATCAATCCATATAACTCAAATAATACAGTACACTCTTCCCCCTTCAAATGAAAATAAACTAAACTTAATTCTAAAATTTCATACATTTCATTCACTAACATCATTCCTTGTTATTTATATTTTTGTTACAATTTCGTTCACTACGTCTTAATTCTACTTCCTCAATTTCACTGTTAGTAGCAGCTTGTTTGCTAGTTACAATTTCATCTTCGCAATTTTCCTGAATATGAACATTTTCAACATTGCTCGAATTCAGTCCAACAGTTTTGTCTCTAAAATTATTATCAGCTACATCTACAGGAAAATCAACAATCTGATTTATGTCTTCTCCACGTTTTTTCAATAAAAGGAATATATACAAAATAAGTCCTTGACCCTATTTTCTTTTGAATAATGCCTTTCAACCAAGAAGACTTATTAGGATTTCGATAGTCCTTTACTGCTACCTTCTCATTTTTATTGAATTCCCTTCTTTCCACACCTCTGTAATATTTTTTTGCTTTTCTTGTTGCTTTAATACGTTTTCTTGTACCTTTTTCACTAACTTATCACTATATAACATTTTATTTTCCATATTTACAAAATCTAAAATAGTCCTAGGTTTTTTACTCAATACTAATTCGGCAGGAGAAAGACCTGTTGTACAGTGTGATGTTATTCTATGTAATAACAGATAATTATTTAAATATAAACTCAACAAGTATATTTGATATAGTGACCAAGGAAATTATACAAAAGTATATTGCGAAAAAATAGACATGAACACTAATGAAGAAATCATTATTAAAAAAATAGATACCTACCATACAATACAAGACAACAAATGTTTCCAACTAGGATTGCCAATGAACTTCAAGGAAAAAGTATACGACAGCAAGTTTTGGCCCAGTGGAGTGGCATTCGCAAGGTACAATTTTACATTGGACAAAATGAGGGAAGAAAAAGCTAAACAAAATTTTCAGTTCATGGCCTCACCAACATTACATGCAAAAAAATAACATCACACTTAATTGAAAAAAAAACTGACGATATTAAACATCAATATCCAATCAATAAAAAATAAAGTCGAGAGATTGAACATGTGCTTGAATGAATTGAATTCAAGTGTGATATGTCTCACCGAACACTGGATTACCAGCAAGGAAAAAGAACTTCTGACAAAACTGAGATTGGATAACTACATTTTGGCCCACAGCTTTTGTATATTTCCGGAAGCATTAAAGGTTGCGTTGATAAAACCAATACTGAAGAGGGGTGATTCTGATAATGTGAAAAATTACAGACCGATTAGCTTGATATCAGCATTTTCAAAAATTTTTGAAAGTGCCATGGTTAAAAGGATATCTAGTTTTTTCGAACTGAACCATCTCTTTAACGAAAACCAGCACGGGTATAGAAAAGGCCGCTCGGTGAATACTGCGGTGCACGGATTCGCGCACGGAATATTGGAGGGTTTTGAAAAGATGGAATATGTGATAGGCTTATTCTTAGATCTGACTAAGGCATATGATTCAGTTAAGCATGAACTACTTTTAGAGAAGCTGAATAGATACGGATTGAGAGGCAACGTATTAGAGTGGATTCAATCCTATATTACCGGGAGGTCTCAGAGAGTGTCGATCCTGAGGGATGGGGAAGTTTATCTATCGGAACGTTCGTTTCTTGGTGAAAGGGGAATTGCACAGGGTAGCATAATAGGCTCCCTGCTCTTCATTATTTTCCTCAATGACATCAAACATGGCTTGGAGGGAGTGCCCTGTGATCTGGTCAATTTCGCAGATGATACAAACATTCTCATAAGGGCACACGATTTGAAAGATGCAATGGAGTTGTTTGGAAGGTGTGTGTCTGGGATTTTGGACTGGTTTTCGAGAAATGGTCTCATTTCGAATAAAGAAAAAACGAACATAATTTTTTTCAAGACTTCACGATCGAAAATACCCACTCCGGAGGTGGTGCGGTTTAGCGATGCCGAGCTCTATACGGCTGAATGTACAAAGTTTTTGGGTCTAACTATGGATGAAAATCTAGCTTGGGTAGCACACTTGGAAACAGTCACTAGTAAATTAAATTCGGCATGTTATTCCCTGCGGGTGTTGAGACAGTATGTGGATTTCTCGACCCTGAAAGCCGTCTATTTTTCGGGGTTTGAGTCGGTGTTGCGGTACGGCATCATCTTCTGGGGTCAGAGTAGTAATATTAAGACCATTTTCAAACTTCAAAAACGAGCGGTTCGAACGATGCTTGGTTTGACATATCGCACTAGTTGCAGAGGTTACTTTAGAAGTAATAACATCCTTACTCTAACTGGGCTCTATGTATATGAGTTGCTCACTTTTATGTTCAAAAATGAACGACATCCATAGGAATCTTAGTAATAGAACCCAAAATTATAATTTTCCCATTCACCGATTATCACAAGTCGAGAAGGGTTGTTTTTATGCTTCTTTGACCGTTTTCAATAAATTGCCACTGTCTCTAAAACGGATAGAATCACTGAAGTCGTTCAGGGGAGAGATGCGGAAGTATTTGGTCGGCATGGAACCATACTCGTTCTCTGAATTTTTAGATCTTTGAATGATCATTTTTATGGTTGTTTTTTTATAATGTATGTGTTTATATTGTTAAGGTTTGAAGGTTTAAGGAAATGATCGTTGGAATAAAATTGAATCAGTATTTTTGAGGATTAACTATAATAAGAAAACTTAAACTTCTGCTACACGTTCAGCTTACAACATAACCTTCTTAGCTACAGTATCTATGACTGACATAAGAGACCATAGACTTACATACTGCCAATATACCAAATTGCATCATTGTTGCCAATAGTACATCAACACACCCCCTCAATGATACAATTTGAACATAAAATAAAAAAAAATATCATTCACATAATATATGGTTGTGCACTAAACCTAACAATTTTATGAACTTAAAAAATTTGATCTTGGATAATGGTTTAGTAAACACATCAGCTAATTGCTCTTCAGTTTTTACATGTATTATAATATTAACTAAACCTGTATCAATTTTCTCCTTAATAAAATAATATTTAATATCAATATGTTCCAATCTTCTATTATTCTCAGGATTATTAGCAATTTTTATAGCAGACTGATTATCTTCAAATATTGGTATTGGATCATTCATGGAGAACAATTGAAAATCCATTAAAATTTTCTTCAACCAACAAGCTTCACTTATAGCTACCATTAGAGCAATATATTCCGATTCGGTAGAAGAAATTGATACTGTATGCTGTTTCTTACTAGCCCAACATATTGTGCAATCAAATAATTTGAAAACATAACCAGTAGTTGACTTCCTATCTACAACATCTCCACCCCAATCGGAATCGACATAACCAACAAGAACATCAGAATTACCACTAGGCCTGAGAATTAATTTTAGATACAATGTTCCCTTGACATAACGGAGAACTCTTTTCAAAGCTTTATACAAATAATCATTTGCCTCATCCTGAAATCTACTAAGTACATTTACACTTTCACATAAATCTGGTCTAGTACCTGACACTGCATAAAGAAGACTTCCTATTATCTTTCTGCACTGTTCATTTAAATTGTGTGAATTTTCATTTTTCAACAAAGCAAAATCAAAATTTTGATCCATAGGTGTACTTATAGGGTTACAATCACTCATCTTATATTTTTCCAAAACTTGTTTCAAGTAGTCAGACTGATCAATTTCTATACAACCATGTTCTAAGTCATGTCTAACATTTATACCCAAATAATTAGAAACAAACCCCAAATCTTTCATTGAAAAATTATTGTTTAGAACAATTTTCAACTTTTCAACATCAGAATCATTTGTACCCATAATGAGTATATCATCAACATATAACAGAATATACAACTTACTCATGTTTGAAATTTTGTAATAGAGACAAAAATCACTCTGAGATCTAGCAAATCCTTCATTTTTTATGAAAGCATCAAATTTGTTATTCCAACATATAGGTTTTTCTTCAGAATCTAAGTCCAATATAATGACTTTTTCACTGACTTTTCCACTTGTTTTCCAATTTTCTGGTATAATGATCAAATCTCGATGAATCTCAACTTTATTGATATCAGGAAAGTAAACTCTATATCCCTTAACTTCTTCACCATAGCCTACTAATATCCCTTTCTTACTCTTTGGATCCAATTTTTGTCTCTTTTCCTTGGGAATATGTGTAGCAACTTGGGTACCAAATATTTTTAGTAATGAAATATCAAAATCTTTTCCATACCATAGTTTATAAGGGGTTTTATTAGTATTTCTTCCTAGTCCTACTCTATTCATGACAAATGCAGTGGTGTTGATTGCTTCAGCCCAATATTTCTTGTCCAAGTTCTTACAATGAAGCATAGTGCGAGCTGCTTCGACTAGAGTTCTATTTTCCCTCTCTGCACGACCATTTTGTTGTGGGGTGTAAACACAAGATTTTTCATGTCTGATTCCATGTTTCATCAACATTTCATCCAATTCTCTGTTGACAAATTCTAGGCCATTGTCTGTTCTTGAAGTTCTGACTTTAAAACCAGTTTGATTTTCTGCAAATTTCAAATAAATCTCAATTTTATGTTTTGTTTCAGACTTGTTTTTCAAGAAATAAATTGTTCTGAAGTTTGAGAAATCATCTTTTAACAGCAAAAAATACCTTGCTCCTCCTATTGATTCTGTCTCAAACGGTCCGCACAAGTCAGCATGGATAAGCATTCCTATTTTTGAAGCTTTAGATTCACTTTTATTAAACTTCAATCTATGTTGTTTACCAACAATGCAGCCAGGACAAAAATTTTCTTTTTCTATAAATTCTATATTATTAGTTTTCAATATCTTTTTCACAAGATCGAAATTCATATGTGCCAATTTATAATGCCAATCAGTTAAGCTTTCAGCAACATTACAATATGACTTATCATCTGTAGGTTTCGATCTGAACTGCATTTTGAAAAATTTGTTTCGTCTGGTGGCTACTGCCAAAATTGAACCTTTTTGGTCAATAATTTTGCTCTTATTCATGTCTGATTTGAGAATATAACCTTTATCTAATGCTTTTCCTACAGAAAATAAGTTAATTTTAAATTCTGGAATGTACAGTACCTTATTGAGCTCAGTTGTAATCCATTCTTTTTCATTCCAGGCTTCAAGTATTATTCTTCCCATTCCTTCAACCTTGACAAGTGAACCATCTCCCATTTCCACCATTTTGGAGACTGAAGTGTCTATGTGTTCGAATTGTGTTATGTCGAAACACATATGGTCGCTCGCCCCACTGTCCATGCACCAGTCGGTACTCTTGAATTCAGCATTACCTGCCAATGCACCCATTTTCGTTGTCATAAAGGCATTTGATGATCTCTCCCCAGAACGTGAATTATTTTCTTCCTTCCTTTGCTTGAACCAGCAAGCAGTTAAAGTATGTCCATGTTTTTTGCAGTAATTACAGAATTTTCTTTTTTTTTCACTGTTACCTGCATCAGGACAAAATTTTCGAATGTGGCCAACCTTGTTACAAGTGAAACATTTAATTGGTTTTTGAGTGGTCTTTCCTGCAGCTAAGGCCACTGATTGTTCGCTTTGTTTGATTCTCTCTTCTTCTATTAACAGTCTCGAAGTGAGTTCTTTTAGATTTTGCTTGTCAACAGGTGTTGACTCCCAAGCACTGACGAAGTGTTTCAGATTTTCTGGCAAAGTCATCAATATTTTGGTTATAACCATTTTGTCGCTTAGGGCGGGTTGTAACTCAGTAGGTTAACCTCTGGTTTCCGTTGACCATTGGTTAACGTTGATTGGGTTGTTGTATGACAGAAATCTTGAAGTTAACCAGTCAGTGAACTCTCGAATTTCCAACCATCTAGTTTTGAGAGTTTAACCTATGGTCTAGACAAAAAAAAGCACAGAAAATGCTTTTAGATTGACATACTACATGAATTTTTAAACGATCAACTTTCAAACTAATCTAAACTGAAAATAATCTATCCTATGTGTGTACTGTGTTGATTAGAAATTGCTCTGCTCGTTTAGATATTCGAAATGAATATGCAAAGAGAGAATCTGCGTGAGTTAAATCTCACTGATGATGAGGACTTTATGGAACTTGTCGAATTAGAATCATTTCCCAGGAAAAAACGGAATTTTAGACCGAGGGATGAACATTTTTTTGAATGTAATGACCAAGAATTTCGATCTAGGTTCCGGTAATCTAAAGAGATAGTGAAACTAATAATTGAAGAAATTGCTTTAGACTGTATCCATGTGAAAATACAATCTCCAGGAGGAAGGGATGCAGAAATTTTCAGAAACAGCACTCATTCAAGAGGCACAGAATATAAATATACAAGTACCAGATATATCTAGGTTCAATACGAACAATCTTATTAGATACAATATTATTACGCAATATTTCCAGGCACTCCTGTAACTCATTTAAACATTTTCAGGGCAAATATTATTAATGTACAGAATGCAAATAAAACTGTTACCGAATTAATTGTTCATTTTATAGCTGAATTATCATTATATGCACTCGAGGAGAAAAGTTACATCTTGAATTTTATACTTGAACTTATTATCAACCTGCACCCAAAGATTGAAGAGTAGACTCTTTAATCTTTGCCTGCACCTACACGAAGATGAGAAAATATTCAATTGAAACTTGTGTTATGTTTATGTACTGAATGAACAGTCTCGGAATCTGAATAAAAACTTTACAGTCAGATCAAAGCAAAGACGTCAGAGTGTCACAGATTACAGTTAGATTATGACAGAATTATAAAAATACTCAATGGATTCTGTGATCTGGGTTCAGTGTGGCCAATGAAAAGACAAAAAAGAGACGTTTACTTAACCATCATCTGATTTTTCATGTTACAACAGAAATTGACTTAACCTTACTTGGCAGGTTAACCATTGGTTTCAAGATCAACTGGTTAACCAACTGAGTTACAACCCGCCCTTAGTATTTCTCCCAAATGCTTCAGGTTTACTTTGATTTCCTCAAGTTGCGATATGAATTGGGATACACTGCCATTTTTATATTCGAGATCGAAAAACCTTTGTTGCAGCAAATGAACGCTTACTTGGGATTTATGTTCGTAGACAGACATCAATTTTTCCCACATTTCTGCTGAGGTTTGACATGAAAGAATGTGAGTCAAACAATTTTCTTCCATTCGGGTAGCCATGATTTCTTGGGCTTTTGCATCCTTCTTTTCCCAGTCGGCGAAGTCGGTCTGGGGTTTTGGGGTTAGGCCTGTGGCTATTTCAAAGAGTCCTTTGGATTTCAATATTATCTGGGTTTGGAATTTCCAGGTGGTCCAATTTTCTCCGGAAAACTTGATTGTAGACACTGCATGTGCATCCTGATTCATGACTGTATTTAATAATTTTACCTCAACCAGTCTTGAAAATATTCCAATTAATCAATCCTAGGAAGGTTCTGGGCCCATAACCTGTTAAGGTTTGAAGGTTTAAGGAAATGATCGTTGGAATAAAATTGAATCAGTATTTTTGAGGATTAACTATAATAAGAAAACTTAAACTTCTGCTACACGTTCAGCTTACAACATAACCTTCTTAGCTACAGTATCTATGACTGACATAAGAGACCATAGACTTACATACTGCCAATATACCAAATTGCATCATTGTTGCTAATAGTACATCAACATATATATATGTATATGTGTGTGGGTGTGAATATACCTTTATTATATTTGGATTGAATATTTTTGTATTTTATGTTATTGATTAATTGATGTGATTTGTTTTTTAAATTTCAATACTCAAATTGTTGACGGATTTCATCTTTGCTCTTTTCTGTTTTTTTCCTTGTTGAATTGAATATGTAAGAATTGATGTAATGAATGAGATGAAAATAAATTATTATTATTATTATTATTTTTTTTTACGTCCGTGTGAGGGGAAAACCCTTTATGGGCACCGAGAGGGTCCGCACTCTCGGTAGTGTGAGAATCCATGATCTTGTTTGGTTACTCACTGAAAACCCCTCACACTTAAATGGAGGAGTTCTTCATCCTGCCCTCGTAGCGTCCCTTAACAAAAGAGATGAGCTGCAAGTGGCTTCTAGAGTTCATGGGACCTGATGATATGAAGTGACCCGAGCAACACTGCTTTCTGCATTCTGTGCGCCAATACCTCGGCCAGTGATCTACAGGCCGGAATAATATTCAATTCATCCACGTAGTTGGCTCTCATTCCACCGAGACATCCTATGATTAGTACGACCATCCTAACTTTATGACCTGGGTATAAAGTTCCAAGCTCGAACATAAGATCTTTGTTCTTTTGCCTCTTCTGTTCTTCTTTCATCACAACATTATTTTCAGCAGGGGAGGAGAATTCCACGACAAATAATTCCTTCAGCTCCTTGTCCAGAAGAAGTATGTCTGGTTTAACAGCATTGATCTGTCGTGTTGTTGAGACAGGATAGTTCCAGCATATGCGAGCTCTTTCGTTCTGGACCACCGCTTCAATTTCCAGAGGCACATATGGTAGCACCGGTTCTTTGTCTATCCCATACGCGGCTCTTAGATGGAAGTATAGAATTCGGAGTGCCGCGTTGTGCCTCTCTACATACCCTGATGGAGCATGGACGCTGCAGGCGGAAAGGATGTGCATAATCGTTTCCTGTTGCCTATGGCAAGCTCTGCAAGTTGTTGGGGTGTCCATTTTCATGATATTCTTTTTATACCATCTCGTATTCAGCACTCCATCCTGACACGCCATCACAAATCCTTCCGTCTCTGACTTAAGGCTAGCTGACTTCAGAAAGGCGAAAGACAATTCTTCAGACAGGTCCTGGTCTTTTAAGCTCCTGAAATAAATGGAGTGCAAGGTCTTACTCATATGATGTTCGAGTAATGTATCTGACTGAGACTTTCGGATCAGTCTTGCTAGGCTTCTTTGGTCCGCTTGAGTGATCGGTGCTCCAGCGAGCTCAGGATTGATCGATACGCCGGTTATGCTGAGCTTCTCCAGGGCCCTTTGTGCAGCTCGGAATAGGAAGGCTCCATGGTTCGCGATTTCATGCTGAGCGACAAATTTCAGAAGCGGATCTTCACTTCTTAGAACCCTTACTGCCATTTCCAATGTTTGTTGGTAGTGTTGATATTCCAAACATTGTAATCCTCTACCTCCATGGCTTCGGGGAAGGTATATCCTCTGTATTGAACTGTTGGGATGTAGGCTCCGATTCATGTTCATCGTTTTCCTTGTTGACCTATCAAGATCGAGGAGTTCGTTTACCGTCCAGTTCACCACCCCGAAAGAGTAGGTGAGAATCGGGATGGCTAGCATATTTGTAGCAGAAACTTTGTTCTTTCCCGACAGCTGCGATTTCCAAATGTCTCCAAGCTTCTTTTTGTAGCTGGCTGTTAAGGCATCTTTTATCCGGGTTGTCTCCAGTACACCCCTATGTTTCATCCCAAGAAACTTATACGTTTCTCCGTCTTCGAGGTGTCGAATAATCATTCCATCTTCCAGTCGAATATCTTCTCCTGCTGTTGTTTGCACTGGTGTGTAAATAAATGGACTGTGGACTGTATCTAAATACACTTTATTCGTGAGGTACATCGAGTTGGTTTTTACATTGATACGCGAGTATTCGCTGCTCTTCTCATACTCATCTCTCGTTCTTC